>CM077012.1:6531250-7837500 GCA_039090855.1 Macrothele yani
TTTTTCAGTTTGTATCACGACTAATTTGAATATGATATAACACTATAGTCGCAGGAAAAAAATCTGAAACTAGCTTTTAAATGAGAGCTTCATTGTCTTTTTACGAAAAAAGAGGTTTCTTTACTTTTATAGCTCCGTCTGCGAGTCTCTGTATAACCCAATTCTTAAATGAGAGTTTAATTACGAAATTAAAAAATAGTGCTTAAGTTCAACACCGCCAAACCGACTTACTCAGATTTAAAAAATCTGAAACTAGCTTTTAAATGAGAGCTTCATTGTCTTTTTACGAAAAAAGAGGTTTCTTTACTTTTAGCTCCGTCTGCGAGTCTCTGTATAACCCAATTCTTAAATGAGAGTTTAATTACGAAATTAAAAAATAGTGCTTAAGTTCAACACCGCCAAACCGACTTACTCAGATTTAAAAAATCTGAAACTAGCTTTTAAATGAGAGCTTCATTGTCTTTTTACGAAAAAAGAGGTTTCTTTACTTTTAGCTCCGTCTGCGAGTCTCTGTATAACCCAATTCTTAAATGAGAGTTTAATTACGAAATTAAAAAATAGTGCTTAAGTTAAACACCGCCAAACCGACTTACTCAGATTTAAAAAATCTGAAACTAGCTTTTAAATGAGAGCTTCATTGTCTTTTTACGAAAAAAGAGGTTTCTTTACTTTTAGCTCCGTCTGCGAGTCTCTGTATAACCCAATTCTTAAATGAGAGTTTAATTACGAAATTAAAAAATAGTGCTTAAGTTAAACACCGCCAAACCGACTTACTCAGATTTGACTAAGAAACGAGATTAAGATAAAACTCATAACTGAAGAAGTTAGACTTCGAATTACAATCTACTGCCGAAAAAAAAGAAACATGCTAATATCAACAATTCTACACTGCTGGCCACCCAAAATGTAACACAAAGAAGGACACGAGATAGCAAAGCCAGATTTACTGGACACATAACAACAGATACAAAGATGAAACGATTGAGCTTACAGGCCCGTGCGACTTGCGGAACACGCAGACATCAATAGTTCGTGTGGGCCCCATGACTCGCAATAACGGCCGCTACACGCCGCAGCATCGAACGAAAGAGGCTTTGGATGTGGACTTGGGGTATGTCGGTCCAGGCTGCTTCCACAAGTTACCACAGTTCATCAGGCGTAGACGCGGGTGGTGCTTGCCGGGCCACTCGGTTGCCGATCAGCGACCAGACGTGTTCGATGGGCGACATATCGGAAGAACAGGCAAGCCACGGCAGCAGTGACACCTGGTGGGCCGTGAAGAATTGTTTCACGATGCGTGCCACGTGCGGGCGCGCATTGTCCTGTTGAAACGTGGCCGCTGGCAGGTCCTGTAGGTAAGGGAGGACTACAGGCTCCAAAACGTCGGAGATGTAGCGGTGGCTGTTGAGTGTACCGGCGATGCGTACCAGAGTGGTGCGGGTGTCATATCCAATTGCGCCCCAAACCATAACGCCAGGCAACGGACCGGCATGGCGATGCATAATGCAGGCGTCATACAGTCTCTCGCCGCGGTACCGCCGCACATGATCCGACCATCGTGGTGTTGCAGGCAGAAGCGGGATTTGTCGGAGAAGACAATGTCGTGCCATTCCGTAGTCCAGATGCGGCGTTCAACGGTCCACTGCCGCCGCACTCGCCGGTGGTGTAACGTCAATGGTAATCGGAGCAATGGGCGCCTCGCGACAGGTCCCCGCTCTTGCAGACGACGTCAACCGGTACGTGCTGACACAGGTTGTTGCGCAACACACCCTAATTCCTGCGCTAACGTTCGTGATGTGGCGGTGCGAGCCGTCAATGCCCGCCACATAACATGCCGGTCCTCTCGTTTTGTGGTGTGCCGCGGATGCGGCAATCGCTCACGTCGGTCCGATGGTCCCTCCTGCACCCACCGAATCCATACTCGCCTCACTGTGGCTGGATGTCGTACCACACGGGCGCAGATGTCTCAGTACGATAACCCGCTGTCGCGATAAGCCATTATTCGTAATCTGTCGAACTCCGAAACGTGCTGGAATGACTGTCGTATTCTGCGACGAGGCATCAGGAAGCTTCCCACGCACAAGTACGACAGCACAACACACTTCCACTACTTACAACCCGCCTTCTGTGCACCCTTCTTATAGTGCTTCTGAGTGGCGTGCCGGGCGCACGTGAATTGCATATGCCCTGGAATGCTAATCGTTTGCATGTCCTCTTGCGGGCGACGCATGCTGCGAATTTCAGGCCGATCGGATGCTTCCTTCTTGGTGTTGCATTTTGGGTGGCCAGCAGTGTAACTGGAAAATATTTTGTTTATCGAGCGAAGAAACATTATATTGTTCTGTGTAAGCTGCAGATACTGAACATAAATTGTATGAATTAAAATGAAAAAGTGGAAGGCCTGAAAGCTGTATAACCTCAGATTCAAGTACACGAAATTCTTCTTTTTAGCATCGCTTTCAGATACAGTGTCAGTAGCACAAGCTTCTTTAATGTTACACACACAGATAATGCAGAGGTCACCAGATATGTCCTTGTGTTGATCACCTAGACCTCTCTGATCGTACCCTTACAATATTTATTATGTATGGCGTTAGGTAGTGGAATTTTGTCTTTTTTTCGTGGTTTAACGATAACTGTGAACATCTAACACTATAAACAGTCGCCTGTCCTTGATTTCGCACAACTGGTTTTAAGGAGGAAAAAGAGCTAGGTCTGCAGGACAAACACGCTGTTTATAGTCCTCCTTTGGTCTCACTCCCTCTCTCTCATGGAGCCTTAATTGATTTCATGCAATTCTCATGGAGCCTTAATTGATTTCATGCAAATCTCATGGAGCCTTAATTGATTTCATGCAATTAGTGCAGTTACGATATCCGTGGAAAGGGTCACTTTAATATTACTGTTTTACATCGAAAATAATCACAGAATTTCGAGAATGTGTCATTACAGTACTACGCATAGTGTTCAGACATGCAGTCCACAAGACTTGTCTTTTTAGTGTGATATATGGTATAACGTTTCATCAAAAGGTTAAACATTTGTAGTCATCTCGTGGTTTAACAACCACTGTGGGCAACTGTGCGAGCTGTAAGCAGATGCACGTCCCTAATTTACAGCCACCGGTTACAGGGGAAGGATAAAGCCGGTGCAGAGGGACAGGGACACCACCGGCCCTCAACCTAGGGCTCACCTCAGATCAAAGACCAGAAGCCAACGTTTAGATCACTGCGCGACCCGGTCGGCCTCTTTTGAACAGCTTCATGCACTAATTTCAGTCATGAAAACATTAGCAACGGTACTTTGAACGCTAACCATGCCGGCAGTCACAGAATCTACTCCCGGTTAATGCTGCAGATTTGTCGTCTACCCAGATACATACCAAACTCACGAGGTGACCAGGGCTATCATTTTCATCAGTTAAGAGAAAATGTCGGGGCTCGGGAAGGACAGGGCAGGGCCTGGGCATTATTTGCTGCAGGATTAAAGAAAAACATTGACTTACAAAATAAAGATTGACTTGTAATGTAATCTGTTTTTCTTTATGTTACCTAACCATACTGTTGTTTGAAATATATTTTAACGGAAATGCCACCCTTCCCTTCCCCGTCGACATCACCGGTATCCCTGGACTTGAAATACTAAACTCTGAAAGGATAAGATGAAATTAAGTTTTCACTCAATTTGATATCTTTTCTATTGGCTTTAGTTCACCCTGAGACTGTGCAGCAATGACAAAGAACATACGCTGGTGTGAAAAAATTAAGTACGAAGAGAAGAAATTAGCATAACAGCGGAACGAGCAGGCAGAACGGACAGAGAGACCACTCAGGAGATAGACTAGGGTCCGGTACGGTAGGGCATGCGCATATATGCAGCATGACGTAGGGAGAGGGGATTGTCGGAAGGGTATAAAGCACACGGGCGGTGTACGCTCAGCAATTCGGTGAAAGTTATTGCACGATGTACATCGGTTTGAACGACGTCGAGTTGTTGCCACCGTGTGATATGGCCAACAGGCAATCCTGTAGACAACATCTGGATGACTTTACCTGAGGTCGCGTCATTGGGAAGTTGGTAGAAAGTCGAAGTGTGACTAGTGTGGCCGAGCAGTTCGGGATCGCTCACAGCATCGTTTCACGAGCTTGGAAAGCATTTTAAACGACAGGAACATCTGTCCGAGAGTTTAGCAGTGGTCGTCCACGAGCAACCACGGAGGCGGACGACCGGTATATTGCCCTACAGGCGAGAAGAAACAGTCGGCAGACAGCGGGAGAAATCGCAAGGCACATGCAACAGACAACTGGACGTCCGTTATCGCGTTTTACCGTTGCCAGGAGGCTGCACAAAGGTGGTCTATTTGCTCGACGACCAGTACGGTGTGTGCCATTAACGCCTGCTCATCGGAGACGGCGTTTTAGGTGGTGCCAGTAACACAAGAACTGGACACATCAGCAATGGGGTCGAGTTCTCTTCACGAATGAGAGCCGATTTAGTCTGACGAGCGATTCTGGACGTATACACATCTGGAGAGAGCAGGGAACACGCAATCACACCTCCAAAATCATCGAAAGGGACCGGTTTGGAGGTGGCGGAGATCTCGTTTGGGGCGGTATCATGCTTGGTAGCTCCACATCTTCCAAAGAGGTTCAGTCACTGGTGTCCGCTATTTACCGAGGTTCTCCTGCCTCACGTGCGTCTGTTTAGAAGTGCTGTGGGTCCTGAGGTCCTCTTCATGGACGAAAAAGCTACATCTCATCGTACAGTGGCTGTTGCAGAGCTGTTGGAGGGTAAAGATATTCAACGCAGGATTGGCCCGCAAGGTCCCTGAACCTAAATCGAATCGAACGCGTGTGGGACCTTCTCGGGAGACGCTTGACAGCACGTCACCAACCGCTAGCAACGATTCCGCAGCTGCAATTGGCGCTACAAGAGGAATGGGCCGCGATGCCTCAACAGCTCCTTGACAACGTCGTCTTCAGCATGGACAGACGTTGTAAATCCTGCAGCGGAGTCAGGGGTGATCATATCCCCTACTAAAGACTGGATTTTTCTTGGCAGCCGCATGTCACATGGACGTTTCTGTTGTGGACGCCCAGTTGTGCTCGAAGCTACCTATTCAATATGTGCTCGAAGCTACCTATTCAATATGTGCTCGAAGCTACCTATTCAATATGTGCTCGAAGCTACCTATTCAATATGTGCTCGAAGCTACCTAATCATTTGTATCCTTTGGATTCCTTGTTTGGACGGTTTTGTTCACTTGTCCCATATTCTTACATCTTGGGGATCTTATGTTATGATTTGAGTCGATGTGGAGCACTTCTGCACGAAGTTACATTCGGAAAACCGTCTCGTCCTTAATTTTTGCACGCCATTGTACATCGAAACGAAAGACATGAAACTGTATAGGAAACTGGGTGCGTTCATGAGTTACGGCAGAAATCGACGGACTGAGATATACACTGAAGTAGGTAACAATTAGGAATGTCCAGTATAAAATATGACACGTGACATTCTCATTATCGCGCGCAACTATGACGTTGAAATGACTTTATAAAGAGCTCACTGCAATGGATTGTTTTTGTTTTTTGTTTTTTGACTGGGGGTTTAACGACCACCGAGAGCAACTCAATGGGCTATAAGCAGTCACTCGTCCATAATTTAGGGGCACTGCTTCCAGGGAAGGGAGACACAACATCCATACCTCACCGGGATTCAAACTCGGACCTTTCATGGACGAATGGTCATAAGCCATGCAATAGATTGAGACGTGTTCGAAGTGTAGATAGCGGCATTATAGGAAATTTTCGTGATTTAAGCGACTTCAAAAGAGGCATGATAGTCGGCGCTAGGCGAATGGGTGCAAGCATCTCCGAAACGACGGACCTTCTCAGCTATTCAAGAACAACGGTACGGAATGTGTACAATGAGTAGTGCACAAACAGCAAGACAAGCAGTCAGCAATCTTCCTGTGAAACGACAGGTCGATGTTCAAGCACGACGGCTGCTGGAGAGGATTCTAATAGGTAACAGACAAGTTGTTCATTCAATGCAACTGTAGACTTGGCAACCACCACTGAGGCCCATGAACGCCGAGCGGATTGAACAGGAACCACCCTCCTTCTGGCTTCGATATAAGAAATATTCTCGACCGTTTTCAGCTGTTGGATTTATTTTTCCTTCATCCATTTCAGACACTCCTTAGCTGATGCTGAATGTGAACCCTTGCAGTTCGCACAAAACTTGACCTCGGCCACACAGTTTTGTAAATGATGGTCAGTGGCACCACAGCGTCCCCACCGAGGAGCGCTCCGGAACGACTGCTGAGTTTGGCCATACGTCTGACACGTAAAACATCTCAGAGGGTAAGGGATGAACGGACGTACCTGAAGGTGAAGATACCCTGCCTTGATGGACGTAGGCAGGGACGGGCTGTCAAATGTTAAAATGATGTTGCGGGATGGGACTGATTTCCCATTTCGCCTGAAGATAATACGCCGTACACCCGTAACTTGCTGACTCCTCAGTTAGGCTAGAAGTTCATCCTTGGTAGATTCAAGTAAACCCCGAGAAGAAACAACAACTCGAGATGCATAAGGTTGCTATGGGGTGTTATTTTGACAGGAGTCTCAAGCAGCAAAGTCGTGTGAAGAAGTGTGGAACTGTAGGCGGTAGTGGACATCTCTACAAGAAGATCTCCAGACTGGAGTTTCTTTACGCTCTTAGGAGAGCTGGGAATGGGTTGAAGTGTTTTGTTTATCCAAAATGGACTTTTGGCACGCAATGGCTTTGAAGGGTCCAATGAGTGCACAAAGTAAAAACGAGCATCCGAAGAATCAGGTACATGCTTTTTGGAGGAAGGGCCTGAGCCTTCCTAAAAGAAGCATGTACCTGATTCTTCGAATGGTACAGGTACATGCTTCTTTGAAGAATTATTTCTTTTTCTTTATGGCTTCAAATAATGTTTCCTATGAACATCTTTTGTAACCATAAAGAAAAAGAAAGAATTTGTCCGCCGACTTTCCTGCCCACCACTGAGACCAACAGAGGAAAGCCCAAATAAACGCAGGAAAGGCTCTAGGGTGGAGCGGCGAATATAGCAAGTTGATAGGGCAGACATGCGCTCGGAGAGCACCGCGACTGTCCCGTGTTTTGGTAACGCCTCTTTGGGATGCCCACACTATCCCCAGACTCACCCTGCCGTATGTAACGACGAGTCGTTAGAAGTCTGGTCTCCACTCGGCAACAGACCTCACTGAATAGGAATGGGTTAGTTACTAGCTGCCCGTTCAGGGTGAAGCAGGGGGCAAAGAGGAGTGTTAGTAACTGGAGATAACAGCACCTCTGGCCCCAGAAATCTCAGCCTTCAGCACCGCCTTTTCCACCTTACGGTTCACCGCACACGGTAAACGTGCTGGTAGGTCTAGCTAGCCAGCTAGGAAAAACAAAGAAGGGAACATAAAATGGAGAAAAAAGGAACGAGAAAATAAACTCCGGCGCTGGCGCATAATGATAACCTCAGCAACCTACAACTGAGACTGTTGCGTGTCAAGAGAACAACGAAAAGCGTAAAAGTAGGAAAACATCATACAGTACATGTCGGCTCGGGCCGTGGGGTCGCCACTCCCCATCAGCTGGATGAACAGCTGTCCCTGCGGTGATGTAATCGCAAAAAGACGAGAAAGCAAGATGTTCCGTCACAAAGTGGGCTCAGGCCTTAGGCGCGCTGCTCCCCAAATAACTGGAAAACCAGTTATCCCCGTGCCGGGTCTCCAAGAAGGAAAAAAGCAGGCGGCAGTTGGTCAACCAAATCTTCCAAGTGGGAAAGGCATACTGCTTCATATTGAGGCAAGTAGATGGTGTAGACGGTGAGAAGAATGGGCACAGTAAGTCTGACTGCCACTGCTTGCAGATTCGTACGCAGAGCGACTGTCGTGACAGGAACACAATGAGGTACAAGAATGGCCGCTCCTCCACACGCAATAACCCCGTGCTCATGATCTTTGCGAAAAACGCTGTGTCTGCACACCGAAAAAACATCCGCACGGCGGAGTTTCGTCTCCTGGAAACACATGCGCACCGGTGTATGTGAAGAAAGTAAGCCCTTCAAATCGTCAATTCCACTGGATGATACAAACTATGATGAAAAAAGGAAAAAGATCATGAAAACAGGAAAACAAATTCGACACCTAAAAGGCTTCAGAGCGCATCAGTTCTTCAGGGAGTTCTAGAGGGGCCCCTCGGCGGCGTGCTATCCGGGGGAAGGACTGGTGTATGTTTCCAAGCTGAGGACTTGGGTTGAGTCGTCCCGACTAGTATCTGTGTATGAGACTGTGTGCCTGATGATTTCCTGTGTTTTCCTTTTTGTTTACTAAGAAGAGAAGCAGACGTCATATCACCTGAAATTTGTTCTCGAGCCACGCTCCTGAGTGAGGCAGCAGGAGATCCCCGAACAGTAGTTTGCGGTGGTGTAGACAAAGGATCTGGGGAAGAAACTCCAAGGACCTGCAGCCCATCAGCATAAATCTCCCGGAAAGAGAAAGGGCAGTCCTTCGGAATAGTGATGTCTGTCTGAGTAGCAAAAGATGTTTTGGAAGCCAATACGGTAGCGTACGTGCATTCACCTGAAGCAGCGGGAACGATCTTATGTCGAGCTTCAGGGTAAGACAGATGTCCGAGGGTCTTTACCTCCTGAATCTGCCTATCCCCAATCCACCTAGGGCAGTCCCTCGCATTACCCGCGTGGTCGCCTTTGCAGTTCACACAGCAGGGAGCTGCAGCAGAACAACCAGATAGAGAATGATCGTGCGAGCTACAACGATTGCAAGTCTCTGCATCACTGCAGGACTGCTGAGAGTGCCCGCACACTTAGCATCTCAAGCAACGAAGCGTGTTGGGAATGTAAGGACGCACAGCGTAGTTCAAACAGCTCGCATGGGTGGAGAACAGTAGAGTCGGGCGATCAAAGGTCAGAATGACTGTTCTGGAGTTCACCAAGTCCCCGTTACGGCGAAGCTTGATGCCAAACCCTGCTGTTACAGCTTAGCTAGCAAGCTCCTCAGGAAGTTCATCTTCTGAAACATTCACGAGGTCCCGTTCGGAGATGACACCTCAGGATAAATTCAGGGACTGGTGAGGCTTGATATTCACAAGGACACCAGCAAAGTTGGAAACATTTAAGAGTAATTCACCATGTCTTGGAATTGACATTTCCACATAGAGATATCCCGATTGTAACTTCTTCATACCTTTTGGTGACCCAACAACTCCCCTGCAGAGCCTTCTGAATATATAAGAGAGATTTTAAGCTAAGTTTGTGGGATTCTTCCGGTGCATGAATGATAAAAAATCGAGCAATGTGAGACGGCAAAGTACGCTGTTTCGTATTTGTAGAGCTAGGCTAAACAAATTCTTCAAAGGCTCCGTCAATTCTTCTGTTTGACAGAAGGGGAGAGTTAGAAGAATCCATAAATGATGGAAATGAATTCGTCGCTATCCTCCCCACCCACCACCAGGCCCAACTGAGGAGAGCCTGAGGTTTGCAAGCCCCAAAGGATGCAGGACACGGCTCTGGGGATAGGCAGCTCATACAGTCAGTTGATAGTGCAGGTAAATGCTCAGCGTGTACTTTGACTATCCTGTGTCGCAGTAACACACCTTTGATGTGACCACACTATCCCCAGGCTCACCCTGTCGTACGCAACAAGCCGTTAGAAGACAGGACTATACTTGGCCACTGACTTTATTGGCTGGGAAGCCGCCTGTTTTTGGGTGGAGCAGGGGACAAAGAGGAGTGTCGGCAGCTGGCGACAACAACACCCCAGCCTCCAGAAATCTCAGCCTCCAGCATCCCCTTTTCCACCTTACGGGTCATCCCCACATGGTAAACGTGCAGATAGGTCTAGTTAACCAGCTCGGAAAAACAAAGAGGAAAACATAAAATGGGGAATAAAGGAAAAAGAACGAGAAACTGAACTTCGGCGCTGTCGTATAGTCACAACCTCATCAACCTAAAACTGAGGCGGGTGCGTGTCAAGATAGCAACAAAAGGCTTAAAATCGGGAAAATATCAAACAGTATATGTTGGCTTCAGCCGTGGGGTCGCCACTCCCCATCAGCTGGATGAACAGATGTCCTTGCGGTGATGGTATCGTGCGGAGACAAAAAGACCAGATGTTCAGTCACAAGGTCAGCTCGGGCCGTGGGAGTGTTACTCCTTAGATAACTGGAAAACGAGTTATCCCCGTGCGGGATGACAATGATGCCAGTGATATGGATAACGCCGGTGAATTTTCTGGATTTGAGGATATGGATGACTGAAATGTCTATCCTTACACGTGGAGGTAAAATTTGTATTGCTTGTAATCATTATGAAAGTGCCGAGACCTTATTTTTATGTTTATTCTTTTTTCTTAAAATTTCGCATTTCGAAATTGGGTGCGTTCTTGACGTCGGAGCGTTCTTGAAGACGGAAAATACAGTATACTAGACTTTCATTCATACCTCTGTTCTTAAATATATGAACAGGAATAATTGTTTTCATTCTGAATGCATAATGGCGTGACCATTATTTCCGGTTTTATTTTCAAATATTCTTAATACTTAAAAGCAACCTTCGCTAGAGATTTCCGTTTCCAGGGTATCTCGTGTTTGCGTTACATTATGAAACATTTCGAATTTTGATCGCATTTATAAAAAGACAAATTTCTTGGCGCTGAAACCTTGGTGGCATTGCTTTTGTTTTATATCTTCATGCAGTTGTTC
This sequence comes from Macrothele yani, assembly GCA_039090855.1. Classification (NCBI taxonomy): domain Eukaryota; kingdom Metazoa; phylum Arthropoda; class Arachnida; order Araneae; family Macrothelidae; genus Macrothele; species Macrothele yani. The sequence continues at coordinate 6,542,018 of CM077012.1, forward strand.
TCCAGACAAATCATTAAACAAAACACTATGGAACTATCTCCAATACACAAGGACGAATAACAATACATAAATATCAAACTCTCACTTTATGAAACCTACGAGAAAAAGAAGCGATGTGCCCCAATGTAATGATAAGCAAAATATGTGTTGAAAACATTACGTTAAATATGTAAAATTTTGCATTCTGCACCCTCCTTGCATTTCCATTAAGATTTCAATTCAGGATCATTCAACGGAACTCAAACTACGTATAAATATTATTCTATTTTTTTTTATTTTACGTTACGTGCTGCTGATAGGAAATATTGAGAAAATTCGCTGAAAGCGTAGGTGAAAATGTTTTGAAAAACAAAACCTAGCAGTAGATATGAAGGAAAGAATGCCAAGATTTCAAAGAAACTTGGCATTCTTTCCTTCAGATGCCAAGATTTCAAAGAAACTTTATAGAGGTAATCCTTAAGGAAGGGGAATGATAAATCACCCGAGAATAATAAATTATACTACACGGCAGGCTATTTTAAAATGCGCTGTTTTTCGCTTCCTCAAACACCATTAAACCTCGGCTGAAAAATCGATGAATTGTTGCAATAAACAACGGTTCGAGCTTTACACATTCGATATGGTACAGATTTTGAGGACAAGACGCGAAGCACTTTTTTGTTACCCAAAAGTGTCATCAGTAATATTTCTAAAGGTTATTTATCACATGTTTGAAACATGAAGAATTTCTTTAGAAGTACCATGTACAGTAAACTGAATTCACTTTACGAGGTACATTTAATGGGATAATTCAAACCGTGTTTCTAAGCATATAATTCCTGGGAGACATTTTCAAAATCCATAGTTATTTATTCATTTGCGTTTGCACATGTATCATTATCGGAAGAAATCGCCTTTTATCTTTTTTTTTTCTGCATTGCATTTGATTAATGGTTTACCTTTTTTTTTTTTTTACTGCAGGAAGCTTTCTTTAAACATTCACATATTTATCGTCAACAAGAATTATTTTTTAACAATGCACACAGTTATTTTACACTAGAAGCCGTGATATTAGGGCATAATTTACTCTTCATGTGCTTAATTTTCTTGAAGAGTTTTCATTTCAGTTATTATAGTGATTAACATATTTATCCCAACTGGAATCCCTACTAGATCATTTAGGAATTTAGTGCAGTCATAACAATTGTTTTGTAATACAAGTCTATGCCATTAGCTAAAAATCATTTGCTCGTTACTGTGCTTAGTTTGCTTCCAGAAACGTTTTTCTAATCATATCAATCGTTTGGATACTTACCACCAACAGAAGCTTACTAAATCTTTTAAGCGTTTGCCACCATCACATTATTAGGTCTGTTTTCTCGTAATATGTTTGTAAGCTTTAGAAGCTTTCCGTCCTTACCGAAAATGTTAATCCGATTCTTCACTATCGAATCTTTATTAAATCCTTCGAACATGCTTTCACCAACGAAATGTTTATAAGCACCAAATTCCATATTTAATAATGTAAAGATTTCTAAATATCGAGAGAAATTAGTTGTCTTCGTTCAGATTCTCATTTATCTCCAAAAAATACTTTTTAATTACTTACATTTCATCATCACAGAAATATATTTTATTTCCGCATTTGTAATAATCAAAATGATTGATTTATGACTTTCAATTTTATTATCATGAGAGTACTTGCTTCAGACTGAAGTTCGAGCCTTCTTGTGCTTTTTTTCTATCAAAACATTAGCTGTCATGTGTACCACTTTAGAAAGCCTCACTAAGAGATTGCAATTGGTTCCTCCATGTGTCTGATTTGCTTCAAGGAATGTTTTATTCCTTTTCAGTCAGGTACGTTTTTTCAATATCTACCATAACCTGCAACTTCAGTCATTGACAATTCTTTTCCCCATCGAATTTCCTGTTGTTTCATTTACTTATCAACAATGAAATACATGAGTTTCATTTTGCTAAAATTTTTGTTATTTCATTTAATCTATCACTGAAATCGAAATATTTGTTGAGGTAATTACGATAATACAAATATTATTTGAAATATCATTTATCTTTAAATGTTGTTTATTTTAATGACTTTTTCATAAAATAAGTCATTCTACATGTTCAGCGAAGTACACATGACGGATTCGATTTGACAATTATTTTTTAATTTTAATAATTGTTTTTAAAAATTTACCAAAATTATTGCTTCAGTTATATAGTTATTGGGAAACAGTCATGCAAGTTTTCCTACAGTCTTCTAGTCCTTATTCTTTTGGTTAAACTATTAAAGCTAGTAGCTCCAGTTCATCAGTTGTATTTTATATTTCCCATTAGTACCACTCAGTGGCGAACTTTGTGGTGGTGGCCCAGAGGTCTAAGTCCTTCCCATGGAGTATTACTTGGTCGTTCGTTCTTTGTTATTGGCTGCTTATTTTTAAGTATATTTGTATATGTTTTTAAATATATATTTTATGAATAACTGGAAACGCACTTTAATACAGTGATGATATTTTTACGGCTTCTCAATATTTTGGGAGATGTTTTCTCCGGGGTATTTTTATTTGTATCTTCAATATTTTGGGCCACCTTCATAAAGAAATTTTAGCTCTTTTAATCTCATCCCACAGTTGTTCAATTGATTTACGATCTGGAGACTGTGAGAGTCTTTTCAGTGCCTTCAAGTAACTGACGTATATTACTCGATCCACTGTGTGACGATTCGAGCCATGTAGCATGTCGCATTATCCTTCTAGAAGTAGCCCCTATCCATCAAGAAACACCATACGCATGTACGGGTGTGCGCAATCCGCAATGATATGCAGACACAATCCAATCATTATACGTTGCTGTCTATATACACGATTATAAAACTTGAGGAAATAAAATCACCAAGTTAAAAACTTGAATACAACTATAAAATTAAACTAGATCTTTCAGACCGGCCACCGGTCCATCCTCAGGTACACTAGAAGACTCCTTTGCGTTTGTAAGAAACCTTGTTTAAAAAACACAATACTCCACTTGAGCTGTGGTTTACAACAAAAATTTGAACAAACACAATAACAGGCATCTCAATATATGCCTGGAAGCATTATTCCATCAAAAACTCGATGGCAATAAATTTACGCGCGCACAGCACTCACTAGACGTTGCTCTTCTAGACATGGAAATTTCTGCTGCTGTCTGTCTTGCGCAGTCGACAATATGCAAACCAAGGGCTGTACAAAATTTGGTGCAATCTCTGCGTTATTCAAAATTCGAAAAAAGGGCAAGACAGGTTAGGACTGCAGGTACGTGAGAAGATCCTTCAGAAACGACCACATGGATCATCTATGCTGCGGACGGATTGCACGGGAATTAGGTTTGAACGCATCTACTGTCAGAACGTTCCTCAGACACTACAAGGAAGCCGGTTCTATCGCGCCTGGATGCACCAACGATAGAATGCCAATAACTACTGTCAGGGAGGATCTAATTTTGCGGCAGCTTGTCATAAAATACCGACCTAGCCGTTCGTGGAAGCTGCAGAACTGTGAAGTGAACGAATGAACCGACCTGTATCTCGACGAATTACTAGCAACAGGCTACATGACATGGGCTACGGTTCGTACAAGAGTAATCGAAAGCCCATGTCATGTTGACGTCATTTCAGCGAAAGAAGCGGTTTACGTGGGCCTGGGGATACCTGTCTTGGACGGAAACTCAATGGCGGAGGGTGCTTTGGTCTGATGAGTCGCCCTTCCCAGTCCTATACTGAGATATCAGACGCAGAGTCATCCGCCGGCCGAATGAAAGACGCGCTCAAAACTGTGTGAAGCAAGAAGCCAAGCTCCTAGGCACTGTGAAAATGTGCGGGGTTTGAAGTATTCTGGAATTGTGGTTTGGTATGATGGGACTGTCAAGGCACATTGCTACCAGGTAATTTTGCAACAGCATTTCCTGCTTTCCGTGGCCCGCCTTCGTCCGCAGGGAGACTCGATCTTCCAGCAAGATCACGCCAAGCCGCATACTTCACACTCCACCACTGCTTGGCTTCTCCAAAATGGACCCAAATCTTGGACTGGGCTCCAAATTCTCCCGATCGAGAATCTGTGGCGTGTCCTCAAGAACGAGCTGCGCAAACGCAAGCCCCGAGCAAAAGATCAGCTGAAGACGGTTGCTCAAGAAGAGTTAGGGAGCATTCCACAAGACCTTTGTCTTGTCTACTTCATATCGATGCCTAGGCGAGTTGCTGACGTGTATGACGCAAAGGAGGGCCCACGAAGTGGTGATTTAACGCGAGCGCTGGGTGCGCGTAAATTTATTGCCTCAGATTTTGGGGAAGAGTAATGCTTCTAGGCCATATATCAGGATGCCTGTTACAGTGTTTCTACGGATTTTTGTTGAAAGACATAGCTCAAGTGCAGTACTTTGTTAATTAAACAGGTTTCCTTACGAACGCAAGCGAGCCCGCTTTTCTTACCGATCGTAGTACCCATGCTCTTATCTTCAGCCTCAGTTAAATAAGTCGGGTAAAGTTCTTCTTCTGCTTATGCAGAAATATCCGTTCTTTCAACTTAGGATCGCGTGAGGCGCAGCTTCAAAGCTTCTTCTTAAGAGCAGAAATTTAATTAATACACGAACGCAAACAGAGACACTGCCTGAACGAATGTAATTACATAGTCTCCAGTTGAGTACATACACTCCATATGCCCAAGAAATTGCGTCTCCTCAAGCGTCTTCGGTGACCGAGGCATTCTTTCACAAACTTTTCTCATTAATCTCGTAGTTCTTATTTTTACAATCTCCAGCTTAAATAAAAATCAGGAAATAACTGCTGCATGTAGATCCGCATGTGGGTAGCATATTTCGGAAATACTTATATTACTACAAGGAAGCCTCTTGTGCAACGAGCACATCTTTTAAAGAAAAAGGTTCAACATTAATATATTTCATAGTTTCTATATTTATATATCACCTGAAGCTTTGACAACAAAGATCCACAAATGTATAATCTTATGTTCCTCCGTGTCCGCCTACATATAAACTTATATGAGTTTTCATCTATACCGTGCTATTGTCACACAGAGGAAAAGTTCTATGCCTCGAATATCCGAAAATCTTCCTCAGGCTTAAGAGTGTCCGATCCGAAACAGATAGTCATTTCAAATTTGGACACCAGACACATTTACACCGTGCAGTGGGATAATGGTGCTTCAAAACATAAAATGTTAACCTATCCGAGCCATAAAAGTTTTTAACTCCGTTTAAAGAAATTACACATGTTGTAGTATCTGTCCATGTATCTTATTTGTTGCATTAAAAAAGAAAAATGCAAAATACTGTTAAATTTGCTTCAAACTTCCAAACGATAGTTTTTCAACCGAGTGAATCGATTGTGTAATTTCGGCACACCAGCTGGAAAGATGTACATTTAAACTGATGCTTTTACCCGTTTACACTCTTAGACAAAACAATCGACGCACCTCAAAGCAATCGTAATGAACCTTAGCACGTGCATTATGGAGAAAGATATCAAGAAGTGATTACAGTATCACAGTGATGGGACACTTTATTTCAGAAAAGGCGTACTATCACTGGTACTTTTTTTTTTTGATTGAAGGTTTAACGACCACCGTGAGCAACTCAATGGGCTATAAGCAGTCGCCCGTCCCTAATTTAGGGTCACTGGTTCCAGGGAAGGGAGAGAGCCAGTGCCGTAAGACAAACACAACATCCATGCCTCACCGGGATTCGAACCCGGACCCCTTTCGGACGAATGATCAGAGGCCATCGCTTAGACCACTGCGCCACCGGGGCGGCCACTGGTACATTACGATGTTGCCCTGTGACAGACTGTGCCAAAAGTTCTATAATTGACCAAAAGATCCCCGACACTCCGTCATGGATGTAGTTGAATTCCCAGCAATTCTCGATAGCAGAAATATCAGGGAATCTAGCTAGTCAAGGGAGAGTTGCAACATTACATTTCGGAGGCACTACCGGAAGGTGCGAACCGTGTGTGACCGGGCATTATTATTATTATTATTATTATTATTACCATTATTATTTATTGGGGGTTTAACGACCACAATGAACAATACCATGAGCTATGTGAAATCGCCTTCCTAATTTAGGGTCAATGTTTCCCGGGAACAGAGAGAGCCATTGCCGCAAGACAAACACAACACACTCGCCACACCGGGATTCAAACCCTGACCCATCTCGGACAAATGACCAGAAGCCAGCGTTTAGACCACTGCGCCACCGGTGCGGCCCGGGCATTATTCTGATGGAAAATGGTCCCTGGAAGACGTGACATCAAAGGAAAGAAAACGGCTTGCAGGATCTTTTGAACGTATCGCTGTGTTGCTAACGTCCCTGTTAGGCCGACTAGGGGCGTTATGCTCCCATAGGAGATGTGTAGCAGAAGTGCTGCCTCTGCGAGTCGTTTTACAATGGTACTCATTGATAAAAGATGCTACTCAGAAGTCCCTACATGGATCTGGATGGTGGACAGAGAATCTGTCTTAGGTGAGCAAACGTGTCGGACTATGCGACGATCCTCTCGCCCAGTCGTCCGCCTGGACAGACTAGAACCTACTCGGCATGCATTTGTGCTTTCACGTACCCATTAATGCCGACACTGTTACACTGCTGCATCACTATGGCTCAGACGGCGGGAGGTACGGCGACACGAGCAGCCGGTTCCCCGCAGTCTCACGATGTGGCCCCTCTTCAATGAGCTATATTTTTCACAATATCCTCTGAAATGAACGTACCCAATAACGCACACAGTGTTGACAGTGAGCCTTTGACGGCCCTTATCCGGGCTAATGGGCGCCACGGAATTTGTAGTTGTGGCCGGTAATTTTTAGTAGCGGCCCCTGAGTGAGATTCAAATGCGCTCCAGAAATGACTTGGACGGGTTAGCACCTCGACGACCTATAATCAGTCGCCCGGCTAATTAGGGCTAATGGTTCCAGCGAAGGAAGACAAATACACCATCTATGCCTCACCAGGATTCGAACCACTCTTGCACGAATGATCAGAAGTCAGCGCTTAGACAACTGCACCACCGCGGCGACGACCTGAATATTCATTGGCGGTGAAACTTTAGTCTTTGGCTTGCCTGATCAAGATGTATTTCATATCGAGTTTCACAGTTCAGTGATGTTTTTTTCGGGGTGGGTGATTTTTTTGTCTAAGAATATATAAAGGGATAAAAAGATGACGGAATGGTGAATGAACCGTGATTTCGAATTATGTAACAGTAGCAATTTTATTTATGAGCTCATTTTGTTTATGAGTTATTGAACTAACAATAACTACTATTGAAATACTGGCACGGGGCTGCATGTCTTCGGATATTTGGTCACTGCCGTCGAGGGTAGTTTAACCATTCAGCAGTATATAGACTTCCGGAAAGCGAAGAATTATCGAACCTTAGCCGAATCAACGTGAAGGCGGATTGCTGCTGTTCTAAAGACTAGGCTCGCCAAACAGATTACTAGGTACGTCATCTAAATAGGAGAGCTGATCAATAAGTAAATTTCGACTGACTTTGGCGGAGGATTAGGGATATGTAATTCTATGTTTCCTACACTCTTGGTAAATGAACGTTGTTTGGCACAGGAGTTTGACTAAAAGCGAAATGTGTAGAGGGCAGATTCAAGTAAAAATGATGACCAACATAGAGAAATGGTTTCATTCGGAGGTGTGCGTGGTGATTAAGTGTCTGTGTGCACAGAAAACGATGGCAGCGAAAATCCATCGCTAAATACACATAGTCTATGATCCTATTTTGGCGTCCCACAATGCTGTTCAAAATTTGTACACGGGCACAGTGTTTTGACGCACGCGAAATGCAGTGACAGGCTTTCACCATCAGCAATGGACAGCAAAGTAGCGTGTGGGAAGAATCTGCTGCAAGAAGACACACAGGTGAGTTTGCTTGAGATTTCTTCAAACATTAATGTTTCGGTACCGCGAGTTATTTCATTTAACGTAATCACCTCGCGTACGTCCGAGTGAGACCCTGTGTCCAAGCGAGTCGTCAGTTTCCCTTGATCCTGTTCTCCAGTGCTTTGCCATGCTATTCGTATTCTTGTGCCAAATAACGCGCTTTAGTAAAGACCGTGTAATGACTTTGGAACACGCTGATTCACACGTATTCCTAATCTGGCGACATAGATCATAGTAAGTTACTTATTGATCAACCTACGTAAATTGGAAACACCCATGTACTTATATCGCATGCATATTAAACAAGAAAGATGACACCGAATTTTCGGATGTAATGAGCACGCCTTTTGAATCCTGTCTGGAGCGACTTAAATGATTCAAAGCTTTTCAAAGTTAATGGAACCGATTTGAAAAAATCAACTGGTTCCAACAATCGATAAAACATCCAGAAATAGAAACATCTATTTAGTTTCACCAGCGGTTAAAAAGCATATTACGAAAATTAACAAATGGCGAACAAAACGTTTCACATCCTACAAGGAAGCTACCAGAAACAAAAAGATTTTCAAATCTAACAGTTAAAAGGAGAAATATGGAAGGAAACATAATACAGTATAAGTCTGCGTCTGCTAGCGAAAAAGTTTGCAAAACGGAAAAGTTGAAAATAGGCGAAAAATATTTGTCCTGGAAAAAGCTATGCTAAGGGAAAAGAACTTTCCAAATACGTCCCCTGGGAGCAGATATTGGGGAAAAGAAAAAGGTTTCGACCTTTACGCAGCTAGCGGGAAATCTTTACTTTATTTAAAGAGGATAATGCTCTGTTGTAGCGAATGGCATACAGTAAAGAAGAAATTTCTTAATAGCGTTTTTAGAAGCGGCGATACAGCTGCAAACTGCCGAAACACCACCTATCGACAAAACTGTGGACTACAAAATTCCTCATGTGCTAGCCTAAAGTGTTCTACAAGGGAAATGGCATCCGGTGCTGAATTTTTTTAAATCGTGCATGTGAAAGCAGTGATATTGAGAAAAACAGAATAAGCATTTGCGCTCCTAGCGGCGAAAGGGTGCACTATTTTCGAAAGAAAGTACACACACAGAGTTTGCATAGTTAGTGGTATCTCACCGAAGAAAGAAGTTTTTGAATCGGGTTTTTAGTTCCGCAGATATTTCTGTAAACGGAAACGTGAACTTTCGCCCTCTGGTAGCAGACTTGTGCGCTAAGAAAAGTTTGAAATTATATGCGAAACATATCCCCACGGAAATGCTCTCTAACAAAGAAGTAATTTTTCAAATCGGACTCATAGTAGCAGAGTTATTGGCAAAAATATGTTATGACTTTACGCCCCTGGTGGAAAAACCATGAATTATTTTAGGAAGAAAGTATTGCCAAAAGGTTTTTCGATGTGAGCGGTATCGGTCCACGGAAGAATTTTTTCAATCCAGTTTTCAGGAGCTCAGATTTTGATGCAAATACATCAGACGCAGAAATTAACACTTACGCCCCCTGGTGGCCAAACCATTCTTTATCAAATAGTAGAAATTATATTCAAAGCATTTCCTATCAGGAGCTCTATCCGGTGCAGAAAGAATTTTTCAAATCAGAGTTTTAGAAGCAGAGATATAGAGGAAAACGCAATTTACCTTTTCGCCCCCTAGCGGAAAGTCTAGGCATTACTTGAAAATTTTGAAATTGTATGAGAAACATTTTACACCGGAAACGCTATCTAACAAAGAAGAAAATTTTTCAAACCGACTTTTAGAAGCAGAGATACTGACAGAAATAAGATATACGTCTACGACCCCTAGCGGAGGAACCATGCATTATTTTAAGAAGAAAATATTCTGAAATGTTTATCGACATGAGCGGTGTGTTTAGAAGCAAATATATGGAACAAAATGTTTTTTGAATTCGATATCATCTGCATTTACGCCCTCTAGCGGCGAAATTGTGCGTCGTAAAAAAACCGAGATAAAGGATCATCATTCGCACATTCAAAGCTTCCTAAGGTAAAAATAATTTTTCAAATCGGACTATTAGTTGCAGAGATATCGTGTCTACAGACAGACGGACAAACCCATAACATAAGCACGATCTTTTTTTACAAAAGACGTGCTAAATATAACTACACTGAGCTAGCTTTGCATTAGGAACACCTACCTAATAAACCGTTTGTTCACCTTTCTGTGCAATCGCCGCTCGCAGACGCCTAGGAACAGATTCTACAAAGTGTCAAACAACCTCTATGCGTAACTAGATGCATGTCGGCAGCAGTAACTCCGTCAGTTCACGCTTATTCGGTGGAGGAGGATCAGCAGTTCTCACACCCTATTATAGAATATCCCACAAATGTGCAATTGGGTTACAGTCATGGAGTTTGGGAGGCCCAACCACTCAGTAGTTACACGATGCGTTGTCCTGTTGAAAGATGGCACTGTGGTCCACCCGATTACACGATGCGTTGTCCTGTTGAAAGATGGCACTGTGGTCCACCCGATTACACGGTGCGTTGTCCTGTTGAAAGATGGCATTGTGGCCTGGGTAAACCTCCAGCAGATATGGATGGAGATGGTCCGCTAACAGGTCCCTGTAGAGTCCACCATTCAGTATTTGTAGGATGATGACCAAGAGACCTAGGGCTTGCCAGGAAAAAGCTCTCAAGAACAGGACACTACCTCCACCGGCCTGTTAAACTCCAACTGTGCTGCCAAGGGGATAAAGCTTCATGCTGTTTACGCCATATGTGAACCCTGCCATCAACATGGTGCAGCAGGAAACGGGACTCATCATTCCAGACGACCTTTTTCCATATGTCGAGGGTCAACTGTCAACATTCCTTGGCTCATGTGAGGCGTTGTTTGTGATGACTGGGCGTCATCATGGGTGCCGTCATTAGTACCTGCCTATGGAACCCCAGGAGAAGCAACGTACGGCTCACGGCACATGTGGAAATAGGTCAAACTGCACCGCTGTTGTATTGGTGGGTGAGCTGGGTGACTGTTCCACGTCGTTACTGAGATACCAGTCATGACACCCGACGCTCACCTGTAGGATCAACTGCGCGTGGATGACCAATGTGATCCCTTTTGCTGAGTGCCTGTACATGGTTAATCCAGCCGTATTTCACCCTTGCTACTGTACTACGGGAACAGCCAACAAGAGCGGCTGTTTCCTAAATACTGTCACCTGCCCTCTGGGCCCGAACTACCTGGCCGCTGTCAAATGGGTTTACGTCGCTACGTTTTCCCATTACTGACAAACGTTTATTGATTACGTACATAGGGTATGTGTGTACAATTTATAGTAGCTGCACATGACGATGATGTCACGTGGTAAATCTTTATCGCTCCAAATATTTAAAACCGGGGGTAGAGTGTTCCTAATGTAACGCTAACTTAGTGTATAGTTAAATTGGGTAGTACGTGAAATAAGGTTCCTCCTTGCCAACTTTCTTCTATAAAGCACCAAATTATAGAGAATTTACGCTAACCGTTTGTCAATTGATCTAGAGAGCGTGGTACAAGTAAGGACGAGACAAGGATGCTGTACTCGTCGCTGTTGCACTTGTTCTCGTCCTCTCGTCGATACACTGATCGCATTTCAGCAACGAGGGACGGCTTCATATGTCAAATGCTCATGTAGATTGTCAAACTCTTAAAATATACAAGAAAGAGAAAGATTACATGAGAACAAGGGAAGAAAAGTGCATCGTCCACTTCTTTAGAATTCGATACGTCATTACAGAAACTTCTATATCATTATTGACCAGCAACAGAATCTTTGAACGGTGTTTGATATTTAATAGGATATTCAAATGCTCTTTTTGCCTGCAGAATTTTGATTGCCCCTGAACGAACGCAGTTCCTGAATTTTATTGACGTTGTACTATAATAGAATTGCTATTATGTTTTACATTTGAGAAATTTAGTATCGATGACATTCGCTGTCTCTGGTTTTCATGCAAACGTGAGAAATTCCGTGTAATTATCTGAAGAACACAAATACTGTGAGCGGTAGGAAGAGCGTGTTGCAAAAAAGTTGAAAAGGACCCTTTAACTTATAGAATCCACAGAGAAAAAGAGTGCGCCTCTGTCCTGCCTTCAAGTGCTCTAAAATAATATTCAAATAATACGTATATGAAGGTCATTTCAAAAGATTTGCACACTGTGGGTTATCTCTGAAAGAAGTGAAAACGCACATTACGAAAACGAACACAACTACATAGAAGATGAATAACAGTGAGTCGGCAATTTCACGTCTCACACATCGGCGCAGTGTCGCCACACAGCAAAAAGCGGTGACTGAAACGACAATGCAGAATGCGGAGACGCGCAAGCACCACTTCCTACCTACAGTTCCGACGATATGAGGATTTCCAGATTCCAAGAATAGGTTTAATACTATGCAGTTTATTTTCCACCTGTTGGTCCCACAGACCCTGCCACGTTCGCTTGACATGATCCTGAACAAGAAATTGGAAATCCCGGTGAAACAGTGGCAAAGGTGTGACGACCAAAGAGGAAATAGATCAGCAGCCGCATCAGCATACTCGTTACCCGAGATTCCAACATTCCCAGGAATCCAGCAAAACTGAACCCGAAAACCGGCCTCGAGCAAACGACGCAACCGTCTCACATCCAAGCGAAAGGGGTGGTCATGGCAATCCGCAGATGACAAAGACTGCAAGACACTTAAGGAATCCGTATAGACCAAAGCACGATGATGAGAACTCGACTGAACATGGAGAAGGGCGAGATACACAGCATGCATCTCCGCCAAAAACAGCGTCTCCTCAGCTGGGATCCCCGCTACAGAGACGTCATCTACACAGACATCAGCGGATCCAATGACTCCATCCATCTTGGAGCCATCAGTGAAAATGGGAGTGTATTCAGAATTGAGGAAACGGTGCTCACCGAAGAGCTGCTGGTACACCGAAGCAGGGGTTGAGGACTTATCAAAAGAAGTAAAGTTGAGATCAGTGACGACCTCAAAAGGCTACTACGGCGGGTCCCTAACGACCCTGGTCTCTCCAACACCCAACAAGTCGAGCCCTGCATCACGAGTTACGGCCGCCATAAGAAGACCGAAGGTTGGAATGCACGAGTGCCGGTTTTCAAATAAATGAGCATGCTGGGGATGGAAAACTGCATCGTACAAAGGATGGTCTGGAAGAGATCGAAGTTTCAAGAAAAATTGTAGAGACAGCTGCAGACGGCGTAATTCAAACGATGGTTCGTTCGCGTCAGCATAAAGGCTGGGATTCGGAGATGTTCGAAATTCCCCCGTACAAAGACGTAGCGCTTGATGGTGAATAGTATCCAAAGGTCTGGCATGACGTCAGGCATCCCAGTAAGAAAGGTGAGATCTCCTCCACATAGCGGCGAGCTGTCATATTGCTGCTGACAAAACACAACGATGAACGACTATCTTTATTGATCGCTCCCCACACCACAAGGGGTGTAACAGGACATTCCATACTGGCTCTATGTTCATTTAATTCACCAAGTCGTGAACACACATGTATGCACCAATCATCGGGCCCCAAACAGAACCGAAATGTATCTCTGAAGACCATTTGTTGCCATTCTGTATGCCTCGTGACCAATGAGCGACACCATTCCAGACGATGTTTACGATTGGTAGTGATCATCGACGCAATTACCTGTATTCAGAAAGGCAAACTTCTGCCAATCGGCGAGCAATAGTTTGACGAGAGATGGAGTGACAACCAGATAATTCACCGTCGGCAGATTGACCGAAGATACTACATTAACCTACCGACCAATAAGACGATCCTCAAGTTCTGTAATCGTACAAGTATTCTGACCTTCCAGCAGTCACTTTTTCAACATCGATGCACTGTCCTATATTGACACGGTTCATATGTTCCGCAGCATGAGGAAGCGACCGTCCAGCCTCTGGAAGGCAATAATCCGCCATATGTCTGGGTCTTTGAGTTGCTTTTATCGGTGTCGTATGTGATGTCTTGACTTTCTCGGAAATCTCCTAGCACCGTGAAACCGATCGCATCCAGACGGAAATTTGTTCACTACGTCACTCATGCGTTGCTTTGAACTTTGCGCTTTCTACGTCTGTGATTGATGTGACTCTGTACGCTGCGATTGATGTGAGAAGCGCATCATGCCATCGCCTTTCAGAAATATTCACAATGAACTGGTAAACATTTTAAAAGAGCGTCATTTAAAACCAATAAAGCTTTAGAAACAAATTTGGGATCTTGTATTTTACTTATTTATTTCGGGGTTTTTTTTTTTTTTTGATTGGAGGTTTAATGACCACCGTGAGCAACTCAATGGGCTATAAGCAGTCGCCCGTCCCTAATTTAGGATCACTGGTTCCAGGGAAGGGAGAGAGCCCGTGCCGTAAGACAAACGCAACATCCATGCCTGACCGGGATTCGAACCCGGACCCCTTACGGACGAATGATCAGAGGCCAGCGCCTTAGACCACTGCGCCACCGGGGCGGCATTTCGGGGTTTAAAAACCTCGGTGACTAACAATACGGGCTATAAGCAGACGCCTGTCCCTATATTAAGATGACTGGTTAAAGGTAAGGGGGCTAGAGCCAGTACCGTAAGAAACACACACTAACAGTGCCTCATCCTGGACTCTACCCTGGGCTCACTCTGATGAACGGCCAAGGGAGCACCACCGGAGCGGTTGATTCGTTTGTTGGTTGATTGATTTTTATGGCGCAAGGGCCGTGTTTGGCCAAAGAGCGCTAGACACAAGACAATGAAATAAAAACATTTAAAAACGTAATATAAGATTTAAAATCTGGCTGATGTAAAAGTGAGAAGTGAAAATGAGGAAAAGTTGAAAAGCTAGATACATTAAAAAAAAGTCAATGTGTTGTAAAAACGAAAAGACAGAGGATGTATCACATCGGTCACCCAAGATTATCTGCATCGTGGCTGCGCTGTCGTTTAACAAATGGGAACAGAAATTATAAAAGCGGTGAGCAAGGAAACGAACATAACAACATAGAACATGAGCGACAGTCGCATCGTCTCAAACATCGGGCAGTGTCGCCACACAGCAAGAAGCGGTGGGTTAAACGACAACGCCCAATGCGGAGAAGCGCAAGGACAACTTCCTCACAACGGTTTGTTTACAAACTAGATTACCATAGTCCGATCTGTGGTTTGACGGAGAGAAGTTTGTTCCTGCCCTGTTGAGACCAGAGGGACTTCCACTCAGTCATGATGAAGTGACGGATACGAAGACGAAAATCTCTAAAAAAACAGTGGCAGTCGAGTGATCGGCATGGAAGAGACGGATCTGGCAGAAGCATCCGCCAGCTCGTTACCCTGAATCCCAACATGGCCAGGAACTCAACAGAATCGAACCAGGAATCCAGTACCAGTCAAAGTCCGCAGAAGGCGACGAACATCTCTGGTGACTTGAGAATCATTGCCCTCAGGAGAAGATAAAATTTGATTGGTTGGTTGGTTGGTTGGTTGGTTCCACCGGAGCGGTGTTAGTAATTTAAAAGTACCTTGTCTCAAAACTATGTTGCATTAGTGTTTCTAAATCGTTATTTTTTTCATTCATATAAGCTTACTCAGTGCCCAAAAAGTGTTTGAAGTGACGGTATGCTCATATTTAGCAAAAACTCCACCGGATAAAAAAAAACCTTCGCCAGAAAATCTCCTAAACTGGAAAATTTTAAAACAAATCGCCGGAAGAAAAACTCCTTTTTGTTTGAAAATGTAATTGACAATTCCGTGGAATACTAATGCTCCATAAGTCAAACGATGGCGGTCGATTAGAGTTGGTTGGCTTGTGGACCTTAGCGGGCACTACTTATGCTACATCGAGGACTGGGGTTAGAATTGCTTAGAAGGAGGAGTTTCAACCGCGGGACTTTCGAACCTTGGCTAAACATTAGTGATTCAGCTGGACTTGATCCCAGAAATTTAAGGTCCCGAACCGAGAACGCACTCCCCTTCCAATAGGGACTTTCATGAAGTAGAAAGTCGGAGAATCAGAATCTCCGGGATCAGAATGAATATTCAGTCTTACATTAATAGCAATCGCACCGCCCTGCAAATGCGCACAACACTCCCCTACTACACTTTGCGGTTCTCCTATGGCTATTTCTCAAGGGCACGAGCGCATAAGGTTTCTATGTTTAAGAAGGCGCGCTCGTAAATCAGGAACAAAAAATTCATTTCTGCAGTTCCCACTATTAAAATTAATGCCGGCATGTAAATTCAGGGTAAAAAAAGTTCCGGTATGAAATACTAGGAAAAATGAAATGCCAGTATGCTATACCGGCCCATTTCGAGCACTGAGTATACTGTAAGAACTGTTTACCTCGAATAAATTTCTTCTTTAGCGCAGTTAAGTATCCCAGTTATACTTATGTCATATACTC
Organism: Macrothele yani; assembly: GCA_039090855.1. Classification (NCBI taxonomy): domain Eukaryota; kingdom Metazoa; phylum Arthropoda; class Arachnida; order Araneae; family Macrothelidae; genus Macrothele; species Macrothele yani. The sequence goes on from CM077012.1 coordinate 6,558,352, forward strand.
GGTAGATTTTTACAATGCAAATCATGATAGTGCTGTAAAGCGTAAGATACCTTATATTTCGGTAAGGCAAAAGAGAGTATAATTGTGTATAAAACTCTACACCATTAACACGCTATGAGAATTCCGTTCATTGGTGTACGTTCACAGTTATATAGAAACGCCAAGCTAATTGTAGAGTGTATACAAAGAAATGAATTTATCCTATTGCTTTGAAATTGATTTTGGTGTAAAGAATATATTTATACACTCAGTAGGCAAAACATTAGAGATAGGGGTGATTGGCAGTTGACATGGGCTTCCCCTGCTCACAGTGGAACGGACCCTAACCGAACGTAGGGCTTTCCAATAGTATATCGCAATCGACAAACATGGGTAAACGTAGTGATCTGATCGACTTTGATCGTGGTCGCATTGCCGGCGCACGACAAATGGGTCATTCTATCGCCCAAGTGGTAAGAACCATAGGGTTCCCGAGGGCAACCGTATCAAGGATGTACCGCGAGTAGACCATCGACGGACGTACCAGCACCCAGAGAGCAAGCGGTGCCCGACCACACGCTATTGACAACCGGGGTCCACGTAGATTATCCAGGCTTGCACAGACCTACCGCTTAGCAAACAACGACGCTAAGCACACCAAGGTTAAATGTCATGACGCAAGGAGCGTCAACGAGCAAACTGTACGGCGTACACTGCATGCACTGGTCTTCTGGAGCTGACGCCGTACTTGTGTACCACTGTTGACTGCCCGTCATCAGACGTTACGCCTCGTCTGGTGCCGGCAACTGCAAAATTGGACCTCTGCAGAGTGGCACTGCGTCGTGTGGTTGTATGAATCCCGTTTTTAGCAGTACCGAGCTTATGGGAAGGTTCGAGTGCGGCGTCGACAGCATGAGGCCATGATCGGCCCTGTTCAAGGGAGTGGTCGCTCTGTGATGGTTTGGGGGGCCTTCTGATGGAACACATTAGGTATTTTAATGTATTAGGTCCTTAAACGGTCCTTATTAACGGTCCTTTTAAGGTCCTAAGCAGAGGGAGATGGGGCAGTTAGTTTCCACTGGGTACGAAGCCATGTCGGAACCCTAGGAAACGAAAGGGCAGATCAGCTGGCGAAGGCAGCCACGCTGAAAGAGACGGTCGACGTGCAATGCAGAACGCCGCGAAGGTGTACTCGCGCAGCATTAGCACGTCGGACCATGACCGAATGGCAGGTCAGATGGGACACGGGAGAGACAGGGCGGAAGACACACAGAGTGTTTCCGAAGGTCTCGACCAAACGAGCACAGACAAATAAGTTCCTGAATCAAGTACTCAGTGGCCATGGCATCAGCCCTGAATACCTAGGCAGATTTGCCATCAGGAACTGCACTTGTCCCTGTGGAAAGAGAACGGCAAGCATAGAACACTGCGTACTTGAATGCAGTGGCTTCGCCGAATGGAGAAACACACTGATCCCAGGTGTGCAAAGAACGCGAAGATTGGATCTGCTCATCCAATCTTCCGTTAACAGGAGGGGGATAATAGCCTTGGTTGAAAGGCTAACCCTCCAACAACATACCATCTTCCCCAATCAAACGGGGACCGAAACGCAGGAGGTGAACGTGCACACCGAAAGCGATTCGGAAGATGAATGAGGGTAGAAGTCTGTGGGAAAGCAGACGGAGAGACCACCAATGTAAATATTCTGTAAATAAATTTTTTTGCTATCTCTTGATGTTGTAAGTCCTAAGCATGAGGACAGTGCATACATGTGTGTAGATGTTTTGAAAAGAAAATAAAGGGAAATTATTCCCCAAAAAAAGTTCGAGGGCAAGGAATCTTCCAGTCAACGATAAAGTAAGAAACGACCTATCCCGCCAGACAGAGCGGGAACCCAGACAAGGTATACTAGGTCGCCTGCCAGCACGTCACCACGGGCTGGTCTCTGGGCCATTGGGGTGGCCAGGGTCCGAACCGGCGTCTCAAGGCAGGATAATTGTCGCAACATGTCAAAATAACATCCAAGGTGCTCAATAAGTCCCCGTGGAGCCAAGACAGATTGGCGGAACGGGACAATGAAATCAGTATATTAGGCCCTTAAACGCTGCGCGCTACAATCATGTGCTGGCTAATCACCTATGATAACCTGCATGCTTTCATGGCCTTCGCGAATTCTGCTGTTGATGGTCTGTTTTAGCAGGACAATGCGTCTTCCCCACCGGGCCGCAATCAATCAGTCATGCCTCAAGGAACACCCATCTGACTTTCAAACCATCCAGTGGCACTAAAGGTCCCCGGATTTAAGCCCTATGGAAACTCTTTGGATGCTGCGAAGCGGAACATCGGATCCATGGATCATGGACCGACGTCTGGGGCGGAGTTGTGGACAATGCTGCAACAGCAGGGCTGGCATTACCTTTGAAAACCATCTGATGGAGTCGATGCCTCTGCGTATACAGGCTCTTACTCGCGCTAGAGGTAGACCAACACGTTATCAGGTAGGAATATCTAATGTTTTGTCCATTGAGTATGTACAAGGTGAGTCAAAAGTCCCTGTGCACCTAACGTACTGTGATAAGAAATAATAAAAAACCTATAGTGTAGTTACCACGCACGTACATATAATATTGTGAATGGAAAACCTTCGTGTGTTTGAGGCGGGGTTACGCGCATCCTGCCGTCTGACCTTGAACGACGCAACTGGTATTTCAGGCGTCCGGCAGTGATTTAATCAGCCAGTATTGAGGCGTTGCAGTGGCCAATTGAGCATGGTGTTGTCGCTTCAGGGTCGATTGCTTTTGATTAAACATGTGTTCCGTAGTGGAGGTGAATATACAGACGAAGTGAAACGTAAGTACAGAGAAACATTTCCCGATAGTGAAACGCCCCATCGCAATGCAGTGAGGCGGTTAATTTAAAATATTCGTAAACTCGGATCAGTGAGAGATACTCCGAGAAACGGCAGGCTTCGAATATTAACACAGGAAAAGGTGGAGGACATTTCCCTTTGCATCACTAAAAGCCCAAAGAAATCGGTTCGAAAATTGGAGCAACAAGCAGGTGTGTCGTGCAGCAGCACTTGCAGGACACTGAAGGCGCGACTGAAGCTCTACCCGTACAAAATTAGAACAGAGCACGAACTGAAACACACAGACTACGATAAGCGTGTGGAATATTGCAGATGGCTCAAGGACTTCATTTATGACAAGAAGATATTTTGGACGTCACGTTTTTGTCGATGAGGCGCTGTTCCACTTATCGGGATATTTGAACAGCCAAAACAGTCGCTTGTGGTTTTTCAATATTCCACATCAGATATACGAAATGCCATTACAGGATCAGAAGATTGGTGTGTAGTGTGCGATACGTCAAAGACGCATGATTGGGCACATATTCTTCGAGGGGGATAATAAACGCGGCAAGGTATTGTGACAATATCCTGTACCCATTCATCGGGCACTTAACCGAGGAGGAAATCGTTAATGGCTACTTCCAGCAGGATTCCGCTACGTCCCATGCAGCTCATGGCTCCATGGCGTTTTTGACTGATATGTCCGGAAACTGGATCATATCCAAAAATATATGGCCGCCACTATCGCCCGATCTCACACCTCCAGATTATTACTAGTATTTGTGGGGTTTACTAAAAAACTTTTTAGATGAGCAAGCCCCGTTCTTTGCGAGAACTACAGGAAGCCATCACCACAGTAATCAGCAACATTTCTCCGTTGAACGTGTCACGTGTCTTTGGGAACATGTTCAGACGCGTGGATGTCTACACACAGGAGGGGGCCATTTCCAGCATTTATTGTAGCAGGTACGCTTGTAGTTTTTGTACCTGTACTGTCCTTCCAGGTGCACTGTGAATTTTGGCTAACCCTATATTTACAATTAAGTTTAATATTGTAAATTAATACAGTCATTTTTCTGTTACAAACGCATTGTTTTTACTTAAGAGCTTTATCAGTTTACAGTACCAAAAACGAAAACAGGAAAAAAATGAACATTTTAGTTTTTACAATATTGCCATTTTAATCTTCAATTTTGAGGAGCTTAGTGCCCACGTGCACATTTAAGGCTAGGGGGAGACGCCCGTGCCTAGTTTGAATACCCTGATGCCAGGGAGGTGATTTTTTTTTTTTTTTTTTTTTTGATTGGAGGTTTAACGACCACCGTGAGCAGCTCAATGGGCTATAAGCAGTCGCCCGTCCCTAATTTAGGGTCACTGGTTCCAGGGAAGGGAGAGAGCCAGTGCCGTAAGACAAACACAACATCCATGCCTCACCGGGATTCGAACCCGGACCCCGTTCGGACGAATGATCAGAGGCCAGCGCCTTAGACCACTGCGACACCGGGGCGGCTAGGGAGATGATCCAGGGACCGTCCTTATATCACCACCTTGCTCGAGTAATTTAACAGAACCTCGCGTCTCCGACCATTCATCCACCGGAGGAGCTTCTGTAGAGGTTACACCAATGAGCCAGTCCATTATGACCACCCCCAGCCAAGAGAAATGAGCGCGCCTGGAGACCGAACGCTGGCGCAGGCGAAGTTCACACAGCAGTATATGTATATACAACTCAAGGACCGGCTTTCGGTTAATAGAGTGTTCGGAGTCAGAATGGAAAAAGCTGCAGATTTATCAAAGTTTGGTAAAGGACAAATTGTGTTGGCACGTCGCCTCGGAACTACGATCGCTGAAACGGCGCGGCTTGTGAGTTGTTCACGTGACGCTGTAGTGAGTACGTATCAAAAGTGGAGTACAGATGAGCAAGCGACGTACCGTCGTCCAGCCGGTTGTCGACCCCCAGCTCATTGATGCCAGACAAAAGCGGGGACTGTCGCGCATTGTTCGCAGCGACCGAAGGGCCACAGTGCGACAAATCACCTGCAGCTACAACAGTGGCGATCAGGGCAATGTGTCACAGCACACAGTTCATCACAGCTTAATGCGCATGGGCCTGCGTAGCTGAAGACACAGCCGAGTCCCCATGCTCACTGTACGTCATCGCCAACAACGCATAAAATGGGCCCAAGACCATCGAGATTGTAAGACAGTGGCCTGGTCTGACGAATCAAGATCCCTGACGCATCATGTAGACGGCCGAGCACGGATACGCCCATTACCAACGTAGTCTATGGCACCTGGATGCACTGTTGGGCGGAAACAGGCCGGCGGCGGCGGTGTTATGCTGTGGGCGATGTCTTCTTGAGACACTTTAAACCCCATTATGACAGTAGCATAATCCCTGACAGCTGTCATGTATCTGAACATCCAAGTTCACCCATTCATGTCAGTTGTGTTCCCTGCTGGTGATGGCCATTACCAACGGAATATTGCACCATGCCACACTGCCAGAATCGTCAAGGAGTGGTTCGAGGAACAGGCTGGTGACTTTCTGTTAATGCCCTGGCCTCCAAATTCACCTGACACGAACCCAATCGAACATTTTTGGTTCGACTTGGAAAAGTGGGTTCGCGCTAAATCACCATCACCCCGAAATGTACGGGAACTGGAGGACCTGCTGTTGACATTATGGTACCAGATACCCCAGGATATCTATCGCCACCTCATACAGCCGATGCCTAGCCGAGTGACCGCTGTTTTGCTGGATAAAGGGGGTCCTACAGCTTATTAGGTAGCTGGTCATAAGGTAGTGGCTCATTGGTGCATAAAAGTTGTCTGAAACGTAAAAGCACACAGTGCATTATGATTTGCTCTCCTGGATTATTTCTTTTGTCAATTTGTGAAGTGTTTACCGATAGTAAAAGATGCAATTGTTATGCAATTTTTCAATTCAACCGCTGCTGAACATCTCATATTTGAACCTAGTAACTGAGATGAAATGTCATCTGCTGTGCCGAGTCATTTACCTTCATAAGGTGGTAAATGTTTTTGTGGGTGAAATGAAAACAAATATTCGCATGCCGTCATAAATAATTATTTCCCAAAGCTTTTACAAATGTCGAGCTGTAGAGAAATAATTGTCTGTGTTTCAAATTTCGCTTCCTCTTTCATTAGTACTTCATGTGAGATGCATATTTTTATCGAAACCTAAGGGGCTTATGACATCGCTTTGTTACCAGAATGACAAACTTTCTATTCAAAATGTCTCGAACACCCGTAATTTTTAACGAGATTAAATATAATTATACTCTGTTAAAAAATGATAATTTCGTTGTTTTCTTTTTTATTCCATCACGACATTTTTCTTGGATTTAGTATTCCCGAAGGCATTAATTCTTAACGAAAGTTGGAAATTCTTTTGCAAGGAAACTGTCACCTTACGTTTATTTCAGATACAAATCCTGAACTTTTTTTACTTAAACCTATATTTCATAAAGAACAAAAAAATTATGAATCACATTTTTTTCTGGCCGCACTTCTGAGCTTCAACAATTCTTCGCTTTTTTTTGCCATTTTAATAGACGATTCATAAAGGAATTGTACTTTAAGACGCACAAGCATCACGAACATATGTATAAATCACCAATAAATGAAAAATTAGATTGATAAAATATTAATACGATGACAAATTTTATTTTGGATATCATATTTCAAAGATCGTACTTTCAAACTAGTTTTAAGCAACACATTGTGTTCTACCATCAAAACTCCATTTAAAAATCGAAGAAGTGTAAGTCAGAGTGCAAAATTTGAAATGAGTTTTGATTCATGTATATGATGGAGCATATATCCATATAAAAAGTATATATAATTATTTATATCGTGAAGTAAGAGAAATGGCATTCTGTACGGAATAAGGGACATTTTGTTTTATTTTTGAACGGGTGTACGAGTTTAAATGATAAAACTATCTCCATATTAACTTATTTTAAACATATAAATAAGACACGCTCCTGAATTCCTGTATTACACAGCATGAGCTTTATGAAAAATAAATCGAGGAAAATTAAACACTCCTCCTGAGTATAATTCTAGATTTTTCTGCTTGAAGCAAACATGCGTTGATATAATACACTTTCAAAAAGATTTCAAGTAAAACGTGATGCTGTCGAGAAAAACTAGTTCCTCCTGAAAAGAAATAATGCGTTTTTAAATGTTAAAACAACAAAGACGGGGGAAGTTTCTGTTTGATTTTGTTGTTTCTCTCATCGCTGATTAACGTTGTTGCTTTCTCTCTCTCCCTACCTTTCTGTCGCTGGGTGTGTGTCGCTCTTTTTCTGTCTGTCTGTCTCTCCTTCACTGCCTCTCTTTAGCCGTCCTTCAATGAGCACGAGATCACTCCCGGAATCAGAATAAAAAATGTAACCTAAATGTGGTACATACAGTGAAACTAAGATATAATGTAAGAAGGGCATGAGCTTAGTTAAAGCTTTAATATGATTTGTTCTAGTGCAACGAAGGATACACACACACACACACACACACGAGCTAGTATGGCATTAGCCTTTGTTAACATAAAGCTTCCATACAATTTCTCATCACTGATGCTCTTGCGACTCGTTTTGATTTCTCCACTGTGCTTGCGTTTATTCTCCAAATTTCGCGGCATTGTCGAAAATGATAACCCGTTCACACTAAAACAACTTTTAAAAACTTTAGTTTAAACCACTGCGGTATGTTCTTTATAAGTTTGAATGGATCTCGTCGAGAGCTTTCAAACGATACCACGCAAAGTCGTGTTGCTCACACGGTTGCCGAGATAGACGGAGTCAAACGCGGCCTCACATCCAGAAATATTGCTTCATTTCCCCCGCACACTGGGAGCGAGGAGCGTCGCGCGCGCGATGGATTGAGCACTGCGCGAATTGGACTCCATGCTGTTTACGAATATGCTAGCACGATTAGTGTGCCGCTCGTACTTTTAATGCTGTCATGATTTCAATTGGGACTTATTTTTGTCACAGGCGGTCGGCCATAAGTCGCCCCATACTATCCACGGAGTTAGACGTTGTCCTACGTCAAAAACGTAAAGAAAGGTTGATTTCTATTTTTTTAGACAATGTGTTAAGAATTCCACTTAAAACAAAAGACAGTCAAAACTGGATTTTGTACAGCAGAGTTGGAAATAACAGCAAGTGAATTGAGGATGCAATGTTCAAATCGGCAGAAAATTACTTGGCAAAAGCAATATTGCAAAAGATTCAGTGACTTGTGTGTTCATGCAATGAATATATCACTGTTTTTTAGACATACAAGCTTGCTAAGCGGAAAAAAGTATGATACACGAAAGTAAATGAACTATTCTACAGTTGAGTGGCCTTTAAGAAATGCTATTAGAGATACTATAATTTTCATTCATTCATACATATATCATATCATTAAGCCTTTCTCTGAAATTTAGTGGTCAGCTCCTCAAAGAATGACAATCTACCAAATGTGATTGACACCATTGAAACTGATGATGATTGATTTTACTTGCTGTTGATATACCATTTACAGCGATCTCAGCATACATCTCGAGCTTCACTGACACCAATCACACATCTCACATAAGACCTTTTGTACTTCATATTCAATATCTTTTTCTCATGCAGGCGTTCCTGAACCTGGTCGTCCCGGTGTCACGTCAATTCGTCGCGTGCGTCAATTCGTCGACTACGTCAATTCGTCGCCTGCGTCAATTCGTCGCGCGTCAATTCGTCGACTACGACAATTCGTCTCGCGTCAATTCGTCGCATGCGTCAATTCGTCGCGCGTTAATTCGTCGACCACGACGATTCGTCGCGCGTCAATTCGTCGCGGACAAATTCGTCGACTACCTCAATTCGTCGACTACGTCAATTCGTCGCGTTTACAGATTTTGGTTACATACAAAACGAATCCAGGAAAACGTACGATTTCGAACGTCTTGCTCCCTGATCAAATTTATAAAGTTTAGACACGCAGACAGGATAGGAATATTATGTTTTTCTTTGGCACTAAAAATATTAGACGGTAGACGGTTTTTGGAACGGGGCAGGGCCCGGTTGGACAGAGCCCCCATATACAAAATTTTCGTAAAATCTACAGTTTTCAATTCAGAACCACCAAATCTGGTATACTATCTCGTGGTATTCTAACTTAGACTGTAGACGGTTTTGGGAAGCGGTTGGAGAGGGGGGAGGGTTACCCCCCCTACAGAAATGCCGTAAAATATAGTTTTCAATTTAGAACTACCAAATTTGGTATATTATCTCATGGTACTCTAACTTAGACGGTAGACGGTTTTTGGAACGGGTCAGGGGCCCGGTTGGTCAGAGCCCCCATACACAAAATATTCGTAAGATCTAGAGTTTTCAATTCAGAACCACCAAATCAGGTATCCTATCTCATGGTACTCTAACTTACACGGTTGTCAGTTTTTGGAACGAGTCAAGGCCCGGGAGTCAGCCCTCCCCCCCTACATACAAAATTTTCGTAAAATCTCGTTTTCATTTCAGAACCATCAAATTTGCTATCATGAAACTCTAACTTAGAAGCTAAACGGTTTTTGGTAGGGGTTGGTGCCCGCGGGTTCGGAGCCCCCCTCATAAAAAATTTCGTAAAATCTACAGTTTTCATCTTAGAACCACCAAATTTCGTATACTATCTCATGGTACTCTAACTTAGTCGGCAGACAGTTTTTGGAACGGGTCAAGGCCCGGGGGTCAGAGCCCCCACATACAAAATTTTCTTAAAAACTACAGTTTTCAATTCAGAACCACCTAATCTGGTATACTATCTCATGGTACTCTAACTTAGACGCTAGACGGTTTTTGGAAGGGGTTGGAGCCCGGGGGTCAGACCCCCCTCCGAATAATTTTTTTTTTGTAAAATCTACAGTATTCAATTTAGAACCACCAAATTTGGTATACTATCTCATGGTAATCTAACTTAGACAGTAGACCGTTTTTGGGACGGATGAAGGCCCGGGGGTCAGAGCCCCCACATACAAAATTTTCTTAAAAACTACAGTTTTCAATTCAGAACCACCTAATCTGGTATACTATCTCATGGTACTCTAACTTAGATGCTAGACGGTTTTTGGAAGGGGTTGGAGCCCAGGGGGTCCGACCCCCACCCGAATAAAAACTTTTTCGTAAAATCTATAGTTTTCAATTTAGAACCACCAAATTTTGTATATTATCTCATGGTACTCTAACTTAGACGGTAGAAGGTTTTTGGAACGGATCAAGGCCCGGGGGTAAGACCCCCCCCCCCACATACAAAATTTTCTTAAAATCTTTATTTTTCAATTCAGAACCGCCAAATTTTGTGTCATCAAACTCTAACTTAGCGGGAGACGGTAAGTGAAAGCGCAACATTATTAACTTGATTTGTTATGCAAACCTTATAAATACGACCACAGCGATTAAAAGTTACTAAAGAGTCCTTGTAAGTAATATTTTTTGACCGAGTGCAAGTACAGTTTACGAAATGTCAACAGGTCAAAATATCTAAAGTAACAATAAAATTTGGGATATTTCTTTTTTCTTTCTTTTTATTTCAGTTTTGACACTTGTATTAAGTTTTAAAAACATATATTTCTGCTATCGTATACCTTGATTGTGCTTTAAACAGAATTTCTTACCATGTTTTGGGTATTTTGTTTCGTGTGGTTGCAGTTTTTTTAATGTTTTGGGCATTTCATTTTGTGTGGTTACTTCTTTTTATGTTTTGGGCATTTTACTTTGTATGGGTGTTTTTGTTATGTTTTTGTTCTTTTTGTATGTGGGGGGCTGTGACCCCCTGGGCTTGACCCCCGGGGCTTGACCCGTTCCAAAAACGGTCTGCCGTCTAAGTTAGAGTACCATAAGATAGTATACCAAATTTGGTGGTTCTAAGATAAAAACTGTAGATTTTACGAAATTTTTTATGAGGGGGGCCAGACCCGCGGGCTCCAACCCCTTCAAAAAACCTTCTAGCGTCTAAGATAGAGTACCATGAGATAGTATACCAAATTTGGTGGTTCTAAATTTAAAACTGTAGATTTTTTGAAAAAGTGTTTATTCGGGGGAGGGTCTGACCCCCGGGCTCCAACCCTTCCAAAAACCGTCTAGCGTCTAAGTTAGAGTACCATGAGATAGTATACCAGATTAGGTGGTTCTGAATTGAAAACTGTAGTTTTTAAGAAAATTTTGTATGTGGGAAGGGCTTCACCCCCGGGCCTTGACCCGTTCCAAAAACGGTCTGCCGTCTAAGTTAGAGTACCATAAGATAGTATACCAAATTTGGTGGTTCTAAGATGAAAACTGTCGATTTAACGAAATTTTTTATGAGGGAAGGGGGGCCTCCAACCCCTTCCAAAAACCGTCTAGCGTCTAAGTTAGAGTTTCATGTTACCAAATTTGATGGTTCTGAAACGAAAACTAGATTTACGAAAATTTTGTATGTAGGGGGGGAGCTCTGACTCCCGGGTCTTGACCCGTTCCAAAAACCGACAACCGTCTAAGTTAGAGTACTATGAGATAGGATACCAGATTTGGTGGTTCTGAATTGAAAACTGTGTGTGGGGGGCTCTGACCAACCGGGCCCCTGACCTGTTCCAAAAACCGTCTAAGTTAGAGTACCATGAGATAATATACCAAATTTGGTAGTTCTAAATTGAAAACTATATCTTACGGCAATTCTGTAGGAGGGGGGACTCAACCCCCCCTCTGCAACCGCTTCCCAAAACCGTCTGCAGTCTAAGTTAGAATACCACGAGATAGTATACCAGATTTGGTGGTTCTGAATTGAAAACTGTAGATTTTACGAAAATTTTGTATATGGGGGCTCTGACCAACCGGGCCCTGCCCCGTTCCAAAAACCGTTTACCGTCTAATATTTTTAGTGCCAAAGAAAAACGTAATATTCCTATCCTGTCTGCGTGTCCAAAGTTTATAAATTTGATCAGGGAGCAAGACGTTCGAAATCGTACGTTTTCCTGCATTCGTTTTGTATGTAACCAAAATCTGTAAACGCGACGAATTGACGTAGTCGACGAATTGAGGTAGTCGACGAATTTGTCCGCGACGAATTGACGCAGTCGACGAATTGACGCGCGACGAATTGACGTAGGCGACGAATTGACGCGCGACGAATCGTCGCAGTCGACGAATTGACGCAGTCGACGAATTGACGCACGCGACGAATTGACGTAGAACCGTCGTCCCACAATTTCTGTGGCCTTCTTCTATCACTCTTTCCAGCCACTTGGGTTGAATAAATTCTCTGAATTAGCATCTCTCCACTCATTCTTTTAACATGGCCAAACTTCTTCAGAATATTTATCTACACCTTTCCAACTATGTTTTGCCTCACAATACACATTTGCAACACATCTTCACTCCACACATGATCAGAACATGTCTTGCCACAAAACCCCCTGTTAATATTGCATTTCATCAGCACACAAACTTCTCTATCTTTCCTGTAATACCCAGGCTTCACCTACACATCAGAGTAGGACAGTTACACTTTCAAATACAGCTTTCCGAGAGACCATCAGTCATGTGAAATCCTTCCTAGGAAACTATGACTTCACTAACTACTAATTTCACCATTTAATCTGTTATCTCTGTCAAACATGCTTCCTAAATATACAAATTCTTTCACCTAGACTATTTCTGCACCGTTCAGGCTGATCATGTATTTAGTACTAGCAGTTCCGTACTCAAAATATACACTGCTGGACAATTGCTAAGGACGGATCGTAAACGGCTATATAGCGCATAAAAAAGTAAGTGTGGTTGGATGCCAAGTGAAATAAAATAATGTCAGAATGCCAGGACATTACAAGAAAGACAATTTATTGTGCTCTGAAATCCAGAAGGCTTTGGAACGTGTTCAAGGGACAAACAGGACATTTTGTGCAGAATACGTAAACGTTAAAAAAATGCAATTACCGTCCGCAGGCGTTCCGGCGTAAGATGTCAATACGGGATATGGCCACCATGGAGGGCGATGCAAGATTCCACACGTCGTGTCATGCTTTGCACAACATTATCAAGCAGCTGTTGGGGTAATTTATCCCATTCCTCTGTCAGTACACGGATGAGGGTGTCCTTGTTTATTGGAGGGCATTGGCGACCAGCAAGACTCCTCCCCAAAGCATCCCACACATTTTCAATGGGATTCAGATCTGGAGAAAGTGCTGGCCATACGAGGCGTTGAATATCCTCGCTCTCAAGACACTCCTGGACAGCGACTGTTCGATGACATGTTGCGTTGTCGCCCATGAAAATGAATCTATCACCGACAGCACCACGGAACATGCGAACATGAGGTAGCAGAACATCATTAATGTATCGTTGGCCAGTCATAGTCCCAGTTGGAAGCACATAGAGGGACGTACGGCCATTGATCATGATGCCAGCCCATACCATGACACTACATGTCGGATATCGGTCCCTTTCCTGTATGTTTGTTGGACAATATGCAGTACCACTATCACACCAGATCAGTTGCCGTCGACAATCAGACGATAGACTGTACCTACTCTCATCTGAGAAGAGGACAGCAGACCAGTCGTTATCAGTCCAATTGCGATGTTGATGGCACCATTGCAAACGGGCGGTACGGTGACGTCTGGACAATGGGATGCACACAACAGGACGGCGGGCGTATAGTCCTCCTTCATGCAAACGTCTGGCGACAGTTTTTCGGGAGATCCGCTTGCCAGTAGCAGCCATAAACTGATTTGCTACCTCACTAGCCATGCTGCGCCGGTGTCTTTTTGTTGATAGCACTATGTACCGATCTTCTGCAGGTGTCGTACTGCGAACACGACCTCCCCCGTGACGTTTGTAACACTCTCCATTTGTTTCAAATGATTTCCAAAGCCTTGAAACAACATTGTGGCTGACGTCGAACTACCTGGCAATATCTGTTATTTTTCGTCCTTCTTCAATCTTGCAAATAATACGGCCACGCGTAAAATCATCTAGGTGATGTCGGGAAGACATACTGCAAATTGCAAGTTCGTCAATTGATTCTTTCCCTTTCAACTTTGCCTTTGAACAACAACGGTCAATACGCGTCAAATCCTTTATATCTCTTATCAGCGCTATGACGTCACGAACAAGTTCGGCAATCCAAAATTTGCATACGCACAACACGTCTTACTGTATCCCGCACTTATGCTAATTTCCACATTTTCCTGCCTTCCATTTTATGGTTGCTATCGTTGCTATTGTCATCCGTCCTTAGCAATTGTCCGGCAGTGTATAACTTTAGTTTTTCCCTTATTTGTTCTCAGTTTGAATTTCCAAGAAACTTCATATATACGTTTGGTACAACATACTCTAGATCTCACTTTTGCCCTCTGCCAACAGGAGAGTTTCTTCAGCGTGCAGCAATTTGCACACGCAGGAGTTACCAATACCTAAACCAGTATTGCCATTTTTCTCAAGACGAATCCATGCATCCAACCATTAAACAACCTTGTCTGAATCCTGAAACAATAGAAACCATTTTGACAAAACATCATTTGGTTGATTGGAGGTTTAATGACCACCGTGAGCAACTCAATGGGCTATAAGCAGTCATCCGTCCCTAATTTAGGGCCACTGGTTCCAGGGAAGGGAGAGAACCAATGCCGTAAGACAAACACACCATACATGCCTCACCGGGATTCAAACCCGGACCCCTTTTGGACGAATGATCAGAAGCCATCGCTTAGACCACTGCGCCACCGGAGCGGCCAAAACATCATTTACTAGTGGCCATGTGGTACTACTAACATACGGTTCCCTATCACTTCTTCCGTGTTCATTTCGTCCACGCTCACTTCGTCCAGTTCATTTCGTCCAACGTTCACTTTGTCCACTGTTCACTTAGTCCAATGTTCACTTCGTCCACTATTCATTTCGTCCACCGTTCACTTTGTCCACATTCGTTTCGTCCTCAGAATGAATGGAATACCGTGGAAATTTTCTTTTCCGATGGAATTTTCGTTATAGGCAGAAGAAAACTTCAGCGGACATTGCTTGCATGCGATTTGTTTTCCTGTCTAAGTTTGTTCGATTAAAATGTATCGATTTTAAATGTTATTTAAAGCTAAACGAGAACTGAACTTTGAATGACTACAGCATGACTCACGCTATGTTCGGAAAAGGACTATAAGGTGGGATTTTTTTAATAACGCTGCATTTTTACTTTGTCACTAAATATTTACATACGATGTCGAGTTATTAATATTCCATTTTACTTACTTAAACACTAAATATTAATTACTATACCTCATGTGTAGGCCGTTTTGACAGGGTTTTTTTGGCCGATGTCATATTCATAATGCTTACCTATCAAGGTAATATAATAGTATTGTGCTTTTACTAAGGCACGAAATATTAATTCACAGTCACTAGGCTTAGGCCTTTTTCACAGTTTTTATTCTACGGATGTCATATTCATAACCTTTACATATCAACTCAAGTTAATAATACTGCGCTTTTCCTTAGGCACTAAATATTATTTCATAGGCCCTAGGCCTTTTTTTACAGTTTTTATTGTACGCATGTCATATTTTATGACGTTTACGTATCAAGAAAAGGTAATAATATTGCGCTTTTGCTCAAGCACTTATATTATTTCATAGGCCCTAGGCCTAAACCTAGGCTTTTTTACCATTTTTATTCTACGGATGGCATATTCATAATGCTTGCGTATCAACTCCAAGCTAATAATATTGCGCTTTTAATCAGGCACTAAATATTATTTCATAGGCCGTAGGCATCGGACATCTGTAGACTAAATACGGTAAAAAAGGCCTATACCTAGGGCCTATGAAATATTATTTAGTGCCTGTGGAAAAGCGCAATACACCTTGACTTTTTTTTTTTGATTGGAGGTTTAACGACCACCGTGAGCAACTCAATGGGCTATAAGCAGTCGCCCGTCCCTAATTTAGGGTCACTGGTTCCAGGGAAGGGAGAGAGCCAGTGCCGTAAGACAAACACAACATCCATGCCTCACCGGGATTCGAACCCGGACCCCGTTCGGACGAATGATCAGAGGCCATCGCTTAGACCACTGCGCCACCGGGGCGGCCACCTTGACTTGATACGTGAACGTTATGAATATGCCATCCGTAGAATAAAAAGTGCAAAAAAGCCTAGGCCTAGCGACAATAAAACAATATTTAGTGCCTGATTAAAAGCGCAATAATATTAGCTTGAGTTCATTCGCAAACATTATGAATATGCCATCCGTAGAATAAAAATGGTAAAAAAAGCCTAGGTTTAAGCCTAGGGCCTATGAAATAATATTTAGTGCCTGAGCAAAAGCGCAACATTATTACCTTTTCTTCATACGTATACGTCATAAAATATGACATGCGTACAATAAAAACTGTAAAAAAGGCCTACGCATAAGGCATAGTAATTAATATTTAGTGTTTTAGTAACTGAAATGGAATATTAATAACTCGACATCGTATTTTAAAAAAATATTTAGTGCCAAAGTAAAAATGCAGCGTTATTAAAAAAATTCCACCTTATAGTCCTTTTCCGAACATAGCGTGAGTCATGCTGTAGTGATTGACATCGTACACACAAAAAGAGTTAAAACGCTCTTTAAAGTTCAGTTCTCGTTAAGCTTTAAATAACATTTAAAATCGATACATTTTAATCGAACAAACTTAGACAGGAAAACAAATCGCATGCAAGCAATGTCCGCTGAAGTTTTCTTCTGCCTATAACGAAAATTCCATCGAAAAAGAAAATTTCCACGGTATTCCATTCATTCTGAGGACGAAATGAATGTGGACAAAGTGAACGGTGGACGAAATGAACAGTGGACGAAGTGAACTTTGGACTAAGTGTACAGCGGACGAAGTGAACAGCGGACAAAGTGAACGTTGGACGAAATGAACTGGACGAAGTGAGCATGGACGAAATGAACACGGACAAAGTGATCCGTCACCATTTGACAAAACATCATTTGGTTGATTGGAGGTTTAACGACCACCGTGAGCAACTCAATGGGCTATAAGCAGTCACCCGTCCCTAATTTAAGGCCACTGGTTCAAGGGAAGGGAGAGAACCAGTGCCGTAAGACAAACACGCCATCCATGCCTCACCGGGATTCAAACACGTACCCCTTTCGGACAAATGATCAAAAGCCATCGCTTAGACCACTGCGCCACCGGAGCGGCCAAAACATCATTTACTAGTGGCCATGTGGTACTACTAACATACATAGACTTCACACTTTCACACAGATTCCCCGCTGTACCATAATTATTTAAGACTTTCCACACAAGCATCCTGTTTTAAGCATCCTGATTACCAGGTCATAAGTTTTCTTCAAATTTACAAAAGCAGGAAAAACATCCTTACAAAGGAAAGATACTTTTCAATCACTATACGTAATGCAAAAATTTGTTTAGTGCAGCTTTTACAAAGGCATAAAAATCCACTCTGTACAACCCTCATCTTTTCTGATGTAAGGCACCCTCAGCAGGCTACATTCAGTGTGATCACCTTTTCCCTTTGTACAATAGAACAATGATAGCCTCCCTCCAATCCTATGCTTCTGCTTACACTGACCTTCTACTTCAGTATCTTCAGCGTTCAGTTTGTTGTTCATTGTGTATAAAATCGGAAAATGAAGAGATGCTATCGCAGGTACATTATTCTATCTGCAGAACGGACATGGTATTTCATTCCCAAACAGTCATCAAATACTCGAATAAAGTATCCCAGCTTCTCGGACCATCAAAGAAACCCGAACAACAAATTTAGCGGTACTATGTTAGAAGCATGGGTGCTTACAGAGTTTTATATTTAAGCAAGTTTTGATGATTTTTGGTAAATACGAACGTAGAAGAATGCACATTTGTGTCTGTGAAACAATGTATATGTATATATTTCTCTCTCTCTCTCTATATATATATATATATATATAGAGAGAGAGAGAGAGAGAGAGACATTTGATATTGTAGATTGACACATTCACACACACATATATATATATATATATATAAACAACACTGTGGCTGACGTCGAACTCCCTGGCAACATCTGTTATTTTTCGCCATTCTTCAATCTTGCCAATAATACGGCCACGCGTAAAATCATCTAGGTGATGTCGGGAAGACATACTGAAAATTGCAAGTTTGTCAATTGATTATTTCTCTTTCAACTTTGCGTTTGAACAACAACGGTCAATACGCGTCAAATCCTTTATATCTCTTATCAGCGCTATGACGTCACGAATAAGTTTGGCAATCCAAAATTTGCATACGCACAACACGTCTTACTGTATCCCGCACTTATGCTAATTTCCACATTTTCCTGCCTTCCATGTTATGGTTGCTATCGTTGCTATTGTCATCCGTCCTTAGCAATTGTCCGGCAGTGTATATATATATATATATATTCACACTTGATATTGACACTTGATATTGTAGCCTCAAACTCCTTCTTTTAACAAGATGTTAGTTTCTTGCTGCTTTAATTTAGTAAGGTAGTTATTGATCTTATTTCCTAAACCTGGAGCTAGTCTGATTTGAAATATTTTGCTAATCCTTTGAAGTTTTTCGAAAAGGCCCTTATGGTAGGTGATTTTTCTAGTGAACCGACATCCTCGGTGAAGAGATGCTATCGCAGATACATTATTCTACCTGCGGAACGGACATGGTATTTCATTCCTAAACAGTCATCAAATACTCGAATATAGTATCCCAGCTTCTCGGACAATCAAAGAAACCCGATCAACAGATTTAGTAATACTCTCTGTCAGAAGCATAGGTGCTTACATAGTTTTATATTTATGCAAATTTTGATTTTTTTTTTAAAATACGAACGTAGAAGAACGCACATTTGGGTCTGTGAAACAAAACATCAAAAGAGAAGGAAGGAGAGAGAGAATTTTTCTTTCACTGAAAATAGAAAAAAGTGTTAAAGAAGAGAAGAAAGGAAAATTTCAAACATGGAAGCATCGCCGCCTGCCGGATATCAAGACTGATGTCTTGTGGCATCCTGCTCTTGGGTATCTAAGGATTTCTGCTTCGGAGGTCAACCATTTTTCTTCACTCACTTCCTCATTCTTCAAAGATGTCCCCAGCTGGATCAATGGACCTTGCTATTCTCGTCTGTTCTAATAAAGGGTTCTTGACATATCCGATCAGGTTGCGGTGCCACGATTTCTTTTCAGCATTCATATACAAACGTACCAACACCGAAACTTACTTTTAACATGAACTGAAAATTTGGTTCCAAAGCATACGCGCAATAAAGTGGAGAAAGTTTAATTAATTCTATAGCAAGCTACTCTGCTAGATCTGACAATATAAAGTGCTCTAATATATGACGAACTATTATTTTACCAAAGAAAATGTGTAAAGCATCCTGCAATTCCTTTTCAGTATTCCGCGATTAACATCTCAAAAAATAATTTTCCTTGATTTTGTTAAATAGCATTCAGTTTTTGCTGAGTTTTCTGATCAAACTACTTCTTCCTTATAATGGGCATAAGCTAGCGAGAATGAATCACTTTTAAAAACTCCAAGAATTTTGAAAAACAATATAGCGAATTAAAATAATTTTTCAGATTTGTTGGTGTCGGCATAAATACAAATATCCTTCAGAAAGGTTGCATTCTAACACATATAAGGCAGTTGTAGCATTACTGTCCCTCTGTTGTCGTTTTTTCGACATATTCGTCCGACAACTGCAACGCACTTTTTCCACCGATACTTTGGTGCCTTGAACCTCGCGGAAAAACATCAAATCTTTATCTTGGACATCCAACTACGGACATACAGTTTTTTTATTTTACTGCTTGTTTGGGGGTTTAACGATATAAGCAATCTCCTGTCCTTAATTTTTGGGTCACTGGTTCCAGAGGAGGGAGAGAGATATTGCCGTTAGACAAACAACATCCATGCTTCACGGGATTCGAACCCGTACCCATCACACACAAATGGTTAGAAGCCTGTGCTTAAGCCATTACGCTACTGGGGCAGCCACCAACAGCTTCAAACACCTGACAGTCGGCGGCATAACGCTTTTCTCGGCTTGGAAAAAAATAAAAATTAGTATGGTCAAAATCTGGTGAACATGAGGCTGCTGAAACAACTGAAATCCTGCAGTCCGTATGGCGATTTTCGTAATCGTTATTTTTTGTTGTTGTTTTATCGTTTCCTTGTTCAACGACTACCATAAGCACTGCTAAAGGACATAAGCAGTCGCCCTTTCCTAATACAGGGTGATTCAAAAGTCCCCGAACTCTGAATTCAAATATTTCTACCACGAATATAGTGATGTATAACTATTTTTACATACTTAAGAGCAAAACTGAAGACTAAGGAAAAAATTTTAGAATTTAAAACGAAGGGTGCATAATAACCTGAAAATCAAAACGTGCAACGCAGCAGTTTTGAAACTTCAGAATTCACATTCTATAAAGAAGATACCTAAGCAAAAAAATACATATATAATTTTGACTCACACCTAGTACAACATAGAAAAGGTTATGTATCTACCTGTGTGAGTAAAAGGAGAAAAGATAAAAAAATAAAATAAAACAACTGAATGTAGAAGGTGTTGAGAATACTGTGCCTTGGCTTTATCAAGGACCAGCAAAAATTTTTTTTATCTTTTCTCCTTTTACTCACACAGGTAGATACATAACCTTTTCCATGTTGTACTAGGTGTGAGTCAAAATTATATATGTATTTTTTTGCTTAGGTATCTTCTTTACAGAATTTTTACATACTGTTATATTGATACTCATACGTACAGGTAATGAAAACCGCTTTATAACAGATCCTGGAATTGTCCACCATTCCGTTGAAGACATAAATTCAACCGACGACACATATTGGCGGACACTCTTTTCAGCGTGTTGGCTGGTATTTCCCTCACGGCTGTAATGATGTTAAATCATGTATGATGAAAAAAAAATTTTTTTTTTTTTTGAAAATTTCAGAGGAGATCAGGGGCTTGTCAGGTTAAAAATTTAGCCTTTTTCCCTGGCTCCTTGCTGTACATTTTAAATTAATATTGAAGGTGTTTTAGTCATATTGATAACATTTGAGTGTGAATTTGTTCCTGTATTTTATATTGTAAAGTATTGATCTTCGTAACATGGAAATTATATTGTTAAAAAGTGGAAAATTGTCTTACTTAGATTGGTTTCATTGGTGTATTATATATTCTCGTTATTATTAACCTTAGATTATGTGACATATTGTTCGTTCTATTTAGTGTTGTATTGTGATATTGTACAGCAAAAGAGTTCTAATAAATAAATAAATAAATAAATAAATAAAAATGTTGTTCCGCAGGTTCTATACCGTCTTACGGTTTTTGTGGTAAACTGTCTCTTTCAAATAGCCCCACAAATAAAATTCTGGAGGACTCAAATCGGGTGAGCGAGGCGGCCAAAGTTTTTTCGAGATCAATCGATCGTGGAAGAACTCACGGAGCATCTCCATTGTGTCGTTTGATGTGTGGCACGTTGCTCCATCTTGTTGAAACTAACAGTAACGTTCGTGTTCTTCCAGCTTCGCTACAAACTGATGGATAATGTTTGCATACACAGCGGAATTTACAGTTGTGTCGAAAACAAATGGCCCTACAATTCACCGTCAAGACATGGGGCACCACACTCCAACTTTCTGACCGTGAAGTCCAACCTCATGCAATGCGTGTGTATTCTCCGCAGCCCATATGAGAGTGTTTTTGGCTATTGATATATCCATTCAAATGAAAGCATGCCTCGTTGCTGACAAAAAGTGTTGTTAAGCTGGCTAGTCACATTGTTGCGCGTCAAACTCTTAGACCATTGACAGTAGGCAATGTGCTTTTACGAGTCCAAAGGACGTAGCTCTTGCACTACCCGAATTCTGTACGGCCGTAGCTTTTGACGTTTAGTAGCCCTCTGGTAGGCTGAATACGATGTCCCTAACTCTTGGGACAGCCGCCGAAGTGACTTTCGGGGAGCGCGCTGAAGGGAAACGTGAATTTTCTCTAGAAACGTGGTCGTCACCAGGGACGGACGGCCGCTTTTAGGCTTATCCTGAACACTGCCTGTCTCGCGAACCTGGTTCATAAGGTCATACAGAGTTGTTTTCCCTGGTATAGGAGCATCAGGAAATGTGCTTTGAAATAGCTGGATACAACGTTGGTAAGAATTTTCCGCAAAATAAACTTCTAACAGAGCGACTCTTTTTTTTTTTTTTTTTTTTTTTTTTTGAGGTTTAACGACCACCGTGAGCAACTCAATGGGCTATAAGCAGTCGCCCGTCCCTAATTTAGAGTCACTGGTTCCAGGGAAGGGAGAGAGCCAGTGCCGTAAGACAAACACAACATCCATGCCTCACCGGGATTCGAACCCGGACCCCTTCCGACAAATGATCAGAGGCCAACGCCTTAGACCACTGCGCCACCGGGGCGGCCAGACCGACTCTCTGTTCTTGCGTTAGACTCATAGCTGACTGAACGTTACTGCTTGCCAGCTCCCGCGTAAGCGTAGTATCACGTGGCGCAGCTCGTTCCCCAAGGTCACACACAACAGCCACAAGCAGCAATACTCGGGCATCTTTTATGGTTTTACAGCAAATACGTTTTAAATTATAGAGTTTGGGGACTTTTGAATCATCCTGTATCTGACCACTCGTCCCAAGAAAGGGAGTTAGTCTGGGGCAGTAACACAAGCACATTCTCCATTAGAGCCACTTCGTTTCCTTGATGGTGCGCAAAGTTCACTTATGAGGTTGGTGTAGCAGAGGTAGTGGTGCCATTTTGCAGAAACTAAATGATGACGATGCTTTCAGTATGACAAAAGAACTGATGCTATCAAATTTGTGGCAGACGAAGCAACCCTAAATTTCTTGGGAGGTGGAGAAGATGAATGCGTCTACATTAGACATTGTTTTTTCGTCACAGTGTCAAACTGATGAACCCACGTCTCATCCAGATTAACAATCCGGGACCAGAAATTTATTGGATCCACACAAACAATGCTCAAGTCGGTGAGGCACATTCGTTTGTGGCGTGCCTTTTACTCATCTGTCATCATTCGTAGGATCTATTGGGTACGGTCCTTTATCTAATAATTCGTCAGGAATGTATTGACACTGCCGATTAAAATACCTAGATTTAGCTATACACCAAACAGTCACTCGATTGTCTTGCATCACAAAGTCATGCACGCTGTTGATATTTTCCTCTGAGGTCTATGTGGAGGGTCGTCCAGAAATATTTGCATCATAGCAAGATTGGCTGCCACAGCGAAATTCTCTGTGCCATTTGACAAATGTGGAATATAGAGGAGTCTTTTACCCAATATCTGCACCATATCATACTGGGCACATGCCTTTCAAAGACATGTATTTTATCGCCTTCTGTAGTTTTCTCCATTTCGGTGTCTCTACGCTTTAGTTCACAAAATCACTTTCAAAAAAGAACGAATTGATCGGTAGTTAATTGTTACAGAGATATACAATAATATGAATTATATGTAAAACGAAAATACTTCACATTCTTATTCATTAAATGTAGGATAGAATATAAAGCCTTTGGACGTCCCTCGTACTTCCAAATGTGAAACATGCGGTCTGTTTGAGTTCAATCCGTCTTATTTGTTGCTTAACATATGCAGTTCCTATGGTTTTAGTTTTGGGATCAAGAACTTTTCCCTGGAGATAATGTAAATGCTTTGAGAGAATCATTGTACCTACTTTTTTATACTTAGTCATAAACAAAATTTTAAAAATTTCAAAACTGAGTAAATTGGTTTATTTTTTTTCCCGATTTATTTTCCGAGTGGTGCAAACGTTAGGCTTGGTTTATTCTCTTGAAAACAAAATTTCAGATTACATTTTACTTTTTTTAGCAACGCTCTACTCCCACAATTTTTGAAATCACATCGATTTCATGTGCAAACACTAACAGTTTCATTGAAGGAATAAATGGAGAAAATCCATATTATTTTAATATCCACTCATAAAATATGGGCATTTCTCTGGCACCGATGTTGAGAAAATGTAATTTGAAATACTTTGGAGAAATTTTCAAGAGGCTCCCCCAATATGAAGCATCGCTGAGTGTTCTGAGTATTTTTTCTTTCTTTTCGTTGTATCGTGTTTCCACGTGGTCGACCCAAATGCCCACTTTCCTTCATACATCCGAGAGATGTACCCCGCCGCCCATCTCCATTACGTTTTCTCTTCTTTAAACTAACCTTCTTGTTTTTCCCGCATAAGTGACTGTATGGTCGATCTTGTGTCCATCTTTCTTTATTCATTCCAATGATCTATCTAATTCATCTGTGTCTAGTATTCTTTAGGTAATTTAAAGCATTTTGGATTTGGTCAATAGCGCACTGTGATATTTTCCGCTGGGCCTGAAGGGCGAATTTTCAACAAATGTTCAGAGATATTTATTCACAGAAATTGTACTACAAATGTTTTCAGCTGTTACATATGCTGGAGCAGTTGCAGAAATAGCTCTAACATACAAATTGATTTGATTATTATTCAGAAATTATTATAAATAAAAGTGAACTTATGTGTGCTTAACAGCGTCTGACAGAAACATCTCAATGTGACACATATTTGACAACGCTTTACTTAAGATTCACGAATACCGCGCCAAATACAAAACGATACGGTACAACAGATGGTGTTTTGTTTGCTTCAGGTACAAACGTGTTACCAAACTGGTAAAAAAAAGCTATTGAAATATGGTTGTGTAAAAAAATATTCTATCGATAAGTATTTTTTCATGTTATTTACATAGTATGAAAGGTGAGGTTCCAAAATGTCTTCTTTTATATTAAAGGAGTTCAGCGTATCCATTTCATTTGGCGCAAGTTTAAAAATGTTCACAATACAAATTTGAAATTGTGATTCCATCTATTGCTGTAAATTATGACAACAGTGGTAAGTCAAATAATATTCTTGTCTTGTTTTGAGTGTCTTTTGTTTGGTGCTCTTTGGCCAACCTTGCGCCAAAAAAATTAAACAAACAACCAACTAACCAAACAATATCCGAAAACTTGAAAATTTCATCGTCCTGGAGCTGGAATCGAACTCGCATCCTCCAGGTTAGCGCCCGAGTATGCGAACTTCTAATTTCTGATCTATTGCTAAATAGCAGAAACAATACAAGTGCAATATTGTCCCTAGCATGTCACAAGAAAGAACCCAGACGTATCTATAGTAGGAAAAAAAAGGGCAGTTTCTCGAGGAGGCATTTTTTTGTTTTGTTGGAGGTTTAACGACCATCGTGAGCAACTCAGTGGGATATAAGCAGTCGCTCGTCCCTAATTTAGGGTCACTGGTTCCATGTAAAGGAGAGAGCCAGTGCTGTAGGACAAACACAACATCCATGCCCCACCGGGATTCGAAATCTGTCCCATCTTGGACGAATGGTCAGAAGCCAGCATTTAAACACTGCGCCACTGGGGCTGCGAGGCAAATATTAACGGACTGCGTTTCAAAAGAACAAATTACTTTGCTCTCGGGCTAATTCGTTTTTCCTTGTCTGTTTTCTGATGGTTATTTTATTTATATTGTTTTTTTTTTTTTGGGGGGGGTTTAACGACCACTGTGAGCAACTTAATGGGCTATAAGCAGTTGTCCGTCCCTAATTTTGGGTCACTAGTTCCAGGGAAGAGAGAGAACCAGTGCTGTAAGACAAACATAACATCCATGGCTCACCAAGATTCGGACCCGGACCCATCTTGGGCGAATGAACAGAAGCCAGAGCTTAGACCGCTGCGCCACTGGGGCGGCTATTATTGATACTACACTGGCGGAAAGGGAAAAAAGAACACCAAAAAGGAGACGTCTGATACCAACGAAATTTATACAGCATAATAACGGAATACAGAGGATAACGTGATCAAAACATTATGGAAAGCTAATGCAAATACAGCTGTATTTGCTGGTAAACTGAAAAATAACATTTCCATGTAACATGGTTTGTACGAGGTTGAACCGCAATGAACTGCGTCACACTGTGCAATTCTGGCATGGAGTCTGTCGTACAGATGTTGGATGTAAGTTTGGGGTATTGAGTTCCAAGCATCCTCTACCTGGACGCGTAAATCGGGGATGGTCGTGGCTGGCCATGGAGACCGGATAAGTCGTTGTCCCATAAAATCCCACACGTGCTCAATGGGGGACAAATCCGGTGAACGTGCAGGCCATGGAAGTTGTATCACACGCTGAAGTGCATGTTGCGTTGCACGTGCCGTGTGTGGGCTTGCGTTATCTTGCTGGAAAACGCCACGATGGACCGACCTTACAAATAGCACAACAACGGGCTGAATTATGTTGTTGATGTAGGAGGTGCTGTTTAACGTACCCGGTCCAAACACTAGTTGTGTATGGGAGTGATAGCTGATCGCTCCCCAGAACAGGAGACCACGTGTAGGCCCTGTGTGTGGCTGGCGGATGCAAGAAGGGTGGAGACGCTCCCCGGTGCGTCTGCGATCACGCATATGGCCATCGGAGGCTCCCAAGCAGAATCTGCTTTCATCGCTGAACACGACATATCGCCATTGCGTTCTCCAGTGCAGATGTTGGCGACACCACTGCAGCCGTTCCTGACGGTGGGATGGAGTCAGAGGTACACATGCCAGAGGCACACGTGCACGTAGTCCTGCCTCCAGTAGACGGTTGAGGATTGTTCGCACAGTCACCTCAGATGCAACGGCAGCTCGGATTTGCGTCGCAGTGGATGTTCTGCTTGACAACGCCGCTCTTCTTATGCGTCGATCGGTCCGCTCATCAGTCCGTCTGTGACTCCCGGTTCCACGTCTTCTCATGTGGGAATGTTCCTCGGACCATCTACGCCACCGTCGTACCACCACCGCTACTTTCCGTCCAATTCGCTCCGCTATACGACGATACGATCATCCGGCCTCGCAGAGTCCGACTAGACGAGCTCGCTCAAAGTCCGATAACTGCTGAAATCGTACACGTCTTCCATGTCCAGGCATTGCAGCTTCTTCAGGGTTTTCCCACGTGTCTGTACGCCGACGACTGATTACACTCACTTCGTCGTACCGCTTAAATACCACCGACGATAATTTGCATATTATGCCGTGCTGTGGCGTAATCGCTCACCGGTTGGTCCCGAAATTAACATCACACCTACGTAAACTCGACCCCATTTACATATGTAAATTTCATGATCGTCCGCCAATTCTTTCTTGGTGTTCTTTTTTTCACTTTCCGCCAGTGTATATATACCGTTTTATTTGCCTAACGTATTGATTTAAAAATATACGAACTAATTAAGTATGCATAAATCTATAGCAGATGTGTACATTTGGTGTCTAAATAGCATTTAGGTCATTACGAGTAGAAACATAATGTTACTTCTGTCATCAACTCAGGGCCATAATAAAGGAGCAAAATACAAGCCTTTACGTAGAATTTTTGTCCCAGCTCAGCACTACGCAGAGTCAGAAATCTGCCTTTTAGTCTAATTGTAACAAATTTTCTGATTTTATAAAGCAATCACATGCGTGAGAAAGAGTCTAAAAAAATAAACATTTTTAAGCAAACTTTTCCCTCACGAATATTTCCACTGTGCTCTTCATGTACCAAGTTTTCAAAAGATTTCAACTATCCTGTCATCAACTTTTCAAAAGAAGTCAACTTTCTAATTTCGAATTCAGCTCTAAATCCATATAGCTTCATGCTCCACACCTAAGTCTACTGCCATTCGCAAATCCTCGGAAATCCTAACCACCAGCGAGGCTTGCAATGATAGCGTCTCTCTGTAGTTGCCACGTATTTGGAATCAGTTCTTCAAATAATGCTGCGTTTTCTAACATCGTACCGCGTGCCATAAAAACGTGGCCTGGTATCTCCGAATTATCAGGTTTGCGCCTATTCATTTATGTTCTAGTCAAGTCATCGCCTTTTAAATTGTTGAAACGTTCTATTATCCAGTTAGCTGTCTACCTTCCGTGAAAAAGCCATTTGGTTGATGTGCGAAAACTTGGAAAGTTTTATTTCAATTCTACGCCAAGAAATTCGGATTATCAGAATAGTTATACAATGGCGTGCACAAATTAAGGACGAGACGGTTTTTTGAATGTAACGTCGTGCAGAAGTACTCCACATCGACTCAAATCATACCATAAGATCCCCAAGATGAAAGAATATGGAACAAGTGAGCAAAACCGTCCAAAGAAAGAATCCAAAGGATACAAAGGCACTTTATTGAAAAGGTAGCTTCGAGCACAACTGGACAAAAGACAGAAACGTCCATGTGACAAGCGGCTGCCAAAAAAAAAAATCCAGTCTTTAGTAGGGGATATGATCACCCCTAACTGCGTTGCAGGATTTACCACGTCTGTCCATGCTGAGGACGAGGTTGTCAAGGAGCTGTCGAGGCATCGCGGCCCATTCCTCTTGTAGCGCCAATCGCGGCTGCGGAATCGTTGCTGGCGGCTGGTGACGTGCTGCCAAGCGTCACCCGAGAAGGTCCCACACGTGTTCGATTGGATTTAGGTCCGGGGACCTTGCGGGCCAATCCATGTGTTGAATATTTTCACTCTCCAACAGCTCTGCGACAGCTACTGTACGATGAGGTGTAGCGTTGTTGTTCAGGAAGAGGAACTCAGGACCCACAGCACCTCTAAACAGACGCACGTGAGGCAGCAGAACATCGGTACAATAGCGGACACCATTGACTGAACCTCCTTGAAAGATGTGGATGTCAGTACGGCTACCAAGCAAGATACCGCCCCTAACGAGAACTCCGCCAATTCCAAACAGGTCTCTTTCGATGACGTTGGAGGTGTGATTGCGTGTTCCCTGCTCTCTCCAGATGTGTATAAGTCCAGAATTGCTCGTCAGATTAAATCGGCTCTCATCCGTAAAGCAAAGAGAACTCTACCCCATTGCTGATGTGTCCAGTTATTGTGTTCCTGGCACCACACAAAGTGCCGTCTCCGATGAGCAGGCGTTAATGGCACACACCGTACTGGTCGTCGTGCAAATAGACCACCTTTGTGCAACCTCCTGGCCACGGTAAAACGCAATAACGGACGTCCAGTTGTCTGTTGCATGTGCCTTGCAATTTCTCCCGCTGTCTGCCGTCTCCTCTCACCTGTTGGAAAATATACCGGTCGTCCGCCACCGTGGTTGCTCGTGGACGACCACTGCTAAACTCTCGGACAGCTGTTTCTGTCGTTTGAAATGCTCTCCAAGCTCGTGAAATGATGCTGTGAGCGATCCTGAACTACTCGGCCACATTAGTCACACTTTCACTTTCTTCCAACTACCCAATGACGCGACCTAGGATATAGTCATCCAGATGTCGTCTACTGAATTGCCTGTTGGCCATATCACACGGTGGCAGCAACTCGACGTCGTACAAATCGATGTACACCGCGCAATTGCTTTCACCGAATTTCTGAGCGTACACCATCCGTGTGCTTTATACACTTCCGACACCCCCCCTCTACGTCATGCTGCATATATGCGCATGCCCTACCGCACCCGATCCTAGTCTATCTCCTGAGTGGTCTTTCGGTCCGTTCTGCCTGCTCGTTCCGCTGTTATGTTAATTTCTCCTCTTCGTCCTTAATTTTTGCACACTAGGGTACTATTTGGAGTATAATTGGTGCATAGTTCCTACTTATTAATTTCAGCTCTAAGCTTCTCATCGAAGATGATGTAGAATACATCTATTTTAATTTTGCTCAAATGCCGTATTTCTGTAACTTTTCCAAGTTTTATTGTTGTAAAGGTAGGGCATTACTGATGCCAAATGTTGGAAAGATTACCTCGTTGGCGCCTTGCAGTTAGGTTGGAAAATGCTGCTATCGCGCGAAACTCTCGACAAAATCTTAAGAGTCTCGTTAACGAATTTTAGTTCTAATAATACTGTTTTACTTTCTAATACATATATTGTTTTACAATGGCCAAGTGATCTGTGGCTCTGGCTTCTGAGCAGACGTCAGAGTTAGATCCAGATTCCAGCCCTGGATGAGACATGGGCTTGTCACATGCCGTCCCTTCTCTGTAATCAGTGGCCCTAAATTAGGAACGAGCGACAGCTATAAGTTAATCTCAGTGGTCGTTAAACCCCGAATTTTCTTACTCTACAAATTTATTACTGTTCTGTCGATTGTCTGTTAAATAGCGAGAAACAGCAGCCCAGATCAGTTGGCTAATCGCCACCCAGCAAAAACACAAGTGCTGGGAAACTGCTGGCCAGCAGCTGGCAGTGATGGGTCACTGCTGGCAGAAATCTGCCACTCACGGCAAGGTAGTGGTCCGTTGGTGGCAACGCTATCAGTTGGCTAGCCATTGATGGCCCTGCAGCATCGCCGTGAATTGTGGGCCTCCAAGCAAGTGCCACTAGTGGCCCGTTGCTGGCAACTAATGCAACCCCAACAGCAGGTGGAAGCAACGGGACTGCGCATGCGCAGAAGCAACACTTGCTGTGTCTCTCATAAAAAATCCATATGTAGAGAGACGAATTAATTCCCTAATGAAATTCTACGTCGACGAAGATATCAGATTAAGCCGGAAAATACTAGATTACAGCCATGAAATACGCCCACTCCATTCCCATGAATAAAAATTCAGGGAATGGAGCAGATGAATAACAAGAAAACATTGAAACCGCTTGAAACAAATGTCCCGGAAAAGCATTAAAACAACGTTTGTTGGGAAAAAAAGAATTATACGCGTACAAAATTTATTAATTATTTGAAAGAAAAAAAACGCTATGTGGTGTACTCATCCATGGGTTGAATACGCAAGACTGGGAGGAATTCGCTTCTAAAAATAACGAGAAGTAAAATAAAATATCTTTCCTCTTTAAAACAAATGTAGCTTCGGACAACAGAAAGGAAAGACACAACGTTAAAAATGTAACAGAATGTGACGTGAACCCGGGTAAATATATATTTATTCAACAATCTCTTTTCAAGACGACAAGGACAGTACAAAACTTTGGAAAGCGACTCTAAGTATGTACTCTCCTTGAAAATGATTGAAGTTCCCTTAAGGTAAAAAAAACTTTCGTAACGTTGAAAAAATAAATTTATAAATTATATGAAACTGACTTTTATGAAAAATACCTCGCAATATTGTAAAATGAAAGAGGGAAACATTCGGTTACACATTATGTACGAAACAGACAGTTCAAGCATGCGCTCGCGCGTGGCAAATTAGTCCGGTCGGTAGAGAGCTCAGCTAGCACGCGAACGGCCCTGGTTCAAATCCACTCAGATGCAAGCGGGCGTTATTCCGGTCTGTTGAGAGAATTTCCCCAGCGCAGTGCGATAATTCACACGTTTCGTAAAGGTAGGGAAAAAATTGCAGCTTTGGAAAACTGCGGTTATCCTTGATTTATTATTATTATGGCTACTACTGGGAAATTGGCGGACAAGATTCGGTAAGCCACCAGTTACGTCACGTGGTTGCTGGCTGCCACTACCGGCAAACTAGAGGACCACATTAGGCTAGCCATCATTTCTGGCACGTGCTTGCAGGGCGACTGAAGGGCCACTTGTGGCAGCTATTGTCTGTGATGGACAACTGATGGCCCTGTTGTGGCATATGACAACTGATGGGGTGCCAACTGTTGGCCTGAACTGCTGGCCCTTCTGTTGGCCGCCCGGAAATTTTATTAACGGTTCGGCAGCGGCAACATAGTGCTGGGCCATTGCTGGCAGTGCTGGCTCAGCAAGACTGTTTTTGCTGGGCAGCTTCACGTCTGTGTGGTAACCGACTGCAGAAGGTTCCATTCCCATTGCCGTCTATCGAATTCGTGAGTTTTGCACTAATATACCACAAATACGCCAATGGATACCTGAAATTCCGCCCTGGAGTTTCAGTTTCCCGTGAGATTTGTGATCTTCCTCACAGCATCCAACTAGCCACCCAATTTGGTGGATTGCCGGCGGACAAGCCTCCTTCCAGGAGGCCAGGGCTCTACGTTGGCTATTGCGTAATAAACAAGTTAGTAAAATCATGCAATGCATTGATTATAATACGCTTTCCAACATACCAGATATCATTACCCAAGTTATTACTCAAGTTATGAGGAGAATGGTTGTGGAATAAATCTTGCTCCTCTGCCCTGACCTTTGACCCCATTTCGATGATATTCAACAGAACCGGTTCAGTATACCTCCGGACCAACATACTCAAATTTTGTCGCAATAGAAGCATTTTAATCAAGTTATGAGAATAATGGCTGTGAACTAAATCTCACTCCTGTGCCCTGACCTTTGACCCCATTTGGATGATATTCAACAGAACCGGTTCAGTATATCTCCAGAATAACATACTAAAGTTCTGTCGCGATAGAAGTATTTTTAGTCAAGTTATCACGATAATGGCTGTGGAATAAATCTCGCTCCTGTGTCCTGACCTTTGACCACATTTAGATAATATTAAACAGAACCGGTTCAGTACATCTCCGGAACAACATAATAAAGTTTTGGCGCATTAGAATCAAGTGTAGTCAAGTTATGAGGATAATGGCTGGGGAATAAATCTCACTCCTGTACCCTGACCTTTGACGACATTTCGATTATGTTAAACAGAATTGATTCAGTATACCTCCGGAACAACATGCTAACGTTTTGTCGCAATAGAAGCATTTTTACGTAAGTTATGACGCATAAGTACGATGGAATTGATCCCGCTCTTATGTCCTGACCTTTGACAGCATTTCGTCCATTTTCAATAGGGTTCGTTCCCAGGTTGTCCCCTACCACATACTAAAATTTCATAGAAATCAATCCATTTTTACGCGAGTTATCGTTCGCACAGGCAGACAGATGGACAAAGCTGGAGCATATGAGCTTCTTCAACCTACAGTTGGAAAGCGTAAAAAAGAGGAATGTCGAAAGGGGACTAACAGGGGAATAACATGATTGAGCTATTTTTCTACTTTACGGTACCAATGAGTGCTACGTGGTTTACACCAGCTTACTTCTCAGTATTGTGCACGCTCTTACTGAAAAGGCAAGATCAGAACGCTTTCAGTGTAATATAAATCCCTTTATTTACTGGCGAAAACAGTATACTATTAAAATAAAAATACCAACGTTTACCACAAACAAAGGTTTATTAAACATCGACTATAGTTTCGCAGCCCGTTTGGTTCGTCATCAACAGACGAATGGAGCATTGACATTCAAATCATTGTGACATCATCAGAGTTCTGACGGTTACGGTTTTTCGAGAGTAGTTCCTACGCTCTTGAAAGAAATGGAGTCGACGGCATACCGTTGACAAGCCGTGAAGAGTTCCGATATGTGTGGAAAGCTTCTAAGCTTCAAATACATTAAACTTGGCAGTCGAATCAGGTTTATCAATGCGCGTAGCGTTTCTAAACAAAAATTTATGGTTATTTTCGTGACAATATTGGGCTATAGAAGACTTCTTTAGTTCACAGTTCCGTACGTAGGTCATGTGTTCCTTCACTCGGAAATTTAAAGCCCTACGGGTCTGTCCTATATATGAAAGTTCACATTTACAAGGTATCTGATAAATTCCCCAGGAATGTATGTCTTCAACGTAGTCTTTTGATCCGAAAAAAATTATCTTGTTTATGGGCTTGAAAATAACTTTGAAATTGAAATTCTTGAGAATTTTTGAAATTCCAAAGCAAATGGTATAACCGCCCAATTCTGTCGTAGTGGGGGTCTACCGGCGTGAGTGAGCAGACAGGCTTCGATTTCCTAAATTTTTGGACAAGCGCAACTCACGAAAAACCGTGACCGTCAGAACTCTGATGATGTCACAATTATTTGAATGTCTACGTTCTATTCGTCCTGATGATGCCGAGCCAATAGCTCTGCGAAAGTATAGTCGATGTATAATAAACCTTTGATTGTGGTAAATGTTGGTAATTTTATTTTATCTCAACACAAGTTTTGTAGGCCGCCCCGATGGCGCAGTGGTCTAAGGCGCTGGCCTCTGATCATTCGTCCGTAAGGGGTCCGGGTTCGAATCCCGGTCAGGCATGGATGTTGTGTTTGTCTTACGGCACTGGCTCTCTCCCTTCCCTGGAACCAGTGACCCTATATTAGGGACGGGCGACTACTTATAGCCCATTGAGTTGCTCACGGTGGTCGTTAAACCTCCAATCAAAAAAAAAAAAAGTTTTGTAGTCATAAATTATACAGTATACTATTATTCTACGCTATAAGCGTTTTGATCTTTCATAGTCTGGTGTACTCGTAATCGATATTTTTATTGAACGATTGCAAGTCCGCCGCATAGAGATGTATGAATATAGTCAGGTGCCATAAAATTTTCTCTCTGTGTGGCAATAAAGTAAAGAACGGCCGCCCCGGTGGCGCAGTGGTCTAAGCGTTGGCCGCTGATCATTCGTCCGAAAAGGGTCCGGGTTCGAATCCCGGTGAGGCATGGATGTTGTGTTTGTCTTACAGCACTGGCTCTCTCCCTTCCCTGGAACCAGTGGCCCTAAATTAAGGACGAGCGACTGCTTATAGCCCATTCAGTTGCTCACGGTGGTCGTTAAACCTCCAATAAAAAAAAAAAAAAAGTAAAGAACGTTTGAATATAGCACATTTTACCTTCTTGTGGGCAGATTTCTCAGTTTCCCTGTAGTTTCCAAGATTCACATGAAGGCGTGGTCTTTTGACGAGTTGTAAATTAGAGTCATTTTTGTCAAAATGATTGCTCATTTGAACGTACACCTCTATAGAACTCGTCTTGTTTCAATCGAAGAATACAATCACGTTGTTCAACACCTCCAATACGGTACAAATTGAAACCGCCACAACAAACTCGCTAAATTGCACTGGTGTTAAGCTATAAATAGCCAGTTGTTTAAAGGTGTCGATTTCTTTCTGACGGTCTCACTGATAAACCAGCTGGAGACATTAAACAGTTAAATAACTGGTGCTTTTTTGAACTCAGCTAACCGTATCAGTATCAAATGCAGTACGCATCGATGCTAAACAGACATTTGGTTAAATTGCAGCATGCCCAATTTTACTGTCAGTTACTGTATTTCGCTTGTTGTTACTCTCAGTTACTGTATTTCATTGTTCAAAATAGAAACATTAATTTCTTCGTTTTTTCTTTCCCTTGTAATCCGTCTTGAATCAAAAAATATCTGTGCCTGAATTTTAAACTTCTTTAACAAACTCATCTCCTCAGACAAACACTGTCACTTTACTAGCCGCCACCAAAGTACCAAGCGAAACACTCTCACTGCAAAGTCAATTTTAACTACACTTAGGTAAAAACTACAAACTACACGATCGAGTCACATTATTGTGACCAAGTTCTACTTTTGCCGTCAACAGCGCGTAGCCAATGAAATAAGGCACGCGTCGTGAGCTGGCTTGAAGGGTATATAAGGTGTGCTGTAGGCATCCTGAAAAAAATCACTCGTTGCTGTCATGGATAAAAGGAACGATTTATCAGATTTGCAAAAAAGGATGATTATCGGCTTTCGGGCCAAGGGTGGCAGTATTTCTGAAACCTCGCAGTTGTGAACTGTTCGTGTGCTGCTGTGGTTAAAGTGCATCACAATTGGAGAAATGGCACCATTGCGAATAAGTGACGTGAAAACTGTGGAGCACCGCGTTCCATTAATGTGAGAGGTGAACGTCGGCTTCGAAGGTGCGTGAGGGCCGATCGAGACACTACAGTGGAGCAACTCACTGGCCGAATGAACCAGGGGGCTATCGGAAGTGTGTCTAAAACGACAGTTCAGCGAACCCTGCAGCATATGGGGTTCCGATACAGAAGGATGGTCACTGCACTTATGCTAACGAATGTGCAGCAGCAAACAAGGCTTACATTTGCACGGCAGTATAGGAATTAGACCTCTGCTTATTGGCAAAGGATTGGGTTCTCCGATGAGTCATGTTTTATGCTTCCTATAACAGATGGCCGTTGGCGTATAAGGCGAGAAACATCGAACAAAATCTCTTCAACCATTTCTGGAAAAACACAAGCTGGTGGAGACAGCGTTATGGTCTGAGGAATGTTTTCGTGGCATACCCTGGGTCCACTCATACCTGTGGAAGGCACTATGGACCGAATTCCTTATGAATCCATCCTTGCAGACCACGTATACCCATACATGATGATTGTTTTCCCTGGGGGGAATGGATTTTCCAGTACGATAGTGCGACGTGTCACACAGCTAGAAATGCTCGAGAGTGGTTGAAAGAGCACGATGAAGACCTCAAAGTACTTCCCTGGCCCCCTAATTTTCCAGATTTAAACCCAATTGAGCATCTGTGCGACCACCTCGATCGTGTGGCTCGCTCTATGGATTCTCCACTACGCCCTATCCAGCAGCTGTCAGATGCACTGCAGTCAGCATGGCTCCGCATACCTGTGAACACCTTCCAGCACTCCCAGCCATTCTAGCTGCTGTCCGCGCTGCACACGGCGGTTATTCTGGATATTAGCTGGTGGTCACAATAATGCGGTTCGACCGGGTATGTTTCAACTGTATCAAGCTAAACGTTCTCACATCATTGGTCGCATATAGCATACAAAGCTGAACACACCATATTTCCTTGATGTTGAAATGTAAGATTGTTGATGAATGAGACATTCGTAAATAAAAATGCATCTGTTTCATGACCACTGCAGCTTTTTTATGAAAAGAGAAATTAATTCGCTTTGTTTTCTGAGTCAATTTGTACTTTTTTTGCCGTCAGCGTAATTTTGTTTTGCTAAGTTATTAAAAGGATGACATAAGTAATTTATATTGGGGGAACACTGAATGCACTGCTTTTTGGTTTTTTTATTTTGGCAATACCTTTTACCAGAAGGAAATTGAATTCATGTCCTTTTCAAGAAGTCTGTTGTTTTTCTCTTTTTGAATGGAATTTACATTTTTTCTTTTTAAATCATCTTCAGGTTTGTTTTGTTATCAAAAAGAAATTACAGGCGTCATGAGCTTACGCTTTTTGCGAGAGAAAAATTAAAATATATTTTTTGTACACCCTGTGGCTGTTTCATAGAAACCAAATTAAATGTGTGTTTGTTTCGTGACGTACGTGGTATTTTTCCATGGAAAGTAAACTACATTAATGTGAGTTTCAGGTCCAATCTGTGTTTCTTTTTTTACATAAGAACTTATTTAAAATTACATTGTATTTTAAATATTTGCGCATTTTTGTCAGATGGATATTAAAAGCTGTTTACATCTTGAGTGTTTTGTGTATTGAAAGAAATTTGAAGTATGTTCGTTTTATGAAGCTGCTGCTTTTCTGTAGTCTTTGTTCTAAATGTCGTAGACCCCAATGACCTGTATCTAAGAGTGGTATCGCCAAAATGTCTAATCATTTGTGCAATAATTGCTGCTCCTTTTCGTTTTATTAGCGCAATATCATTTCTTTAAATGTTACACATATTCAGTTGCTAGAATACACAGCTGTAATGGAAATAAAACACAGTAAATCGTCGAAAATCCAGACTAATTGGGGCCACTGGTAGTTCGGATTTTAGATGTGTTCGGATTATCGAACATGCAAAA
This sequence comes from Macrothele yani, assembly GCA_039090855.1. Taxonomy (NCBI): domain Eukaryota; kingdom Metazoa; phylum Arthropoda; class Arachnida; order Araneae; family Macrothelidae; genus Macrothele; species Macrothele yani. The sequence continues at coordinate 6,595,714 of CM077012.1, forward strand.
AAACACAAATACACTTAACATTTCTACATTATGTTACTCAAATACATGTACCAAAAATAAGCACCTGTGTACAAAACAAATTAGTAAACTCATGCAATGCATTGATTATGATACCCTTTCCAACATACCAGAAATCATTACTCAAGTTATGAGGATAATGGCTGTGGAATAAATCTCGCCCCTGTACCCTGACATTTTACCCCATTTCGATTATATTCAACACAACCGGTTCAGTATAACCTTCGGAACAACATACTAACGTTTTGTCGCAATAGAAGCATTTTCAGTCAAGTTATGAGGATAATGGCTGTGGATTAAATCTCGCTCTTGTGCCCTGACCTTTGACCCCATTTCGATGATATTCAACAGAACCCGGTTTAGTATACCTCCGGAACAACATACTAAAGTTTTGTCGCAATCGAAGCATTTTTACGTAAGTTATGACGCATAAGTTCGATGGAATGGATCCTGCTTCTATATCGTGATCTTTGATCTCATTTCCAATTAGGTTCATCACCAGGTTGTCTCCCACCACATACTAAAATTTCATCGAAATGGAACCATTTTTACGCGAGTTATCGTGCGGACAGGCAGACAGACGGACAAACCTGGTTCATATACGCTTCTTCAACCTACGGTTGGAAAGCGTAAAGAAGTTCGTAAAATCATGCAGTGCATTGATTATGATACGTTTTCTAACATACCAGAAATCATTACTCAAGTTATTACTCAAGTTATGAGGATAATGGCTGTGGAATAAATCTCGCTCCTGTGTCCTGACCTCTGACCCCATTTCGATTATATTAAACAGAAGCGATTCAGTATGCCCCGGAAGAACATGATAAAGTTCTGTCGCAATCGAAGCATTTTAGTCAAGTTATTTAATAATGGCTGTGGAATAAATCTCGCTCCTGGAGTCCTGCCCGTTGACCCCGTTTCGATGATATTCAATACAACCGGTCCAGTATATCTTCGGAGCAATATGGTTCTGTTTTGTCGAAATAGAAGTATGTTTAGTCAAGTTATGAGGATGATGGCTGTGGAATAAATCTCGTTCCTGTGCCCTGACCTTTGAACTAATTTCGGTGATATTACACAGAACCGGTTCAGTACATCTCCGGAATAACATACTAAAGTTTTGTCACAATAATCGAAGCATTTTTAGTCAAGTTATTTAATAAATGGCTGTGGAATATATCTCGCTCCTGTGTCCTGACCGTTGATCCCATTTCGATTATATTCAATGGAACCGGTCCAGTATGCCTCCGGAACAACATGGTTGCGTTTTGTCGCAATAGAAGCATTTTTGGTCACGTTATGAGGATAATGACTGTGTAATGAATCTTGTTCCTGTGCCTTGACCTTTGACCCCATTTCGATGATATTAAACAGAATTTATTCAGTAAACCTCCGCAACAATATGCTAAAGTTTTGTCGCAATAGAAGCATTTTTACGTAAGTTATGACGCATAAGTTCAATGGAGTGGATCCCACTCCATTGATCTTTGACCTTTGACCCCATTTCACCCATTTTCAATAAGGTTTGACTTAGGTTGTCCCCTATCACATACTAAAATTTCGTCGGAAACGAACTATTTTTACGCGACTTATCGTCCGGACAGGCAGACAGAGATATGAAGCTGCAGCATATACGCTTCTTCAACCTACGGTTGGAAAGCGTAAAAAAATTACATAAGGCAAAGATTTTTTTTTTATTAAGCAGTACGAAACTAGTTTGCCATTTTTAGTACTGCTGTGAAATTTTTAAACATAAGGTACAAATTCTTACTAATCATTACAAGCTGGTTGAGGTTGCCAAGAAGTGTACTTTATGCTGAGTGCAGAGAGACTAACTTTCCACCTGACTCACAGTGAACAATGAGGCTAAGGAATCAAACAAGGGTTGATACTGCCATGGTAATGAGTCGTAAGAGTATCAGAAGTCACCTCCATCTTCGTCTTGTCGGCCCCAAAATGCTTTCTCCCCCTTAATTGTGGCGATTTCATTATCATCACGTGCCAAGTTAAAATGAACGGACAATATACTTCAACTTTCCAGTATCACAAAAAAAAAAAAAAAAAAAAAAAAAAAAAAGTGGAGAGGAGCTTATTCGGATTTTTGACGTTCGGATTTTCGACGCTCTACTGTGTATTTAAGTTGAGTTATTTATTTTCATATTTTCATCACACAGCGCAGTATTTGGGGAAAATTAGGTGTTTCTCTGTTAAAAATTGAACATTTCAAAGTTTTGCAAGAATCACCTTAAGACAAAAAAAAAAAAAAAAAAGAACAACAAATGAGCAACTTGAAAACTTTCCTGCGGTAAACGACAAAACATTAGAAGTTAATTGAAGCTCAGAAAGCCGTGTAATAGAAGCAGCGCCAGAAAAACAAAAGGAAAAGAAATAAATTAAGAAAACAAAGAGAAAGTAATTATATGTAACACAAGTTGAAATTCCATTACAATAACACCGTGAAACAAAATCCATACCACAAAAACCAAGTCTAGAGCGCTTAATTAAAATATCTGAAATCTTTGTAGTTTTTATAGCATATTGAAAAGCATAACAGGAACGGCCTGCATTAAACCAACGCAGCATTTATCCTTTTATTGGCGTACCGCTTGCGCTGGAAAAATCTTTTATTTTAGGATAAAGAATGCCTGGCAGGTGCAATGCTCGTCGGTGAATTTCCCATCCGAAAACAAAAACAAATAATCGAATATGTCTGCCAACAGAATGCTTAAGTAGGAAAGAAGCTGTTGTGACAACAAGCTGCTACTTCAAAGCTTCTGATGCATGTCAGTAAACATTACAGACCATTTCTCACTTTTTAAAATATTTCCAGCTCGGAACGGAGAAAGGACATTTTCCACTACATTTAGGCAAATCGTTTCTCGAGTGAACTTGAAACAGTCCAGAGAAGTTCCAAGAACTTCATGCGCTTTTGTCAACCCAAGATTATCTTTTGTGGTAGAAAATAGATTATGATTGATTGTTTTTTTCCAAAAGGTTTTTGAGGAGGAATGATCGTTTAAGAAAAGGATGAAATATGTATAGCCTGCTACACAAAATAACAGGAAAGGAGAAAAATGTCTGTTACAAAAAAATAACAGCACACACCTTTAACCAATCTCAGAAAATGGCGCAGGGCGTGGCTCATGGACGAGGCATATACAACTGCGCATGCGCGCCTCTGAAGCGAATACTTGCGCAGGAGGGATGCGCGAACGGTCCTTTCTTTCTGGATGGCCCCAGTGTATCAAGGAAAATGCTTATTTTTTTGCTTTTAAATAGACACGCATTAACAAAAATGTTTTCCATACTAGCGCACTGTTATTATAGAAAAATATCTGTAGCGTTACAATATTTCGAATGTTACGTCTGAAGTTTTAACTAATGTGATGCTCAACACTAAAGAATAATTTATAAGTTGTACATAATTTGTAATCATGAGGCAATCCAATGAAATTCGGTAAAGAGGTTTATTGTTACATTACTTAAGTAACTCCGGTAGAGGAAAATCATAATCTTATAATTTGCATGTTTTAATATAAACTTGCAATTTACATGAAACAGCAGTCCATGGAACAATGTTGAAAGTTTTTTTGCTTAAGACATGTGGTACTTTAACGTAGAGAATGATTACCTCGGACAGCCATGGAGCACAAAGCAATGACTGCTCGCACTGTTCATAAGAGTATTGATGAGCTCTTGAGGGATTGATGACTACTCCTCAACAGCAGCTATTCTGAGTTCTTGAAGTGTTCTGGCAGGGAGTTGGCTAGCTCCAATGCATCTCCTTAGAGCATTTCATACAGGCTCAATGGGACTGAGGTCAGGGGACTGGGTAGTCACCCCCTTCGGCGAGTGTTTTCCTCTTCGAGAAAATCGACGATCAAATGAGCTCAATGAGGCTGAGCATCATCATCCATAAGACTAAAATCTGGACCAACAGCTTCCCTGAATGGCTTGACAGATGGGTTCAGGATCTCGTCTTTGTACCTCGTGGCAATAGCACAGTGACTCTGTAAGATATGCAAGTCTATGCGCCCGTTTGTCATAATTCCTGCACATTCTGTCATGCTACCGTCACCAGAGTAATCCCTTTCTCTGATGTTAGAGGGACTTCTATAAATAGTATTCCTTTATGTTCTTGTTCCTGTAGCTGCTGCGAACTCCAAAGAGAGTTGCCTAGCACACATCTTTATGTTACGTCTGGCAATCAAACTCATGTAGAGATCATCTACACCAGCTGGGGCTCTGCGATAGCCATGACCTGGTCGACGACGAACAAACCCTGTCTGTTCAAACTGTCCCCAGAGTCTTGACACGATATGTTGCGAAACATTTAATGCTCTGGAGACTTCCGTACGGGACTGACTCACATCCATCCATCCTATCTCTTGCTCTCCGACGGCTGAAAATCAACCATACGATGTCTTCGTGACATGATCAGCTAGACGTGCCATTGAAGTGAAAGTAAGAGTTGCTTAATACAGCTAAAAAATGCAAGTAACCCCGCGACTCTCTTTAACACAATTCTAATTTGCATATTCCAGCTTACCTGCAGCAAAATAAATATGGAATAGTCTTCTGCGTAGCGCAATTTGAATTCGCTAATTTTAAGAGCATTATTTTCATGTTCATGTATATCGGCAACTATGTATGGTTTTGTAGATTATCCTTTAATTTTGATCACCAGCATACTTTTGAAAAATAGTTTCTTTCTATTATAGAAACTGATCTACGCAATTCGAACCGTAATAAAATATGTGCTATGAGCAAAAAACAAAAATTATCTAGATAGCTTATTGTCACGTATAGAATTCGTATTGTGTTCCGAAGTCCCCAAAGTCACTTCAGCTAATTCGATCTAAAATATTGCTGAGATTTTCCGTTGTTATAAAAAATATTTCTAACAACATTAATGAGCTCGCAATCTCCTTGAACTCTGATAGTGAGACCTTGAGGTCGGCGTAAATTTTTCATTTTTTTTAGTTCCTGCAATACCCAGTCCTTTTGTATTTGTAAGAAATAGGATAAAAATTTCTTCCTTTTTCAATATCAAGCAACACTTCTTTAAGAAGAAGTGGTTTTCTACGTTATCATAAATTTATTTATTATTTGAGAAGAGAGGGCATGTCTGCATTGCTGTGTGTACTTTAAAGAGTGAGGGCTTTTCTTTCCGTTAGGCTATCCTTTATGAATTGCTTTGGACTCTGTTCAAATTTCCAAAACATTAAATTTTGTGTTCACATTAGTGTAAAATTCGCATTTTTTTTAAAACCAAAAACCCAGACACATAACAATTTTGATAAGAATTATCCGATAAAAAGAATTTTAACAATATTTTTCCCATGGGATCTTAAGTTAACCCACGAAATATGGCTCGGAAATAATTATTTAACAAGTAATACTGAATACGTCTGAATACTTTTTTAGCACGTCTTTTGTGAAAAATGATCGTGCTTATGTTTTCACTTTGTTCGTCTGTGGATAACATCTCTCTTCAACTATTAGTCCAATTTGAAAAATTATTTTTGCATTGTGAAGTTCGAAATGTGAGAATGATGATACTTGCATTTCATTTTTTTCGATGAAATACTTGGCCGCTAGTCGGACCTCCATATATCGAAGTCGATGGTGCCATGAAAAAATCGATATATAGAAACTCTGATATGCAGAAACAATCTTTTTTATACATATGAATTGTGTAGTATATTGTATCTAGAAACCCATTTCGTAATTAATGCCCTCTTCCTTATAAATAGCCTAATTGAATACGAATCACATTATGTACAAGTTATCATATAGTAATTAAAAACAAGAGTTAAGAAGAAAAATATATATTGAACATACCTTGAAAAAACATTATACATACGCTGAAGAGCAATTGAATTAGAGATACCTGTCTAGTAACGTGTAGAACCATCTTTCGCCCTGATGACGGCGGCAATTCGTCTCGGCATGGACTCGACAAGACACCGGAAGCGTTGGGAAGCCATACGGATCCACGGCCCCTGAACAAGCTCCCACAGTTCACGAATATTTGATGGAGGGGGGTCAGAGCCTCGAACATCTCTCTCGATGACATCCCAGATGTGATCGATGGGATTGAGGGTAGGTGACCTAGGTGGCCAAGGAAGCGAGGTCACGTCAGTGGAGTGTTCATCCAACCGTTCGGATGCAATTCGGGAGCGATGGAATGGTGCATTGTCTTGTTGCAGGATGAGGTCCCCAGTAGGATGTTGAAGACGCACAAACGGGAGCAAATGGTCGTCCAGGATATCCCGGTAACGTTGACCTGTGAGGGACGATGTCACAAGTACCAGGGGTTCCATTTCAGTCCACGTAAACAGTCCCCAAACGAGGACGCCACACTCACCAGCTTGAAGAGTACCCTGCTGGCAAGAAGGATCCATCGCTTCATGTGGTTTGCGCCGTACTCGTATCCTGCCATCCCCATGTACCAACGTGAATCTCGACTCATCAGTCCAGGCAACATTTTCCCACATATCTAGGGTTCATTGGCGATGTTCCCGCGCCCATGCCAACCTTTGCACCCTGTGATGTGCGGTCAGCAGCGCTACCCTCGTGGGACAATGGCTTCTGTACCCCATAGCGAGGAGATGGTTCTGGATGGTGTGGCTGCTTACACGTTTTTGTGCACCAGAGTTAAATTGCCGAGTGATTTCTTGCACTGTGGCCCGTCTATCCGCTGTTACAATGCGAACTAGTCGACGATGACCCCGCTCATCCACATGCTGTTGTCCACGGCAGTTGGCTTTTGCAGGGATGGTTTTATCGGATTCGATGTACTCACGTTGCACCGGTGACACAGTGGCTCGTGAAAATCCCAGTGCCTGCACGACTTCCGAGATGGAGTGACCCATTCGTCGGACCCCGACAATTTGCCCACGATCAAATGCGCTTAGATAACTCGTCTTACTCATACTGCGTCCTACTGTTACTGATTCCCGTCGCATCACTCCTTATATTGTCGGATCGCTGCATACGTCATGTCGTTTCCGTTTACAGGGCCACCCACAGCGCCACATTTGAATAACACCAGCTATCTCTAATTCAATTGCTCTTCAGTGTGTATACATGTAGTATCCATATGCATTTACATTTGTGTAAAAAACAAACATTGTAATGTTTTGCTGCAGAACACATTTTGATGATGATTCATCATAAAAGTGTTTACACTTATTAAGTCCGTGAAATACATCGTCAGGAACTTTTTCGGTGAATTGAAGACCACTACCTATTTTATCAAATGCGGATAACATTTCTTTTTTTAGAAGGCTTAGGAGATTCTTCTGTGTCATTCTCTTCAGCATCTTCTATGGCATTCTGTTCTGTCTGAAGCGAGCTTACTATGGCGTTGTCCATCGGATATTCTGAAACAGCTTCATCGATGTTAAGGAACTCGTCAAGGGAGACCTTCCTTCCCTGATAAGACCTTTAGTCTACAAGTCCTTCCAACATTGCTTGACTTGTGGCAGCACATTTTCTTCTTCGATTTGAGGTGATTCCACAAAGACAGCTTTTGTAAAGCAATTTTTCACTGTCGATTTTAAGACATCGTTTTGCCACACCTTACCCTTCAGTTGTACAAATCCAGATCTATCACTTTATCTGTTGATTGTTCATTTTCTAAGGCCCAGATAAGTCTTCTGCGAACGCATTTCCGATAGGAATTTTCAGATTTTTTACAACTCCCTCGTTCATTGGCTGCAATTTTGAAGTTGTGTTTGGGTGGAGGAAAATCAAATATACATTTGATAGTTTTGATGCTAAATTAGGATGAGCCGGACAATTGTCTACTAAGGGAATAATTTTTCTTTTCTGCCTAATCATTTTTTATTAAAATTTAAAATCCACCAAAAATATCACTTGTCGTCCATGCCTATTCTATTATAACGGTATCAACTTCTAAAGACTTCACGCTTTTGAAGCACCTAGGTTACTTACTTTTTCCTATCTCCAATAATCTCAGTTTTTCTTTGCCGTTCATGTTAGCGCCTACCAAAGCTGTTATACTCTTTCTGCTGTTTTTATCTCCATGGCAATTGTCGTCTTTAAAAGTAAGAGTCTTGTTTGGCAAACATTTAAAGAAAAGTCCTGTTTCGTCGGCCTTAAAAATGTTATCTCTCAGGAGTGTACTCTTCTAAAATCTTTTTCAAATCCGTGTTTTTCCACTGGTCGCATTCGGTGTAACACACGCTTCCACTTTCCCCAGAAACAATCTTTTCTTTTATGCCACGCCACTTCAATTTATACAACCAACCGGAACTTGCTTGAAAATCCACTTGTCTCAAACGACTGGCAAACTCTGATGCCTTTTCTTTAATAAGAAGACCTGAGACTGGCAAATTTTGTCACGACCAATTTTAATCCAATTTAAAAAAGCGTCGTCCACCTTTCCGGAATGACACGTTTTAGAACGTTTCCTGCTATGCCCAACATCTTCAAAGGTTTTCATAACGAACTTCCGGCCTTTTATAAATATCAACAATGTACTTGGAGAAACAGCGTATTTAACATCAATATCCTTTTCGCGCATTCCACTGCCCACGATCTTCAACAACTCTACGTTTTCCAGAACACTGAGATACACAGTGCGATCAAAAAGTTCCGAGACTAGGTACGTAGCGCGCCAACAGATGGCAGTACGCGAATGCGTGAACAGCGGTCGAGGGCAGTGACATTCGTGAGTCCTTGTGCCGAGTGGCGTCGTTCTGCGAACATCACAAGCTGTGCTACACGATATTTGGTGACCACGAGCAAAACACAGCTGCGATTTCGGTATGCAGTGCAAACTAGAGCAGCGAGCGAATATCAAATCATGCGTCAAACTCGGCGAATCGGGAATGGAGACGCGTGAAATGATGCGTCAGGCTTATGGCAATGAAGCAATGAGTCGTGCGAGGTGTTTTGAGTGGCAATCGCGCTTCAAGAGCGGCAGAACGGCAGTGGAAGACGACGAGTGGTCAGAAAACAGTGCAAGAAATTCTGACTTCGGTTTTGAACATGCACCACATTGCTGCAAAGTTTCTGCCAAAGATTCTAAACCCCGAACAGATGGCGCTCGGTGTCGAACTCTGTCAAGATCTTCGTCAGTAGGTGGTGAATGAACCAACGCTCCTGTCGCGGGTCGTCACTGGGGACGAGACTTGGTTCTACGGTTACGACCCGGAGATCAAGCAACAGTAGTCGCAGTGGAAGAGCCCGGCATCTCCACGACCGAAGAAGGCCCGACAGGTCCGGAGCGCAAACCAAAGCATGCTCATCGTGTTTTTCGACATTCGTGGGGTTGTGCACCGTGAATTCGTCCCCCAGGGCCAGACCGTCACCGCCGTTTTTTTACTGCGATGTTCTGCGGCGTCTTGGGGAGGACATTCACCGCAAACTCCCTGAAATGTGGCGGAGGGGCGATTTCCTGATACATCACGACAAAGCAGAAGCTCACAGAGCGTTAGCAACACGCCAGTTTTGCAGCCGCGACAGTATGATTAGCATTCCTCACCCTCTTTACTCTCCAGATTTGGCCCTCAGCAACTTCTTTCTGTTCACGAAGATCAAGCTGAAGCTCTAGGGTCGCTGTTTTGAAACCGTGGACGAGATCCATCGCGAATCGCAGACGGTGCTTAACACGATTTGCGAACAGGACTTCCAGGGAGCTTTCCAACAGTGGCAAAGACGCTGGTAGCGGTGTATCGCTGCCCAAAGAGACTATTTTGAGAAAGATCATATCAGACGTAAGTACTTTGTTGTATATCGGCCTAGGCTTGCAACATTTTGATCGGACCTTGTATTTACTGTTTGACACACGCCGGTTAGAGAAACAACAATCGCGAGCACACACCGTCGGTTAGAGAGACTGAAATCAAATGATCATCAACTCAACCAGGCTTGGTCGCCATACCTGTGGAAGTAGTATGACACAGGAATTCCTGATGATGATCTAGTGTATAGATCAAAAATTTGAGAGGTAATGCTCCTTAAAAAATTTATCATCTGTAATTCCAGTTAAGTATTTATTGTGCTGAAAGTAATTAGAGGAGGCCATGAAGTAATTAATTATTGAACATGTTTTACAGAGGAGGAAGGTTACTTGAGGAAAGAGGGGTGCTGAGACAATACCACCAACCCGCCAGGTGACTCGTTATAATCGCAATGACCATGCTCACCCTTTTCTTCTTCCTCTCGCAACAACTCCGTTCTAATTTTTTCACTTCGTTTTCCTTATAACGTCGTCAACACGGGGGGGGGGAAGGGGGATCCCGATTTGTCTTGAAAAGAAATTCGTTATATAGAATTTTTTTATGTATAGAGAGAAACAGTTTTTCTGTGTAATGATAACAAAACTTTGATATGTAGAGAATTTCGATTTACGGAAGTTGGATATATGGAGGTCCGACTGTACTAACTGCTTAAAATCATGTATAATTTTTCCGCCAAAGGGCGTAGATGTATATATTGTTTTTGTCGATATCTCTGCTTCTAAGCGTCTGATTTCAAAAGTTCTATCTTTGTAGGAGAGCGTATCCGGTGCGAAATGTTTCTCATATAACTTGAAAACACGACCTGTTACCAATCAGCTCGTCAGTGTTTGTGTTGGAGACCCTATTGCAGCCTAAAAATTCTGCAGTTAAAGGTCAAAAGAATGCACAGCAATGGGCTGCTGACAGCTAGTCCCCTGTTAAACGGAAGACGTCGAACTGTGGTAGAGGACAAAGCCTCCACAGCTGTGCTATGGATTCGGCTGGGCAATTGGTCATTGGCATGCAGTAGAGGTGCCTGTCATGCCGTGAAGTTGTGCGACTTTGAGGTCCTTTTCACGGATTTCTGTGCGTTCGCGCTTCATCTGCCTACTGACGCCACGTTCGCGTCACTGTACTGGCGTTTGGTCCCAGACGAGTGGCAATATCGCGGTAGGAAAATCCAGCTTCTTTCATCCCAACAACCCTCCCTCGCTCAAAGTCTGTCAGGTGTTCATAATGCGACCTTCTTCGGAAACAGGGCATAAGTGAGACACAAGAAACACCCTTTCGACTCAATGTCGCATCTTCACTGATTGATCAGATTAGATCATATGTAGAGGATTTTATGAAGGGAGTGTGTGACCTCAGGTCTTAAACAACCCTTAGAAATAGGAAGCTAGGAGATTTGGGTTAAAGTGCCCGATAGGAAAGTCACACGGAAGCGAGGTAGAAGACGCCCTTATTTACTACCGGGGGCCATTACCCGGGGTACGACTGCTTAACGTGACCATCACATCCAAAAATAAAGAACCAATAACCACATGAAGACCGTAAAATCCAGTAGCTACCAAAAATTCTGATCCAAATACCGAGTCTCTAATTCTAAACGCCGCTATAAAATATTCAAACCCCTGAAGAAAAAGAAAATACAATCCCAACCCCCACGTTACCCCCAATGCCTTAACTGCATTTTCTAAATCGTTAAACAAAAGACACTGATGGGCTCATATCACTCTAACACCAGAAGGTAATGGCGGATATTTAGTGGATCGAGCGTTCGTACCTGCCTGGGATCGAACCTGAGGTCCTTTCCATGGCAGTCACGAACGTTGCCCACTAGGCCACCCGCGGCCCTCATCACTGATTGTCGTTTATGACAGATCTTTATATCCAAGACCGTATAGTTTAGAGGGCGCTGCTCCGAAACCGCATTCGCATTTTCACTGGCATTTTTTAATCATTTGCATGTCCCATTCTGTAAGTTTCAAGCTAATACCAGAAGTCCTTCATGGTGTTGCAAATTTCACAAACAGTAATGTAAATGCCGGTTTGTAAGAATCGTTGTAAATTTAGCAATCTTATTCCATTATATAGCAAAAGATATGGCTGTTAAGTGCAAGTTAAAATGTGATCAATTATTTTATTTGCATAGCGCTACTAATAATTATTTTCAGAAACGACGAAAGGGCCACTCAAGTAGCTTGAGGAGTTGGCCTCTAATCATCAATCAGAGCTGGGTCCATGCTAGGTCACTGGGTGAGGCATGGGTGGTGCACTTGCCCAATCGTGCTTGTTCCGTCCCCTCCTCAAAAACAGTGGCCCCAAATTATTGACGGCCAAGCGTCTCATGGTGTTCTATACACCAGTCAGCTTCACATGGTGGTCATTAAACCCCGAAACAGAAAAAAAAATACGAAATTCCCTGTAGTTATTGCAAAAAAAAATTTATGCAACGGCCGTTCCATAAAACCTGAGAGTAAAATCTCACAAAACGAATAAATATAGGTACAGTAAAACATATGTTATTCTTTCTTAAAGTATCTTCCCTCGGATGATATACAACGGTCCCATCGTTCAGTCCAATTTTCAAAGCATGTGGCGAAGGCATTTTGTGGAAGCTGCTTTAGCGACCCCTGTCCAGCTTGAATAACGTCAGCATCTGTGTTGAATGTTGCGCCACGGAACTTCTCCTTCGTTGTTGGAAACAACCAGAAATCGCACGGGGTGAGGTCAGGACTGTAGGCAGGCTGTGGCATGATTTCAATACTGCATTTCGTAAGAAACGGTTGAACACAAGCAGCCACATGTGGGCGGGCGTTATCATGGTGTAGTGTCCACTTGCCCACTAGTTCCGGTCGCTTAATCGATATGTGTCGTCGCAGACGTTTCAAGTCTGAAATGTAATTCTCAGCATTCACAGTAATTTATGAACGAACGGCATGCTTACACACCTCTATGATCAAAGAAAATGATCATCATCACCTTTCCAACTGATTTTGTTTGGCGGCCTTTTTTCGGAGGAGGCGAGCTCGTGTATTTCCAGACATTTGTTGCGCGCTTCATGGGATGTCTAAATAGTGCACCCATGTTTCATCGACAGTTATTACTGTGTTTAGAAAGTCTGGACCTTTGCAATCATTTGTTCCCACTCATGACACACCTGAACTCTGGCTAACAATTGTTCTCTCGTCAGGTGATGCGGTACCCATCTGGAACACACACACACGATGCAGCACTAATTTGTCGCGAAGAATGCGGAATGCCGACGTTTTTGAAATATTAGTTGACGCCGCTATGTCTTCACACGTCATTCGTCGATTTTCTTACAGGATTTCACAAAGAGTGGTAACAATACTTTCAGGTAGACCAGGCCTTGCAACGAGTTCTGCCCACAAAGCCCTTTTCTTGAAATCATGGTGCCATCTAAAAATCGTTGACTCACCCAAACATTTATCTTTGTAAGCTTTTTTCATTAAATCAACTGTTTCTGGAGCCGTTGTACCCAAACGATAGCAAAATTTTATCGCACAACGCATTTTACTTCTTAACTCTGAATCACTCACCTCCATAGCTGTATGGTGAAATGCATACGTATCTTAAACAACTGCACTAGAACAAAACCAGAATCGTCTGCCACGGATAATAACTGTTGCCATAGGTATTTCCTTTATTTAGTTAGTCGTCTTCGTGGTTATTTTTCCTCTTTGCATTGTTGCCAACTCAAAAAAATTACCCTCAGTTTCTGTTTAACGGCCTTTGTAAATGAATTCACTTGAATTTTAAGAACTTTTATTCATGGAATAGAAAGTAGTGAAGAGTGTTGTTACACGCCGATGTGTCAAACTAATCCGAAATAGAACTTTAAAAATAAATTTTTGGTAACTAGTTGTTCATTGGCTGACATTCCGGAGGTAAGCATTACAATTTATAATATTCGCGCTTAGGATCTACATAGTGCGGCAATTATGTAACCAGGTTGAATTTTTAAAAGAAAATGGAAAAGCAGGAAAGCTTACGTGAATATATATATATATACACTGACGAAAAAATCCCACCACCAAGAAGGGGTTGTGTTAGAAAAACGTCAGTTGGTAGGCGGTGAGAGTACATCTGCAAGATGACGTTTATGCAAATTTCGCGCTCGGCGCATACGTGTGGCGCTAGTAGCGCCCCTCGGAACATGCAGAGCAGGTTTGCTGTAAATACGCGCTGTAACATTCGTGAGCGTTAGTTATCGTTGAGATTCGACGTACTGTGTTGATGTTAGTCAAGAATGCCTTTAAGAAGACGAAGAAGCCATTATCAACAGCTCACGGAGTTTGAACGAGGTCGTGTAGTAGGGCTACGAGAAGGTGGATTTTCTTTCCGCAATATTGCAGAACGACTTGGCAGGAATGTAGCCACTGTGCATGATTGTTGGCAGCGGTGGTCAAGGGAGGGAAGGTACTGCTTCAAGAAGACCGGGTTCCGGCCGGCCACGTGGCACTACTGAGAGAGAAGACCGCCGTGTACGCGGCCGTGGCGCATCGTACCGCGTCTGCGGCAGCAATTCGAGCTGCAGTTGCCACCACAGTGACACAACGAACTGTTACAAATCGGTTACTTGAAGGACAGCTCCGAGCCAGACGCCCTGTAGCGTGCATTCCACTTACTCCAAACCACTGCCGTTTGCGACGTCAGTGGTGTCAAGCTAGAGCTCATTGGAGGACGGAGTGGAGATCTGTTGTGTTTTCTGATGAAAGCCGGTTCTGCCTGGGTGCCAGTGATGGCCGTGTGTTGGTTAGAAGGAGGCCAGGTGAGCGCCTGCAACCAACCTGTCTGCGGCCGAAACACACTGGACCTACACCTGGAGTTATGGTCTGGGGAGCAATTTCCTATGACAGCAGGAGCACTCTCGTGGTTATCCCACGCACCCTGACGGCACAGTTGTACGTCGGTCTGGTGATTCAACCTGTTGTGCTGCCATTCATGAACAGCATTCCAGGGAGTGTTTTCCAACAGGATAACGCTCGCCCGCAGACCGCTGTTGTAACCCAACATGCTCTACAGAGTGTCGACATGTTGCCGTGGCCTGCTAGATCACCAGATCTTTCACCAATAGAGCACGAATGGGACATCATTGGACGAAAACTCCAGCGTCACCCACAACCAGCATTAACCGTCCCTGTATTGACAGACCAAGTGCAACAGGCATGGAACTCCATCCCACAAACTGACATCCAGCACCTGTACGACACAATGCATGAACGTTTGCATGCTTGCATTCAACATTCCGGCGGTTACACCGGTTATTAATGTACCAGCATTTCACATTTAAAATGGCTCTTCTCGCGCTTACATTAAGCTGTGATCTTGAAACCTTAATCGATTAAATATGTTACCTATACAAATGTATTGGCGCCATTTCATTCCTCTACAACTATTTTTTCGTGGTGTTGGGATTTTTTTCCGTCAGTGTATATATATATATATATATTCTATTAAGAAAAGACTGAAGCAAAAAAATTTTTTATGACATATATATATATTTTAAATTTTTTTGGTGGGCTTATTACTTGCATTTATGACTTTGCAGAAACCCATTTCCAAACCGGTCTTTGTGGAAGTGATAAAATGCAGAGTTTTTGCTGGTCCTTGATAAAGCCAAGGCTCTTTCTACATTCTGTTGTTCTATTTTTTCTCTTTTTACTCACACCGGTCAATACATAACCTTTTCTATGTTGTACTTGGTATGAGTCAAAAATTTTTTTGCTTCAATCTCTTCTTAATAGAATGTGAATTCTGAATTTTCATAACTGCTGCGTTGCGCGTTTTGATCTTCAGGTTATTTTGCAACTTTCGTATAAAATTCTAAAGTTGTTCTTATGTTTTCGGCTTTGCTCTTTAGTATATATATATATATATTTTTTACTTGAAATACATTCCTTATGTATTAATACAAGAAGTGGCACGATCAGCTAATGAAAGGAAATTCTTGCAGAGGTCATCTTTCGGTATCGAGTGAAGAGCTGATGTCACAGTTCTCTGTATGTCTTCAATGCCTTGAAATAATTTTCCTTTTAAGGTGGCCGTCCAGTAATTTTGCGTTCTATACTTCCAATGGAAAAACTTCTGTACACATTTTCTTCACAAATAATGCGTTCACAAGGATGAAAATTTGAACATCGATTAAAATAGATTCATTTTATAACTTGGAATACTTAATATTTTCTAAAACATAACCATAATTATGTAATCCAACATTTGTTTGTCTACTGACGTCATCAAAGTACAGGTCGCGCCATCTTTTTTTTTTTTTTTTGGTTTCGACACAACCAAAGGAAACGTTATTAATTTTTAATATAATTATGGTTATGTTTTAGAAAATATTAAGTATGCTAAGTTATAATACGAAGTTATTTTAATCGATGTTCAAATTTTCATCCTTGGGAACACACTAATTGCGAAGGAAATGTGTACAAACGTTTTTCCATTGGAAGTATGGGAAGCAAAATTACTTGATGTCCACCTTAAAGGCAGCTTTAATTTAGGGAATAGGAAGTAGTCACACGGTAATATTTTTGGAGTACAGGGGGAAGGTTGATTACACACACTTGTTCTCGTGCCAGAAATTGCTGTGTACTGATCGCTCTGTGTGCTGGCGCGTTATCAAGAAGAAGGAACCATTGCCCGTTTTTGTGCTCAGGCCTGACACAAATAATCCTCTTCCGCAATCGCTCCAAAATGGATGTGTTCGCATATCCAGTGACAACTGTATCTTCAGGAATGATGCAGAATTCCCTTGCTGTCGTAAACGCACACAAGCATTGTCTTGATTTTGGACTTCTGTAACATGATATTCTCTCATTTGTGTGACTGTGACGACTTCCACTCAGCACTCTGACGCTTCGTTTCAGCTTGGTTGGTTGGTTGGTTGGTTAGAGTTTAATGGCGCAAGGGCCAAGCTTCGTTTCAGGATCAAAAAGAAAACACCTTGTCTCGTCACCCGCGACAATGATTTGTAGGAAATCCCATTTTAGCATCCTCAAGGCCACACAACGATCACTTTTGATCCTTTCGCGAACTTTCTCAATGAGTTTAGACGTGCCAACTGAAACAGGGCGTCAGGGCCTTTCGTAATTTTCCAAATCTTCCCGCCCATTCTTGAAACGTGCATACCATCGAAATATTTGTGCACGAGATAGGCAATCAACTCCATACACATCACGCAACAATTCAACTGTCTCAGATGCAGTTTTACCGATTTTCAAATAGATTGGACATTTGCTCTATGCTCCAGGGCAAAGCTGTGCCAGTGTTCTTCCACCAAAAGATGTCACGAACAGAGTAAATAATCATCTGCGCAATTCTCAGGCAAACGTGTTTGCCACCGCATAGCTGTTACATGACTTATAAAACAAACATGTCTTACCGCCCATTGTGTTTAACCGGAAATTTAAAAAAAATTAGTCTCATTGCTTAATTGCGGCATTGTGTTTGTAGAATCGCCGAACCTTGTTGTTTGAGCGAGAGATAGCTTGCCCTGAAAATTTAGCCAGCGAAAATAAATCCCTTACACTCAGGAACGACTCATTCTACGTCAGGACTGGCAAGATACAACAGGCATTTAATTAATTAACGCAATGTAAGAAAATGATGAAAACGTCACTTTTTAGATACACAGAGAAAATGAGTAAACTAAGAGGCTTTTAACACTTTAATCCTCATTCGCCATGTAGGCTCAGTTTAATGAGATACATTCCTTTAATGTGTTCAATCCTATATCATTCGTCTGAATCATCTTTTATTAGGCTCAATTTCATGCAGGCCTGCGTCCTACTGAGCTCTGGAGACATTACAATGACCGGGGCAAAAATTAGCATGCCAATAATAAAACCAGTTTTTTATGCTTTCCAACCGTCGGTTGAAGAAGCGTATATGCTTCAGCTTTGTCCGTCTATCTGTCTGTACTCACGATATCTCGGGTAAAAATGGCTTGATTTTGATGAAACTTTAGTATGTGGTAGAGGTCAACTGGGAACGAACCCTATTGAAAATGTGCGAAATGGGGTCAAAGGTCAGGGCATAGGAGTGAGATCCATTCCATCGCCCTTATGCGTCATAACTTACGTAAAAATGTTTCGATTGCGACAAACCTTTGTCATGTTGTTCCGGAGGCATACTGAACTGGTTCTGTTGAATATCATCGAAATGGGGTCAAAGGTCAGGGCACAGGAGCGAGATTTGTTCCACAGCCATTATCCTCACAACTTGACTAAAAATGCTTCTATTGAGACAAAACTTTAGTATGTTGCTTCGGAGGTATACTGAACCAGTTCTGTTTAATATAATCGAAATGAAGATAAAGGGCAGGGCACAGGAGCGAGATTTATTCCACAGCCATTATCCTCATATCTTGAATAATAACTTGAGTAACGATTTCTAGTCTATTGGAAAGCGTATCATAATCAATGCACTGCATGATTTTACTAACTTTTTATTTACAGTTCTTTGTCCTGATTTTAAAATAATCCAACGATCCGCTTACACGAAATCTTAGCTACGTTTTATAGGCAGGAATGAATTAACCCTTTAGGCTGCCAATTCATTCCTGATGTTCAGATTCCTGACAGCTGTCAGGAATCTGAACATCTTTGCGGACCAAATTCACCGATTCATGGCAACTGTGTTCCCTGCTGGTGATGGCCATTACCAGCAGGATAATGCGCCATGCTACACTGCCAGAATCGTCAAGGAGTGGTTCGAGGAACATGCTGGTGACTTTCTGTTCATGCCCTGGCCTCCAACTTCACCTGACATGAATCCAATCGAATATTTGTTTTTCGACTTGGAAAAGCGGGTTCGCGCTAAAATCATCACCACCCCGAAATGTACGGGAACTGGGGACTTGCTGTTGACACTGTTATACCAGATACCCTACCTATCGTCACCTCATGGAATCGATGCCTTGCCTAGTGGCCGCTGTTTTGTGGGCAAAAGGGGGTCCTACAGCTGATTAGGTAGGAGGTCGTAATGTAATGACTCATCCGTGTATGTTCAGAATATCGCATTAGTGGACCTCCGTTTAAATTTTTTTGCTCTTTCTTTCAACTGTCGCTTTTCCTTCTTAAAACGTTTATAAAGTCTCCTACAAACATTTGCGTTTGAAACTTCTAATAGCTCTCCAGCTCTGGAAGAGTAAGAATCCCGGATTCGTTGGATGTCAACCGTAAGTGCTTAACGGGGGATCTCTGCTCAGGCATTTACGGCCCTCAAGCTCCACCCCACATCGAGACAATCCCTTTTTAATTTTCTTTCATTTTGTACGAGAACAGTTTTGAAAATTAAAGGCTGCTACCCCCTTGCTAAACAAATTAATTAAGGCATCTCAAATTATGTATCAGTATGTTTTTACCTCAAATATCGCTGCTAATTTTTTTTCAAAAAGAATTTAAGATATCGAAAAACATTCGTGCTGAGCAAGACAATGAATTGAAGTTCTCGAAACTGTTTGATTTGGTTAATGTTTTGAAAAGCTGTTGCCGACCTCTTAATATTGACTTCGGCATTCGGACTAAAAGCATTTTTTCATTGGTCAGAAACGAAAGACCATCTAAAGATAAGGACCAAAGGTACGGTGTTTAGTGTTCCACTAGTTTCAACGAGCTCACCTCCTGCTAACACTGTCTATGTGGGATCTACCATGCGCTCATTACAGACCAGATTGAAAGAACACAAATACACAGTCAAAATAGGTACCCAAAATACTGCACTATCTCGACTTACTTCGAAAGGGTCTCACCAGCCTTACTGGGACGAAACACGCATTCTAACCACCCTAACTTCAAAGCCTAATACTATGTTTGCTGAAAGCTTAATTATTTACGAATTTGGGTCTGCGTGCTGTAATGATGATTACCCTACTATTATTCCTAATGCATGGAAACTCGCATTGACAGCCAGAAACAACTCCATTCTGAACTTTAACATTTGTAAATAACATCAATTAAGCCTTTTATTTTATTTATTTTTTTCCTTCTCGGTTCATCTGCGCATATAAACTACGCCACCTCATCACGTGACTAATTTCCTGATGTACATATATCATTGTTCCTTCATGTATTGTGTGATTGTGTTACATCTGAGGATGGGACCGATGCGGTTCCGAAAGGTCTTATGTTTTTTAACTGTGATGTTTTAATTGTGCTTAGTAAAGTCTTTTAATTTATCATCAGCTTTTAACTACATTTTTTTATCGTGCAAAAACAGTTTCGAGAACTTCAATTCAAAAAGAATTTGATTGTACCCTTGGCAGTTGATTGAATATTGTGTGATGCACAATAACGGAGTGCTTATCCTGTTCTTTTTATTGTGAAAGCAATCTTCTGTATATTTTGCTGGTTTCATAGATGAATTATCTAGCTTTAAATATCTGTGAGGTTTTGCATTATATCGTTTCGGCCTTTGTTCTATGTAGTGCTACCATTTGCAGATAAACGAAAAAGTCAATTACATAATTTTTCAGTTTGACACAAAAAGACATGTTAAAGTAAGGGCAATTTCGGATGAATTGCTCTATTCGGCATAGATATGACATTAGTCTCAGTACATTTTCATCATTCCCCTGCGGCTTCGAGAACTTGATTGCTTACGTTTCTTAATTAGTGCGATTAGAGCCTTGACTGTTTTGAAATAGGGTCATAAAACAACTGCTGCGACTTCTTCTTCTCAAAGTATTGATCTCTGTTTTCCAATCCTCCTTGCAGTTCTTAGTAAAAGAACAAAGCAAATCTAAGAGATTAAAGACCGACTCCAAAGGGTACTTAATGTGATCACTAGAGAATAGGAACTCTTCTCGATGTGTGCCTTTTAATATCGGCACAACGGAAAGTTTTTCATGCATTATAGAGGAGAAATTTATGTTATTTTGTCTGTTAAGGAAATTACGTGGAAAGCGCACGTAGTTGAAAGCCATAAAAGCCCATTTGCTCTTTTTCTTCTCTGTGAAGTAAATTTTTCAAACGGATTTTTGAAGTTAGCATACACAAGCCTTATTTAGAATCAGGAATAGGGGCGCTTACGAGTTTCTAGCAAATATTGATTCAAAGTACCAAAATACAAGCTGTAAAAAAGCTTCGCATATTCTTTAAACTTATCAAGAATTCATGCTCATGCTCTCTCTCTCTCTCTCTCTCTCTCTCTCTCTCTCTCTCTCTCTCTCTCTCTCTCTCTCGGTCGCCCCTCTTATTTATTCGCTGTTTTGATGTCCTCCTTCAATCGCTTTCCCCTTGATAGATGGCCACCAAAAGTTCTACAACTTCAGATTAGGATTAACCTACTCTTGAGAGAATTGTAAAAACAGGCACCAAACATCAGGAATACGAATTAATTCCTTCACCTGAAGATGCTGCTGCTCACTGACCTTCCATCCCTGGACCACAATAGGCATCAGACGTACAAAGAATATTCAAACTTATCAACCAAAATATGAAACAATTCAGTTTTTTGGTAGATGTTAATGGGTGTTCCTAATAAATAGCAAACTATTAGGAAAACCCAATAGCAAATAGACACGTGCCATCCTCACTTACGAACGCACCTATGACGTTGTGACGTCTTTATGAAAAGCTCACTTCATAGCATTCAGACATACATGAAGATTACACAGAAACAGCATGGGAAACACTCATGATTTAACATACTTTCAAAGACACATGAGAGTTAGAAAACATGTGATAGCATCTCAGAAATGTCAAACTTTCTCGGCTATGCAAGAACAATTGTATCAAGGATGTGCAATGAATGGTGTACATACAACAAAGCAAGCAGTGAGCGGTCTTCCTGTGAACGGAAACGGATGGTCGATGTTCGAGGGCAACGGAGATGGAGAGGATTGCACGAGGTAACATACGAGCTCCATTGATTCAGGTAATTTTGCAGTACGACAGCAGTATCGGGAAGAGAATTTCAGCATACATAGATCTTCACACATCGGCATGGATTGGTTTTAACAGCAGGTGCACCATTCGTGTATCGCTCGTCTGTGGTAAAAACTGACAAATGCGAGTACCGTGGGCACGGGAGCACCTAAACGGGACTACTGAGCACTGGAAAAAGGGACACCTAGTCAGATGAATCATGTTTTCAGTTAAGACAAGCTGATGGGCGGGCAATAATGTGGTGTCAACAGCACGAATCAATGGATCCCAGTTTCCTAGCATTAACTGCACCAGCTGGTGGAAGCTATGCAATGGCCTGAGGTCGGTTTTCGTGCCTGGCATTGGAATTTTTAATACCTATGGAACATCATTTGAATAACACTAGGTATGTTAACATCACTGCGGAACAGGCACACCCATACATTTGCGTGGTGTTTCCTGATGGAGAGAGCTACTTCTAGCAGGAAAATGCGCCGTGCCACAAGGCTCAGATTGCCACACAGAGTGGTTTCAGTAGCACGACAGTGATTTCAAAGTGTAAAATTGCCCCCACAATCTCCAGAACTTAACCCAATTGACACCTGTGGGATGAGATTGAGAGAGCTATTCGTTAAGGCCACCACAGACACACGCGTTTGAATGACACGTATGAGTGGCATGCCATCAAATGGAAGAGTTTTGTGCTTGATGCGGCATGTAGCGTGGAGTAAAGAATAATTCAGGCAGGCGTTAAAGAGCTTCACTCCTGCTTCACTCCACGCTACATGCCGCCTCAGGCACAAAACGCCCTACTTGCTGGCGCGACACTCAGACGTGTCGTTTAAACGTGTGTGTCTGTGGCCGCCTTCACTGATATCCTCCTCCAGCGAACATTCGGCAATTGACAGACGCGATCGCATCCACTTGTGTGAACATACCCTTACAATGATATCAGCACCTCGTTGAATCCATACCACATCGAATCGAGCCTGTTTTGAAGGCCATGGACGGCGCAATATGTTATAACGTAGGTGTTCGATTGAATTCGGTGCTTCATAGATTCAATATTATGCTTAAATGCTGCTTCATTTATGCATAAATACCAAATCTTGTTCATTGTGCAATGATTAAGTTGTTGTATTGTGTTACTGGAACGGGGACTATTACAAGATGATAATACAACAGCCCACAGAGCGCAAATTGCTGGGAAAACATATATACAGTGAAAGTTCGACGAAGAACTCCCATTTCATTTAGTTAATATTTTATTTTATTTGAGGAAATACTTAATTTTCCACTGTGGATTATATAAACTTTCTATAAGAAAACTGCCTGCAATTCGTTAAAAGAAATATCCAAAATACTGTTGAGTTAGAGATAATTTTATTGAAACAAACACTTGAATGTATTTGAAACGTGATTCGCAAGTACGTGCACAGTTAAGGAAACACGAAAATGTGAATATTATCTTTAAGATAGACTTCGAAGATACGGTCACCACACTGGTGAAAGATTCGTTTATTCGAATTTTTCGGGAACACGCTGTGGTTAGTCTCAATTCATGCTATGCCAGCTAAATATTCTGGAAAAGTAATCAAATTGTACTTTTTTTCGCGGATATACTTTATGATTATCAAAATAATTTTTGTAATGTAATAAATCTCATACGTAAAAATTATTTATCCAGTTTTCCATTGATTGCTTCAGATTCAAATGCACCAACTACGTAGGAAGAAAACAGTTAAGAGAAGATAATACGTGTGATTTTCATGCAAGGACAATGAAATGCACTTAGTCTTTCGCTAAGGCAATAGAATTCACGTAATTCTACTCAGGATTATAGTATATTAAGGCTGTGTGGGAAGATTACTTCAAGAGTGCCGGATAGCTCTGGAAATTTCCTTTTTCGAACGCACTCTCTGGGTATTTGAGATTGCCACGTACAAAATAATTGATAAAATAAAAGATGAAAAAAGAATATCATGTTGCTGAAGAATTAATTTGTGGAGTTTTTCTTTCCGTCGTACTGAGCTTTAACAGATGAAAAAAAAAAGGTTTGGTGCGATCGTGAGGAAGAAAAAAAGAGCAAAAAAAAAAACGCCATTTGGTGGCCATTTAGCACTTGAGAGTGAAGTTGACACAAGTCAATCAAAGTACCCCATTTTTCGTTGAAGTTTTCTTGCTTCATGGCCACTAACGAAGAGCACTTTATGTTTGAGAGAGAGAGACAGGTTAGGTAATAAAGTTTCTGTTAGCCACGATAGCTGGAAAAGTAAATTCTACGAAATGACAAAGGCGACATGACATTTGTCAGAACGATAGCTTCTGATATTGTTGCTGTTCTTTTATTTTAAGGAAGAACCCCTCGTCTTTCACGAGGAATTACGGAGCACAGCAATGACGAAAACAGTCACATACGTCCGGCAGCATAGCGCCTTTCGCAAATCTTTCGAAAATGGATAACTAAGAAAGTAATGCTACGTATAAACGAAAAATAATTTGCATTATATAATGTCATCGAGTTCCCAATAATTCATTTCAAACAAAAGAAAATCTTAATGACTGGCCACAAGCCCCTGAAGAAATCATTCGAGATGCGAAGGACGCGATTTCGTGTTCTGTTTTAACCCATTAGCTACATGGTTAGACACATGATGCGTTCGACAATGGTCTTTGTGCACTAATATTGAATTATGCTGTGATTTTCCAGGTTGTAGCTCATGGGTTAACTTCCATGATTTTTGCAGTCTCCTTTGCCCCCCCTTTCCCATCTAATCCAAGAGCTGCTTTCGCCCACAGCATCACTAATTGTTGGAAGTTTTTCCGTGAAGCATCATTCATGCTAAAATCCTTGCTATGGTTGTTTTGTGCATGATTGCTACGTTGAAAGGCTCTCAGGTTGCTCGTTTTGTTCATTTCTACCCTTAATCGAATACCAACTGATGCTCGCCGTTCTTGTATACCTGATATACAGGGTTACAAGGAAAGTCCGTAATCAGGCCAATATCTCACGAACCATGTCAGTTAGTGGTTTACTTCTTGTGAAGTTGTATAGGAAACCCCTATGTCTCACACAATAACACCACAAAGGATCCCCTCGCCCCCTTTTTTGGGGCGTTGAGGGGGCTATAGCTCCCCCTTTGCAGATAGGGCAAAACAGTCAATTACGAACTTGTTCAGCGAGGCAAAATTAGTACATAAATGTTTTTGTCCCATAATAAAAGATAGGAGACTCTCCAAATGCGAAAAAAGCGAAAAGCTACTTGAATCGCTGTGTCTGAAGCATATTTGCATTGATTTCAAATGCACTTTCTGTTCCGTCGTCAGAATACAAAAATGATATGCATAGTCGGTATGCCAACACTTCAATTAGATGATATGCGTAGTCGGCATGCCAACACTTCAATACGCAAGTCAATTAGATGTGCATACAGTTTTCCTATTGGATGAGTGTTTCGCTACTTTTTGCTATTTCTCCTTGTCTCAGTGTATTTTTTACTATTGGACATCAAAGTCTGATATTGAATATGTCAAGGAACTGCGTTTTATTACAGAACAAGAACTGTTGATAAGGTTTGTCGGAAAAAATTTTCCTTTGTGCTTTCATTTACTTAGAACTTACCAGTTTAGATAAGTTCTAAGTAATAAGTTCTTGTCTAAATACTCTGTCGTTGCTTCCGGATACTGGGATTTTTTGGGGCCACATTCCCGGTTCATTTCCATCTTTTGTTATGGGATAAAAACATTTATGTACTGTTTTTACCTCGCTGAAGAAATTTTGAATTGACGTTTTTTCCCTATCTGCAAAGGTGGGCACGATAGCCCCTTCAATCTCCCAAAAGGGGGCGAGGGGATCCCTCGTGGTGTTATTGTGTGCGCCATAGGGGGTTTCCTATTCAACTGCACAAGAAGTAAATCGCTAACTGCCATAGTTCATGAGATATTGGCCTGATCAAGGACTTTCCTTGTAACCCTGTATACTGAAAACCCTGTTGACGTGCCGTGTTACGTGTTGGAGTGAGACATTATGTGTTGAACTGAGACGTTATCTGTTGAAGTGAGACATTATGTGTTGGACTGAGACGTTATGTGTTGGACTGAGATATTATGCGTTGGACTGAGACATCATGTGCTGGACTGAGACATTATGTGCTGGAGTGAGACATCATGTGTTGAAGTGAGACGTTATATGTTGAACTGAAACGTTATGTGTTGAAGTGAGACATTATGTGTATTAGTGAGACATTATGTGTTGGAGTGAGACATATGACGAGGGTAGGTGTCCCTAATAAACTGGCATCACAGTGTTTGTATCGAATATTTTTCAAATTTTTCTTTCCCACCTCAAAGGCTTTATGAAAAAAATATGCATGTGGTTCACCATCATTCCATGAGTCGTAGATATTACAGATCGCGTATAATGTGCGATATTCATACGAATGGTTTCAGACAGTTTTTCTAAAATGGAATCTCGACAATCTTAAAAATAAAAGAATAAACAGACAAATATATTTACAATGCATTCAGTATTAATTCATGACGATAATATTCCATTTTATAAACTTGATGCTGCAGAATCTACTGATGAACAAAAACCTGGATCTATTGCATTATGTCAGAATGATGCAGGTATTTCTAATTTTAAAATTTTCTTTTCGTGATACATTTTTTCAGGAAAATGGTGAAATATGTGCACAGTTTTTCCCAAATTACTAAACCAAATGTTGCTGATGTAATATTTACAGTATATTATCTAATAGAAATATACTTGCAGTGTTGACACATTGAAAGCTTAATTGAAGAACTGGTCACCTCCAGTGATCTTACATTCCAATTCGAACTGAGGAAGCTAAGTGAAAGGCGAGTACGTAATCGCTTTATGGATTTAATTCCATTTAATACTTCGAAGTAATTTACAAAGAATTCAGCGACGTACCACGAATGACTCAGCTGACGTTTCTTACTATTATGGCTTAAATTCAAAAACTCAGCGCACAAAGAAAAGCTCCCTCAACAGACGTAGAGCTCCATCACTGCTTTTGAAAGTAAATTGGACCTTTGAATTTCTCAGTTAACAACTTCCATCAGTAAAAGGATTAACAAGTGCCAACGATCCCCAGACACAACCACGCATGAATGACACTTGTTTGCTTTCCCGTCGATTCAATATGCGCTTTTAGAAGCTGATCGGGGGATTATTTGTTTTATTATTTCAAAGGTATCTGCTATTGGCATTCCGTATAAAATATTCCGTACATCGTAGAACATTGTTCACTGTACGACAAATCCAGAATTAAAACTGAATGTAGAAAAACATTTTGAGTGCACGATATTCACAACGCCCTTCAACGTGAAAAGACTTTTCAGTGAAGGAAAAAATTATTCAGAACTCTACAATGTATCTTTAAAGAATCGCTTCACAAAATTACATCACGCAGAAAACAAAAACTCTCTTGCTTGTCTTAAGAAGGCAGCATTATAATGTCTAAAGAAATTGTGCTGATTTCAGCATGCATCTGGGATTTTTTTATTGGAGGTTTAACTACAACCGTGAGCAACTGAATGGGCTATAAGCAGTCGCCCGTCCCTAATTTAGGGTCACTGGTTCCAGGGAAGGGAGAGAGCCAGTGCCGTAAGACAAACACAACATCCAGGCCTCACCGGGATTTGAACCCGGACTCCTTTCGGCCGAATGTTCAGAGGCCATCGCTTAGACCACTGCACCACCGGGCATGGATCTGGTTGTTGTGTAATTTATGCACGAGGGAATTTAAAACGCATCTGTGACAATAATAACGATAAACTCTGTGGAAGAAACTCCTCTTACAATACGTGGAAATACGCCAGAATTATTAACACAGCAATCAGATATTTTCTAATTGCGTGTATTTACTGTTCATCACGTAGCATCGATCACATCAAAAAACGTGAAAATTACATATAAGATGTAACGGACAGCATGCTCAATCAAAATCGGGAGATGCCGGCTCGATTTCGCCACCAGGGCGATGTAATTTTCAAGTTTTCTGCTGTAATTGATGTTACGTGATGAACAGTAAATACAAGCAATTCAGAGATGTCTGATTGTTGTGTTAATAATTCTGGCGTATTTTCACGAATTGTGAGATGACCCAGCAAAAACACAAATGTTATGAAATTGCTGGCCGCCAGCTGCCAGTGATTGGTCACTGCTGGCTTAAATCTGCCGCTCAAGGTACGATAGCGATCCGTCGGTTGCAGGGCCATCAGGTGGCAGCCTCTAGAATACCGTTGATGGCCGTGCGCATCGCTGTAAATTACGGCCCTCCAAGCAGACGCCACGAGTGGCCCGAAACTGGAAACCGAAGCAACTCCAACACGGGGTGCAAGCAGCGGAATTTGACGTCCATGTAATTGTGTAATTTTAGTGGATGTTAAAAAAAGAGCCATAGAGAGACGAATTAATTTCCTTATGAAATATCGCTTTGACTAAGATCAACGTCGAAGGAAAATTATGTGGTAAATACGTAATTAATGAATTGTAAGAAATAATCAGTCTTTCGTATTTATAGAAATCATTTGACAGCAAAGTTCCTTCACTAACACACGAAGAATCGAGAATACAAACAGCCACGAAACACACCCACTACGTTTTCATGGACAAAAAGAAATAATTTCTGAAGTAGTAAAATCTATCAAATACTCCTTCGTTAAACATACACTAAACCACTTCAAACAAAAGTTCCCCAAAATCACTAAAAATCGTTATGTTGGAAAAAAATATGAATTATATAAAATGGGTATAAATTCATTACAAAATGATCAATTATTTGAAGAAAAAAATAATCAACGCTGCGTGAACATAATGAACTCATCCATGGGCTGTATACCCAAGATTGACGAAATTCGCTGCCAAATCTAACCAGAAATAAAAGAAAATATCTTTCCTATTTAGAACAAATGTAATTTCGGACTGTGGAAAAAAAAGATTCGATGTTAAAAATGTAACAGAATGTGACATGAACACGTAAGTATATTAATTAAACAATCGCCTTTCAAGACCACGACGACAGCACAAAACTTTGGAAAACATCTTTAAATTGGTACACTCGTTGAAAATGATTGAGGTTCCCTCAATGTAAATAATAGAATCGTTACGTTGAAAAAAATATATTTATGAAATATATTAAACGGACATTTATGAAAAATAACTCAATATTATAAAATTAAAAAGAAAACTCTTCGTTTCACATTGCGCAAGAAAGGGCTAAACTTCAAGCAAACTCATCTAACTAATAACGCGGTCTTGTGGTTAAAGCACCCGCTTTGCTGTCGTAGGTTCGATGCTAGCACGACTTCAGCAGATTTTTCCAGATCTCTGGAGAAAATTTCCCTATCACTGTGACGACAGGCAGTAAAATATTTTAACGGGGAAAAACAGCATCGACCGAGTCGTGACATCGACCACGTGGAGGGGGAAAATGACGCTGACAGGGAAGCGTCGAGGAGTTGTGATGTCGTCATCCACCAGATCAGTGATGTAATCTAACATGGCGGAGCACCCAACACATGGTGCACAAAAAATGACGCTGCACGTGAAACGTTGAGGAGATGTGAAGCGTCGAGCATTATTTATCGTGTGCTTATATTTTTATATTTTTTATTCCGATGTAATCCTGTGATGGATAACTGATGACACTGTTGTGGCATGTGACCACTGGTTGAGGTGCCAACTACTGGCTCCGATTGCCGGCCCAGGTGTTAGTCGCAGGGACATTTCATTGACTATTGGGCACCGCCACCATAGTGTGTGATTGCTACGTTTGCAACCAACGTAACATATGCTTTCTTAATCACCGTAAAATTACTATACTTTGTATTTTCGTAGTAAATTCAACGCACATGCAACAAAGGAGATTCGTAGCATTTACACACTGGCCTTTCCGCGACATTGTAACTGCGTAGCAGTAGTAGTTAAAATGCTCCGAATAGCTCCACGAAGACAGAGAAGTAACTGCTTTTAGTTCTCACAAACAAAACAAGTGAAAGCTCTGACAGATCGGAAATGAGTCATACAATGGGAGGAGTTCATTCGACCTTTAGCCGAATACCAGGGATTTCAGCAGCACTTTCGCGCCAGATGTTCCTGTTTCGCGAGGGATGACACCTAGCCTATCACAACAGCGTCAGTTTCTAGGAAAATAAATGAATTCATTTTCGCTTTTAGGACATCCTAAAATGCAATAGTCGCCGTGTTTTGTGTTGGGGTAAAATTCAGTGTTGAACAATGTCATCACTAATAAGTTCTCTAACTGTGGACAGTATACTAACACCATTAAAAGTATCAGTGTCATTAAATCTGCGGAAAACGTCTGGAATTCGGAGATCTAAATTCTGTTTTTTGTTGTATTAAGTACCAGATATCTCCATTTTCAAATTATTAAAACGGTTGAAATCCCAAGGCTTCATATCCAGTGAATAAACAGGGTGGGATAACTCCACCTTCCCATTCTGTTCAATGAACAATCGAAAAATCCGGGCCTTGTGCGGCTATGCATTGTCGAGCACGAGGGCAGCAGGCCGCTATACATGATGTCGCATTGTCCGTGCTGGGATATGTTTCTCTAGAAATGACTTATATCGCTTCGTCGTCATGCGGATGTTCTCAGCATACGTTTTGCAAAAGCCACAGAGCGAACATACGTGCCAACGACGAGTAAGATATTACGCACATACAAAGTGAGAACGGCGCAGAGATAGTAGAGGTCCAACCCAAGACCGTGACTGATATCGTTCCCTGGGTGATAAAATTGCACTCAACTTTCATCTAAGCGAAGATACCACGCAAAGTTACTCAGTGCATTTTCTCAGCGGAATTCCTTCCGTGGTTATTGTGTGCGGTAACCAGGACGCTTGTTTGTTCGTTAGGCTTAAACCTTCTGTCAGCACGTTGTAAGCCGTTGTTTCAGCAATACCTAGTTGTGTAGTCATTGACACTCACCCCACACGATTGCTGCAATGCTTATTCGATGTGTCGTTTGCTTTTCTGAAAGTCGATATCGGTCGACAAAACCTCCGAGACTTTTTGGGTGATGTTCTGCCTTTCTTATATCCCTTAATTGAGCTGTGCGCCGCCGTTTTCTTAAAGTCATTTTGGCCAAGTGATTTACGCAGAAGGCTGTGCACCACCTTCTTTGAATAATGGAATAAGACACGAAACTTGAAATGCAAACCCTGTTCTGCCACTGTCACTGTTCATCTCCACGGCTTCATCGTTATTATAAATTTCACTAGCCGATCGGCAAGCATGAACTGAGCACTCTGTACCTACTACGCAAACGCCAGACGTTGCCTGTTTTGCCACTTCAAGTTTCCGAACTATAAGCCAATAAAAATGATCTCGTACTTCTCGAACGACCTAATATTTACCAAACCCAAATTGAAATTTTGGTAAGAATATCATCAGTTTTCAACGTAATACCCCTGGAATTCCATACACTTCGTAATGATTCAGAAATCTTCTTGATCCCATTGGAGAAGGTTTTCAGCTCTCCCTAAAGCCATGTATGTATCGCTACTATCGCTTCTTCATGACTACTGCCGACCATGTTCTCTTTCTTCCAGCAGGCGAAAAGATGAAAATCGATGTTACAAGTTTTGGGATGTAAGATGGACGTAGCAGACACGCAAACTTGAGGTTTATAAATTGTCTGTGTGGCTGCAGGCGCTGTATGATGGCGAACAGGTTTCGGCAACAATCCTCTTTCTTTTTGCGACTTGCAATACTCTGATTCTCTTTAACCACTTAGCATCCAATATTACGTTAACGAAGGATACTGCAAGAAAATCGAGATCCGTAATATTACGGGCCCACTGATGTGAGGTAGGGCGCCATATTTTCGCATATACCACACAAATATCGACTTTTGAAATAATTGTCCTTTCATTTCGTTCCACACGATGTGTACTGGAACTTTCGTCTTTTGTTTTATAACTACCAGAACGATGCTCGTAATATTACGTTTCACGTACGTTCATTGTATGAGACCGAGCTACTTGTACTTTGCAAAAAACAATTACGGTCTTTTACCGTTTTTTTTTATTTTCCTTGGGATCTTTAGTGGTTAAACATTGCTGAGTAGGTTCTAATTGTTAACATTCCAAAATAGGTCCATACATATCCCCTAACAAGGTTAGCAAGGGTGATTTTCACAGAGCGGAATCTCTTGAATTGTTTTTTTTTTTTTTTTTTTTTTTTTTTTTGCTGGGGATTGAGGGAGTTTCCATTCCATACTTTGTTTCTTGATTTCAGGATCAAAATGGTGTACTCAGGTTTCAATCCCCAGTGACAAATCTCTCCGGTATACCTGGACCTTCATAAAGCTGCTAATATGAGGTTGAACTCTCCATATGTTGTTACTTGGGTTGATCGGTTAGCTGTTTGGGGCCCACTGGGCACACACTTTCTAATATTCTAGGTCGTCATGTCTTATTGCGTAGGCAATACCGTAACCAATGTCTACCACATCAGCCACAACAATCCGTACTGAAAGATTTCACACCACAGACATGGGCCTGAGTTTGCGGTGTTGAAGAGCGCCTTAATCGAGCTTCCTGAGCCACATTTTCTCTTCCATATTTAACACTTTCTATCCATTCGTAAGCTTTCCGCTGGCCCATATATTTGTTACCATACTGTGCTACCATTCTTTTGTAAATTTTAACGCACTTGGTTCATTCTTTCCAAAGAAAACCTTATTACAGCACGCTTTACAGCAGTGGTGCGATCGAAACGTGAAAATGTCGTGTTCATACACGCATCGCCGAAACTACACTGGCCTGTAGTATTGCAGGATGTAGGTGCTACCTTTTTTAATAACTATTATGACGTGCTAAGGCCTGTCTGCTGCTTTCGACGTCAGTTTAATTTAAATATTGCGTTTACCGTTTGATTGACTCTCGTACATATAATTTTTATTTGCTTCATAAGCGATGCTAGTCATAAAAAAAGTCTACATTGTAATTAAAATACTTTTTTTAAGATATAGTCAAATTTCCTTCCTGGAGATCTTAAGATCTCCAGGAAGGAAATTTGAGAAGAAAGTGGAAATTGAAAATGTACAAAAATTCTTCATTTTTTATGACGCATCAGAAAAAAATATTTTTGCTCTTACTGAAATAACCTCTTCACCACATCACCATACAAATTTTAGAGTCCCAACTTACAGAGTTCGTAGCGGGAAAATTAGGAACTTCGTTGAAAACGTAAATGCGTCAAATATTTGATTATAACTTTCTAGTCTTCTATGATCTATATAAATGATTATTGAAAATTCCCCAAAAAATGTTTGACATGTATGGACTCCCAAAGCAATTACTTTGACAGTCAGGGGCAATCATTCAAATAACCGCATAACAAGAACCAAACTTATCTGCAAATCTTTTGTAAGGCAATAAATTTGCAAACCCAGTAAATAAAAAAAACGAGGAGGGGTATCCAAAGTTGTGTTTAGGATGATAAAAATGTCGGATTCGTCTCAGCTGGTATGTTTCTCGCAATGAGATATTATACGTTAATTGATTACTCAATGAGACTAAGACTTTCTGCGCATCCCAATACAATGAGATCGTGACTGCAAAAATGCTATCGGTGCTTCGAATTTTCGGCAGATTATGACCAAAATACTTCTTTTGTTGAGACTGCTCTCCAATCTTCTATTCAAAAGGTTGTCAGTCTCTTTGTCATACAGAATTATACGCTAATTCCATTAAACCAATCGCGTAGTCATTTCCCACACCGCAGCTGACAGTAAACGATGTGGTCCAGTCGTTCCTTTGAAATTAGCAAGCACGCACGGAGTATTCGGATGGTTATTCGATGATTAGATTCGGGGTATTTCACTAAAAGCCACATTTTCCGGTGCTGAAACGAACAAAATCCATTATACGGTCATTATCAAACATGCTTTTCTCTAGTTATATGCTTTCAACACATCTTTTTCATTCGGCATATGACGTAGAATTTTCCTCCTATGGGTTGGTTGGTGGATTTTAATGGCGCAAGGGCCATGTTTGGCCAAAGAGCGTCAGACACAAGACCATCAAAGAAAGATATTTTGAAAACGTGGTAGAACAGTTAAAAGCAGGATGATGTCGTAAAAGTGAAGAATGAGAATGATGAAAATTGTAAAAGCTAGATAAGTTTAAAAAAGTGAATTTGTTTTAAAAATGAAAAAACTGCGAATGTATCACAGTTATCACCTAAGATTTGCTGCGTCGTCATCCAACAAATGAGAATGAAAATGTTGAAAGCGACGATCACAAAAAAGAGCACAGCAACATAAAATATGAGAAACAGTTAGTCGGCAGTTGCACGTCTCACACATTGGGGCAGTGTCGCCACACAGCAAAAAGCTGTGGGTTAAACGACAATGTCCAATGCGGAGACACGCGAGGACAACTTCCTCACAACGGTTTGTTCGCAAACTAGATGACCATAGTCCGATCTGTGGTTTGATAGAGAAAAGTTTGTTCCTGCTCTGTTAAGACCAGAGGGACTGCCACTTATCAATGAGGAATTTACGGATGCCAGGACGAAAATCTCGAAAACACAATGGCAGTCGAGTGATGGGTAAGGAGGATACAAATCTGGCGGAGGCATCCGCCAGCCTTCTACGGGTTGTATTACGCCAGTATGAATTTACACTGAAGTAGCAAATTATTAGGTACACCCAATAGCAATCAGAAACATGCTATCCTCACTTCGACACGCAACTATGACGTCGAGATGGCTATATAAAACAGCTTACTATAAAGGATTCAGACATGTACATCGGATTCAGACATGTATCATAAATAGCGGCAATATGAGAAAGGTTGTCGGTTTAAATTAATTTTTAAGAGGTATGATAGTGGACACTTGACAAGCAGGTACAAGC
This sequence comes from Macrothele yani, assembly GCA_039090855.1. Taxonomy (NCBI): domain Eukaryota; kingdom Metazoa; phylum Arthropoda; class Arachnida; order Araneae; family Macrothelidae; genus Macrothele; species Macrothele yani. Next base: position 6,630,301 of record CM077012.1, read on the forward strand.
CTCTCATAAACGACAAAGCTTTTCGGTTATTGAATAACAACTGTAGCAAGGGCATTCAATGAGCTGAACAAACAAAACAAGCAGTAAACAGTTTTGCTGAAGGCGGAAACGACTGGTTTATGTTCAAGAACAACGGCAGATGGATAGGATCGTAGGAGGTATTAATAGACAAGCTCCATTGAATCAAGAAACCAAACAGAACAACAGCGGTATTGAGACGAGAATCTGAACCCACACAGCTCGTTGCACATTGTCGCGAATGGGATATAAAGCAGGTTTACTTCGTGTACCTCGTTGAATCCATGTGCTCGGCTTTGCAAAAAACCGGCAAATTCTTCTGCAGTGCGCAAGGGAGCACAAAAACTGGACCATTGAGGACTGAAAAAATGTCGCCTGCTCTGATGGATCTAGTTTTCGTTTAATACACGTCGATGAACGGCCCAGAATATGGCATCAACAACACTAATCTAGATCCCAGCGTTAACTGTACAAGCTGGTGGAGCAGGTACAACAGTCTGGGGTCTATTTTCATGGTAGCTATTGGGTACCTTAGTATCTCTGGAACAGCATTTAGATTCCATAAGGTATGATTACATCATTGCAGATCAGGCGTACACATACATGTACATGGTGTTTCTCTGTGGGTAGGGCTACTTCCAAGAAAATAACGCGCCATTCCACAAGGCTCGGATAGTTACACAGTTATTTCAAAATGTTGATTGGATTCCACACGTCATGGGAGCTTAACCCGAACTGACACATTTTTGATGAAGTTGAGAGAGCCATTCGTAGGAGAGATCTTTCAGCGAACATTCAGCAACGCAATCACATCCGTTTGGCTGTACATACATGTAGAACGATTTCAGCACCTCGTTGAGTCCATGTCGCGTTGTGTCGAGGCTGTTTTGATGGATGAGATTTTTTTTTTGATTGGAGGATTAACGACCACCGTGAGCAACTCAATGGGCTATAAGCAGTCGCTCGTCCCTCATTTAGGGTCACTGGTTCCAGGGAAGGGAGAAAGCCAGTGCCGTAAGACAAACACAACATCCATGACTCACCGGGATTCGAACCCGGACCCCTTTCGGACGAATGATCAGATGTCAACGCCTTAGACCACTGCGCCACCGAGGCGGCCTGGATGAGATGGCCAACACGTTGTTAGGTCTGTTTTCCTAATAATTTGATACTTTATTGCTGTTGTTCTTCCGCATCTACTTATTGCTGTTGTTCTTCCACGCTTAATAAGTGCAGGAATTTTGCTGTTACCCTCGCACAACTTCCAAGATCCCTCATTTGCTGTTACCATCATACCAAGTTCAAAGATGTTTGATGACCTCGCTTTTCAATCAGATCTTTAGCAACGTATTCCGGACTACTTCTGAGTGTTTCCGTTTACTTGATTATGTAATTGTAGTGGCGTGACGTAAAGGGATGGCGCATCAGCCTATTTGCATAAAGTAGTCTTCTGGTGCTAATAAGTTGCCCACTCAGTGTATATATCCGTAACATATTTAACTTCTTGGTGTGCTTGCCTTTCAGGCATCACTATCTGTTTTTTGTGTTTCCGAATCCTGCTGCAGAAAAAACTTTATTTCCTTCTCCCTACTGCAGAAAAACGTTACAAGTTTCGCCTAAATTCTCCATCTTGCATTCTTTGAACTGGACATTCTTACAGGTTAAAAATTATTGACACTATCGAAGAGGGCAAGAAGTTTTAAATTAAAGAATAAGCAGTCAGTACATGCATATGGGATGTAAGGTCAGGTGATGCGTAACATCACAGCCTCTCCTTGACAAATGTCAACCCCGCCTTCTCGTGGTGCATCCTGTTCCCACTAAAGGGGCTCTGACGACCGCCAATAGCGGTATAACTACACCATCGGGATCAGAGGAAATGCTATTCCACACTCACCAACCCGCTTGGCCAGCGTGATGAGTTATGACCAAACACCTCCAAAATGACTCTACAAGTTAAATCTTGGCCCTCAGTCTCCGGCAGCTGGAATGTACCTGGCCAAGGCAGCGGCCAGTGCGACATGAAGGCAGAGGGTGCTAAGAATCACCGGAGGACCGGACTAGGCTGCCATCTGATTCTGACCTTAGCTACGTATAATGGATGCTCCCTATCTTCTGATTCTAGGCTTCTTGAATTCGAAGAGGAACTACAAAGGATCAAGTGGGACATCGTCGGGCTAAGTGAGGTAAGGAGAAAAGGAGAAGATCTCATTGAACTGAAAAGTGGACATCTCTTCTACTATCGTTGGACAGATACTGGCAGAACTAGTGGTGTTGGATTTATAATAAACAAGAAACTGAAGGATAAAGTGGTAGAAGTTGAAAGTTCCTCTTACAGAGCTGCACGACTCGTTATCCAAATCTCGAGAAGATACCAGGCTCAGATTATTCAAACTTATGCACCCACCACAAGTCATCCTGAAGAAGAAATTGAAGAATTTTATGAGGAAATTTGTCATCTAAATAATAAAGGTAAGCAGCACTTGAAGATAATTATGGGAGATTTCAATGCAAAAATAGGGCAACGGCAACAGAATGAAACTTCAGTAGGTAAATTCGGTCACGGCAACAGAAACCAGCATGGAGATACTCTCATTGAGTTTGCAGAGGGAGAAGGATTTTTCATCTTGAACTCCTGCTTCAAGAAAAAGCCACACAGGAAATGGACAAAGAGACATCCAATTGGTACGACAAGTGAAACTAATTTTATTATGTGTAACAAAAAATTCGTCATCCAAGACTGCAGTGTGCTGAACAAGTTCAACACAATTAGTGACCATAGTTTGGTGAGATGTAAGATGCGCCTCAATACTAAACTCGAACGTGGCAAGCTCATAAGACAAACAAAATGTATTGACATAACCAACCTTAAAAAACACCATAATACTTTCAAGTTGGAACTGAAGAATAGATTCTCTGCTTTAGAAGGCCTAACATCGGAAGAAGTGGATATTTCTGAAGTTAACAGAAAAGTAAACAAAGCTCTTATGGAAACAGCAACAAAATTAGGTGGGTCTAAGAACAAGTTGCATGTGAACAAATTATCAGGAAAAACCAAAATGTTGATGCAAAAAAAAAATAGAGAGATGAGGACAACTAAAGAAGATGTGACTTCCAAAGTGGAATATATAGAGCTATGCAAGACAGTACGAAAAAGTATGACTGAAGATGTAAGGAAATTCAACTGTGAGCTAGTGAGGAAAGCAATTGAAAACAACCAAAGCCTAAAGATAGCAAAGGGACATCTCAGTAAGGGAAGAAAACAGATTATGGCACTGAGAAAAGAAGATGGTTCTGTAACAAGAAATGGAGGCGAAATTTTGACAAGAGTGAAAGATTTCCACTCCAAATTATATGAAAGGGATGATACATGTACTCCAGACATCATGAAAGATACCAGTACCAGAGTTCTTCCAGTCCTCCCAGCACAAGTTGCACATGCAATCAAGAACATGAAGCGGGGGAAAGCTCCACGAGAAGACGGAATTACTGTAGACATCATACAAGAAGCAAGTGGAGAAATCGAAACAGTACTTGCCCAAATTTTCACTCGATGCCTTAATGAAGGGAAGATTCCTGAGGATTGGAACAACGCTACAATGATCCTGCTACATAAAAAAGGTGACATTGAGGATCACAGGAACTACAGACCTATCAGCCTCCTATCAGTAGTTTATAAAATCTTCACTAAAGTTCTTTCACACCGCTTGAAGGTACACTGGACATGGCTCAACCGAGAGAACAAGCTAGATTCAGGAGTGGCTACAGCACAATAGATCATATCCACGTACTGAGAGAACTAATTGAAAGAGCTAGGGAATATGAACTTCCATTGTGCATGGCTTTTATCGATTATGAAAAAGCCCTTAATTCGGTGAAACCATCAGCAGTTACAATGGCTCTGAAATCCTGCGGTATTGAAGATGCATACATTAATATTATTAATAACATCTATGAAAATGCAAGTGCAAAGATTCGGCTGTTTGAAAATACAACACACATACAAATTGGAAAGGGAGTGAGACAAGGTGACACCATATCTCCGAAGCTCTGTAATGCCACATTGTAAAATGTCTTTCAATCACTGAACTGGGAAAACAAAGGGATAAAGTTTAATGGAGATTATCTAACCCACCTTTGTTTAGCTGATGACGTAATCATTTTTGCAACTACTCCACCAAAGCTGCAGAGTATGATCCAGGAATTTGCTGACAAGAGTAAAGAAGTGGGATTAAAAATGAACTTTCAGAAGACAAAAGTGATGTTCAATGCTTTTACAAGAAATGAAGATTTATTAATTGATGGAGAAAAACTGGAGATAACAGACAAGTACGTTTATCTTGGAAAGCAGATATGATGAAGAAATTAATCGGCGTACAAAACTTGCCTGGAGAGCTTTTGGAAGAAACAGCATAATTTTCAAGAGCAATATGCCATTATGTCTTAAAAGAAAAGTGTTTGATCAATGCATCCTTCGAGTGCTTACGTATGGTGCAGAGACGTGGACCTTAACTAAAAGAGACATACAAAGGCTGCAGACAACTCAAAGCAACCTGGAGAGGTGCATGCTTGGTATAACCAGGAGAGATAAGAAGAGGAACTCGTGGATCCGAAAAATGACGAGAGTGGAAGACATCATGATCAGAGTTAAATCCCTGAAATGGCAATGGGCTGGACATACTGCCAAAAGGACAGACCATCGATGGACAGCCGAAATTTTAGATTGGATTCCAAGAGACAGGAAAAGACCCAGAAGAAGACCACATGGAAGATGGGTAGATGAAATTCGAAAATATGGGGGAGTGACATGGAGGAGACTGGCACAAGACAGACCGTTGTGGAGGAAACTTGGGGAGACCTTCGTCCAGCAGTGGATTGATAATGGTTGACAAGAATGATGATGATGATAACCTGCATATAGGTATAAATACATCATATGCTTGGTACATGCACCTCAGTTTTTAGAAACTAAAATATTCATGAAAAGAGAAGGCAATACATCAAGCTTTATATAATCGATATTTGTGGTACGTGAGATAAAGCAGCAGTTTTTTTACGATAGATTCCAAAAAGCAATATTGGAAATTGACTTGGCCTTCCAACAGCAAAGCTTTGAGAATTTGGGAAAAACTGACGTTGTTCTTCCCCACTGCTTTAGATATGCAGTTCACAAGAAAGTAGAAGAAAATACACCGCAGCTTTTACCGCAAATACTTCACATGAAACTTTAACCATTATGTTCTTTTTGATGAAACATGGATGCGCAAATATTGCATGCTCTTTTTTAGCCATGTATCTCTTGATAAGTAAAACGCAACACTTAGTAGATTATATCCGCACTCTAGGGACAAGACCTGTTACTGTGAATTGTGCTCTACAGATGTTACGCAGTTTTGTGAGAGTGACATTTTAAGTTATTTCTTTCCAATTTTAAGGAGTTTTCATTGTTATATTCTAATTTTTGTACTGCTGTCACCGTAACATAATACGGTCGTAGTATCTGCAACATGGCTCTTAAATTCTGAACTTTGTGAGATTTTTTCCAAATGTAGGGTTTTTATAATATAATGTAATAATGAAATAGCGGTTTTGAATAAACTTTATTGAAACTTTCAGTATAATTTAAAGTTTTCATTTCCTTGTGCTCACATCGTTCGCTTCACTTTTATACATTCAAGTATTTTCTGAATATACATAAATTAATGTTATAGCAGTGATGACGAATTACCTTGCCTCGGGCTACTGACTCATTTTGTTGCTGAGAATTATATTAAATCCTGAGTAAGACATTTCAGTTCTGATTATTCTTATGACACGGATTTCCTCGTTCTTAGAAATAAGTTGCCTTGTGTTAAAGAGTGGTGACTCATCCTAGCCTTAGATATTTATGGTCTTAAAACTCCAGACAGAAAAACAAATGCTGTTGAAGAGTAAAAAATATTCCCTGTGTTATTCACAACTTCTGTTATTACACCCACCACTTATTTGATGAGAAAGGTTTTTCTAAAGGAAATCGGAATTCCAAATCTGTAAGACTGAATTTAAATTAACAAGCATACAAGACCGAGTTTAGATTTTAAAAAAAGCATGGAACCTCATGTTGTGGTTTCGAATTCATAAAAACCACAACGTTTCTGATTACATCAAGATTGGATTCAACCAAGGCAATACAGTTCGATTACTCTAAATATGACGAAACATTTTCATGCATTTTTATCCCAAAATTAACAGAACAAATTTCACTTTGAATATAGACAATCGTTACCTCAAGTCCATGGATATTTAATAATTCATTCAATAGGAAATCTCACTTAAAAATTAATATTTTCTACCTCAAATGCATTTGCCCTTAAAAGTTAATATAGTGAGTAAATTTATTTTAAATGACGATAGATGTTAGCATATATGCGTTCTTGAATTCATCAAACAATTGGTCTTCTTATCCACGTTGTTCTTCAAAACGGTAAGGAAATTGCCGCACCCTTGTGATATCATTCGGAAGAGATATTTAACGATTTCTGCGCTGTAAAATTTTAGCTTCATGCAAAAAATAAATAAATAAAAGTAAATCAACATGTACAAATCTATCTAAACACGTAAATTGAATACCCTTTTTCCGTCACATTATCATGATACGGAAGAATCCGCAAATTTATTAAGTTCAGTAATTGACTGATTACGTCAGCGGAAAGAATTTCTGGTGAATTTGAATACAGCTCGGAAGGTCTTCGTGCATGCATCATAAAAACAGTCTACAATGCAGAGAATAGATCTCTGAAATATAAACTCCATCACCCTAGTGGTTCGCCAAATGTTTGCAACTGTGTGAGCATATGCTGTTCCTTTACACTTTCCATTTTGGTATCTCATAATGTATTTTTGTTCTGTCATCATCATTCATATCGTTAAATACTCCCATTAGCATTGTTCTAGAGTTTTTCACTCTAAAGTTCGGGTTGCTTCGGCTTTGTTGTATCCATTTAGCCTTAAATTTTGGAGGCTAAGAAAAATATTATCAAGCTCAGATTTTCTTTACATTACTGAAAATGTAATAAATTTTCTGAAGTTGCTTCGCCCTGAACAAGTAATTTAAAAGGCAATAACTAACTGTTATGGGATAGAGGTTTTCTCTACGTAAGACGTGAAACGCGATTTTCAAGTAATGTATAAACGACATCAAGGATATTCAAAAATCCACCCATCTTAATTATAATCATCTGGAAAAAGCTCCGTTTACACAACAGAATGACTTTCTGAGTTTTTACCCTTGTATGCTAAAGCTCAGAAAGTCATTCTGTTGTGTAAACTTTAACGAGTGTGGAAACTGTTCAAATTTACAGTTTAGACATTTGTTGTGTAGACATTATCATTTATGATGTTTCTGTAGCTGCATCTATTTCATGGTGTCTCTGTTAAGGCTATCTTAGTTTGTGATGCATCTTTTACGGGCATCCTGATGCATGTTATATCAAAGCTTGTGTAAATGTCGCCAAACGTGCATTAATACCATACTAAGTTGCTAGCTGAATATTTTACTGTATCTTAACTGTGAACAACTTTTCCAGATCAAATATGGCGACTCATGAATACAGGTGATAAAAACTTGCAGCCATCGTTGGAAGGTGCGGATTTGATAACTTCAAAAACACTTTACAAAGAATAACTGTGACACTTAAATCAGCGCGAAGTGGCATTATATTCTTACCAGTTACGTCATAGCTAACTCCATTCAGCTCAGAGAAGCAAGCGACTGTGGCTATGGTTCCGGCTTCTGTCACTGGCCAGCAGGAAATTCCGTCCCATGAGTTGTTACAGAAAATTTGGCTAACTGTTGGAAATAGTAAAAATCCAATTAAACACTAAAAGGGTTAACCACATCACATAAATTTAAAGGATAGTTAAATAACATTTTTCTGTGACCAAAGATTATGTTGGTTTTTATGAGCACAACTCCACATTAACTCTAATTACGTAAACCAAAGGATTTGGCGTTTAATTTAAAATCACACAAGAGAAAAATATACATGTACGCATGCTTTTGTTGCGTGTATATAATGTGGATTTAAAGCACGTGCGTCAAAATCCACCATAAATATTTTGGATGAGGTAGATCAATACACAAACGAACCATCGACGTTCTGGCGCGAGTCGTACATAATACAAAATCACCAAAATCGTTACGACCGAAATGACACTTAATACATGGTTCTCTGAAGAAGTTCTGGTTGAGGTGGTATATAACACTGACCCACATTAAAACTTTTGGGCTGAAGAAGAACCGAGAAAATCCCACGAAAAATGTATGTTCTTTAAATGTTGCACATATCAATGCATACATACATGTGACTAAGCAGTTCTTTGAGTTTCAGAGGTTAGCCTCTCAAAGAAATATAATCCTCCAAATCAACGTGAACGATTGCGTCAAATTTTACTTACTGTTGATGAAGCAAATACCTCCATTTACTACGATCTTGGCCCACAACTAGGGCTTCACTGACATCCATCACGCATCTGACACAAAAAGACCTTTTGTACTTCATACTCATTATCTTTTTCTCTTGCAGACATTACTGAAACTGGCGTTCCCATAGTCTCTTTGACCTTCCTCTACCTTTCTTTACTTCCACTTGGTCTGAATAAATTCTCTTAATATATTCTGAGGTGGCCGAACCACCTCACTAACAATATTTTTCTTCACATTACACATTTGCAACACATCTTTATTCCTCACATGAACAAAATGTGTTTACCACAAACCCACCGTATGTAACGCATCTCCCCAGCGCTCAAACAATGCCTAAGCTTTTTCGGCGAAACGCAGGTTTCACTGCTGTATAACAGAACAGGAACAATTAAACTTTCATACGCAAACGTTAGATACCTTCTCGTGAACCCATGAGTCCCATGAAATTCTCTTAAACCAGCTACGACTTCAAAGGACAACTCACTCACCAACTGATTTCGCCATTTATAACCTGTTTTTTTTTTTTAACAAACATGCTTCCTAAATACACAAATTCAATTCATCTGGCCTATCTTTGTACTATTCAGACTGATGATGCATTCAGTACTAACAGTTCCTCACTCAAAACCATAACTTTGATTCATCCCATATTAAAGCCACCACTTATTTGCTGAGTGAGGTGACGGAGCCCGTCAGGCTCAGCCACCTAAGATGAATTTTAGGAACATATCGAGAGAGCATAGAATGCCCTTTCCAAGTGCGACATCCAGAACCTCTACTAGTCGATACCACGCCATGCACGAGTTGTTATCTGCACTCGTGGTGAGTACACAAGGTACTGACTATTGTGTGATCCATATTACTTACAATTCTGTACTTCTGATCAATTATATCTTGTATCATAGGTAATGTACCCTATAAATCACCTGCTCTATCTCTGTACCATTCAGACCTCAGCGCTCAAACAACTCCTTATACTGCTGTATAGAAGAACAGGAACAATTAAACTTTCAATACTTCGGGTCTTTCTTGGTGTTTCATTTTCAACTAACAGCAGTGTACTTATGTTTAATTAAAATGTTTATGGAAAAAATAAAAGAGTCTAAGAAAATCCTTTAAAGGAGAAACAAGCTCAAAATTAAAATACCACTCTTAGTGAATATATTTTAAATGCGTGGAGATAATTTAAATAGACGATGTCATCGCTCTGTTCACATTATTTTGTAAACAACGCATAGCAACTGAAAAATTGTTCATTCGACACCTCTGGGATCAAATCCCAGATCTCTCGATGACTAGTCGAGTGCGTTCGCTTTTCACTACGGTGCCAACACTTCACAGCACTATGCGTGGTTTATCAGTCAGCATCTGACCACACAAATCCATTATGATGGGCTCAGTTGTTTATAAACTAATGGGGACAGAGCGATGACATCGTCTATTTACATTATCTCCACGTATTTGAAATATACTCACCATTTCTATCGCTCTTTGGATTTATCAGCTGTAATTAAACAGCTTGCTGAGCCAGTCAATATGGATTTGTGTAGTCAGATCCTGACTGATAAACCACGCATACTGCTGTGAATTGTTGGCACCGTAGAGTAAAGCGAACGCACTCGACTAGTCATCGAGAGATCTGGGGTTCGATCCCAGCGATGTCGGATGAACAATTTTTCAGTTACTATGCGTTGTTTATAAAATAACGTGGACAGAGCGATGACATCGTCTATTTAAAATATCACTATCCAGTTATAATTCGGATGCTTCAATACTCTCTCAAAAGCAGAAGATGAATTGCACAAAACTTGATTATTTTCAACAACAACAAAATAAACAATGGATGATTTCCATCAAAAAGACTTGAACATTAAGTTTCAGAAGAGATTTATTTGGAAGTGAAACTGTATGGGAAAACATCCATAAATAAAATCCTGATATTTCATTTATCTAAGCAATAAATTTGTTTTTGGAAGCTCTGAATCAACTGGATATTAGGCGTTATTATTTCATTCAAACCACGGGCGTAGTTTTCGAAGTTTTGCAGAATTACGAGGGTTGTACCGAAAGTAATGCAAAAATGGGCCTAATTTTTTTTATTAACTTACAGAGGTCGCTCAAATTGCACTTGTTGGTAGAGTAATTCTTCCTCTATAGTGACCTTTCTTCTTCATTGCTGGTAAATAATGGATTCCAAGCAGAAGCAATGTGCCGTCATTGAGTTCTTGAAGAAGGAAGGGTGCAGGCTATCCGACATCCACAGAAGGCTACAGAATGTTTACGGACATGACACCATTGACAAGAACAATGTGCACAGATGGATGAAGTTTAAAGAAGGAGAAACCAGCATTAAAGACAAACCACGCAGTGGGACACCATCATCTGCGACCACTGACATGAATCGTCAGCGAGTGGATGAACTGATTCGCGCGGAGAGACGAGTCACAATCCGTGAGCTTGTTGCACAACTGGACTATGATCACAATGCCATACAGAAGATGGTGGAAGACTTAGGTTATCGGGAAGGGTGTGCAAAGTTAGTAGCTCGGCAGTTGACATACGATTTGAAAGAGAGAAAGGTGGAAGTCTGCTCTGATCTGTGGAAGCGTTTGAAGCCAAAGGAGACACGTTTTGTTATTTCGATTTGATGACAAGGGATGAAACGTGGGCGTATCTTTACGGTCGGGAAACAAAGAATCAATCCATGGAATGGTGTCACACCTCTTCACCAAGGCCTAAGAAGCTCAAAAGACAGCAAGTTATAAGACTCAAAAGACAGAAAGTTATGGTGACTGTTTTTTTGGGATGACAGGGGTGTCATTCTCCTTGATTTTCTGGAACGTGGTCGTACCGTGACCAGCGAGTGGTACATTGAGACACTTAAGAAGCTTACAGAAGCTATAAGAAGGAAGAGACCTAACAAGAATCTGAAAAGGATTCACATTCACCATGACAATGCGAGACCACACACATCTTGGGCAATAAATCAGGAGATCAGCAAATTAGGCTCGTAGGTGGTCCCCTGTCCACCCCTGATCTGCCACCCTCCGACTTCCACCTGTTCGGTCCAATGAGGGACAGTCTCCTGGGGACAATGATTTGATGACGAAGACAAGGTGAAAGTGGCTGTGAAGAAGTGGGTACAACAGTCCACACCTGAATTTTTTCCAAAAGCATTCGAGAATTGGGTTCAACGACGGCGGAAACGCATTGCTTGTGATGGAGACTATGTTGATTAGAACCTTTGTATAGAGACAGAGTGATTCTACTAACATGTGGAATTTGAACGACTTCTGTCAGTTAATGAAAAAGTTATGCCCACTTTTGCATCACTTTCGGTACAACCTTCGTATTACGGAAGATCATAGCTCAGAATATTAACTTCACTTGAGAATATTATTAAATATTGCAATGAAACATGGAATTGGGTTTTGAGGGAAAGGAATAGAATAAAGGATGCAAAAAAGAGTTCACTAATATTTCTTGCGGAGTGTACGAGGGTACAGATAAAGAAACGTAAAAAACATAAACAAGAAAAAAGTAAATGAATGCTTTTCCATAAGTTTTAGATGGAATGCTTTTCCAGGTGCAATGAAATGGCTTTGGACACAAACAAAACTATGACAATATAAAATATATTTATCCCTAAACATTTAAAGATATGTGGAATCTTGTATCTAGAAGTTTATGATAACCATAATAATATTCTTTATAAAGAACACAGTACGATGCAAAAGTAATTTTCAATCGGTTTTTAGAAGTGCATATACTATTGCAAGCAGAAATATTCGTTTGCTTCCCTAGAAAACCCTGAATTACGCAACAGAATATTGTCTCAGGATGTTGTTCATAAACATATTTATTCAAAGAAAAACAAAATTTGGTCGAACTTTCCTAAACGGAAATACAATCGTAAAATATTGGAAATTAATAGCAGAAAAGTTAATCACGAAAAAAGCAGTTGTCATAATAGAAAATATTTCTTATAACGGATGTTATGCGACGCAGATAATTTTCCAAATCAGACTTCAAGTACCAGACATATCTTGCGAAATAGGATATATACATTAACGTCATCTGAAGGTAACTTTGTAGGTTTCTTGAAGTAGAAAACGTGTGAAGAATGAATGGCCTTCATGATTAAAGGTATGTGAAGGAAGAAATACATTAAAATCGTATTTGAAAACCATTGACTTGAAACAAAATACTGCATGTTGTAGCCAATAGCTGAATTTTCTCTGCCTAGCGGAAAGATTGTTCATCAGAAAAAATACAAAAAATAATCGATCATCGTTACCATAATCCAAACTTCACAACGGGAAATAACTTTTTTCAGATGCGTCTAATAAATGCAGTGATGTGTTGCACAAACTCAGGCGGACGAACAGAGTTTGATTTCATACACGAACTTTTTTTTCCAAAAGACTCACTGACAACTAAAGAATAAAGGAAATGTGAAAAAAAAATGTGATTACGAGTTCACTGCGTTTGGATTTCGTAACTGCTAACACTTGACTTTGAAAACAATAAATCACTACATGTGACTATGAAGGTGAAAAAGCAGTAACAATTGCTCGCATATCGAAGCCATTAACTTTATTTTCTACAGCAATAAAACTAGAATAGGGCAGAAGCGATGTGAAAAACAGAGTCGAGTCACATTATTGTAACCACCTCCTACTTTTGACGTCAACAGCGCGTAGCCAATGAAAGAAGGCACGTGTCGTGAGCTGGCTTGGAGGATATATAAGGTGAGCTGTACGCATTCTGAAAACATATCACTCGTTGCTGTCATGGATAAAAGGAGATATTTATCAGATTTGCAAAAAGGGATGATTATCGGCTTTCGGGCCAACGGCGGAAGTATTTCTGAAATAGCGCAGTTTGTGAACTGTTCGCGTGCTGCTGTGGTTAAATTGTATCATGATTGGAGAAATGGCACCATTGCGAATAAGCGACTTGGAAATTGCGGAGCACCATGTACCATTGATGTGAGAGGTGAGCGTCGACTTCGAAGGTGCGTGAGGGCCGACTGGCACGCAATAGTGGAGTAACTCACTGGCCGAATGAACCAGGGGGCTACCGGAAGTGTGTCTAAAATGACAGTTCAGCAAACCCTGCTGCGAATGGGGCTCCGATGCAGACGGATGGTCACTGAACTTATGCTAACGAAGGTGCATCGGCAGAAAAGGCTTACATTTGCACGGCAGTATCGAAATTGAACCTCCGCTGATTGGCAAAGGATGGCTTTTTCCGATGAGTCACGTTTTGTGCTTCATCGAACGGATGAACGTTGGCGTATAATGCTAGAAACATCGGAGAACAAACACTCTTCAACCATTGCACCACTGCTGGAAGAACACAAGCTGGTGAGGGCAGCGTTATGGTCTGGGGAATGTTTTCATGGCATTCCCTGATTCCACTAATACCGTTAGAAGGCCCTATGGACCGAATTTGTTATGAATCCATCCTTGGAGACCACGTACACCCATACATGCTGCTTGTCTTCCCTGGGGAGGATGGGATCATGACAATGCGACGTGTCACGAATACTTCAAAGTACTTCCATGGCCCCTAATACCCTAGACACAATTGAGCATCTGTGGGACCACCTCGATCGTGTTGTTCGCGTTATGGATATATATTCACCCTCCAGCTACTGTCAAATGCACTGCAGTCCGCATTGCTCCACATAACTGTGAACACCTTACTGAGTCACTCTCAGCCCGTCTAGCTGCTGACCGCCCTGTACAAGGCAGTTACTCAGGATATTAGCTGATGGTCACAATAATGTGACTCTACCGTGTATAAAAGCGGTAACCAGTACTACGAATCGGCTGACAGTGAATCTCAATACGTTTGTTCAGTAAGTAGTGAAACGTTCTGCCTGAAAGGGTCAAAACATGACATACCTAAAATTAATCGCCACCAGCATTTTAACAGCAGTTCGATCGTTGCAAAAGTCCTTGTATTCCTGCGGCACAGAAGGAGGCGGGCTGGTGCTGCAACCACTTATCTGCAACTTCACGCACCGATCATCTGAAGTGAAACGTTTGCCTCTGAATAGTTATTTCGTGGGTCCAAAGATGGGAAAATCGCAGAGTTTTAGGTCAGGACTATAAGGCGGATGTTGCAGGACTTCACAGCGAAAGCGCTTCAATGTGATTTTTGTGGAAACTGCCGTATGCGGCCGAGCGTTATCATGCAGAAGCACAATACCCTGAGTGAGGTTTCCAGATCTCTTGTTTTCGATGGCTTGTCGAAACTTCATTAAAGTTTGACGATATTGTTTGACATTGATGGTTGACCCTTTTAGTAGCCACTCAAGGAGCAAAGGCCCTCGATAGTCAAAGAACAGGGTTAACATCACCTGGCCTGCGGAAATGGTGGTTCGTGATTTTCTCGGATGTAGCGATGATGCACGTTTCCACTGCATGCTCTGGCATTTCGACTCTGGCTCGGAATAATGACGCCAGCTTTCGTCCCCAGCAATAATGTGTAGCAGGAAGTCTTCGTGTTCTTCATAGTAGCGGAACAGATGCTGTAACGATAGTCTCATTTATTGTCTCATCTGTTTATTGGACAGATGTTTCGGTACCCTCGTGTGACAGACCTTATGATATTCAAGATGCAAATGCATGATCGTTTTGACAGTTCCGATGCTCAGACCCCTACTACTGTTCACCAGTTCTCGGATCGTGATTTTTCGATTGGCCTTTACTGCAGCATCCACATGTGCAGTTGTCATCGCTGAAACAGAACGATATGGTGCTCCTGATCTTAGCTAGTCTGCAGTGCATGTTCATCGATTACTAAAGAGCTTGTACCACCGCATTAAGGTACTGCGTGGAAGACAAGCACGCCCATACACCGCTATCATTCGTCTGTGAATTTAACTTGGTGGCGTTTTCTCCGCATACAATTGCAGCATGTTGAGCAACTTTTGACGTATCGATCTCCTGCGAGAGAACAATGAAATTAGTCCAGCATGTTACACGGCTTCCCAAACAAACAAGCTGCAATGCAGTCGCATGGCCTTTAAATCGCCTGTACATTAGTGCCACCATTTAACAAAATTAGGAAGCTCAATCGCACTCCAGCCAAAGAGCCTCACTACTTACTGAACGAACCTTATACATAGGTATCTAAGAAAGTACTTGAAGACTTTCATAGGCGTACATTTCTGCAACCTGAAGTGGCAACAAGGGCAGTATTTGGCGGTTGCATAGTACGTACCTCAGCGCCTACCGATCAGCTGATGAAAGGTGTAATAACGATTCAGCAGCTGAGATGATCAGTGACAGTAGACCAGCGGTTTTTTTTGTTTTGTTTTTTAAGTTTGGTGTCTTACAGAAGTATTTAGTAGACGTGGCACAAAGTTTTCTGCGGACAACAGCAGTTCAAAACGCACTTAAGAAAATGGCCGTACGGAGTTGGATGACAGGATGTAAGGAAAGCCAGAAATCACCCAAAGATGCTCCAAGAGGCAATCGACCGATTTCAACTTCCAGACAAGATGCTGAACGACGCATCCAGGAGACCTCACAGCAGCCTTGTAGGACGAGTGTGTTAATGACCTATCCATGCAACAACGATCTGTACTCTGCTGAAGGAAGATTTAGGCCAAATGAGCAAACCAGCGACGTGAGCTTCACACGCACAAACCACAACGCAGAAGAAATTCTGCTACGAAATTGCATGGAGTAACCTTTCGTAGTATCACCGGAATAGTAGGATCCTCACAAGGTTCCTGTGCTTAGATGAAATTTGGGTGAAATCTTATAAATCCGTCCAACGACATCAGTCACGGTCCTCAGTTGAATACGGTACTTTACCCCGTGCAGTGGTGATTTGATTGTAAAATCTTACTTATCGTTGGCATGGATATTTGCGTTATATTTTTGGAAGACTTATGATGAGAACACCACCATGACGTCGCGTCGGAGCGGTATAAGTACACGACGACGCACGGCTGCACAAGTCCCGAATCGTTTGACTGTTCATTGAACAGAATGGTTGGGTGGAGCTGCCTTGTCCACAAGGAACTCATGAACCTCTGCGATTTCTACTGTTTTGCCCATTTGGAAATGGAGATGTCTATTACTTGCTACAAGAAGAAGCAGGATATGGATCTTCGAATCACAGACATTTTCCGCGGACTTAATGACACTAATATTTTTAGCGGTGTAACTACAAGCACTTTGGAAACGTATTATTAAAATGTTTAAACAACTAACTACAACCCAACTACGCGCAGTTTGGAAACGTATTATTAATAATGCGGGAACTAGCTATAATTCCACCTCAAGTTTTGAGATAATTGCTCTGCTATTACACGAAATATAGCGATTTGAAAGTGCCCACTTACTTCCCAAACGATCTAATAGTTGAAGAACATAGTAAAATTAAGTTACTGATGATAACTTAAACTTCAGAGCTACTGCATCAGATTCTCAATGGCAGCAAAAGCAGATTAAGAGATCGATACGTTCAACGATGTAACAAGTTATTATATGGATTTAATGAAGCATATTTTTAATTTATCTCTCAGCGTTAAGTGCTTATAATTAGTCAAATCTGTCAACACGCTTTTACAGCAGCAAGTTGTCAGTAAATCATTCATGCTGAATGCCATCCCTGTCAGATGTTTATCAAACAGATTCTAGAATTTTGTTCCTCAGTAAACTACTATTCCAGTTCAATAATAACATGATTAATTGCCAGTGACCAGTCTGCCTTGTGACGTAGAGATCATTAAATTGATCAGGTGGCGACCGCTTTTGCAACGAATCCATCTTTTCGATTGGCATCCTGCGCTTTCGCAATGTGTTTCGAGGGTGCAGCTGTTAGTTTCGGTTCTAATAAACTTGACATACACGAGAGGAAATCCAGGTAGTTTTATAAAGTAATTTATTAGGCAAATTATTTCATTAATATTTCATTAATCAAATAATGCGAATGGGTAAAAGTCATGTAGGATTTTCAATCACAAGATAAATTTCGAAAAATATATTGAGCTGAAGTAAAGGAAAAGTGGCGATTTTTTCGTTTTCTGCAATGGCGAAAACGAAGATAGAAGAAATGAATCCTTCCTGTTTGCACGATTGGCTTATTTTTCTTCCCTATCTCTTCAGTAGAAAATAAAAGCATTTTTTTTAACTAAAAGGAATCTAAATGATTCATTAAGTACTAGATATAGTATTTCACTGAAAAATTGATAATTACTCTAATAATTTCATGAGAGATATTGCAGCAAGAGTTCGGTCTAATCAATATTAATCAACCTCAGAGTGGACTAGCGAGGGAATAGATTAATGACTGAGAGGTCATCTCCAAAGCTAATCTTACATGTTGTGTTTTTCGTCCTCCTTGGAATGAATTTCGCGCAGAATATTTTGAGGAGCTACAAATCTGGAAATGTTCCGATTAAGTATATCTCGTCTTCCGAAATGTTTGAAATTAGGGAAATTTGGGATCACAGTAGGATATTCTTCTTTTAAAATGGACATACACCGATTAGCCATTACATTATGACCACCCCCATCCTAGGAAAACGAGCGCGCCTGGGGACTGAACGGTGGCGCAGGTAAAGTTCACAGAGCAGTACATATACAACCCGAGGACCAGCTTTCGGATTAGTAGTGTCCGGAGTCCGAATGGGAAAAGCTGCAGATTTATTGCAGTTTGATAAAAAACAAATTCTGATGGCACGGCGCTTAGGAACTACGATCTCGGAAACAGCACGCCTTGTCGCTTGTTCACGTGCCGCTGTAGTGAGTACGTATCAAAAGTGGTGCGCAGACGGCCAAACGACGCACCGTCGTCCAGCCCTGTGTTGTCCGCAGCTCATTAATGCCAGATGGGAGCGGAGACTGTCGCGTATTGTTCGCAGCGACCGCAGGGCCACACAGTGACTAATTACCCGAAGCTACAACAGAGGTGATCAAGACAATGTGTCGCAGCACACAGTTCATCGCAGCTTTCTGCGCATGGGCCTGTGTACTTGAAGACCCTGCCTGGTCTCCATGCTCACTGCACATCATCGCCGCTAACAACGCATGAAATGGGTCCAAGATCATCGAGATTGGACAGTGGATGATTGAAAGAAAGTGGCCTGGTTTGACGAAGATAGATTCCTTTTGATAAAATTAATGGCGTGCTGTCTACGTACGTTGTCATCAAACCACCATCCCTAATTGTACAATAAAAACTTTATTTACAATAAAAGATATGATTTAAAAATATTTAAAAAGGGAAGATCTTTCGGAGCTACAATAGCACCCGTCCTCAGGCCACCCAAACAGTGCCACAGAGCACTCGGAAGCGCCGTAATATATAACCAGTCCCCCAAGGAGACCCACAATGCATTTGTTCAAAACACAGGTGATGCCAATTGAGGAAAACAGCAAAACAGAAAGTAATACAAATAATATAGTTTTCCTCAATTGGCATCACCTGTGTTTTGAACAAATGCATTGTGGGTCTCCTTGGGGGACTGGTTATATATTACGGCGCTTCCGAGTGCTCTGTGGCACTGTTTGGGTTGCCTGAGGACGGGTACTATTGTAGCCCCGAAAGATCTTGCCCTTTTAAATATTTTTAAATCATATCTTTTATTGTAAATAAAGTTTTTATTGTACAATTAGGGATGGTGGTTTGATGACATCGTACGGAGACAGCCCGCCATTAATTTTATCATGTTCCATATGTACGAATTTTTAACAAGTATTATAGATTCCTGGTGCATCACGTAGACTGTCGAGCGCGGATACGCCGAATACCAACGGAGGCTATGGCACCTGTATACACTGTTGCGCGGAAACAGGCCGTTGGCGGGGGTGTTATGCTGTAGGTGACGTTTTCTTGGGACACTTTAGGCCCCATTATCCCAATAGCACAATCTCTGACAGTTGTCAGGTATCTGAACATCGTTGCGGACCAAGTTCACCCATTCATGGCAACTGTGTTTCCTGCTGGTGATTGCCATTACCAACAGGATAACGCGCAATGCTACACTGCCAAAATCGTCTAGGAGTGTTTCAGAGAACATGCTAGTGGCTTTATGTTAATGCTCTGGCTTCCAAATTCATCCGACATGAAACCAAACGAACATTTGTGGTTCGACTTGGAAAAGCGGGTTCGCGCTAAATCACCACCACCCCGAAATGCACTGGAACTGGAGGACCTGCTGTTGACATTATAGTACCAGATACCCCAGCATACCTATCGCCACCTCATCGAATCGATGCCTCGCCGAGTGGCCGCTGTTCTGCGGGCTAAAAGGCATCCTACAGCTTATTAGGTAGGGGAGGTGGTCGTAATGTAATGGATCATCGGTGTATATATAGGGGCTAGGTTTTTCAGAGATAAAAATTACCCCAACAGATTTTAGTATTATGATTGTTATTTTACCGATATCTACTTGCGAGTTGAAAAGATGGAACTCGCAAACAGCAGATTAGAAGGGAACTGATTCATTTGAAAATCAATTCATTGCAAATCAATATCGGTGTATATACAAAAATTCCATCCTTTATTGATTCTTCTGTGACAAATTAATTAAAGCAATGCAAGCGAATTTATCCTCTTTTATTTTCTGAGTTACTGCACTTAAGTCTTTCCAACCGACGATGTTGCGCACCACTTAGCAAGTCGTAATTGTTAAACAAACTGATAAAGGAAGAACCAAAACCTATGGTCTTCTGCCCATGAACAGGGAAATCAATTTTTAGGACGGTGCATCAGCCAACGTCAAAAGCATCGAACAAACTGATCTGCCCTCAGGGAGTAGCTATCATAATGACGTCCGTTTTGTAGGCAGGCAATAAGTCCAACCTGGTATATCGATTCGAAAAATCACGTTTATGAGCAAAACAACCAAAATGGTTTTATGAGCGAGACAACCAAAATTCGGATCAAACAATTAGAACAAAATTTTATAATTCGGAATCTCACAACTCTCTACGTTTTGATTATACTTTAGTTGAAATCGGAAAATTAAGTTTTAGGAGAACTCAGATTTTTTGTTTTGTTCTAAATAACTCAAGAATAATTGAGTGATCGAACAATCACCACGGAATTTCATATCTAAGGGTATAATTGGGCAACAATATGCTTCATGTTATGTCTTGACAAAATTAGCCAAACTTAAGAGGAAAATTCTTCTGATGCCGCCCCGATAGCAGAATGGTCTGAGGTGCTGGC
Source organism: Macrothele yani (assembly GCA_039090855.1). NCBI lineage: Eukaryota > Metazoa > Arthropoda > Arachnida > Araneae > Macrothelidae > Macrothele > Macrothele yani. Next base: position 6,650,987 of record CM077012.1, read on the forward strand.
ATAACAAAAATTGTCTGAGATGGATACGGGTTTGAAAGCAGCTCTATTGGGGGCTCTAACCATAGAGCTGACTCTCAACCCTCCCTGGAAAAAGCGGCCACAAATCAGGAACGGACGATTGCTCATCAGTTCCCGATTTGCGCAAACATTCCTCTCAATCTCATCCCACAGGTTTTCTTCAACATTCTCTTGGTGTTCAATTAGATTGAGATCTGGAAAAGGTGGGGTAAATATTAGCACACTGGTCACTAATTGCATAAAACAGCCGCGTAAGCAGCTATTTAAAGTTTTAGAAACGTAATAAATTACAGATAACCTTAATTTCCTTTTTGTGTATTTTGGTATTTACACCAATGAGCCGTTACATTATGACCACCTACCTATGAAACTGTAGCGCCTCCTTCAACCCCCGAAACAGCAGCCGCTCGGCGAGGTATTGATTCGATGAGGTGGCAATAGGTATCGTGAGCTATCTGGTACCATACTGCCAACAGTAGGTCCTCCAGTTCCCGAATTTTTTTTTTTGGGGGGGTGGTAATTTAGCGCAAACCCGCTTTTCCAATTCGAAAAACAAATGGGTTCATGTCAGGTGAACTTGGAGGCCAGGGCTTTAACATAAAGTCACCAGCATGTTCTTCGAAGCACTCCTAGACGATTTTGGCAGTGTGGCATGGCGCATTACCCTGTTGGAAATGGCCATTGGCAGCAAGGAACACAAATGCCTTGAATGAGTGAACATTGTCCGCAACGAGGTTCAAATACCTTACACCTGTTAGGGATTGTGCTATTGGGATAATGGGGCCTAAATTGTCCCAAGAGAACATCGTCCACAGCATAACACCGCCGCCACCGGCCTGGTTCTGCCCAGCAGTGCATGCAGATACCATAGCCTCCGTTCGTAATAGGCGTATCCGCACTCGGCCGTCTACTTAATGCACCTGGAATCGTGATTTCTCAGACCTGGCCACTTTCTTCCAATCATCCACTGTCCAATCTCGATGATCTTGGGCCTATTTCATGCGTTGTTGCCGATGACGTACATTGAGCATGGGGACCCGGCTGGGTCTTCGGCTACGCAGGCCCATGCGAAGAAGACTGCGATTAACTATGTGCTGTGACACTTTGTAATGATCACCACCGTTGTAGTTGCGGGTGTTATGTTGCACTGTGGCCGCTGTGAACAATGCGCGACAGTCTGCGCTCCCCTTTGGCATCAATGAGCTGCGGACGACACACTGCTGGGCAACGGTTCGTCGCTTGGCCATCTATGCACCACTTTTGATACGTACTGACTACAGCGGCTAGTGAACAACCCACAAGGCGCACTGTTTTCGAGATTGTAGTTCCGAGGCGCCGTGTCATCACAATTTGTCCTTTATCAAACTCCGATAAATCAGCAACTTTTCCCATTCTGACTCCGAACACTCTACTAACCGAAAGCTGGTCCTCGGGTTGTATATATACTGCTCTGTGAACTTCACCTGCGCCACCGTTCTGTCTCCAGCCGCGCTCATTTCTCTAGGCTAGGGGTAGTCATAATGTAATGTCTCATCGGTGTAATTGAATAAAGCTCGCAAAACGTTGAAAACTGGATAGTAATTAGCACTGAACTTAATTTATTCTCCTCCCCAAATATAGCCAACAACGTTTTAGACAAAATAATGTCACATGCAACTTCTGGCTTTCTTTAGCTTTCTCTTTCTTACTTGGCTTTTATTTACGGTGTTTCTGAACAACGTGTCATTCTGGAGAGTGATGAACGCTACCTCAATGCCAAATGCAGAAACATGTGTTTCTAAACTTAGCGAATCGTTCTTTATACCCTTGTCTCTCTTATCACAGCCATGCTTGCTCCGGTGTAGAGCTGGATGTTCTTACGCTGTATGATAGGCAATCCGTCGAGTAGGGGCTCACAACCTGCTTTGACTCGCAAACTTCTTTTAATCATATATTTTATAGTGAGCCCTGCGCCTAATAACATGCGCATGAGCAGTACCACCGTTTTGTAAGTATGATATTAAAATGTTTCCAGCACCTACAGTTTCTTTCAGAGAATTTTCTTTTAGAGGGAAAATCTGAGTAATAATACCAGCACCTAAGCAAAATAGCATCACTAAAGCGTAAAATAAATAATTACCTATGCGTAACAGGGTATCTAAGAATAAAAAGTAATTTTATTATGAAAAATATTTTTGTTTCAGGACAAGTACCAGTTACGACGTTAAAATAAGTAGAAAGGGTTATCAAGGCATTAAGCACAATATGGCACGTAAATCCAACACCGATCATCCCCTACATTAATTGCTACACATGCTGCCTATGTAAAAATCCCTGATCCTAACCCTTACTAAAAAATAACTAACTGTATTGATACATTCTAAATATATCTGCTGTTTAAACGAAATATTGCCGCCGCGGTGGCGCAGTGGTCTAAGCGCTGGCTTATGACGATTCGTCCTAGATGGGTCCGGGTTCGAATCCCGGTGACGTATGGATGTTTAGTTTGTCTTACGCACTGGCTCTCTCCCGTCCCTGGAACCAGTCGCCCGAAATCAGGGACGGGCGACTGCTCATAGCCCATTGGGTAGCTCACGATTGTCGTTTAACCCCCAAAAAAATAAAAAAATATATATAAATTAATGGAGATGCCATTTTAGAATTCTTACGACAAACCCCCTGGAACAGTTGGATAACGCGGCATTAAAATAAGTGAAAACAATTGGCAGCATCTGGGAGATATTTTCGGCAAATTAACGTGATTTCTAGGTGTTAACACAACACATCACTAAATTACCGAACTTTTTAAAGCGTTTTGGAGTCATTTAAACAATACTGTACGTCAAAGTTCCACAGCGATTTTTAAGTATTAGAAAAACTGTTGAATTCGTACAAATTTCGAGATTTCAGAAATCTAAATAAAAAATTAATATTCAGTCAGATGATATTTTTCCATTTTTAGCCACAATGATTTTATAAGAGATGAACTCTCATTACGTGGAAAAATCTCATGTTGCCACTCGCAGAGAGTGTGACGTTTCAGACGTTCTGCCTACTTCAAGAACTCTGAGCTGTATTATTTCTACCCATAGCCTATGTGACATATTATAAAGACAACGTCCCAATCACAAGTGAAGCTCAATATTTTTGCTCATTTATCAGTACAAACCTTTGCTTATATTGGATAACATTTTGGACTTCGTTAAGTGCTGAGGAACATCGATATATTTGTCTTTGAAAAAGGCTTTTATACTTTGATATGGTAGAGACTTGTGAATTTCATCGATGATTCCTCAAGAAAAATAACTCGAGAATGACTTTCACACTTAACTGTTGCTGCAAATTAGGATATTTGCGTTGTTAAGCAAAACACTTATGTTTTACCCCGAAATTTGTATAATCGCGATAATACTGTTTACAGATTCAGTACAAAATTTGGAAAAACACTCAATTTTTAGAGGTATTTCTGGCTTTTATTAATTTAAGTGCCACTAAGCATAAAAACTTTATATGAACCGACTGTATACTGGCACGTCAGGTCTATCTATTGTCTTCTCTCCCAACGCTCCAACACATTCCAATGCTAACTCTTCCCATAGTGTTTACACAGTGGCATTGCTCGGGCAGTGTATTTTGTTCATTTGTTAGATAGAGCCCTTATTTATACACAATAATAATTGAAATCTTGTAGGAGGGTCTACTAGTAAGTTTGTATCTTAATATAGAAATACTGGTGCTGTATGAAAAGGGAATATACACTGAAGTGCCAGAAAAACTGGTACAGACGAGCTTATGCAAAATACATAGCAACGTCACCTATGCAGCTACTCAGTTGCGTCCGCCAGTGCGTATATAAAACGATAGACATCCTTGCCAACTGTCTGCGGTGGTGGTGTGATTTGCTAACAATCACTGAATATTCGCCGTGCATCGGACGAGCACGTTAAGTGACGGCCCCCAGGTTTGACCCACTGGTTAAATAGGTATCCTTTCCTATGCCCCCCTGAAATTCCCTCACCCCTCTATGTGCAGCATCGTACTTGTACGGGGACGCCATCTACTGTACTCTAATCTCACTACAAACTGTTCTGTCAAAGTCGCTAGACTTGCTCTCATTCCTTCCGTTTCTGTGTCCTGCCCAAAAGGCGAACTCGCTGTAGGTGGTTGGTACCTAAAATATACTCACTGTGGACGGAAGTCCAACAAGAAAATGACTCATACTTGCTTGCCAGCTGTCAGAGCTGTTTTTGGCATGAGAATGATAAGTAATAACGATTTAAGCGAGTTTCAACGCGGAGTCATAGTTGGCGCTCGTGAGATGGGCCATAGTATTTCGGAGGAAGAAACGAAATTCGGATTTTCACGGACGACTATTGCAAGGGTATATATACCGTGACTACAAGAATTCCGGCAAAACCTCCAACCAACGATACAAGTGTGGCCGTAAAAGGACATTGGGTGAATGTGACCATCGTCGGCTGTCAAGAATCGTTTCACGCGATAGGCGTGAGAAAACACGCGCAGGTATCATCGAAATTCAATGCTGGAGGCTCAACAAGCATCGGCGTTCGGACTGTGCAACGTACTCTGTACGATATGGGCTTTGAGAGCCGACGCCCGACTCGAGTCCCCTTGATGGGTGCACGACACAGAGCTATGCGCCACGCTTAGGCACGGCAACACCGCCACTGGACACTTGATGACTGGAAACAAGTAGCCTGGTCTGACGAGTTGCGTTTCGAACTGTATCGGGCAGATGGAAGGATTCGTGTGTGGCGCAAACCCCATGAAGCCATGGATCCCGCCTGTCAACAGGGAACTGTACCGGCTGGGCGGGGGCATAATGGTATGGGGTGTGTTTAGCTGAACTTCAAAGGGGACCCCTGGTACGTCTATAAACGTCTGTGACCGGCCAACGCTATGTGCGCATCCTTTCTGACGAGGTACACCCGTTAATGTCCGGCATTCATGCTGATGGGTTGGGCCTGTTCCAACAGGACAATGCACCTCCACACAAGTGTTGGTACGCCACATTATGGTTAGAGGAGCATTCATCTGAGTTTGGGGTGTTGCCATTCCCACCCAAGTCCCCAGATCTGAACGAGATAGAACACATTTGGGGTGCCATGCAACGCGCTATCGAACACAGAATCCGAGACCTCGGAATATACCCGAAATGTGGAACGCTCTGCAGGATGTATGGTGTGTATTGCCTACAGCATATTTCCAGAAGCTAGTGGAGTCCATACCCCGTAGTTCGTATTTCTGCAGTCCTGCGCTCCCGTGGGAGACCTACGAAGTATCAGACTGGTGTACCAGTTTTTCTGGCACTTCAGTGTATTTTCTTCAAAATAATCTGCTGTTAGCTGTATACACCCAGTACAATGCTCCTTCAGCATCTTCAAACTCCTCTAATAAAACTCTTTGTCTTAGTCTGCAAACCATTCATTCACAGCGCTCATAACATTCTCATTTGTCTCAACATGACGTTATTTCAGATATATTTAGTTGTGGGAATAGATAACAATCATAGGCACAAAGCTGGAGTAATAGGGTGCATGAGTTAGCACTTTGAAGTGCAGATCTTGAAGGAGATCCATTCCTTTGCGTCCTGAAGTAGCATTGTCCTACAGAAGGGCGATTCCTCAGGAGAGTTTTTCTCGGCGTGCTTCTTTACGTTTCTGGTGCAGTTGGCTTAGTAGGTCATAATAGTCTCTGTTGCTGGTTTTCCAGCATTGAAGGTAATTAACGAAAATCTCATCCTTATCCCAAAAGACTGTTTATAATAACTTCCTAGTAGTTTTCTGTCGTTGAATTGCCTTGGGCCGTGAAGATCCAGAATACTGCTTCTCATGGAATGTTGTTTGTCTTCAGGATCGTAGTGGTGAATCCAAGTTTTTTCCTACAGTCACATGTCGGCTCACAAAATTGGAAAAATGCTTTGCGAAATGTTGAACAGTTTGCGAAATCAACCATCTCCCTTTTCTGTTGTGATGTCTAACATTTTGGTACCCATTTTACCGCAGCTGTCTCGTCTACAACTGATCACGAATAATATGATGTACACATCCATCAGATAAGTTTGGAGCTCCACTGAAAATACGGATATCAACACACTGATTTTTCATCATCACGTTGAGCACAGCATCAATGTTTTCTCAAATTGACTGTGACACTAACCATCCACTACGACTTGTGTGAACACCCGACCTCTCTTAAATTCATCCTATATGCTGTAGAATGGGCAAAAATTTAATTCCCGACGGCACATCGAGAATTAACTTTTCATTATGTTTCTACACACTTTCACTTATTCACAACTGAAAAAGAAACACAGCCATTAGAGATACGAACTTTATACTATACTAAGCAAATTAATTGGGACAAAGTAAAAAATCACTCTTTTTTCCAAAACTATGTCTTTATATCATTCTATGCCTTGATATACACTGATAAATACCTGTATTTGTATGAAGTATGTCCTCCTTTAGCAGAAATGACCTCTTGAATTCGTTTTGGCATTGACTCAACTAACTGAGTGAATATATTTTTGACTTCATAATCGTGGAACCACACTTTTATAGCATTCGTTATCATGCGTTATTCTCCCAGTCAGGAGTAGAGAAAAATTCTTTTCTAGCCCCTGACCAAATGGCACGCACACCCGGGTCATAATGGAGAGGTGGGAAGTGCCGGCAAACGGGGGTAGCAGAGCACTGCAGGTCCACGGACCGATCCTGTCCGGATGGAGGTATGTCGGATCCAGGCAGGATTACTCGCAACGCCGTCACCAAAAATCTTTTGAGAGAGTTCTTTTAACCCTGTGGAGTCCGCATTTGGACGGTACAGGATAATGGTCATCAGCTAGTCGTTACCTAAACGTCGACCGGTCACTCTGATGCCGACCGGGTGAGAGTTCTCTGTGTGTGATTTGGTTGAGCAACACTGCAGTGTTAAGCAGAACTGACGATTTCAACCGCGAGACGGGTTTCATCCCGATCTCGCGATTTTTCTTTAAAGAATAGGTGAACATTATGTTCCCCATCAATTAGAGCAGTGACGGGACTTAGTGAAAACGTCCTTGTGAGGGCGAAGTTCCGTTCAGCCCGCATAGAGACTCTGGCATCAGTTTCGGGTACGTCGACGTCGTTCCGGCCCCGCTGACGAAGGGTCTCTTTGATCCCTTGTCAGCCCAAAGCCCGAGCGCCCGGTTTCTAAGGTTAGACTCGAGTGGGAGAACCCCAGGGTGCCCACTCAGTACTTAGAGAATAAAAAGAAGAATAAGGAAAAGTCGGGAGACAGGAGACACGTGCTTTTGGTCTACCCGACAGTCGAGAGTGCGTCCTCAGAGGACACGAAGAAGATCCCGAAAACTGCAGTCAACCCAACTAAACTGCAGATAGGGGTCAAGAGCATTCGGAGCATTAGGAAAGGTGGGGTCGCGGTGGAGTGTTCCCGTCCCGGGGAGCTCGACCGCCTTGCCCAGGAGTTGGGGAGCAATCCGTTGACCAAAGATTGCACACTCCCCACGGCCCCACGAAAGAGACACCCCCGGTTGATAGTTTATGGGGTCGACGGGGATCTCTCAGGGAAAGAGTTCGAGCAGGCGGTTTGCGGGCAGAACCCAGAGCTCGAGAACGGGTTCAAAGCCTATTTCCCCATCAAGGGCAAGGGAGGTAGGGTCCACTGGGTGGCAGACGGGGAGCCCAAGGCCTTCGAGCACTTGGTGAGGCGGAAGACACTGAACTTGGGTTGGTCAGTGCTCCGCCTAAAGGAATTTTTGAGGGAGGTCAGGTGCTTTCGGTGTAATGGCTTCGGTCATTTCCGAGGCAACTGCCCCGAGTCAGAAGCAAGGTGCGGCAATTGCGGTGAAGTTGGGTACCAGCACCACAAGTTTGCAGCGGCACCGAAGTGCAGCAAACTGCACTGCTGCGAATGCCAAGTTCCGCCTGAAGTTGGACGTCGCTCACTTCAGCTTCAGTGAGACATGCCCTAGTCTCATCAGGGACTTGAGCAAAGGAAAAGCCGGGTCAACTATGGTTGACAGATGGAAGTACCCTTGGAGGTACGTCGCTCTTGATAAGGAGCTTTTGGGTCTATTGAGCAAGGTGATCCTGATGACCCTGGCCCGGGGTTATCACCACAGCACTGGCTCTAGCGCTGTGGACCATGTAAATATTTCTGTGTGTGATCAATGTGTTTTCAGTGCCTGAATATTTGTGAGAGGGGTGCATGCGACCCTCGTAGTGCAAAATCAATGTATTTTTTTTTCATTTTAGATACCAAATAAAGGACTTTTGTCCCAAAGACTCACGTTGGCGGGCGATCGCCCGGCCACGAGATGGAATATTTTTGAAAAAGTTGCTTGCCCCAACTGCCCATAGCACGTCGCACACACGGGTTGTGACAGAAGGGTGTAAGGTACCGGTCCCGTGGGGGAGGCAGATCCCCACAGGTCTCTAGACCGAATCTGTCCGAGTGGAAGACTGTGGTTTCCGGTGACTGACAGGCGAGCTGTCGGAACACCGTCAGGGATCCTATTAATCCCAAACTATTCGAGAGAGTTCCGCATTTCCCTGCGAGGTCTACACTAAGACGGTGCAGGTAAAGTCATCAGCCTAGGTTACCTAAACGTCTCTTCAAAATATTCCACAAGTTTTCTATGTGATTTAAGTCTGGTGAATTTCCAGGCCAATCAAGCAAATGAATTTGATTTTCCAGCATGAAATTCTTAATAAATTTCGAATTGTGACATGGGGCCAAGTCATGTTGAAATGTCCCTTCAAAAGTTTTCAAGAATGGAACAATCCTACGTTGTAATATTTCTACGTACTTGGCTGAATTCATCATACCTTGAACAGGAACTAAGCTTCCAGTGCCATTTGGCGTGAAAAAACCCCAAAACATCTGTTTCAGAGGGTGTTTTACAGTTTGTTTGACATGCTCAGGTCTTTAGGGTTCACAGTTGCTTCGTCTACCGACATTTGCTTGGTAACCCTGCACAAATAAATGAATTTCATCACTGAAAATTACCTTTTTCCAGTCGTCAGCAGTCCATGATTTATATTTTTTGGCCCATGGTAAACGTTTTATCTTCATTTTTGCATTCAAATATTGTTTTTCCGTTGGTCTTCTTGCCTTCCGGCCAACTTCCAGAAGCCTACGGCGTACAGTTTAATCACTAACATCACAGCCACTAGCCAATAAATCTCTTTGAAGGTCAGTGTTTTTTTTTTTTTTTTTTTTTTTTTTTTTTTGGATTTATTTTACTAATTCTGATTAGATATTTATCAGTTCGTGGAGTTGTTTTTCGTTTTCTTCCACATTTACCTCTCCTTTTTGGAGACGATGATCCAGATGCATTGTATCGCGTAAGCAGTCTTGATACACTTTATTTGCCTACACCAACTGCAGAAACGATATCTCTCACTGTCATAGAAGGGTGATCCTTCAGAGCAATTATTTATGCACGCTTCCTTGGGGAAATATCCATTTTTCAATACACGAAAGCAACACGTACTCACAGAGAGCAAAAACTAACATCCACCTGTCACACACGAAAGCTCACAATCGAAGCTGAAGGGCCTATTTCCTGTTTAAAACCAGTCGAACCACAATTCTTACTATCAAGTTCTAACAGTCACACCACCTCACAGCTGATAAAACCGGTTTACGTGGGTTTCCGACATCAACTGGCGATCACATTACAATTTTGAGAATAAAAGGCTTGTCCCCATTGATTTGCACGGTATAGTATTTGATCTTTTAATTATCAGAAGAACAAGCTTTGACATAAGTTGGTTATAATTATTCTATACAAAAGGCAACTACACTCTTTTACAAAAAAAAAAAAAAAAGGAGCGAAGCACCCCGAAAACGTCGCTCGATCCTGATGAAACTCCGTATGCAAGTACTTCATGGCCGAATATGCAAATGATTAAACAAATAACGAACAATGACTAAATAGTGGCATGCCACTATTTCGTCATTTGCCGTTATTTTTTGCGCTTTCCAACCGTTGCTTAAAGAAGCGTATATGCTCTAGCTTTGTCCGTCTGTCTGTCCGTCCGCACGATAACTCGCGTAAAAATGGTTCGATTACGATGGAATTTTAGGATGTGGTAGAGGACCACCTGAGAACGAACCCTATTGAAAATGTACGAAATGGGGTCAAAGGTCAGGACATAGGAGCGGGATCTATTCCATTAACGTTATGCGTCATAACTTACGTAAGCCGCCTCGGTGGCGCAGTGGTCTAAGCGATTGTCTCTGATCATTCGTCCGTAAGGGGTCCGGGTTCGAATCCCGGTGAGGCATGGATGTTGTGTTTGTCTTACGGCACTGGCTCTTTCCCTTCCCTGGAACCAGTGACCCAAAATTAGGGACGGGCGACTGCTTATAGCCCATTTGAGTTGCTCACGGTGGTCGTTAAACCTCCAATCAAAAAAAAAAAAAAAAATAACTTACGTAAAACTGTTTCGATTGCGACAAAACGTTATGTTGTTCCGGAGGTATACTGAACCGGTCCTGTTGAATATCATCTAAATGGTGTCAAAGGTCAGGGCACAGGAGCGAGATTTATTCTACAGCCATTATCCCCATAACTTGAGTAATGATTTTTTTTTTGATTGGAGGTTTAACGACCACCATGAGCAACTCAATGGGCTATAAGCAGTCGCCCGTCCCTAATTTAGGGTCACTGGTTCCAGGGAAGGGAGAGAGCCAGTGCCGTAAGACAAACACAACATCCATGCCTCACCGGGATTCGAACTCGGACCCCTTACGGACGAATGATCAGAGGCCATCGCTTAGACCACTGCGCCACCGGGGCGGCAGTAATGATTTCGTATCATAATCAATGAAAACGTATCATAATCAATGCACTGCATGATTTTACTAACTTGTTTGAATATTTATCGGAAACGCGCATCGAAGAGGGTATATCAAGAGCGAAGCTCGCACGCAGAAGCAATTGTAACTGGAGATTACGGTTGTAGTAACCTCCACGGACTGTGAGGATGACTCGACGTCGGACCCGTGCACAATACGAGCATTTGAGCGAGTTTCAGAAAGGACGAATAATTGAGTTGAGAAAAGCCAGTTCGTCCTGTCGCCAATATGTCGAGAAGGGCACACCCCAGCGATACACGGCCAGCAGACGGCCGAAGGCAAAGACAGAACGCGAGGATAAAGCAGTTGTGAGAGTCGCACGAGCAGAACGGAATTCGTTGCTCTCAACCATCCGTGGCCACGTTACGTTGTCTACAGTTACGGAAGTGGCCATCCGGACCTTTTGCCAGACGAATTGCAGCTTGGGGACTACATTTGAGGAGGCCACTCCGCCGCCTATCACTGACCAGTAAGCATCGCGGCACCGATTTGCAGTGGTGTCGGACCCGATGAACGTAGGATAGTGTCCAATGTCGTCATGTTGTCTTCAGTGATGAGTCAGGATTTGCACTTGGCATTGACTTACAGGAGACGAGCCGGCCTGTGCACAGATAAGCCATTTCTGACAGAAAAGCCATTTCTGACAATAGCCGGACACTCTTGGTAGCCCTCCGTATCACCCAACGGTATGTCGACTACATTCTACGACTTGTTGTGTTGTCATTCCTATCGCAGAATCACTGAGCAATTTTTCAACAGGATACGGCTTTCTCAGGCCTGCTTCCGTAATGTCGACACCTTTCCACGGACAGCCCGATCTCCCAACCTCAAACCGATCGAACATATTTGGGGCGTGATGAGGCCGCCCATCCCGGAATGTGGGCAAACTGGCCAGCAATTTGGACACCATCTGGCATGCTGTACTTCAGGACAGTATCCGTGAAGTGTATGCGTCTAAGCAAGGCTTGGTAGCCGCTTGTATCCGAGCTAGAGGTGGCGCTCAACGTACTGACTTGTTCCACTCGGATAGTTGTTTTATCGGAATGTATGGCACAACTGCTCTGGAATTGCAATCATTTCCTTTCCTATACATTGCACATATCAATTTTCATCTCGATTGGATGATTCCTTCTGTGCGCTTCTTTTTCTATTCTTCTGGCAAAGATTGTATATCAGGCCAAAATCGTAATGATACTCCCTCGTAAGTGCTACAACATCGCGTTCTAAAGTTTTAAAAACAGGGTCTCAGATTGTATGTTACTGAGAATTGAAATATACAGACACTCGAGCACTCCACCAATGGATTCCTGACAAATAATCAGAAAATGGTGGTATTTGCGTTTGTTACATTGCATTTGCGGTTTTAGGGAAAATGGTCCCTTCTACACATGTATTAAAATTTCCATAATCTCAAAAATTTATTTCAGACAGCAATAAAAAATGGAAACCGAGGATTTCCATATTTTATTGTCTTAAGGTTTAATGGTCACCGTGAGCAATTGTAAGAGAAGTAGGCAGTTCCGTGTCTAATTTTAGGACACTATTTCCAGAGAAGGGAGAGAGTGCAGTAAAGCAGACACCACCAATGCCTCATCTGGAACTCGAACCTTGCCTAGATCAGGCGAATGGTCAGAAACCAATGCCTCAGGCTACTCGGCCACTGAGACGGCTTCCGTTCAGTTCAGTTACTGACTTTTATTTTTAACAAGTTAGTAAAATCATGCAATGCATTGATTATGATACGCTTTCCAACATACCAGAAATTATTACTCAAGTTATGAGGATAATGGCTGTGGAATAAATCTCGCTCCCGTGTCCTGACCTTTGACCCCATTTCGATGATATTCAACAGAACCGGTTCCGTATACCTCAGGAATAACGTACTAAAGTTTTGTCGCAATAGAAGCAGTTTTACGCAAGTTATGAGAATAATGGCTGTGGAATAAATCTTGCTTTTGTGCAATGACCTTTGACCCCATTTCGCTGATATTCAACAGAACCGGTTCACTATGCTTCCGGAAAAACATGCTAACGTTTTGTCGCAATCGAAACATTTTTAGGTACGTTATGATGCACAAGGGCAATGGAATGGATCCCACTCCAGTGTTTTGACCTTTGACCCTATTTCGCCCATTTTCAATAGGGTTCGTCCCCAGGTGGTTCCTTACCAAATACTAACATTTCATCGAAATTGAACCATTTTTACTCAAGTTATGACGCATAAGGGCAACGGAACAAATCCCGCTCTTATGTCCTGCCTGACCTTTGACCCCATTTCGCCCATTTTCAAAAGGGTTCGTCCCCAGTGGCTCCCTACCACATACTAAAAGTTCATCGAAATCGAACCATATTTACGCATGTTATGACGCATAAAGGCAATGAAATGGATCCCGCTTTTATGTCCTGACCTTTGACTCCATTCCGCCCATTTTCAATAAGTTTCGTCCCCAGGTGGTTCCTTACCAAATACTAAAATTTCATGGAAATCGAACCATTTTTACGCAAGTTATGACGCATAAGGGCAATGGGATAAATCCCGCTCTTATGCCCTGCCTGACCTTTGACCCCATTTCGCCAATTTTCAATAAGGTTCGTGCCCAGTGGTTCCCTACCACATACTAAAATTACATCGAAATCGAACCATATTTACGCATGTTATGACGCACAAAGGCAATGGAAATGGATCCCGCTTTTATGTCCTGACCTTTGACCCCATTTTGCCCATTTTCAACAGGGATCGTCCCCAGGTGGTTCTTCACCACATACTAAAATTCCATCGAAATCGGGCCATTTTTACGCAAGTTATGACGCATAAGAGCAATGGAATGGATCCCGCTCCTATGTCCTGATCTTTGATCGTGTTTCGCCCATTTTCAATAGGGTTCGTCCCCAGGTGGTCCCCTACCACATAGTAAAATTTCGTCGAAATCGAATCATTTTCACGTGAGTTATCGTGCGGACGGACGGAAAAAGCTGGAGCATATACGCTTCTTCAGTTCAACACAATTTTATTAACAAGGTTGGGTTCAGGAGGCGAACATAGCTTCAACCTACGGTTGGAAAGCGTAAAAAAGCCATAAGAACCGGCAATGCTGCAGTGTTAGCACTTGACGATTTGGCCTTAGCAAAAAATACTTTCTCGGTGAATATCCTAGAAATACAGATATTGTGAAAAATGATAGTATGAACTAATACCAGTTAGCAAAAAAATGTGAATAATGAACCGGAAAATACTGGGCAACATACCATCTGTGCTATGCAAAAATAAAATTTGAGGCCGTCATATAAAGGCAGTGAGTGACATTATGACAAATATGTCTTTGTGCCACCAGCTAAACATTTTGCATCAGGAAAAGGGAAAATATAATGATAAATGGTAATGTTGTTCGCAGTTACATTTAAAAGATGCAAAAGGCATTCTTTCAGCTCGTCTAGAAGAAACTGACACGTTCGAGTAAATATTTATGCAACCTAGAGGGAAAACCCGCAGAACGAGCTATAAATCTATAGATGTAACAGTAGAATATATGCAGCTCAAAATCAGTGTGACCTTTAGTAGACGAGATATCGTGCTTTAAAAGAGAAAATATGCGAGTAGAACAAAATGAAAATAGAAGTATCTTAGTTTGTTTACAAATCAAAAGATGGGGAAAAAAATTGTAAATTAAGCATGTTTTCAGCCAGAGGTTAAATTATAACATGTTTAAAAATAATTAGTATAGAAAAAATAATTAGAAAAATAATTAGATAAAGAAAAAGCAGTGAAAACGACCATTAGACCTACATTGGAATGAATCGGCGGGGAATATTTCTGTTCGGGTATGGTCTCTTCTGACTACTTTATAGCAGAGTTCTCGAACAGGAGTGCAAAGATGCCGATTTTTATTGAAACAAAATCCTTTGGGGTTTCCCTAATCAAACTCTTAGTACTTTTCTGCGAATTGAAACAGCAGAAAAAAGATCAAAGAAGAACGTAAAAAATAAATGGACGTTTGGTACCGAAAGGAAATAAATCCCTAAAAACAAACAAAACTGAAGAACGCAGGAGGGAAATAATCCACGGATATCCACTTTCTCGTCCGGCACATTACTTGAGCTTGACTGTCTCAAGAGCTGCGTTGTTTCTTTTTCAGCAATATGTTGCTTATTGCGAGAGGGGGAAAAAAGAAGCAAGGAAAGACTGTCGTCCTCAGCACTTCAAAATTTATTCTTTTTCATTATTATTTTGTCTCTTTTCCCAAGTCAGAAACTCTTCATGTTACACCTCAAGTGTGAAGATCAGAAAGAAGGGCGAATGTATCCTTCATTGTATTTTTTAAACATTTGATAAGTCGATAATACAAAGAATGAAACCCCTTGTTTGAATTATTGCAAACGATATTTTGATTCTCATTCTAAAACCTACTTTTAAAGGTATCCTTCTATGCTGAACAAATTTCTTTTGTACAGCTTCGTCTCATAAAAGTGGAATGCTTTTGAAGATTAGAAAAAAGAAAAGTACCATTTTCTAACATTTGATCAAAATCCCATTGCAGTGTTTCGTCAGCATTTCTGCTATTCGGAAAATATGTTTTTTACGCTTTCCAACCGTAGGTTGAAGAAGCGTATAGGCTCCAGCTTTGTCCGTCCGTCCGTCTGTCTGTCAGCACGATAACTGGCGTAAAAATGGGTGGATTTCGATGCAAGTTTAGTATGTGGTAGGGGACCACCCGGGGACGAACCCTATTGAAAATGGGACAAATGGGGTCAAAGGTCACGACGTAGGAGCGGGATCAAACCATTACCCTTATGAGTCATAACTTGCGTAAATATGGTTCGATTTCAATGAAAGTACTATGTGGTAGGAGACCGCCTGGGGACAAACCCTATTCAAAATGGGTGAAGTGGGGGCAAAGGTCAGGACATAAAACCGGGATGCATTCCATTGCCCTTATGCGTCATAACGTGCGTAAAAATGGTTGGATTTCGATGAAATTTCAGTATGTAGTAGGGGACCACTGGGGACAAACCCTATTGAAAATGGAAGAAATGTGGTCAAAGGTCAGGACATAGCATTGCGATCCATTCCATTGCCCGTATCCCATATTATTAAGGTGGACGTCAAGTAATTTTGCTTCCTATACTTCCAATGGAAAAACTTTTGTACACATTTCCTTCACAATTAATGCGTTCCCAAGAATGAGAATTTGAACATCGATTACAATAACTTCATATTATAACTTGAAAAACTTAATATTTTCTAAAGCATAACCATAATTATATTAAAAATCAATAACTTTTCCTTTGGTGGTGTTGAAACCAGAGAAAAGATGGCGCGACCTGTACTTTGATGACGTCAGTGGACAAAAAAATGTTGGATTGCATAATTACGGTTATGGTTTAGAAAATATTAAGTATTCCAAGTTATGAAATGAAGCTATTTTAATCGATGTTCAAATTTTCATCCTTGTGAACGCATTAATTGTCCAGAAAAAAGATGGCGCGACCTGTATTTTCATGACGTCAGTAGACAAACAAATGTTGGATTGCATAATTATGGTTATGTTTTAGAAAATATTAAGTATTGCAAGTTATAAAATGAAGATATTTTAATCGATGTTTAAATTTTCATCCTTAGGGAACGCATTAATTGTGAAGAAAATGTGTACGAAAGTTTTTCCATTGGAAGTATTAGAAGCAAAGTTACTTGACGTCCACCTTAAAATAGCAATTCTTGTATGTATGTATGTATGTACATTTTATTTTGAAAACGGCTCTAAGAATTTTGATGAAAGTCGTTAACCTACCGTTTTCTGGTACTAGAAATCGATTTAGCTTGATCTCGACTTTAGAAGAATTCGTTTAGTGGGTTAAATAACCACCCCGAATTATAACGTTTTTAGTAACGGCGTTGTTCCATTAATGTTACCAATGCTTAGAAATCTTATGACGTCACAACTCGCGTTTGAGAATGTTGGCGCGCGGTCATGCCATCTATCTAATTACGTCACGCGTTGTTTGTGAATCCTATTAAAGGTTTATGACGTCACACCTTGCTAGCAGATGGTCGCGATTCCCATCTGCCTCATTACGTCACGCGTTGTGTGCGTATGTCCATCAGCACGATAACTCGCGTAATAACCGTTGGATTTCAATGAAATTTTAGTAACTGGTAGGGGATCACCTGGGAAGGAACCCTATTTAAAGTGAACGAAATGGGGTGAAAGGTCAGTTCATAGGAGAGGGATCCATTCCACTGCTATTATGCGCCATAACTAACGTAAAAAAGGTTCGATTTCGATGAAATTTTAGTATGTGGTAAGGGACCACCTGGCGACAAACCTTATTGAAAATGGGCGAAATGGGGTCAAAGGTTAGGACACAGAAGCGGGATCTATTCCATAGCCCTTATGCATCATAGCTTACGTAAAAATGCTTTGATTGCGACAAAACTTTATCATGTTATTTCGGAGGTACACCAAGCCGGTTCTGTTGAATATCATCGAAATGGGATCAAAGGTCAGCGCACAGGACCGAGATTTATTCCACAGACATTATTCTTATAACTTGAGTGATAACTTGAGTAATGACTTCTGTAATGTTGGAAAGCGTATTATAATCAATGCATTGCATGGTTTTATTAACTTGTCTTATTTAAGGAAACAAACTTCGTTACACAAAACTGTAATATCCTTAACTTGGTATATAGACACACGCTAGAAGCATGAAAATCATATTCTTTAATGAAGATATTCAGCCATGCGAAAATTTCAGGATAAAATGTGTTCTTAGAGAATACGACAATTTTGATTAACTGAAATCTATTCTGAAACTGATCTTTTGATTGTAAAAATATCAGTAAGAGAAAAATCACTCTGTTCTTCCACGTGTGGTTCCAACGAATCTCCCACGAACATTTTAGCTAATAGAAAAGGAAAAGACGGGCGCAGTTCAGCCTGCTCAGTAACACAGTGAGTACACCCTTCTAACAAAGATGGTCATAGTTACATCGTAGACTCTCGGTTGTTCCGGAAGTTAGATTTGGTCCATTATGTGACTATTTCATTTCCGTTCAGCGAGCATGATGCAACGCATTCTTGAGGGGAACAGTTGCATGGGCTTCTTTTGAAGAGTGCGCGCATGATTTCAAAGACTAGATTTCTGAGTAAAGATAAACATTTGCATTCCATTTCTTGTCTGGATAGATCGTGCAGCAGTGTCCGTCCTTAAAACGACAAGAAAAAACTATGAATATATTCGTCCAACACACAGGTATGAGATGAACAAAATGATAATATAATTTTCTTACCCATGCATTTTTGCCGTAACACTACAATAACTAGAATTGTTGACGGGAGATTTATTATAGTGAATTTGAATTTGAAACGAAGAAAATTGACTACAGGTGTTGAAAGAGATATTGAATATGTATCTGCACACGCGGCGCTTTTTTTTTTCAGAAATGTTCTGCAGTGTCTCCCTTTTAATGTCATTCATGGCATCAGCAATCTTTTCAATCAAATCCTGCGACCATTAGAAATATCCTACTAATGAACACATTTCCGAATAACCCTACTCACATAAATCTGTAGAGATCCAGTATTGGGACAAAGCGGTGTCCGAGATCCTATTGAACTTCTACTCTACACATCACCGATTCATCCTTTTCCACAAATGCCCTGAAATATGCCCTACTACCTTTTTATTAACGCTTCACATATGTGTGAGCAAATCACATTTCTTTCTTAGTGGTATTTCGGAACTAAACTCGTAAGAGGTATTATATCCATTATATCTTGCTAGCACCATTTTCCAGCTATGCGGTGAAAAAATATGTCCCACAATTTATTTATCACTGCACTTCTGTTTCTAGACGACGAATTCGAAAATCATTTTTCGTTCTGACACAGTTTAAAAATAAAAACGAATGTTTTCCACATACTTTCCGGTCTTTCATGCGCATATTTTTCTCGCTAGCTGAAGCAAATGCGTGTATATATATGTTAAGATACCTCTGTTCCTCGAAGACTACTCGGGAAAAGATTTCCTGTAAAGTTTGAGCACGTGCCACTGCATTTTTCCTATATTTTCCAGTTCTCTAGGGGGGGGGGGTAGATTCTCTCTCTAGATACCGCATGTGCAGATTTGTATTTGTCGTTTTAACTCTTCTTGAATCGAACGGATTGGGAAAATTCAGTTCATATTGTATGGAAGCCCATTGAACCGAGTAAGTCCAGTTCTTCGTAGCGTAGAATTCTCCACCTAGTTGTCTGTCTGTCACAATACACAATATAGATTAAATCGATGCACTATACAATATGTTACTTGCTTTTTTTTATTAGAGGTTTAACGACCACCGTGAGCAACTCAATGAGCTCTAAGTAGTCGCCCATCCCTAATTTAGGGTCACTGGTTCCAGGGAAGGAAAAGAGCCAGTGCCGTAAGACAAACACAACATCCATGCCTTTTAGTTTTGCTCCTTTAAGATAACACTTTTGCCCATTCCACTTCATTGACCAGAAACACCATCAAATAACTTGGTGGGAGCTTTTATGTCATCAAGCTTACTCACTACATATCTCTCCTTCAGACTCTCACTTGTTCCTTTAACTCGATAACCATTTGCGTGGACACGACTACTCCAACTTCGATAAGTTGCACACTGCCATCCAAAACGTTTTCTCTTCCCATGACAAGGGATTTTATATCAGGTGTATATACAAGTTGTTAACACGTTGGCAGAACGACGTTGATGCCCATGGCAATTATTTCAATGAATAAATTGCTTTTGTGCTACGTATGTGTTATACTTTGTCTCAGTATCCGAAAAAGGCAAATACTTTTCTACCTAATACACACAGCCGAACAGATCATTTGCAAGGAGCATTCATTACCTATATTATACTAGATACATTTGTTTTCTATACTACACATACTAATATTTACTATGTATATTTTATAGAGAAGACCATTCAGTCATTGAATGATCGGGTACCGTAATGTCCAAGGCGAGTTCCTAAATTCATCAGACAATGATGTCGGCATGACTAAAATGATAACAGTACTAACGGTTTCATTCCTGCTACGATATCTGGTACGTGTATTTCACGTATATTAAAAACTGAAATAGGTGGACACGACATTTCAACAGAAAGTAAAAAACGCCGCAACAAGATTTCTATGTTCTTTCTCCGCGGCAAACCTAATTTACCATTCTCTCCACTCCAGTCGGGACGGCACATAACCTACACCAGGTCCTGGGTGAGTTTCATTGCAAGTGAAATCAGCTAGCCCAAATCGTTTTGACGGCACTGTTTCGATACTCCCTCGCAAACACGCTGATTCAGTATTCACCTTAATCAACAACAGACTGCTCAGTTCCTTCTGTTTTTTCCGTCTTGGAAACGATGAAATGCATAGCAAAGCGCCAAACGAATGCTTCAAACCCATAAATTCCAAACGATCAGGGTGGCCTTTGCGGATCCTTACAACGGGAAGCCCTTATTTTCACAACTGTTGTATTTTCTCTGTTTCCAAGCCCACAACCCAAGTCAGAACTTTCTTCCGAAGAACATAGTACCCTTCCTTGCACGTCCCCTTTTTGACGACGGCAACCAGCAACAGAATTATTTGTCTCAACAAATGAATGCCTGGGCTGTGCCTGTATGACACCACCAAAACACTGGACACTGTTTAATCTGTTTGTGGAGATGGAAATCTAGACTTCTATGCTGATGCGCTCGCATTTTTGCTTGTCAAATCTTCGACTTTTAGATTCTCACAAAAGTGTTTCATCCCCAATTTCCGAAGTCAAAATCTTTCACTGGAGAGAGAGAGAGAGAGAGAGAGAGAGAGAGAGAGAGAGAGAGAGAGAGAGAGAGAGAGAGAGAGAGTGAGAGAGAGAGAGTCCTGGATTGAAATAACGGAAACTGTAATTACCGTGGAAAGATACACAGGTAAACATTTCCATAGGTATCATTACACATACAGACCACTGAATAAGACACTTTTATTCAATACCAGGTTGAACGACCTTTTTCCCGAATCACAGCACGTATGTGATTTGGCATAGATTCTGCAAGGTGTCAGAGTGCATCTACATCTGGCGTATACCAAGCGTTCACCAAACAGTCCTTTAACTGGCTCAGATTTTAAGGGAAGATGACTTTGCTCTCGTACCTTTTTTCTAAACATATTCAATACATTCTCAATGGGGTTCAGATCCGGACGTTGTGGTGGCCAGGAAAGATGATGGAAGTATCTGTCATGCTCGCTAAACCACTGCTGAACACATCTTGCTCAGTGAAGAGTAGCATTGTCATCCATGAAACAGCCGCCATCTTCTGGATACAAAAATCAGCATTGCAGCACGAACTTGATCGGCAACAATTTTCATATAATTCTTGGAAGACACTCGACCTTCTGGCCATATCAAAAGACCCGTTCTGTACTAACAGGACGTGCCCCCACACCATGGCACCACCTCCAGAACCTTGAGTTGTGTTTACAAGATAAGTTGGGTCCATTGCTTCATGGAGCTGCAAAACTCTCTGGCTACCGTCAGTGCAGAACAAGGTGTACCCCGACTAGTCGGACCGCATAATTTGTGTCCAGTGTCGTGACACCACTGTAAACGAACATTGCGGTTCTTTGCAGAAATCAGTGGTTTTCGTATAGGCATGTCACTGCCAATACCGATCTTCTTCAATTCCCTGAGCAGAGCGCTCTGAGATATATACGGATAGGGCATATAGTTCATCGCATGCTTCGGTCAATTGCTGCCCACAGGAAGTCCTGTTTCAGAAATCAGTAGTTTTTGTATAGGCATGCGACTGCCAGTATCGATCTCCTTCAATTCCCTGAGCACAGAGCTCTGAGATATGGGTTCTGCATAGCCTTCATCGCATGCTTCGGTCAATTGCTGCATACAGAAAGTTCTGTTTCAGAAATCAGTAGTTTCCGTAAAGTCATGCGACTGCCAGTACCAATCTTCTTCAATTCCCTGAGCACAGAGCTCTGAGATATAGGTTCTGCATATCCTTCATCGCATGCTTCGGTCAATTGCTGCACACAGGAAGTCCTGTTTCACCGAACATGCCTTCTCTGACGATGGCGATATCGTTCCTGACAGATCGTTATCGTGCCACAGTTGAACCTCTTACACAAACAATGAGGGTTATTTTTTTTACTGATTAAAGATCCGGGATATCCTCACCCTTTGAGAAACTAGTCAGTCCTGTTGTTTTCAAAATCATCGCTCCAGCCAGACTGGCAGCCACAATAAGCCCTCTATTAAACTTCGAAAAATCCTTTGGTTTTCCCATTGAGATCTGCACTACTGACGATACTGCTGAGCGGCAGTCTTAAACAGTTGCGTAAATCACGTGGTGACGTACGTGAACACTATTTTGCATACATGCTGCGTAAGTGACATTTACATACATCTGCATAAAGGTTTTTAATTCAGTGGCAGGCGTGTGTAGCAGGAATGAAGGATTAGGTCAGAGTGATGAATGCGGAACTACGTCAGATCCTGGTGCTTTTCGTAAAACTACGGAGACCTGCAAAGATGGGAGAATAAAGGCTAACATCTGTACCTGTAAATGATGTACAAATCTTCCATTCCATTACTGCAGAAAATTACTTAAATAGAATCAATGAACGCGGGGATGTTAGTTACACGAAATGTTCTTTTACGCGCGGTATCATGAAGTTTTAAATTCAAATGTGCAAAAAGTAACCCATGTTGGGATAACTTTAGTTACGCAGTGTGAGCAGTTTATTCAAAGGAAATGTCAAACTCAAAGGTATTTAGCAGTGGAAGGAACTTGGCCATACCTAGACAATCTGGGGTTAATGGGAAAAGGTATTTTGGTACATAATTCGTGATGATCCACTCCATTCGCCTCCGAGTACTTATTACTATCTCGAAATTTCCAGTGAAAGCAATTCAGACGTTATATATTATGTGCTCTCGTGTTCGACGTTTACGAACTGTTACCTCCAATTATCCCCCTTGCACAGGAAAGTGCCTACCAAAGCTGAGTACATATTCGCAGAATTTCGAAGTGAAGTGCGCATGCGTTGCTACTTGTCAATCCAACTAATACTCTAAAAGATTCTCAGCTTCAATTTGGACGATGGCTAATATTCCAATCTGAACTCTAGTTTTCATAACACACATACTATGAAAGCAAACTTACAACTGTTGGGATTGTAAATAGCATCCACTTTAGCTATCACAGTTCTAAAAGCTAATCGTTTCAGCACTAAGTTAAAGCGATAAGGAATACGATGCAACTGGAAATGAATCTTTTTCTGACAATCTGGAATATATTCCATCGAATCGCCGTCGAGGTAAACGTACCTTAAATCTTAAAAAAAGAATATGAATGTAAGTTTACTTTCTGGCTACGAAAGCGTTTCTTAATCTGCGATAGGGAAACTTTTCCATACCTGTTTTATTTAAAAAATCGTGCTTCCTGCAGATTTCTGAGACTTGTGTTACACGTAATGCGAAAGGTGGATATTTAATGCCTTATTTTCTAACACCAAGTCTATTCTACAGTGTTGTGGAAAAGTATTATATCACCTGCAAAAACTGTGAATTTTTAAGTTAACTATTTTTAACTAACTAATTTTCATAGTTATTTCATCATTTATACACTGCTGGCAACACCAAGAAGGACACGAAATAGTAAAGCCAGATATACTGGACACATAACAACAGATACAAAGATGAAACGATTGAGCTTACAGGCCCGTGCGACTTGCGGAACACGCAGACATCAATAGTTCGTGTGGCCCTCCATGGCTGGCAATAACGGCAGCTACACGCCGCGGCATCGAACGAAAAAGGCTTTGCATGTGGGCTTGGGGTATGTCGATCCAGGCTGCTTCCACACGTTGCCACAGTTTATCAGGCATAGTCGCGGGTGGTGCTTGCCGGGCCACTCGGTTGCCGATCAGCGACCAGGCGTGTTCGATGGGCGACATATCGGGAGAACAGGCGGGCCACGGCAGCAGTGACACTTGGTGGTCCGTGAAGAATTGTTGCACGATGCGTGCCACGTGCGGGCGTGCATTTGTCCTGTTGAAACGTGGCCGCTGGTAGGTTCTGCAGGTAAGGGAGGACTACAGGCTCCAAAACGTCGGAGATGTAGTGGTGGCTGTTGAGTGTACAGGCGATGCGTACCAGAGGGGTGCGGGTATCATATCCAATTGCGCCCCAAACCATAACGCCAGGCGATGGACCGGTATGGCGATGCATAATGCAGGCGTCATACAGTCTTTCGCCGCGGTGCCGCCACACGCGGATCCGACCATCGTGGTTTTGCAGTCAGAAGCGGGATTCGTCGGAGAAGACAATGTCGTGCCATTCTGTAGTCCAGGTGCGGCGTTCAGCGGCCCACTGCCGCCGACCTCGCCGGTGGTGTAACGTCAATTGAAAGCGGAGCAATGGGCGCCGTGCGACAAGTCCCCGCTCCTGCAGACGTCGTCGAACGGTACGTGCTGGCACAGGTTGTTGCGCAACACACCCTAATTCCTGCGCTAACATTCGTGATGTGCCGGTGCGAGCTGTCAACGCCCGCCGCACAACATGCCGGTCCTCTCGTTCGGTGGTGTGCCACGGCTGCGGCAATCACTCACGTTGGTCCGTCTGTCCCTCCTGTATCCACCGAATCCCTACTCGCCTCACTGTGGCTGGATGTCGTCTCATTCTGGCGCCGATGTCTCGGTACGATAAACCGCTGTCGCGATAAGCCACTATTCATCCTCTGTCGAACTCCGGAACGTGCTGGAATGACTGCCGTATTCTGCGACGAGGCATCAGGAAGCTTCCCACGCACAGGTTCGGCAGCACAACACACTTCCACTACTTACATCCCGCCTTCTGTGCACCCTTCTTATAGTGTTTCTCGTTGGCGTGCCGGGCGCACATGATTTGCATATGCCCTGCAATTCAGGCCAATCGGATGCTTCCTTCTTGGTGTTGCATTTGGGTGGCCAGCAGTGTATGTCAATTGATGCAAAATGTAATGGGGATTTCAAAAATGTCTTAGTTTTTCCTGTAGTTACTCCTGTTCTTAAAAATGACAGAAAATATGGGGTTAAATAGAAAATATGGGGGAAATATGGGGTGGAAAACAACAGCCTGTATGTACATCGCAGAATGAAGTGGGCGTGTATGGCCTTTATGCACCATTAAACGTTTTAGCTGCAAACGGCATAAACCTTTGACTCACCATAGTATTAGACCTTTTCAGGAGGAAATGAAGCTGTATAGGATGACCAGGACTAAGAAAAAGAACCTTGAGGAATATAAATTAGTGACTTCAAAACCTAATAAGTTAGTAAAATCATGCAATGC
Organism: Macrothele yani; assembly: GCA_039090855.1. Classification (NCBI taxonomy): domain Eukaryota; kingdom Metazoa; phylum Arthropoda; class Arachnida; order Araneae; family Macrothelidae; genus Macrothele; species Macrothele yani. Next base: position 6,676,224 of record CM077012.1, read on the forward strand.
ATTGATTACGGTGCGCTTTCCAACATATCAGAAATCAAGTTATTATTCAACTTATGAGGGAATAATGGCTGTGGAATAAATCTCGCTCCTGTGCTCTGACCTTTCACCTCATTTCGATAACATTAAACAGAATTGGTTCAATATACCTCCGGACAACATACTAACGTTTTGTCTTAATAGAAGCATTTGTACTCAAGTTATGAGGATAACGGCCGTGGAATAAATCTCGCTCCTGTGTCCTGACCCCATTTCGATGATAGTAAACAGAATTGGTTCACTATACTTCTGGAACAACGTGCTAAAGTTTTGTCGCAATAGAAGTATTTTTACTCAAGTTATAAGGATAATAGCCGTGGATTAAATCTCGCTCCTGTGCCATGACCTTTGACCCCATTTCGATTATATTCCCCAGAACCGGTTCAGTACATCTCCGGAAAAACATGATGATGTTTTGTTGCAATCGAAGCATTTTCACGGACGTTATGACGCATAAGGGCCATGGAATGGATCCCGCAACTATGTCCTGACCTTTGACCCCATTTCCCCCATTTTCAATAGGGTTCCTTCCCAGGTTATCCCATAGCATTTACTAAACTTTGATCGAAATCAAACCATTTTTACGCGTGTTATCGTGCCGACAGACAGAAAAAGCTGGAGCATATACGCTTCTTCAACCTACGGTTGGAAAGCGTAACAAATGACAGAAAAAACTTGAAAATTCCTGACACAGTTCAGATCGTTAATCTTTTGGAGCTCGGCTGCCATTTATAATTTTTCCAGCTAAGAAAAGAATAAATATTAATCATAAGGATTTTCTTCTGCAAAAAAATGTGCTTATTATCAAGATACTAGTGATGGAATAAATCATTCCTTCACGGGAATTCATTCGTCATTCACGAATGACCATTCAATTTCCAGTCATCCGCTGCAGGGACCCCATGTTGCGCATCAAAGTCATAGTTGGGAAACTGCCAAAAAGAGCGCCGCTATTCAACCATTCACAATGAAGGATTTCGGACGAGCCAGCTCGTGGCGAATGATTCAGGCACACTATTCAAATTAATGGCATTCACTAACCTTTCTCATTGTTAAGTTTCACAATTATTTGCTAGCTGACTGCTCACTCACATCATAGTTGGCACGTGTCACTCTTCTTATTGGGAATTCGTTTCCGAATTCATGCGGGCGGAAAAACTGAAACCCGCCTGCAACTTCAGTGTGCGTCGCAATAATAATGTTGAATAATCATGCACAGCGGTGCGAGGAAACTGTGGTGAAGAGTCATTCGTTGTGAAAGAATCGTTTACGAATGGTCAATCACTACAAGAGACAATATACTGTATCGATCATTTGAGATAAGATGTGAAGTTATGCGTTTTACTTTTTTCTTCTAATTCGTCACATTATTCGTTACTGTCAGAGTGTTTTCCAGATAAACAAGTCTTCCTTTTGTGGTTAAACGACGCACGCTTATAAGCATCGGAGGCTGTAAGGAATCTATCTTCCTCAATATATAACCGCTGCTGGCAGGAATGGAGCAGAACCACCGCCGTAACACGGACGCAGCGATCATTCCTCATCCGGGACGCAGTCCCAGGCTTAACTTGGTCGATTAGCTAGACGTTTGCACTTCTAATTACTCAGATATCGTGGCGTCCCATACAAATAGTGGTTAATCAGCTACATTATACGAGGGGTGATCAGGAAGTAAGGTGAATGGAGCCACCCTTGCTGCAGAAGCAAAGGAGAGGTGCCTGACGTAAGAGGTTATTAAATTTCTATTCTAGCACCTGTCGGCTGGCCAGAAACCGGTTTTGCAGCAAATGTCAGAAGTCCTCTGGACAGTAAACAGTGTAGACACGTATTTCTTGTTTGTTCAACGCTATCGGGATGAATGTCGAAGTTTCAGCAACACGGAGGCATGACATTGTGTTTCCACTTTGGATATTCGGTGAGAAAAAGACAAGAAAAACTAAAAACTGTTTATGCTGAAAGTACTGTAACCCAAAATACAATGTTTTGTAGCTTCTTTCACCGAAGATGAATTTCGTCATGGAAGACCGTCACCTGAGGTAACCGAAGACAACGTCATGGGAATTCGTGTTGTGATCAGGGAGAACCGACGCCTCACTGTGAGAGAAATTTCGGCAGAGATTGGTTTGTCGTTTGGTTCTGTTCAAGCCATCGTCACTGACAAATTGAATAAGAAATGTGTCGGTGCCAAGATCATCCCTCTCCTTCTGAACGACGACCAAAAAAGCAATGTTGTTTCAATTTCGTCTGAGTTGTTTCAACGAAAAACAGCAGATAGAAACTTTTAACCGACAATTGTGACAGATAATGAAACGTGGGTCTATGATTACGAAAGTCCAAAGCTCTCAGTGGATCCCCCGACCCAAGAAAGCACGTCAATCTCGATCACACGTTAAAGCCCTGCTGTCATTTTTCGATATCGAAGGATTGGTGCATTGGGAATTCCTACCACGTGGCTCCACTGTTTATGTTGCACATTACTTGGAAATCCTGAAATGCTTGATGACTGCAGTCCTTCGCAAGAGGCCGGAGAAGACCAGTAGATAGATGCTTCACCATGACAACGCGCCAAGACACACTGCTCATCCGATTATATTATACAATTCGTGGCTGAAAAATCGATTCCCGTGCTCCCTCACCCTTCTTTCTCCCCAGACTTAGCACCGAGTGACTTTTGGCTGTTCCCAAAACTTTAGGCAGCTACGAAAGGCAAACGTATTGATTATGCGGAAGACGTCAAAGGTAATGTAACAAGGGTCTTAAAGGGCATTCCAAAACAGTACTTTTATGGGTGTTTCAACGATGGCAGAACCGCTCGAATAAGTGTTTGTGTGCCCAGGGAGAATATTTTGAAAGGGTCTAATTCGTGTAATTCCACTATTGAATTTCTGTCTTTAGTAAAAACATTTGCCTTTTTTTTTTATCACACCTTATACTTCTGGCCTTCTCATAGCACTTAATATGTGTGGTGATGGTGCGGAGCCATTTTTCCACTGACAGTCCAACTCAAGCTTCAATTACCGCACTCCGCTTAGAACAACGTTTATCAACGTCGCCTGCTCGCCACCTTCATGACGTACAGTCGTCATTTGCATATTTCAATAGGAGGTAGCACAATGTTGCTGGGGTACTTCGACGTAGCTTTTGCTCTTTCATAATTGTCTCACAAGAATCTTTACAATCGGTCATCTTGTTTGGGACATGTTCTCCATTTTGTTTACGCCTTCCAACCGTAGGTTAAAGAAGCGTATATGCTCCAGCTTTGTCTGTCTGTCAGTCTGTCTGTTCGTCCGTATGCACGATAACTAGCGTAAAAATGGTTCGATTTCGATGAAATTTTGGTATGTGGTAGGAAACCACCCGGGAACGAACCATGTTGAAAATGGATGAAATGAGGTTATTGCCACCCCTTTCCCAGTGTGTGGTAGGGAGGGATATAATGATAACTTTTAAAATGGATCGTCAAAAGTGAGCCAAAGAGTTGTTTCCTTCCGAGGATGGCGACATAAATTTTCGGCCGGACTGTGCGCTGTGTTTTCATATGAGAGTGCACGCGAAACGTACGCCCTCATATGCCGCAATATTTTTTAAAGATTAAAATAAATAAAATTTGGGAAAGAAGGGAAATGATTGAATGGTTTGAATTTTAAAGACAAAATCCCCCGCTAGGACTAGGAAAGAAAACATAGATATAAGATAACAATAACAACTGTTTATTGTGAGACAACTTAACCTAGTACAGTTTGCGTGAAGAACCATCCAATTATTTAATTAAAATTTGCTTTATGTAATCTGCACCAAATTAGATAATAAGCTCTAGAGATTTGCTTTGCTCAAATGAAAATTCAATTAAACTTCAATTTCAGTAATGTCGCTGCACCTTTATGCTCTCGATACCAAACGCTTGAAATTAACTCAACTGCCCAAAATACTCTTATCGAATTATTAACATTTTTTATAATGAAAAAACTCGATCTAATACACAATATACTGAAATGAAAAACTTGGCATGGAAAAATATGCTTTGCTTCAATTTCTGATAATAATTAAATTTCAACTCTACTGCCGAAACCCTTCCAAAAGCTCAACTTGTAGATATCATCAATTGACACTTAAATTGCAATTAGCCTTAATAACTTCTTAATTCCTGCCTCTTATCTGACAGTCGTTCATACATAAATTATCATGAAATTACTCTTTTAAAATTTTAGTTTAGAAATGGTAAATATATATCAAATACGTGGAGATAATGAAAATGGACGATGTCATTGCTCCAACCACGTTATTTTATAAACAACGCATAGCGACTGAAAATTTTTCCAGTCGCTATGCGTTGTTTATAAAATAACGTGGTTGGAGCAATGACATCGTCCATTTTCATTATCTCCACGTATTTGATATATATTTACCATTTCTATCGCCCTTTGAATTTATCAGCTAGAATTAAATAGCTGTTCACTTAAATGCCACCAGATGACGGCGTCCAGTTGCTGGGACCACCAATGCGGATTCGTGTAGTCAGATGCTGATTGATAAACCACGCGTGGCGCTGAGAATTGTTGACGCCGTAGCGTAAATGCGAACGCACTCGACTAGTTATCGAGAGATCTGGGATTCGATCCCAGCGGTGTTGGAACACAATTTTTCAGTCGCTATGCGTTGTTTATAAAATAACGTGGTTGGAGCAATGACATCGTCCATTTTTTTTTTATTTTAGTTTAAGTGATCTGGAGAAAGTGTGCCAATTTCGCCTAACAATAAATCACAGAAATTTTATATGCTTGTCACTAAAATATGTGAATTATCAGGGAAATTAGATTTACTTTACCTCCCACTTCAGCTGTCGACATCAGCGACAGGACGTCGTAAACGTGAGCTGGTAACTAAGTCTCTGGATGTGGGTGTCAAAGTTTATCGGGCCGCCCCGGTGGCGCAGTGGTCTAAGCGATGGCCTCTGATCATTCGTCCGAACGGGGTCCGGGTTCGAATCCCGGTGAGGCATGGATGTTGTGTTTGTCTTACGGCACTGGCTCTCTCCCTTCCCTAGAGCCAGTGACCCTAAATTAGGGACGGCGACTGCTTATAGCCCATTGAGTTGCTCACGGTGGTCGTTAAACCTCCAATCAAAAAAAAAAAAAAAAGTTTATCGGTGGTTTACCGTCTCTGGCCGATCTTCGTTCCTTGAAACTGGTGGTCCGATGGCACCCCTCTGTCTACACGTCTATCGGGAATCTCCGCTCTATCCGGGGGGGGGCACACGTCCGGCTCGTACTTCACCGTTTCGTGGCCTCGCACTGCCGAGATAACTGAACGTAGGTCGCGGAAGTCTTTTCGTCCTCGCTGAATATGTGAAGTCCTGACGGTTGCCGTTCCTGCGGTTTCCCAAAGAAAGGTGGGCCCGGATTTTCCTCCTGGGGCTCGCAATGGGGCCTCAATATGGGGTTTGTTCTATAACGTCAGCTTGGCCTCGCAATCTCTTTCCCTTAGGATTCCTCGGACTCCTTTAGTCCTGCTGGCTTTATTCGCTGAGAAAATACGTAGCTGTTCTCCATCAATGGAGGGTACCTTCGCGCTGGGTATGCAGGTTATGAGGATACGAGGGCCACAGATTGAAGACTTAGCATCTGGCCGCATACGTACTCATCGACTTCGGTGAAATCTCACCGCTCGACGGCGATGAAGAGAAAAGTTGCTTCTCTGAGTCTTTCTGAGTGAATGCTTCTCCAAAACTCCTGGTCACTCTCGACCTGAAGTCGGGTGTTTTCAAATCCCGCCCCTGTTTCCTATCATAAACCAAAATTTTACCGCTGACTGGCTATGACTGCATAAAGAAATCTTTCCCAATTCGTCAATTTAGAAACTATGTGCCTCTGCTGTACTAAACGTGGTCGGCGAATCGCTGTAAGACACGTACCGTAAGATTCCTGCTATCGCCTGCCGGTGTAATAAATTTTAGTTGTTTACTTCATGTCAACGGCATTGTTCGTAGTTCTTAACTTGTGTATCGAGCTTTGTGTGTGCATTGATTGAGGTGGGTGCGGCGGTCATCAGCAGTCGGTTAATGGCATCCTCAAAAGGTAGCGTCTCTATGCCACGAGCTTGATTGCTCACTGCGGTGCCTTTGGGTCTACCTGAGTACACGACGTTACTGTTCCTTGAGTTCTCCGTAGGTTGGCGGGGTTGAAAGGGGTCAAGGTCACCTAACTGTTCCTCTGCCCATCTCAGGGAGTGGCTCTCCGCAGCTGACTGAAGGGCGGGGGGGCTAGAAATTGAACGGGGCTGCTCCTGTCCTCGGGATAAACAAAGGGAAGGGAAAAAAAAGAATTATCTCTCTCCCTTCGATCCTTATGAACAAAAAATGAAATCTGAAATTAATATTTATGCATGCCCCCCTTCCGTTGAACCTTGGGTTTTCCAAAAATCATTTCATGCTAACTAATTACATATTTATTTAAAAATCCTCCTCTTAAAATTAAAATTCGGTGCTGCCCGAAAGGATATGTTTAAATAATTCATTTAAATTTAAAATGTGGCTGCCAAGAGCAAATGGCTTGCCAACTGGGTCAAAGGTCAGGACATAGCAGCGGGATCCATTCCATCGCTTTTATGCCTCATAACTTGACTAAGCATGATTTGATTTCGATTAAATTTTAGTATGTGGCACGGGACCACCTGAGTACAACATTTATAGAAAATGGACGAAATGGGGTAAAAGGTCAGGACATAGGAGCGGATCCATTCGAATGCCCTTATGCGTCATAACTCGATGAAATTTTAGTAAGTGGTAGGGAACCACCTGGGGACAAACCCTGTTGAAAATGGATCCATTCTGTTGCCCTTATACGTCATAACTTACGTAAAAATGCTTCTATTGCTTCAAACCTTTAGTATGTTGTTCCGGAGGTATACTGAACCGGTTCTGTTGAATATCATCGAAATGAGGTCAAAGGTCAGGGCACAAGAGCGAGATTTATTCCACAGCCATTATCCTCATAACTTGAGCAACAACTTGAGTAATGATTTCTGGTATGTTGGAAACGTATCATAATCAATGCATTGCATGATTTTACAATACTAACTTGTTTTTGTCACGTTTATATCAGACAGCGGTGTTTTCATCGCGCCTACATAAGAAATTAAAATGCGATTCTTCAAGAGACGTGCTAAAAAGTACTTCAGTGTTCGACACGTTGAATCGTTTTTGGGAGTAACAACATTTAATTCATTTTTTTTTCTTTTATCTTTTAAACCCCTTAATTTTTTTCGGATTGCAAGGTCATGTATGTTGATTGGGAAAAATAATCTTGAAGTTAGAAAAAAGAATTTCATTCTTATAAAAAAGGAATCCCTGCCGATGAGGTCCGAATGAGATATGGAATGTTTTTGAAAGAATCAACTTTATTCTGAAGCATTTTCAACGAGAAAGAATAGCACTGAGCAAAAGTACGTCTGCTGCAATGAAAGTCTCCTCGGGGTATCTGCATCTCTTACATCAAAAAGCTTAAAGAATCTCTTTCTGGGAGTATTGCTTCTTGTTGCTCTTGTGCTTCGAGTGGATATTCCTTTGTGCGTCATTGACGGGCACTTATCACAGCCATTCTGAGGAAGAGGTGACCCCCATGTTAAAGGTCTTGTGCCCTTTAGTTCCCGAAGCACGTATTATTTTTCTTCAATCTTAGTCCCGGGTGTGTGTCCTCCCTTCCAGTGAGATGACGTCAAAATGGAAAAACATCATAGCTTGAGGTTAAATCTATGCTGCGTAGCTCTGATTCACTCTTAGCAGCGTAAAAGCAATTTACTCTATCACTTTTCTAATTTAATTTTGATGCAAAGAGTTTTTGTTATTTTTCTTCATGGGACGCACTCCCGTAATGGATCTTTTGTGTCTGGATCTATCTCTCTCAGTTGTACTCAGAATAGAGAGACATACGAGTCTCGAGAGCATAGTGAGTTTATACCGAGTAGCAGAAAAAAGTGATATTGCAAATACAAGTCAAAAAATTACTGTCCAACCAATTTTATTTTCCCATTTTATTTTATAACTTCGTTTTCAATATTTGAGTCTGCTCGGCTAGCAATCACCCTTACTTTGCTTAGACGCATGCTTGAGATATTTTTATCGACACTTCTGCTTTAGAATAAAAGTGCATTTAATTTTCATACAAATGTGCTTTATGAAGTATGGTCACACATGAAAAAAGAAAAAAAGAGGAATACAGGTAGGCTCAGTTCTGATTGAGCCGTCAATTTCGAACGTAAGACTACGACTTGCAGACCGGAGAGTTGCAATGAGCTAGTCGAGTATGGTTTCAAAGCGTTTTTTAATTTGTTAAAGCCAACACAGGTCTATGACATGAAAAGTAGCTTACATAATTTTTACAAATAATGCTGGACTCATTGCGAGCACAAAGCAGATCAATACACGAATTACCCAACGTGGTGCTCTGTCTTCTTGGGCTTCGTTTACATTTCTCATCACTTGCTCTTGCCTCTCGTTTTGATTTTCTCCGCTTTTGCTTGAGTTCATTCTGAGAATTCAGCGGCATTGTCCAAAATGTTAACACGTTCACACGAAAACAATTTTTAAAAATTTTAGTTTAAACCACTGCGATATGTTCTTCACACACTATATTCACAAAAGTCACAGGACACCCCTTCAAAAGCAAATGAACGGATCCGCTGCGTTGTTATTATGCGCGGAACAGCTGCACACGGTATAAAAACAAGCCTGCTGCTGACCGCGATCATATGGCACTGTGAGGTTGAGTGAAAATGTCGCGGCGGAAGAGAACTGACTTTGAGGAAGCAAAGATTGTTGAATGTTATATTAGTGGGTTGTCCATAAGAGAAACCGAGACGCATTTAAACATACCCAAGTCAACTGTTTTGGATGTACTGAATAAGTGGAAGACACATGGCGTGCTTAAAGCAGCAAAACGTACCGCGAGACCAAAGAAAATCAGTGATAGGGGACTTCGAAGCCTAAGCGTCGCTACAGCTAACAGACGGAGTACTGCACAAGACCACAGTGTACAGGTGAGTAAAAATGCTGGAACCTTGGTATGTACACGTACCATTCGCAGATAACTTCATTCCATGGGTTAGCGTGGTCGTGCGGCTTTTCATAAACCTTTCATACCCACTCGGAATGCTGCTCGTCGTTTAGCATGGTGTAATGTAAAGAACATTTATCGTGGACCCTAGATCAATGGAAACGGGTCCTATATATTGATGAATGCAGATACACGATCCATCAGTCTGATGACCGTGTGTGGGTATGGCGGCAGCCGGGGGAACGTTATTTACCACAGTGTCCTGTTCCTACGGTCAAGTTTGGAGCTGGCAGTGTACTCGTGTGGGAGGTGTTTTTCGTAGTGTGGTCCCAGCCCATCGGTTATCGTGGACAAACCTGTTAACCAGCATGTCTACCTCGATATTCTGGACAATTAGGCCGTACCAACTCTGTTGCAATACTAAGGAACCGAGCCTTGTCGGTACTAGCAGGATAATGCACCGAATCATAAAGCAAGGACTGTTACGGCGTGGTATGACGATATTTCCGTATTATGTGTGGACTGGCCAGTACAGGGCCCTGATCTTACTCCCATAGAGCACCTATGAGATAAATTAGACTGCCGCATAAGAAGTTTGGAATCAAGGCCTACTACTAAGCAACAGTTAACGGCAGCATTATGTACGGAATGGAAGCGCATACCTATCGCTGTGTTCCAAAATCTTGTCGAAAGCATGTCTCGAATGGTCAGTACATGCATTAAGGCCAAAGGTGGTTTCAAAATATCTTTATTCAAGGTAGAAATCAGGAGACGAACTAATAAGGACGTCTAAATACATTAATAAATTACGATCAAAGATCGTTAAACTACTAAAACCTATATAAAAATATACAGCATAGTGCACAAGTTGAAAAATGGAGCAAAATTACAGCTCGTGATAAATGAACAGCGACAAGCATGTCTGGGCATTGAGGAAGGATTTTAACAAAAAACTTATTGCTCATAAGTGCATTGCTGTGCGATTAACAAACCTGTTCAAGAAAATTGAGAGCTTCAGGAGACAACATTTCTCTTGAAAAAAAAAAAAAAAAAAATATATATATACAATACAATAAGACAGTAAGGTGTAACACATCATAGTTACAAGAATGTACAGTACAAAGCAATTGACAAACTGATCATAAGACAAATCAATGAAATGATGAATATCAGGAGAAGAACAAACTTGGACTTCCTGGTGTAAATATAATATATTACCTGTTCGGCAATATTCAAAAACAATGTACAGATATACAGCACAGTGTCAACATGTTACAAATCAAAAGCGGACCATATACAGAAATGTAACACTATTCTGTTGACCAGATAGAAAATGTAAGTATAATAAGAAAACACACGATGAATAAAGCTTTAACATATTCTCACTATCCATATGTAGTGATAGAAGAATGATAGTACCAAGCATCACCTCACACAAAGAACAAAATAGGTAAAATGTTTTTCAAAATATATTACTCATGAGTACAACACCATGCAATTGACTAACTTGTGCAAAAATAAATACAGTAAGAATCATTAGTCAACATGTCTCTTGAAAGAAGGTACGATATGACAGTGAGTTTTAACACAACATATTTACAAGGATGTACAGTACTATGCAATTTAAAAACTGATTATCAGACAAATCATTGGAATGTTTAATAACAGGAAATAACTAAACTTGGACATTCTGATGCAAATAAGATGGATTACTTGTTCCGCAATATTTTGAAAACTATGTACAATTATACAGCACAGTGCAAACATGTTCGGGAAACAAAATAGAACAAAATTACAAAAAACTACACTGCAGAAACAATATCTATGTTTATACAGCACTATGCTAATGACTAACTGCAATATTTATACTCAAAATGTAAACTAAAGACGAACTAACTTGAACGTCAATGTAGGAAAAAAATACAAGATGAGTGTCACAAAAAACATTTTGCTGTGTAAACACGTACAGCCCTTTATAAAAAAACCCATGCGGTAAATTTCCAAGCCGTGCAAAGATCTTGAAAACAGATTGTTGATATTTACATATGCATTGCTGATTCAAAAAGGTCAAGTACCAAATCTGCCGACCGTCAGGTACAATGACGCTGGCGAGCTGGTAAACCATGAGGCAGCCGGTGACCAGGTGGCAAGGAACTGGCTCTCCCGACGCTGAGTAACTGCAACAGAATACTCTAGCCGAAGTCGAGATGTCAGACGGTCGCGGAAATGGCATAATAATGCCGTAGAAGCTTCATGCACAGTCAGAGGAGTAGTCAAATATCTGCAGCGTTGATGAAACACGTAGATTACATGCTTCGCTAAAATAAAAATATAGGCACAGACTGATGGGAGCTTGACTGGGGGATAGTTCTGTAGCAGAAGAGTCCGATATGCATCAAATGTAAGATCTGCTGTAATGGAGCATTGGGCGACAGTAAATGCTAAGTTCAGCATTGGGAGTAATATAACACAGTGTTGATAGACATGGGAGACATCAGCCTCCCGAGCACAGAAAGGGCAAAGAGGGGAATCGAGAAGAGACATTCGGAAAAGAACGGAGGGAACAGGAAGGCGGCGATGGAGGAAAAGCCAATGGGTATTAATTTCTAGAGGAGCAGAAAGAGGAGACAGGGCGGCTGACCACACCGTAGCAGTGGCAGCAGGGGGAACATCAGGAATGGGGAGAGGAGGAGAAGAATGGGACATAGAGAGGAACCGATAAAGAGCTGACACCGAGAGAGAAGAAATGGGATGAGCTGAGCCAGAAGTAAGCAAGAAAAGAGGAAATGGGAGAGAAGCAGAAGGAACAAAGGAAAGACCTGAGTGGGAAGCAAGATGAGGAAATTGAGAAATGATAGATGAAAGAATAGAGTCGTAGATGTCACGAGAGGAGGAGGAGAGGAGAAGAGAGGGAGGGAGACTGGCGAAGGGTCGCCAAGAAAGGTCAGGGTTAGTGAGATCTTTAACTGTTACCACACCTGCTCGGAGCCAGGTAGGATAGGCAAAGTACGGAAGATGAGAGGGGTGAATAATCGAAGAATAAAAGAGGGGTTCAGCAAGGAGCTCAGTTGTGGAATCAGGTGGAGAACGAGAGAGAGGGAGGGAACGAAGGAAAGTTAGAGCTTCACGGTAAACAGGGGGAAGTCGAATGAGGGTGAGGGGTCGGTGGTCCATGAGTAGTAAGGAGAGAAAAGAAAAGTTAGGGTTGCTTTGGGAGGCGATGACGTCCCTAGCTAAAACGGCATCTGGTACTGGCGACGTGAAGAGACGGAGAAAAGTAGTGATTCTGACGGCCTTGTAGTACTCCTGTGTATCAAGGAGTCCGATGCCGCCGTGATCCGGAGGAGGCAAAGCTTTCTGACACTGACCCAGTGGTGGCAGGTCCAAATCAGAGAAGTAAGACAACGGGTAATTTCATGAAGGCGGAGTTGTAGAGACTTGACACCAAGCCAAGAGTGTGTGCACAAGGAAATCAGGTAAGTTCGAGAGAGGCGAGCTCTCTGGAAGAATGATGAGCAGAACTGGGCTCTCCTCCAGGAGGCAGTTGACCTGAGCAAGCGTGGGTGAATAGCATTCCACGTGTAGAGGGGGGCAGCTTGCAAGGAACCAAGATGAACTCCAAGGAAGCGCTGTGAGATGGACGACCAGCTTGCTCCCCAAGGGGTGTCTACACGATGTGCCCATGAGCCGCACCATAAACCAGTGCTTTTAGATGAGTTGAGCGCTGCACCGGAGCGTGAGGCATAAGCTGCGAATAGACGTTGGAGACACGGAAACTGTGAGTCATGACGGATGCAGATGGTGACATCATCTGCGTATGCAACAGAGGTAGTGGCATGATGTCTTGTGCAGGCAGAGAGTGGTGGCAGAACTGCTGTAAAAGATTGGTGTACAGAGCGGAGGAAGGGTTCAATTGCGATTGCAAAGAGTTGTCCGGAGAGTGGGCAACCCTGCCGCACTCCCCGGCGGAAGGGAATAGGCGCTGTGAGAAAGGTGGGCAGCTTGACCTGGAGAACGGCGTCTTGATAGAGTGAGAAAAGAAGAGAGACGAAGGAAGGAGGAAAACCGAAGTGAAGGAGTGTAGCCGATAGATAGGAATGTGAGATATTATCAAAAGCGGATTGTTGGTCAAGAGAGAGAAGGAGAGGGGTTCAGAGCGAGATCGGGCAAGATGGATTAGATCATTTAGTAGATGGATGTTATGAGAAAGTGAACGGCCGGGAACTGTGTAAGTTTGATTTGGGGAGAGAATGTGAGTGAGAATGGGGTTAAGGCGTTGGGAAAGAAGTTTAGTATAAAGTTTATAATCTAGATTTAAGAGGGAGATAGGGCGCCAATTCCCCAGGTCAAGGAGATCCCTTTCTTAGGGAATAGTACAACATATGCTACTGTGAATCGCCTCGGTAGAGGGAGTGATTGAAAGCAGCAGAAAGTGCAGAAAAGAGAAATGGTAGAAGGAGAGGTAAAAAGGTTTTATAGAAGAGGAAAGTGAGGCCGTCCGGACCCGGTGCGGCCCTAGAGTTTAAAGAAGAAAACGTAGAGGATAGTTCAGAGAACGTGGGAGGAAGGAGGAGAGAAGAGGCAAGATGGGGAGGAACTTGTGGTAGGTTAGAAAGAAGTGATGCCAAAGCTGAAGAGGATGGCGGAGGAGATTCACAGAACTTCTCTGTATAGAACTTTCGGACCTGGGAACATAGAGTGAGTGGATCATCAGACACCTCTCCAGATGCGAGGCGAAGGTGCCGAAGTGAATTCGATGCTGTTCGTGTTTTTTCCATGGATGTAAGGAAATCGTAATTGGATGCGTCTGGCGATAGATGTTGTAGCCGGAGACGTCGTAGAGCTTGTTGATCCAGAGGAAGGAGGATTGATCGCAGTTCTTCTTGATAGTGGCAGAAGAGAGGATCACTTAGGCTTAGGATGGAGAGCATGGAACGGACATGGTTGAGACGCATGTTTTGAAGCGTTTTTGCTTTAAAAGAAAGATTGCGAACGTGGAGAACGAGTTGCTGTTTAATGTCCAACCAAAAGTCAGACCACAAGGAGCTGATTGAAGTTGAGGTCGTTTGTCCTTAAGGAAGGAGCGTACTGAAGTACAGAAGTCTGGATCTGTAAGAAGAGTGTCGTCAAGAGTCCATGGACGAATTGTACGGGGTTGTGCTGGAACTGCTTGAATAATAAGAACGATGGCACAATGGTCAGAAGAAGCTGTAGGAGTGATAATAGATTCTGTCACAGCTGTAAGCAGAGTAGATGAGGCGTAGTATCTGTCAAGGCGACCTGTGTACGGATTTTGATTATGTTGCGAGCGCCAAGTATGTACAGTCGATGAAGGATGGAAGTGACGGTGAACATCAATGAATGAGTTGTCGGAGACCACTGACTGAAGAAGATTCACCAAGTTAACACGGCGTTCTCTGGTGGAAGGAGATCGGTCCAGGGTAGGATTCAGAGTGCAATTGAAAGCCCCTCCAATTAAAACATGATCTGTGGGAGGAATGCGAGACAAGGCACGACGAAGGCGAGTAAAAAGTATTGTCAAGTGGGTTGAAGAGCTTGGAATATAAATATTAAATATATGATAAGATGTGGAAGCTATGGTGAATGATGCACACTGTAATAGGTCTCGACATAAGTTTCGAACCGAAAAAGAGGTGATTATGGAGTTGAAAGTATGGCGGATACCTATAGCTAGACCACTATGGGATGATAGTTGGTAGGCATGGTGAAATGTCTAGTTCCACTGGCGCCATCGTGAGAATATCGTGGTGGATTGGCAATTCGTCTCTTGTAGTAAGAGAAGATCAGCTCCTAACGGAGTGAGGTCTTCATGTACCAAGGCATTAGAAAATGGGGATGCAAATCCCCTGCAATTAAGAGATACAATCTTGAAGACTTTTTTCCATTAATGCTTGCTGAAGAGCCTTCACAACAGGAGGAAATGATTTGAGTCGATTAAAATAGGTTTTAGCCCACGGATGTTCCTTGCGAAGGTGGGAGATGCATTGATTAAGGACTTGGATCTGATCATGCACTAGAGGGAGAAACGATGCATACTTTGAGAGTAAAGCATGCGTTGTGGAGTGGTCTGTCTTATGTGACAGGTATTGATGTAAATCTTCAAATGAAATCGGCCCAGTAGGAACCGAGCCATCCTTAAGGTGTTCGACAAGATCCTCAAATTTAAGAGGAGGCTCTTCGTCGGCCTGGACAGAAGAGGTAGCAGCCTTTGATGGTGAATTCTTTCGAGAGGTACTACCAGTACGGGGAGAGGTGCGGGGTGATGCGGCAGTCGGCTTCTTCGGTGGGCGTCTTCGAGAAGAACCACGACGTTTCAGCGAAGGCTCAGTTGAGCTCGCATTAACTCGAGATTCGTGGCCAGAAAATCCGTCATCAGCAGATTTAGAAGTATCAATGATAAGGGCAGTGGAGAAACCCCTGAAGGGGACTCCGCTACAGAATGACGACTCATGGGAAGCGAACAATTAAGTGAGGGAAAATCCAGTTGCTGGTCGAAATATAAAGGGTCCGTAGACACGCGTTGACCAACTCCTGCAGTCGACTTTTGTGAAAGTTTCGATGCTGAAGCTTTCTGTGCAGTGGAAGAAGGTGTTGCTCGGCTCAGAAGAGGGCCAGAAGTTGTAGGAGAATTATCAGGAGCCTGTGATGCTAGATGTGGGCAATGCACACGTAAATGATTCTCTCCGTGGCAAAAAGTGCAGTGGAGGAAGGTAGTCACTTCAATTCTCCTACGTTGCTGTCCACAACGAACGTTGAGCACCTTTGGGCAGGCGAGCAAATGTTCATCAGATGGAAAGATCACTCTTGCACTTCGGCGAAATCCTCCTATGGATTTATCGTCTGGATCTCTTGGCGCGGCTGAAAGAGTAGTAACTGGCCCAACAACTCGGCCGAACTTACTGAGTACAGTGCACAGCGCAACGTCTGACACCTCAGGTGGAACCGGATAAAATGTAACCTGGATTGGACGCTGAGAGACAGGTTCTGGTAGAAGATGGACGTCTTTGAGGGACAAACCTTCTGTCAAGACAAGATCCGCATGCTCTTTAAGAGCAAAGTACACCAACACAGCTCGAGGTTTTCGAGCCATGTGAGTAATACTGGCTCCAGCTGGAAGTATCTGCTTGAGAGCCATACTATATTCTTTCAACTTTGTGTCTGGGAGCGCATCAAAACACACTCCGAAGTCCATTCTAGAATAGAATTGTTTTCCCGCTGGGGAATCTTCGGGAATATCTATGGTGGCAGTAAGGCCATCAACAATGACGTACGAGTCTGGTAAAGACTTCTGCAACAAACTTGGAAGGAGCTTTTGTTCCAGTAAGAGCGGCAGAGTATGCCCTAGGAGCAGGACTCGAGCGTGAAGGCTGCAACGCAACCTGCTGTTTGAACTGAGTGGAAGTAGAGGGTAAATTAGCAGCGCTGTCAGACACATCCATGTCTTCACTTAAAGCAACAGAGAGTTGCGCTGCACTGACGTCACTGGTCGAAGCAGGGCAAGAAGCTTGAGCTGTAGTTGAGGAGTCACTTTCCACTTCTAGTGGTTGGGTGACGTCACCTACAAGCATTGGAGGAGATTGGTCTCGTGTCGAGGAGGAGGAGGAGGCGGCAGGAAATGCCTCGCTGATATGGGCGTGGACATCGCTCTTATCAGCAGCAGCCGCCGCCATTGTTAATGACGAGGGCTGCTCTGAGAAATCGACCAGCTAGGTCGACAATTCAAATGATGATAACAGAAAGAATAAACTACTCACCAACTTGGGAGATGTATCAAAACAAAGCACGAACCTTCAGCTTGAAGGAACACGAAAGGAAAATGACGAACCACACAATGAAACACACTAAATAGGCACACAACACGGAGCTCAGAAAAACGTGACTTAGGCCAAAGGTGGACCGACACCGTACTTAATGTATGTCAATAAATGCCACGCTGTGATTCTCTTGTATGTGAACGGTGACTTTTGTCAATATAGTGTATATTTGAATAGATCTCGCCGAGAGCTTTAAACCGATACCACCCACAGTCGGCATACACTCACGGTTGTCCAGATAAACAGCGATATTGTCAAGTGTTCACGGGTTCACAAGAAAACAATTTTCAGAATGTTCAGTTCAAGCCACGGCGAAATGTTCTTCGTATATTTGAATAGATCTCGTCGAGAGCTTTAAAACGTTGCCACGCACAGTCGTGTTGCACTCACGGTTGCTGAAATAAACTGAGTCAAACGCGGCGGCACTCACAGAAACATTTCATCATTTCCTACGCGCACAAGGAGCTAGGGGAGCGTCGCGCGCATGATGTATTTTGTAGTACGCGAATTGAACTCCACGCTGTTTACAAATATGCTAACACGATTAGAGTGCGGTATGTATTTTTAACGGTATCATGATTTCAATTGAGACCTATTTTTGTCACATGCGGTCTGCCGTAAGTCGCCCCATACTATCCGCGGAGTTAGACGTAGTCGTACGTCAAAAAGAGAAAAAAAACGTATGTTTTAATGTGACGCTTGAATTAGAAGCTTTTCCATGAATTTAACATGAAAAGGTAATTGCAATCGTCATCATCCATTTTCAATCCACTGCTTGATAAAGGCATGCATCCCCAGTTCTTTTCCATGCGACTCCGTCATGTTTTCCAATTTCATTTACCCTTATTCCCATTTGCATCTAAAAAGTTCAATGACGGCAAAAAAAAAAAAAAAAAAACACGCTCACCTCAATCTGCAAAGTACAGACCGTTGTTTCCTATAGCCTTTTGCCAACGTTCCACCAGACCCACGATTCCATGGCGGTTTTGAGGACAGAAACCCGCCGATGCTTGATTCCACATCCATCACTAAAGCGAAGTTCCGTTCTTGGAAGAATTAGGCCAGGTAGCGAAGCAGGTTTTAGTCGGATGGAGTAGGATCTCAGCATCTTCCAGTTCCTGTAGTTTTGGTGCACCACTCGGGAGTGGTAACTTGGGGCAAAGAATATCTAACGCTTAAAGAAGATCAACTGTCATAGAGATTACGTAAAACAGGTGGCAACAGCGCCACCACATCTTAAGAGGTAATATGCTCTGCGGCAAAGTTAACATTCAGGAGCAAAACACGTTAGGGGGACTACGGCAGTGAAGCTTTTCTTTGATCCACGACGGCTTTCTTCTATCTGATGACTATTTGCTTAGAGCAGGTTTTTTTGTTGTTGTTGTTGCTGTTTTCTAATATCCCGCCCATCCCTTATTTTGTTGAGAAAAATATGCAATAACATTAGTATTACTATTTAAATTAAATTTCAGCAAATATTACAGTTAGGCCTAAGGATCCGTGTAAAATGCAGACATTCCCTAGTATTTGGCATTACTGAAAATGTTTCTGAAAAACTGAAGAACAAACAAAAGCCTTAACTAACCTATCCGATTTGCGAAGTGATTATGTTACCGAGAAGGTAACAATCACGTGCTGTGAGTAGCTCGGCTGACTGTTCTTTACCCAAAGAATTGAAGTCAACAGAAATTCGCATGCGCAGTTTGCTCCGGCATCAGCCTGTATGTTGGCTTCTGTGCACTGCATTTTTTCTCTGAAGATATGGCGGAGCTAACTTCGTCTCGTTAGATATTATTTGCTTGGAGTACTATCCACTAGCATCAATGATCGCTTCTTATCGATGAGTGCTGCGTAGTGTTGGCACAGAGCATGATAGACCCGCTGCAGTTCTTCGCCATACAGATTCCCGTCCACAGTCTGACCATCTCGCAAGAGTTCCGAGTGTACAGGACCCTCACAATGCCACCGCACAGCGTGAGTTTCTACTCGAACCTCCCTCTGTGCACTACTAGCTGTGCTTCCTGGCATGGCCTCAGCTACTTGCTCCCAGTAGTAGGATAATATAAGTATATTCACGTTTTATCACCTGTGAGGATATAACACCAAAACTTACCATCCTGCGGATTTGACAGCAATTTGCGACAGAGAGCGACATGTTTTTCTCCTAATGGGGGTTAGTTCATGAGGAACCGTTCGATGGCACCTGGATGAGAAACCAAGATGGTGCATGAGACGAACGATGGTAAATTAGAAAGATCCCACCGAAGCTGCGAATTATCGTGCACTGGTATCCGGATTCGCTATCACAGCTTCAACCAGGGTTTCAGTGTTGGTGGTGGTTGAACGTCGGAACCATTTTCGTCCAGTGATACTATCCACTGTTTCTTCGCCTTCAACTGCTCTTGATAAACCTTCTTCGATATGCGGTTGCCATGTGCTGTGGCGCGCCACGACTTAGTCATTGGTCGTTATTTTTTTCATTTGCATATTCGGCCTTGAGGTATTTGCATGAGTAGTTTTATCAGGATCCAACGACTTTCTCGGGGATTTTCGGGTCTTTTACGCTTTCCAACCGTAGGTTGAAGAAGCGTATATGCTCCAGATTTGTCTGTCCGTCCGTCTGTCTGCCCGCACGACAACTCGCGCAAAAATTGTTAAAATTCTATGATATTTTAGTATGTGGTAGGGGACCACTTGGGGGCGAAACGGGGTCAAAGTTCACGACATAGGAATGGGATCCATTCCATTGCCCTTATGCGTCATAACTTAGGTAAAAATGCTTCGATTACAATAAAACTTTAACATGTTGTTCCCTAGGTATACTTAACCAGTTCTGTTGAATATAATCGAAATGCGGTCAAAGGTCAGGACAGGAGCGAGATTTATTCCACAGCCATTATCCTCATAACTTGACTAAAAATGTTTCTATTGCGACAAAACTTTAGTATGTTGTTCCTGAGGTATATTGAACCAATTCTCTTTAATATCATCGAAATGGGGTCAAAGGTCAGGACACAAGAACGAGATTTATTCCACAGCCATTATCCTCATAACTTGAGTAATAACTTGAGTAATGATTTCTGGTATGTTGGGAAGCGTATCATAATCAATGCATTGCATGATTTTACTAAATTGTTTTTTTATGTTTTTTTTTGTTTTTTTTTGTTTTTTTTTTGCATAGAGTGTACTCTCTCTACTTTAAGAAATGGGGTTGAGATAAGAACAAAAACAACATCCACGACTCACGCGATATTCGAAACTAGGCATTGGAGGTGGATTCCCAGAGCCCGCCAACCACAAGGAGCCTACAAACCACTTGTATTACATCGCCTTATTTTATGTTTTATTTCATTCGCTTAGTTTCTTTACGAAGATGAATTTTAATGATCAAAACGAAGTACTAAATACGCTCTTTTTAAAGATGAAAAATAAATTTAAACATGTATCTTCAATAGACGAGTTTCGACCACCGGTGTGGTGTAGTTTGTTAATCTCCAGCTTAATGTCTGTCTGGTTGGCGGCCATTTCGGGCTCTGATTCCACTGCCAACCATCCAATTCACGGTTTCCCAGGGTTAAAGTTAATGTGTGAGGGGATCCTCATATTCGTCCTTGGATGTACTGAGCCATTTCTGGCCGTTGGTACTTGATGAGGAAGGCAACAGGAAACCTCCTTTTGATTAGGGGTTTAACGATGTAAGCAACTCGATGAGCTACAAGCAGTCGCCCGCTCCAATTTAGGGCCACTAGTTGCAGGGAAGGGAGCGGGACAGGGCCGGAAGACAAACACAACATCCATATCTCACTGGGATCCGAAAGCGAACTCACCTCGGACGAATGGTCCAGAGCCAGCGCTTAGATCACTGCGCCAACGGGGCGGCAGAAAACACTCCTAATCCCGATTACCTAAGATATTAGTCGCCATGATTCTGTTCGGCTCATGGTGATGAATTGTCTTATCTGAACATGGCACAAGAATACGAATATGGGTTTCAACATTTACATTACATTAATCATTAGGAAAACAGTGTTAGCCGCCCCGGTGGCGCAGTGGTCTAAGGCGCTGGCCTCTGATCATTCGTCCGTAAGGGGTCAGGGTTCGAATCCCGGTCAGGCATGGATGTTGTGTTTGTCTTACGGCACTGGCTCTCTCCCTTCCCTGGAACCAGTGACCCTAAATTAGGGACGGGCGACTGCTTATAGCCCATTGAGTTGCTCACGGTGGTCGTTAAACCTCCAATAATAATAAAAAAAAAAAAAAAAGAAAAACAGTGTTAATGATAACAAAATTCGTTCACGAGCATAACTCAATTGTGTGACATGCCAGAAATCAAAAATAACACGCTGGCTGATGTAGTAGTAACGAAAACTCTTTGATAACGAAGCAGAAAAATAAAATTGCGTACAATCTGCGTTAAAAATACCCCAAAGACACAAAAGTTAATGATACTGTACAATGTACAGCAGGAGTGTTCGAAAAAACATTTTTTTCAAAATTTGTCTCTCGCTAGTGAAAAATGTTGTGTTAGGTGATCCTTATAACATGCACAAAAACTGTCATGGAAATCACCATTCTGCTGCTCCCCCAGAGCCTAAGTGTCACGACTTGAGGTATACCGCTTGGTGTTTACGATTATTCAACCAGTCTAAAAATTAACAAGAAAGAAGACACCGAATTTTCGGGTGTAATGAGCACGTCTTTTGAATCCGTACTGACGCGAATTAAATTTATCAAAGCTATTCAAAGTCAATGGAACCGGTATGGAAAACAATCGGGTTTTTATCCCACAGATATTGCTGTAAACTGAATCGTGAACTTACGCCCTCGATGGCAGACTTGTGCGTTAAGAAAACTTTGAAATTATGAGAAATATTTCGCAGCGGAAACTCTCTCCAACAAAGAAATAGTTTCCAAATCTGACTCTTAAAAGCAAAGATATCAACAAATAAGATATGCATCTACTGTATGCCCCATGGCGAGAAAAACATGCATTATTTTATGAAGAAAGTATTCTCAAAAGGGTTTTCGATGTGAGCTGTATCGGTCCAGGAAACAATTTTTTCAGTCGAGTTTTAAGGACCTCAGATTTTGCTGCAAAGACATCAGAATTAAGTAGAAATTAACACTTATGCCCCCTGGTGGCCAACCCATTTTTTATTAAATATTAGAAATTATATGTGAAACATTTCCCATCAGAAGCTGTATGCGATACAGGAAGAATATTTCAAAACGGAGTCTTAGAATAAGAAATGGCGAGGAAAACGCAATTTACCTTAACGCCCCCCAGCGGAAAGTCTATGAGTTACTTGAAAATTTTGAAATTATTTGAAAATAGAGATATTGACAAGAATAAGATACGCCCCCTGGCGGAGAAACCATGCATTATTTTAAAAAGAAAATATTCCGAAAAAGTTTATCGACGTGAATGGCATCATCCGCGAACGAATTTTTTCAGTCGAGAATTTAGAAGCTCAGATTTTGTGGCAAGTGCATCAGAAGCAGAAATTCACACTTACGTTTCCTGGTGGCCAAACCATTTTTTACCAAAAATTAGAAATTATGTGCAAAAGATTTTCCATCAGGACCTGTATCCACTGAAGAAAAAAATTAAAATCGGAGTTTCAGAAGTAGAGATATCGGAGAAAATGCAACTTCCTTTTACGCCCCCTAGCAAAAAATCTAGGCGTCACTTGAAAAAGTTACGATACCTGAAATAGACATAAATGGAATCCAAATGTAAAAAAATTTTTAATCGTATGTTTAGAAACAACTACACTACTGGCCACCCAAAATGCAACACCAAGAAGGACACGAGATAGCAAAGCCAGATTTACTGGACACATAACAACAGATACAAAGATGAAACGATTGAACTTACAGGCCCGTGTGACTTGCGGAACACGCAGACATCCATAGTTCGTGTGGCCCCCATGGCTGGCAATAACGGCCGCTACACGCCGCGACATCGAACGAAAGAGGCTTTCGATGTGAGTTTGGGTTATGTCGATCAGGCTGCTTCCACACGTTGCCACAGTTCATCAGGCGTAGCCACGGGTGGTGCTTGCCGGGCCTCTCGGTTGCCGATCAGCGACCAGAATTGTTCGATGGGCGACTTATCGGGAGAACAGGCGGGCCACGGCAGCTGTGACACCTGGTGGTCCGTGAAGAATTGTTGCACGATGCGTGCCACATGCTGGCGCGCATTTTCCTGTTGAAACGTGGCCGCTGGCAGGTCATGCAGGTAAGGCAGGACTACAGGCTCCAACACGTCGGAGATGTAGCGGTGGCTGTTGAGTGTACCGGCGATGCGTACCAGAGGGGTGGTGGTGTCATATCCGATTGCGCCCCAAATCATAACGCCAAGCGACGGATCGGTATGGCGATGTATAATGCAGACGTCATACAGTCTCTCGCCGCGGTGCCCCAACACGCGGATCCGACCATCGTGGTGTTGCAGGCA
Source organism: Macrothele yani (assembly GCA_039090855.1). NCBI lineage: Eukaryota > Metazoa > Arthropoda > Arachnida > Araneae > Macrothelidae > Macrothele > Macrothele yani. The sequence goes on from CM077012.1 coordinate 6,699,605, forward strand.
AAAGCGGGATTCGCCGGATAAGACAATGTCGTGCCATCCCGTAGTCCAGGTGCGGCTTTCAACGGCCCACTGCCCCCGCACTCGCCGGTGGTGTAACGTCAATGGTAATCGGAGCAATGGGCGCCGTGCGACAAGTCCCCGCCCCTGAAGTCGACGTCGAACGGTACTGGCTGACACAGATTGTTGCGCAACACACCCTAATTCCTGCGCTAACGTTCGTGATGTGGCGGTGCGAGCCGTCAATGCCCGCTACACAACATGCTGGTCCTCTCGTTTGGTGGCGTGCCGCGGCTGCGGCAGTCGCTCACGTCGGTCCGTCCGTTCCTCCTGCACCCACCGAATCCATACTCTCCTCACTGTGGCTGGATGTCGTCCCACACGGGCGCCGATGTCTCGGTACGATAAACCACTGTCGCGATAAGCCACTATTCGTCCTCTGTCGAACTCCGAAACGTGCTGGAATGACTGCCGTATTCTGCGACGAGGCGTCAGGAAGCTTCCCACGCACAGGTACGGCAGCACAACACACTTCCACTACTCACACCCCGCTTTCTGTGCAGCCTTCTTATAGTGTTTCTCGGTGGCGTGCCGGGCGCACATGATTTACATATGGCCTGCAATGCTAATCGTTTGCATGTCCTCTTGCGGGCTACGCATGCTGCGAATTCCAGGCCAATCGGATGCTTCCTTCTTGGTGTTGCATTGTGGGTGGCCAGCAGTGTATATGGGATGAAATGTATTTTGAATTCGATATCATCTGCGTTTACGCCCTCTAGCGGAGAAATTGAACTAATGGTTGCAGAGATATGGTGTCCACAGTTGGACGGACAAACCGATAACATAAGCACTATTCTTTTTCTACAAAAGACGTGATAAAAAGAGTGACCATCTAGGCAATACACCACGAACAAAAAGAATCTTAAGGCCTTCAATGGGTTTCTCTCCAGATACGTAAGAACGAGGATTCTACAAGCATGCAGTTGTGACCCACCTAGATTGAATGAGTGTTTCTTGTGCTAGGCTGAGCAAAACTGCTCTGGTGGCGATAGTGATACATATGTCGAACAGATACTGTTTTGTCAGTGCTCAGATCTTCTCTGTAAATGTCCTTCAACTGAAGTTCTTTTAATTTCGCCAGTATCAAGCTTCACAATTTTCCAGCGATCTGTCAAAAGGCCAAATTGCTCTTTTGGGCCGCGAGTTGAGCAGTCAACACGTTGAAATCAGTGACGGAGGAACAGTTCTTTGCCGTGAAGCATGCACATGAACCATTGCAATTGTCTTTGACAAGCTTCTTCAATGAGCCGTGTGAAGACTTCTTTCTGCCCTGAGTTTCCAAATGTAACTCAAGCTTCTGTGCTCTTCTTCTTTTGTTGCAAAAACTGTAAAATGGTGGGAGATATATTTTTGTGCAATTGAGCCCTCACGTGTTACATGTCCAACATATTTGAATCTGGTTTCTGCCACCAAACTAATGTGCTCTTCTTTCATTGTCTTAACTGTTTTTGCCGTACACCAAAGAGTAATTTTTACGCCCATCAAAATACACTGCGCACAATGCATCTGCTCTTCCATGTTCTCTTTCTATCAGCTCATCATTCACTCTCCTTTGAGACCAGTTTATTTGCGCATAACTCTGACGTGTAACCATGTTGCTATTATTCTGAACAGCACATAGTACCTGGGAAGTTTAGCTTTTGGGACAGCGCAGCAACTTTGTAGTCCCAAGTCTTTTAAGCTGCTACATAATGGAAAATGTTCCTGTGTAGTGTGTCTAAAGGCATTCATTAAATACTTGAACAAGAAGCAAGATATCCATACAGTGCACAAAACCAATAATTGAATTCTTATAGCACGGTTTAAAACTACCTCTCAGTTAATACAGACATTTAACGTGGACTAGGAACATCAAACAAAGATCTTCGCTCTTTCCACGTTTATAAGTGAGTCACGGAAAAATTCTCATTGGCCGCCACCGGGTGTCGAACCCAGGGTCTTTCAGTTACGCGCCGGATATGCTTCCGCTACACCGGCGCGTAACTGGAAGACCCTGGGTGGCGGCCAATGAGAATTTTTCCGTGACTCACTTATAAACGTGGAAAGAGCGAAGATCTTTGTTTGACTACCTCTCAGGTTGGAGAGGTATCAGGAAAATCCTTTTAAAAAAATACCAAGAGGTGAGTGTTACAGAGACACCTCTTCAAACAACGGAGCATTTAAAGTTGATGCCGTTCGACACTCCAAATCAGAGGACTCCGTCGATTGTAACATGATATGGAAAAATCCTTTCACACGTACAAAACAGAAAAACTCATGATGTGGTGAACTATAATTATTTGTTCACCACTTTAATCACTAAGCTAAAAATTAAAGGGAGACAAAGAAGAAATACGAGATTCAAATTCAAGGAATGGCTTAAGAAAAAGATGAATCTGACTTCAAAAGATATATGTATAGTTTGGTACCTCCAACGGTTATGTTTAAACTCTAGTAAGTGTGCATATTAATCTAGAAAGACAGAAGTATTGAGACTTCCGAAATGATTAACATTTTGCAGATTAGCTTTACCTGAAGAGGCCTATAAAACTTCAAGATGCAAACTCAGTTTCACCATGATAAACAGAAAGGAAATTATTATAACTACCGGCCATTTTTAGACGGCTTTGGCAGTTTTAAGCACAAATCTTCACAGGTTTGTGACCAGAACATGAACAAATCTCTCCGTTCTGTAAAATAATTCCAATCATTGAAGCTTCCGCATTCTTGTTATATGGTGAATATCTAATGCTAATCCAGGAACTTACCTGAAAATAAATTGCGCAGAAAGAATGAATGAGAATTTGTAGAACGATTTCTGTTACTATTACATAGATGAAGATAATATAAGTGCTGAATGATGGTGTATATCTTAATACTACAGAAAACTGCGTGTAGGACAAGTACGCAGTTCTGCAAAGTATTATGCCCATCATTGCACCTGCAAATGCACGCTGATCTGCTAGGCTATGAAGAAGAAGAAAAATTTAGCGTGTTGGAAAGTGTCGAAATGTTTTCATACGCCAATCTGCAAGCCCACACAAGATATTTTTTTTGGTGTTGAACGACCTCTCGTGAGCATCTGAAGTTGTAAGGAGTCGCCCGTACATAATTCGGGTCCACTGACACCGGGGAGCCTTTGGAGACTTCGAAGGCCTTCATCCGGATGTTAATCCAGGGTTCAATTTGGATGATGGACCATAATAAAGCAGCTTCTTTGGTCACTCAGAAACCGGAGAGACAAAGAAGTGATGCAGTGTACTACATATGGTGGGATTGCTTATTTACACATATCTGTAGTCGTATAAAAAATTGAAAGAACAAGAGACTCTTTTCTTGTGCTTTTACGACCACGATTGGCAACTTATGTTTTTACGTACTTTGAGGCGGTGAGATACTTTTAAACCTTAAACACAACAAATATTTTATAACCAACGGTCTCAAGGATCGATAACCAAGAAATATCAAGAATTATATTCTACAACAGTTTGTGTGCTTCTTGTCTAACAACACTCGTAGTTACAATTCCTCTTTGCACAGAAGTTCGTTGTTATCACAAAACCACATTCGTAGATAAGGCTATTTCACTGTATATATACCGTAATAAGATAGCGTGCGTCAAAATACACAGAGGGATTTTGGAACTCGATGGTGAGTGTTGCAAGAACTGGCAATACTTCGCATCACCTGCTTCAGCACTCGGCAGTCCCTCTCTGTAATTTTACATGGACTACGAGGTTGCGATTGCGCTGCTGTTTCTCCCAGGCGTTTTTACTTTACAATCAGATCCCTTTGATTTGATCGAGGCAACTGCTGCAGGACAGAAATTTCATGAACAGATTTGTTGCTAAGGTGACATTCCATGACAGTGCCGCATTGAATGTCACCGAGTTCTGTCGTACGCCCAATTCTACTGTTCATGCATGTCTATGAAGTTTGGCAGGCCACATGCGACTTTTTATACCTGTATGGGCCATGAGTGTTACGTATATGGGCAAATCACCTACTCAAAAGGTGTGTCAGAATATTTTTGATCATATGGTGTGCGTCACAAACTCTAAGAGCAATAAGAAGTTGGATATCTGTAGTTTGGGACAATTTGCTCCAAGTGTGGGATAAACGGCTATTTCGGACCAATGGTTCCAAGTGTGGGATAAACGGCTATTTCGGACCAATGGTTCCAAGTGTGGGATATCGGTAATTTGGGTTCATTGGTTCCAAGTGTGGGGTACTGGTAATTTGGGACCATATGTTCCAAGTGTGAGACATCGGTAATTTGGGACCATCGGTTCCAAGTGTGGGATATCGGTAATTCGGGATCATTGGTTCCAAGTGTGGGATATGTAATTTCTTAAATTACTGAGGTTAAAGCTGTGAACGTTTGTTAAAAATGTTTTTCCCTCTGACTCCCTTTTTAATGCGTTTAGAACACAAGTTATGTTTTCGAAATAACTTGTGCTTTTCCTTAATGTGACTTACAACGTACGTACATGGTGCATTTCTTGAAACTTAAACTATGCTGTTGTTAATTTCAGCTGCACCGCTCCGGTTTGGGCAGTAATCTAAGCTCTGGCTTTGACCATTCTGCCGAGATTGGTCGGGATTCGAATCGCGGTGGAAACATGGGGGATGTGTTTGTCTTTGGCTATCTCCCTTCCCTGGAACCAGTGGCCCTGATCTAGGGACGGGCGACTATTTACCCATTGAGTTACTCGCGGTGGTGGTTAAACCCCAAATAAAAAAATAATTACAACTTCATTCAGGTACAAGAACTCTTCATTGTATTTAAAATCCCTCCAGAAGTTTATCGTACTTTTTCATTCATTCACAAATAATGAATGAAAGAGCGCCTTAAAAAACGACAAGGTTTCTCTCAGAATTTTACGAAATATCAGTCTAATTTTCTCACGTGGTGTTTGTTCACAGTTTCTCTCCATATCTCTCGGTCATCGATTATTGGTCAAGTTAACTTCATGGTACTTGAGAATCGGCGACCATGCAGCTGCTTTCAATTTATCACACCGCATTAAATCAAATTCGCTGCAAATTTATGTGGCGTCTAGAACGAGGGTGATTTATGCGTGCAATTCCGAATTTTTTTCTAGTGTCTGAGATTTTCCAAGGTAATTAGTCTCACGGAAGAGCTTTCCTCGTCACAATCGACTTCCAGCTCTTGATTCGCTCTCTCATTTTGAAATCATTCAGAATAAGATTGCGGTTAACACCACGGTGTTGGGAAACATTTCGTAAAAATAAAAAGGCATTCTACAATTCAGCCAATTTTTATCCGGCACACTTATTTTTAACTGTCCTTAATATAACAGAGAGCAGAAAACGCTCCCAGCTCATTCCAATTATAACTTCGAGTTCTTTACCTAATCCCTACAATTTTACTTTTATCAGAATGCAGTTAACTAACGATGTGAAGCTTATTATTACCAATACGATAGGTTTCGGGAGAAACGAAAAACACATTGTTAAAAGCTGTTTCTGAATCACAACACTGAGTTCTTTTGGGGTTAAGTGTAAATTGACGTTATACTAGACTCCAGAAAATACCCGAAGAAAACAACCGTAGGGAACAGGCGGGTTTCAGGGAATGCTACTCCATGATTCATCACATCGATGTCATTTCAACCCTTTGTGCCTTCTTTTCATAGACTTCAAAAAAGCTTTTTACGCATCTTCCTTGACTTACTTGAACTAAGCATTGAACCAAAGTGTGTTTATAATGATTAAAGAAATATATAGAAACCGAACAATCTTAATAGCACTCTTTGTCCGGCCCGTATATACCAACATTAAAAGAGGAGTGCATCAAAGAGACACTATCCCTAAAAATCTCTTAACAAGGAACCACTGAGAACATTTCGAATAAAACACGCATAAAAGGATGAATCAAAATTGATGGCGAAACCCTACAGATTATTTTATTAGCAGCTGATGTAGTTCTTATAATCCTAGTGTCCCCACGAACTCAAAGCAATGTTACGAAAAACAACAACAGTTTGTAGTGAACTGGAAATTAAATTAAATACGTAATACCAAAGACGAAAACTTTCTCCATCTTGAACTATGTAATAACGTTAACACCATCATTAAGTTAGTTGAACATAACTGCTCTTTAGGCCAAGGCATCAGAATAAACTATATCATCACAGCAGCACAGTTTATGTAAAGTAAAATAGCAACCTTGATAATCCTGCCAGCAGTCATCTGAAAAGTACACTGGTGTCCAAACTTAACGCGACAAATACAAATTCGACAATATGTCCAAATTGAGATGACTGATTGCAAAGCTTTTACAGAGACATGTGTAAGGTGAAACATTACTTCGATGTATCCAAGTAAGAACGTGCTAGCGCCTAAAAGAATCTGCAAATCACGACCGTCCGTCTCTACTCTGGCAGGCACGTGGGTTACATAAAAGCTCTTCTAAGCTGGGTACAACAATTCGAGCACGAGTTGGTTTGTTAGTGGAAGAATGGTTGCGCAGCATCACTTAGCAAACTCTTTACGGTGAAGAGCGATCGGTAGATTGGAAGCAGGACAATCGCAAGCTGAGTTAGCAAGATGACCTAATGTGTTGAGGCAAGTGCTCTCCAATCTCTGGAGGCAGTTCCACGAAACCGAAACAACAACCATCACGCCGGGACAAACACTCCAACCAGGCACAAGTCAAGACGGCCGGTATTTGTCTCTAACAGCTCGCCGCCTTAGGGAGTCGACAGCCTTGCAACTCTCGCAGTAGCTCTCCTCTGCTACGGTAACCGCGATAAGGAGGAAAGCAGTTTACAGAAGACTCCACGAGAGAGGTCTGTACGCAAGAAGGCCAATGGTTTGTACCTTCCACGCCGCATCGCACAGTGGGGTTCGTCTGAATTGGACCCGACAACATCACCCCTGGACTCTTGATCACTGGGCCTGTTTTCTCTTCAATGACGAATCGCGTATAGCCTAAACACAGATTTTTGATGCGTTTACATTTGGAGAAACGCGGGAAAACTAAATCTTCCCTCCAACATTAGAGAAATGGACCACTTCGCCGGTTGAGGACTCCTGATTTGGGCTGGCTTCATGTTGGATGGACGCACGCAGCAGCACGTGTTTCCAGGAAGCACTCTGACTGCTGCACACTACGAGGATGACATGCTAGAGCCTTATGCACGACTTTTCAGGAGAGCTCTTGATCCCCAATTCCTTTTTATGGACGATAACACCTGTCCTCATAGGGCTTGGCTAGTGGACGAATACCTGAAGAGTGAGGATATTCACAGATTGAAATGGTCCACGAGATCTCTGGATCTGAATGCTATAGTGCCTCTCTGGGATGCTCTGTGAAAAGCAATTGCTAGCCGGACGCCCGCTCCAAGGATCCTCCCAGGGCTCCGATGCGCTTTTATCGAAGAAGTGGCACTTATTGCTGCCAAACTCTAATTCGCTGTCTTGTCAAGTGCATGAGGGCTTGCTGTGTCACCGATCGTAGCAATCACAAAAATATCCCCATTATCCCCACAAAATCCGCGCCACTTACTGCATCAATTTTGGACTGCCATGCTGTTGTGCGCAGGCTTTTTCCTCATGCAGTGATGACATTCCCTTTCTGTTGTGTACTACTGCGATATCGATATACGTATGTCCGTACCAACTGTCTTTAAATTCTGTCGTGTGGATTTTGTGTTATTTATGATTTTGTGTTAGTCACATTAATTTTGATCACCAGTGCAAAATCTCGGATCAAAACCTGGATATCAAAATACTGGCAAATCTGACACACACTTACATACAGCTGCGAAACATGGAACACAACAGCAAAAGGGGAAAAGTTCCTCCGAGTGAGTAACTGACGCACAATTTGCAACATCAGTAAACTGGACCACATCCAAAACTGAGGTATCACTGAAAAGACAGGTATAAATGATGCACTGGAGCAAATATACGAGAGTAAGCTGAGATAAGCTGATCGTGTGGCGAGACTAAGAGAGAACAGATTGACTTGCAGAATCATCGATTGGTATCAAAGGCAAATAAATCGAAAACCTTGCATACGAGAAGATCCTTTGGTCAAATGTGTAGGAAGAACTTGGAGAAGAAAATTTCAGGATCGCGATCGATGGAGACTTCTTTGGTTTCTGTATTTATGGAGAAATCCAAATGAAATCACGGGTCCATTCACAGTAACCAATGGACTGCTTTGATTAAATAAACAAATTTTCATGAATAAAAATGCTTTTTCTTCATTTTGGCACGTAAGATATTGCTAAAACAAACATTTGCACGTCTCTGAGTTATCGAATTTTCCAAAACGAAGAAGAAAGTTTCAGGATATGATGACCATTACAACTATTCTTATAATTCCTCTTCGGTTTTAGATTTCTTAATAATCATTTGATGGCTTCAAAACAGGAAAAATATTCATGTTAGTGTTACTTTCAGTTTTTAGATTTACATGTATAAAGCTGCAGTTTCGATCTCAGGAAAAATTCATATGTAGTGGAAAGATGTATGGATACTAAACTGAAATCTGCAGAAATGAAGATGCTGAGGTGATGTGCAGAAACAACAGAATAAGAAACGATAGGATAATCTCAACAGTTCAGATGATCGAAATCCCGATGAAGATCCAAAAAGATTGCCCCAGTACAGCAATGTATTGAGGAAAAAATGCAATTAGGATGTAGAGTGAACATGGAAACGACAGGAAAACGAAGCGCAGGAAGATAATATTTGCGATGGGGACTATTGTCGCGTACAGAAAAATAATTTTAACAAGTGAGTTGACACAGGACAGAAAGTAGTGAAGAAAGTTCTGCAACAGCTGTTTCACTTAACTTCGGGAAAAAATATTTTAAATTAGACCTTAACTTTCCAGTTTCCATATAGCAAAATGATAGTTCTAGTTAATCTTCTCTTTCAAGTTCTTAGGTAAAAAATAATAGTTTCAGTATTTTAAATATCCTAACAAGAGTAACGCACAGTTTCCCCCGTAACTTCTAGATTATATAACGAAGTAAATTTCTCAGCCATTTTTGTCCACGCCGGGCATCGAACCCCAGTCCCCTCATTCCGGAATAAGTCGCTCTACCAACTGAGCTACGCAGACGTATGTTATCGCTGCTATCTGCCTTTATGTCATGTGCGTCCTGCAGTGCAGGCACGTCGCAATTATTTTTCTAGCAAGCCATCGCTTCAAAGTTTTGAAAATTTATTTTTAAACCCTTATATACCCATTGCCAAAAAAAGAAGCACCCGAGAAGGTCTTTCGTTCTTGATGAAACTCTGCATGAAAATACCTCAGGGCCGAGTATGCAAATGATTAAAAAACATCGACTAATGACTAAATAGTGACCCGCCAAAGCGCATGGAAACCGCGCTTCCGGGAGGGTGTATCAAGAGCAAAGCTCGCACGCAGGGACAATTGTGACAGCAGATTGCATTTGCCTTAACCTCCACGGATTGAGAGGATGCCCGACGTTGGACTCGTGCACAGTACGAGCAATTGAGCGAGTTTGAGGGAGAACTTATAATTGGACTGAGAGAAGCCGGTTGCTCACGTCGCCGTATCAGAAAACATTTGGGTCGGAGCGACGCGGTAATCGGACGATGTTGGAGCCAATGGGTCGAGGAGGGCACAACCCAGCTGCACGCGATCAGTGGACGGCGAACGGCAGAGACAGAACGCGAGGATCGAACGATTATGAGAGACGGACGAACAGAACCGAATTCGTCGCTGGCAAAAAATCCGTGGTGCCGCCCCGGTGGCGCCGTGGTCTAAGCGCTGGCTGCTGATCATTCGGACGAATTGGGTCCGGGTTCGAATCCTGGTGACGCATAGATGTTGTGTTTGTCTTACGGCCCTGGCTCTCTCCCTTCCCTGGAACAAGTGTCCCTAAATTAGGGACGGGCGACTACTTATAGCCCATTGAGTTGCTCATCGTATTCGTTAAATCCCCAGTCAATCAGTCAACGACCCGTGGCCAAGTCGCGTCTTCTACAAGTAATGGAGTAGCCATCCGGACCATTATTAGACCACTAGCGGCATTGGGACTACATTCGAGGAATCCACTCTGCCGCCTAGCACTGGCCTGCGAGCATCGGCGGCATCGGTTGCAATGGTGTCGGGCCCGATCAACGTGGGATAGTGTTCAGTGACGTCATGATATCTTCAGTAATGAGTCAATTTGCACTTGGCGCCGATGATAAGCGCATACGTGTCTGGAGATGGAGCCGGGCTGCTGACGGATCCTGCCTATAGCACGTAACATCACACAGCTGACATGCTAGAAATGACTGTCTGGCGAGCCATTTTCTACGATAGCGGACACCCTTGGTAGTCTTCTGTACCACTCTCAAAGCTCAGAGTTTCATCGACGATATTCTACGACCTGTTGTGTTGGCATTCCCGTCGAAGCATCACCGAGCAATTTTTCAATAGGATAATGCCAGCCTAAACATAACACGGCTCTCCCAGACTTGCGTCCGTTATGTCAACACCCTTGCATAGTCAGCCCGATTACCCGACCTCTCACCGATCGAACATGTTTCGGACCACCTATGCCCAGACAGGGATGTCAGCGAACTGGCCCGCAATTTGGACACCATCTGGCATGCTATACCACACGACATTATCCATGAAGTGTATGCGTCTATGCCACGCCGGGTAACCGCTTGCTTCCGACTCAGAAGTGGCGCTATAACGTACTACTCGTGTAGCTGTTTTATCCAAATAAGTAGCCTTACTGCTCTGGAATTGCAATAATTTCATTTACCAAACATGTACATTGCACAAACCAATTTTCATCTCGATAGGATGATTCCCTTCTGGGTGCTTCGTTTTTATTTTTTATTTTTTTCAAAGATTGTATATATTTTCGTTCATCTTTTAGGAGATTAAAACGCATATGCCACCCTTTAGAAACGTCTAGAATCCCTTGCGTCTCCGTGAGGCTCACTTGTTGAAAGTAAAGCTCCGGAGCTATCAAGAGCAGCAATTTTTTTCATTTTTGAACACAACTTAAAATCGAGTCCGAATATGCTAAGCAAATAAATTTTCTGTCTTCCATGTTGTGTGCTGTGGGATTTCTTTGTACGATCTAACAGACTTGAATTCTGTCAATACCCAATCAACGATTTCTTACACTTTTTACAGCTCACCTGGGTTAGACAATTCGTAGCAACAATTGGAAGCTTCATTCTTACTACTATTTACATCTAGCTTTTATCTTTAGTGTATTAAAAGATCTGCCAACTGAAAGTGTACAAAGACTACATAAACACCTCTTACTTCAACTGAATACCAAAGTAATAACATTTATTTTGAGCAGAGAATTCATTTGTCTTGATAGCTGAATGGTCAAGTTGAGTTTTCTTCAAGTGTTTCACCTGCTCTCCCAGTTTTTTACTGGAGTTCCTTTAGTGAATCTCAGTAGTACTTGATTTTCTTTATGAGATTCTTTCTCGTTCTCGCCGGATCGACGTCCTCAAGCATTTGCAATTCCGCCTCTGTTCGGTTGAAATTTATTTCTCCAATTCAGGATTTTCTGATTTACTTATCTCATTTCTTTGCTAAGAGGTATTTGTTTGGAACGTCCTTTCTAATGTTTTCTTCATTCCTTTGGCATTGTTTCATGTCACAGTAAAGCACTGAATCCTTCCCTATCTTTCTTCCGGATTTCTGGGGAATGTTACCAACATTTAGCCAAATGGTAATGACTCAGTTTATTCGTAAATAAAAAAAATTGTAGACGCTCTAGTTCCATCATGTTGCCTAGACGGACATACACAATTTCACAAGAAATAAAATACACATGAGAAGTAAAGAGATACCACAATAATCAGGAAAACCTTTTTTGCTCAAAATAATCTGAAAAGTTTCTGTGACAGCCTAAAACGAATTTTTCGAGAAGCATTTAACCGCGTTTTTTTCCTGTTTCAATATCTTTTAAGTCCTAAAAAGGCTGATGGAATGTGCGATTGTTATGTTTTGCGACGGCAAAACTTCAGTTCTTTATCACACAGAATAATGTTATGTTGGGGTCTGGCACGATTCTTCCAATGCCGATTTGTCCAAAGTACGATTCGTCAAATGGGACGATTGGTCCAATGTCGTCTGATCTGTCGGAACTGCTACTCGTGCAACAAATCTCATCCGTTCTGATTCTGTCTTCGAGGATCTATGTAAATGCCAGCAGTCCAAAGAATGTAAAATAGTGATACATTTCATGCGTAATAGTGTTGTTATACATTTTTTTCTTTCGGAATAACTTTTTCCTATACTGTCCTCGCTGCGGAATAAAGTTACTGATGTACGAGCCTTTATTTAGGCATTAAATATGAATTAATAGGGCCTATGCCTTTTTAACAGTTTTTATTGTATCGATGTCATGTTCGCAATGAACGTTGATGTTTCTCTCTTGCATTAAATAATAAAAAAGACTAGTTTCCCGTTTCTGTTTGTAGCATGCAGTAGGATTCGGCTAAGTGGCCACTGGAAAACTGAACAGGGCTCTGACCTAGGCCTTTTTAACAGTTTTTATACGACCGATGTCATTTTAACAAAGTTTACACATCAGGTCAAGTTAATAATATTGCGCATTTATTTAGGCACTAAATATTAATTAATAGGGTGTAAACCTTTTGACCACTTTTTATTGTACCGGTGTCATGTTCACAACGTTTACACATCAAGTCAAGTTAATAATATTGCGTTTTACTTAAGCAGTAAGTATTAATTCATAGTCCCTAGGCCTTGGCCTTTTCAACAGTGTTTATTCAATCAATGTCATATTCACTACGTTTGCACATCAAGTTAAAAGCATTGCGCTTCTACGTAAGCACTACATAATAATTCATAGACCCTAAGCCTTATTAACATTTTTAACCAGTCGACTTCATATTCATAACGTTTACGTGTCAAGTTAATAATATTGCGCTTTTACTTAGGCACTAAATATTAATTAATAGGCGCAAGGTCTAGGCCCTTTTTGCAGTTTTTATTCTACGTCATATTCGAAACGTGCTTTTATTTAGACACCTAATATTAATTCATAGGCGCAAGGTCCAGGCCTTTTTTCAGTTTTTATTCTATGTCATATTCATGTGAATATGTTGCGCTTATTAAAATCTTCTAAAAAGGCCCACGGCCTAGGTGCCTTGTAAAGAGGTGAGAAATGATCCGTTGAGTGCCTTTTACCAGGTTTATAAAATGTTTACAAATACCAAATATATGGAAATCATTTTTCAAATGGATATAAAGTGGAGAATAACTTGAATTATTATTCTTTTCTTAAAAATAAAAAAAGTTGACTATTGGCACGATGATACCATTGGCGTATTGGCTTTGGAACAATTCTAATATTGGACGAATCGACATTGGAGTAATCGTACATTAGAGCAAACGGCATTGGACCAATTGTCCCTTTGGGTGAATCGGCAGTGGACAAATCGTCATTAGACAAATTGTCCAGGACCGGTTATGGTGTGGTTAGAGTAATGATTCTTATTTGTAGTATCAACGTAAATTCTATGTTACAGTAGCCCAATAGTAACGATGCTGCTTTAGATAACACAATACTTACGCATCGTATTAATCATCAGTGATATTCTTTTGTTGCGAAGTCTACACATATAATGGCATGTTATTTTTTAATTCCGGGTTTAATGACCACCGTTAGTAACTCTATAAACTATAAGCAGTAGCCCGGCCCTAATTTGGGGATACTGCTTCCAGGAAAAGAAGTGAGCCAGTGCCAAAACACAAACACACTACCCATGCCTCATCGAGGATCGTCTCGAACGAACCGTCTGAAGCCAGCTGTTAGGCCAGCGCAATGGCATTAGGACATCTTAGAAACAGCCGCCCCGGTGGCGCAGTGGTCTAAGGCGCTGGCCTATGATCATTCGTCCGTAAGGGGTCCGGGTTCGAATCCTGGTCAGGCATGGATGTTGTGTTTGTCTTAAGGCACTGGCTCTCTCCCTTCCCTGGAACCAGTGACCCTAAATTAGGGACGGGCGACTGCTTATAGCCCATTGAGTTGCTCACGGTGGTCGTTAAACCTCAAAATCATCATCATCATCATCTTAGAAACAATTCTCATTCGCTAAATATGATATTTCAGTACTTCAGAATGATGAAACTTCTATACCTCAGTCACGAAACATAGTGCTACAATATACACTGAAGTGCCAGAAAAACTTGGACACCAGTCTAATACTTAGCAGATCCCCCACAGAAGCGTAGGACTCCAGAAATACGACGGGGCATGGACTCCACTAGCTTCTGAAAATATGCTATAGATAATGCACACCATACTGCCTGCAGACCGTTCCACAATTCGGGTGTATTCCGAGGTCTCGGATACCTGTGTTCGATAGCGCATTGCATGGCATCCAAAATGTGTTCTAGCACGTTCAGATCTGGAGACTTGGGTGGGAATGGCAACACCCGAAACTCAGATGAATGCTCCTCTAACCATATTGTGGCGTCCCGATACTTGTGTGGAGGCGCATTGTTATGTTGGAACAGGCCCAACCCACCAGCACGAATGCAGGACATGAACGAGTGTACCTCGTCAGAAAGGATGCGCACATAGCGTTAGCCTGTCACAGACGTTTGTAGACGTACCAGGTGTCCCAGTGAAGTCCAGCTAAACACACTCCATTCCCCTACGTACTCCCCACCAGCCGGTACAGTTCCCTATTGACAGGCGGGATCCATGGCTTCCTCGGGTTTGCGCCACACACGAATCCTTCCATCTGCCCGATACAGTTGGAAACGCAACTCGCCAGACCAGGCTACTTGTTTCCAGTCATCAAGTGTCCAGTGGCGGTGTTGCCGTGCACAAGCGAGGCGCATAGCCCTTTGTCGTGCACCCATCAAGGGGACTCCAGTTGGGCGTCGGCTCCCAAAGCCCATATCATGCAGGGTACGTTGCACCGTCCGGACGCTGATGCTTGTTGAGGCTCCAGCATTGAATTCTGATGATACCTGCGAGAATTTTGCACGCCTATCGCGTGAAACGATTCTTGACAGCCAACGATGGTCACGCTCACCCAATGTCTTTTTACGGCCATACTGGTATCGTAGGTTGGAGGTTTTGCCGGAATTCTTGTAGTCACGGTACACTTTTGCAATGGTCGTCCGTGAAAATCCGAACTTCGTTTCTACCTCCGAAATACTATGGCCCATCTCACGAACGTCAACCATGACACCGCGTTGAAAATCCCTTAAATCGTTATTACTTGTCATTCTCATGCCGAAAACAGCTCTGACAGCTGGCAAGGATGTCTATCGCTTTATATACACACTGGCGGACGCAACCGAGTACGCGCATAGGTGACGTTGCTATGTATTTTGCATAAGCTCGTCTGTACCAGTTTTTCTGGTACTTCAGTGTACGTATGTCTATGATACTTGTCTTTTGTAAAACATAGCGTTACAATATACTTAAAGAGATGGCTCTACCTTAATTCAGTCACCAGACAAAACGGAGATTTGCTGTATCTACTAAGATTCCTCAAAGGGCAAAACAAGCGTTACTTTTCGTAATAACACAATATTTCCATTATTCAGTTAAAAAGCAATAATTGTTTCGACTTTAAGAGCAAATGTGCCTCCTTAGATCAGTTGTAAAATGGATATAACATTCTGATAATGATCATATATTTTTTTTATAGTTCAGTCGCAACGGTACACTGCTACAGGTATATTACTATTTGCGTCGATTCTTTTTTAAGTTAGTTCCAAAAGAGAAGTTAGTTCCTTTTTTAAGTTAGTTCCAAAAGAGAATGGCGTGTACCCTGCTAGCACTAAAACTACCTTAAATCAAACAAAAAATGAAGTGATAAAAATTTGGCAACATTTATCGAATTTTTGCGACAGACAGCTTTTCTTCCGCGCAATTACAGAGTACAGAACACGAAGAATCTAAATATGAACGCCTGTTGTTCCTGCGATTTACACGTCAGATGCAACCTACCGATTAATCAATAACAAGGAACTGTACACCAACTCTACTTGGCAGTTTTCTGTCTACCTTCCTTGAAGAAAGCCATCTGGTTGATGTGCGCGAAAGCTTGGAAACTTTGTCTTCTATTCTACGCCAATAAATTCGGATAACTAGTATAGGGATACTATTTTAAAGAACTCACTGACTACTGATTACTGCAGACGGATGCCACTCAGATCCAGCCGTGAGCTTTCGTCACTCCCTTTTCACAGAGATAGTGGCTTTAAAAATGTAGAAACCTACTGTACCATTTGTGAAAATTGCAACATCAAGAAAGAATCGCGCTATTCAAACGATATTTATATCACAGAAACTGATTACATTTGTAGAACTATAAAGATTTTTTCGCTTCAAAACCCAGTACCCCGTGAAACCACTTCGAGCAACAATAGCAGCATCTGCACGGCGTGGCATTGAATGGAAGAGGTTTCTGATATCGTCTTCGGAAATAACCTGCCAGAATGCTTCTATGCGAGACCAGAGTTCATTTCTGGTGATTGACGTAGGCGCTTGACGGGCAAGTCACTTAGCTACCATGTCCCAGACATGTTCGATCGGAGACATATCCGGCGAACACGCAGGCCGGGGAAGAAGCGGTATCTGCCGTGCACAGAAAGGGCCTTGGACATTCCGGGCCACATGTGGCCAAGAATTGTCTTGCTCGAATATAGCGCAAGGACAACCAGGAAGGAAGTGTATCACCTCTGCCTCTAAAACCTCCCTGACATATCGCTGGCTGTTGATGGTTCACTCAGTTTGTATCAGGCGAGATCGAGAATTGAACCCATTGGCTCTCCAAACCATGACTCTTGGCTGGTATGACACTGCAAGGTGTCGTTCATCACGATGTCTTCGAACACCCATGCGACCTTCATGATGCATCAAATTGAATCGGGACTCGTCCGAAAGCACGACCCGTTGCCAATCAGTGCACCAATATCTGCGTTTAAGACCCCATTCCAGCCTGAGACGTTTGTAGTTAACAGTCAAAGGAATGCTCGGCAATGGGCTGCTAGAGACGAGTCTTCTGTTGAGCAGACGACGTCCAACTGTGCTGGAGGACAAAACCTGACCTGTGTTACCGTGATCCACTGCTGAGCTAACACCGTGGATGCCACTGTGCGATTGGTTACTGCCATGCTGTAGAGGTGTCTGTTATCCCCTGCAGTCCAGCAGTTTTGAGGTCCATTTCCCTGATTTCCGTGCGTCCGAGACTTCTCGGTCCACTGATGCCAAAGTTTGCATCACCGTAGTAGCGTTTCGTCCGGTACGACTGGCAATTCCGTGGAAGGAAGATCAGCTCCTCTCATCCCAACAATGCTTTCTCGCTCAAAGTCCGTCAGGTATTCATAATGCGACCTTCTTCGGAGACGGGGCATAGTGAGACATAAGAAACACACTTTCGACTCAATGTCGGCTCTTCACTGATTGCAACATCTCGTTTCAGCTAGCTCTTTACATCCAAGAACGGACAGTTCAGAGGGCAATTTTCGGAAACCGCATGCGCATTTTCACTGATATTTTAATCATTTGCATGTTCTAACTTCTTGTACATATCCTTTAAGTTTCTAGCTAATACCAGCAGTCCTTCATGGTGTTTTAATTGTTCACAAACAGTAGTGTATAAGTTAAGTTTCTTTTATTGCGGGTATGTGTGTTTTTCTCTTTAAGCAACATGAAAAAATAGATCATGAATGAAATACGGGATTACATCATATAATAAAAATTTTGAAGATAACAATCCGTTCTTGGTCTTTCTGGGTGGTGTAGTGGTGAGCATACCCGGGCACTATCTGGGAGACGCGGATTCGATTCCAGCTCCTGGACGACGAAATTTTCAAGTTTTCGCATATTATCTGATTTACCTTCCCTGTCATATTTACACCAAAAAACGGATTGTCATCTTCCAAGTTTGTATGAAAAAATAGACTTGGAACTTAAACAAGAAATTATATATCCCATTACGCATATATTTAATTCGCAAGGCTCTGTAAAAGTGCTTCAGAAAGAATTTCATGTCATCATAAAAATGAAAGCCAGGTTTGTCCTATTAACCCTTTCACGACCACGATACGAAAATGTTTTGTCACTCAGAATAACACAGAGCCCGGAAATGTCTGCTGCTCCTTTCCGAATTTCATTCCCTCTGCCTTTGTCAAGTTAACAAAAGAAGGATTAGTGCTGGGTCACCACTCGAAATTTCCGATCTCTAAGTTTGCTATGCAATGACCTTCGGACGTTTCCCTGGGCCAATCAGTGCTTTCTTTTACTGAGAACCTTAGACAAGTGGGTGGTAACAGCTGGAAAACCTTGTTTACTTTCTCCTTTTCTTGTTCGTTCTTGTAAAAAGTAAGCTCTCAATCTATTCATTTGGATTGAGCAAAATGAAAGAATTTTAACGACAAATTTTCTGTCGTAAACTCCGCTTTTGGAACAATGCAAAATATCACAGACAGACGAAGTAGGTGTCAACAAAGCAAGAGTTTTACTGAGCGATGTCAGAAGTCTGAATGGTATAGCCCCGTGACAAACCAACTCCTGGTGTACTTCTTTGTTTAGCAACAACAGTGGCAACTGAGGGTGACTTCTGCTAACCCCTCAGACGCCGTGCAAATTCAAAGAACATGAGGTTTAGGAAATCCTACTCATGCTATCCAGGCGACTCGGGCACTTGTGGTTGTCTGCATGTCCGGGCGCGTCGGGCGTTGTGGTAGCAAAAGGGTTAAAATTGATGAGCTAATTAATGCACATAGTGCTATATGATAAAATATATAGGATACTAAAGAGTACATTTCAGCCAAAAAATGCGTACATGATTAGCAGACCAAAATTGAACTCATCTTCGATAATTAAATTAGATAATTGCATATTTTCTGTTGCAACATGCTGCATACACAAATTTTTCTAAGCACCGTTGCGACACATTGATCTACTATATGCATGTCTTCGTCATTCACTATTTGAGAGACTGACATGATCATCGCTTTTTGAGTTACGAAATTGACAGATACATCTCTAGTTTTGTTACAAGACATGATTTTGCCATACCCACATAACATAATTTTTTAAATCGGTCTTCATTGCAAATCGTAATGGACAAAGATAATACTTCGTACTGTGCAACAGCTTCACAGTTTAGTCACAGAAAATAACAATATCCCGTCCCTGTTGGCTAGTGGGCTGAGGATCTGGCTTCTCACCAACTGTCAGAGATGGGGTCCCCGAGTTTGAGCTCAGGATGAGACATAGAAGAGTTTTTGTCTGGCGGCGATTTCGCTGGTCCATTCCTAGAACTAGTGGTCCTAAATTGCAGACGGACGACTGCATACAGTATAGACATCAGAGTTTCCCCATGATAATCGTTAAATCCCTAAACGAAAAAAATGGAGGGAGTATCCTGGTACTTTTTGTAGAAAATTTAGGCTACGCATCTTTCGCATGCCAAGACTTGTTGGGTGTAAAATAAAACGAGTGATTCGAGAGTTACACATATATTTACGTATACCACATCGCATTTATTCGCGCCATTCATGTTCACACCGAGCCACAGTCCAATACATATTAAGCGGAATTAAATGACAACAACAAGCAATAAGGTTTACTAATACCTGACATTCAGCGATACTTAGGTAGATAAATGAATGTTATTGTCATAAAGCCAATGAAAGAAGATATATGAATCATAAAAGTAAATATGTAATAAACTATGGCGGGGAAAATAGTATTTCGACTCTACTTAGTTTTTCAAAAATATTATTATGCATTAGTTCAGATTCAGACGAAAGTAAGAAACGACCCTTACACCGATGAAATGGAATGTAGATACGAAAGTCTATCTGCGCATGTGCAAGCTAAAATGTGACCTCAAGCTAGAAATAAAAGCTGAATCGCAAGTGTCTTAGTGAGGGGCATTGGTAACTTCTGGTCTAGTATATCTACAAGTTGCACCCCATCGGGTGATTCAAAAGTCCCCGAACTCTATATTTTAAAACGTATTTGCTGTAAAACCATAAAAGATGACCGGGTATTGCTGCTTGTGGCTGTTGTGTGTGACCTTGGGGAACGAGCTGCGCCACGTGATAATACCACGTGATACTACACTTACGCGGACGCTGGCAAGCAGTAACGTTCAGTCAGCCATGAGTCTCACGCAAGAAGAGAGAGTCGCTTTGTTAGAAATTTATTTTACGGAAAATCTTACCAACGTTGTATACAGCTCTTTAAAAAGAAGTTTCCTGATGCTCCTATAACAGGGAAAACAACTGTTTATGACCTTGTGAACCGGTTTCGCGAGACAGGCAGTGTTCAGGATAAGCCTAAAAGCGACCGGCTGTCCGTGGTGACGACCACGTTTCTGGAGAAAATTCACGTTCCCCTACAGCGCCCTCCCCGGAAGTCACTTCGGCGGCTGTCTCAAGACTTAGGGGCATCGTATTCAGCCTGCCAGAGGGCTACTAAACGTCTAAAGCTACGACCGTGCAGAATTTGAGTAGTGCAAGGGCTACGTCCTTTGGACTCGGAAAAGCGCATTGCTGGTTAGTCAACATTGTTGTGCGTGAAACTCTTAAGCCAATGGTTTAAGAGTTTCACGCACAACAATGTGACTAACCAACTTAACAACACTTTTTTCGGTGACGAGGCATGGTTTCATTCGAATGGATATGTCAATAGCCAAAACACTCGCATATGGGCTGCGGAGAATCCACACACATTGCATGAGGTTGGGCTTCACTGTGAGAAAGTTGGAGAGTGGTGCGTCATGTCTAGACGGCGAATTGTAGGGCCACTTTTTTCGACACAACTGTAAATTCCTCTGTGTATGCAGACATCATCCATTAGTTTGTAGCGGAGCTGGAAGAACACGAACGTTACTGTTAGTTTCAACAAGATGGAGCAACGTGCCACACATCAAACGACACAATGGAGATGCTCCGTGAGTTCTTCCACGATCGATTAATCTCGAAAAAACTTTGGCCGCCTCGCTTACTAGACTTGAGTCCTCCAGACTTTAATTTATGGGGCTATCTGAAAGACACAGTTTACCACAACAGCCCTAAGACGGTACAGGACCTGCGGAACAACATCATTACAGCCGTGAGAGGCATACAAGCCAACACGCTGAAAAGAGTGTCCGCCAACATGTGTCGTCGGGTGAATTTGTGTCTTCTACAGAATGGTGGACAATTCCAGCATCTATTGTAAAGTGATTTTCATTACCTGTAAGTATGACTGTCAATATAACAGTATATAAAAACAGTTATACATCACTATATTCGTGGTAGAAATATTTGAATTCAGAGTTATGTGACTTTTGAATCACCTTGTACATCATTTTAAAGCTCTCTTCAATAGCAGATAACCCTCTTGGGGGTCGAGAGGAAGCCAAATTTCACTGCGGCGCATATATTATATTACTACTGTCGGGAAAGATGCATATCATCAAAACGTTTTTCTTTTTTTTTTTTTTTTTGTAGTGGCTTTTATCACATTTAGCATCAGGTTCTCTAAATTTACGCAGATTGCAATGCGATATTGATACGTTCATACCAAACGTGATGAAATAATTTTCGGTGATAGTTTAGTAAAACATATTATTCAGTAACAATGAAATTAACTATTGCTGCGTTGCATCGCGTCGCTTCATGGGACAGCATGCGGCACGCTCAGGTTTCAACAATGGTTTTAACAATGATGCACCATTACCTATTTTTATTACATCGATATTTTTTAGTTGGGATTTACTGTTACTGTCGGGAAAGATGCACTTTATCGAAAAGCATTACATTATACACCTTTAACTGAAGAACAGTCATGAATCTACGGTGACCTACTATACTTCCTTAAGGTGGACGTCAAGTAATTTGGCTTCCTATACTTACAATGGAAAATCTTCTGTACACATTTTTCACAATTAATGCGTTCCCAAGGATGAAAATTTGAACGTCGATTAAAACAGCTTCATATTTTAACTTGGAATACTTAATATTTTCTAAAACATAACCATAATTATATTAAAAATCATTAACTTTTTTTTTGGTGGTGTTGAAACCAGAAAAAAGATGGCGCGATCTGCACTTTGATGACGTCAGTAGACAAACAAATGTTGGATTGCATAATTATGGTTATGTTTTAGAAACTATTAAGTATTTAAAGTTATAAATTGAAGCTATTTTAATCGATGTTCAAATTTTCATCCTTGGGAACGCATTAATTGTGAAAAATGTGTACAGAAGATTTTCCATTGTAAGTATAGGAAGCAAAATTACTTGACGTCCACCTTAAGACACAAAACAGAATGTTAATGTATGGCATTCTTTAAAAAGCAATAGTTTCTTAGTGTAGTCACAAAATACGTTACGCTGTTGTAGAATCGTCGATATTCTCTTGGTTCATTTACAAATATGTTTTTTACACTTTCCAACCGTAGGTTGAGGAAGGGTATGTGCCCCAGCTTTGTCCGTCCGTCCGTCCGTCCGTCCGCACGATAACGCGCGTAGAAATGGCTCGATTTTGATGAAATTTTAGTATGTGGTAGGGGACCACAATGGGACGAAACCTATTGAAAATGGACGAAATGGGGTAAAAGGTCAGGACATAAGAGCGGGATCCATTCCATTGCCCTTATGCATCATAACTTGCGTAAATATGGTTCGATTTCAATCAAATTTTAGTATGTGGTAGGAGACTACCTGGGGACGAAGTCTGCTGAAAATGGACGAAATGTGATCAAAGGTCAGGACATAGGAGCAGGATGCATCCCATTGCCCTTATGCATCATAACTTGCGTAAAAATAGTTCCATTTCGATGAAATTTTAGTTTCTGGTAAAGGACTATCTGGGGACGAACCCTATTAAAAATGGGTTAAATGGGGTCAAAGGTCAGGACATAGGAGCGGGATCTATTCCACCGCCCTTATGCGTTATAACTTATGTAAAAATGCTTCGATTGAGACAAAACTTTATCTTGTTGTTCCAGAAATATACTTTACCGGTTCTGTTGAATATCATCGAAATGGGGTCAAATATCAGGTCATAGGAGCGAGATTTATTTTACAGCCATTATCCTTATAACTTGAATAATAACTTGAGCAATGATTTCTGTTATGTTGGAACGCGTATCATAATCAATGCATTGCATGATTTTACTAACTTGTTTAGTTTCGGGCCAACTCTCGGGCTGTGAGTAGTGGCCATTCCCTAATTTGGGGCCACGGGGTTTTCAGAAAAAGGACAGAACCGTCACAAAAACACGCCACACATTTCTCATCGTGGACTCCAATTCGGGGCCATCTCGGAAAACAGTCATAGCTCAGCGACTCAAACGACACCGCCAACGCGGCATCCAAAGAAAAATGCCATGGTTTGGTCTTAGAATAGCATTCCCACAGTTCACTCACCAAACATAAGGTTAGTGTATCAAAATAACAAAGATACCTCCTGAGTAAAGTCACAAATCAGAATGCCATGGGTCCCTCTGAAAACAATACTTTGTTAGTTCAGTTAGAAAACGCAAAATTATTGCATAAATACTGAAGTAATAGTTTATTAGGAACACCCAAAAGCCTTAGTAGAATTAAAAAAAACTTTACTGGTCCTGTGGACCAGTGTATACCAGAAGTTGATGGCCTGCGCCCATCTTTCTTGGTCGGTAAAGCGCACAAATATTAATACGTTTATTTGCACACACACCTAATTTTATCTATCTCGTTCAATGCAGAGTACCGTGAAGCATTAACTTTAATTTCAAATTGACTAAATAATAGAGTTATATGCAGGGTTTTTTCTTCTAGCGGAACACGCTGGAACGGCTTCTCGGTACGGTTTTTTAACACAGAAGTGTTGATTTTGAGTTTTAGAATAATAAAGATACCGTAATAATCGTAATATATGATAATCATAACATGCAAGGGATTGCATTTGATTTTTTTAATTGAGAGTTTAACGACCATCGTGAGCAACTCCGTGGATTATAAGCAGTCACCCTTACCTAATTTAGGACCACTGGTTCCAGGGAAAAGAGAGAGTCAGTGCCGTGAGACAAACACACCATCCATGCCCCATCGGTATTCGAACCCAGATCCATCTCGAACGAATGATCAGAAGCCAGCGCTTAGACCACGGAGCCACCGGGGCTGCTAATATTTTTCCAAGTTGCACCCGGAGAAGTTTCTTAATGTATTATAGTACAGCCTTTTGTATAGCGATACATTTTACATAAAGGCAAATGTACAGTATGTGACCCTGCTCCAAAACTGGGTTTGGTGAAAAATGCATTTCAAATTTCGAGCTATTTTTGCTTGTATTGAGAACGAAATCACATCTGATGACCCACAGGTTAAATGCAAGAAATTAGCTAATTCATTACCCGAATATTTCAAAATACAGAAGGACTCACCCTGGAAAGGTTGTGATACTTATATAATAGAGTACAACCTTTATGCTCCAACATGGGAAAGAGAGAGATATTCCTTAAGAAGCCAGAAAGATCTCTAAATAAAAGAGATAGAACATAAAATTTCCAACTCTGTATGCTAAATAATAAAATTATTTTCTCGTCAATAATTTTTTTATTTTGTAATTTTTTGTTCTTCTCATTCCCTTTTCTTCTTTCTGTGTATACTAGTGACATTATATGGTATAAGGTAGATTTAGCATGATAATTGATTGACTTTTTTTACAGATTTTTAATGATTGTAAAGAAATGAGAAACATGTAGGCTAGACCTGTTATCTTTAAATGGCCGCAACAGCGTGGATTTTGAAGATGACCTGGGACAATTGCATTTGAAAGAGCAAGGTTTGAAGTTAAAAAAGAATTAAAATCTGAAAATCGAATTTTAGACCCTTAATCGTCTTCCTTGGGGCAGGGTCACATATTATGAACAAGAAATCAAGAAATTCTGTACGAGGTTTCAACTTAATGAGAGAGACGTGACTTGTGGTTTTAGAAAATACCTACAACTTCAAGGAAAAGAAACACTTTAGCAACTTTTACAGATGAAGTGAATTTTACAAGCCATTGCTGTGTACCCTAGAGAATGTGAAAGATTTTCTCAAACGAATATTTGATAATAACTCCAGTTGTGTCATCTCTTTCAGTCACATTGTTATTCATAAAAAAATTTACCCCCCCAATAACTCAGTTTGATCCTATAAAATACAGGGGGATTCATAAAGAAGTATACAGTTTCAACGCACCATAAAACAAGAACAATGTAAGATATTTTATGTTACCTGTAACAGAATTGTAGGCGAATATTTCAAATTTTTTAGAGACAGTCACAGATGTTCTATGTGTGCACCCTTAGTCACACGACACACATCGAGCCGATAATCCATTTCTGACCAAACGCGAGGTAAGATATCTGAATCAAGTGCAGTGATAGTGGCTGTCATACGCTATTTCAGCTCCGCTGGATAAACAGGAAGGGGAGCATACCTTGTCCTGTACGTACCCCCACAGGAAAAAGTCACAAGGTGTTAAGTCAGGACTTCTGGGTGGCCAGTGCGTCAGTGGCATGTTGTAGTCTGCGGCTCGTCCAATTCATCGGACAGACGCTGCCATTTTGACTGACTAGTCATGTGACACGTGAGCTATCGCCTACGTCCCTTCCCTCAGTAGCGGGACACAAACTTCTTAAGTACATCTACCTACTGGTTTGCAATTGTGGTCCGTGTCTTCAACTGCTACTGTTTTACAGCATCTGGAAACTATACTTCTTTATGAATCACCCTGTACTTCCGATCGTGGCTCCTGCAAGAACACCATTTGGCGGTGGATGCAAAAAGCAAGTAGCAGGCCAATGCCATAGAAATATGTCACGAATTGAATAAAATTCTGGCTATTTTAGGATCAAACTGCAGATCCCTTGTGTTCTTCAATGTAATGTAATGTAATCCTTAGCAAAAATTTCATTCGCATTTGTGGGTAAGCTTGACACACAGAGGTTTTAATTTCAGCATTTGTTATGTGTCTTAAGACTGTGACGGAATGCTGGTTTTTTAATATAATAACTGAATGCAAAATTATCATGTAGTTTTTTTTTCTTCATTTTATACCATTTAACAATAACGAAGCTGAAAGATCAGTGTTCAAGAAATTGATTTGCCTTTTATTAAGTTAAGCCTTTTTCTTTCATAGTAACTTGTGTTTAAGAGTTCCAGCACCTTGTTATCCAGAAAAATGCACTGAGTACGCATAATACGAAATATTTGAACTCTGATTATGATTTATATACAACTAATGAACATATAAGTTACATTTAACTTTACTCAGTATTTTGATATGTGTAAGGTTTATTAGCAATTTTTTTGTTTTCACTTGATTGGATAGTACTGCCAAAAGTGGATTAACTTATACAATGTCTGGAATATCAGGTAATATCTCTGTTAAATCTGAAACAGTTTCAATGTTCAGTTTGTTTTGCAAGACAATTTTCATTTACCCCATGTTTATTAACCCCAGTTCATACTCAGCTGATGTGGAGCAACATAAAATATTGTTACGTGGACTCTGGGGCCGTAGGGATACAAATCCCTTTTTAAAAACCAAGAATTGGTTGCGACGGAGTGCCGCGGATGGCCAGACTGATTGTTGATAGATTAGAGTGAGAGAAGAAGAAAAACTGTTCAAGCACTGACAAGCTCTGCACTTAGGACAACACAGGCACGTTTAATTACTTAAAGAATTTACAGCTTATTCACACCTCTAACGAAGTAAATCTATTTACACATGCTTTTGTGTGAGAGCGACGAGGACGGGAACGCGCCCCCCCAAAAACATAGGCAGCTCTAAGAATCAGTTCTGCGCTACGTTGATATTAGTCTAGATTGTTCAGAAGACAATTCTACAGAGAGTTTACATGAAAATGGAAAAAATTGTCCTTACAGTTTGTGCGCAGCTCTTGTTTCCCAGGCTGATTGCAGTCGGTGTAATCCACGGTAATTCGAACACTTAGAGAAGAGCTGGCGTAGTACTAGCAAGCCATGCGACGACACTCACTCACACACACACTAACACGCATCCCGAGCTGAAGCTTTTCCAGAGAAAGAGCCCCAGCACACAGAGGTAAGAGGGAGCGTTATCCCTGGGTTCACGAAATAATTCAGTAGCCAGGTAACAAAATCCCTCCAACTCGACGCGGGTGCAATGGCTAGCCATCCGCATAGCTGCACCTTGCGTCGACTCTTGAAGCCTTCCTTTCTTCAGATCGCTGACTGAAACTCACGTCCTGAAAATTACACTACACTGTTGGGAATGCCTCAGCTGAAGCCGGTCTCCGGTGACCAATCACAGAGCTTTAAAACACATTATTCGAACCCGAAAATATCGGTATATTCTGAGATTTTACAACACCTTCTTTGCTGCACCGTATATCCCCAAAATCACCGCTTCTTTTCTCCACGACGGACTTCAGCCGAGCTGTGTCTCATTTTCTCCCGTTGATCTTTCTTCTGCTGCGACCACTTGACCCCCGACGCTCTCGAGAGTGGCCCAAATTCCTAGACTGCCACAAGAATTCCTTCCCCTTGCTTGCTGTAAACAGACAGTTACACTCCTTTTTGAAATGAGCAGCGCGACTTGAAGGAGTTGTATTTGTGGTGTTTCAGAGCTGAGCGACGTTGACAAACGCAAAAGCATCTTCTGAATTAAATCCAACGCGAATATTTTGGAATATTCATCTTCGTAACAATATTAATCACACCAAAACACAGGGCCTCCCACTCGCTACCGAACGTGGTATTTATTTAATAATATTAACACCAAATTGCGACGAAATTTGAAGTGGACTTACCTCATTTCGTGCGATATGTGATGACATCACGTGCTGGACGTGGCCACTATTTGCGTCTAGACAGCATTGAACCCGGCACTGTCCGCCAGCCAGCCGGAGTACTCCTTAATGGCAGACACATTCCTAAGTGCGGTGCCACTGAGGAGCAGTTCGCAGCCAGCCAGACGCGCCTCTCTGCTGCTTTGTTATGCCATTTCGCTGAGCGTGTCTACACAATACGGTTGTTGATAGTGAGTGCTCGTGCCTGTTCGCTTATGTGTGAAAATATATCGGTATACTCTGGAGAAGCCAGTGTTTATTGTTCACTTATTGGAAAACAGAAAAGATAAAGTCTTGTCAACAGCAATTTCTGGAGAGGTTTGCAGGCAGACATCCGCCGAGCAAATCCACCATTTGGGCATTGTCGAAGATATTGGAAACCAAGGGACTTTATTAGACGATCATGCAGGAGGTCGTCCACAAATGTCCCTGGAAACGATCCATAATATAAAAGGCCGATTACTTGCGCCTCCCAGGAAGTCGCTTCGCCGACTGTCACAGGAAACAGGGTTGTTCAAAAGCACTTCTCAACGTGCTGTGAAAAAGGCGAAGCTTTATGCGCACCGTATCTCCGTGGTCCACGAACTGAAAGAGCCTGACCATGTGAAACGAGTGACACACTGTCGATAGTTTCAGACATTTCTTCAGGAAAATCCGGGCAGTCTGGACTACACGTGGTTCTCAGACGAGGCGTGGTTTCACCTGTCCGGATAAGTCAATTCTCAAAATTCCCGTATGTGGGCCAGTGAAAATCCCAACGCGATACACGAAGAACCTTTTCATTCACAGAATATTGGTTTGGTGTGGGATGACCTGGCGCCGCATAATTGGCCCCATCTTCTTCGATAAAACCATCACAACAGCTGCATATATGGAAATCTTCAACACCTTTGTAAATCAATTGGATGACGAAGAACTCTCCATTGGATATTACCAGCATGATGGAGCGAAATCACACACCAGTATGGCCAAAATTCAGTCCTTTTTTGGCGACTGCGTCATTTCGAAAGGTCTATGACCACCGCGCTCACCTGATCTGACACCTCCTGATTACTTTTTATTGGGATATCTAAAAGGGAGAGTTTACCAAAAGAAACCACGAACCATAGATGCCTTGAAAGCAAACATCACCGAAGAAATTCAGGCAGTGACGTCGGACGTACTGGCTAGGACTTTCCACAATATGGTGCGCCGGGTTCAATGCTGTCTGAATGCAAATAGTGGCCACTTCCAGTACATGTTGTGATGTCATCACATTTCGCACGAAATGTGGTAAGTGCACTTTAAATTTCGTTGCAATATCTTCATTAGTGTTAATATTATTAAAGAAATTTCGGGTTCGGTAGCAAGTGAGCCTCACTGTATTTCCATGCCTAATATGGTACTGCAAAACACTAGCTTCTTATGCTTCTTTGGGGCTGCGCGCTTTTAACATACTTTACTGTGGTATTTTCTCTCCCATTTTTTTTTATTTGGAGGTTTAACGACCACAGCCGTGAGCAACTCAATGGGCTATAAGCAGTCGCCCATCCCAAATTTAGGGTTACTTATTCCAGGGAAGGGAGAGAGCCAGTAACGTAAGACAAACACAACATCCATTCCTCACTCGGTATTCGAACCCAGACCCATCTCGGACGAACTGTTAAAAGCCAACGCTTAGACCACTCCACCACTTGTGGGCGGCTGTCTCCCAATGAATAGGAAACGCGATTATCATTCATTGGACATACAGAGGATTATTTGGGGGGGGGGGGAGTTAACGACCACCGTGAGCAACTCAATGGGCTATAAGCAGTCACCCGTCCCTAATTTAGGGTCACTGGTTCCAGGGAAGGGAGAGAGCCAGTGCCTTAAGACAAACACAACATCCATGCCTGACCGGGATTCGAACCCGGACCCCTTACGGACGAATGATCAGAGGCCAGCGCCTTAGACCACTGCGCCACCGGGGCGGCACATACAGAGGATGATAATTATGAAGTTATCTACCACCTATGGTAAACATGTTAGAACTTCCCTTTATAGAAAAGGAATGCCTCAATGTGTTTCTGAAGTTTTGGGTGTGTGCATAAGTTCTACCCGTTTCTGTAGGCTACCAAGAAAGGAGGAGAACACAACAAATAACGTACCTAGGATTTCACATAATTGCCATCATTCTGTAGGACCTCTTGCCATCTGTCTATGAGTAGACGAATCCCACGACGGAAAAACTTCTGTATTTTAGAGTAAAAACAGGAATGTAATGCCGTTTTCACATCGTCCAGATCATCGAAGGTTTGGAGAGCGAAGGCGTTCTGTAACGATCGAAAAAGGTGGTAGTCCGTAGGTGCCAGGTCAGGGGAATACACCGGGTGAGGTAACACTTCCCAACCAAAGTCCAGTAATTTTTGCCGAGTGATTAAAGCAACATGAGGTCTGGCGTTATTATGATGAAGGATCATGCCTTTGCGATTCAAGAGTGCTGGCCACTTCGATGTTAATTGTTCTAGTAATCTGCCCAATTATTGGGAGTAGAGGTTTGCATTTATCGTTCTGTTAGGTGCCAAAACCTCCCGGCGGATTATTCCCTGGACATCCCACCAAACACTCAACAAAACCTTTTTGGGATGCAATCCTCCTTTTGAGGTCGATGGAGCAGGCTCGGCACCTTGGCGCACAGTCCGTAGACGCTTTACATTAAGGTACATTACCCATTTCTTATCACCCGTTACAATTCGTCCTAAAAACGGTTCCTTTCTGCGACAAGAAAGCGAAGAAACACATGTACGGATTCTCTCAACTCATTGCTTTGCAGAGAGCTGGTGTGGAACCCAGTTATCGAACTTGGTGATGAACCCAAGCGCATGCATCCGTCTTTCGACTGGTTTTTTTTTTGTGTACTGACAACGTTTCCGCTAATTCCTGAACAGTTGGATGTGGGTCATTTGTTATGGCTTGGTCCACATCCTCGTCAGAAACCACGGATGGACGTTCAGGACGTGGTTGATCTTTACAGCTTCTGTCTCCGTACCGGAATTTCCGAAACCAACAGCGACATGTGCTATCATCAACTGCATCCTTCCTATACACTTGACAGGTGTTGCGGCAAGCCGCGGCTGCAATTTAACGTAGGCCCAACGCTGAGCACACGTCTTCTATTCCTAAAAGACGGCGGCTCAGCGTTGGGCCTACGTTAAATTGCAAGGCTGTGCTACCTGGGGCCTTTATCGAACTCGTATAGTAAGCAATATCTAATGTGCTCCTTATGGCATGCCATGTTACACTGTCCGTGATATCCGTTACGAATGACATACTCGGACAAACCTAGTACCTCTATATGCTCCACGCTTTATTGGCCGAAAATTCGGCATCGCAACGTCACCTGTGACGTAATTATTACGATCACAATCAGCATCTATTACAAAAATGGGTAGAACTTCTGCACACACCGAAAAAATGACGTTACTTGAAAAACGTTACTGGTTCACCGGACCACCTATATCTTTAATTTGGTGATACGACTCGATTTGATTTTTTGTGGTCTTGGAACAGCAGACCCCCAACGATTTCGAATACTGACCAATAATAATCAGACGTGTCATCCTTAGCAGGGCTGGGTGGAAAATTTGCGGGGGGGGGTCCAGGGCTGAAACTTCATAGCGGGCCATAGAAAATAAATCTCATATATTAACAGTCATTACATAAAAAATGTTGTCCATAAAGAACACACATAAAGCTTAATTTATCTCAAACAACTATTTGCTCTAAGCTTGAGAAAAAGACTATGATATAGATTGAAAGTTAGAGAGTGAGAGAGAAAAAGTTGTTAAAATGTACGATTTTCTTTTCGGAGAGATGTTTTCTTCACAAAATTGCAAAAAGATAACTTTGTTGAAGGCACGCAGTTGCTATTAGCTCCGAAGACACGCTCGCTGTTGGAATACACTAACCGAGTAAGACTGAACTTGAAACACAAGCTGCTAAATGAGACCGAGACACTTTAAAAAGAACGAAAACTAGCTGCTTTATCTAAAGCTGCACATGTTTACAGTTTATGAAATTTAATATTCCTTCAGTTTGGGAACGTTTAGTACACTTTCTGATACATTTAGTGCAAATAAGAGTCATAAATAATACAATCGTTTTAGTCCTTCGGACTAGCAGTATAATGTTTGCACGTAGTAACATAGTTCAATGTTCAGTTGAACTAACACAAGGCACGTAACAAGACTTACTACTTGAAGTTTGCCTTAACGTTGTTATAAAGATACTGTACACTTACTGTTCTGCTCAACACCTCTGTGGAGTACTGGAAACAGTCACTCATAGCAGCAGCTGAAACCCGGCACTGGAACTGGAACCATCACTGCGAACTATATACTGACAAGAGAACAGTTCATAGCCTTCAGCATATAAAGCTCCCCCTCGCAACTGTATCATGAAGGTTTGTCCTTTATACTGATTGACGATGGTGGTCAACGTCACAAGTGCATGGGTCTTTGCATAAACGCGTTGGTTTAAACGGGCGGAGAAGCACAGCAGGAATATGACTATTTCCAACAAACTTCAACTAACTTTTGAAGCGAATTATTATGATCCGTTTAAAATAAATTAATTTCGTTTTTTTTTCTTGATGCATGCTTTTGTGATTGTTTTTTGATGCAAGGACGAGTAATTTGACAAATTAGTGACTTTTTGTAACTTTTAAACAATTGACCTCCATATGTAGCTCCAAAACAATTTTGATATTGTTC
The DNA here is from genome assembly GCA_039090855.1 of Macrothele yani. Taxonomy (NCBI): domain Eukaryota; kingdom Metazoa; phylum Arthropoda; class Arachnida; order Araneae; family Macrothelidae; genus Macrothele; species Macrothele yani. Next base: position 6,732,214 of record CM077012.1, read on the forward strand.
TTTTTAGTTTTTTTAAATTTAAGTATCTGGTTTATACACAAATTGTTGAACATACACAATCGAATCACATCACTGTGACCACCTCCTACTTTTGACGTCAACAGCGCGTAGCCAATGAAAGAAAGCAAGTGTCGTGAGTTGGCTTGGAGGGTATATAAGGTGTGCTGTAGACATTCTGAAAATATATCACTCGTTGCTGTCATGGATAAAAGGAGAGATTTATCTGATTTGCAAAAAGGGATGATTATCGACTTTCGGGGTAAAGGTGGTAGTATTTCCAAAATAGCGCAGTTTGTGAACTGTTCGCGTGCTTCTGTGGTTAAAGTGTACCATGATTGGAGAAATAGCCCCATTGCGAATAAGCGACGTGGAAACTGAGGAGCACCACGTGCCATTGATGTGAGAGGTGAACGTCAGCTTCGAAGGTGCGTGAGGGCCGATCGACACGCTACAGTGGCGCAAATCACCGGCTGAATGAACCAGGGGGATACCGCAAGTGGGTCTAAAACGCCAGTTCGGCGAACCCTGTTGCGTGCGGGACTCCGATGCAGTCGGATGGTCACTGCACCTATGCTAACGAAAGTGCATCGGCAGAAAAGGCTTACATTTGCACGGCAGTATCGGAATATGACCTTCGCTGATTGGCAAAGGATTGCCTTCTCCGATGAGTCACGTTTTCTGCTTCATCGAATGGATGGACGTTGGCGTATAAGGCGAGAAACATCAGAGAACAAACACTTTTCAACCATTTCTGGAAGAACACAAGTTGGTGGGGGCAGTGTTATGGTCTGGGGAATGTTTTCGTGGCATTCTCTGGGTCCACTCGTACCTGTGGAAGGCACTATGGATCGAATTTGTTATGAATCCATGCTTGCAGACCACGTACACCCATACATGCTGATCATCTTCCCTCGGGCGGATGGGATCTTCCAGAACGACAATGCGACATGCCACAGAGCTAGAAATGCCCGAGAGTGGTTGGAAGAGCACGATGAAGGCTTTCCCCAATTGAGCATCTGTGGGACCACCTCGATCGTGTTGTTCGCTCTATGGATCCTCCAGCAGCAGTCAGATGCACTGCAGTCAACATGGCTCCGCATACCTGTGAACGCTTTCCAGCAGTTGATTTAGTCACTCCCAGCCAGTCTAGCTGCGTCCGCGCTGCCCACGGTGGTTACTCTGGATATTAGCTAGTGGTCGCAATAATGTGACTCGACAGTGTATAAATGTAGGGAGCAGCAAAATGATCTAATTTAATTTGCTATGTCATGATTGCGGAAAAGTTTAAGGTGGCTATAGCAATCACTTCAAACCTGGAAACTAAAAAAAAAATATATCTTGAAGGCCTCGCGCCCCAAAACTTATAATAATAATAATAATAATAATTATTATAATAAATTCTACCGAAAGTGATTTTGTTATTATTTCCTAAGCTGCGGGACTCTGTGAAAGCGCGAGGCCCGGGTCGTTTGCCACGGTTGCCCCGATGGTTCGGCCGTCCCTGTTCCTCAGTTGCGTACTCAACCATTACTTGGAAATGGCTTTAGAAAATAATTCAGACGTATACGAAATATAAATAGCGGCAATATGGAAAATATTCATGATTTGAACAACTTTGAAAGAGGCATGATAGTGGACGGACAGTTACAAGCAACTGATAAACGGCAAACCTTTTTGGTTATGCAAGAATAACTGTACCTAGGTTGCACAATGAGTGGTGTACAAACAAAAAAACATGCAGTCAGCAGGTCATCCTGTGGAAGGAAACGACTGGATAATGAACGATAGCAACGGCGGCTGGAGAGGATTGTACTAGGCAACAGACGAGCTCCATTGCGTCAAGTAACCGCGCAGTACAACAGCGGTATTGAGACGAGAATTCAAGAATACGCAGCCCGTTGGACATTGGAGCGAGTGAGCTATGAAGTAGACTGCCCGATCGTGCACTGCTCGTTTCTGCTAAATATCGACGAAATCCTTGGCAATGAGTACGAGGACACCGGAGCTGGACACTAGAGGACAGAAAAACCTTGTTTGGTGCGACGAATCACATTTTTAATTAATACGCGGGGAATGACTGGCCACGATATGACGTCAACTGAACGAATCGATTAACTCCGGTTGGCTAGCGTTAACTGCAATAGCTCGTGAAGGCCATGTAATGGTCAAAGGTGACAAGAATTAGGTTCCCTTATACATCTGGAACAGCATTTGAATACCATGAGTTATCTTAACATCATTGCGGACCAGAAACACCCCTATATGTGCATGGTGTTTCCTGATGGAGAGGGCTACTTCCAGAAGGATAATGCCATACCATAAGGTTCGGATCGTCACACAGTGGTTTCAAGAGAATAACAGTGACTTCAAAGTGCTAAAATAGACCCCACAGTCGCCAGATATTGACCAATTGAATAACTGAGGGATCAGATTGAGGGAGCCATTCATAACAGAGATCCTGCTCCAGTGAACATTCGGCAATTAACTGAATTCATCACATTCGCTGGCTTAACATACTTGTAGAACATCAGCACATCGTTGCCACATCGAATTGAGACTGTGTTGAAGGACAAGGGCGGCTCAACACATTAGGTTAGTGTTCCTAATAATTTGCTACATCATTGTATTTCTCGATACATTCCTTTGATACCATCAATACCTCATTTGTGTATGCAGAAGCTTTTCGATAAGTGTAAAGAAATCAAAAATATTTTATTCAACATCATATTTTCAATACCCAGAATTTCGCCATGTAAACTCAGAAGTCATCGTAGTGGAAAATAACTTCTACTTTCCGAGTTTATCTCGTGAATTTAAATATTGAAATGAAGACGTTAATATATAAGTACCTATGAATCTCATTCTATTGCATTACAGCGAGGTTTTCTCATGTGTTGAATCTTTCTAACTTCGTTAGGTATTCATACAGAATCAAAGCCTAAGGTCGTTTTCACTATTGGTGTAGACTGCAAAATTATCCCTCGGCTATAAAACTGATAATGAAATTGTGCTTCTGCTGCGGTATGAAAGAGAACCGAGGATCACAAAGCAATTGGTTTTATAGTGATCTTTTTTTTCTGTGATTACTTCTCTTCGAAAAGCAAAAAATCTGACAAAGGACAATTTCACAATCGATATCCCAAGAAATTAATTAGTCCTATAAATGTTTGCCACCGAGCTGGTATTATAAACTGATAGAAAACACATTCAACTATCGATACGAAAGTTTCTCCAGGAAACAATAGTCCTAATGGGAACCCCGAGGAAACGGTTGCTTCTCGGAATGAAATGCATTGAGATGTCAGTTGATTAGATGCACCGGCCTTCGTCACATAAATAGTTCACTCCGACACGTAAGACCGTATCTAAGTGCAGTTTACGTTATGAATTAGGACGACCACCTTTTCAGCATCAGTTAGAGTTCGCCTGAGAGTCAGAATGGGCAAAACTTGTGATCTGAGCTGCTTTGAAAGTTACATGGTAGTTGACGCCAGGCGTGTTGGTTCGAGAATTTGCCAAACGATCGTCCTGCTGGGGTTTTCACGCAAAACCTCAGCAAGAGTTTACCGTGACTGGTTAGACACCATCACAGCAATCGGCGTTCCTGTGGACGAAACCCGCTGGTGGATCAGAACAGTCAAAGGATACTGGCTAGAACTGTGCAAGCAAACAGACGGCCACAACCCCATAAATAACCCCAGAATTCAAAAGAGCCAAGGGTCGACTTCAAACGTACCACATATCGGACCATCTCGCGAATGGGTTACAACAGCCGAAGATCATTTCGTTAGTCTACTTTGACATTTGTGATCCAGCAGCTATTTTTCTTCACAGGATCACTGATTTCTGATAGTATTTTTGCTTGTAGAACCATTCGGGGTAAACCCTTGCTACTGTTGTGCGTGTATAGGTCACTAGGGCCACCGTTTAGGAGATGCCCGAACGACATGCCTGGCGCTAACTATCATGCTACGTTCAGAGCCGCTCAGATAACTCGTCTTGCCCATTCCGACCCTCAATCGAACACTAATTCATGTTCGACGAGCTGGTGTTCCTGATTTGTACCACACACCTTGTTTACGGGCTTACGTGTTGGAGTGAGCCATTTATATTATAGGAAGACGGCAGGTGAAGCTAATAAACTGGCATCCGAGTGTAGAGCATTTTAGTCTCATAACTCTGGAATACGCTTTAACTTTTACTTGCGCTCTTAGTGCATAATATACAGGGCAGTATAATATGGAATACACCTGCTATAAAAGTTCTACTATGATGACATAAATGTTTTTGTGTTTCTTTCAGATAGTGTTGTCAAGATCATGCACGCAAGGAGTAACTACACTGCTGGGCACCAAAAATGCAGCACGAAGAAGGACACGAGATAGCAAAGCCAGATTTGTTGGACACATAACAACAGATACAAAGATGAAACGATTGAGCTTACAGGCCCGTGCGACTTGCGGAACACGCAGACACCAATAGTTCGTGTGGCCCCCATGGCTGAAAATAACGGCCGCTATACGCCGCGGCATCGAACGAAAGAGGCTTTGGATGTGGGCTTGGGGGATGTCGGTCCAGGCTGCGTCCACACGTTGCCACAGTTCATCAGGCGTAGCCGCGGGTGGTGCTTGCCGGGCCACTCGGTTGCCGATCAGCGACCAGACGTGTTCGATGGGCAACATATCGGGAGAACAGGCGGGCCACGGCAGCAGAGACACCTGGTGGGCCGTGAAGAATTGTTGCACGATGCGTGCCTCGTGCGGGCGCGCATTGTTCTGTTGAAACGTGGACGCTGGCAGGTCCTGCAGGTAAGGGAATACTACAGGCTCCAAAACGTCGGAGATGTAGCGGTGGCTGTTCAGTGTACCGGCGATGCGTACCAGAGGGGTGCGGGTGTCATATCCAATTGCGCCTCAAATCATAACGACAGGCGACGGACCGGTATGGCGATGCATGATGCTGGCGTCATACAGTCTCTCGCCGCAGTGCCGTCACACGCGGATCCGACCATCGTGGTGTTGCAGGCAGAAGCGGGATTCGTCGGAGAAGACAATGTCATGCCATTCCGTAGTCCAGTTGCGGCGTTCAACGGCCCACTGCCGCCGCACTCGCCGGTGGTGTAACGTCAATGGTAATCGGGGCAATAGGCGCCGTGCGACAAGTCCCCGCTCGTGCAGACGACGTCGAACGGTACGTGCTGACACAGTTTGTTGCGCAACACACCCTTATTCCTGCGCTGACGTTCGTGATGTGGCGTTGCAAGCCATCAATGCCAGCCACACAATATGCCGGTCCTCTCGTTCGGTGGTGTGCGGCGGCAATTGCTCGCGTCGGTCCGTCTGTCCCTCCTGCACCCACCGAATCCATACTCGCCTTGCTGTGGCTGGATGTCGTTTCACACGGGTGCCGATGTCTCGGTACGATAAACCGCTGTCGCGATAAGCCACTATTCGTCTTCTGTCGAACTCCGAAACGTGCTGTAATGACTGCCTTATTTTGCGACGACGCATCAGGAAGCTTCCCACGCACAGGTCCTGCAGCACAACACACTTCCACTACTTACACTGTGCACACTTCTTATAGTGCTTCTCGGTGGCGTGCCGGGCGCACATGATTTGCATATGCCCTGTAGTGCTAATCGTTTGCATGTCCTCTTGCGGGCGACGCAAGCTGCGAATTTCAGGTCAATCGGATGCTTCTTTCTTGGTGTTACATTTTGGGTGGCCAGCAGTGTACTTTAAAGGTGGTGAAACATCGTAAAAAAGACAAAATCGGCTGACCAGTGGGAATTCGAAGAAGGCAAATTATTGGAGCTTGTTTGGATGGTACATCGGTGATTGAAACTGCGGATTTGTTGTATGTATCCAGAATAACTATATCGAAGGTTATGACTGCATTCACCAATTCTGGAAAAGCAACATCGGATAAGACAAATTGTGGCAGGACAACGAAGCTGACTGAAAGGGACCTCGAGACAATTGAACGGATTGCAGCAAAAGTAACTGCAACCCCTGAATCTTATAAAACCATTTGCGGGAAAATTCACAAAATTAAAATTTATGGCGGAGCCGTTATCGCCAAGGCACTCGTTAGTGGTGCTAACTCGAAAAGGAGGATGCAATGGTGTCACCAGCACGAAACTTGGACACTGGATGACTGGAAATATGTGATTTAGTCCGACGACTCAACACTTACAATTTTTCTAACTTCGGGGAGATTTTATGTTTGATAAATTACGAAGGAAGCTTATATCTACTGTCTTGTGCCAACCGTCAAATATGGTAGGGGGTCAATAATGGTTTACACAGCAATCTTGCTCGCTCTCTCTCTATCTCTAAGAACGTTCTTCAGGTCCTGTCACCACCCTGTACGGACGAATTACAAGCACTGTATTCCTTCACATTCTGGGCTATCAGTCATTCTATGGTACAAACACTGTTTCTGCTAAACGAGGCCATCTTTTAAGGAGAAAGTATTCCAATATACACAGCCAGATGTGTCAAATCTTGGTTTGGGGAGCATGAAACTAAAGTTAAACGTCTCTCAGGGCCTTTACAATCAACAGACCTTAGTATGATTGAGCCCTGTGGATAAAATTGGAGGATTGAAAAACAGATTCCCTCCACCATCGTCACTCAAAAAGCTTGAGACTTTCCTCCATGAGGAACGGTCCCCAATTTTCCTCTGAAAACTGTTCACGATAATTTTTTAATCTAGCTAATGTTGAATACAAGCTGTTGTAAAAGTAAAGGTAGCCCAACACCATATTGAAACTTACCTATAGCCATTCTTACAAGTGTTTTCATTATTTTGCACACCCGTATGGTTGAGTTTGGTTTAAGAACTTCTGATCAAGTCAGAACTAATGCAGTCCGTGTTTTTGCCAGCTGCTGTGACAACATAGACGAGGGAAAGATTCAAAATGGAACAAGAAAACAAACGCCCACCTATAAGGCAAGAATGCCCACATATCCATATTTGTCGCTTACTAGATTTGCACTCTATGTTCATCTAATATATTTCCATATCAAAATTCATCAAAAACGTTCAAGAATAAAGTAGCAGCATAGCACCACTGATACCGCATTATTGTCGAATTTCGTGAATATCAGTCAGTGTGTACGAAATCATCAATGTAAGTACAATATTTGATTTCTGACGTACGACTTAAAAATGTGCAAATATGGAAACATTTAGAAACTGTAAGTTTTATTTTATTAAGCTACAAGATCAGAAACAAGAAATTGAATGGTCTTTCCGATGGCCGGATGGTCCAAAGTCCCGGCTCCTGACCGCTTGCCCGAGATAAGAGTAGGCTCGAGTCTCGGTTGAGGCATGACGGGTGTGTCTGCCTGATGACGAAACATCTCGAACAAGTGGCCCTAAATGTGGGCCTGGAAACTGCTTATATCCCTCTGCGTTAATCATGGTGGTAGTTAAACCCCGATACACAAAAACCAAATTATCAATGTTATTAATGCAACAATAAAACGAATCAACAATGAAGCCTTTTAAAGCAAACACACATGTGAACCATTAGTACAAAATACTCTCTTTAACAAGTTTGCTTTTTGCATATTTTTTACCCAAGAAATGCGCGTATTTTGGGGGGGGAGGGGAGATTGCCAGAGAATTGCAAAACGAAAGTTGATATGTCTATAAAATTATCTTAAAGTTTAAATCATTCGTTATTATGGAGTGGATTTAGAATAGCGGCTAGTCAGTTTTTAGCTGGTACGGGGAGATGTGTTTCGAATGGTAATCCCCAAACTCTGGAAATTATTTCAGGATAAACTTAGTATCATTCAATAACAATCAGAAAGTTTTCCCATAGACACCTGACTATCGTAAAAGTATCACAACGTCTCTAGGCAACTGGTATCTGATTTTAACAGCCCATTATTAGAGAGAACTCTGAGCGCCCGAACATTCTTTGAGAATTTCTTTGTCCATCGAAAGAATTTTAAGAATGGTTTAAAGAAGTACTTAAGAGATGAAGACTTCTTACAAGACGATGAATGACATGTTGCAATAAACTTAATTCTCTCTGACATAAAAGCTAATCAGAGTAGGTCTGGGGAACGTATGTTACGACACCTACGAAACGTGGGTAGGGGTTCTCATCACAGATGAGTAGAGACTCAGTTGGCTATGCGTCAGTTTGTGTCTAAATAACTGTTTCTAGGATCCCGTCTGATTTACTACAGTTAGTTTTAAAATGATATTAGTTTAACACCTCGATTGAAGCATTCAGTTAATGGATGGATAACATTATCAAAGGCATTAAGAACACTTTATCAAATGTTTCTAGATCTAAAACTTTTTCAAATGGCAGAGTGAATATGTTGAAAGTAAAATCACGAATAAAGTCTCTTTAATTATGTTTACTATTACTCAAGTAGATATAACAGGAAATAATTTTGCAATTATTTGTAAGAAACTCTACATGGAGATGGTGGTTTAAGATTTTAGTTCGTTGTTCGCAGGTTGTTCGTTGTAAGACAGTCACTTAAATACTAAACATATGGATAGTTAATTAAACGACCAGAATTCATTCGACTAAGAAACTACTTACTTAAAAAATCAAATTCGTTCTTTTTTCTTTACTTGTCGACTCACAGCTGGTAAACACAAATCCACGATAACACCAAAAACGTATTTCCAATCATGAGATATTATTTTAACACTTATTCGACGTTTAGGTAATTGACTTTAATATCAGGATGACATGCCGTCCTACTACGCTCAGTATATCGTCTTACGTGCACACCCAGTCTTTACACCGGGCGCGCGCATGGCTTTTTATTTACGCTTTCCAACTGTAGGTTGAAGAAGCGTCTATGCTCCAGCTTTGTCCGTCCGCACGATAACTGGCGTAAAAATGGTTCGATTTCGATGAAATTTTAGTATGTGGTAGCGGACCACCTGATGACGAACCCTATTGAAAATGGGACAAATGGGGTCAAAGGCCACGACGTAGGAGCGGGATCCTTCCATTGCCCTTATGCGTCATAATTTGCGTAAATATGGTTCGATTTCAATGAAAGTTTACTATGTGGTAGGGGACCACCTGGAGACGAAACCTATTGAAAATGGGTGAAGTGGGGTCAAAGGTCAGGACATAAGAGCGGGATGCATTCCATTGCCCTTATGCGCTATAACGTGCGTAAAAATGGTTCGATTTCGATGAAATTTCAGTATGTGGTAGGGGATCACCTGGGGACGAACCCTATTGAATGTGGACGAAATGGGGTCAAAGGTCAGAACATAGGATTGCGATCCATTCCATCGCTCTTATCCCATATTATTAAGGTGGACGTCAAGTAATTTTGCTCCCTATACTTCCAATGGAAAAACTTTTGTACGCATTTCCTTCAAAATTAATGTGTTCCCAAGGATGAAAATTTGAACATCGATTAAAATAACTTTATGATAATTTGGAATACTTAATATTTTCTAAAACATAACCATAATTATATTAAAAATCAATAACTTTTCCTTTGGTGATGTTGAAACCAGAAAAAGGATGGCGCGACCTGTACTTTGATGACGTCAGTAGACAAACAAATGTTGGATTGCATAACTATGGTTATGTTTTAAAAAATATTAAGTATTCCAAGTTATAAAATGAAGATATTTTAATCGATGTTCAAATTTTCATCCTAGTGAATGCATTAATTGTCCAGAAAAAAGATGGCGCGACCTGTATTTTCATGACGTCAGTAGACAAACAAATGTTGGATTGCATAATTATGGTTATGTTTTAGAAAATATTAAGTATTCCAAGTTATAAAATGAAGCTATTTTAATCGATGTTCAAATTTTCATCCTTGTGAACATATTAATTGTCCAGAAAAAAGATGGCGCGGCCTGTATTTTTATGACGTCAGCAGACAAAAAAATGTTGGATTGCATAATTATGGTTATGTTTTAGAAAATATTAAGTATTCCAAGTGTGGTGTCATGTCGTCGCCCCATTAGATCCTGGGGCGCGTTCATGCCATCTATCTCATTACGTCACGTGTTGTTTGTTGATACTATTAAAGTATTATGACGTCACACCTTGCTAGCAGATGGTCGCGATTCCCATCTGCCTCATTACGTCACGCGTTGTGTGCGTATGTTCATCCGCACGATAACTCGCGTAAAAATCGTTCGATTTCGATGAAATTTTAGTATGTCGTAGTAGAACACCTGGGAAGGAACCCTATTGAAAGTGAACGAAATGGGGTCAAAGGTTAGGACATAATAGCAGGATCTATTCCACTGCTCTTATGCGTCATAACTAACGTAAAACAAGTTCGATTTCGATTAAATTTTAGTATGTGGTAGAAGACCACCTGGGGACAAACCCTATTGAAAATTGGCGAAATGGTGTCAAAGGTCAGGACATAGGAATGGAATCACTTCCATCGCCATTATGAGTCAAAATTTACGTACAAATGTTTCGATTTGGATGAAATGTTGGTATGTTGTAGGGACCTGTCTGGGGACAAATCCTATTGAAAATGGGCGAAATCGGGTAAAGGTTAGGACATAGGAGCGGGAACTATTCCATAGCGCTTATGCATCATAACTTCCGTAAAATTGCTTTGATTGCGACAAAACTTTATCATGTTATTTCGGAGATATACTGAACCAGTTCTGTTGAATATCATCCAAATGGATCAAAGGTCAGGGCACAGGTGTGAGATTTATTCCACAGCCATTTTCCTCATAACTTGAGTAATTTGCTTGAGTAATGATTTCTAGTATATTGGAAATCGTATCATAATCAATGCATTGCATGATTTTACTAACTTGTTTTCCTCTGACTCACTGTAAGGCGTTGTCAAAAGTTATAGAGAAACTTGGTGGTTTTGACCTACCATTCCGAAGAAAATATAACGAAAAGGTTACATAATTTATATGAGAACAGAAACTAAAAAGAAAAGGTAAATTTACAGATCACGTCATAGGCTGCATTGGTAAAGGAAAAGAACAACACACTAACGTACATGCCAGACACTCATGATACACAATCTCTTACTAAAATATTCTTTGCGCATGTCAAACGTTTCAAGCTAAAGATACCTAATATTAAATTCCTTTTCATTTACGGAATACCAGATTTTCATGAAAATCTTTTATCGTTCTGATTTATCAGCACTGGAAGTCACTGTTACAAGAGTAATGTAGGTAAATTAAAAGTTTTCTAAATGCATCCAAACCATCTGCGGCAGTAGCTCTTGTGAATGATACTGCAAATCAGCTTGGGCAGTAGCTGGGAAGGAGGGATCCTCCAAATCAAATGTGGCATGAGCTCCGGGCGGGGGAATTCTCCATATCAGCTGTGGTAGTAGCTTTGAGAGGGGAAGAATTCTCCAAATCAGCTGTAGTAGTAGCTCCTGGTGGGGGAAAATTTTCCATATCAGCTGTGGCAGTAGCTCCGGGCGAGGGGGATTTTTCCGAGTCAGCTGCGACAGTAGCTTTGGGAGGGGGAAATTCTCCAAACCAGCTGTGGCAGTAGCTGTAATCAGGGAGAATCATCCAAACCAGCTTTTTCAATAAGTTTGCAGGAACAATGGAAGAATATTCCGCTCGAGACGCAACGAAATTTATTGACAGCATGCCCAGATGAGTTACCGCTGTCATTAAATCCAGAGGTGGTGCTTCTATGTACTAAGACTTCGCAATTAAAGCGTTTTTTGCACCTGTAGATAGATGTCCAAATACCTTTCGCAACGTAGTCCATACATACAATCAGATGAGAGTTTATTAAGTACACCTGCCCTCGTCATATAAATGGCTCCCTTCAAGGTGTAAGACGACATGAGTGCACGGAATCAGGCAGACCAACTCGTTGAGCACCAAGTAGCGCTCGAATGAAGGTCAGAATGGGCAAAACGAGAGCTCTGAGGTACTTTGAGCAGGATATGATAGTTGGCGATCGAAATGACAGTTCAAGCATCTCCCAAATGGACGTCCTCCTGGCCTTTTCACGCACAACAGTACCAAACGTTTACCGTGAACGGTGCAACACGTAAAAAAGATTAAAAGAAGCTTTTTCCACATCGCACCATTCATGGTAAGCCCTTGAAACGGTTGAGCGTGAAAACTTCAGGAGTACTGCCGTTTCAGAGATGTTCGAACAAGTACGCCTGGCGCCATTCCACATTTAAATTCGCTCATATCAATCATTTTACCCATTTTGACCCTTCAATCGAACAATAACAAAGGATCAAGGAACTGGTTTTCCTAGTTTATACGGCACACTTCGTTTACATGCCGTCTTACGTGTTGGAGTGAGCTATGTATGTATTGGGTTGGTGCAAATGAAATGTCCGGCGTCAGGCCCCCCACCACAGCGGAATGGAACCACCCACAGGTGTTGCGGGTATTACGCCACAGAGTAACTATAAATAGCTACCACGTGTGTGAATAACAAGGTTCAGGCGTGGTTTGTTTGGACGTAACGTGGCTTGCAAAGGAAACATGTAGACTCCGGATTTGAAAAATTGTTATTCGGTCACCGCCGAATAACAATTAGCCTGTCCGCGGTTGAATTCCCATTCAACCGCGGACAGGCTAACGCCCTCGGCTGGATATCAAGAGATCGGGGGTTGAATTCACCGGCGGTGACCGAATAACAATTTTTCGGTTGCTGTGTGTTGCTAAAGCGTAGAAAGAGCGATGTCTTTGTTTATCATGAACCATTCGGCGATGGTTTGTGAAGTTTCGCAGCGGAGATACGGACCTGCAAAACAAAGCACGTAGTCACTGACCTGTTGCTATTTCTGGCGATGTTCTGTTACGTGTGGTTGAAGCGGACCCCGAAAAACGTGTCGTGAGAAAGCGACAGAGATAAGTGTCCACCACACAACAGTTACTCGGCGTTTGGCTGCGCTGGGTAAAGTCAAAAAGCTGGATATGTGGCTGCCGCATGTGACAACTGCCAACAAGACTAGGCGTTTGGAAGTCTACAAGTCGCTGCTTTCCACGAATAAACAGGAGCCTCTACTGCATCGAATCGTCACCTGCGACGAGAAGTTGGTACTTTATGATAATCAGAAACGATCTGTACAATGGTTAGGTATGGCACAGCCTGCTGGACGGCATTTTAAATCTCTCCCACACACCAAGAAGGTGATGTTCCTTGTTTGGTGGTCCACAGCCGGGATAATTCATCGGAATTTCTTGGCTAGATGCCAAACCATCAGTGCCGAACGTTATTGTGCTGAATTACACCAGATGCTGCAGAAACAACCGGCTTTGGTCAACAGACTTGGTGTTCTTCTGCTCCAGGACAACGCCCGCTCTCATGTCGCACATCGAACGATGCTGACGGTAAGTGCCTTGGGCTATAAAGTACTGCCTCAGCCTGCCTATTTGACAGACTATCATCTGTTTCGTCGCCTGGATCACTTCCTGTCCGGGAAACAGTTCACAACAGAAAACGAGATTCAACGTGCAGTTGATGACTGTTTCGGGTCCCAGCTACAAGCCATTTTTCGTTCCGGGATCATAGCCTTGCCTGACAGATGGCAGCTATGTGTCGATGCCGAGGAGAATTATTTAACCTAGGTAAGTTGTCCTACTTTTCCGTTCTCGCCGTCCACGTGTGCTGGTCCTTTGCCGGACATTTCATTCGCACCAACCCAATATCAAGAATAGGCGTTTCTAAATGAACTAGCACATCACTATATTAAAGGAATGAGGCACTGATTGAACTATTACACTGCCGGACAATTGCTAAGGACGGATGACAATAGCAACGATAGCAACCATAAAATGGAAGGCAGGAAAATGTGGAAATTAGCATAAGTGCGGGATACAGTAAGACGTGCTGTGCGTATGCAAATTTTGGATTGCCGAACTTGTTCGTGACGTCATAGCGCTGATAAGAGATGTAAAGGATTTGACGCTTATTGACTGTTGTTGTTCAAACGCAAAGTTGAAAGGGAAAGAATCAATTGAGGAACTTGCAATTTTCAGTATGTCTTCCCGACATCACCTTGATGATTTTACGCGTGGCCGTATTATTGGCAAGATTGAAGAAGGCCGAAAAATAGCAGATGTTTCCAGGGAGTTCGACGTCAGCCACAGTGTTGTTTCAAGGCTTTGGAAATCATTTCACACAAATGGAGAGTGTAGCAAACGTCACGGAAGAAGTCGTGTTCGCAGTACGACACCTGCAGAAGATCTGTACATAGTGCTATCAACAAAAAGACACCTGCGCAGCACAGCTAGTGAGGTAGAAAATCAGTTTATGGCTGCTACTGGCAAGCGGATCTCCCGAAAAACTGTCGTCAGACGTTTGCATGAAGGAGGACTATACGCCCGCCGTCCTGTTGGGTGCATCCCATTGTCCAGACGTCACTGTACCGCACGTTTGCAATGGTGCCATCAACATCGCAATTGGACTGATAACGACTGGTCTGCTGTCCTCTTCTCAGATGAGAGTAGATACAGTCTATCGTCTGATTGTCGACGACAACTGATCTGGCGTGATGGTGGTACTGCATATTATGCAGCAAACATACAGGAAAGGGACCGATATCCGATATGTAGTTTTATTTCACTTGGCTGGCATCATGATCAATGGCCGTACGTCCCTCTATGTGCTTCCAACTGGGACTATGACTGGCCAACGATACATGACGGATGTTCTGCTACCTCATGTTCGCATGTTCCGTGGTGCTGTCGGTGATAGATTCATTTTCATGGACGACAACGCAACATGTCATCGAACAGTCGCTGTCCAGGAGTGTCTTGAGAGCGAGGATATTCAACGCCTCGTATGGCCAGCACGTTCTCCATATCTGAATCCCATTTAAAATGTGTGGGATGCTTTGGGGAGGAGTCTTGCTGGTCGCCAATGCCCTCCAATAAACAAGGACACCGTCATCCGTGCACTGACAGAGGAACGGGATAAATTACCCCAACAGCTGCTTGATAATGTTGTGCAAAGCATGACACGACGTGTGAAATCATGCAGCGCCCTCCATGGTGGCCATATCCCGTATTGACATCTTACGCCGGAACGCCTGCGGACGGTAATTGCATTTTTTTCACGTTTACGTATTCTGCACAAAATGGCCTGTTTGTCCCTTGAACACGTTCCAAAGTCTTCTGGATTTCAGAGCACAATACATTGTCTTTCTTGTAATGTCCTGGCATTCTGACATTATTTTATTTCACTTGACATCCAACCACACTTACTTTTTTATGCGCTATATAGCCGTTTATGATCCGTCCTTAGCAATTGTCCAGCATTGTGCAAAGGCTGCAGACAACTCAAAGCAGCATGGAGAGGTGCATGCTTATTGTAACCAGGAGAGATAAGAAGAGGAACTCGTATATCCGAAAAATGACAAGAGTGGAAGACATCATGATCAGAGGTAAATCCCTGAAATGGCAATGGGCTGGACATACTGCCAGAAGGACAGACCATCGATGGACAGCCGAAATTTTAGATTGGATTCTAAGGGACAGGAAAAGACCCAGAAGAATACCACATGGGAGATGGGTGGATGAAATTCGAAAGTATGCGGGAGTGACATGGAGGAGACTGGCACAAGACAGACCGTTGTGGAGGAAACTTGGGGAGACCTTCGTCCAACAGTTGATTGATAATGGTTGATGATGATGATGAAATGAATACGGGGCTATATCATTCCTTTTGCCGGAGAACATGAAATTAAAATTCTTTCGTTCAGTTTTTCGTTTGGTGTTTGAAATTCATATCCCGAGACTC
This sequence comes from Macrothele yani, assembly GCA_039090855.1. Classification (NCBI taxonomy): domain Eukaryota; kingdom Metazoa; phylum Arthropoda; class Arachnida; order Araneae; family Macrothelidae; genus Macrothele; species Macrothele yani. Next base: position 6,747,950 of record CM077012.1, read on the forward strand.
AATAGTTATAACGCGTAAAATCTTCAGAATGCAGTTATTTCTTATGCCAAAACTGCGTGACATGTCACACTCTTTATGTCATCGATAAGATGTCAGCTCTCCTAATTTATCTCCTACATTCCGGACCAGATGGTAATCGGAAACACCCGGAAGGGCTGGATTTTTTTTACATGTTTGAGGAATCATCGTTATACAATATAATCCTGCATGTCAGTCAGAGTGTTTGAACAAAATCTTTTCCTTTCTAGGGCTTCGATACTAGTTGAATGGCCAAGAAAACAAATAATAATTCTGTTGAGATGTATGAGGCCGTCACTTGTGGACTTCTCGCTCCATAAAGCAAAGAAAACCAACATATCAGTATCATGCGGCTGTGGATATCATCCTTTGTGTAAACCTTTTTGTCAGAGAAACTGAAAGCTCCAGATTGCAGGTCATTCTGAAAGGAAAAGTGACCTTTTGCAGAAGAAATTACGTCTTTCAGCTTCCGAAACACGTATTCTTTGTTGTCATGACTCCAACAAATGCACCGATAGTTTTTGTTCCTGTCTTAGGAATACAAACGGACAGCAGTGGCATTCTTCAGTGACTACTCCGAAAATAGCCAAAGGGATAAAAGAACTTGGCTTCTTTGCTGAACTTTACGTGGAAAACATTAGTCTATATCTTTCTGTCTGAAAATCTATCAAGAAACCTACCAAAGATATGTGTACCATTTTGGGGTTGTGCAAGCAAACGAAAACACTATTTATACTGAATACATATATCCCAGAAATAGAACTGTTCTAAGTTGTGCTCCGATAGACGTGCTTCCACGTGTTATTACACACCCGACTGGATTTGCAAGTCATTTCGTTGTTTGAAATATTCACGATCACCTTTTAAAATCTTTTATTGTTTTGGCGACCGAAACATCGATTAATGGCGATGGAATTTCAAATGAAGCAAAAACGGCGGAGGAGCTTTTGGTTTCGTTATTTCAAATCAGACGACGTTCTGTCAAAAACAGGCGCTCTGTACTACATGAGCTTAAAAAGAATGATCTTCAGTTCAAATACACAGTGCCTGGTCACTTTAGCCGAACATTTCTCATATTTTATCTAAATTAAGGAACACTAACTCTTTAAAGAACAGCTCGCAGAGAAAACGCGACGCAACTGAAACTTGACATAAGCTACCTAAACTCCCAAACGGGCCATCAGTTATTTATTAAACTCAAGCGTATAAGGCAAAAATACACTACTATTTATGAAAACTGCAACACCATGAAGGACTGCTGGTACTACCTTGAAACTTACAGGATATGCACAACAGGTTGAAGCATGCAACTGATTAAAATGTCAGTGAAAACGCGCATGCGGTCTTGGATATAAAGAACTGGCATAAACGACAATCAGTGAAGATCCGACATTCGGCCGAAAGGGTATTTCTTGGGTTTCACTATGCACAGTCGCCGAAGAAGGTCTCATTATGAACACATGACGGACTTTGAGCGGGGAAGGAGTGTTGGGATGAGCGAAACTGGATTTCCTGTTGCGGAATTAATTGCCGCTTGTACGAGCCGAAACGTCCGTACAGGGATGAGAATGTGGCGTCAGTGGTCATATGAGGCTCGGACGCACAGAAATCCCGGAAATGGACCGCAAAATCGCACGACCACACGGGATGACAGACACCTCTACCTCAAAGGCGGTGACCGATCGCACAGCGACATCCACGGTATTGGCGCAGCAGTGAAGCACTGTCACAGGTCAGACTTTGTCCTCCAGAACAGTTCGGCGTCGTCTGCTTAAATGAACAGTTCGGCGTCGTCTGAACAGTTCGGGGTCGTCTGCTCAACGGACTGCTAGGACTGGTCACTAGCAGTCCGTTGCTGCGCATTACTTTGACCCTTAACCACATATGCCTTAGGCTGCAATGGAGTTTCGACCACAGACACTGGTGCGCTGATTTGCAACAAGTAGTGTTTTCTGATGAGTCACGATTCAACTTAACACACCATGATAGTCGCATATATGTTCGAAGACGGAACAGCACCTTGTAGCGTCATGCGGCCCAACGCAAAGCGTTATGGTTTGGGGAGCGCCTTTGGGTTCAATTCGCGATCTCTCCTGACGCAAATTAAGGTAACATTCAACAGCCAGCGATACATCAGGTATGTTTTAGAGGCAGAGGGCATACCCTCCATTCAGAGTTGTCCTGACGCTATATTCCAGCAAGACAATGCAAGGCCACATGTGGCCCTGAATGCCTAAGACATCTTCCATGCACGACAGGTACCGCTTCTTCCCTGGCCGGATATATTGTAGTAGTGGAAAATGTAAATAACCTTTAATAATAGCGTAATGGAACGGGAATATTTATTTTATGAAATGTAATGTAATGTAAATATCTTTTAATTGGTGAATTTTAATGAATATGAAAATAATTAAGAATCCTTGCAGTTTTAGAATGTTTTAAAAGTAATCGTGGGAAACTTCTTAAGGATATGATTTTTGAGTTCGATTTGGGAGAGCCAATAAGTCACCGCAAACGATTAGTTTATCTGCGACTTCCGGAGTGGACAACACACAGGATTTCGTGTATAGATGGTGACAACAAGAGTAAGGCTTTTTTTAGAGTTTTAAAGCAACTCATTAGGATGGACTTCCGTCCTTCGGGGTGGTCGTTAGGAATGGAGATGCATGGAGAGTAGGTGTTCGGAAACAACAGGACAACGAGACTTCGAGGGTAGGAATGATGACGTGTGTTAGGGGAGAAAGCGTCTGACGGCAGTAGAGCGAAGTTGGGAGATGTTTCGGAGGTAGGTGTAGAATTGGTGAAGGGATGCGTGGTCTCCGCGCCCGACAGGTAAGCATCAATGAATAGCAACATGAATGAATACTCCTGGTCATCTGTGATTAGATGGTTTAATGACAGGTGACCAGGAGTAATAATTGAATTAAGCAAAATCACGTAATAAAGGATTTTATCAAACGTCAATTCGCTTCTGTTAAATGGACTTTTACTACACTAGTGATGTTTACAGTGCTCAAGGAACCTTGCAATCCTGTGATTCAAACCTATTTCAGTAATTTAAGAAAGAGTTAACACAGCAGTGTGACAATATCCCCGATCGAACATGTGTGGAACATGGTAGCTAAGCGAATGGCTCGTCAAGCTCCTGCGCCAATAACCACAAATGAACTCTGGACTCTCATAGAGAAGCAGCCTGGCAGACTATTCCCCCGGGACGATATCACAAACCTCTTCTATTTAATACCAAACCGTGTAGGGTCTGTTTTGTTACTCGAGGTGGCTTCACATGGTACTGAGTGAGTTTTGAAGCGAAAACCCTACTTGCATAGCGCTACAAGTGTAATAAGTTATCTCCTGTAACATGAGAAATCTGCGATTTAAATTTCATTTGAATTGCGCGATTCCTTCTTGGTGCTACAAATTTGAAAAACAGTAGTGTATATACACTGAAGAGCAATTGAATTAGAGATACCTGTCTACTAACATGTAGCACCACCTTTCGCCCTGATGAAGGCGGCGATTCGTCTCGGCATGGACTCCACAAGACACCGGAAGCGTTGGGAAGCCATACGGATCCACGACCCCTGAACACGCTCCCACAGTTCACGAAGATTTGATGGAGGGGGTCATCTCTCCATGGCATCACAGATGTGCTCGATGGGATTGAGGTCAGGTGACCTAGCTGGCCAAGGAAGCGAGGTCACGTCGGTGGAGTGTTCATCCAACCATTCGGGTACAATTCGGGAGCGATGGCAAGGTTGGTTGGTTGGTTGATTGATTTTAATGGCGCAAGGGCCATGGTTGGCCAAAGAGCGCCAAACAAAAGACTTTAAAACGAAATAAAATCAATAAAAAACGTACACAAGATTTAAAACATGCTGATGCGGTAAAAATGAAATATGAAAGTGAACAAGTTAAAATCTAGATGAGTTTAAAAAAGTCAATTTCCTGTAAAAATGAAAACACTGCTCTCGTGTCGCAGGCGTCGCCGAGAATAGTTTGCAGCGTAGCTGCTCCTTCGTCCAACAGATGAGAGTGAAAATGACGAAAACGATGATCACAAAAACGAACACAAGTACACAAAACATGAAGGATGGTGAGACGACAGTGGCACGCCTCACACACCGGAACACTCACGCCACACAGCAAAAAGCCGTGAGTAAAACGACAGTGCCCAATGCGGAGAGACGTGCAAGAACTACTTCCTCACGACGGTTCTTCCGCAAACTATACTTCCAAAGTCCGATCTGTGGTTTGATAGAATGCAGTTTATTGCTACCCTGCTGAGACCACAAGGACTGCCACTCGTCCAGGAGAAATGTCCGGATCAAAGCTCTAAAATCTCGGAAAGACAGTGGCAGCCGAGCTGGCAACATGGAGGAAACAGACCTGGCAGAGAAATCTGCCAGCTCGTTACCCCGGATCCCAACATGGCCAAAAACCCAACAAAATCGGACCAGGAAGCCAACACCCTCCAAAGTTCCAAGAAGACGACGGACATCACGGATGACAGGTGAGTCCGTGTCCTCTGGAGAAGATAAAACTTGGATGACGGACTGGGAATCGGAGCAAATCATAGTGCGACGATAAGATCTAGACTGTATGTGACACAAAGCGAAGTGTACCGCACGCATCTCTGCCGAAAAGACGGTGGATTCAGGCGGAAGCCTCTCAGCATGGGAGGCTTCGCCACACACGAAAGCGGATCCAACAACCTCACCGGATTTCGACCCGTCAGTAAATACAGGCACGAAATCCGGGAAGAGAGACTGTTTCTCGGCAAAGAGCTGCTGGTACACCAGAGTAGGAGTGGAAGACTTTGGCCACACACAAAGGGAAAGGTCAGCCGTTGCTTGAACCGGCTGCCAAGGCGGTTTATTGTAGAACCGGGTCAAACCAATCCGTGACAAGTCTAGACCAGCATCGCGCACTGAGGTCGACAACCGAATCCCAAACGTCGGAACACAGGAAGGCCGGTGTGAGAATAGGCGGACACATTGCGGTTGGAAAATGGAACCATGCAGTGGATGATCAGGAAGAGACTTCAACTTGGTGAAGAATTGAAGAGACAGCTGCTTACGTCGGATGCACAACGGCGGTTCATGGGCCTCGGCATACAGGCTATGCACGGGAAAGGTACGGAAAGCACCAGTGCGTAGCCGCAGAGCCTGGTGATGGACAGGATCCAGAGGCCGTAACACGGAAGGTCGTGCGGAACCGTACGTTATGCATCCGAAGTCTAACTTTGACCGAATCAGAGAATGGTAAATGCGAAGCATTGAGCACCTGTCAGCCCCCAAGATGTTCGAGAGAGGACCTTCAGGATACTCAATGACTTCGTGCACGACACCTTCAAAGACTGGATGTGAGGTCGGAAGGTGAGTGCTCGGTCAAAAGTTAGCCCAAGGAACTTGGCTTCTGACACCACAGGAATGGTGGCACCATCCAGACGGAGACTGGGGACTGGGTGAAGGCCCCGTTTGCGGCAAAAATGCACGCAAACGGTCTTCTGGGTCGAGAAGCCAAATCCATTGTGGGAGGCCCAGGTAGAAATCTTATTAATGGCCGACTGTAGCTGCCGCTCAATAGTGCGCATGTTGACAGATGCGCAAGAGATCTGCAGATCATCCACGTACATGGTGCCACGGACCGTCGGAGGAAGTAGGGTGAAAAGATGATTAGCACGAAGGATGAACAATGTCACAGAACGAATGGAGCCTTGAGGAACACCCTGCTCTTGTGGGTATAACGCAGAGAGGGTCGATCCGACGCGCACATGGAACATCCGGTTCTGGAGAAATCCGGCAATGAAGGTTGGCAAATTTCCCCGCAATCCGCAGTCATGCAGATCACGGAGAATGCCGTATCTCCAGGTTCGATCGTAGGCTTTTTCCATATCGAAGAACAGGGAGACCAAGTGCTGACGCCCGACAAACGCCTCCCTGACAAATGTCTCAAGGCGAAGATGATGATCTGAGGTGGAACTGAATTTCCGAAATCCACTCTGATGAGGTGAAAAAGGTGACGTGATTCCAAATAAAAAACGAAACGAAAATTGATGATGCGCTCTAGGACTTTGCAAAGGCAGCTCGTCATAGCAATTGGTCGGTAGTTCAACGGATTAGCGGGATCTTTACCAGGTTTGAGAACAGGAACGACAATGGCAGTGCCCCAAGATTCGGGAAAGTCACGCTCGTGCCAGATGCTGTTAAACAGGACTAGCAGACATTCAGGAGAGGATGAAGAAAGGTGCTTCAACATTTCATAATGGATGTTATTCGGTCCGACAGATGTTCTGCCAGACCGATTCAGGGCAATCTTCAGTTCGACGGCAGTCAGCGGGCTGTTATAATCGATAGCGGAAAACGGTCCAAAGGAAACCTTGGACCGTTCAAGCCGCGGCTGTACCTGCCGGAACGAAGCAGCGTAATTTCGGCTGCTGGACACCGAAGAAAATGCGGCGCCCAGACAGTCAGCAATACCCTGAGCGTCAGCAACCGTTCCTCCACCACTCTCAAGAACGGAGATTTCCCCAGAAGGGTACTTACCCCGAATCTTGCGGATCCTGTCCCAAACGATCTTAGATCTGGTAGTGGTGTTAATCCCGGATACGTAGCGTATCCAAGATTCCCGTTGGCTACGACGACGTACCAAACGCGCGTAAGATTTGACTTTCTTGAAAGCAAGGAGTTTCGCGTCGGTGGGGTACCGACGAAACCTACCTCAAGCCCGATGTTGGGCCTGACGAGCTGCCTGGAAAATGGAATTCCACCAAGGTCGCGGGCAACGTGGAAGTTTAGTCGAAGTCTTATTGATGGTAAAGTCTGCCGCTTGCACAATACAATCCGTTACCGCCGCAACAGCTTCATCGATCGTACCCGAGGTCACCATGTCTGGAGTAATGGTCGCTGAAGCCGTGAATGAGTCCCACTTGGCTCGATCGATAGCCCATCTAGCAGGGGGAGTAGGATGACGGTACCCGTCACCTGCTAGACGGAGAAAGATGGTAAAGTGATCACTGCCAAGGGGATCATCAGACACGCTCCAGGACCAGTCAGGATATAACGATGGCGAACTCAAGGACAGATCAATGGCTGAGTACCAGCGGGTGGGCTCATGAAAATAAGTGACTTCCCCGTGGTTGTGGAGACAGAGGGACGTGTTGTAGAGAAGGGACTCAACAACACAGCCCCTGGAGTCTCGAGTGGTAGAACCCCACAACGGATTGTGTGCATTGAAATCTCCTAAGATCAAGAAAGGAGGCGGTAGCTGGTCAACTAAATCTTCCAGATCCGAAAGGCTTACAACAGCTTCATCTGGTGGCATGTAGGTTGAACACACTGTGAACAGTGTGTTCACAGATAGTCTCACTGCCACGGCCTGCAAAGTCGTCCGAAGGGCAACTGCAGTGACAGGAACACCATGAGTAACAACGACGGCCACTCCTCCGCAGGCGATAACGCCGTCCAGGTGATCTTTGCGGAAAAGGGAATGTCTCCGCAGCGAAGGAGTGTCCGCCGTGCGAAGCTTTGTCTCCTATAGACACACGCACACAGGTGTGTGCGAAGACAGTAAGCCTTTTAAATCATCCATGCGTGAACGCAGACCTCGGCAATTCCACTGAATGAGCGTGGCCATAATGAAAAAATGAAATGAAAGAATGAGGACAGACGACTAGAAAGTCTCCATGTCGTCCGTCGCCTCCAATCCATCGGCAGTGTCTGGTGGTAACACAGGGCTGTGCTAACCCCCTGTGTTGAGAGGTGGTTTTTGCCTTCTCTGTTTCGGGGAGGATGAGAAGGGTTTCACCTTTTCCGGCTTCTCCTTTTCAGTGCCCTGGACCTGGGTCCCTGTGATGGCCGAAGATGTTTTCGGCGTAGAAGAAGGTTTAGGCGACGATGTTGATGTCGCCTTGGATGCAATGCGGCGAGACTTCAGTGCTTCCAGCCCAGCAGCGACGATGTCCTCAAAATCATAAAGACACCGCGCCGGGATGGTCACCTCCGTCTGGACCGTAACAGTAGCCTTCTGCACCACAACCGAGGCATAGGAGCGCCGGCCGGGTGGAAGAGGAGCTATTTGCCGCCTGGCATCAGGGTATGACAGATGTTCAGTGGTCTTCAGGCGTTGGATAGCCTGCTCCTCGATCCACTTGGGACACTGCTTAGAAGACGCAGAGTGGGAGCCCTCACAATTCACACAATGATCCGACTCAGCGGAGCAGTCCGCCAAAGAGTGTTCAGTGGAACCACAGCGCCCTCACTTTGCTACATTACGGCAAGACTGCTGGGAGTGACCGTAATGCTGGGACTTGAAACATCTCAAGGGGTTCGGGACGTATGGCCGAACATCTAGACGCAGGTACCCCGCCTTGATGGAAGTTGGCAGGGTAGGTGAGTCAAAGGTCAGGACGATGTTCCGGGAGGGAATAGACTTCCCATCCCGCTTGAAAAGAATACGCCGAACTCCAGTGACATGTTGGTCCCCAAGTTCTTCCAACAATTCCTCTTCACTGCACTCGAGCAGGTCGCGGGAGTTGATGACACCGCGAGAGGAGAGGTACCCATGGGGTGAGGAGATCTGCACTGGAATGTCCAGCAGAACGGTCGTCTCCAGAGATGTCTCCACAAGAAGATCCCCTGACGGGAGCTTCTTAACACTCTTTGGTGAGCCCGCAACGGCCTGAAGAGCCGTATTAATCCAGAAAGGACTCTTCGAACTGAGAGACTGAGCAGGATCAACTGAATGAATGAGAAGAAACAGAGCATTGCAGTTTCTAGTTAGTAGTTTCTTAGTGGAGGAAGGTGTCTCTTCCTCCACACGGCGCTTCAAATTTACAGCATGGGAAACACTTTGTGTTGCCATGAGGGAGAAAAAAGATTCGTCCGCCAACCTCCCCTCCCACTACCGAGCCCAACGAGGGAGAGCCGAGGTCCGTAAGCCCAAGAGGACGCAGGACACGGCTCTAGGGATAGTCAGCGGATATAGCAAGTTGGTAGGGCAGACACACGCTCGGCATGCACCCAGACTTTCCCGTGCCCGGAGAACACCCCTTTGTCATGCCCACCCTACCCCCAAACTCACCCTGCCGAACAGAACGACAAGCCACTAGAAGTCTGGACGCCACTCGGCCACAGACTTCCTGACTAGGAGTGGGTTAGCTCCCAGCCTCCAGTTTAGGGTGAAGCAGAGGGCAAAGAGGAGTGTTGGCATCTGGAGACACTACAACCCGGCCCCAGCCTCCCCATTTACACCTGTATGGGTCACCGCACACGGTAAACGTGCAGGTAGGTCTAAGCTAACCAGCTCCGGAAAAAACAGAAAATGTAACATAAAAGAGAAAAGACAGGGAAGGAAACGAGGAACAAAACCCGGAGCTGGCGCCTCATCATAACCTCAGCAGCCTACATCTGAGGCAGGTACATGTCAATATATGAACTAAAGAAGAAAAAGCAAAATTATAAGAGAAAATTGGCTTGGGCCGTGGGGATGACATCCCCCATCAGCTGGAGGAACAGCTGTCCCTTCGGTATGTAATCGTTAAAGCCGCAGAGGCAAGAGAAACCGTCACAAGGTTAGCTCGGGCCGTGGGAGCGCCGCTCCCCAAATAACTGGAAAACCAGTTATCCCCGTGCGGGGATGGCAAGGTGCATTGTCTTGTTGCAGGATGAGGTCCCAGTGGGATGTTGAAGACGCACAAACGGGAGCAAATGGTCGTCCAGGATATCCCTGTAATGTTGACCTGTGAGGGACGATGTCACAAGTACCAGAGGTCCCATTTCAGTCCACATAAACAGTCCCCAGACGAGAATGACACCCCCACCAGCTTGAAGAGTATCCTGCTGGCAAGAAGGATCCATCGCTTCATGTGGTTTGCGCCGTACTCGTATCCGGCCATCCGCATGTACCAACGTGAATCTCGACTATCAGTCCAGGCAACATTTTACCACATGTCTAGGGTCCAGTGGCGATGTTCCAGCGCCCATGCTACTCTTTGCACCCTGTGATGCGGTACCCTCGTGGGACAATGGCTTCTGTACCCCATAGCGAGGAGATGGTTCTGGATGGTGTGGCTGCTTACACGTTTTTGTGCACCAGCGTTAAATTGCGGAGTGATTTTTTGCACTGTGGCCCGTCTATCCGCTGTTGCAATGCGAGCTAGCCGACGATGAGCCCGCTCATCCACACGCTGTTGTTCACGGCAGTTGGCCCTTGCAGGGATGGTTTTACCGGATTCGATGTACTCACGGTGCACCCGTGACGCAGTGGCTCGAGAAAATCCCAGTACCTGCACGACTTCCGAGATGGAGTGACCCATTCATCAGGCACCGACAATTTGCCCACGATTAAATGCGCTTAGATCCTTCGTCTTACCCGTGCTGCGTCCGACTTTTACTGATTCCCGTCGCATCACTCCTTATATTGTCGGATCGCTGCATACGTCATGTCGTTTCCGTTTACAGGGCCACATTTGCATAACGCCAGCTGTCTCTAATTCAATTGCTCTTCAGTGTAAACAGAGCGGAATTAAACAAGGAATTAGACAACACAACCTCACCCGTCGTTTTACAACAAAAGTAGGAATTCTTTTGAGTCAATGGGATCGGGAAAGCGGAGGTGTCAAAACAGCAAATATTTCGCCAAATTACATTTTGCACATAACCTGATTCTCTGATTGAGAATCTGTAAAATTTCAAAAATAAAGTTTAGGAGTTAAGACAGGCTAGGCTATTTGCGCAGATTGTCTAAAAAATGAACAGAAATAGAACAAAACTTGGTGTTTCTTAAATAAAATTGAAATCATGTTCAAATATGAAATAACACCAAAATTCCTCATACTAGAAAGCATACAGATTAAAAAGAGCAGATTCTTACAATAACGAAAGTCAAGTTTTTTGAAATTAAGGATGCGAACAATACAATGGGGCTGAATAGCATTTGGAAATGAAAAATATTTTTAATTGTAAAGTTGCGCTTTGCTTGAAAAGCAGACCACTTGGTCATAGTTCCCGAGATGCCTTTAAGAACTAGACAAGAAGGATGTATGCTCGATATTGCCTCGACAGACGGAAACATAAGAGGATTAGATTCAGGACACGTATCACAGATTTTTTTATCTGTTATATCAAAAAATCAAAATGGAGATCTGGCTACTTTTGAATGAAATATGGACAGCAAAAGGATAAAAATGGCAACTGTTTGGTCACTATGTTATGACAAAAGTTGCGCAGGGAGATCAGACAAAGATGCTTTCAAGTATTAGGAACATCAACCTAATAGTGTGTTGGGCCGCTCTTGGGTTTCAGAACAGCCTCAAGTCGATGTTTCGTGTATTTTGCGAGATGCTGATATCGTTCTATAGGTATATCCCGCCAAGTGGGTTCGATGATGGAAAATCTCTGTTACGAATAGTTCTCTCAATCTCCTCCCACAAGCGTTCAATTGGGTTAAAATACCAGCACTTTGAAACCACTATCCGTCTTCTCGAAAGCCTGTGTGACGATCCGAGCCTGGTAAGAGGGCGTATTATATAAATGATGTTCCACGTGTAGAAACGAACCCGATACCCGCCATGAAGATGAATGGAGATGCTGACGCCATAATCTCGCATGCCCATCGGCGTGTATCAACTCAACACGCGATTCATCGTATCCGGCAGCATTTTTATTCCCCAAGGGTACAGTTTTGGTGCTCCCGTGCCCAGAGAAGACTAATTTGTCGATTCCCTGGAGAGACGAGTGACACACGAAGAAGACTTCCACTCTTATACAGCCCATTCACGCCAATGTGCTGAGGGCTATATATATGTTAACATTCTCCTATAGATACCCTTATTGTACTGCGCGGTTATTTGACACAATGGAGCTCTTCTGTTATCTCGTGCGATCCTCCCTAGGCGACGTTGACATCGAACATCGAGTAGTCGTTTCCGCTCACAGGAAGACCTCTGACAGTTGTTTGTGCACCACTCAGGGTAAACCCTCAATGCAGTTGCTTTTGCATAGGAGAAAGCTTGCTTTTTCTGAGATGCCTGCATCTAACCCCCTAGCTTCCACTTATCATGTCTGTTTCCAAGTCACACGGGTTTTCCCCCATAATGCCGCTGCCAATGCTTCGTACATGTCTGAATCATTTTCAGCGAGCTGTTTCTAAAGCCATCTCAACATCATAGTTGCGTACGTGAGAACAGCAGGTGTCTGATTGCTATTGGGTGTTTCTAATAGCTTGCTACTTTAGTGTAGCATCACGACATACTGCTGACGGAGGGAGTGCATCGGATGAGAAGAGCTGAGAAAGATCAGGATGGTAAACTTTGATAGAAACCTTCATTTAGTAATGTATCGGTTGTGGTAAAGTAAGAAACTGGGAGGCCAAACGTTTGAGACGTAGTTCTCCGAGGTCAGGAATTCTCCCCATTGCTTCTAAGAAAAGCAGAAGAAATGTTGCCTTTCCATGCTTATACGTTAATGAAATCAATCATTTCGGTATCTAAATTTAGGAACAGAAACTACGTCTGCGAACCGATTTAATTCATTTGAATCCGCGCATTTTTCAAAATGTGAGAAATAAGTGATGGACGCGCCAAACGCTCTACGAAATTATAGTCGATGTTAATAAAACATTTAATTGCGAATAAACCTTAATAATGTATTCTATTTCAACATCACAAGTGTGTAGTTTTAAATTATATATACAGACTGCCGAAGTAACTGATGGTAGGTGGGCACATAGGAAAACAAGAAAAAAAAGTTGAAAATTATAAAGACCAAGAATGAGATGAAATGATGAATTGACTAAGAGCGAGCAAAATAATTGTTAAAGAGGCTGCGATCAGACGGAATAGGAATATACAAAATTAACAATTCTGAGCTGTATGCACTGTGTCCGGATGGAAGGCATCCAAAATAAAAGATGTTTATCTTGGAAAGTATATATTATGTTGACTTCAGGTTCGGGCTATCGCAGAGGATATCGCTCAAAGTCTTTTTCCATGCGCATCTTACGTGCGTGAGTAAACTGATACCCGCTCACGTGCCAACTAGTGTCGGCATCTTGTCTAACCACAAACCAGCTCAACCAGAATGTTGACACCGCATGAGAAGTTTGCACACGTGCTGTGGCTTGCCGAATTAAAGTCTGTTGGTGCTGTTTAGGGTCACTTTAAAACGCAATATGGACGAAAACATCCAACACGGAAATGCATCTGGTTCTGGAACAACAAACTGAGTCCTACCGAAGTCTGTTACTTGAGAAATGTACTGTAAATCCACGAACGCGTTAGAGAGGCATTCCTGCGAAGACCGCGCAAATCAATTCGTGCTGCTAACTCGCAGCTAAACCTTCCATGTTCAAAGGTGCCCGATGTGGTACACAAGTTGCCTCGTCTACGGGCGTATATGATTCAAATGCATTAGACACTGAAACCTAATTGACCGTGTCCCACGCACAAACTGTGCTGTAGACATGCCGCAAAGAATTAACACAACACCCGATTTCCTCCACTAAGTGTGCTTCTCGGATGAGGCGACCTTTCATGTCAGTGGGACAGCGAATCAGCACAGCTGCAGGATTTTATGTAATGAAAATCCACATGTCAGCTAGAGAGAGGCAACGCCAAAGTTAAAGTCTGGGACGTTAACTCAGCCTCATGGTTGGCTATCACTTGGACTGCGAGAAGCCTGAGAGATGAATCGACATAGGAGGACCAATTGCTTCGCCTCTTCGGTCGTCAGATGTAACCCCACTGGACATTTTTCCTGTGGGGTTATGTCACAAACTTTGTCTAACAGATCAAAATCACCGATCTTCGGTTCAGGAAAGCCCGCATAACTGACGCTGTGGCTATCGTTACACCGAACATTGTTCAAGCAACGTAGAATGAGGTCGACTATTGTCTGGATGTTTGTCGAGCCACAAAGGGTGCCCACACTGAAATTCATTGAGATATTTATAATAAGTAAAAATACTGACATTTTCCCTTCATAATGGCACAAACCAGAAATGTATATAATAAATAATTTCAGACATCTTGAGACAAACAAATGATTCAAATATCACGCTCGGCCGCGCATGTGACACAAGCAAGAAAGGGTCGTAGCGCTGTGCCTGACCGGCTATATAAGGTCGTCCCGTTGCGCGTGTTTGCCGTTCGGACTCGTGCTGCTGTGTTGGTTGCATCCTTTGCAAGTGAAGTATACCTCGGAGAAAGGTTCGGAAGCAATACGAGCAGTTGGAGGAGTTCGATAGGGGCCGCATCGTCGGGCTCCGGGAAGCGAGATGGCCTTATCGCCGTATTTCACGCCATACGGGTCTTGCGGATATCACCACAGCACACTGTTGGGGGCAGTTGATAGAACAAGGGACGCAGTAGCGACACGAAGAGTCTGGGAAATCTAGACGAACCACGGAGAGAGAGAATCGACGAGTTGTCTGACATGCGCGGAGTGACCCAACAACCACGATTGCGGATATTCAGCGAGCAGTGGTGCCCTCCACGCATCATTCGATTAGTGCCAGCACCATTGGCAGACGGCTGCACGACGTAGGACTACACGCACGCAGGCCGTTACTTTGACTGCCCTTAACACCATTGCATCGTCGCCAAAGTCTGTAATGGTGTCGTGCCAGACTATCATGGAGCCACTCAGAATGGCAGCGGGTGATCTTCAGGGACGAGTCCCGCTTTTGTCCTGGAAGTGACTACCTACGAATCCGTGTGTGGAGGCACCGTGGTCAGCGCCAAGATGAAAGGTTTTTTGTCGAGCGTCACACGTCCATAAAGCCTGGTGTCATGATGTGGGGTGCACTTGCCTACGATGTCAGATCACCTTTAGTGTTCATTACAGGAGCTTTGATAGCCCAACGTTACGTTAATGAGGTCCTGCAACCAGTGTCCCCACCTTTTCTGAACGCTCACTCCGATAGGGGTGTAGTGTGGACGCGCTATCCACACTCCACCCCTACCGCACAATCTGCAGGAACTGCTTGAGATGATTCAAGCTGCATGGGATGGCTTATCGCAGGACACCATTAGGAACCTGTACAGCTGCATTCCGAGACGTCTGCGGTGTTGTGTGAGCAAACATGGCGGCCCGACCCCATACTGAGAGACACTACTTATTAGCGTGTAGCTCAATAAATATTTCCTGTATCAGTTTCAATGTTTAATCATTTATTGTTCCTGGTAACCTTTACCTTCTTCTCGAATAGCATTGCAATACGACACGTCCTTCTGGGTGCAACTATTTTTTTGACGTAGAGTGTAATTATTTCCCCTATCTCCTGTATAAAGTTTCTATTTTACACACACTTTCGTACCTAATACACATACAACTTTAATATTGTTTTCAATCTTCTAGAATAAAGAACATCGAACTTACTCTCAGATTTGTCACAAAACATCTACTTTTTTTAAAACACAGAGCGTAACACCTTAAATACCTGCAAGCTACTTGCGCGTAAATCATATAAATAACAAAACTTTCAATACAACTGCAAACGTTCACCAATAACTGAATTCATGAAACAAGATCACTCACCATTTGACGGGCTATCAAAATCATTTGCGGCCAGGTAGCATTCCATTTCTACAGAATTACTCAGGTCACCAATGACTTCCTCCGTTCGATTATCAGTTACAGGAGTATTGTAAAACATTTCTGTAATCTTTACTCGGGGCTGAAGAACAGGTTCCAGCACACAAAAATATCGACGAAAGATCGCTACTAAAGCAGTCTCCGTTACTTTGGCTACACTACAAGACAGCAAACTTTTATGCTACCAAGCAGTCCTTCACATTCACTTTAAATGCCCTAAAAAGAGTTAACCATGGCGAGAAAAAAGTACGAGAAAAACACTTTAAAAATGTAACAATCACTCACATGTAGCCACCTAAATCTTCTGAGCTGCAGCGATCGAAATAACAATGAAATTGCAGATTGTTCCAAAAGCGTTTCTGACCATAATAATCGATTACTGTATTTCGGCAATAGAAGGTTCTTTAGGTGCAAAAGGTCAAGGTTGTGCAAGTGTACTCACACCATACAAACCTACAATGTAAGACTGATGATTCCAAAATCATCATATCATCAGAATATTTTCGCTTTTTGTAATGACAACATGTTCTAAATGCTTACTTTTGGCGGCAATACACTGCTTTTTCCAGATATGTTTGTGTTTCAAACCCTCTTAAATTATATTTTTCCTTTTCTGTCAAAACAAGTTCAGCTGCTTTTTCGTTTTTGTTCTTCTTTTTATTCCAAAAAGTGTTTTTTACATCTATTCTCCATTTTATGAGTTAGATAAAAACTTTCATCGTCCTTTTATTATCAGCATTCGGAAAAGTCTGTTCGCACTATGAACACGAATTATGCTTTTAATCATAGACTACGTTGAAAACTGATTTCGAACTACCTTCATCACAACAGTCGTATCAGCGTAAACTTTGTAGAATATTTTGGATTTAAGCAGAAGCTGTATGTTTACGTCTTTATTTCCTATCTGTGAAACAAATACGTTCTATGTTTCAAAACACAGATTAGAAAGTATCTGAGGTTTGTCTTCCTTCATTAAAAATGTTTTGTGTTCATTCAGTGTTTGTGCGAGGTCGTAAAAGTAGGAACATCGTTTGCAGTTAAATAGACGGTAGATGTGAACTTTAAATGAGACGAGTGAAAGTTTTAAACTTCTGTATAAATTATTCTATCGGAAGTGTTCTTCAAAGTCTCTAAGTGCTTTCGTATTCCGCATACAAACTCAATGACTAGGTAAATCGCAATTTTCTTCTTCTTTGTGTAAATCTTTTATTGCAAGAGGCTGTACATAGGATCAAAAATATATCGTCTTGGTATAACAAAGAACTTGGCAAAGGTGACCATTCATTTATTACATCGCTTTTCTGAAATCTTTCATTCAAAACTTATTTGGACTCATTTTGATACCTGCATATATAAAAGCGTTAGTTGTTTTCACTTACAGTAAAAAACAGTTTGTAAATGTTCCATTTAAATTTAGTATAGTATTGCACTTGTTTTATTAAACAAGAAGTCAATGGACTTAATAAATGTTATTAAATATTACAGCTTGATGAGGGAAATGTTTGACTCAGTTCATTACATTTCTTTAGCGAACCAAGCGGAACGATTTACAACAAACACCATTCCTTCCTATCTAATTATCACTTTTCTTTGGGCTTTGCTTTTAAATATTGATTTCTTGAGCTTTTTATATTGCTTTTCTTTGGGCATTTATATGTTGCTTTTGTTTGGATTTAATTTTCTTAAATGATCTCGTGCTATTTCTCTTTTCTCCTTCTTATGTATTACAAAAATATTTAGTTTTACGCCACTTTTGAATAATACAGAATAAGTTTTTGAAGTTGACTATAATTCAGTGTATTACAAACGATGTCATTATTGCAAAGGGAAAAATTGGAAGTAATAAATGTCTTGAATGCTAATGTTTATGATAACACAAATTTTATATCGTGATAAGAAGTCCGTCATGGAAACGAATAAACACTTTTAGCCACATTCAAATCGGAATGTGCTTTCTGTTGGTTGGGTAATCAGTATAGTGCTTCGTTGGTATGAATTAGACAGCACGTAAGATTTTGTTTTATACAGAAAACTCAATTTGCATACAGCAAGGTATCTTAAGCTATTTAACTTAACAATGAGTCACCTTAAACATGGATAACCACGTAAGTATCCTGTTGCAAATGTCTTGTATTTTCATTTCCGAATACTGAACTGCGTTCATATTTTTGGTCGTTTACTGCAGCAATGTATGTATCCTTCGACACTTCACTAATAATGAACAAGCTGAGATACAGACGCTCAATTTTCACGGTATTATGTTGTCAGAAAGAATCAGTTTTCCTATTAAGTGGTTGCCAAAGATCATTCGAACTTTTGAAAGTTAAATTCATTTTCTAGAACATTATAATGCTTTTGGACAGCACACACACTTAGAAGAAATACACATTAAATGTTTAGTATTCTACGTTTCTAGAGTAAGTTCAAGATGAACTATGTAACGGATGTTATGTATTCAACATGTTTGCAAAGATAAACTGAATTCATTTAATTGATAATCAAAAGTGATGCAAATACTTTAATGGCTTGGATTACTTATACGAATATTTTTGTTTTTACAGTAAGCAGCCTCGAACGAAATTTTCTAACTCAGACACCAATTTGTGTGTGCCATCAATATATGTGTGTCTAACTTTCAGAATTATTAACCCTCAAGAAGATAGCCACAGGTGTCACAGACTATAAATGCATTTGAATAACAGAGCCGGCACTTCATTTGTAACTTCATGTAAAAGAGATGTTTTTGATTAACTGTCCTTGTCTAGATATTGTTTAATTAAGTGTGAAGAAACCTAACTGAAATCACGAACGTGAGGATACCTGATATTATTCAGCGTGGCACGTACGTTAACATTGCAGTGTTCATCAAAGTAGTGTAACTCGCTCTATTAATCTTGTGTTCTGTTACCAAAATTAATTCAGCTAAGAAGAACTCCTTTTTCTTTACTTTCTCAAATGCTCCTCAGCGCACAACCTCCTTTTGTCTGAAAAGAATCTAATTATGCCAGAAGAATGTCGAAGTTTATATCTCTGAACGTGAATAAAAATAGAAAAAAGTTTCCAAAGATTTAAGCTGCTTTGTTTATTTTTGATGCAGTAATGTAATCATGCGATGCCTGCCTCACAGCACAAGCTGAATTAGTTCTTCGCTCTTAATAAAAAGTTAGTTTCTAACAAAAACTTGCATTTCACAAAAACGAACAAAAGAACAGGATAAAAAAACTGCACTATTTGTGCTATCCCCGAGCTGTGTTCTTTTCAATTTATGTTAAATTTCGATCATTTTTTGCACTAGGGTTTTAGTGTTCACTACCCATACAGAATATCAAACTTATATCATTATTAGTTTGTTGTGTCGATTTAGATAATCCATAACTTTCGATAAACTTCACTGAAGGACGTATGCCTTTCTAAGGCTGCTTCTTTTTATTAAAAATCGACAAAGTAATGCTGTTCGGTAAATCATCTTGCAAAGGTACTTGTCAAATGAATATTAGTATTTTTGTAATATTATCAAATTACTTGAGTACTTCAAACGGCTGGTTTCAAAAGACTTTTTGACGCACTTAATATTTCCAAGAATACTATTATAATGAGATTTACGAAAGCTCGATATTTCCAGAATTTGTTTTCAGATAACTTTATTACATACGCTCTGGTACTTTTTAAATAGGTCTTTTGTTTCACTGTACTCTCAGAAGTTTTTTAAGTGATCCTTGCTATAAACTGGATTCTTCCAGAGATTATTTAAATTTACGCTTCCGGGAAAATCAGCATTTCCAACAAATGTTTTTAAATTAGTGACCCGCTACAAGGGTTATCTTCGAATTATCGTTGTGTTTTCTTTTCTTCAATCATATAATCTGAGCAATGCGAGGAAAATCTGTTATTTTGGAGGGAATGAAAGTATTTCAACAGACATGATATAATGAAATCTTGTTATGAGCTTATTTCCACATATAAATCTGAATTTCATTTCAAAAGAATGGATTAAAAACAAACGCAGCTGCTAAATGTAGAAATTGAGCTTCAATTTTTCCATTTGATGGCTATCTTTGATCGAAACGTGTATACGTTTTTCTATTGAAGTTCTCAGCGGATTCCTTGTGTTGTATGGTATGAGATTTCTCGCGCGAGTGTCATTCTAGAAATGATTTCATATAATAGTTTATCAGGGCGTTAATTCTCAGCAGAAGGGGAGGGAAAGAAGAAAAAAAAAAAGAAAAAAAGGGAAGGTGACACACAGCAATTACTAAATATTTTCAGGCGCACCTACAAGAAGTATCACTCGCGCCACTGATCAAACAGGATTAATTTGCATGACAAATTATGTCGCCACCGCATTAGTTTGTTCCTGCTGTTTTAGTTATTTTGCTTTTTATGTACTTGAAAGCAAAATAACAAAAATTTAACGTGTCCGTTTTCTTCGTCCCTTTGCTTTTGACTTAATGAGATCTCGCTGTTTAAGAAAAATGTGAGCTCAGGTTTTCAAACTCGCTTCGCTGATAAATTATACAGCCTTGTAACAATTAAAATTGGTACTAATTAAGATGTTCAGGATAAAATATGCATTCGAAATCCTTTTTCTTTTTCTGGAGAAAACGTCGATAGAATTTTTGTATAAATATTTCTTTAATCTATTCCCAGTTTGTTTTCTAAGGATCGCTAGGCTGTTTTGCGGAAATTTGTATGTTACTTTTCAGGTTGTTCTGTTCATCGTTTAAAGAGTCGAGCAATTTTTAACGCGAATTCAGTATTTTATTTTGCACATCCAAGCTAACTACTACTTGCCAAGTTAAGAAACTATTCATGACCTATTTGTGGATGGATTGTCAGAAATGTTCTACATGTTTACTGATATCAGTGCAATTTCATTGAGACTTCGAAAAAATTTATTCAATATCTCGAAGAAAAGCTGTGAAAGCAGATCTCATTCGCTGCCAGATTTTTCCATAAATCTAATCATATGATGTAGTGTACAATAATAACTATTCGCACCAAAGTATTGCATTCAAGAGCGTTTTTGGAATATTTGTTACTTAGGTGGACTCCAAAAGGTTGTTATGGAAACTCCTGCCAAGAAAAGCGATCGTAACATTTGTCTGATGCATTTCTATTTGATTCCTTGAGACTTTTCCGTTTCCTCTTCAGAATAGCATTTCTTCTTGCATTGCTCAGGCCTTTTCTTTGTATACAAATATGCTCTGTAAAGAAACAAAATCAAGTGCTATTGAAAATGATATAACTTTTCTCATATAGGTGGAGAACATAACATTAAAGTAAACACTCAATATAATTCGCTCAAAATACATATATAAGTGGGTCGTTTTTTTTTTTTGCGAGGTATAAAAATAGGAATTAGAAAATTATATTTTAAAGTATAAATGTGAAACGAAAAACAAAATTACATAAAGATAGGGAGAAATAATGATGAAATAATATCAACGCGCAAAGGGGAAAAAGGGGAATTAAATAAAGGTGAAAAAAATAATAATAAAATCCCACATAATCTTAAAAGATTGTAAAAACACGAAGCTATGAAATGTAAAGGTGAGGAAAGAGAATATAAGAGCATATCCACAGAAAGAGCGAAGCACAATGTTTCATAACGAATAAAATTTTATTTGGTAAAATATAAGCAAAAGGAGAAATTCCATAAAGTGCTAATGAAATAAATATGAAATTGCACAAAGGGTACAAATGGAATGCTAAATGGAATGGATTATAAGCTAGAAATAAATACAATATAATTATAAGAAACGTGAAATTCAGCAAAAATGCCAAACGAAATGAACGGTAAAAAGGTGTGATAAAGACACATTCAATTATATGAATTCATTAAACAGCAAGAATGAAATTATTTGATTGCACAAAAAATGAAAAGATGTAAAAATTTAAAACAAATGTCAACTACAAAAAAGAAAACTGAAATTAAATGAAATCGGAAACAAAAGGAAAAACGAAATTGTTTTAATCCCGGAAAAAAGGGAGCGGTATCTGTATAAAAAACAAGTACAGAAAATCGTGAAGAAATTCTTTTATTTGGAGTTTAATGACCACTGTCAGCAACTCTAAGGGATATAACGCAGTCGCCCGTTAATTTTCCTAATTCGAAGCCTCTGGTTCCGGCAAGGGGGGGGGGGGCTAGAGCCGTAAGACAAGCACCGCTCATGGCTCATCCGGAACTCAAACAACTAGTCAGAATACTACGTCTCTGACCACTTGGCCACCGGGGACGCTATAAAAGTCGAACTCCTGAAGTTCAGTCTTCAAATAGTTCAACGATTGTTGCGATCAAAATATTAAGTGCGTTATGTCGTATATTACCTACTTTAAGTTTTCCGTTTTGTTTGAGGTATCTTATAAACATTTTGGTTACCTCTCTCATACTTTCTGAACTTAACATCCGTCTGAAATTCCAAATTTTAATGTTCTTTGTGGAAACCCTTGGCAGTCAGTCAGAGCTCAGGTGACGATAAAAGAAACAAGATACTGGTTGTCTAATATGTATTAGGTGTCTACATCTGAGCTCAGGTGACGATAAAAAAAAACAAGATACTGGTTGTCTAATATGTATTAGGTGTCTACATCTGTTCTGTTCAACTCTGAACACTTCAATACGACGTATTTGCTATTTTACAAGAGTTTAGTGTAGTCACGTTTGTTGTTTTTATTAAAAGTTTCATCGTTATTGGTCTGCTCACTTGTTTTAAGTGATTTTATTAATGGACTTTTTATTTCGTGTTTATGAGTGAATTACATCTTGTGCTGGTGTACAAGTCATCTGGACGCCAATAAACAATTACGTTGGACATTTCTTGTAAGTTGTTTTTGATATTTCAATCATCGGTACCTATCTTGCATCCCTAGTGCAGTTTCAATCAGTTTTACAGTTTTCTGCAAGCTGGAGAAAACAGGACTCTCCCTAACATCTATTTCTGCATAAATCAAAGTAAACTTCTATGCACACATTTTACAAATTGACGTCTGAACAGAGAATGCGAAGTTTGGTGCGACATTTAATTTAGGTAATAAATCACTGTTTGTGAAGATAATGCTTTTTACTCTTCTCACCTGGAATTTCACGTCGATTTTTCGACGTGTAACGTATACTCTATATTCACTTTCTTTTTGATTTTACTATCTCTGGTTATTTTATTTTTCTATGTAAATTATCTTCTTACTGAACGAGATATTATTTCACCCGATGAATGAGATCTGGCAATGAGTGTAAGTCATGACGTGGTGGTAGCTAGTATATATAGGCGCGTTCATCGATAGCGAAGGAGAGCGTTTGGTGTTGTACGGAGAGATGTTACTGTGAAAGTTTCATAAGTGGTAAGAATCAGAAACGTGCAAATAATACTCGTTGTGTTAATAACAAATCCAGAACAGTTATTTTAGAGTAAGACCTTGATATAATAAAACAAAAAATAATTTTAAGATGTTCTGCTCCATGTTTATCAGATTAGTATTTCACCGATTTGTTCTTTCTTTTTTCTGGAACTTAATTTGGTCATTGCATTTCAACATATTCATGAAATAAAAAAAGCCGCGCTTTCGAGGATAATGCTTAACATGCAAACTGTATTCTTTGATTTTTACTGAAGTGAATAATTGTGTTAAGAGTACCACCTATGGATCTTCTTAACCACAAAATATATACACTTTTAGGCGCTATGTGTATAGATCTTCTTAGCAGTGCAGTAATTATATCTTCAAAATACACTATATTCACAAAAGTAACCGGATACCCCTTCAAAAGCAAATGAACGGATCCACTGCGTTGTTAAGATGCGCGGTACAGCTGCAAATAATATAAAAATAAGCCTGCAGCTGGCTGCGATCATATCGCACTGTGAGGTTGAGTGAAAATGTCGCGGCGGGAGAGAACTGACTTGAAGAAAGGAAAGGTTGTTGGGTGTTATATTAGTGGGTTGTCCATAGGGGAAACCGAGAGGCGTTTAAACATACCCAAGTCAACTGTTTTGGATGTACTGAATAAGTGGAAGACACATGGCGTGCCTGAAGCAGCAAAACGTACCGGCAGACTAAAGAAAATCAGTGATAGAGGACGTCGAAGTCTCAGGAGAATCGTTACAGCTAATCGACGGAGTACTGCGCAAGACCTCAGTGTACAGGTGAGTAAAAATGCTGAAACCTCGGTATGTACACGAACCATTCGCATAGAACTTCATTTCATGGATCACCGTGGTCGTGTGGCTGCTCATAAGCCTTTCATCCCCTCTCGGAATGCTACTCGTCGTTTAGCATGGTGCAAAGAACATTTATCGTGGAACTTAGATCAATGGAAACGGATCCTATGGACTGATGAATCCAGATACACGATCCATCAGTCTTATGGCCGTGTGTGGGTATGGTGGCAGCCGGGAAAACGCTATTTACCTCAGTGTACTGTTCCTACGGTCAAGTTTGGAGCTGGCAGTGTACTCGTGTGGGAGTGTTTTTCGCGGTATGGTCCCGGCCCACTGTTTATCGTTGACAAACCTGTTAACCAGCGCGTCTACCTCGATATTCTGGACAATTGTGCCCTTAACCAGCGCGTCTACCTCGATATTCTGGACAATTGTGCCCTTAACCTGCGCGTCTACCTCGATATTCTGGACAATAGGCTCGGTTCCATAGTAAACTATGGAACCGAGCCTTGTTGGTACCAGAAGGATAATGCACCGAGCAAGGACTGCTACGGCGTGATATGACGATAATTCGGTGTCGTGTGTGGACAGGCCAGCACAGAGCCCTGATTTTAATCCCATAGAGCACCTATGGGATGAATTAGAGTGCCGCATAAGAAGTTTGGAACCAATTCCTACTACTAAGCAACAGTTAGCGGCAGCATTATGTACTGAATGGAAGCGCATACCTATCGCTGTGTTCCAAAACTTTGTCGAAAGCATGTCTCGAAGGGTCAGTGCATGCATTAAGGCCAAAGGTGGACCGACACCGTACTAATGTATGTCAATAAATGCTATGTTGTGTTTCTCTTCTAGGTGTCTGGTGACTTTTGTCAATACAGTGTACATGATTATGGAAAAAATCCCAATTATAAGTATATATTCATGAACTACGTTAATCGTCTTTCTATTAGGTGCTAAAATGTTTCTTTTGTCTTCACTTTTTTGGTTCCCATAGCCTTAGCTGGATCCATGAATTTCCCCTTTTGAACAGAATTAATGAAAATAACTTAGACGTACATAAACAGCATAACCCTTTAAGAGCAGTAGGCAAAATAATTTACACAACTCGAGACCGGCAGCGAAAGCACAGCATACATCGTGAAAGCGATGGACATAGGTTGCCATAAAAACTTGCGGTCGCCGATGGAATATCAATCCCCAAATATGGAAAGTTGTTTTGCGTGGAACATTTCAAGCACGCGTCAATGGAAGAGCATATTCAAGGTCACATACGCGTTCTCAGCTGTCTCTCTGGTTCCGGTAGAAATAGCATGGTAATATATATCTGCTTCTAGCAAGTTCCTCTTTGGGTATTTCGATTCGAAGACTGTTACAGCAACTCGCACAACAATAAAATCAACATTTTCTTGTAACCCTATCTGTACTGTTACAAGCAGAATGCACCAAATCTACATACTCTTAAGTGTGCTTTCAATGGAATATTAAAAACGATAAGTCAGTTAATAACAGCTTCAAAATTGAATGAGTTTAATAACACGATGCGTTTAAATAATGTATGACCTGGTAACGTTTTTATTCGTCATTTTTTCTCGTAACCCTATCTGTACTGTTACAAGCAGAATGCACCAAATCTACGTACTCTTAAGTGTGCTGTCAATGGAATATTAAAAACGAAAAGTCAGTTAATAACAGCTTCAAAATTGAATGAGTTTAATAACACGATGCGTTTAAATAATGTATGACCTGGTAACGTTTTTATTCGTCATTTTTTCTCGTTGCAGGTATTTTTTTACCTTACGCAGAGTTCAGGTTACAATATTTAAGAACAAGAGTGACGTTTCCAAATTAAGGAAATTATAAAATAGTTACCTGTACTCAGAATCTTCCATTTCTCAAGTCATTAATTTTTAAAACAGAATACTAACATAGAATTTTATCGAATGCCTTATTTCCTAAGTCATGTGTTATTTCTTTAAGTTTCCTGGAAGAGCCAACTTTACGAATCTCACGGAAAAGGAACTATCTCATTAAATAAAAGTGCTAAAGAAACAAATAATGTCCACAGTTTCATTACAAAAAAATAATAATAATAAATAAAACACCGAGAACGGTGAATTACGTAGACAGAAGTTGCTATTTGGCATGTTTCCGATGCTCGCATTTTAACAACTCCGTGAAGGAAGTTCCACCGGGACACTGAATAAAATATAAATTAAACTAATAATGACAAGACTAGAGATTCAATGTCATTACAGCAATGGATTTAAAATTTTCTAAGAACTCTGCTATTCATTGGCATAAAACGAGGTTCGCATTGCATGTATCGTCTTTAATCCAGTATATTAATTATCTGTGATTATGGCGATTGAAGGAACTCCGAATTCTTCCTTCTTCAGACGGTAATTAATTCTAGAGCTTTGTTTCTTCTACAAATCACCGTGGCAATTCTGCTTTCGGTAAGAATGCTTCTTTGGCAGGAATTTTTTTTTATCATGAAAACATATTAACTACTTAAATGTTCTCAGTGAGAAAACCCTGTAGCCATAGGAAACATCAAATGTATAATACAAATGTCACCTAAAACGATTCGAGTTCTTTGTAGCTTAAGTAAAACGAGCGCAATATTTCCTAATTTTCTGATGTTTCACGAAAATTCATTTCCTTTCGCGTTGAATTTAGCTTTCAGCATATCTTTCGACGCACATATGAACGTCCAAAGGTGCAGAGCTTCGAAATCCTTCGAACATTTTTTACTTCGCCTGTAGAAAAGGTTCCGAGAATGGCATTGGAAATATTTTTACGGCATCCCCGATGTAGACATTTTCCTCTATATGGACTTAATGTCAGTTTTCATTTGTTACAATATCTCCGCTACTAGGAGATAAATTAGTTTTCTTTTTGTTCGGATGTTCTAACCGCGCCCAAGATTTTCAACGCATTTTTGCTTTTTGTAAACTCTTTTCTCGCTAGATGGTAAAAAGTTACGTTGAAACGTACAGGGGTTGGACAGAATAATGTGAGCCCGTCGCTCAAAGACGTGACTTTTAATGCAGCTGCGTACGTGACAATACGCAAAGGTATCCACCACTTTTTGGTTGTAACAGTTTCGTTTAGAACCTCAACGTCCTGTTTAAGTGCATTTAAAGTGTCTTGTTGTAAAATGTCTTTCATGGTGACGACGAAATGAGCGACTTAACAGACTTCGAAAGAGGACTAATTGTTGGTGGGTGGCTAGTTGGAGCCTCCGTGACAACAGTCGTCATGGTAGTGGGGCTATCGAGAACTACTGTGTCTAGGCTCATGACAGCATACTGTGTTTGTGGCAAAACCTCGTCTGCGAAACACAAGAGCGGCCGGAAGACGACCCTGACTGATAGAGACAAGAGAGCATTAGAGAGGATTTTTACCCGTAATAAGAAGACCACAGCGCCGAAAATCAGTGCGGAGCTCAATATGCAATTCCAGACCCCAGTATCAACGAAAACAGTGCGCAGGAAACTACATAAGCAAGTTATTCGTGGCAGATCTGCTATTGCATAACTTCTGGTGACCCGGCTGAATGCACAACGGCGATAGCAGTGGTGCCAGGAGCATACGGCGATAGCAGTGGTGACTACCGATGCATGGAAGCATGGAATGTGGTCGGATAAATCCACATTTACACTATTCCCCACCGCAGGACATGTTTACGTGTAGAGAATATCGTCAGAAGCGTACAACCCAGACTGTCTGCTCCCAACAGTTCAGCACGGCGGTGGTTCTGTCATACTCAAGGTGGACATATCGTGGTTTTCAGCAGATCTCCTGATCACCTTGAAAGAACGGATGACTGGCAGGGCGTATGAAACCATTTTGACCGACCAAGTCCATCCATTGGCTCAGGCATTGTTTCTTGCAAGAAATGTCATCTATCAAGATGATAACGCCTCCATTAACAGAGCTCGCAGTGTCCAATTATGGTATGAGGAACATGAGGACGAACTTTCACATCTTCCTAGGCCTCCCAAACCACCAGACTTAAACATCTTTGAGCCACTGTGGTTTGTGTTGGAAAATAGGGTTATATCCCGTTATCCTCCTCCTGCATCTCTCAAGGACCTGGAGCAGTTTCTGCATGAAGAATAGTGCACCATCCCACTAACCACCATCCAGGATTTGTACGAGTCCATTCCAAGGAGGATTCAGGCGGTTTTGAATACCAAAGGTGGGACGTAACACCACACTGATATATTTTTTCGAAGCACTGACGAAGGGATTCTCATTCATCCGGTCTCGCGGTGTGGAAAGAGCATCACATCATTGTGAGAATCTTAACAGCCGGTTCGTCCTGGAAGTTCGGGCACCACTATAACGTACAAGTTTGTCCGCGCCGGAAATCGAAGCGGGTCCCCTCTCTCCGGAGTAAGTCGCTCTCCCAACTGAGCTACGCGGATATGGGCTCTCACTGCTATCTGCCTTTATCGCATGTACGTTCTGCGGTGCAGGCACGTCACAAGCAATTTACCGTTATATCTTAAAAAAAAAAGTATTTAAGCAATGCATACTTCGAGTTCTTACTTATGTATCAGAGACGTGGATCTTAACTAAAAATGACATTCAGAAGCGGCAAAATTCGGAAAGAAGTATGGAGAAATGGATGATTGGCATAGCAGGAAGGATAGGAAGAGTGACTCATTGGTCAGGAATATTACAGGAGTTGATGACATCGTGATCAAAGTTAAATCCCCGCAGCAGCAACCATTATCAATCCACTGCTGGATGAAGGTCTCCCCAAATTTCTTCCCCAATTGTCTGTCTTGGGCCTGTCTCCTCTGTGACGTACATGCCAGAAGGACGCACACGACATAAAGGCAGATAGGAATCAGAATAAAACGTCCGCGTAGCTCAATTGGTAGAGTGACTTATTCCGGAATGAGGGAATCCGGGTTCGAATCCTGGCGTGGACAGAAATGACGGAGAAATTCACTTCGTTATACCTCCATGTCACTTCAGCATACTTTCGAATTTCATCCTTTCATCTCCCATGGGGTCTTCTTCTGGGTCTTTTCCTGTCCCTCGGAATCCAGTCTAAAATTTCGTTTGTCCATCGGTGGTCAGTTCTTCTGGCAACGTGTCCAGCCCATTGGCATTTCAGTGATTTCACTCTGGTCATGATGACGTCCACTCCTGTCATTTTCCTTATCCACAAGTTCCTCTTCTTATCTTTCCTGGTTACACCAAGCATGCATCACACCATGCGTTTTTTTGAGTTGTCTACAGTCTTTGTATGCATTTT
Organism: Macrothele yani; assembly: GCA_039090855.1. Classification (NCBI taxonomy): domain Eukaryota; kingdom Metazoa; phylum Arthropoda; class Arachnida; order Araneae; family Macrothelidae; genus Macrothele; species Macrothele yani. The sequence continues at coordinate 6,776,998 of CM077012.1, forward strand.
TTAGTTAAGGTCCATGTCGCTGCTCCATACTTAAGCACTGGCAGGATGCATATGTATGTATGTAGTGTTATATATGTATATATATGTATGTATGTACGTATGTATGTATGTATGTATGTACGTATGTATGTATGAGTAGGCTGGTAATATTGAACGATATAAAATTTTTATCACACTCTCCGGGATTTAATACGTTTATGTTAATGTCAACAGAAGTGTTGCCACATAGAATTTTTTAACGTAAGTTAAATTAAAAATAAACAATGTTTTTCACATTCTTTCTCTGTTGTACCACTCATTTGTTTCACTCAGCAATTTCACGGAAATTTCAATTCTTTTCAAACAATTTCCAGTTAGTTTCGCTCCCACTTTGGCAATTCACTCTGTTTTACGAATCTACATTGTCGCGCCATAATAAACTCTTTATATCCTTTTCGGGGATTTGTCAATAATCCTGTGAAGTAAAGATGATGATTTCGTTTGGTAACACTATACTTTTCGCTGCCGTCGACCCCCAGTCAATTTTACGCTTCTGGGATGCTATCTGAGACTCGAATCAGGACAGTAATTTTGTCTGTTACGCTCAGACGATAAAAGCTTAGTCATAATTTCCGCTCGCTGCCGTGGTTCTCGATCACTGTCTTGTAATCCATTCTACCCTGTTCCGATTACATTTAGTTTTATGAAGCTTTCTGTGATCGTATATTCACATAAGTAACTCCGTTTATCGCTAGCAGGGGAAGTGAAGAAATGCAAAATGAAAACATTCCGTTTCGCTGAGTTGTAAACTCTCGAGAGATTAAAGTATGCCAGATACGTCAAAAGAAAATGAAAATTATGGATTTGAAGAAAATTTTCCAGCATTCCATTCTTTGAAATCTCTGCACGATTCTCCTCTTATTATGTGGTTAAGATGCGACTGAAAGCGAAGGAGGAAAAACTTCTCAGAAATTGCCTGTACAGATGCGACGAGGGAACCATATTGAACTCAGATAACAGTTTAAGAATAAATACAGTAATTTCCTAGTTTGATATACACTGCTCTACCATTAATATTCGGTCACCTCTCTATCGACAGTGAATTAGGTCTTACGCAAGTACTACGTCACAGATCCAACTAGAAATATACGCATAGGGCTATGATGAAACAGCATGACTGTGAATGCAAAATGTCTCCACTGACAGTTAATATATTTCCAGCGCGAATTGATAACAGCTGGCCACACAAGTAAAGGCTTCTAACGTGACATTTCCGAGGCATTGAAGATTCCTAGGTTGACGGCTGGTAATGTGAAATGCAAATGGAAGCGAAGTGAGGCTGAATCTGACAAGATATAACCCGGTACAGAACGCGACAAGAAAGCTCTACTCTGAAAAAGAGTGTCCGCTCAGAACGTAAATAAGAATGGTCTCAAATCACGTAAACCCTAAATGAGACTGATGTTAAGAACAGTACAGGGTGAGTCAAAAGTCGGAGGACACCCGTGTATTTCCGAAACGGGAGGGAAAATGAAATATCTGAATACCCCAGCCCCAGCAAAGAATCGGTGAGGGGGGAGGCTATCTTTTAGACTATTTCCGAAACATGGCCGCCATCTTGAAATCCGCCATACTGAATCAAGGTCAATATTTTCAGGTGGTAAAAGGGGTTATGCTGCTTATCAAACAAGACCAGAAGTTTCTCAGAAATTGATTGCCGTGATCAGATTTGACATATGTGCTGCGGTTCACAAGTTATCAACATAGAAAGTTCAAATAACAACCTCTAAAGTACCCTGTGATGCGTAGCTATTTGCTGTGTTCAATGTGTTCCCTGTGTTGCTGAACACAGAGCTGAAGGTGCTTGATTCAGTCGTTACGAACCCGCACGAGAATATCGGGAGACTTGCAGTTACCGGCCTCCAGGATGCGTTGCTGAAGGTGGTGTTTGTTGCGGATTTTCTCAGCATACACCAGGTGTTTCAGATGATCCTTTAGATAAAAGTCGAGTGGCGTGAGGTCTGGGGATCTGGCTGGCCATTCCACATGACCACGCCGGCTAATCAAATGACCAGGGAATTGAACATCTAGCCATTGACGAACAGCTGCTCCATAGTGGGGTGGAGCCTCATCGTGTTGGAAATAACAGGGGAAACTGCCATCTTCATTCAGAAGGGAAGGGAACACTTTTTCCTGTAGCATTTTCAAGTAGCGCTGAGCGTTTATGGTATTGTCGTTGAAAATGGGTCCGATTACACAGGTGCCCCATATTTCACACCGCACCATAACCTTTACATTACCAACGACGTTGGATGGTTCGGAAGTCCAGTGAAGAATCCTGTCACTCCGGTACCTGTGGTTCTGACGGTTAACCACGCCACTGTCATAAAAATTGGCCTCGTCACTGAACATAATGCCCTGTGAGAATGAGGGGTCCCGTTGATGTTGGTGCAGAACTTGTCACGTCTATCAGGGTCATTCTCTGATAGTTGCTGCTGCATCTGGATCTTGAACGGATGCCAGTGAGTGGTGTGAAGAATCAGTACAATGGCTGAGTGGCTCATCCCACATTCTGCTGTCAGACTTCGTATGCGACGTTGTGGACTTTTCGCAAAGGATGCCAAGACCATTGTTGAGTTTTTCTCGTCGGTAGCGGTTTTTCGGCCGACCACTATGGCTTGTCGTCCACAGGCTCTGTTTCTCGGAATTTGGACGTCAGGTATGCGACAGGGCTGTGCTGCGTGAAATTGGTGGTCTTTCTGGGTGTCGGTTGTTGAAGTCTACGGCTATGATACGGCAGTTGAGTTTCCCAGACATTAGGATCACCTCAATCCTCTCCTTTTTCGTCAATGCCATCTTCAGCTGCAAAGTTGAAATAACAATGGTTATTTCAACTTTGTGTTGATAACTTGTGAACCACAACAGATATGCCAAATCTGATACGGCAATCAATTTCTGAGAAAATTCTCATTTTGTTTGATATGCAACATGAACCCTTTACCGTTTAAAAAATTTAACATTGTTCCAATATGGCGGATTTCAAAATGGCGGCCATGTACCGGAAATAACCTAAAGGTCAGCCCCCCTCCCCCATTATTTGCTGGTATGCATTCCTGACTTTACCATTACTCTTTATAAATTGCCTTCAAACATCAAAAATGTGACTTTCGGTCTACTGGTGCAGGACTTTTGGCCACGATTGTATATCAGAATGTTTCCTAGTTTCTGTTTGTGCCCTGGAATCGTTTATTTGGCAAATAATTTAATGCCAGAGTCATTCCGTTTCTTTTTGTACTCCGGGAACGTTTCATTGCAATTCGAAATAGTCTCACGATGTTTGTTCTCTGTTTATTCTCAAAAAATGGTCTCAGTTTCCATTTGTGCTGACGATTGTTCCATTGCTTTCTATTTATGATCCCAGATTGCCTGGTTAATTACTGTTCCTATTCCGGAAATGTCTCGTTAGCTTTTGTTTGTTTTTCGGAAGAGTTTGTTTACTTCCCGTTGTGTCTTGACAATGAATTTAGCTTAAAAATAGTTTCACATAACTGATTCTTCAGTTGCTCTTGTGTCATTTACGCTTTCCAACAGTAGGTTGAAGAAGCGTATATGCTCCAGCTTTGTCCGTCTGTCCGCACGATAACTCGTGTAAAAATGGTTCGATTTCGATGGACTTTTAGCATGTTGTAGGGGACCACTTGGGGACGAACCCTGTTGAAAATGGGACAAATGGGGTCAAAGGTCACAACATAGGAGCGAGATCCATTCCATTACCCTTATACGTCATAACTTGCGTAAATATTGTTCAATTTCAATGAAATTTTAGTATGTGGTAGGGGACCACTGGGGACGAATCCTATTGAAAATGGGTGAAGTAGGGTCAAAGGTCAGGACATAAGATCGATATCCATTCCATTGCCCTTATGCGTTATAACTTACGTAAAAATGCTTCGATTGCGACAAAACTTTATCGTGTTGCTCCGGAAGTATGTTTTGCCGGTTCTGTTGAATATCACCGAAATGGGGTCGGGTCAGAGGAGCGAAATTTATTCCACAGCCATTACCCTCATAACTTGAGTAATGATTTCTGACATGTTGCAAAGCATATCATAATCAATGCATTGCATGATTTTACTAACTTGTATTGCATTTCTGCCAGTCAGATGGACGGCAGCACATTACACCAGTCAAGTTGTTGGTTTCTGTTGCATGGTAATACGCCGTTCCGTTCGACAGGAATATTAAAGAAATTTCTAAGTGAGAGAGCCTTTGCTTTTTTTTTTTTTTTTTTTTTTTTTGATTGGAGGTTTAACGACAACCGTGGGCAACTGAGTTGGCTATAAGCAGTTGCCTGTCCCTAATTTAGGGCCACTGGTTCTAAGGAAGGGAGAGAGCCAGCGCCGTAAGACAAACAACATCCATGCCTCACCGGGATTCAAACCCTGACCCATTTCGGACGAGTGATCAGAAGCCATCGCTTAGACCACTGCGCCACCGGGGTGGCGAGCCTTTGCTTCATCACCCACCATATTCGATTGATTTGGCAGAGTGCGCATACTTTTATTTTCTCTACTGCAGTTAGCACTGAAACTGAAGAGATTTGCGGAAATTTCGGATATTCAAACGAACGTGACGACCCAGCTGCAGACTGTAACAAAGAAGAACTTTCCCAATAGCTTCCAGCAATTAGCAAACGATGCGAAAATTGCAATGTACTGGAAGGGGATTATCTTGAAAGTTAGTAAAGTAAGTTTTCTTAAATATTACTCGTCCTTCATTTTTACCGTGCATTCACCGAACTTTATTGGCTCACCATGTAGTAGAAACAACTTGAATTGCATCGTTAGCTGAGCTATTCACAATTGTAACTTACACTGAAGTGCCAGAAAAACTGGTACAGACAAGCTTATGCAAAATACATAGCAACGTCACCTATGCGCGTACTCGGTTGCGTCTGCCAGTGCGTATATAAAGCGATAGACATCCCTGCCAGCTGTCAGAGCTGTTTTCGGCATGAGAACGACAAGAAATAACGATTTAAGCGATTTTCAACGCGGTGTCATAGTTGGCGCTCGTGAGATAGGCCATAGTATTTCGGAGATAAAAACGAAGCTCGGATTTTCACGGACGACCATTGCAAGGGTGTACCGTGACTACAAGAATTCCGTCAAATCCTCCAACCTATGATACCAGTGTGGCTGTAAAACGACATTGGGTGAACGTGACCATCGTCGGCTGTCAAGAATCGTTTCACGTGATAGGCATGCAACACTCTCGCAGGTATCATCGGAATTCAGTGCTGGAGCCTCAACAAGCATCAGCGTCCGGACCGTGCAACGTACCCTGCACGATATGGGCTTTGGGAGCCGACGCCCAACTCGAGTCCCCTTGATGGGTGCACGACACAGAGCTATGCGCCTTGCTTGGGCACGGCAACACCGCCACTGGACACTTGATGACTGGAAACAAGTAGCCTGGTCTGACAAGTCGTGTTTCCAACTGTATCGGGCAGATGGAAGGATTCGTGTATGGTGCAATCCCCAGGAAGCCATGAATCCCGCCTGTCAACAGGGAACTGTACCGACTGGTGGGGGGGGGGGGGTCCGTAATGGTATATGGTGTGTTTAGCTGGACTTCACTGGGACCCCTAGTACGTCTACAAACGTCTGTGACCGGCCAACGCTATGTGCGCATCCTTTCTGACGAGGTACACCCGTTCATGTCCTGCATTTATGCTGATGGGTTGGGCCTGTTCCAACAGGACAATGCGCCTCCACACAAGTGTCGGGACACCACATTATGGTTAGAGGAGCATTCCTCTTAGTTTGGGGTGTTGCCATTTCCACCCAAGTCCCCAGATCTGAACGTGATAGAACACATTTGGGATGCCATACAATGCGCTATCGAACACAGGAATCAGAGACCTCGGAATACACCCGAATTGTGGAACGCTCTGCAGGACGTATGGTGTGCATTGCCTACAGCATATTTCCAGAAACTAGTGGAGTTCATGCCCCGTCGTATTTCTGCAGTCCTGCCCTCCCGTGAGGGACCTACCAAGTATTAGACTAGTGTACTAGCTATTCTGGCACTTTAGTGTACATAAAAGTAGGTTTTACTTGGTAAACAGAGTAGAACGTCGTGCATATAACATTCTTTTTACATACTATTCTTCGTTTTCTCTCACGACTGAGTGTATCACCACTTATTCACAATCTGAGAAGCTTCCAGTTGTTGCGAAGCCGCACGAAGAAATTTAGAGATTCAATATGGAGTTCAGGTTGAAAATATTCGTAAGATGTAACAAAATTTATGTAAGAAAAAGAAACTCAAAATGGAAAGTTAAAATGTTATACGTCACAGAATCTAAATGCTGCAGTTATAGAATATGTTTAGATTTCTGGAAAATATTTTTCATAGTAAACATATTTTATATAGCTGATAAGGAACCTCTGTTTGGCTGACCCTGCTTTAGAGGTTCTTATCAAGGCTTCATTCAAACCAGTATTAATCTTCTTCATTCATACGTTTTCCTATGTCATGCTCAGTAATTGAAATTTCATTAAAGCATATTAGCACTCTTAGAAACCAAACTGCATACACCAGAACTACTTAATTAATGCCTGCATGATAAAAGTGACCGAAATGTACTGGAAATGAAACCTGCGGAAAAAGAGATATTCCAAAAATATAAATATCACCAACTAGCGTAAAGGTTCTCTAAGGAGACCGTTTGTATGTCTTTCTCGAAATCAGTAGCTTCGCTGGATGACGTCAATAAGAAGTTGGATCGCAAAAAGTAGGAAGAGATCAATAAACGAGTAAAGAAGAGATGGTTAGGGAAAATCATCAAGCATGCAAACTTGTGCGCAAAGAATGCTCAAGATTCATAGCAGGGATGTGGGAAGACCTTTACCCTATAATGGATCAATAAAATTTGTTGGTAATTACAGTAAAGATGAATTTGTGGGTAAATTTTTACGCCATGTTCTCGTGGACTAGTGTGTATGTATGTAAAATTTCGTTTTATGGACATTTTAAGTTCTAAGAACAAAAGACAGATGCACGGAACAAAAATGCATGTAACAAAATTATGTAACAAAAGACAGATGCACGGAACAAAGACAGTTCATGGGAACAATTCGCTTAAGGATTTTTTTTTCAGTTGTTGCATTGATTGGATAATGCGGTAACGCAAAGAATCGGTTGTGACTTCTCTCCTACTGACAGTTTGCTTTTTATTTTCAAATTTAAAATTCTGGACTTAAATTTCTGTAATCGATGCTCTTCAACAATGCTTGTTAAGATTGGTGATCTACTGACAATGAATGGTGGTACGAAATCGAAATATGTGTGTGTTGGGGGTGTTTTCTGTAGTGGTGGCCCCTGGTAAGAAATGGTGGTCCGCAGTAGTGATCTCCCGGTGGTTTATGATGTCAACAATCTTGCAAAGAATGCTGGTTTGAAAAAAAATGATCAACAGTAGCGGTTTCTTAGGAGTACATTTTGGCTAAAAGTCTGAAAAAGAATGGTATACAGTGATGGCCATCTCTTGGTAAAAGATCGTAGCAAACGGAAATTTCCTGAAAACTAATCAGATGCAAAAACAAGTTCGTAAAATCTTGCAATGCATTGATTATGATACGCTTTCCAGCATACCAGAAATCATTACTTACGTTATGAGGATAATGGCTGTGGAATAAATCTCGCTCCTGTGCCCTGACCTTTGACCCCATTTCGATTATATTAAACAGAACCGGTTCAGTACATCTCCGGAACAACATGATAAAGTTTTGTCGCAATCGAAATATTTTTACGTAAGTATAACGTAATGTCTTTTTCGTGAGCAAGATTAGTTTTACGTTATGTGTCTAAACCATGACTGAGGAATATTGAAATAAATAAGATTATGATGCAATAGTTCCTAATTAAGCTTTTACGGCCAGACGAAACAAACAGAAGTCAGACTTACTATAACCTTTTATTAGTGCAGCACGACTTTCAGTAGAACTGCAGAATATAGCACAATATGACACTACAGTTGTTAATTTCACATTTAACTTAGCAATCGAACGTCTAAAGACACACATCAACATGAGCAACTATCGTATCGTCCTTTTTATTTATAGTTCTTATCACAGCCATACGTCACTTTCTCTCTGACCTCAAATGTGTTGCCAACAGTATTCTCGTGAGAGAGAAGATGTCACGTTAAGTTTGGAAGCATAACGGAGAACAAACTGGAATTTGCATAGGAAAAGGAACTAAAAATGAAAGTTAATTTAGAATATACGTCACATAAGTTATGACGCTTAAAAGTGATGGAATGGATCCGCTCCTATGTCGTGACCTTTGACCCCATTTCGCCCATTTTCAATAGAGTTCCTTCCCAGGTCGTCATCTACCACATACTTAAATTTCGTCAAAGCGAATCATTTTTACGCGAGTTATCGTGCGGACGGTAGGGCAGGCAGACAGACAGACAGACAAAGCTGGAGCATATACGCTTGTTCAACCTACGGTTGGTAAGCGTAAAAAAAAAAAAGAAGGGTGGGGCACCGAAATTTTGTATTCAACCTTTCTGCAATTCAGAGCTTTCCACATAAAAAGCTCTCTTTTTGGCTACAAATGCTTCCCCTAAATTTGCATAAGTAATAAAGGACTTTCACCAATTAAAATTTAACTGCTACAGATGCAGAGTACATTACACTCTACTTTGAACAGAAAGAACAATTTTTGTACACATTGCATCCATCCAAAAACCTGCCCTACCCGGCACAAAATGCGCCCAGCCGAAACCTTTGCGGGGTGCATTAGGTAAGGTACTGCACAGTGTACCGACGACTGAGGATGGGGAAAATTCGGCGACCTGAACTATTTCGATCGCGGACAGATAGTCGGTGCGAAGAAGATAAGGTGCTTCCCTTCCGCGAAAGCAGAGCGTCTGGGATTTCCTTCTGCGACCAACGCACGTAAGTGCCAATATTACATCAAAACTTGCAGCTGTCGTGACAAATGTCAAAAACGGGCCCTTGATGATCGAGGTGTGCCCGGCCTTTCCCGTATCATAACTTCGAAATAGAGAGCTACAGTAGAGAGGAATATGTGGGCATTCAACGATGGAGCACCAACAAAAGATTTTTGCAAAAAAAAAAAAAGACCATTCGATTTACAGTGGCACGACTGGGCTACTGCAGTTGAAGCATATTGAGTACCTCCTGCACTGGGAGAAGGAACATCGCCACAGGACCGTGCATGGCAGGAAACTGTAGCTTAGTCCGACAAATAAAGTTTCAAACTACAACACACCGACGGGAAGGGGTGTGTGGCATACACATGATGAGGCCATGAATTCCAACTGCCATGTCAGAGTATCACAGGCCAGTAGAGGCCGTGTTATGTTCAGAGTCGTGTTTATGTGTGCCACCCTGGGGCCCTTTGTACATATTGATACCATCATCACCACACAATTTAATTTGATGTACTCTCCTACCACTTACACCAGTTCTTGATGGCTATATTTCCTGCTGTTAAATATCTACTTTCAATAAGACAACTCTCCATCTTATCGCTCCCGTTTGGCTAAGGATTCGTTGAAGGAGCATTCCAGAGAGTTCGCAATCATTGAACACCCCTCTCATTTTCCAGATCTTGAGCCAATAGAACATCTGAGGAAAGAAGTGCAGCGATGCATTTGATCCCAGAACTCAACTCTCTGAGCTTTACGGACGGCTGTTCTGGAATCATGGGCCGCAATACCATCCGACTGTTTCCAACACCTGACAGGCCATACCAAGTGTTGCTGCTGTTGTGAGGGGATATAATGGTCCCACACATTTTTAGGTGGGTGTATATGATAGCGTTCGACACTGAAAGAATAATTTAATATATTTCAAAGAGCGTGGACCAAAGAATACTGATATTAATGAAACTATACGCGACAGGATTTCATAATAATGTCATGTCCTGTAATGCCACAGAAATGTATGCATTAATCATTGCGTTAATTATTCTCCTCACAGTACACTGGCCGAGTTGTCAGAGGTGTAAGTCACTGGCTTGCCATAATGTATGCATTAATAATTTTGCCACAGGAATGTATGCATTACTCATTGCGTTAACAACTCTGCTCACTGTACGCTGGCCAAATTGTCACAGGTGTAAGACTCTGGCTTATCGTCCGAATTTCGCTCGAGCGGTGCGATTGTCTTACGGCTTTCTCCGTCTTCTGGAACCACTGATCCTGAAATTACAGACGGTAACTGCTTATATTCCTTAAAGTTGCTCATCGTGGGCGTTATTCATAACTCACCTTCTCACTAGTGTTCTGAAACTTTGAGGTACCATATCAGATTTCTAATGATGAAACATACTTGCGGAACTTTGAAGGGAATTTTGGTAGGGATTCAGAAACCATAGTGGATAATTATGTGTCGCAAATTCTTTGACAACGTAGCGCGCAACTAAAATACTCATCACCAAGGAAGAAAACGTTTCTGAAAGAGGTGTTCTGATGACACCGAAAGAAAGAAATTGCCATTACAACGTGATAATGGCACTGTAACTCAACACATATTTTCGATGGTTTTGTATCGATTACTGTGTGATTTCTAATGAAATTCCGGTCACGATACAGGACTGATTTGTCAACGTCCAATTTTGCTCTCAGGTTTCTTCATTAACTCTCTCACGAAATGCATTGCCTTATTCTCATCGCTCTTCCTTTCGAAAGAGATTCCGATAACGAATCTCAATTACTGCAGAGGCTTTTTCCTAACATTGTTCGCGCTCAGATGCCGAAGTGAATCATTTCATTTATTTTCCTGACAGTAAAAAAAATCAATCTTTAAGAGCCATCCAGTTTTCCTCTGATAGCTTCCAATACAGTCATATTCCAGTTCGCACATTTAATTCTTTCCTCAAGTGGTCGTGGAAGATCATAATATATAAAAGCCTTATTCCCATTAAACATAATGGAAATAGCTCCTCACGCAATCTCGGAACCCTGAGAACTTCGCATGGGAGAGAACAAATTCACACAATCTTATCATCGAAAGTCATTAATATTGCTCAAAGTGTTCTGAAATAAATTTAAATTACTTATCTTCATCCACAAAATGTTTTCTTGCAGAGATGTTATAAAATGTAAGCAGTAATTTCAAACACATCTGGAAAACCAGGATTCCTCATGTGTGATATCCTTTCATAGATAAATAACGAATTGACGAGGAAATTCATAGAAAAGAGATGCAAAATTTTTCATCTCGCAGTAATACAGTATAGTGCTACAGCCATAAGAAAAGTATCAATTGAGGTAACTTCATTTTCAAATTCCAACAACTTAACCTCTTTACTTTTTAATGTTCTCAACAAATGGAACTTTAGTCTCTTAATTAGGAAAGACAACCGTGCTACTGCATAACAGATAGATAAATGCCTCTCTTTTGTTTCGTGTGTAATGTAAAATTACATATAGTATCACTGCGATTATTGAAAGTGCAAACCAGAGTTGGGCAAAATCGTAATTGAATTAATCGGTAATGCATTACAGCGTAATGGCAATGGGAACAAGAACTTAGCGTTACCATTACATGGAACTGGTCATTAGACTTGCATAGTAATTGTAATGACATGTAGAAGTTACTCATTATATACGCAATGGTTAACTATATGGTGGTAATTAACCAATAACGTATGGGTAATAATACAACGTGAATAAACCAGCAACCAGTACACTCTTATACGTTGTGTATGTTATTTGACAATTGTTCCACCCCTCGGACCTCAAATGCGTGTACGCACGTATTGGAGATTGTACGTGTATGACATGAGTAGTTACCCCGTCTTCGCCACACGTAAAGTGATTTGAACGAAATAATACATATGAAGTAAGTACGAAGGGGATGTTTATTTTGGTTAGAGAATAGTACAAAAATGAAAGAAAGATCAATGTCGTTGCATGTGATCTTAGTCTTTAACAAAGAACAATTCACTGAAACATAACAAACAAACTGTCAGGAAACAACAAATTGTGCATTAAACGCCAATGGAAACCACTCTGAAGCACTACATCTCTTGAAATGAAGGAGATGAGAGGTCTGATTGCGACAAAATATGGCAACCACAAAGTGAACTAAGAGTACAACACAAAGAATGAGCAACTAGATCATCACAAAGAAAGGAAATGTCTGCTATGTTACATAGCCGACTTTTCCAGACATAGCTTTAGGCACACGTACATTTCTATAAACTATTAGTATGGAATTATTATTTGCAAATTGTGTAATTTCATTACCAAATAATTCCATTGCGTTTGAATGGCATTATTAAATAAATTATATCCTCTTCATTGTAATACATTACAGATTAATTCCATTACCTTGTACAAACCCTACTTAGGATTACCTTGTAATGCATTACCTGTTACTGCATTACCTTGTAATGCATTGCACGTTAATTGTAATCTGTACTTCCATTACTTTGTAATGCATTCTGCCCAACTCTGGTAAGTGAAAGTATCTCAAAAACGGCAAACCTTCTCGGCTATGCAAGAACCGTATCGAAGTTGTGTAAAGAGTGGAGCATGAATAACAAAACAAACTATCAATGGCCTTCTTGTGGGTGATAACGACAGGTCAATGCTCGGGGGCAACGGCAGCTGGCGAATGTTGTATACTGCTGTCCAAACCCTAAGGACGAACACTCTTTCGTAAAGTTACAATCACAAAATCTGACGCAAAAGCTTGTGGTAATTTGCATAACTGGGGACGCTTAGCACAAAGCCGGTATACACTGAAGTGCGATTGAATAAGAGACAGCTGGCGTTATGCAAATGTGGCGCTGTGGGCGGCCCTCTAAACGGAAACCACATGACGTATGTAGCGATCCGACAATATAAGGAGTGATGCGACGGGAATCAGTAAGAGTCGGACGCAGTATACGAAGGATCTAAGCGCATTTGATCGCGGGCAAATTGTCGCGGCCCAACGAATGGGTCACTCCATCTCGGAAGTCGTGCAGGCACTGGGATTTTCACGAGCCACTGTGTCACGGTTGCACCATGAGTACATCGAATCTGGTAAAACCATCCCTGCAACACATGTGGATGGCAGGATACGAGTACGGCGCAAACCACATGAAGCGATGAATCTTTCTTGCCAGCAGGGTACTCTTCAAGCTGGTGGGGGTGGAATTCTCATCTGGGGACTGTTTATGTGGACTGAAATGGGCCCTCTGGTACGTGTGACATCGTCGCTCACAGGTCAACGTTACCGGGATATCCTGAACGACCATTTGCTCCCGTTTGTGCGTCCACTGGGGACCTCATCCTGCAACAAGACAATGCAGCGTGTCATCGCTCCCGAATTGTATCCGAATGGTTGGATGAACACTTCACCGACGTGACCTCGCTTCCTTGGTCAGCTAGGTCACCTGACCTCAATCCCATCGAGCACATCTGGGATGCCATCGAGAGAGATGTTCGAGGCTCTGACCCCCTCCATCAAATCTTCGTGTACTGTGGGAGCTTGTTCAGGGGTCGTGGATCCTTATCGCTTCCCAACGCTTCCGGTGTTTTGTCGAATCCACGCCGAGAAGAATCACCGCCGTCATCAGTGCGAAAAGTGGTGCTACACGTAACTATACAGGTATCTCTAATTCAATTGCTCTTCAGTGTACTTGCTAAATGTCGAGTCGTGCACACAGGGGTCGCGTGGTATCAAAATCTGGACGTGAAGGCATAAAGCTACGAACGTGTAATTTTCGTTATATCTCAAAAACATCATCTAGATGATTTCACGCGGGAAAAATTATAGGAATTCCGAAAGAAAGCCGCCAAGTGAGTGATGTTGCCATGTAATTTGGAATCGCGCATAGTATGATTTTTTTTTTTTTTGGATTAAGGATTTAACGACCACCATGAGTATCTCAATGGGCTATAAGCAGTCTCTTATCTCTAATTTAGGGCTACTGACTCCAGGGAAGGGAGAGAGCCAGTGCGGTAAGACAAACAACATCCATGCCGCACCGGGATTCGAACCCGAACCCATCGCGGACGAATGATCAGAAGCCATCGCTTAGACCACTGCGCCACCGAGGCAGCAAGTATAGAATCCAGGCTCTGGTACGCACAATGAAATGTGTTCCAGACGCATGCTAGAAGGTCGCCTATGCTCTACTACGATGCATAGAGACAGATGTTTAGCTGTATCAGCGAACGTAATCGCCACTCCACGGCTGTTCAGCTTGCAAGTCGCCTCCATTCCAGCAAAGGAATGCGGATATCCAAACAAACTGTAGCAAAACATCCGAGACATATAGGGCTATATGCCTGGAGGCCTGTAGTCTGCGTCCTTCCATCCAATACTCACCGTAGCTCACGTTGTTTTCAGTGGTGTCTTATCCACAGAAATTGGACACTTCATCAATGACTCTCTTCACAGATGAGTCATTTCAGACTGGCCTCTCGCATTCTAGACGTCAGTTGATATGGCGTGAAAGTGGTACTTCGTACCAGCGCGAGAATGTGCAGGAAAGTGAAAGATACGACAGTGCCGGGGTCGTGATTAATGGGCGCACTGAGTTACAGGTGCTGGAAAATGGGACTGTGACAGGCGAACGATATTGCAAGGAAGTTCTACGTCATGTTCGATTATTCCGTGGTTCTGTAGGCGAAGACTTTCTGTTCACGGATGACAAAGAGACACCTCATCGTATGAGAGCAGTTCAGACACTTCGGGAGACGGAGGATATTAATCGCATCGACTGACCAGCACTCTTCCCAGACCTCAACCCCAACGATTACATCAAATCCCCAGCATTGTGCGGGGCTCCAAAGAAAGCGACCTGCCAGGTGGTTTGGCAGTTTGTCGTATATGAGTCTGGAGAATTTCGAGGTCGCTGTGGTGCAGTGGAAGCATGACCGGCGCGTAACTGGAAGAACTGGGTCCGATTCCCGGTGGAGGCCGATGAGAATTTTTCCGTGACTCACTTATAACACGGAAAGAGGTGTTCCTAATCCACGTCAACTGTGTATTTATTATCCCAACAATTACGTCTGGGACGCAATTGTGCTCGAAATGCCCTCCAGAAAACAAACAGGGCCTCATCCGTTTCCTGCGGGAGGAGTGGGCCAATTTGCCTCAAGAATTCCTGGATCACTTGGTGCTCGGTATGTCACGAAGTTGTTGAGGGTGGACATACTGCATACTGAAATGCCTCTCAGCCTGGTTACCGATCAGCACTGTACATCCATTCTCCAACTATGTCGTTTAGAAATTTAACTTTTGCGTGAACACTGATTACAATGTAATTTGTGCGTCATTAATAAACAATCGCTTGCGTCTTTTCATGTGTTCGTATGCAGGCAATATACACTGCTGGCTACCCAAAATGCAACACCAAGAAGGAAGCATCCGATTGGCCTGAAATTCGCAGCATGCGTTGCCCGCGAGAGGACATGCAAACGATTAGTATTGCAGGGCATATGCAAATCATGTGCGCCCGGCACGCCACCGAGAAGCACTATAAGAAGGGTGCACAGAAGGCGGGGTGTAAGTAGTGGAAATGTATTGTGCTGCCGGACCTGTGCGCGGGAAGCTTCCTGATGCCTCGTCGCAGAATACGGCAGTCATTCCAGCACGTTTTGGAGTTCGACAGAGGACGAATAGTTGCTTATCGCGACAGCGGTTTATCGTACCGAGACATCGGCTACCGTGTGGGATAACATCCAGCCACAATGAGGCGTGTATGGATTCGGTGGGTGCAGGAGGGACGGACAGACCGACGTGAGCGATTCCCGCAGCCGCGGCACACCACCAAACGAGAGGACCGGCATGTTGTGCGGCGGGCATTGACGGCTCGCACAGCCACATCATGAACGTTAGCGCAGGAATTAGGGTGTGTTGCGCAACAACCGTGTCAGCACGTACCGTTCGACGTCGTCTGCAGGAGCGGGGACTTGTCGCACTGCGCCCAATGCTCCGATTACCATTGGCGCTACATCACTGGCGAGTGCGGTGGCAGTGGGCTGTTGAACGCCGCACCTGAACTACGGAATGGCACGACATTGTCTTCTCCAACGAATCCCGCTTCTGCCTGCAGCACCACGATGGTCGGATCCGCGTGTGGCGGCACCGCGGCGAGAGACTGTATGACGCCTGCATTATGCATCGCCATACCGGTCCGTCGCCTGACGTTATGGTTTCGGGCGCAATTGGATATGACACCCGCACCCTTCTGGTACACATCGCTGGTACACTCAACAGCCACCGCTACATCTCCGACGTTTAGGAGCCTGTAGTCCTCCCTTACCTGCAGGACCTACCAGCGGCCACGTTTGAACAGGACAATGCGCGCTTGCACGTGGCACGCATCGTGCAACAATTCTTCACGGCCCACCAGGTGTCACTGCTGCCGTGGCCAGCCTGTTCTCCCGATATGTCGCTCATCGAACACGTCTGATCGCTGATCGACAACCGAGTGGCCCGGCAAGCACCACCCACGGCTACGCCTGATGAACTGTGGCAACGTGTGGAAGCAGCCTATACCGACATACCCCAAGCCCACATCCAAAGCCTCTTTCGTTCGATGCTGCAGCGTGTAGCGGCCGTTATTGCCAGCCATGGGGGCCACACGAACTATTGACGACGGCGTGCTCCGCAAGTCGCACGGGTCTGTAAGCTCAATCGTTTCATCTTTGTATCTGTTGTTATGTGTCCAGTAAATCTGGCTTTGCTATCTTCGTGTCCTTCTTGGTGTTGCATTTTGGGTGGCCAGCAGTGTAATTGTTTCCCCATTTGGCTGCGGTCATGTATTGTTTTTCTTATACAGGTAAAAATGTAGTCCGTACTCAGGTTCGTGACACCAGTGTACGAGGTAACATCCCAACTCTATTGCGCCAAGTAGCCGCACAGTACAACAGCAGTAACGAGAGGAGAATTTCATCATTTGGGTCTCTGGTGTCCAGTGGACACGAGAGACCCAAACATCTGGAGTCTCGAGGACTGGGTAAGGTGCCCTGGAATCACGTTTTAAGTTAAAAACAAGACAGTGGAAGAGCCAGAATATCACATGAACAGCACGAATATGCGAATCCTAGCGCGAATTTTACAAATTGGTGAAGACAGTGTAATGGTCTGGGGTCTATTTTTAAGGCGGGCATTGAGTTCCTTAATGCCTCTGAAACAACATTTGAATACCATGAGGTATTTTAACATCGTTGCGGATAAAGAACGCCCGTACATGGTATTTACTTATGGAAAGGGTAACTTCCCTGGATAATGCGCCATGCCACAAAGATCTGAGTATCGCAGAGTGATTCCAGGAGCACGACAGCGATCAAAGTGCCAAATTGCTTAGGCTGCGAGCAGTCGTGTCACATTCTTCTCTTTTGCAGCATTTCATCTCGTGTGATAGCCAGTATATTTAACAATTTTTTTCCTGAAACGTTTGTGCTGTCAATTAACAGTAAATTCAGGCACGTGTCTATTATTTTATTGCACCTGAAGCGCCACTGTTCCCCTAGCTGCGCAACTTTGAACTATACTTCCCGCTAAATCGTATTCCTATGTCTTAAATAAACTACCTAACAAGTTTCGTAGCGATATCTCCATTTCTCGCTGCTCTAGAGAATTAAGAACAAAGATGCCTGTAGTATAAAACCGCTCACTCGTGCACTCTTGATAAATAAGTATGAAGGACACAGTCTCTACAGGAACAAATGAATAAGAAAATCTAAAACCAATAAAATTAAAAGCCATAAAACTTTCAATCCATTAGTTTAATCCAAAGATACACATTAGTACTTTCGGGCCACTTAGGTCCCATCTTCAGATGTGAAGTGATCATTTGAACAGTGCTGCTATTTATACAAATCAGTGGCAGTATTGGCATTACGTCAGTGATGTTTAATGTGGAGTCCCCTGCTTTCTCCAATCCCTTCTGGGTTATTATATAATGTGTATTTTTCCACACATGTGGTAAGTCATATGGTACATAGTCATTACAACATTCGTGACAAGCTTTATAAACAAATAGACTTTCAGTCAATAACAGCATAGAGCAGGATCTTTGCGTTACTAGAATTCTTGCATGGTTCCAGTCTGGGTAGAAAGCTCCATCATTGACAGTTCGTGCCAAGGCGGTGTTTTTTTTTTTTTTTTTGAAGCCCTGCTTTGATGATGTAGGCCCTATTTTTAAGCAAGACTTCGGGCTGTAGTTCCGATACAACGATAACAAAGCTGGCCTGTCCCATTAAGTAAGGGAATGCTATAGATACCCCATTTTTGTTCTTCCGGGATTCGTTCTCTATCCTTTCGGATCATGGTTAAGATATTGCGAGATTTGGTACCAAAGTCCAAGGAGAAACGGTGACAGATGTTTCTGAGGGGTTTAGTGAGAGATGGAATATAGTCTATTGAACCCACGTATATTTTAAAATTGTCGGCAACAGGTTGTAGCGAAGAGGCCAAAAGCGCCTCAATCACGTATCTGGAAAACCTCATTCACATATTAAGAAAAGTGGCCTCATTCACGTATAAATATTTCTTAACATGGCTCTTCTGTCAGTTTGTGAGGCCTTCCTGATTTTTTTTTTCTGTAGTTGCACTGTCCTGCTTCCATCTCTTCCCGACATCACTTACAGTCGATTTTGGTATGCTTAGTTTAGCTGCAATGCTCCGTACGGAAACATTATTCAAATAACATCTTATGGCCAGCCCACCATTGGTGTAACTAGCACAACGTGCGCCCTCCAGCAAGATTTACTTCAGCACCCCTAAGCACAGTAATTTTCCCAGGATTTCGAACATGAGGGAGGATGCATTTTTCGCGGTGTGTGTGTGTGTGTGATGGTTCGGGGGGGGGGAGTGTCTGCAAAAGTAATGGTGGTACCTAGAGCTCTGTAGTTCTAACATTTTAAGTAATAGATCTGACAACGCGTGTAATTGTTTTGTCCAAAACTAAAAGAAATCACTTGAAGAAATCACCCTCTTACACACAGCACATCTGCGGCTGCTGTGAAAAAATTTTGACGCCTGTCGTACACGTAATCCTAAGTAACTGACTGTATTAACACATCCTCCACGGGAAATTCCACTGTAGCCTAGCGCTTTTCCTCAGCAGCGCAGAGAGAGAGGGCGATTGGAGAGCGATCATATTATTGACAACCCATTACAGAGCATATTACAACCCGAAGCCAAAGAGCCGAACACTTTCAATCTGTGGTACATTCATTGTTTTAAAAATGAAACTATTCATTTATTTAGGCAAAGCTAAATGTACCTTAAAGCAAAATATGAATCTTTGGGTTAATTATTGTGCGTGTTCGAATTTTTTCATAAAATTATAACTAGCAGCTGCAGTGCGCCCCGTTTTAAAAATGAAACTAGTCATTTATTTAGGCAAAGCTAAATGTACCTTAAAGCAAAATATGAATCTTTGGGTTAATTATTGTGCGTGTTCGAATTTTTTCATAAAATTATAACTAGCAGCTGCAGTGCGCCCCTTCGTCACCTGACACCCCCTCCCCCCCCCCTTCCGCAGCTGCGGGGTTGGTAGTTACGCCACTGCAGCAAACGCTGGAATTGAGAAAGTTAATTGGCACATCCGCTTCAAAGTTACTGATTACACTGCAGATCTTAGCTTTATATACGTACCTCCCCAGGCACAGTGCACAATCGTTCTTTGCACTTATGTAAATATGTGTTAGTGTAAGAATACTTTTGATAATACAGTGTATTTAGTTCGAAGAAAAACAATGTGTGAAAACTTCGGGCATTTTAACCTTTATTCAAAATCAGAATTTTCTTATTTATTCTGGAAGCGCGGACATCAGGACAAATGTATATTTATACCATTGGCGGCAAAATGATTGCCCTGGAAACATAAAATATTGGGTGTTCTTGTATCTACGGAACAAAAATGAGCACCCGGAGTGAGCACCAACACACGGGAGAGAACATGGGGAATCATTTTATCTTTTAGAAGCGCATGTTTGATGACAAACAGACATTTCGTTTAATAGAAAGAAAATTTTTATCCCAGAAACTACACAGGAAGTTCTTCGGGGTTGTGTTCAGAAGGATGAAACCTTATCTACGTACATAGAAGCTACCAGACCTACGAGGCGATGAATAAACACTTAGTGAAACGCATACATACAGTATGTCAAAAAGTGTCCTAATTAGCGGTCTGTCTTTAAAATGATAGAATCCAAAGAACAACAGGAAAAGAAATAACTTGTTATGTGATGACATTGAGTGATAATTAAATTCTTCCGACGAAGACCCTACATGGTAGTTCAGCTACTCAAATTCGTAATAAGAACTTATCTTCGAATTAATACGATAATGTCAATGCGAAATAAAATTTAGGATAATTTATGCTCAACCTGGGTAATTGATAAACGAGGGAAGTAGAAGTTAAAGACTCTTTCAACATCTTAGGTAATTAAATTGCAGCGCTAACGAAGCACTTTGATGGTGATTATTTGCTTTGGTTGCAATTATAACCAATTTCATTGTCAAAACTTTTACGTTACTAATACAATTAACGTTGTCTTAGATTTGCATTTTAGGAACAGAATATTTTAATTTTGGTTGCGTGTGTGACATAACGGGTGACAGCAAATTTTCGGTTATAATAAGAACGACTTTTGAATCCTCTCAGACACGAAACAAACGCTTTAAAGTAGGTGTTTAGAAAATTAAAAATTTAGCAAAGAAAAGCGAATACACTTACACCACCTAATAAAAAATCGCATAATTTAAAATACGCAATGTGAGCGTGGGGATATTCAGTGCGAATGGAACTTCTTACAGAAAATAAAAATCAACTGGATTCCTACAATCAGTAAAAACACACTTCAAACAGAAATAACTCCTTACTTCCACTAGCGGCTGAGAAAAATGTTGCGAAAATTAACAAGTTGTGCACAAAAATGATCACAGCAAAAGTTGCACAAATTTTACATTAAAAACTCGAATTCGTGAACATCAATATGATATCAAAAATGTTCTAATGACAAAAGCACTATTACGTGTAGTGAACGAATGGCTTCATTCCTCCGTATGGGACGAGACATCAGTCTTAGCAACCCCTTTCTCAAGGTCAAAATTGCTTTTGGCCGAAAGTATACATATATTTAGTAAAAGGCAGTTATGTTGTAATGGTTACATACCTAGCTATACACCACAAGAATGGAAACATATCTTATCCAGGACTAGCCAAGTGAACTCAGACAAAACCTCATGATGTAGTTTTATGTTGATTATTATGTAAATGAACTTTTACGGGAACACAAGTTTTGCACATAAACAATTACGTATACTTATGTTACACGTCACCATATGTCGGATGTACTTATTGAACTGCTCTGTGCTGTATATTGTCTTACATCTGAAGATGGTCCTAGTGTAGGACTGAAAGATCTAATGTTTTAAATGTAAATAAATATTTTAACTAGTAAGGTTTTACTCTTTAATCTTTATTATTATATTTGCACTTTTAAGGTATTAACCTCTTGCAAAGTGCGCATAGTTTACGTGCAATTCATAAATGAAAAAACCATTAGAAAGAACCACTCACTCACCATAAAGATCATGGTAACCTCCAATGACAACACACTTCCAACACGTCATTCATCGTGATGTAACTCTGCTACTCCCACTGCAAGTGGGAGTAGCAGAGGTTGTGAAACAAAAGGAGGAGTTTGATAATTACAGTTGACCAAGGTTTAATCACCTGTGAATGTAAGGTTATGTACATAGTTTTTACTTGAATTGTATGAATGAGTGGTATGTGTGATTTTTTATCGAATTGACAAGCATTATAGTAACATCTCATAAGGCTAAGGAAAAGAAAAAAAAATACGATGTTTCACACCCGGAAATAAGAAGTGTAAGCAAGGAGTCTGTAAACATTGGAGGCCCAGTTACATCACGATGAATGACGTGTTGGAAGTGTGTTGTCATTGGAGGTTACCATGATCTTTATGGTGAGTGAGTGGTTCTTTCTAATGGTTTTTTCCTTTAATCTTTAGTTCTAATCGTATAATAGCGGCTTTGGTTTTTTTCTGATATGTCGAAAGCAAAAGGGATTTTCAAATCGGATAAAAAGTGAAATAAAAAGAAAAACGTGATATAACTTTACACTCCTAGTGGAAGAGCTGTGCGTCACTTTAAAAAAAGGATGCAAAAAAAAAAAAAAGAAAAGAGAAAATGGGTGCAAATCCCAACAAAAAAATTTTCGAAGGTATTTTCAGAATCAAATAAACTCAAATAGAAATATGTGTTAATGCCCCCTAGCAAAATCTTTTTGAATAACGGAAAAGTAGAAGACATGCGAAAAGTACTCTTCATAGCAAAAGCCTAAGGAAAAGGAATTCTTTAAATGAGTCTTCTGGAAGCAGAGATAAATGTGAAAACTTTTTTTCTCACTACGTCTCCGTGCGGAAAATCTGTGCGTTATTTAAAGAGTATAATGTTTCCAATCTTTTATGTAGTGAATGTCACACAGTAAAAGATGGAATTCAAACGGAGATACAGTTGCAAACGGAAATACACACTAACACCACCTAGCACCAGCACTAGCTATTACAAAACCTGTAAATACTTGCAAAATGTTTCACGAAGTTAGCAGCATCAGGTGTTAAAAGAATTTTTAATTTAACTTTTAGGATAGATGCTGAGATTTAAAAAAAAAAATACGTTAAAACACTTGTGTATCCTAGCGGGAAAGTTGTGTATTATTTTGAACAGGAAACACGCATATACTTTTTTCGCACTTAATAGTATCGGACAGAAAAAGGATTGTTTTAATCGGGTTTTTAGACGCGCAAATACGCCGCAAACGAAAAACGAACTTGCGCCTTCAGAATTTTTTTAAAATAATATGTAAAACATTTCGCACAAGAAACGCTGTCCGACAAAGAATTTTTCAAATCGGGCTGTTAAAAGCAGAGAAAGAAAAATAACATATTTACGCCATGACAAAAAAAACTGCGTATTATTTTAAGCAAAACGTTTTCCGTGGTGAGGTTTATTTTTTTAATAGTTTTCAGAAAAGTAGATATTGCTACATATACATCGTAAGCAGCAATATGCACTTACGCTCCTTAGGAGCAAAACTGTTCATTACCAAAAAATAAAAAATTACACACAGAATATTTGCCACCAGGAATTATATCCGAAGCAAAACATATTTTCCAATCAGTCTTCTAGAAGGGATACCGGGGAAATAGCAATTTACCTTTACACCCACTAGGAAGGATTGGAATTCAGGGACGTAAAGGTAAATTGGAAATCAGGTAAATTAAATTAGCGGGAAAACTGTACTTTTCTAGAAAAAGAAATTTCATTCTATCTTCGTTATAAAATGGCACTGAAGGGAGATTTTCTTTTATTCTGGTATTTAGAAACAATGATGTGGAATAAAAGGTACTTTTAATTCGATAGCAGCTGCATTTACGCCCTCTAGGCGCAAAGTTATGCATTGGAAAAAGACCAAAAAAAAAAGGATCATCGTTCTAGCATTTCAGGCTTCCCAATGCAGAATGAATTTTTCAAATTGGGCTAACAGTTGCAGAGATGGTGTCAAAAGACATAAGAATGTTTGTAGAAAAGTCAGAATTATGGTAGCCCCATTAATGGGACGAATTACCAACACTCTTTTGAAAGAAGTACGTGCTTGTAGTATCACTACCGTCCAACCTCCTGTGGACACCATATCTCTGGCACTTAGTCCAATTTGAAACATTCTTGTTGTAATCGAAAGCCTGACCTTTGAACGACGATCCACGTATAAATAGTTAAAAAATAAAATAAAAAACTATTCCAAAAGTTATTTTTATCTTTAGGTACCTTTTTCCTCTAACGTCATTTTACGTACAGTTTCTGTTTGAAATAATGCACACTGTTATCGCTAGGGACGTAAGTTCATGTTGTATTATTAATGCAGACAATTGACGTTGATTAGGAACATCAAACAGAAGTCATCGCTCTGAAAGGGTCTTCCAGTTACGCGCCGGATATGCTACCACTGCACCACAGCGTAAGAAGACATGGGTTCGATTCCCGGTGGCGGCCGATGAGAATTTTTTCGTGACTCACTTATAAACGTGGAAAGAGCGATGAGTTCTGTTTGATGTTCCTAATCCACGTCAACTGTGTGTATTAATTATTCATTCGCCTCCTAGTTATTTGTTCAGTTGCTGCTTACCATCTTTGGTGAATCCTCAGCATTCTGCGTGGCTCCACGAAGCAACCTGCCATGCAGTTTGCCGTATGTGAGTCTGGAGAATTCGAGGCCGGTGTGGTACAGTGGTAGCATATCCGGCGCGTAACTGGAAGACCCTGGGTTTGATTCCCGGTGGCGGCCGATGAGAAATTTTCCGTGACTCATGGTGTATTGTTCCTGAAATCTGTTGCTGCTGAAATTCTGATTTTAAAAATCTGTTTTGTGTTAAACAGAGGCCACGACAATTAATGTGTGGTATGCATTTTAGGAGGCCTCTTCAATGAAGACGTAAGAGTTTTTTTTTTTTAATAACATAGCTACATATTGGAACCACAACTTCATCACAGCATACACTGGACTCACCTCTGTGTGAATGAACCTTTCTGAGCCATTGTGTTGAACGTGACTTTGAGGGAACGCTGTGAAGAAGCGTCTGTTTGCGACATCCTCTCAGTCGGGTCATGGGTATCACAGTAGAACAATGCGCAGCCTTGAAGTTCTGTGTGCGTTAGGGAAAACTAATTCGGAAGCGTACGAAATGTTGGTGCAGGCATATGGTGAGAGTGCGGCGCCACATCGTACAACACATTGGTGGTTAAAAGTGAAGGCCGCGAATCGTTTCCGAAACAAGGTGGACCTGGGGTGACAGCCATTTCCGATCAGTAATGGCTGTGGTAATGGCTGTCACTCCAGGTTCACCTTGTTTAAAGAATTTCACGAAGGCCACGAATAATCGCACTGCAACTGCGATTATTCGTGAAGATCGTCGACTCACAGTGAGACGCATGGCAGAACATTTACAGATTTCAGTTAAAAGTGTCCACACTTTACTCAGTGAGCAACTACACATGACTGGAGTCGATACATGGTGGATTCCTCGGTCACCTGAACAAAAACAAATGCGTGTTGAGGTATGCGGGTTTTTGAAGCAAGAAATTGCTTCAAACGAGGACTACCTGAAATCAGTTATTACAAGCGATGAAACTCTTCATCACTACGATCCAGAGGGCAAACAGTAGAGCTCTGTATAGAAAACACAGTCATCTCCAAAGACAAGATGTGAAGAGTCTGCCGGGAAGGTAATGGTAATTACTTTCTTTGATTACAAAGGAATGGTGTACCAGAATGTCGTGCAGCTGAATACCTACCACGGTTAATACGGATTATTACGTGTTTATTTTGACAAAGCTGATCACACATATTCGTAAGAATCGTCCACACATTCACCAAAATGAGTGGAAACTCCACCATGATAACGCTCGCCCTCATGTGGTGCAGAACGTTGCTACTTTCTTGGCTGAAAAAAATATTCGAACGGTTCCACACCCTCCATACAATCCAGATTTAGCACCCTGTGACTGTCTTTTCCCAACTCTTAACAGAGGAGGTAGTGAAAGCTTCAGAAGCGGCTCTGAAAGGGGTGCAGAAAGATGGCTTCCAGCAAGTTTTTTTTTTTTTTTTTATTGGAGGTTTAACGACCACCGTGAGCAACTCAAATGGGCTATAAGCAGTCGCCCGTCCCTAATTTTGGGTCACTGGTTCCAGGGAAGGGAAAGAGCCAGTGCCTTAAGACAAATACAACGTCTATGCCTCACCGGAAACCCGGACTCTTTACCCTTTTCGGACGAATGGTCATTAGCCAGCGCTTAGACAACTGCACCACCTGGGCAGCCGGAACGCTTTTTTTTTTTTTTTTTTGATTGGAGGTTTAACGACCACAGTGAGCAACTCAAATCGCCCGTCCCTAATTTAGGGTCACTGGTTCCAGGGAAGGGAGAGAGCCTGTGCCGTAAGACAAACACAACATCCATGCCTCACCGGGATTCGAACCCAGCCCCATTCGGACGAATCATCAGAGGCCATCGCTTAGACCACTGCACCACCGGGGCGGCGCAGCCAGAATGCTAAGCGGCTAGCTAGTCTTAAAAAAACCCTCTGAAGTGTATAACTTTCAGTTCCAGAAATATTTTTTGCACGTTATGCATTTCTATTTTTTTTTCACCACTCAGAGCACGATTTTACGCTCGTAACATGACCATTCTCGGAGGGGCACCGAACCCCTCCGCATGTTCACTGCGGCCCTTTTAACTACCAGTTATTTTTAGAACTGATTTTGGAAGACAAACCCATTATTGTAACACCATTTGGGGGAGTAAGAGAACTGTTAGCCATTTTTAACGACAACCGTGAGCAACTTAGAATGCTATAAGCAATCGCCCGACCCTAATTTAGGTCCACTGATTCCAGGGAAGGGAGAGAGCTAGTGCTGCAGGACAAACACAACATCCATACCTCATCGGGATTGGAACCCAGATCCATCTCACACGAATGCTCAGAAGCGAAGGATCCGTCTCAAACGAATGGTCTGAGATGGATCAGGATTCGAATCCCGGTGAATCGATGACTATTCATCGATTTCAACAAAATGAGCTGTTTACGAATGTGATAGAAAATTTTAAAATAAGCATTTAATCTGAAGCACGTAATTTGTCTGAACTCCACTAAATGGAGTTTTCCGTTATTTATTTTCATGTTATCAAAACGCAAAGTAATGACATTTTAAAGTATGTTACTTGAAGTGAACAATTGAAGATTATCTCGACATGAGAAAAAAAAAAAAAGTAGAAAAATGGTATTTTTTTTTATCTTTTGTTTAAATGAAAGTGACGCTTAAATGTAAAGCTTAGATACAGCATTAAGAGTTCTGGTTATCTAAGATGCTCACTGTAGTACCTCTAGTGAAAAATGCATTGCTTCCACCCTTTCATTTTCCTCTCGAATAAAAGATACTTTTCGTTTCACGAAGCATTATGTCGTCAGGTGGTTGAGAAATATGAAATCCCTTAAGCACAGAGATTTTTTTATTATGTCCTTGTGAGAAAAGCTTTGCAAGGTGTGAGGCTAAAAATAGCGGTCCCTGATAATTTGATGATTTCCTTCGGTTATCAATTTAAGTGAATGTTTTCTCAGCAGTACTAAAGGGCAAAACTGCTTTTTGAAAGCCGAAATGTTTTCCGAATATCTAAGTATCTACCTTTAAAAAAATCATTACTTATTTTGGAATACATCTCTTGCGATGCGAGCTCAATCGGAAACCTGAAATATTAGGTGTGCAACTTAATTCTCGGTCACAGGCACGACACGTTGACAGCAAATTATAGCAAATCGAATACGTACTTAATCAGAGAAATAAACCCATCGTGTTCGATACAATTGAGCCTTCGGTCAGGGAACTGCAGAATGCCAATGCGGAAAAAAGAGGGCTGTTTCGAGTTGATAAAGTCATTAATACTTGTGTGAACCTCCTCGACAGAAGTGAAGTGCGTATCACTCAGGTCATGTTGCAAGGAGCGAAAGATGTGATAATCCGACGGGGTGAAGTCTGGAGAATACGCCGGGTGGGACAAAATCTCCCATCCCAGGTCGGTGATCGTGCGTGTTTAAAGTCGTTTTTGCGGTGTGAGGACGCGCGTTATCCTAAAGCAACAGGACCACCGACCTTCTGCCCTTGCCGGTGTATGGCCTTTTCGCCTCCATTGCGTCACTCATACGAATGATTTGCTGACAATAATGCTCAGCATTGACAGTTTCACCAGGTTTGAGCAACCCATAGTGTACGACACCGCGCTGATCCCATCATATGCACAGCAACAACTTCCTGACATGGAGATTCAGTTTGGCGGTACTGGTGGTAGGCTGACCTGGATAAACCCACGATTTGCGCCGCTTAGGATTATCGTAGAGGATCCACTTCTCAATCTTCTGGAGGAAATCCTTCTTCTTGAATATGGAGAGCAAAGACACAGCAACATCGTAGCGCCTAGACTTGTTCGCAGCTGGGAGTTGGTGGGGCACCCAACGGCCCTCCTTGTGAATCCGTCCAAGCTAGTGCAGGCGCTTTGCAATGGCTTGCCGTGTTACTCAGAGTTCGTGGGCGAGCTCTGACTGTGTGCGACAGGGATCCCCGTCCAACAGTTGTTCCAGTTCCCCATCGTCTTGGACGTTATGAATCACGGAGATCGAAAATTCCCTGCTTAAACAGCTCGAACCACTTCTTACACGTACTGTAGGACACAGCAGCCTCATCCAAAGCAGCACGGCTCATTTGCTGGGCTTCCGCGGCACTTTTTTCCAGTTGAAACGCGAACAGGAGGCAGTGCCTCAAATGTTGCTTCTCGAACGACATTGCTTTCACCGTCAACTTTCTTCCCTTCTGTCACTACAGCTGTGAGCGGTTACGGTTGCCTGAAAAGCTGTTGGATGGCGCTGCAATCAGCCATTATCGCACACAGCTATTTGCATTTGCCGATGTTCTATGATCGCTTGCGTTCAGGGGCCGAGAATTAAGTTGCACACCTAATAGTTGCGATTTGGCTGAAGATCTGTTATTCACGTGATGCTAAATAACGTAAGTGATGATTCTACTTTAGCAAATCATACGATGGATTCTGATTAACACCAACAGTTGGTGTAGCTCAGTGAATACTATCAATTGTTATGATCTAAAGCGCATCAACAATTCGCATGGTACGAATGAACACTGAAAATTCTCGTGGATCTTATCAATATTTTATAAAATTCTAGAACTTATCAAAAATTCATACTGCTATTCTAATGAACAGCAGAAATACACGCGGTTCTAAGGATATGAGTATCAGTAATTCTTAGGATTTTATGAATATAATCGTCAAATATTCATGTAATTAAGCATCAAAAAATTTTAGGATTTTCTGAGTATCAATAATTCATAGGACATGCAATAGAAAGTCACAAACATCAATTCTTATGGTATAATAAACATCAAAATTTATATTGTTTTAATGAAAACAAAAATTTCGAGAGTTTCTGATGAATATAATCAGTTCTTTTTTCAGAGGGCATCCTGAAAGTAATGTCTCGTCCTTCATAAGATTTTTATTTGCAGCAGCGAAAATGTGGAACTTGGTGGCAAAATACTTCGACATATTGTTCATCATGCTAGCCTATTCAAAGTACTGTCCATCACTTTCTTTACATTTCTGCCATCTTTGAACCCATTGGTAAAATCTATTTTGGAAAACTTCCTGAGGCAGTCGTTTCACCCATGAGTTCACAGCCACAGTTTAACGTCTGTCACATCGTCGAAACCTTCCCCACGAAGGGTGTTTTTGAAAGGGGCAAACAGGAAAAAGTCTGAGGGAGCCAAATCAAGACTGTAGGGGGTTGCGACATCACCATCCACCCCATTTTGGCAATGGCCTGTGAAGTCTCCAGTGAGGTTTGGAGATGTGCGTTATCATGGCGTAAAACAACATTATGAAGAGAAATGTCACGTCTTTTCCTTTTGATAGCTTTCTTTAGCTTCTTCAATGTCTGCACATAGTGAGCACTGTTTATTGTTGCAACTCCTGAATGGTGACACGACGATCAGCTGTGATGAGATCTTTCACTTGTTACCTGTTGGCATATCACTGCAGTTGCTGGTCTTCCAATCCATTGTTTGTCCGACACTGAACTTTCTCCCTCTCGGAACCTCTGCATCCATCTTTGGACATCACTGATATCGATTTTGGCAACTTCATACACCGCCAGGAGCCTTCTGTTGATTTCTGGAGCCTCACATCCCTCTTTTTCCAGGAATTCGATTACGGCTAGCCGTTCTTCTCTGTCATTCATGATCTTTATTTCAGATTCTGAAAAACATTTGTTCCCACATTGGTAACATAACGTAGTACATGTAAGTGCAGTTTCATTAAAATCACTTCGAAATTTCAAAAGGTATTAAAGAGAAGGCATTACTTTCAGGATGCCCTTTGTACATTACTTTCAGGATGCCCTTTGTACAATATTGGAGGAGGCATTACTTTCAGAATGCCCGTTGTATTCTAATGGGCATCATAAATTCCTATCAGTTAATGAATAAAAAATGCCTTTTATTATAACGACCATAAATTCCTATTAGTTAATAAGAAATGCCTTATGATGGGCAAATTGCTATGAGTTAATAAAGAATGCCTTTTATTATAATGGACACCGTAAATTCCACTGAGCTAATGGATATAAGCAATTCATACGGTTCTGATGAACATCAAAAATCCATATGGCTATAAGGAGCTCTGCAATTTTTATTTTCTGAGCGCCAATACTTCATGGTACACTGAAGCATGCCGGCAGTGCTCGAACATTTGGCGAAAAGAGCATTGTCGGTGCCTATGGTAATAATAAACAAGTTAGTAAAATCATGCAATGCATTGATTATGATACGCTTTCCAACATACCAGAAATCATTACTTACGTTATGAGGAATATGGCTGTGGAATAAATCTCGCTCCTGTGTTCTGACCTTTGACCCCATGTCGATGATATTCAACAGAATTGGTTCAGTACACCTCCGAAACAACATACTAAAGTTTCGTCGCAATAGAAGCACTTTTAATAAAGTTATGAGGATAATGGCTCTGGAATAAATCTCGCTCCTGTGCCCTGACCTTTGACCCCATTTCGATTATATTGAACAGAATTGGTTCAGTATATCTCCGGAACAACATACTAAAGTTTTGTCTCAATCGAAGCATTTTTACGTAAGTTACGACGCATAAGGGCGATTTAATGGATTCTGCTCCTATGTCCTGACCTTTGACCCCATTTCACCCATTTTCAAAAGGATTCGTTCTCAGATGGTCCCCTACCACATACTAAAAGTTCGTGGAAATCGAACCATTTGTACAGGAGTTATCGTGCGGGCGAACGGGCGGACAGAGGTGGAGCATATACGCTTTTTCAACCTACGGTTGGAATGCGTAAACAACAGTAATGGTGGTATTAATACATATATGGGATAATCAAATGCCTGTTGATATTGTTTGTTACAAAATTCAGCGGGGAAAGCGTTGAAAGTTGTTACTCCTTTCATTTTGTAGACCTTTCAACAGAAAGACCCTGGACGCTCTTGCTGGGAATTTTTTTATCAGTTGCTCGTGCGACAAAGTATTGCTCTCTTATCAAAAGTAGCTACAGCATTTCTTTTATTTCGAAATGGGTGTAATATTTAGAATTCTGCGAACTGTGAAAGATTGTCAGCTAATTTTAACTTCTACGCACAAGTCAACCCTAAATTTTCTTCATGCTGCGTAGTCAAGAGTTCATTTCAGAAATATCTCTACACTCACAAGGGATGTGTGAGGGTTCGAACGCACCAATCGACATGAAACGTGGCACATGTGTGCAGGTATGAGTCATCCCCGTGAAAAATGTGTTTAACGCCGGCAGCGCCACCGAAAAGTACAATACCATGTTTCCGTTTTGAGACCAGGAACACACACCTGTCAGAGTTGTAATCCTGCCCAATGCTGTCGTCTTCACTATTTCTGACGAGTGTCGTTGCGTGCATCATTTCCAATTCATTTTCCTACTTGATGATAATTACGTTGATTAAAACTGACGCAAATGACTCATTTTCCACTCCAATTAGCGTTTGATCAGTAAATCGCCGCCTTATTTAGGCTCTCAGAAGCTCAACGACATTCAAGGGGCTAATAGTGACTATTTTCACCACGGTCGAACAATTACGACATCACCTCACACAATGTGCGGTGCAATACACACGGCCGCCCCGGTGGCGCAGTGGTCTAAGCGATAGCTTCTGATCATTCGCCCACAGGAGGGGTGTGGGTTCGAATTCCGGGTAAGGCATGGTTGTTTGTGTTTCGGAGTTTTATTCGCTGAGTTCTTTGTTCACCTATGTACATTGCTGTCGTTGAAACACAGAATGTACATACTGTATACGTATATCTGTCAACCAAATCGAATATATGTTCAATATATATGTAACTGTATCTGTCAAACAAGTCCAATGAATAATTTTTTAAACCTCCAATAAAAAAATAAAAACAACACTAGTTGTTCACCTGGACGCTGTTCACTCCACGCAAAATACACGACTTATGACGAGTGCGTTTTGGAGAAGTGGCGCTGCCGGCATTTAACACGTTTCACACGGGAATGACTCACCCTACCGTAGTCCGTACTGATACCTGTACACATGCGCCACGTTTCATGTCGATTGGTACGTTCGAACCCACACACATCCCTTGTCAGTAATTTACTTCAGTCCCTTTCACATAGGTAAGAAGAAGCCATAGTAGCTATGCGTTTAAGTCATTCAGTTACCAAGAGCTGCATGTGATTACCGGATATTTGCTTCTTGTAGAGAAAATTCATATTGAAATGCACTAGGAAATGTCGGAAGATCTCATGGATGCGAGAAACAAGTTTAGCTGAGATTGGAAGTTCCGAATATAAGCTGATGGAAGCAAGACACCATACAATAATCCAAGGTTAATATTTCCCGGTTTCTCGCAATAGTTGTGGCAGTCAGAAAACTCGCAGTGGATAAAATTGCAACATATCAAAGAATGTATTTTTGCCATGTATAAAATTCCTCATGAAAACCAAAAAATAAGAAAACGACACTCCATCGTGCTGCTAAGGTGATTTTTTTAGCGAGAACATAATTGGACTTATCTCACACAAGCGTACTATATTCGCAAAACTTACATCTAGGGACTTTTGGAAGTATCCGACGTTGAAATGCGAATTCTTGGCCGATAAACAGAAGTTCTTGCCATTTACCGATATGAGAACACCTACAAAAAATACCGGGTGATCCAAAAGTCTTGCACATTTTGAAAACGTAATAACTCGCGGAGTTTTGATAGTATGGCAACGCAGTTTGCGT
This sequence comes from Macrothele yani, assembly GCA_039090855.1. Taxonomy (NCBI): domain Eukaryota; kingdom Metazoa; phylum Arthropoda; class Arachnida; order Araneae; family Macrothelidae; genus Macrothele; species Macrothele yani. The sequence continues at coordinate 6,809,927 of CM077012.1, forward strand.
TGAAATGATCAAAATGACATCGGGGTTTTTTATGAAATCACATAAAGTTTTACTCATTTTACTTACATTTTTCATCGCCAGACGGCGTCATACCGAGGGTAGCATAGTCAGGGCCGCGGGTAGCCTAGTGGGCAACGTTCGTGACTGTCACGGAAAGGACCTCAGGTTCGATCCCAGGTAGGTACGAACGCTCGATCCACTAAATATCCGCCGTGTGTCGGATGAGCACGTTAAGCCGTTAGACCCCGGGTACTGGCTCCCCGGTTATAAATAAGGGCGTCTTCCTCCCACTTTCTACTTCGCTTCCATGCCACTTTCCTATCGGGCACTCTAGCCCAAATCTCCTAGCTTCCTATTTCTAAGGGTTGTTTAAGACCTGGGGTCAGACACCCCCTTCCTAAAATCCTCTACTTATTATGATCATGATCATCATCAACCAGAAGTCACAGCGGTTCGTGTCAGTATGCTATCATTACCGGACAAAGCGCTCTTAGAGAAATTGTTCTATTGCAACGCTGAATGCGCGAGTGCTGCGTTGAGAGCCTACCGGTCACTGAAAGGTGATCACAGTGGGAAAGGACCGATGCAAAGTGCTGCGCTGCGGCGAATGGTGAAAAAATTCGAGGAAATGGGATCTTTGGCAGCACGCCCACGAAGCGGTAGACCACGAACACGTGCTGCTGTAGCAGAGACGATTACGCAGGAAATGGATGTGATTGCAATGTCCAGTGCTCGCCATGTTTCTCGGCAAACAGGCATTCCATACGGGACTGTATGGCGAACACTACGACGGATTCCGCACAGATACCCGTACAAACTGCAACGGCATCACGAACTGCAATCTGGCGATTACGTGCAGCGTCGGGAGTTCGCAGCATGGTTTTTTCGACAAATGGATTTCGACGAGAACTGGCTGATGAACGTTTTATGGACTGATGAGACACACTTTTCCCTAAACGGAGCTGTGAACACGCACAACTGTTGCATCTGGGTCACGGAACATCCCCGAGCAGTCGTTGAATCGCCACTTCATCAGCCGAAAGTGACAGTATGGTGTGCATTGACGGCTTGCTTTATTATCGGCCCCCTTTTTTTTTTTTTTTTTTTTTTTTGAAGAGGTCCGCGGCACCTCTTTCGAAACCGTTTCAGTGACAGGTGCACGTTATGCGAACATGTTACGAACGTACGTTTTCCATAGCTTGCAAGAACAGGATGCAGTTAATCTGTGCGCATTTATGCAGGGTGGGGCACCACCACACATCACACGTTCCGTTAAGCGACTGCTGCAAGAGACGTTTGGCGCAAATCGTGTGTTGAGCCGACACTTTCCGAAGGCCTGGCCTCCTCGGTCACCAGACCAGACACCCTGCGATTTCTGGCTCTGGGATTATCTAAAATCACAAGTGTACAGATATCGCCCCACTTCATTGGCCATGCTGAAAGATGCCATTCGACACCATGTGGCAGCTATACCACCGGACATGCTCTTCAATGCCGTCCATGGTTTTTCTCGCGTCTGTAGGCAGTGCTGGAACAGGACGACCATCACATTGAACACCTAGTACAATGAGGTGTCTAACCTGGTACAATGAGGTGTCTATTTTTCTCGACACTTCCAACCAGTGGTTGCTGCGCCATCTGGCGATGAAAAATGTAAGTAAAATGAGTAAAAATATATGTGATTTCCTAAAAAAACCCCGTTGTCATTCTGATCATTTCTACGCAAACCGCGTTGCCTTACTCTCAAAACTCCGCGAATTATTACGTTTTCAAAATGTGCAAGACTTTTGGATCACCCGGATACTTCCCCGCTGCTAAAAGAGAAGCATATAACCGGAACGCATTTCTTATATTTACACTCCAACAGAATTCTCCATCAGTAAGAATAAATTTAATTTTTTATATCAAGATATTTCTGTCTCCCACATCTGAATATAATTCGCTTCCATGCTATACCTTTTCATGAAAATATTCCCTCCCTTCATTTATTTGAAAGCCGCACGAACAGAACCGAATTCGTCGCTCTAGACCATACGTGACCTTTCATTTTGTAGACGATTTGGGGCACAGGGACTACATTCGAGGAAGCCAACCCATCGCCTACCGCTGGCCAGCGAGTATCGCCAGCACCTTTTGCAGTCGTGTCAGGTCCGATCAATATGAGATAGTGTCCAGTGGCGGCCTGTCGTCTTCACTGATGAGTCACGGTTTGCACTTGGTGCCGATGACCAGCGTATGCGTGTCTGGAGACTAGCCAGTCAGCACATGGATCCTGTCGTTACCGTGGAACAGCACACGGCTCTCACACACACACCGGGAGCGACTGTCTAGGGAGCCATTTCCTAGGATAGCCGGACACCCTTGGGAGTTCTCCTTTCCACCCTCACGGCTCAACGGTACGTCGACAACATTCTACTACCTGTTGGGTTGCTTTTCCTGTCGCAGCTTCACCTAGCAATTTTTCAACAGGATATTTCCGGCCACACACTGCACAGCTCTCCCAGGCCTGCCTCAGTAACGTCGACCCCCTTCCGTGGCCAGTCATACTGCCAGACTTCTTCTCACCGGTCGAACATGTTTGGGACATGATGGGACGCCACCTACACCCATCCCGGAATGTCGGCAAACTGCATTTTTGCAAATATGATATTTACTACGTGTACTAAAAATTTTCATATATAAATGTAAATCATCTGGAACTCAGGAAGCTTATTGATATGCACATTTTTCTACTTATATTGCAGTTATTCTGAACATGTCCATACTTTTTTGTGGTTATGTTCCCATGCTTTTCCATACCACGATTATTACCGTGTATGCCCTTATGTGTTCCTACGAAAAAAAAATGCTCTTTGTTGTACAAAGGAAATGAATGTAACAGAACTCAAATAATGTTTTCTAAATCAGTGATTTTAATTAATGGATCGAGCATTAATCATTTCAAGTTCACTTTGAAATAAAGGGTTCCTCCCGAACGCAGTACTTTTTTAATATTGATACTTTCCATGGCGGACTTTTTTTTTTTTTTTTCATGTCAAAGTCTTTCTCTGGGACATCAAAACACATAATTAGAATTCCTCGTCATAGTTTACAAATTGGCTGTCCCGGTGGTCTAGTGGTCAGATACGTGGACTTCTGACCAATCATCTGCGTTGGCTTTTGGAAGCATGGAGAGGCCTGGACTTTTAGCTTGTTCTATTGCACAGGTCCTGCTGTCCCCCGCCCCCTTTACACTGGAATATGTAGCCCTAACTTAGGGGCGGACTACATGTTTATTGGATCATTATACCCCAAAACAAAAAGAATTGCGAAGTAAACGACAGAATCTAAAGCCTGTGTTTTCCTGTAATTTAGGGCTTTCATTCCATCTTAACCAACAAACTTTTCGCGCATTGATGTTTTGCTGTTATTTCTACTTTTCAGAGCAATATAATATGAATTTCATTTCCCATTCACTTCGTTACATTGCTACATATCCCAGGTTAATACTCCTTTAACCAGTAACGTGCAAAACATTTTGCGCTCCTGAGTTTCGATTCCCGCTAAACTGACAAGAACATAGGTATAGTTATCGCTTCTACACTTCTTTCCAACTTGCAAGAAAGCTGCAACCAACCAACCGTTTCATTTGAATAATATTAGCCAACCTCCGTCTATGCCACATCTATTAGGTGTACAAGTAAGTTTTAAAGCGTTTTAAGACAACGCATCATGTAATTTGAGAGAAAACAATACCTTTACGAATCAAAATATGCGCCGTCATTATCTATCCCCTTCCGCCATCGGTCGGGCAGCTGACGGATTCCAACCATGAATATACTTCGTCGTGTGTCGCGATGAAGTCATCCACCCATTTTGCACTTCGTCACATGCCCGGAACCGTACAGCAGACAAACCACATTGCATCGATCGGAACAAATGATACTCTGAAGAGGCTATGTCGGAACTATACGCCGGGTGCTCCAAAACTTCCCACCCAAGCGTCAATAACGTTTCCTTGACCGATTTCGTGACATGCGGCCTAGCGTTGTCATGCAGTAATTTCACGGGACGCAATCCTTTGCCTGTGAATGGACGTTTCAGACAGATTTCTTGGTTCAATTGCAGAAATTGTTGCTTCTAGTGATCAGCTGTAACAGTTTGACCCTGTTCCAATAGTTCATAATAGAGCATACTCTTCATATCCCACCAGATGCACAGCGGAACTTCCTTGGAGTGAATACTGCGTTTCGGTATCGACGTTGTTGCTTGACCGGGGTCTACCCAGTGTTTTTTGCGTTTGGGATTGTCGTACCATATCCCCTTTTCATCACCCGTAACGATTTTCCACAGGAAAGACTGTGTTGTTTATTCAACAGATTCAAACACTTCGTGATACGCTCATCCTTGTTCTTCTGGCTCAGGTGATGTGACACCCATTTTCCTTCCTTCTGAATCTTTCTGCGCGTAAAAGATTGGAGATAGTTTGTTGAGTCACCCCCAATTGTTCACGCTAGTTCGTTTTGCGTTTGAGACGAATCTTCATCCATCAATGCTTGCAGTTCCTCATTAGCAACCTTCTGTGGGGCGCTGCTACGTTTTCGATCGCTAACATCAAAATCATTTGCTGTAAACCGTCTAAACCAAACATCACACGTGCTTTTCGATACAATATTCTCCCCCAGAACATATCGATGCTGCAGCACGTTTTCCTTGATGAAATTCGTAACGAAAGCAGTGTCGAATAAATGCAGTATCGCTTGCCGTCTTTCATCTACCGATATTCAAGTGCGTTTGACTGTTGGGCAAACTGTGTCACTTTTGACACTCTGGACCAGTTACGGTCACATGACAACGCGCGGGAATGTCGGATATGTAACTTAGCGGTATACGTCACACCAAAATCACTTTAAAACTTATTTTTACACCTAATGTGTTAGAATCAACTGAAACAAAACAAGCATGAAAAAGAAATAATACGCTTGTTTTTAAATTCCAAATAAGGTCTAACACGAGCTGGAAAATCATGGGGCAGCTGCCTCCGAGGTCCCCCTGACCTTAATTCTATGGGAACATTTGAGACGCTGTACAGCGACGTCTGGATAACTACGTTCCATAACCCAGAACACTGGCAGACCTCCGTAACGTGTTACCCGTAATATGGGACAAACTGCCCCAGACAATCGTCAATAATGCCATTGTAAGTATTCCTCGTATATAGGTGTCAAGGCGTTCTTCGACTCAAAGGTGGTGTTACCGCTTACTGAAATTCAAAGCTTTAGACATTCTCCGAATTTACCATTTCGTTTATATTGCTGTGCGACTTTGTTTGGTGCAGAAATTGCACAATCAACTGTTTTTGCAAACCCACTCTTTATCGTTTGTGTTAGCTAGCCTCACTGATGTTATTTCACTGCGTATTACAAGAGTCAGATATATACATCCCTCATTTCATACAATATGCCTAACTTTTTGTGTGTGTGTGTGACTAGTGTAGTTCCTCGTGTTGGTCGTCAAACTGCGAATCAAAAAAAAAGATCATTAAATAGGATGAAATGGAGGGATTACGATTTTTCATTAAATTTATTCCTGTTTTCTATCATGATAACTGTGGATAAAATCTATAAAATCGTGAGATATGAAAATTAAATTTATTTATACAATATACATTAATTATCAAAATATATTATTCAGTGCCACCAAAGTGTGTAATGTAAGCATCGCATTTTTTGAAGAAACTGTTGAAAAATATCCTCATTTACAGCTCTTATAACGGGGATTAGGTTTTTTCCCCCGATTTGTTTTCTGCATTTAGACGTTTTATAGGCTAGTCCCAAGAGAGAATTTCTCCCTTTAGATAAAAACGTTTGCGTCTTTCCTTTGGCTCAAGCGGAAAATTAAATACCATTTTTGCATTTAGCATCGAAAGCATACTTTTCGTAAAGAAAGCAATTTGTTTCACGTAAACTTCGTTAAATTTTTTGTTCTTTTTATCTTTTTCGAGGCTCTATCTATACGTCTTTCCTTTAATGTCTTGCTTTAGCTCTTTCAGCAACGTTTTGCTATGCTGGAATGGGCCTTATTATCACGCTTTTTAATGGAGATCTGCCGATCTTTAGCCGCGCTTAGTTTTATCTTAATGTAATGTCTTAGTCCCCCTATGTAATTAAACGATTTGAGCGGAAGTAAGGAGAATTTCTTAAGATGACTTCCCCACGTGTTCAAATTCCCTTATTTCACGTACAGAACTTTCCTTTCCGGTCTTATTAAACCATCTGCAGCAATTTATGTGCAATGAGGCAAACAAAGCTGGCCGGTTGCACTCCCATGAGCAAGAATTTAACGACTTTGATGTTTCCTTAATTCTTTCCACTGAGTTGTGAAATAGCTTATGCCCTAACTTTTTTTAATGCATTTAGTAGGCAGTAAGGCTTGAATAAAGTAATTCCCTAGATATAAGATTCGATGGCGAAAGGAACAAATATTTATTGCTTATTATAAAGAATGCAAATTAAGGGAACGAAAACAGAGTTAAAATTTCTTTTATATAGCGCCGTTCACGAAAATAGGAAGTTGTAGTGCATAGTATCATGGCAGATTTTTTGAAACATGAAAATCTAGAAAAGTAAATGCATGCGCTTGATTTGAAGATTTATTTCAAAATGAAGATGATTTACTTGGAATCGTGTTTTACGGTTTTCATGAACCAGGTGACAGAATTTGTAAAAAAATCCACGAGATGCGTATATATTTTCAGGGTGCGCAGTGTACATCCATGTAATATCACGATATCCCTACACATAAATGTACGCTGAGTACTCACTGATAAACGACCACCTACCTACTATTCCGTTGGCCTTTTGGCCAAGGGAATAACCGCCACCTGACCTCCCATCAACACCACGAGATGTCTGTAAGGCTTTGTGCGGATCTGAAACCAAACTGTGGCTCTTCTGTCACGTACCGTCAGTTTGTGCAGCCTTGCTGAACGTTTTGTTGCTGTAGCTGCAGCGTCGTGCTTCCATCTCTTCACAACATCACTTAGTCGATTTTAGTATGTTTAGTTTATCTACAAAGCTATGTATGGGAACGTTACTCAAATGATATCCTATGACCAGGCCACTCTGGAACTGAGAAAGTTCACTTCCACGTGGGACAACCCTTCAAAGTCACTGATAACACGGCAGAACATCTCAGCTTTACATACCTACCTCCACACTCACAGCACACCTTCCTGCTCTTAATGGTTCCTTGCACTTCTGCAAGTACACCGGTGGGCAAACATTAAGGACGAAGAGGATAAATTAGCATAACAGCGGAACGAGCAGGCAGAACTCTCTGAAAGACCACTCAGGAGATAGACTAGGGTCCGGTACGGTAGGGAATGCGCATATATGCAGCATGACGTAGGTGGGGGGAGTGTTGGAACGGTAGAAAGCACACGGGCGGTGTATGCTCAGCAATTCGGTGTAAACTCTTGCACGATGTACATCGGTTTAAACGACGTCGAGTTGCTACCACCGTGTAATACGGCCAACAGGCAATCCAGTAGACGACATCCGGATGACTTTACCCGAGGTCGCGTCATTGGGAAGTTGGAAGAAAGTCGAAGTGTGGCTAGTGTGGCCAAGGAGTTCGGGATCGCTCACAGCATCCTTTCACGAGCTTGGAGAGCATTTCAAACGACAGGAACAGCTGTCCGATAGTTTAGTAGTGGTCGTCCACGAGCAACCACGGCGGCGGACGACCGGTATATTGTCATACAGGTGAGAAGAGAGAGACGGCAGACAGCGGGCGAAATCGCAAGGCACATGCAACAGACAACTGGACGTCCGTTATCGCGTTTTACCGTGGCCAGGAGGCTGCACAAAGGGGGTCTATTTGCACGACGACCAGTACGGTGTGTGCCATTAACGCCTGCTCATCTGAGACGGCAGTTTCTGTGGTGCCAGTAACACAAGAACTGGACACATCAGCAATGGGGTCGAGTTCTCTTTACGGTATGAGCCGATTTAGTCTGACGAGTGATTCTGGACGTATGCACATCTGGAGAGAGAAGGGAACACGCAATCACACCTCCAACATCATCGAAAGGGACTGGTTTGAAGGTGGCGGAGTTCCCGTTTGGAGCAATATCATGCTTGGTACTGATCTCCACATCATTCAAGGAGGTTCGCTATTGTACCGTGGTTCTCCTGCCTCATGTGCGTCTGTTTAGAGGTGCTGTGGGTCCTGAGTTCCTCTTCATGGACGACAACGCTACACCTCATCGTACAGTGGCTGTCGCAGAGCTGTTGGAGAGTAAAGATATTCAACGCATGGATTGGCCTGCATGGTCCCCGGACCTAAATCCAATCGAACACGTGTGGGACCTTCTCGGGAGACGCTTGGCAGCACGTCACCAGCCGCCAGCAACAATTCCACAGCTGCGATTGGCGCTACAAGAGGAATGGGCCGCGATGCCTCAACAGCTCTTTGACAACCTCGTCCTCAGCATGGACAGACGTTGTAAATCCTGCAACGTAGTCAGGGGTGATCATATCCCCTACTGAAGACTGGATTTTTCTTGGCAGCCGCCTGTCACATGGACGTTTCTGTCCAGTTGTGCTCGAAGCTACCTTTTCAATAAAGTGCCTTTGTATCCTTTGGATTCCTTGTTTGGACGGTTTTGCTCACTTGTCCCATATTTTTACATCTTGGGGATCTTATGGTATGATTTGAGTCGATGTGGAGCATTTCTGCACGACGTTACATTCGAAAAACCGTGTCGTCCTTAATTTTTGCACGCCAGTGTATTTGGCAGTTCCCGAATAGTTTTTCTAATATTGTGTGTTTGTGTGTGCGTGTGTACACACGAGCCAAAGCTTTATGACCAGCGTATTTTTGTGCAAATCGAAGCAACGGCAGGTAAACGACGGCACGTGTAAGGGACGTGAAAAGGCAAAAATAACGTCTTACTGTCGTTTTATTTTTTTAAATATTTATTTGACCTGGTTGTACAGATACAGTGACAGGATAAACAGACATTGTTTTACTCTATTGACAGGCAGACAGTATATTCGGTTTACCTCAACAAAGCACATTGCGAACATGGTATACAGTATGCCAAATGATCAAGTTACACAGAGAGAGCCAGTGCTGATCAAGTAACACATCCATGCCTTACCGATATTCGAACCCAGACCCTTCCCTGTGCGAATGATCAGAAGCCATCACTTAGCACGATCAACCGTGGATATCACCCTCAAAAAGTGGCCCAAGGAAGGAAAACCACGAACCGCCGCGCCGGCAAGATGAGAGCCCACCACAACTCATCGATTTTACAGGAGAGCGAAGGATAACCCGTACGGAACGAGCCAACAGAAGGGATACTGCGGCGCGGCTCCTACCATAATTGAATGCTGGTGACGGGAGTCAGGTGTCACAACACACAGTACATTGAGCCCTGCTGAAAAATGTGTCTGTGGAGCCATATTCAGCTCCGTATGCCCACACTAACTTCGGTTCATCATCTAAAGCACCTACGATGGCACGCGAACATCAAAACTGGACCTTGAATGATTGGTAAGTCGTCTATTCCGATTAATCTCATTTCTGTTGCACCATGTAGATGTCCGGGTACGTGTGCGTCGTTTAGCTGCTGAAGTGCTGGCACCAGCCTGCGCTGTGGGACGAAAACAAGCCGGTGGACGAAATGTAATGCTTTAGGCAATGTTCTGCTGGGAAACCCTGGGTCCAGGCATTCACGCCCAGAAAACTATGACGTCTATCGTTTACCTAAACATCATTCTACACCAGGTACATGTTTTCATGGTAACGGTATTTTCCTCTAGTAGTGCCCTATTTCAGTAGAATAATGCGCCATATCACACAGCCAGGAATGTTCGAGGATGTTTCGCGAAACAGGAGGAAGACTTCCAGGTATTGCTCTGGCCTCTAAACTCCCCAGGCATCAATTCAATCGATCATCTGCGATTTGTGTTGGAACAACAAATCCGATCATCGGCTGCTCAACCACGTAATTATAAGTGTTAAAGTACCAGATACCACAAGACAATTTAGAAATCTTGTAGCATCCATTACGTGCCGGGTCAGAACTGTTTTGGCGGCATGCGAGGAATAAATATTGTATTAGATAGGTGGTACAATGTTTTTGTCTCGTCAGTGTATACATATACACTGGAGTGCCATCAAATTAGAAATAACAGAAGCTATGAAAATGCTTGGCTGCTATTCCAGCATTATTGCGCATGCTGGACCGAAATTGTGGTTAAATACATCTATCGCCCACAGCTTCTCCAACAGACCAAGTGGTCAACGGTCGTTGCCACGGAGAAGACCTCTATCCCAGCAGGTGCGAACGCTCGAACCACAAATATCCGCCATGCGTCGGATGGACACGTTAAGCCATCGAGCCCAGGGCACTAGCCCCCATTTATAAATAAGGGCGTCTTCCTCCGCCTTTCTACCTCGCTTCCGTGTCACTTTCCTATCGGGCACTTTAGCCCAAATCTCCCGAGTTTCCTATTTCTAAGGGTTGTTTAAAACCTGGGGTCAGACACTCCCTTCCTAAAATCTCTTACACATGATCTGATCGGCTTCTCCAACAGTGATCGATTACAGGCGTGATGGGTAAGACGCGAGATCGGGGTGCTTTCGACAGAGGGATCACTATCTCTATAATCCTCAACATACTAAAGTTTCTCCGTGCTACCGTGTCCAGAATGTTTCGGGAATACAAAACTTCTGGCAAAAGAACAAGCTCCTGAATGAATTGCTTAAACGTACCAGCCTTAAAAGCTCGAGGTGTACACCGTTTGGGCAAATGATATGCGCAATACCACCACCGATTTGAACATCTATAATATCACCACCGATTTGAAGAACTCTGAAACCAAACGATTGAACACAGAGATTAGTCAGATGCGCAGTCTCGTGGACTACTTAAACCGACGGGCATATACAGCTTATGGGTATTTCTTTTATTATGCTGATCCTTACGTGCTTGACAGAGTGATTATAACAGATACTGCTTTCTTTACCTCTAAATTAGGAGATATACCGCGGAGACATGTTTACACTGTAAACTAAGAATTTTGGTGGCCCAAACTTATGATAACACCGGCCCTAAACGGCATCGAGGATAGGGCCATGTTTTGCCAACACAGCCACCTTTTGTGAACCTTAGTAGCTACCAGCTAAACGCAGTCCAAAACAGAGCTTTGGAAAAAGGTTTTAAATATAATTATCCTCAAGTTCAAGTCAGCATGTTTAAGACCATCGCTAAGGCTGAAAACATCATAGTAACATTACCGGAGTACGAGCGTGACGTGACACGACAAAAAGTATATACGGCCATAAGAAAGGTTGGTTTGTTGTTCAATTTTTATGGCGCAAGGGCCATATTTGGCCAAAGAGCGCCAGACATAAGACAGACAAACAAACTATTAAAAACGTGCTATGAAGCTTAAAATATGGGTGATCAAATAAAACTGAAGAATGAGAACGATGGAAGGGCTAAAAAAGATAATGAAACAAACAGTATTAAAAACATGATACAATGATTAAAATCTAGCTGATTCAGTAAAACTGAGAAATGAGGATGATGATAGGGCTAAAATCTAGATACGTTTAAAATAGTCAATTTGTTTAAAAAATGAAAAAACAGCAACAGTATTGCAGTGGTCATTTAGCAGCCGTTGCAGTGTAGCGGCGTCCTCGTTCAACAAATGAGAATGAAAGAAATGAAAACGCACATCACGAAAACGAACACAGGTACACAGAAGATGAGTGAAGCTAAGTCGGCAATTGCACGCCTCGCACATCGGCGCAGTGTCGCCGCACAGCAAAAAGCGGTGAGTGAAACGACAATGCCCAATGCAGAGACGCGCAAGCACCACTTCCTCCCTACGACTCCGACGATATGAGATTTTCCAAATTTCAAGATTATATTTAATACGATGCAGTTTATTTTCCACCTCTTGGTCCCACAGACCTTGCCACGTTCGCTTGATATGGTCGCGAACAAGAAAGCGGAAATCCCGGTGAAACAGTGGCAAGGGTGTGACGACCAAAGAGGAAGCAGATCAAGCAGCCGCATCAGCACACTCGTTACCCGAGATTCCAACATGTCCAGGAATCCAGCAAAACTGAACCTGAAAACCGGCCTCGAGCAAACGACGAAGCAACCGTCTCACATCCAAGAGAAAAGGATGGTCACGGCAATCCGCAGATGATAAGGACTGCAAGACACTTAAAGAATCCGTATAGACCATAGCACAATGATGAGAACTCGACTGAACATGGAGAAGGGCAAGATACACAGCATGCATCTCCGCCGAAAACACCGTGGCCTCAGCTGGGATCCGCGCTACTGAAACGTCATCAACACAGACAGCCGCGGATCCAACAACTCCATGCATCTTGGAGATATCAGTAAAAATAGGAGTGTGGTCAGAATTGAGGTCACGGTGCTCAGCGAAGAGCTGCTGGTACACTGACGCAGGGGTTGAGGATTTATCGAAAGATGTAAAAGTGGTATCAACCATGACACCAAGTGGGTGCCATGGAGGATCCCCAAAGCCCCTGGTCTCTTCAACAAGTGACAAGTCGAGCCCTACATCACGGGCTACGGCCGCCATACGAAGACCGAAGGTTGAAATGCACGAGGGCCGGTTCCCGAATAAACGAGCATACTGGGGATGAAAAACTGCATTGTATAAAGGATGGTCTGGAAGAGATCTAAGTTTCAGGTAGAATTGAATAGACAGCTGCAGACGGCGTAATTCAAGCGATGGGTCGTTCGAGTCAGCGTAATGGCTGGGAATTGGAGATGTTCGAAATGCTCCCGAACAAAGACGCAGTGCTTGATGGTGAATAGTGTCCAAAGGCCGGAGAACGGAACGACGAGCAGAGCCATACACGATACAACCATAATCCAGTTTCGACCGTATTAAGTAATGGTAAATGCGAATTAAAGACATCCTGTCTGCGCCCCACGAGACTCTCGAAAGGATCTTAAGAATAGATAGAGCCCGCAGACAGGAAATCTTGAGCCGCCGAACGTGCGCACGGAACGTAAGCGCACGGTCGACGGTCAGTCCAAGGAACTTGGTCTCCGGCAAAACTGGTATGGCTGCACGGTCTAAAAACAGCTCTGGGTCAGGATGAAGGCCGCGTCTCCGGCAGAAATAGACACACGCTGTCTTGTCGGGAGAAAGAACGAAGCCATTGCTATTCGCCGCTTTAAAGATCTGGTTAATCGCAGACTGCAACTGCCTTTCAATAAAATTCATGCTTGATGACGAGCAGAAAATGTGTAAATCATCAACATAAACAGTAGCCGAAACCGCAGGAGGAAAATTTGTGAAGAGACAATTAATGCGAAGGATGAACAATGTGACAGATAAAATGCAACCTTGAGGAACACCTTGTTCTTGATGGAACGGTGCCGAGAGCGTCGTACCCAGGCGCACCTGGAACACCCGATTGCGAAGAAAATTTGCAATGAAATTTGGAAGATTTCCTCGCAACCCGCATGCGTGGAGTTCATGAATAATACCGTGCCGCCACTCTCGATCATAGGCTTTCGCAGTGTCAAAAAATACAGAGACCAGGTGCTGCCTACGCACGAACGCCTCGCGCACAGATGTCTCAAGGTGCAGGAGAGGATCGTGAGGTGAACGATGACGGCGAAAGCCGCTTTCTGATGGTGAAAGTACTTGATGATGTTTTAGAAAATGAACTAACCGAGAATTAACCATGCGTTCAAGAACTTTACACAGACAGCTAGTGAGAGCAATTGGACGATAACTAGAGGGAGACTTGGGATCCTTGCCAGGTTTGGGAAAAGGCAGAACAACTGCTTTTCGCCAAGATTCCGGGAAACTGTGCTCCGACCAAATACGATTGTAAATGATTAAGAGATTCTCGAGAGACGACTGCGAGAGATGACGGAGCATGTCATAGTGGATTCCATCAGGACCGACAGATGTAGCGCCGGACCGATGCAGAGCCACCCTGAGTTCAACCATGCTGAAGGGGGAGTTATATCCAGAGTTGTGAAAAGGCGCAGTGGATTTAATCCTCAGAAAGGAGGAAGGATACGCCAGGTCACTCGACACGGAGGCAAACGCCTTCCCCAAACAATCAGCAATCTCCCCGACTCCAGCATATGTGCAGCCGTTACTCTCGAGAATGCAAATCTGGTTAGAGCTGTAGTTACCCCGGATCTTACGAATCTTGTCCCACACACTTTTCGAACTGGCACGCGAAGTGAGAGAGGAAACATACTGGATCCAAGACTCCCTCTTGCTACGTCGACGCACCAACCGAGCATAGGAATTTGCTCGTTTGAATGTAACGAGGTTGGCATAGGTCGGATAACGCCGAAACGTAGACCACGCCTTATGTTGAGCTCTCCTAGCCGCTGCGCATTCAGGGGTCTACCAAGGCTTCGGACTTCTGGAGAGTGTCGTAGATGTTTTTGGTATAGAAAGATCAGCTGCCTGAAGAATACAATTTGTGACTTCAAGAACAGCTGCGTCGATTGACTCTTGGGTCACCATTGCAGAAGATATTACTGTGGACGATGTGAAGACCTCCCATCTCGCACTCTCCATCCTCCACCGAGGAGGGCGGGAGGCAGAAGATGGCATGTTCGCATGATGCGAGAAGACAATTGGAAAATGGTCGCTCCCGTGGAGGTCGTTACACACCGTCCACGACCAATCTGCAATAATCGATGGTGATCCCCAAGGTCAAATCGATCGCCCTGAAGGATCTTGTCGGCTCATGGTAGTACGTGTCAGCACCGGTGTTAAAAAGGCACAAAGAGGCCGAGGACAGAAGAGACTTTATGCGACGACCTCTCGTGCTGATGCTGACACTACCCCACAAATGATGATGAGCATTGAAGTCATCCAGTAAAAGAAAGGGTGAAGGCAGCTGATCAACCAATCTCTCCAGAACAGAGACACTTACGTTCTCGTCCGGCGGCAGATAGACACTGCAGACAGTAAGAGGCCCAGGCACAGATATTCGCACCGCCACGGCCTGCAAAATTGTGGATAACGCAACGGAAGACACCGGAACACTGTGAGGGACAAGAATAGCGACATCCCCACAGGCGATGTCTCCCGATGTATTATCTGTCCGATACGCACTGTAGCCTCGAACTGAAAGCAGGTCTGATGGTTTAAGCTTCGTCTCCTGTAGACAAAGGCGCACCGGAGAGTAAAATGAAAAAGATGTTTCACTTCATCAAAACTCGTCCGAAAGTCTCGACAGTTCCACTGAATGATTGAAGCCATGGTTATAAGTGAAATGAAAATGATCAAATGAAGTCAGGCTCCATCACCTCTGATGGGGGTTCCCCCAGATCTGGAGGCGTGTTACCAGGGGCCAAGATGGGAGCATGCTTTGTCCCAAGTGTCTTAACGGGAGGCGAACGATATTGAGTCGTTTGCTGAGATTTTGTAGGAGAAGAAATGCTTTTCTTATCCTGAGCTTTGGTTTTTTTGTTAGAAGACGTGGCCTGAGTTCCCTTGTTGGTGATGGGATGAATCTGCTTCGGCGAAGTGGTGGGTGGCGCTTTCAGACCCCTAACTCGAGACTGGAGTGCCCACAGTCCGGCTGCGATGATATCGTCCAGCTTGTAGGGAGATTTAACAGGGATCTGAATGTCGGTTTGAATAGCAACCATAGATTTGGCAACCACCTCCGATGCATAAGATCGCTGATCAGAAGAAACCGGAACTACTCTTCTTCTAGCCTCAGGATAGGAAATATTCTCAACTGTTTTCAGCCTTTGGATTTCTTTCTCCTCCTTCCACTTGGGACAATCTTTGGCTGATGCTGCGTGTGAACCCTTGCAGTTCACACAAAACTCGGCCTCGGCCACACATTCTGCCAAAAGATGTTCTGTGGCACCACAGCGTCCACACCTAGGATTGCTCCTGAACGACGACTGCTGAGAATGGCCGTAAGACTGACACCTAAAACACCTCAACGGGTTAGGGATGTACGGGAGTACTTCTAGGTGGAGACACCCTGCCTTGATGGACGTAGGCAGGGAAGAGCTATCAAAAGTTAAAATGATGTTCCGGACTGCCCATTCCGCCTGAATAGAATACGCCGCACACCCGTAACGTGTTGACTCCTCAGTTCTTCTAGTAGTTCTTCCTCAGTACACTCAACGAGGTCCTGAGAGGAGACACCACCTCGAGATGAATTTAGGTATCCATGAGGTGTTATTTTGTCCAGAGTCTCAAGCAGCGTGTTGGTGTTAAGAAGTGTGGAACTATAGGCCACCGTGGACATCTCTACAAGAAGATCTCCACATTGAAGTTTCTTTACGCTCTTAGGAGATTTTGCAATGGATTGAAGTGCTTTGTTTATCTCAAATGGACTTTTGGCACTCAAAGGCTTTGAAGGGTCCAATGAGTGCACAAGAAGGAATCGAGCATTCGAACAATCGGGCACATGCTTTTTAGCGGAAGGAGCTAAGCCTTCCTCAATACCTCTTTTGGTTTTAGGTTCGTGGGAAATATCATTTAAGACCATGAAAAATGTTAAGAATTCATCCGCCAACTTCCCCACCCACAATCGAGCCCAACAAGGGAGAACCGGAGGTCCGCAAGCCCAAGTGGACGCAGGACACGGCTTTAGGGATAGCAAGCGGATATAGCAAGTTGATAGGGCAGACATGCGCTCGCCGTGCACCCAGACTTTCCCGTGCCTGGGTGACACCCCTTTGGCATGCTCACCCTATCCCCAGACTCACCCTGTCGTGCGAAACGACAAGCCGTTAGAGGTCTGGGCTCCACTCGGCCACAGACCTCATTGACTAGGAGTGGGTTAGTTCCTAGCCGCCCGTTTAGGGTGAAGCAGGGGCAAAGAGGAGTGTTGGCAACTGGCGACAACAACACCCAGGCCTCCAGAAACCTCAGCCTCCAGCATCCCCTTTTCCACCTTACGGGTCACCGCACACGGCAAACGTGCAGGTAGGTCTAGCTAACCAGCTCGGAAAAACAAAGAAAGGAACATGAAATGGAGAAGACAGGAAAGAAAACGAGAAAATAAAATCCAGAGCTGGCGCATAATCACAACCTCAGCAACCTACAACTGAGGCGGGAGCGTGTCAAGTGAAACAAAAAAAAAACCCATAAAAAATGTGAAAATCATCACATAGCACATGTCGGCTCGGGCCGTGGGGACGCCATCCCCCAGCAGCTGGATGAACAGCTGTCCCTTCGGTTATATAATCGTTCAAGACGAAATGATAAATTGATCCGTCACAAGGTCAGCTCGGGTCGTGGGGGCGCCACTCCCCAAATAACTGGAAAACCAGTTATCTCCGTGCGGGGGCCATAAGAAAGACATGCAATGCTCGCAGTGGTGTGCTTACGGCAACATACAGAAGAAAAACGTCAGTTGAGAGCCATTTATGAAAATAAAGAACTTGCTGTAACTTCGGCCGATAAGTCTCAGCAGATAGTAATCCTGAATCGTGCCGATTATATACAGAAGATGCAAAACGCAATCTCCAAAATTCCACATTCTATCTTGCATGGTGATCCGACCCAAGCAACTATTGTTTCAGTTAATAAACTAAAAAAGAGTAATTTGCTACATTTATGCATCAATCTAATATGGCGCCGCGTAATGGCTCAAAAATCCCGAACTTGTTTGGGAACGTAAAGACGCACAACCCAGGTATCCCGATGCGACCACTGGTATCTAGTCATTTAAGTCCAACAAGACCATTGGAAAAATCGTTGGCTCAGTCTTTAATTCCATTCACACGCGGCTCAGTTTACTCTATATCAAGTTCGCGTGAAGCAGACCAGCGACATCGGCCATTTTGTTCAACATATACTCAATTTATCCTAGCATCGCTCGACGTGGTATCGCTATATCCTAGCGTACCCGTCGATAGCATCCACGAAATTATACGCGCTAAGTTGATCGCCCAGGGACAACTCTCCCAAGTTGAAATCCAAGCTGTCATGGATGCCTTGGTGTTAGTAGCCAAATGATCTTATTTTCGCTTTGATAGCACCATATATAGGCAGGAGGGCGGGACCCCGATGGGAACCCCATTGTCAGCATTTCTTGCTGAAATAGTAATGCAAACCTTGGAGAATGATGTCTTGTCTAATTGCGAATATGCCCCCCTGCTGTATATGAGATATAGTATATTGTTTATATCTTGGTTGCATGGCCCCCACTTGTTAGACCGCCTGGACGGATTCAAAGAATACATGTCTTCACGCTTCCCTTCTATAGTTTTACTATGGATTTGGAGAACGCCGGTGTACTGCCATTCTTGCAGCATCTACTTATTAAACGAAATGGTATGACGCAAAAACTGCATTTTTCGGTGTACAGGTAACCCACTAGTTCATCAGTAATTATATCATGAGACTCGTATCACCCTCATGGGTATAAGCTAGGTGCATTGAGCTTTCTCATAGATCGTGCGTATCGCATTCATCCGATGTCAAGGCTAGGAAAACAGAAATTCAGAGGATAAGACCTATAGCAAAGCTGCATGTGTATGGTATTTCTTGTGTGCAAAAATTAATATCACAACGGGCGAAAAGGCTTGTACGACCCTAGACAGGAATAGCAACTGAAAACGATACGTTGCCTCTATTGCATACCAACCGTCTATTACGAATGCTTTGCGTAATGTTTGTAAAAAGCATGATATTGACTTTGGAGATTCGACATATACTCTATCTCAACTAATACGGAAAGATCGTGACAGCACGCAAGAGACGGGAAAATCCGGATTATATTGAGTACCAATGAAAGGAAAGGACCCAGAGCATGGTAATAAGTGGTATATAGGTTCCATCTTGCGAACTTTGAGTGTCAGGATTGGATGGCCGAGCGTTAATATAGCACCACAGTTCGCGCCTCTAACACTGCACTTGCCCGCTTGGTGATTGGCGACACCCATCTCCGGTCATGGCGGGGCGCGTATGTATTACTACGAACAAGGACCAAGAGTGCTGCATTATTTGCCGAAAGCCTATATATTTATAAGTATCGAACACAATGTGGTAATGATGAAACACCAGTGTATGTGCCAACCCCATGGAGACAGCTCATTACCGCCATGAATTATGGACATCAACAGTATTTAAGACACCCACCCGCCGTGAACCTCTGCGCCATTGTTACATAGATGTGGTTATGCGCGCCTGAAGAATGTGCACTGCCATTTAATACGTCATAACACCGAATGACTGTATATGCCTTTGGACGACGCTCAGTCTTGTTTGTAATCTGATGACGCAAGGGGGCGCCATTCCGAAAGATCTCGTTTTGGGAGTATTAGATTTTAATTGTAAGTAGTATTTTCACGATTAAATGTTTTTACCTTATGTGTAGACCGTGTCTAGCATATGGATTACCATGTAGAGACAGTGTTTGTGAGTGTTTTGGTTTTAACTTCATTGAGCCGATGAGAGTGTATTGATCTACGGAATACGTCTCTGACGAAGTCATTCATCTGAACTTTGTATTAGGCGAACTGACCATAAAGTTGAGTACTTACCTTTATTTTTCGTTTCGCGTTTTATAAAAATGAAGACGCTCAAAATCAAAGTACACTGAAGAGCAATTGAATTACAGATACCTGTCTAGTAACGTGTAGCACCACCTTTCGGTCTTATGACGGCGGCGATTCGTCTCGGCATGGACTCGAGAAGACACCGGAAGCGTTGGAAAGCCATAGGGATCCACGACCCCTGAACAAGCTCCCACAGTTCACGAAGATTTGATGGAGGGGTTCAGAGCCTCGAACATCTCTTTCGATGGCATCCCAGATGTGCTCGATGGGACTGAGGTCAAGTGACCTTGCTGGCCAAAAAGCGAGGTCACGTCGGTGGAGTGTTCATCCAACCATTCGGATACAATTCGGGAGCGATGGCACGGTGCATTGCCTTGTTGCATGATGAGGTCCCCAGTGGACGCACAAACGGGAGCAAATGGTCGTCCAGGATATCCCGGTAACGTTGACTTGTGAGGGACGATGTCACACTACCAGGGGTCCCATTTCAGTCCACGTAAACAGTCCCCAGACGAGAATGCCACCCCCACCAGCTTGAAGAGTACCCTGCTGGTAAGAAGGATCCATCGCTTCATGTGGTTTGCGCCGCACTCGTATCCTGCCATCCGCATGTACCAACGTGAATCTCGACTCATCAGTCCAGGCAACATTTTTCCAGATGTCTAGGGTCCAGCGGCGATGTTCTCGCGCCATGCTAATCTTTGCATCCTGTGATGTGCGGTCAGCAGCGGTACCCTCGTGGGACTATGGCTTCTGTACCCCATAGCGAGGAGATGGTTCTGGATGGTGTCGCTGCTTACACGTTTCTGTGCACCATCGTTAAATTGCCGAGTGATTTCTTGCACTGTGGCCCGTCTATCCGATGTTACAATGCGAGCTAGCCGACGATGACCACGCTCATCCACACGCTGTTGCCCACGGCATTTGGCCCTTGCAGGGATGGTTTTACCGGATTCGATGTACTCACGGTACGCCCGTGACACAGTTGCTCGTGAAAATCCCAGTGCCTGCACGACTTCAGAGATGGAGTGACGCATTCGTCGGGCCCCGACAATTTGCCCACGATCAAATGCACTTAGTCTTACCTATACTGCGTCCGACTCTTACTGATTCCCGTCGCATCACTCCTTATATTGTCGGATCGCTGCATACGTCATGTCGTTTTCGTTTACAGGGCCGCCCACAGCGCCACATTTGCATAACGCCAGCTGTCTCTAATTCAATTGCTCTTCAATGTATATTAACGCATAATGGGGTCGCCATAACAGTTACATACTGTATTTGCGGCTCAGAAACTGATTTATAAAATTTCGACACATAATTATCGCATAGTATATTCCTGCTTCTTACGTCTGTTTAGGAGGCCAGTAAAGTGAACAGAATACCGCGTTAAGTGACCAGAAGATGTGACTCAACCTCATGACTTTAATTAATGTCCATTGCGCACCATGGCCAGCATAAAATCCACCTGTCTTAGTTGCTCTATCCTACCTTGTAACCACACATTTGTAATTCAGTGTGAGCCACACTAACTCAGCCTGTTAGCGATACAATGAGTTGCGAAAATTTTCTCTCCAATTACATGTCGTATAAAGACTTCTGCTTTCATCAAGATGAAAGTTATCTTTTTCGATATACAACATTAGAATTGGGCTGTGGAAAATCTGTTTTCAATGAGTAACAAGAAAGGTGACACAGGCTTTTTGGTCGTAATGAGCACGTCTTCTGAACCCGTTCTGATGCGAATTAAATTTACCAAATCTACTCAAAATCAATGGAACTGGTATGGAAAACAATAATATCTGATCGAAGAAAGGAGTTTCTCAATCGGGTTTTTAATCCCGCAGATAGTGCTGTAAGCGGAAATGTGAACTTGCACCCTCTGGTAGCAGACTTGTGCGTTAAGAAAAATTTGAAATTATATAAGAAACATTTCGCAGCGTAAACGCTCTCCAACAAAGAAGGAATTTTTCAAATCGGACACTTAGAAGCAAAGGAACCGACAAACATAAGATGTGCATCTACGCATCTTGACGGGAAAACTGCATTATTTTAAGAAGAAAGTATTCTCAAACGGTCTTCCGATGTGAGCGGTATCGGTCCACGAAAGATTTTTTTCAATCAAGTCTTTAGTAGCTCAGATTTTGCTGCAAATACATCAGAAGCAGAAATTACCATTTACTCCCTCTGGTGGCCAACCATTCTTTACTGAGAATTAAAAATCATATGCAAAAGATTTCCCATCAGGAACTGTATCCGCTGCAGAATTTTTTTCAAATAGGAGTTTTAGAAGCACAGATATCAGGAAAACGCATTTTACTTTTACGACCCGTAGCGGAAAACCTACGCGTAACTTGAACGAGAAAGATGACACCGAATTTTCGAATGTAATAAGCACGTCTTTTGAATCCATTCTGAAGCGAATTAAATTTATTAAAGCTATTAAAAGTCAATGAAACCGGTTCCAACAATCGATAAATCATCCAGAAATACAAACATCTTAGTTCCACCAGCGGCTAAAAAGCACGTTACAAAAATTAACAAATGGAAAGAGTTTCTAGGAAAGTACCACAGACAAAGATTTTCAAATCGAACAGTTAAAAGGAGAGATATAGAAGGAAACATGATATAAGTCTACGTCTGCTAGAGGGAAAATTTTACTTAGCGAAAAATTTGAAAATAGCCGAAAATTATTCTTCATGGAAAAAACTATGCTAAGGGTAAAAAACTTTTCAAAAACACATTCTGGGAGCAGAGGTAGCGAAAAAAAATGAAAAAAGGTTTCGATCTTTACGCAGCTAGCGGGGAACCTTTGCGTTATTTAAAGAGGATAATGATCCACATCTCTGTTGCAGCGAAGAAGAAATTTCTCAATAGCGTTTTTAGAAGCGGCGATAGTTGCAAACTAAAATACACAAACACCACCTACCGACAGAACTGTGAATTACAAAATTCCTCATATAGTAGCCTAAAGTGTTCTACAAGGTAAATGGCATACAGTGTTGAAAGCATTTTTAAATCGCACATGTAAAAGAAGTTATATTGAGAAAAACAGATTAAGCATTTGCGCCCCTAGCGGCAAAATTGTGCACTGTTTTGGAAAGAAAATACACACACACTTTGCTAAGTAATTAGTATCTGACCTAAGAAAGAAATTTTTCAGTCGGGTTTTTAGTCCCGCAAGTATTGCTGTAAACGGAAACGTGAACTTACGCCCTCCGGTGGCAGACTTGTGCGTTTAGAAAAATTTGAAATTATATGAGAAACATTTCGCAGTGGAAACGCTCTCCAACAATGAAACAACTTTTCAAACCGGACTCTTAGAAGCAGAGATACCGACAAAAATAAGATATGCGTAAATGCCACCTGGCGGTAAAACCACGCATTATTTTAAGAATAAAGTATTCTCAAAATGTTTTCCGATGTGAGCGGTATCGGTTCAGGAAAAAAATATGTCAGTAGAGTTTTCAGGACCACAGATGTTGCTGCAAATTCATCAGACGCAGAAATTAACACTTAAGCCCTCTGGTGGCCACACCGTTCTTTAAAAATATTATAAATTATATGCAAAGCATTGCCAATCAGTAGCTGCATCCGATGCAGAAATCTTTTTTTCAGATCGGAGCCTTAGTAGCAGGGATGTCGGGAAAAACGCAATTTACCTTTACGCCCCCTAGCGGAAAGTCTATGCATTACTTGAAAATTGTGAAATTATATGAGCAGTTTACACCGGAAATGCTATCTAACAAAGAAGGAGTTTTTCAAATCGGACTCTTAGAAGCAGCGATATTGACAGAAATAAGATATACTATTGCGCTTTCTGGCGGAGAAACCATGCATTATTTTGAGAAGAAAATATTCTCAAATGTTTATCGACATGAGCGGTATCGGTCCACAAAATAATTTTTTCAGTTATCGGTCCACAAAATAATTTTTTCAGTTATCGGTCCACAAAATAATTTTTTCAGTTATCGGTCCACAAAATAATTTTTTCAATTGAGCTTTTAGAAACTCAGATTTTGCTGCTAATACCTACGAAGCAGAAATTAACGCTTTCGCCCCCTGGTGGCCAAACCATACTTTATAAAAAATTAGAAATTGCAATCAAAACATTTCCCAGCAAGAGCTGTATCCGGTGCAGGAAGAATTTTTCAAATCGGAGTTTTAGAAGCAGAGATATCGGGGAGAGCGCAATTTACTTATACTCCCCCTAGCGGAAAGTCAATGATTTATTTTAAAATTATATGAAAAACATGTCTCACCGGAAATTCTCCAACAAAGAATTTTTCAAATCGGACCATCAGAAGCAGAGATATTGTCAAAAATAGGATATACATCTAGGCCCACCTGGCGGGGAAAGCATGCATTATTTTAAGAAGAAAATATTCCTAAAAGGTTTATCGACATGAGTAGTATCGGTCTACAAACGAGTTTTTTTGTTTTTTCAATCGAGATTTTAGAAGCTCAGATTTTGCTGCAAATAAATCAGAAGCAGAAATTGACGCTTACGCCCCCTGGTGGCCAAACCAGATTTATGCCAAAAAATTTGAAATTATGTGCAAAATATTTTCCGTCAGGAGCAGTAACCGCTGCAGAAAGAATTCCTCAAATCAGAGTTTTAGTAGCAGAGATATTGGGGGAAACGGAATTTACTTTTTCGCCCCTTGTCGGAGAATCTATGCGTAACTTGAAAAAGTGACTATAACTGAAATAATCTTCGACATGAATGGAAACGAAAGGTAAAATAATTTTTTTAATTAGATCTTTAAAAGCAAATATATGGAATAAAATGTATTTTGAATTACATAACTGCATTTACGCCCTCTAGCGGCGACGTTGTACATCGTAAAAATAAAAACTAAATAAAGGATCATCACTGCTGGTCACGAAAACAGCTGCACACCTCGTGTAAGGTATTCAGGCTGATCCGAGCGGTATACGTCCGGGCGTATTCCGGTTGAAAAATGGCGTTTAGGATGCCTTGCAGATACAATAGTGTGGGCAACAGCACCTCGTCAACATAGTGGCGTGCCATCAATGTGCCCGTAATGCGTACCAGGGGTGAGCGGTTGTTGGCGCTGATAGCACCTCACACCATGATTGCAGGTTGCCGGGCCGCGTGGCGGCTCCACTATGGCGGGGAAATCAGCGCATTGGCCACGTCGCTTCCAGACTCTCACACGGAGATCATACGTGGCGAGACAGAACCACGATTCGTCGCTGAACACCACAATTGTTCAATTCGGCACCCCACGTAGCTCTGGAGCGACACCACAAAGCGGTGACGACGATCGCTCGCTGTTAAGGGTAACCTGCGCAACGAACGGTCGGATAGCAAGCCAGACGCAGCCAATCGGAGCATTCAAGCCTCCCCGTACACTCCGCAAAATATCGCCCGTTGTGGCCTGTGGGTCCGCTACGACATGACGTCGGATGCGACGATCGGTGCGCTAGGATGTCCATCTCCGTACTCCGGTTCCCCTACGACGTTGCACAGATCCTTCCCAGGACCACTGTCTGCAAATAGAATCGACAGGTGTGGCCGCATGTTGCGTTTCTTCCGCAATACGACGCAAGGACCATCCGGTTGTACGAAGGCCTGCTATGACACCTCTCGTGAACTCATCCGTTTGACGAAATCGCGTATGACGGCATCTTAATGGCACTGGCACCCCTTGTTCGTTCTCCAGACACGGTTAAAGTAGAATCACTCACTTCTCGCGGCCGTGACGTCTTGACTGATAGCCTCACGGGCTTGTTGTCCGCTTATATCCCGCGCGCCGTACGTGCGATTAGCCTGAAAATGCAATCATTTGCATAACTTGTGCGTATGCACCCACCCTGCAATTTGCATGGCGCTGCATTAACGTCTTCATGGTGTGGCATTTTCTCTGTCAGGCAGTGTATACTGTAAAACCTCAGTAATTTGAACTACTACTAATTTCCAGAATTAAATATTTTGTTATCCTTTTAAACATACGGCACGATACGTTTATTTCTACTGAGTGGGACCCTTTTCCTTTATTTCTTTAAACCTAATGAGCAAAGATTATGTCTCTCTCTCTCTCTCTCTCTCTCTCTCTCTCTCAGTGACAAACACAGAACATTAATGTAATGTCTTTTTAAAAATTTAATAATCCTATTCTTTTCGTCAAACTTTTCTTAAGGGATGAAAAATATTATCAGCGATAAACTTTTCTTTAATGGATGTGGAAGGAAATCCTTCATAGGAAGAAAAATGCAATATCTGAATTTATTTTTCAATAGGATATTGTAAAACATTAAAATTTTCATTATACAGGTATAGCATTAGGGAAACAAAGCAGTTCCAGGAAGAAAATTTGTGAGGGAAGGCGAAATTTAAGATTAAAGCAGAACTGGCAAATGTGCACGAGGCTAGAAGTTCCCCGATAATCTTATTAAATTTGCGAAATTTGAAGAAATATTCGAAAAGTATAATTTTTTGCTCTAAGAAAAATGAAGACCGTTGCGATAGCAAATCTAAGGTGAATGTACGGTATCACAAGAAAGAATAGATTTAGAAATGAGGAGAGAAAAAGCAACACTTAAAAGGGCGGAGAACATAAAAACGAAGACCCAAGATTCAGGATTCGCAGGTAAAGACCAAATATTATGCATCATATTTTCGAAGAATGGACATTGGGCAGCAAGTACTGACAAAAATATGAGTTTGCTGTTCGGGTCAGGATGAGTTCAACATCCAAAGTAAAATTTCATAAATACTAATTCTAAACACAAATTTACATATCTGTGATTATGCAGCTTACAGGGTATTCAAAAAAGTCTAACTTGCTTCAGAATTTCAATAGAAATGAACTTACTGATGCATTTCATAGCAGTCGTCCCATCGTAATGAAACTTAGCACGTGCATTGCGGAGAAAGGGATGATATGATTGCCATATCACAACAGTAGCAGAAGAGGAGTAGCATAACCGTTACAAATTAATATCTCGTAAATCTACCACTGGCTACGATGCACGCTAATATATAGCGTGGTATGGACTCAGAACTCTAATGTTATGCTGGCACATACTGTGCCAAGAGTCCTGTAATTGGTGCACAAATTGCCCAATATTTAGTGATGGGCCCCGCTGACGTCCCAGCATTTTCCAGAAATATTCGATTAGAAAAAGATCAGGGGACCCGAATGTCCAAGGGATTGTTGCAGCACTATGTAGATACTCAAGGGGAGCCACGCTATGTGTAGCAGGTCATTATCATCCTGGTAAATGGTACCTGGAAGGTGTGACAGGGCAAAACGACGGTAGCAGGATTTCTTGAATGTATGGCTGTGCTGTTAACCTCCAACTATTACCACGACTCGGGGGTCCGGCTGTCACAGGTGATAGCTTAGCATACCATAACACCACTCGTGGTGGTGTGCCACTCCACAACTATGAATCCGTAGGTGAGTGCTCCCCAATCCTCTTCCAAATGCGAATGCGGTGGCCATGCGCTCCAAGGACGAAACGGAATTGGTCCTTAAAAACGACGCTAATCTAGTCTGAGGCAGACAACGATTCCCGGGAGGGACAACACTCCAACGAAGCCGCCGATGTAGAATGGTTTATGAAAGACGTCCGAAAAATGGCGATGAGAATTGAGTCCTGCCTCTGCAAGAAGTCTCACGTTGGTGCTCAGAAGCAGCAATTTTCCCTGAAATAACTTTGTTGGTATAACATTAAATCCCTGCATTGCCCTGTCAGAACCGCGCTGCCTTAAGAAAAGAAAAAAATAGCAGGAACACCGTAAAAATTTGCTATGATGGTGATGGCACTGAAATATTGAGTATACTGGCTGTAGAATTTGTTGCTTGAGCAGTTTGTTTTCTACTTTCTTCACCTCAATATAAGAGCTTTTGTAGCCGTGAAACGAAAATATTGAAAGCTAGGGTGAAGCAACCTAATTGGAAAGTGTTTAAACCAATTTACTTGCATGCGTCATCTACTTTCGCACGCCTAAATCGGCCATCGTGCACCCGATTGTGACTTTCGTATATAAGCTGCCGAACACGCATTTCGAAATACCGCATGAAGGAGATGTTGTCGCACGATTGGTCGACACCCGATTGGTCGACAGTAACGACTAGTCGACAGCACGATTGGTCGACACAACGATTGGTCGAGATAACCATTGGTTCAGAGGATTATGGTTTACATTCGCAGCGGTGCCTCTCAGAACGTACTGACCTCTCAAAACGTAACGTTCCTTTTTGGAATAATATCTTTTAGAATGTAGTCCTCAGAACGTACAGCATTATAACATATTATTTCCAAATAGGCCCCCTTGTCATCTATTGTACTCTAAGTGAAATCTATATAGAGGGCCTTCTGAACGATGTTATTTCCGAATGGGCCCCAGGGCACTTTAGGTATAGGCACCTTGGGGAAACAGCCACACATAACTCGGAAAATTGCCACACATTCAAAGCGTTTCTCGGACGAACGGCGATTTGTGCTCGTCCCCTTAATGAAAACCATGTGACAATTTTCCGGTGGGGCAATTTTTCTGTGTGTGTCAATTTCCCGGGTTGCTGAAAGATGTGTGGCAATGTTCCGGTGGGGCAATTTACCGCCAAACTGTTTGCCCTTATTAAATTTTTTTCCCCAAGTTCCGTTGACCATTTTATTTCGACTAATCGTTATATCAACCAGTCGTTAGTGTCGATCAATCGTTATGTCGACCAATCGTTACTGTCGACTAATCATTACTGTCGACCAATCGTTATGTTGACATCATTTCTGTCGACCAATCTTTACTGTCGGTCAATCGTGTGTCGACCAATCGTTACATACCCGAAGGAGAAAATAGAAACCAGTGCAATAAATATTTGGAGGGGGACGAAATTCAGTTTAAATTCCTCCAGTAATATCTAGTACCTGCATGCCTCGATGACACTTAAAGGAACATTAATGTATAAATTCTAAGAATATTCTTCAGCTTATGAATGCACTGGACTTCGATTTTAGGTGTGTAGCAGATTGAGATAACTTTGTAAACAGCTGTCTTCAAAATATTCCCACGTGCACGGAGCGTAAATAGCGATAATATGGGGAAGATTCGTGATTTAAGAGACTTTGAAAGAGTCGTGGTAGTTGGCTTTAGGCAGGCAGATTTAAGCATCTCCAGAAATGACAAACTTTCTCGGCCTTATAAGCACAACTATATCGAGGGAGTATAAGTGGTGCAAAACTAACAAAACAAGGAGGTGTTCCAGTGGACACAAACGACTAGTCAATGTTTGAGGGTTACGGAAAATTGAGACGATTGTTCGAGGTAACAGCCGAGCTCCAATGTCGCAAGTAACCGCGCAGTACAATAGCGGTATACAGAATTTTCAGTATGCACAAGCCTCCGCATTTTGCCGCGAATCGACGACAAATTTGTCTGCAGTGGGCACAGAAGCACGTAATCTGGACGCTTAGGAATGGAAAAGCTCACCTGCTCCGACGAATCACGTTTTCAGTTAAGACACGCAAATGAACGGGCCAGAATATGGCGTCAACAGCACGAATCTATTTACCAGCTGCCAAGCGTTGACTGTAATGCTGGAGGAGGCGGTGCAATGATCTGGGGTCTGTTTTCTGGGCGTACACTTGGGCTCTATAATACCTCGGAATAGCATTTGCATGCGACGAGGTATCTTACCATTATTGTATAGACCAAGCACACCCGTGTATTGATGGGAGCTTCCTAATCGAAAAAGCTACTTCCAGCAAGATAATGAACTATGCACAAGGCTTGGATGTTTACATAATGGAGAAAAGTGATTTCAAAGTGTTGAAATAGCTTCTACAGTCCCTATATCTTAAGCCAATCGAACAGCAGAGAACCATTCGTAAAAGAGAACGTACTCCCGCGAACATCTGGTAATTGACGGATGCTATCACATTCGTTTGGTTGAACATACCTGCAGTACTGTCCTAGCACCTCGTTGATCCAAACCATATCAAATAGTCTGTTTTGAAACCCAAAGGTGACTCAGCACGTTATTAAATAGGATCTAATAATTTTCTACTTCAGTGCATATCTGTTTTGGGAAAATTATCTCCGACCCAGTGGTCTAAGCGCTGGCTTCTGATCATTTGCCCGAAATGCGCCTGGCTTCGAATCTGTGTGAGACATGGATGTTGTGTTTGTCTTACGGCACTGGCTCTCGCCCTTGCTTGGAAGTAGTGGCCCTAAATTAGGGACAGGCGACTGCTTATATCCAATAGAATTGTTTACTGTGGTCGTTGACCCCGCCCCTTCCCCAAAAAAATGAACGATATGCACACCAAAAACCCAGTTTGGTCTTATACCTTTGACAAACTTTTTACTTACATTTTATTCCTCTTCTAAAAACAATTCTTTAGTTGTAGTCAACTTATGTTTTCCTCAGCTACTGTGCTTCTCACAGTTAGATTTGAAAAATTATTTCACAACAAAGAGCATTTTGTGCGTACCTTCTGATATACCATAGTGCATACTTCTGACGCTAGAGGGTGAAAGTAATTTTTTGCAAATGTATTTCTCCATTTAAAAAATCCTTATTGTACTGAAGTAATTCATTAGGAAAGATACTGCACACATAGCGCGTTATTAAAGAGTAAATTTTACGTAGGTGAGCGTAAATTTTTATAATTACTAGCAATGATTCCCGTTTTCCGAACGGTGAATTTATACTGCTGGCCACCCAAAATGCAACACCAAGAAGGAAGCATCCGATTGGCCTGAAATTCGCAGCATGCGTCGCCCGCGAGAGAACATGCAAACGATTAGCATTGCAGGACATATGCAAATTATGTGCGCCCGGCACGCTACCGAGAAGCACTATAAGAAGGGTGCACAGAAGACGGGGTGTAAGTAGTGGAAGTGTGTTGTGCTGCCGGACCTGTGTGTGGGAAGATTCCTGATGCCTCGTCGCAGAATACGGCAGTCATTCCAGCACGTTTCGGAGTTTGACAGAGGACTAATAGTGGCTTGTCGCGACAGCGGTTTATCGTACCGAGACATCGACGCCCGTGTAGAACAACATCCAGCAACAGTGAGGCGAGTATGGATTCGGTGGGTGCAGGAGAGACGGACGGACGGACGGACCGAAGTGAGCGATTGCCGCAGCCGTGGAACACCACCGAACGAGAGGACCGGCATGTTGCGCGGCGGGCATTGACGGCTCGCGCCGCCACATCACGAACGTTAGCGCAGGAATTAGGGTGTGTTGTGCAACAACCGTGTCAGCACGTACCGTTCGACGTCGTCTGCAGGAGCGGAGACTTGTCACACGGCGCCCATTGCTCCGATTACCATTGACGCTACACCACCGGCAAGTGCGGCGGCAGTGTGCCGTTGAACGCCGCACCTAGACTACGGAATGGCACACCATTGTCTTCTCCGACAACACCACGATGGTCAGATCCGCGTGTGGTGGCACCGCGGCGAGAGACTGTATGACGCCTGCATTATGCATCGCCATACGAGTCCGTCGCCTGGTGTTAGGGTTTGGGGCGCAATTGGATAGGACACCCACCCCCTCTGGTACGCATCGCCGGTACACTCAACAGCCACCGCTACATCTCCGATGTTTTGGAGCCTGTAGTCCTCTCTTACCTCCAGGACCTGCCAGCGGCCACGTTTCAACAGGACAATGCGCGCCCGCACGTGGCACGCATCGTGCAATAATTCTTCACGCTCCACTAGGTGTCACTGCTGCCGTGGCCCGCCTGTTCTCTCGATATGTTGCCCATCGAACACGTCTGGTCGCTGATCGGCAACCGAGTGGCCCGGCAAGCACCACCCACGGCTACGCCTGATGAACTGTGGCAACGTGTGGAAGCTGCCTGGGCCGACATACCCCAAGCCCACATCCAAAAACCTCTTTCGTTCGATGCCGTGGCGTGTAGCGGTCGTTATTGCCAGCCATGGTGGTCACACGAACTATTGATGTCTGCGTGTACCGCAAGTCACACGGGCCTGTAAACTCAATCGTTTCATCTTTGTATATGTTGTTATGTGTCCAGTAAATCTAGCTTTGCTATCTCGTGTCCTTCTTGGTGTTGCATTTTGGGTGGCCAGCAGTGCATAAAATCATTTTTTGAACATAAAATTAAAGAAAGGAAAAAGTAATTAAGGGAAAGAAAAGTAATTTAAAATCCGTAGCTGTTTTACGATTTAGAACAGCGTCGTGAAGTCAATGCATACAGTTTGCGTAAAACGGAGGAGACATTGGTGGCCCTTAATTTTAAATAAAAATTTTAAATTTTCAAAGCATTATAGTGGTTCTGACAAAATTATCTTTAAACCTATCAGCATTTAGAAACAGTAAAGCTAAGCTACCCTTTTGAATTTTTTGGTTTTCAGACTTTTTTCTAGGTGTAGAAGTGGTAAAAAAAATTCCAGCAGACAATGTTTCAAAGCGCTGTTTCTTTCTTTCTTTCTTTTTTTTTTTTTTTTTTTTTTTTTTTCGTGCATTTGCAGGTATCTCGACCTTAAGACGTATCAGCATGCCAATTTTCATATTTGTAGGTAATTTAGTAGTGGTCAAACAATTCGCGAAAAGTTGAAGCTGACAATGTTCCAAAGCCGGCATTTTGTTTGTTTTTTCGTACTTTTCTAGGTATCCGGACCTTAAGACCTATCGGCATACCAATTTTCAGATCTCTAGGTCATTTAGAAGTGGTCAAACAACTCGCGGACGAACACACTTACATTTTCCCCTCTTTGCTTTTTACATACGAGGCGAAAGCCTTTATTTACATAGGCATTCAAATATGCCGGCGGAAAACGCCGAACTTAAAAACGTCATTAAACATTGCGTCATTGCCAGTTTGATTGTAACCTGTCCTTTCATCCAATGAGAAGAGTGCTAAAAATAGCTGCGTCGCCGTGGCAGCTGGTCACGGGGCCAGAACTTTTTTTTTTTTTTTGGATTGGAGGTTTAACGACTACCGTGAGCAACTCACTGGGCTGTAAGCAGTCGCGCGTCCCTAATTTAGGGTCACTGGTTCCAGGAAAGGGAGAGAGCCAGTGCCGTAAGACAAACACAACATCCATGCCTCACCGGGATTCGAACCCGGAACCCTTACGGACGAATGATCAGAGGCCATCGCTTAGACCACTGCGCCACCGGGGCGGCGGGCCAGAACTTTCCTGTGCGGTTAACGCTGAAGACAGAGTAAACCGCTCATTCCTTTCAGTCTTTAAAAAAACGCTTAAAAATCAGAAAATTACTTTTTTTTTTTTAAATAGAGAGGTTCTCTAAGAATCTCTGTTTCCAAAAGTAAAAAAAAACTAAAAAAAAACTTCGTGAGCAATTTTTGCTGTTTTATAACACATTCTTCCACTAATCGCGGAAACAGATTTTTTTTTTTTCTGAAGTGGTAGCTTCGCTTATTTTTTTTTTTTTTTTTTTTGATTGGAGGTTTAACGACCACCGTGAGCAACTCAATGGGCTATAAGCAGTCGCCCGTCCCTAATTTAGGGTCACTGGTTCCAGGGAAGGGAGAGAGCCAGTGCCGTAAGACAAACACAACATCCATGCCTGACCGGGATTCGAACACGGACCCTTACGGACGAATGTTCAGAGGCCAACGCCTTAGACCACTGCGCCACCGGGGGCGGCTAGCTTCGCTTATAAAATATCTATGAAAAGAATTTCTTCTGAGCAGTACACCAATTACTATGAGAAAGGTTTACTAATATTTCTGGCTTCTGACAATGCACAGCTCTTCTACTAGAGTAATAAATTATTTCTAATTACGACATTTCAGTTACTAAAAGTCTAACCGTTAACGTGTTTCAGATAGGTTTCTTTGTGAATAACATTTTTTGCGTGAATTTTTTGCTATCGTAATTCACTCTTCTGGCACAGCACAAATGAATTTTTTCTGCGTGCAACCATTTCTCCGTTAATACAGGATCGGCTTCAAAATTACTTTTTTTTTATCGGATTGCAGTCTCTGTGACTAACACATCGCTAGATATTATAATTTGTTTAAAAATTATTTTATGCCAATAAATTTCGCTGGTTAATACATTTTGAATTCATAGTTTTTTTGCTTCAGAAATCTTTTTCTAAACTTGATAATACGGCGTCACCTTTTCCGTATTTTATTGGTTCTTAAAGATAGAAGAAATTTATTCATCGTACCACAGATTGTTTCAGTTTTATTTACAAGCTCATTTGCGATGCCTGCAGTCGGTGCTTTAGTGTACTTTTAAATAATTTCTTCATGCTATTAACATCATAAGCATATATTTTATTGCTCGGAAAGTATAAGAACCCATATATTTTTTTTATTATTATTATTGGAGGTTTGACGACCACCTTGAGCAACTCAATGGGCAATAAGCAGTCGCCCGTGCCTAATTTAAGGCCACTGGTTCCAGGAAAGGGAGAGAGCCAGTGCCGTAAGACAAACACAACATCCATGCCTCACCGGGATACGAACCCGGACCCCTTTCGGACGAATGATCTGAAGTCTTCGCTTAGACCACTGCGCCACTGGGGCGGCTAAAGTTTTGTGTCTTATTGTAGTATCCAGAGGGAGTCTCGCAATGTCTGCGTAAAGCAGTAGGTTAAAATTCTCGTAAGGAAACTGCGGTGCACAAATGGATGAAAGATTATAGGACGGCAGATCACCTGAAGACGCTGCGAGAGGCGATCGACCGATTTCGACTTCCAGAAAAGAAGCCAAACGATACATCCAAGGGCCTTACAGCAGTCTTGAAGGGTGAGTGTCAATGTCCTTTCTGCACAAGTTTGTGTCCCTCACACAATGGTTTACACCGTGCTGGTGGAAGATTTAGGCCTAATGAGCAAACTAGCGCGTGGGTACTGTACACAGGACTTCCGCTGTGAAACTGCACGGAGTAACCTAGCAATAATAAAGTGCTCACAAGATTCCTCTGATACAATGAAAGTTGGGTGGAGTTTTTCTCACTCAGGCAAAAAAACAACAGTTATGATTCAGGGTTGAACCCGACACTTCTGTGGGCCTGTACTCCGTGCAGATTTGCACGAGCGTAAAATCTTACTGGTCGTTTGCATGGATGTTGGCGGCGTTGGTTTTAGAAACGTGTTCAAAACATCTCCATAACATAGGAGCTGTCTATGCCTTTTCTAAAGGATCACGTCCCGGCATAGGCTCTGGCCTGTTCTCTTACACTACAACGCAGGGCCGCACAAGGCCGGAATTATTCTGGTGTACAGAACAGTTTTTGTAACTTCCTCATCCACCGTAATCACCAGATAGAACCCATGGTACTTCAGAAGTTTTGGCCATGTGAAAAAAGGAGGTGTCGAGTACTCTCTAGGAAAGGATTGGAACCTCCGAAATACACATTTTCCACAGACTTAAAAAATCACACTTTTATTTTTAATGGTGGTTTTTAACTGCCCACAGTTTGGAAATAGTAATACGGGTAACTACTAATAATTCAAGTATTGTAATCATTGGTTTACTCTAACAGGAATTACGGCAAGATGAAAGTATTCCCTTACCTCCTGAACGACCAAATATTTCTAAATGTACTTTGCAAATGCACTGTAGGTTAAATTTGCTTTAATGACTTCTGGAGAATTTTTTCAGGCGTCTTAAATTAAAAAGCTCCTTGCAACCGGAGGAACCTGATTAGAAAACTGAGCTGCCACAAAAAGCTGTTTCTGATTTCGAAATAATAAACGAAATCCCAAAAAACCGTGAATAAACAAACTCAATGAATTTAATGGAAGTATTGAAATTCGGGAGGTGTTTTTATAGCATTTAATTATCAGGTGAAGATTACAGTTTGTTTCCAAACTTCTTCCTGCGATTCTAGAAGTTGCTACTCATGCATTCGCTATTTCTTGTTAATTGTTTCAGTGATTACATGACATTTAATGTTTCACATGATACTCAGTTAAAATTAAATGAAATCTCCGCGTTTCGTGTAGCACTTTGCACGGTAATCATAGCTGCTCTCTTGATGTACCTTCATTTTTTTCACCGGGAGCAATTACATTTTTAATCTTCACGAAGCTTTATTTCTGTGAATTAATTGCGACATAAAGAAACACGAGTAATTTGTTGCGCTCAATTATCCTAAACGAGGATTAAGTTCTTTTGTGGCTTAGAAATATTTAAGTTAATATCTATCAAGTGCAAGAAAAAAAATGGCTTTTAGAAGAGTAGTTACTTAATTTGTCGGAATAACCTTTTAGCAATTAAACAGAATTTGCTGCTTCATTTCACTTTTTGTTGCTATGCTTTTTTACCTATCATTAAAATATAAAACAAACTTAAAATTCCATACTGTACATTTTTCCATGTCCAGTTACGACACTTTATATTGGGGGGTTAACGACCCCCAATATAAAGTGTAGCAACTAAGGGATGTGAGCAGGCGCCCGTCACTTGTATGGGGCCCACTGGTGCCGCCCACGTCGCTTCCGGGACTCAGATTTTAGCGCTTATACAATAGAGCCTCCATGGCATCGTTGTGCTGTTTTCGGTGAGGAATAAAAATGACAAAGACGAGCTGCTATGTTACATCCAAGAAACTGACGTTCGTTGATTTAATGAGCAGGATTTTAATATTTTTTTCAATGACTTTCTACATTGATGTGCAAAAATATAAAGACTTAAGACATCAATTCAAATATTTGAGAGGAACTTTCACAGAATTTCGTAAAACTTTGTATGGACATATTTTGAAATAATTCGTCAAACTTCTCTAAAATGCAAAATAATGAATTTTAATTGTCATAATTGTCGTAAATATGCGAATTTAATTTTAGAAGTTAGTGTTTTGGAGTCCACTTTGGGTCATTAAGCTGTATGGTCACCTCCAAGTGATCTACTGGCCTCAGAAACGATACATCATGCTTCCGGGAAGGTGGTTCAGCGGCTCAGTATGAAGACGTTCTCATTCCATTGTCAGAAAAGTCTTCAGCTCACAGGGTGTTCATGGAAGGGATTGAAGATTTGCCGTCCTAAAACATCCAAAGCGTGCTCGCTGAGGTTGCGGACCTGGCTGGTCAATCGATTCCTTTTATACCTTAATTTTCCAGGTATTCAGCTTTGCCCTATGACGACTTATCTTCCACTTCCAAAACTGTCCCTGCCTCCCGGTAGCGCAGTGGTCTGACCATTCTTCCGAGATGGGTTCGGAGTCGAATCCCGGTGAGGAATGAATGTTTTTGTCTTGTGGCACTGACTTTCTCCCTTTCCTGGAACCAATGGGCATAAATTAGGGACAGTCGACTGCTTATAACGCATCTATTTGCTCACTGTACTCGCTAAATCCGCAAACAAAAATTGTGTCCCTTTCGATTATATTGGATGTGGATAATTTTTTTATTTTTTTGGAGGTTTAAAGACCACTGTGAGCAACTCAATGGGCTATAAGCAGTCGCCCGTCCCTAATTTTGTGCCAGTGGTTCCAGAGAACGGAATGAGCCAGTGCAGTAAAACAAACAACATCCATGCCTCACCGGGATCCAGACCCATCACGGACGAATGATCAGAAGCCATGGGTTGGACCATTGCGCCACCTGGGCGGTGAGGTGTATTTCCGGTATCTACTTTTACCTATATCTACTGGCTTCGAGAATCACTTCTTAGTGATAATCGTAACTCATTTCTGAAGAGTATGTCCCCAGATGCCAGATTGTTATGATTCCTACTCCATACTAATAGAACTGTTTTGTCGCCACGGGTAAGATAGATGCATATCTTAGAGTTTCTGACGCAGTCTTTTGTTAAGCCTTCTGAATACACTTTACCTTGACACTGATTTTTCTGCGGCAGAGACAAGCGCCAACAGGAGTTGGCAAGCCGCCATGCGTCTACTGGGCTTTGAAATTAGGGCTAAATACCGGTCATCTTCAGCTGTTTTAGACCGTGGTTCACCTGGGTATGTTCGTTTAATGTATGCTTTATGTCTTGGAACTCTCCCTGTAGCCTAGCTATGACACTTTCGGACACACAAATCTGGATACCACTGGGTGGCTTTGACCTGTTTCTATTCTTCTGATGTTTCTCCACCTAACAGTCATTCAAATGGCGTCGTGAAGACACTCGGAATAAATATTAACTGCTAGCAATCGTGGTGTCGCTAAATCACAAATTCACAAATGAAAGGCAGGCTCTTGGCGAGCTTTTAACGTTTTGCTTAATTTGCAAATTCGGTGACGCATTAGAATATTTGTATAGGATTTCTCCACTCGCTGGATTGCCACATACGTGAATGCTAACTATTACTGAAATTTTTTGCTTTTACGCACGCACGCACACTAAAACCTGGAGCTTTCATAATTTATGTACTTCAGAGTAGAACGAAGTAAGATGTGACTCCTATTGATCCCAATTCAACCATATTCAAATCTATTTGATAAGATAGACATTGAGCTTATCCATAGCAGTCAGCAGTTTTACCCGTGAATTGTTATTGAGCTGGCAAAACTTGTAAGTATCAGTGAAGTAATAGATATATTCTATATTATCCAAGAAAAGATACACCATGTACTAGTATTCTGAAACACGTACTGGTGTTCTGAATAAGTTTTACGTTTGTTGTTAGCAGTTTTAGAGCAAACATACATTGTTTGACGGATATGTTAGGACGGCCGACCTGAAAATGTGTTTGAAAACAACCTTTGTTCTTCAGAACAGCAGAAATGCCCCTCTGCACGGAATCTACCAGGTTTCGATGAAATTCTGGTGAATTTAGTGGCCCGCGCATGTTGAATTACACCTTCCAATTCAACAAATTGTCTGGCAATGGATCCAGACTGATACCCTGTTCAACTTCATCCCACAAATGCTCTATTGTATTGAGTTCTTTGAACTGAGATGGCCGAAGAAACAGGTGAAAACTTTCCTATACCTAAATGCACTTTGGGATCGTGTGGGCATTGTAGCACTCAAAGCAAGGGGGTTTGAAGTGCTCCATGGAAAGATGTGTCCATAACCATTACACAGCCTGTACCAGCTTTAAGAGTTACGGCCATGAAAGATCCCGTGCTGTGGCCCTTAAAATATCATCCTCCCGTCTACATGATGGAGTTGAAAATATAGATTGGAAGCCAGTCAGGTGGGCTGCCAATCATTTAGGACCCACTTCCGTAGACGTCTCAATCCTTTTCGGTGAGCTGCTTACAAAGCCATGGGAACGTCATTTGCGTACATAATTTATTGCTGTTGGGTGTTCCTAATAGTTTGCTACTTCAGTGTATATTTACGTGATCCCATTGTGGCAGACTGTAGATATATCATCTGCATGCCCGTTGTAAGGTCGAAAATTAATTATTCATGAGTATTTTATATTGTGTATTCAGCATAATTTATGCCTATCCATAAGGGAAACGTGCCACGTGTAGAAAAAAAGACTGAATTTTGCTTCAGAGAAAGACTTCGCCTGCTCACGAAGAAAATAATTTTCTTCCGAAGTCATTGTTTCAAAACTGTAAATGTCTGGATCACTTTTGGATGGCGCCAATGAAGCGCGTGGAAAACAATCTTAACAGAAATGCAGCATTCCAGAAAGGCCTTAGCAACTACATGAAACAATCCATTAAGATGTTTTGACAAAGGAGAAAGCAAAAATGGCAAGAGTCGCCAGACTGTCTGGTCGACAATATTATTTTCATTGAACGTGAACATGTAGCTGATGGATGCATATTGTATCAATGTACCTTGTAGGGTTAGTTTTTAAGCGACGACGTTTAAGTTGAAAGCGACACGTGGAGATCCCGAAAGGAGATAAGAACGACAGGTGTCCGCGATAGTGAAAGTCGGGCTGGGTGTGGTTATCCGAGCTGGGAAGCATTGGAGCAGGGAAGAACGCACGTCCAGAAGAACACAATTTGCAGAGTCAGGTCGTAGTGCCTCGGGGCAGTGAACCGCAAAGCATGCTGGGATTCCTCCCAGTAGGAGAATGAGAAGGCGGCACGTGATCTAGAGATATAGTAAAGAACGTGGCGATAAGGTTCGGTTGCGTGGAGCGGGGCTCTCGTACGAATGGTCGGGAGAAGAAAAAAGATAGAGAGCGCTTTATGTGTGAAGGCTCTGATAATCTACGGCACGTGTTAGTCAGGTGTACAGATCCATAGTAAATTCCCGTAGAAAAGTAACGCAAGGACGAGCATTGTGGCACGGAAGAGGTGCCGAAATATCTAAGTATATTCTCGACGTCCTTGTCTGGATAAGTTAAGCCGATTATTATAGAAGCGCAGGGTAGAAGTCACGAGTTGAACCACAAGTCGTTTTCACGAAGCCGTCGATCGCAAGAAATCGGACTGAGATAATGATCATTATTTATTAAACTTAAGTTTTCAATTCTGAGTGATTACATCAACCGGTGTAGATTGCCTTATTTGGACCTTCCCTCCTCGATTGGCAGATAACGATAGTAAAGCTGAGGAACAGAGTACCTGGGCGCTCGTTTCATATACGTACGAGTGTTACATAAGAACGAACCTCATCCTAGTATGCTGTGGGCGGGTATGTACCGAGCAGAGTACGCTGACGACCCAGAGCGGAGGCCGGTAACAGCGGCTGGGCGATAACGCTCACCCCTATACCAGTGGTTTTTACTTTGCGTCTGCTTTAAATGACATACAAATACAGTGAGGAAATGGCTCCTGACGTCCGCGTAAAAAAATCCAGGGGGTCCGTGGCACCAGTCACATGAAAAAACTCCATTTTCTTATTTTTCTTTTAAACTTGAAATGTTTAATAATCGCTGTATGGGTGAAAACTTTGTTTTGTCCTTTTGAAACGCGCGCCCTTTTTTATAGTCTTCATAATGAAAAAAACTTAGGTAGTTACAATAGAGTATTGTTACGTGAGACATACTAAGATGGCGGCGCCGATCGGCAGCGCTTTGAGATTCGTGGAAGCCGGCCGGATGTTTCGAGAATTCGCCCAATGTAAGCATATAAGGAGGTTGATTTTAACCGACGGAGTTAGTGTTAATACGGCTGAACTTGCGAAGTGATTTCTCCAACCGATGTACTGACGGCGATTCAGAATGTTTCGGGTTGTTTATTTTTGTTTGTTTGTGGTAAACTCGAAACCGTTGTTTTGAGAGTTCTTGTGCCCTTTGTAGCATAACACTGGAAAGGAACAATGTTTCATGTCGCATACCCATATCATTGTACGTACATACGTTTTGTGTTACGTTTCATAGAAAATCTGTAAAAAATGAAAGCGTGGCTACAGATGAGATCTTCGAAAAGACCAAGAAGTGATACACAGTAGAAAGCAAAACTCATCTGGTGTCAACCTTCACTACTGTTGATTCTGAGGCTAGTTATAGGCCTAGTGTCAGTGAGTCTACTTATGCTAAATTTCAATCAGAGAAAAAAAATCCGTAAGTACAGCGGTGACTATCTTCAGTATGGATTTAGTCAAGCTGAAGTATTTGATTTGGAGCCAAACTCCATGTGTATTTTATACTACCGTGAAATTCTGGCTGATTAATCAATGAATCCTGCTAATCTTGGTGGCCAGTTGGAGACAAAACCCACACACTACAAAAATAGATTTTTTTCAAGAAAGTGCTTGCGAAGTTGAGGGGCGGGGAAGGGAGGACCCACAAAAAAAATTCAGGTGAGTGCTCAGGAGAATGCAACTTTAGCTTCTTATGACGTGGCAAAGATCATTGTCTAAGCAGATAGGCTCTTACTACAGGCGAAGAAGTGCTTCTCCCTGTTTTTGTAGCGATGCAGGGTCGTATCAGAATAATATGACCACTTCAGGAATTAGTGAACCCGCCCAGGGGCGTCACAGAGTTCACGCGACAAGGTCAACCACAAGGAGGTAGAAGCTGCCGACTAGGACAGATGAGCCCTAGTGCGTTACGTGAGCACAGTGGGCAGAGCTAGTGATTTGACGGACGTTCAAAAAGGAATGTTCGGCTACCGCGCCAAGGTTGTAAGCATCTCAGAAGCAGCAGATTTCATGGGCTGTTTGTGAGGTGCTGTAGAAAGGTTGTACCAAAAATGGACCGCTGGCACACCGAGTACTTCCCGACGTCGTCATAACTAGAGTACCAAAGGCCATCGACCCCAGAGAACGTCGCCTCCGTCGACTGGTAAAGGGCAATCGACGCGCAACTGGGCAGCAATTGACCACGCAAATGAACGCTGAGGCATTCAGGTACGTGTCCCCGATAATAGTAGAGCGAACCCTGTTACTCATGGGTCTCCGGAGTCGACGCTGCGTCAAGGCGTCCATGTCAACCCAGGTCCATCGGCAACGACGCCTGCAGTTCGCATGGGACTACCGTCATTGGACAGTGGAAGAGTGGAAAACGGTTACCTTCTCCGAAGAATCGAGGTTTCTACTCCACAGAAGTGACTGGCGGTGGCGGATACGGCGTCAGACATAAGAGAATCAACACCCAGACACGCTTACCGATTGGTTGTTAAATTTTTATGGCGCAAGGGCCATCACGATCGTCGGTCAAGTACAGGCCAGCGGTGGCTGTATGCATGTCTGAGGGATGTTCTTCTAGTATGCCCTGGGACCGCTGGATTGGTTCCTGAACGCCAGTGGTTACTTGCCCATCCTCGCTGACCACATGTATCCCTTCATGTTGGACGTTTACCCTGGTGGTGATTGTGTCTATTAACAGGACAATGCGACGTGCCACGTCGTTGAAGGGGTGCGCAAGTGTTCTAGGAACACGACAGCGATGTCTCCGTTCTTCCTTCGCCGGCGAAATCGCCCTACCTCAATCCCATTGAGCACTTGTCGGCCTATTTGGATCGACAGGTTCGACGTGCCGACACACAACCACGTCATCTCCGGGACCTTTTTTTTTTTTTTTTTTATTAGAGAAACGTTTAACGACCACCGTGAACAACTCAATGGGCTATAAGCAGTCGCCCGTCCCAAATTTATGGTCACTGGTTCCAGGGATAGGAGAGAGCCAGTGCCGTAAGACAAACACAACATCCATTCCTCATTGGGATTCGAACCCGGACCCCTTTCGGACGAATGATCAGAGGCTATCGCTTAGACCACTGCGCCACCGGGGCGGCTCTGGGACCTCCGTGCTCTGCTGCAGTCCGAATGGGCACGTTTGCCTCGGACAACCTTCCAGGGCTTCCTTGAGTCCATGACACACCGTCTCAACGCTGACATCCAGGCCAAGGGTGGTTATTTCCATCAGGTAGGTGGTCATATTATTCTGATACGACGGTGTATGCAAACGAGTAGTTTGCGAGTCGGCAGCTAGGAAAATCAACACAATACTTCTTTCGAACAACACTGTGGAACGAGGAAATCACGGTAGATATGTCTGAGGATAGAAAACTGATTGATTTTAAGGGTCTAGCCTAGCAGCTTCTTTGCATTATAAATTGATGAAAGCACTGATAGTACGAAGCTATCAGGCTAGTTTTTGTTACGCTACGTGTGGGAAGAAAAATTATGGATGATTTTTAATTTCATCTGAACTTGTATACACTACATCATAGTGCATTTTTAAATCACTGAATGAGTTTTTTTTTCTGGGAACCACATTTCGTGGAAGAGATGTGGGAGCCAAATGGTGCAACAGGTGCTGTTCGTGCTATTTCAGGGAAAATCAGTGGACTCATTGCTCGATTGGAGATTGTAGCATCTTTAGTGAAGTGGATCCACTGCTGCGTTCCCCGATTAACTTTGGCTACGAATAATATGCAGACCCATTAAAAAAGTTACTTTATGAAATAGTCGTGAATATTAATTTTAAGAAATCTCGACCTTTGAATTTCGGGAGTCTGAAAATTGTGTGAAGAAATGGGAAGCCAACGTGCGGAGTTACTTTTCCATACTGAAGGGCGTTGGTTTTCAAGGGGGCGGGGTGGGGGGGATACTGAAGAGATTCTTTGTGTTTACATGATGAAGTAAGACTTTCTTACAGATACAAATTTTCCATGTAGTCAGTTGAACAATTTTGCGTGGCTGTGTATGGTATGATAGCCTACTTAAATGATATCTCATACTTGATCACCATTAACACAAGTATCCGGTGTGAATATTTTTACGTTGAAGATAAGACTGAGGCAGTGATGAAATATTTACGGTTATGTGCAAGCAGAGTTGAAGGTACTAGCCGCACTAACATCCCAACACTGGAGACATTTCTGGAGTCCA
Source organism: Macrothele yani (assembly GCA_039090855.1). Classification (NCBI taxonomy): domain Eukaryota; kingdom Metazoa; phylum Arthropoda; class Arachnida; order Araneae; family Macrothelidae; genus Macrothele; species Macrothele yani. The sequence continues at coordinate 6,853,617 of CM077012.1, forward strand.
CGAACAAAGAATTGTTACCAGAAGTTTAACATAACATCACTGAGCACCTGCGTGGTTTAACGACTAGTTTCAGAGATTAATTCCCTGCATCAAATCCTGAAAACTCGTGCAAAAGGAATCCTTTTGAATGTGGTGATGTAAAACTAACAATTATCTGCAAAAGAACAAGACGCACGTGTTGACGGAATTTGTGATGGTTCATTGAAAACATTTTTCAAAGAATATACACAGGACCAATTCTGAGTGACTGTTTTTCCTGATTAGAATGAAAAATCTTTGAATCATCTACTTCCCTTTTGTTTCACATATCTTTGTGAACAAACATTTTCGACACTTTGTTATATGAACAACAAGCACAGAAATCGGCTGGATGTTGATGCGGATTTGAGACTAAAATTAGTAAATATTGAATCGAACATGGAAGGGGTTGCTCGTGAGAAAGGTATTTTTCCCATCACTTTTAAGGTTGAGTTGATGCTAAACTTGTCACATTTTGTGCATTTGTAATAGAAGTTACTAAACATTTGTCTTTTATTCCTAACCAAAACATTTTTGCATGGTAAAAATACACTGGCGAAAAGTGAAAAAAGAACACCAAAAAGGAGACTTCTGATAACAACGAAATGTATACAGCATAACAACGGAATACAGAGGATAACGTGATCAAAACATTATGGCAAAATACATTGTATTTGCTCGTAAACTGAAAAATATCATTTCCATGTAACATGGTTAGTACGAGGTTGAACCACCATGAACTGCGTCACACTGTGAAATTCTGGCATGGAGTCTGTCGTACAGATGTTGGATATAAGTTTAGGGTATTGAGTTCCAAGCATCCTCAACCTGGTCGCGTAAATCGGGGATGGTCGTGGCTGGCCAGAGAGACCGGATAAGTCGTCGTCCCATAAAATTCCACACGTGCTCAATGGGGGACAAATCCGGTGAACGTGCAGGCCATGGAAGTTGTCTCACACCCTGAAGTGCATGTTGCGTTGCACGTGCAGTGTGTGGGCGTGCGCTAACTTGCTGGAAAACACCACGATGGACCGACCTTACAAATGGCACAACAACGGGCTGAAAGATGTTGTTGATGTAGGAGGTGCTGTTTAACGTACCCGGTACAAACACTAGTTGTGTACGGGAGTGATATCTGATCGCTCCCCACACCAGGAGACCAGGTGTAGGCCCTGTGTGTCGCTGGCGGATGCAAGAAGGGTGGAGACGCTCCCCTGTGCGTCTGCGAACACGCATACGGCCATCGAAGGCTCCCAAGCAGAATCTGCTTTCATCGCTGAACACGACAGATCTCCATTGCGTTCTCCAGTGCAGACGTTGGTGACACCACTGCAGCCGTTCCTGACGGTGGGCTGGAGTCAGAGGTACACATGCCAGAGGCACACGTGCACGTAGTCCTGCATCCAGTAGACGGTTGCGGATTGTTCGCACCGTCACTTCAGGTGCAACGGCAGCTCGGATTTGCGTCGCAGTGGATGTTCTGCTTGACAACGCCGCTCTTATGCGTCGATCGGTCCGCTCATCAGTCCGTCTGTGACGCAAATCCGAGCTGCCGTTGCACCTGAGGTGACTGTGTCTGTGACTCCCGGTTCCACGTCTTCTCGTGTGGGAATGTTCCTCGGACCATCTACACCACCATTGTACCACCACCGATACTTACCGTCCAATTCGCTCCGCAATACGACGATACGATCATCCGGCCTCGCAGAGTCCGACTAGACGAGCTCGCTCAAAGTCCGATAACTGCTGAAATCGTACACGTCTTCCATGTCCAGGCATTGCAGCTTCTTCAGGGTCTTCGCACGTGTCCGTACGCCGACGACTGATTACATTCACTTCGCCGTACTCCCTAAATACCACCGACGATAATTTGCATATTATGCCGTGCTGTGGCGTAAGCGCTCACTGGTTGGTCCCGAAATTAACATCACACCTACGTAAACTCGACCCCATTAACATATGTAAATTTCATGATCGTCCGCCAATTCCTTCTTGGTGTTCTTTTTTTACTTTCCGCCAGTGTATATTACCATGGTAAAAATATATTTACTGTTTATTATACAGGGTGTCCCACTCGCTACCAAACCCGGTATTTCTGTAATAAAATTAATACCAATGAAGATATTGCAACGAAATGTGAAGTGGGCTTACCTCCTTTCGTGCGAAATGTGCTAGAAGTGGCCACCATTTGGGTACAGACAGCATTAAACCCGGCGCTGTCCGCCAGTCAGCCAGCCGGAGTGGTCCTCAGTGTCAGACACATTCCTAAGTGTGGCGCCACTGAGGACCAGTCCGCCAGCCAGCCGGACGCGCCTCTCTTCTGCTTTGTTATGCCATTTCGCTGAGCGTGTCTACACAATACGGTTGTTGATAGTGAGTGCTCGTGGCTGTTCGCGCACGTGTGAAAATGTATCAGTATACTCTGGAGGAGCGAGTGTTCATTGTTCACCCATATTGGAAAACATAACCTATAAAGTCTTGTCAACAGCAATTCCTGGGTAAGCTTTCAAGCAGACATCCGTCGAGCAAGTCCGCCATTTGGGCATTGTCGAAGATATTGGAAACCAAGGAACCTTATTAGACGATCATGCAGAAGGTCGTCCACAAATGTCCCTGGAAACGATCCATAATGTAAAAGGCCGATTACTTGCGTCTCCCAGGAAGTCACTTCGCTGACTGTCACAGGAAACAGTTGTCCAAAAGCACTTGTCAACGTGTTGTGAGAAAAACGATGCTTCATGCGTACTGTATCTCCGTGGCCCACGAACTGAAAGAGCCTGACCATGTGAAACGGGTGACATACTGTCGATAGTTTCAGACATTTCTTCAGGAAAATCCGGACATTCTGGAGTACACGTGGTTCTCGGACGAGGTGTGGTTTCACCTGACAGGATACGTCAATTCTCAAAATGTCCGTATTTGGGCCAGTGAAAATCCCAACGCGATACATAAAGAACCCCTGCATTCACAGAAAATTGGTGTTTGGAGTGGGATGACCCGGCACCGCATAATTGGTCACATCTTCTTCGATACAACCATCAGAACAGCTGCATATATGGAAATATTCAACACCTTTGTAAATCAATTGTACGACGAAGAACTCTCCATTGGATATTACCAGCATGATGGAGCGACATCTCACTCATCAGTATGCCCGATATTTAGTCCTTTTTTGGCGACCGCGTCATTTCGAAGGGTCTATAGCCACCGCGCTCGCCCGATCTGACGCCTCCTAATTACTATTTATTGGGATATCTAAAAGAGAGAGTTTACCAAAAGAAACCACGAACCATAGATGCCTTGAAAGCAATCACCACCGAAGAAATTCAGGCAGTGACAGCGGACGTACTGGCAAAGACTTTCGACAATATGGTGCGCCGGGTTCAACGCTGTCTGGATGCAAATGGTGGGCACTTTTAGCACATGTTGCGATATCATCACATTTCGCACGAAATGAGATATGTCCACTTCAAATTTCGTTGCAATATATTCATTGGTGTGTTAATATTATTAAAAAAATGCCGGGTTCGGTAGCGAGTGAAGGGACACCCTGTACCTAAAATTATTTACTTAAGGCCATATTTTCTCAAACAAATTGCTTCGCAGAGGTAACTAACATATAGATATCAAAATTTTCAATATTAAGAGGCTCCATGTTTGAAAAAGAAGGGGTCCACAGTCCTTAGCTAATTGGAAACCACTGCACTAGGATTTTCAATTGTATCACGCTAGTTGTTGTTTTTTTTATCGGAATTACTCTTCAAGTTACGTACAAGATCAATCCTGCAATAGTAGTTGGTTGTGTTTACATATTGTTTAGAAACAATTCGTAAGAAACTTTTTGAGTTAATATGTTTCTTAGCACTCATCTGGAACTGCGCGAGGTATTTGGATAGTGCTGTCAACAACCACTACCGATAGGCACACAGACATGCTGCGCAGAAGCAGCCATCGAAACGACACGGAAGGAAGTCCTCATGACCGGAATACAAGCAGCAATCGATCTCTATCTAATATTACTTAAGGTACCGCTGTTAGCCATTTACTTCTCATGTTACTAAAGCAATTATCTTAGTACACTACATTCTTTTAAGTATTATGTGGTTATGAATTTGAGATAACAATTGGCGACAGTGAGCAAACAATCACCTCTGTTGTTCTCTTTCGTTCTATTTAAGGATGAATCGGAAAAGAAAGTTTTCACCGATATCTGCGATCCCCTGATCTTATATTTCTGTCATCTTTGTTTTCAGTGACGTTTGAAATATCTTCACGGAAAATGTCCAGCGAGTTCACGCACACAGGCAGCTAGCTACCTGAAGATTGTTTTAATAACACTGCTGACGATAAATCAGAGATTAAGTTTCATAGAACCATTTCCTCATTGTTTTTGAAATATGATCAATAATAATCAGCGCAAGTTTCCTCTTCTGATGTTCCTTAGACTGATCCTAAGCTATAGAAAGAATTAAATTCGCATTTTTTTTGTTTCATATTTTTCAGAAGTTAGCTAGTGAGTTTTAACCTTTAATAAATACTGCTACAGATGGCCGTGAAATCAATGTATTGAGATCGGAATTTCCTCAATGAAAATCACTGGTGGAAATCTCTCTCTCTCCTCTTTTGTCTTTGCATAATAATATTAATACACTGGTGGTATCCAAAATTAACGTAACAAACAAAATCCTGAATAATGCAAACTCCGCCCGACAGAGTTTGACAGTTGATATGAAAAAAAACATATCGATAGCGCAGCAATACACGACAGAAAAGGAATGCTATCACAGCATGAGAAGCACGCATCTCCATGACATCATATCAGCCTAAAAGTAATGCAGGTGGCCGGACTTCGAGCGGCTAAAATGGAGTGTGATTAACCGAACAGCGATATAACTCGCACAACGAACCCGTATGCTGTTCACAAGCCTGTAAAATGAGAGTTTGAGGCAATGAGTGCTACTCCTTCGCTAAGGCGAATCAGAGTCCCTGAAGCGTTCTCGGAGGCTGCTGAAGTGTTTCAGTTGCTCTTCCCAGGGATCCCAGAAATACTTTATAGGGTACAGATCCGGAGATCTGGCGGGGCGGGCCACTCCATCCTGTGAATATCCTCGCTCTCCAAGTATTCGTCGCCTAGCTGTGCCTTATGTGAAACGTTATCTCCATAAAAGAAGACTGGCTAGGACCTAACAACTACCCTAAACAGCCGTGCATAGGACTTTAGGTTTCCATTCCTGTAGCATGAAGCAGTCAAGGTGCCTCGTGGAAACACGTGTAGTGGCAATGCTTTCATCGAACATGATGCTAGCCCAAACTAGCAATCCTCCTCACCACCATAGTTGTCAATTTCCTAATGTTGAAGGAAAGATTTCGACTTTCCTCCTCTCTCCAAATGTACACACGTCGTGAATCAGTCTTTAGGTTCTACCGCGAGTCGTCATCGAAGAGAATATAAGATCATTGAACAGGGGTCCAAGGGTGGTGATGTCTGGCATAATTAAGACTGACCCTTCTGTGCGATGCAGTGGTGGGAAATATGCGATTGGCCTTCTTGCATGCATACCTCTCTGTCCTGGAGTCTTCTGTAAACTATTTGCCTCGATATCTCGATTCAAGTGGCAGAGGACAGCTCCTGAAAGATTTGCCCACCCGTCGACTCCCTATGGCGGCGAGATGTTAGAGACAAATATCGGTTGTCTCTACTTGTTGTGGTTCGTGGGCGTCCTTGTTCCGGCCTGGTTACTGTTCCAGTTTCCTGAAACAGCCTCCAGAGATTAGAGCCCAATTGCCTGGACACATTCAGCTATCTTGCTACCTCAACTTGCGATTTCCTTGCTTCTAATCTTCATTGCCCTCCACAGTAAACAGTCTTAAGCAATAATGTGCAACTATTCATCCAATAACATTCCAACTCAAGCTTCAATTACCGCACTCCGATTAAAACGTTTATTAGAGTCTCGTGCCTGCCAGTTCTATGACATATGATCGCATTTGCATGTTTTCATAGGAGCTAGCACGACGACTTAGCGTTTCCAGTTGCACAGGTCTCTGAAAAATCTTCAGAATTGGTAGTCTCGTTTTGGACATATTCTCGAATTTGTATTTGTCACTGTAATTTTGGAAACCAGTTTAGTGCAGTACAAAACTTTACAGGTATAAACTTAAGACGTTTTGTAAGAGAAAAATAAAATTAAGAAATTCAATTGCAAATACTTAGTAGTAACTGCTTTAATTATGACAAAGTACTGTATTTCTTCATTCTTGATAATTTTGATTTCTTAATCAGAATAACCAGCAATATTTTGGGTATGATATTCTTGATATTGCCATTCATTTTTACTTAAGAAGCTTACGCATAAATATGAACCTCGCAAAGCAAAGTTGAAATTTTCAGGACCTTATTTTCCCATTTCTTATCTGAGTATGGTACTCGCACTTAAAAGGATCATAAGGTGCGTCGCATAAATATAGAGACATAGTCGACCTTGCGCCGTGAACGCAATGCGAATATAGGTAGGAAGCTGAAGTGGTACCTAATTAGACATAACCCTGCAACAAACGTTTCGATCCATCGAGATGATCGGATTGTGTCAAAAAAATAAACACCACAAAGTGAAATAGTGTAATTGTAGGTGTCTCATAAATATAAAGACAACTATGTAAAGTAACCACATGCAAACGAGATGTACAAATTAGCATGTCGTACGCACGCGCGTGGGCCGTAATTCGGTCCAACCTACAAAAGACAGCGGACCTGCCGTCATACATTCATTTGCCGAAATGCCACGCAACAATCAACTTTCTGGTGAGGAGGTGCAGAAGATTTGGAGACAGAGCAAATGCATTACCTGTAGCGAAATTTTGTAAAGCCGTGGGGAAGAGTAGGGCAGTCATTTATAAAACTTTATCGAAACGCGTTACGTTAACTGCCAGAAAACGGCTTAGAAAGCCTCGAATAACATCCAAACGAGATGATCGTGGCATCGTGCGTGTAGTTTCATCCCAAAGGTTATCACTACGTCAAGTTTCTCGGACTGTTGGCGCCACCGTCTCAAAGGACACAGTTCATCGACGAATCAAGGAAAGTCGCAACATTGTGCTCCGTAAAATGCACCGTCTGCCACACTTCACGCGGCGCTACAAGGAAGGTAGATTGTTATGGGCAAGCAGCCACATGCACTGGACGGACAAGTGGATCACAAATATTTTCTCCGATAAAAAAAAGTTCAACCTGGACGGCCCTGACGGTTGGAACTGCTATTGGCATGATTTTCGACGCGAGCTACGCACCTTCTTCAGCAGACAGAAAGGATAGGGATCTGTGATGGTCTGGGGAGCTTTTGCGTTCCATGGGACAACGGATATCGCTTTTCTGCAAGGCAGGCAAAACTCCGAAACGTGTCAGGTCATACCCAGTAGCCACTTTTTACCGTTTTCCGAAACTCTAGCGGGTGCTGATTATCTGTTCCAGTAAGGCAATGCCTCTATCTATCGGTCTGCATCAACGAAAAGCTGGTTTAACGCTCATCATGTGATCGTAATGGATTGGCCAGCACTTAGTCCAGGTCTGAACCCTATCGAGAACCTCTGGGGTATCCTAGCTCGTGATGTCTGTGCGAATGGACGGCAGTTCTTAAGTGTGGTGGCATTGAAAGAGCAGATTGAACGAAGCTGGTGCGCACTCCGTCCAGAATACTTACATCACTTGGTGAACGGCATGCCCAATCGGGTTTCCAGTGTTATTCGGAACAACGGCTCCACTATTCGTACCGGAGGTGCTCATGCCTAGTAAGTCTTTATATTTTTGAGACAGCGTATTTCTGTTTTTTTCTTGTACTTGGTGTTGGAATTGTTATGTTTCCGTCAAACTATTGTGCAGTTGCGTGTCCTATGCTATTTTTGCTATAAATATGAGGTGTATATTTCACCTCGTTGTTGTTTCTTTTTTATTCGAGAATTTGTTCTATCTATATTAATGCGACGCACTATATTAACACCTACAAACGTGAGATTCGCAGAGGTAAACTCACGCTCTCGTTAAGTCTTAAGTTTCTTTTATTCTTGTTGCTTACGCTGCGAGTCATATTTGTGTGAGAAACTTTGTATCTCATTTTCAGCGAAGGAGGTCACTTTCTTGGGTAGAAACAAAATCTTACTCTTCCTTTTATAATGTTCTTGTCTTTCTAACAAATCTGACCTGATATCTAGAGATGTCATAAGAAAGACCTCTTGGAAAACTTAATGTTACCTTCCTCAATATTGAATGATAACATTGTTTAGAGTGAAAACAATCTAAATGAGTGAGATATATTTGCAGGAAGGTGAAAGACGAGAAGAGTCACTTTGATCAATTTGACCCCTTTATAATCTCTGCAATGAAACCCACATTTGCATAGGAATCCCGAAATTATAGAGCAAGTCAGTGTTAAATATCAGACTGTAGAAAATTTTGTAATTTGCTCCAACAATTTGCAGCACACATATTGCAAACTACAGTCGATTCCTCCTTTTTTTACCAGTATGCAGATAAGAAAACATTTAGGAATCAGTTGCTCTTATCCAATGTCACCGACCTGCAACTTTTTGAATTGACTAGATTACAAAATCTCAGCGAGTAGCTTCCACAAGAACCACCTGTTGTCCTCGTGATTCAGACGTGAGTTGTAACTCTCCGATTATTGATCAGAGCAAATAGGTATCACTGGGGTGCCCGGCATGAACTCGTATCACTTATTCTCTTACAACAGGAGCAATGGCTCCAAAAGTGGAAACAGCTAGGCAAATTGTTTACTTTATCGAGTATGTGCGATTTAATCTTCAAGCAAGAAAGTTGGACTTGAAACTGATTTTAACAGTGGGAGTTTAACAGTCAATAGTTTACAATAACTGCTTAAGTCCTTTACTTTATTTGCAAGGTTTACTGTGAAAACAGTTCCGTATGGAATAATGTGAGTCAGCCAGCCCCTTATAAAATTGGAATAATCTATAGGTTTACGTAAATAAAACTGTAAATACCTGTATACTGAATCTTACACTTAATTATGTCCTTGTACTTATACGTAGCCGGTTCAAGATTGACCTGGACTTTTTGGTATAAAAGAAACATATAAGAATGCACTGACCAAACTATGGCTCCATATCTAGGAACTCTCCCTTAACAATTAACACACTTGTTCCATCTCCGTGGAAGATTGTATTCGGGCCATGCAGAAAGATTTGGGTTGCTTTCGTAGTCACTATTTCGCTGCTGTTCATCTATAACGAATTTCATCTCTCTTAAATGCTCCTTACGTGGACCAAGCAGGTCGAAATCCCTTGGACAGAAGTCAAGAATATAATAGGAATAGTAGAGTATTTCCCAGCTATTGATACAACAGCTGTCGTCACGTGAGCCGTATGTGATCAAGCGTTGTCATGCAACAGAATGACCTATTTCGACAATTTCCCTGGACTCTTCTTACTGATGGCGGGTTGAAGCTTCTCTTTCAAAAGAATAGAGTAATACTGTGCATTCATTACTACTCCCCTTGGAAGAAAATCCATAACAGGAGCATCCAGTTTTCATCCTAGAACAGAGTGGCCATTAGCTTTCCTGACGTGGGCGCAAGGACGGCAGAAGAAAGCATCTCTGAAACAGAAAAAACTACGTTACGCAAGAACTGTATCGAGCAAGGCAGTGAGTCGTGCACAAGCAAAAGAAACTGTCTTCTTGTGGGCAAAAATGACTAGTCAGTGTCAGAGGGCAATGGCGATTATAGAGGATTGTAAGAGGGAACAGAGCTCCGTAGCGTGAAGTAACCACCTAGCTCAACAGCGGTATCGAGAGAAGAATTTCGGCATATACAGGCTGTTGCACATTGGCTATAACATTACGCCTCCATCGTGTACCACTAGTTTCTACGAAACAGACAAATTTGTCTGCAGTGAACGCGTAAGTACTAAACCTGGACACCTGAGGCCAGGAAAAGGGAGTTTGGTCCTATAAATAACGTTTTCAATTAATACATGCCGACTGACATGGCAGAATATCAAGTCAACAGCCCGAACTGATAGATCTCACCTGCCTAGCGTTAACTGTGCAAGCTGGTGAAGGCGGTGTAAGCCTGGAGTCTGTTTTCATGGCGGACATTGGGTTCTTCAATACTTCTTTAATAGTATTTGGATGCTATGAGGTATCTTAACATCACTGCTGACAGGTCACCCCCGTATATGCCCACGGTGTTTTTTGATGGAGAGGTGCTACTTCCAGCAGGATAATGAGCCATGCCAAAAGGTTCGGATCACCTCCCAGTAGCAAGACAATGAGTCCCAAGCTCAAAATTGGCATCCACAATCCCTTGATCTTTACCCAATTGAACATCCAATGATTGAGAAAGCCATTCGTAATAAATCCACCTCCAGCGAACGTTCGGCAATTGACGAACACCATTACCTCCGCTGGGTTGAACATGTACCACTGGAAGGATAACAGTATCTCGTTGCATCCACGCCACATTGAAGCGAGGCTGGTTCAAAGGCCAAGGGTAGCCAACACGTTACTAGGTAGTTCTTTTTTAATGATTCACAACTTCAGTTTATGTGTGTTAATAATAGGCACATTTTAACTAGCAAAATGACATCCAACAGATGATAAGTTGCTAATTGAAACTTTAACAATTGCAGTTTGTTTGAGCACACATTTCTCTAAGCAGTTTCTAGTATCTATTAACGCGTATTGTAGAATTTTGGGCTCCACTCTTTCAGAATATTTTCATACTCATACTTTGATGTGGTCACAAGTTGCAAATATTTTATGTCATGGCACTGAAAAAAAAACTTAACTGAAATGCAATAGGAGATTTTCACACATTTTTAGAACGTTTTCCATAACAAATTCCTGAAAATAAAAGAAGTTCAAAGAATTGAAACTGGCAACAGAGTGTTAGATGAACATGAAAGCAACATCCGCTACAGTTAGTGTGTTAAGAAAATAACGCACATAAATAAGCTGTGGATAGAAGGTTATGTTTTTGTTCTTTATGGAGGAATGCTCGTATTCGGTAATTAAAAAACGCCGTAAAACATCATGGAATTAGCAATATTATTCATAATAGAGGGAAAAATAGTCAAACATTGATTTTAACAAGAAAAAGAACAAACTGATATAATATCCAAAGAAGGTACATACTTTTACGACTATTTCAAAAGTAAGGTCTCTGGTCTTGAAAATTAACCGACCCAAAGAGCAATCGCTAAGTCGTTAAAAATCTCTGTATCAACGGTAAACAAGGTAATAAAGATTTGAACCTGAAAAAAGTGTTCACCGCCTTTTGCCTAAGCACGTGGCTGAACACAGAACAAGGTGTAGACTTCATTATGAAAATCACTTAGCCGGAGGCAGATGGAAATGTCTTATGACTATTGATGAAGCATGGATCTACCTAAACGAATGTAACAAAAAAGATCATTTACTATCAAAAACGATGAGAAAAAGGCTTGAAAACTTTGTTCCCAGAATACAAAGAAAATTTCAGTAAAGGATTCATGATTATTGATGGTTTCTCGTACAATGGAAATAAAAGTTAAAGGTTGAAAAGAATGTTGAAATCAATTCTACGTATTACCAAAACAATGTTTTAACTCCAATATTTAAAGAGAAAATACCATTCCTTTATCCACAAGGCCTTCAAAAAGTAGAACTCCATCAGGATAAGGCTACCAGTCTACTACTATTTTTGAAAAAATGAAAACAAATCTACTACTCTTTGAAAACAAATCTACTACTAATGAAGGCCAAATCTAACACTCTTTTTTGAAAAAATGAAAACATGGTATCAAGTCTATACCTTTTGCTGATATTCCTTCAAAATCCCTCGATGTGTCACTAATGTACTGTTGAGCATTCAGACTACTTAAAAGAGCATTTTTAAAACGCAGACCTAAAACAATGATTGGTCTACAGAATGCAGTCGAAGAGGAATGAACTAAAATACCACTACAAATTTTAAGAAATGCCATGTTTTCTTGGAAATCTAGATGTAGGTTCATAGTCCAGAGAAAGGACTATCAGATAGAAAGTTTAAGAAAGAATTTTATTTTAAACATTATTAATAGGAGAAAAATCCGAAAAATGTCTGAACATCATCTTATGTGCACATTTTTTTTTGTGATATACACTCACGAACAACGAAATTAACGCACCTAGAAGAAAAGACGCTACAACCGCGAAACTTTGCAAATACCTAGAGTGCGCGCTGGTATGCAAATAATCCACGTTCGGTGCGATTGCGCATGACCGCACACCCCGTGGTGACGCTCCAAGCACAAACCGGCAGCCTTATAAACCGGCGTGTAGTCGATGCTTCATGAAAGCGAAAGGCACAGGCCAACGCAAACAAGAGTAGAGTGACAAGAATGCCGGGTAGACGTCAGAGACGTCCATTTACGAAACTTGCGGACTTTGAGAGAGACCTGATCATCGGGCTGAAAACCTCAGGGTGGTCGGCGCGCTGTATTGCCCGCCACGTAGAACGTTCTGACCATACCGTCCGACTGTGTTGGGAGCAGTGAACACGTGACGGCACTACCACACGGCGGAGCTGCTCCGGACGGGCCAGGAGGACCACCAGTACAGGATCGACTGACCGTTCGCCAGGCACGAACGGATCCCACAGTGACACGGTCTACTATACAGGTAGATGCTCTTGTGTACCCACGAACCATTTCCTTGCGCCTCGCGGAAGCGAATCTGCGATCCCAGCGCTTCTTAAGTGTGCTGCCATTAACACCGGAACATCGCCGGCTCCGTGTGCTGCTATTAACACCGGAACATCTCTGGCTCCGTGTGCAGAAGTGCCAGGCCAGAGCAATGTGGAACTCCACAGACTGGCGACGTGTGGTGTTTAGCGATGAGTGCCGCTTCGTTTTGGTGACAGATGATAAAGTCTAGGTGTGTAGGTTCCCTGGTCATCGGCACAATCCCAACCTCGCTATCGGTAGCTACACCTCCCCCACTGCAGGCATTATGGTCTGGAGAGCCATAGCTCACGATAAACGATCAGGTCTAGTAGTGGTACGTGGAAACGGCGCTCCCATTCCTGGCCGGGAAACCAGGTGCGCTATACTAGCAGGATAATGTCCGCCCGCACACGGCTCGGGTTGCCCAGGACTGCTACGTCATGTCCAGACATTTGCATGGCCTGCCCACTCCTCGGACATGTCCCCTATCGAGCATGTGTGGGACCAGTTGAAACGCCAGCTGCCGCCGCGCCGTGTCGCGCTGTCCGGGAATTTGGAGCACACCGTCCAACACGTGTGGGCTAGTCGGCCGTAGGACAACATCAGGCATCTGTTTGCCTCCATGCCGAACCGTATTACAGCATGTATCGCCGCACGAGGCTGTGCGACGCGTTAATGAAGATGACCGGACTGTGTTCCACAGATCCCTCTGTAATTATCCTGCAGCTCTGTTTTGCCATCATTTGTATCATTACGTCCATAAAATTTCAGTTCAATCCGATGCTTCCTTCTTGGTGAGCAAAGTTCGTTGTCCGAGAGTATTTACCTGGTGTACCACAGAAAAAATGCGGTTTCTTCAAAAAGATATAGCGAAGAAATAAATGGTGTCCGTGTTTTGAAAAAGTAAAATTTGCTTAGTCCATGTGTAATATTGTTAAGGTTATTTTGTAAATGTTGTTAAGTTGGCCAACGCAAACTACCAATAAACATTTAGAAATATACTATCTGCATGCAGGATAGACATTAAGGATCAAAAATGCTGCTCATACGAGCTGAGCCTTTAAACCTTTTAAGTGACGCACAATGCATATTTAAATGCTGTCCCAACGTAAAATGAATTCATGCATCACAACTTACTGTCTGCTGATGGATTACCTGCAGGTTTGCAGAAATTTGCACTTAATTGTTTAACAAAATTACTTTTACACATCTGAAACGCCAAAGTAATATAACAAAATGCTAAGAAATATTTAATGAAAGTTGTACCGAAAATCAAAAATGTGCTCCTTAAACACTGGAGTCAATTTTATTAGGTCTCATTTTAAACTAAGACAGTTATTAATATTTATGACAGCAAAATAAAGTTTCTACGCGAATTCATTTTATTTTTCAATGCGCTCAGATGACATTTTCATAAATTTTCTAAAATGCGACATTAATTAAAATTGATTAACCCCAGGCAAAAATTTCACCGAGTTTTCAGATGTAGTAAACGCATTTCTCCACAAGAGCGAGAGCGCGCGCGCTGATGCAAGGTCAGGTGGTACGTAGCATCATAGCCTCTTCTTGACAGATGTCAACCCCGCCTTCTCGTGGTTCCACTAAAGGGTCTCTGACGATCGCCACATAGCGGTATAACTATACCACCGTGATTAGAGGAAAAATGCTATCCCACAAACACCAAGCCGCTTGTCCAGTGTGATGAGTTATGGCCACTACGCGGACCACCGATGGACAACCAAAATTTTAGACTGGATTTCAAAAAATAGAAAAGACCCAGAAGAAGATTACATGGGACATGGATGGATGAAATTCGAAATCATGCTATAGTAACATGGAGGATAGACAGTTGTGAAGAAACTAGTATTTTATACACTGCCGTGCCATATTATTGTGACCACCAGCTAATATCTTGAGTAACCGCCGTGTGCAGCAGCTAGACGCGCTGGGAGTGACTCAATAAGGTGCTGTAAGGTGTTCACAGGTATGTGGAGTAGGGTGATCCGAAAAAAAAATTCGAAATTGCATTTGGAGGAGGGTAGAAAAGTTTCGTCTTACTTTCAAATGTATGCCTATATTTTTTAAATATTTTTTACTCAAGGACTTGAGTACTCTACCAAGCGTTACGTAATGACGATTATAAAAAATAAAATAGTCGTATTGCCATTTTCGCATTTTATCATACATATTAATTTTATTATACATAGTAATTGCACAAATATACCTACGTTTTATCAGTTCAACCATTATTTTAATGTTTTGTGTCTGAAATGTATCTTTCATCAACTCTTAATAGGAGAAAGTGCGAACTACATCGCAATGGCGGAATCATACTGGTCTAGGCGTTCTATCAATTATCAAGTGTGCCCGAAGTGTAACAATAACTTCACCTTGAAAGATGCGCACGCCATATTTCCCTTATAGATCAGATCAGATGTAGAGGATTTTAGGAAGGGAGTGTCTGACCCCAGGTGTTAAACAACCCTTAGAAATAGGAAGCTAGGAGATTTGGGCTACAGTGCCCGATAGGAAAGGGACACGGAAACACGGTAGAAAGGGAGGAAGACGCTCTTATTTATAACCGGGGGACCAGTATCCGGGGTCCGACGGATATTTAGTGGTTCGAGCGTTCGTACCTGCGTGGGAGCGAACCTGAGGTTTCTCTGTGTCAGTCACGAACGTTTACCACCAGGCCATCCGCGGCCATTTCCCTTATAGAAAAGCCAGGTTCATCTTATATAGGGTACATTACCCCACCTTCAGGTACAGCTAAACGTACTGCTGAAAGTATTCTGAATGTTTTCAGCGAAAGAAAGTCAAGTCTAGGCCACCTGGTGGGAATAGATTGTGATGGCACGGCTTTCAATACTGGAAGCAAAAACGGAGTTATAGTTTGTCTTAAAACGAAATTAAATTGTTCGCTCCAATGGTTCATATGCCAATTGCATGCTAACGAATTGCTTCCGAGACACTTATTTCAATATTTAGATGCAGTTACAACAGGTCCAAAGGAATATTCGGAAACAATCGGAAAATCGTTAGATAAATGCGAAAAGCTTCCAGTTTTAAACTTTATGGCTATTTCTTGTGATTTACCAAACGTCTACCTACAGGATTAAATTCAAATCAAATATATTTGTATGACATTTGCAAGGCTATTTCTTTAGGATAATGCTTTACGAAATTTAGCTCATCGTCAACCTGGAACGCTATCTCATGCTCGTTGACTGACGACTGCAAAACGTGTTCTACGTTACTACATTTCACGTGATAATCCGTCAGCAAATTTAAAAATTATTTCAGAATTTATTTTAAGAGTTTATGCCCCAATGTGGTTCATGATAAGGTGTCATCCTTCCTGAAAAGATGGAGCTTTGTATGTTTTCAAGACGATAAAAGCAACTCGTTATTTAAGTGACGAACTGAAAGCTGTAATTAACCCAGTTTTTCAAAGTAATGCATACTTTATTTACCCGGAAGATATGCTCCTTGCGATGATCAGCGATGACCGCCGCCCCATTCGTGAGCTGGGACTAAGGAGGATTCTGAGGTTTAGACAGAGAATGAGTAACACAGAAAGAACATTGAAAATTCCAAATATTAACTTTAAAGCTACTGACGACATCGATCTTATTAACTGGAAAAAGTGTCATTTTTTATCTCCCCCTATTTTGACAAACGCTACAAATGAAGACCTTGAATCTCTTATAAATTCTCCAATTACTCCTTCTTTAGAGTTTCTTCGATACCCTTGTCACACAAAGGCTGTGGAAACGTGCGTAAAATTTGTGTCAGAGGCATCAATATCTGCCATTGGCCCAGAAGCACGTGATGGCTTAATCCGTGCTAAAATCCAATCATGACAAATTATGCCACATTTTGATCATAAAAATCAGTATAAATTGACTGAATAATTATCATTAACCTTTTATGTTTAGTTATGTATTTATATTTTATTGTTTAAAAATGCAATTAAATTAATATTATTTTTCAATGTTTTATATCAACATGTTTCATTCATTTTTGAATTGAAAGAAAAACTGCAAAAAATTTCACAATATTTGAATTTTTCTTTCGTGTGTTAAAAAAAAATTGCATACTGAAGATGCATTTTCTTATATCATTTAAGTTCTTCGAATATAATTTTTAATAATTATTGAAATAGTTTGTAAATTATTAGACATTTAACATGTTCTTGGAAAGGTTAGGTTTTAGGGTGAAAACACAAAGCCCGGTAGAGGGCTCAAGACTGAATAAAAAAACTAAAAAATTATGGGCATTTATTTGAATGAAAGAAGCAACTTCCCCCGCCTCCCTCTACCAAATTTAAATTCAAAAAAAAAATATATCGCCTATTTGAACGGCCCACCCTAATGTGGAGCCATGCTGACTGTAGTGCATCTGACAGTTGCTGGATAATGCGTGGTGGAGGATCCATAGAGCGAACAACACGATCGAGGTGGTCCCATAGATGCTCAATTGGTTTTAAGTCTGGGGAATTAGGGGGTCAGGGAAGTACTTTGAAGTCTTCATCGTACTCTTCAAACTACTCTCGGCGGGCATTTCTAGCTGTGTAACACAGCTAGAAATGTCCGAAAGATCCCATCCGCCCCAGGGAAGACAATCTGCATGTATGAGTGTACGTGGTCTGCAAAGATGGATTCATAACGAATTCCGTCCATAATTCCTTCCACAGGTATGAGTGGACCCAGGGAATGCCACGAAAACTTTCCCCAGATCATAACGCTGCCCCCACCAGCTTGTGTTCTTCCAGCAATGGTTGAACTGAACAGTGTTTGTTCTCCGATGTTTCTCGCCTTATACCCCAACGTCCATCCGTTCGATGAAGCAGAAAACGTGACTCATCGGAGAAGGCAATCGTTTGCCAATCAGATAAGGTCTAATTCCGATACTGCCGTGCAAATATAAAGCCTTTTCTGCAGATGCACCTTCGTTAGGATAGGTGCAGTGACCATCCGTCTGCATCGGAACCCCATATACGCAGCAGGGTTCGCTGAACTGTCGTTTTAGACACACTTGCGGTAGTCCCCTGGTTCATTCGGACAGTGAGTTACCCCACTCTAGCATATCGATTGGGCCTCACGCACCTTCGCAGCAGACGTTCACCTGTCACATCAATGGCACGTAGTGTAACGCAGTTTCCACGTCGCTTATTCGCAATGGTGCCATTTCTCCAATCACGATACACTTTAACCACAGCAGCACGCGAACAGTTCACAAACTGCGCTATTTCAGAAATACTGCCACCCTTGGCCCGAAAACCGATAATCATCCCTTTTTGCAAATCTGACAAATCGCTCTTTTTTTATCAGTGAAAGCAACGGGTGATATGTTTTCAGATTGCCTACAGCACACTTTATATACCCTCCAACCCAGCTCACGACACGTGTCTTCTTTCATTGGCAACGCGCTGTTGACGTCAAAAGTAGGAGGTGGTTACAATGCGACTCGACTGTGTATGTGTATATATTATAGGCACAAGACAGACTTGTGGAAGATACTTAGGGAAACCTTCATCAGCAGTGGATTGATAATGGTCGGCAATGATTACACACACACACAGGGTGAGTCGAAAGTTTCGCAATATTTGCATAAACGCATGTGCTGCGGCGGGTACGTCACATGTTTAAACCAGTTCAAGCAGCGCACTGCAGTCAGTCGAAAGGGATATAAAGTGGTGGTAGTCGTTGCTGTGGACAGCATCGCATTTTGCCGTTCTGTCTGTGGTTGGGACGATAAACAGCCACAACCGGCTAATAAGAGAAAAGATAAACAGCCACAACCGGCTAATAAGAGAACTTTTGCTTTATGAGTTTTAACTGTCACAACGCTGCTCAGGCAACACGAAACATTTGTTATTCGAAAGGGGAAGGTTCTGTGGACCACAGCATCACAACTAGATGGTTCAAGAATTTTCGCTCAGGTGTCAGAAACTTCGACGATCAGCCAAGGTGAGGTAGGCCGCGAATCGTGCTTTCGGAGACCATGCCCCAGGCTGTAGAGGCAAATCCGACAACCAGCACTCTAAGATTATCAGGCGAGCTGGGCATATCCCAGACCACCGTAGTTAGTTACCTTCATGACCTCGGCAAGGTCTACTGGTGCTGCGGCATTTTCCCTCACGAACTGATGCCAGCTGAAGCAAACCGCCGAGTGGAAGTGTACACGCACAAAACCCCTAGAAAACCCGCGCGATGTAAGTTTCATCAAGAACGTTGTTGCGTGTGATGTAACGTGCATCTATTTCCGTAATCCTAACACACAACGGCAGTGGTTGAGCCCGGGCCAGCTTCCTGAACCTGTTGCCAAAGGTAGGCGCTTTGAGCACAAGGCGATGCTCTGCGTCTGATGGAATTTCGAGGGAAAATTTGTTAAAAATTTGTTCCAGACGGTCGGACCTTCAACGCCAACCTCTACTCTGAATATTTGAAGTGGATGTATGCCGTTTTGGAGGAGAAGTACCCGGCACTGATGAGCAGAAAGCGCGCTCTCCTACAGCAAGACGACGCTCGGTGTCATACCGCGCGAAAGACCCGGGCAAAACTCCCGGAACTTGATGGCATCGAACTGATGCCACACCTAGCATATAGTCCGGACCTTGCCCCGTCGTATTATTACTTGTTCCGGTCCATGGCCTACTTCCTTCGCAGGCGGCACTTCAACAACCAGGAAGAGGTGGCAGCTGGAGTGAAGGAGTTCTCGAAGGACAAGAACTGGTGCTGCCGCGAAATCATACAACTGGCAGACAGATGGCTACAGATTGTCTAACACGATGGTTTATACTTTAAATGCTAGTCAGCTTTCTCGTCGTAAAAGTTCGTATAAAGACAATGTGATCCAAATATTGCAAAACTTTCGAATTGCCCTCTGTAGTGTGTAAATTAGCAGTTCACTTTTAAACTGAAGATTTTCTACATATCAAGATAACTTTCCTCCATTTCTGTGATGCATAGGAACTAACCATTGTCATACTTCTAAACCTAAAAAGAATAACAGCTATTATCAGTCCACTGCTAGATGCAAGTCTTCCCAAGTTTCTTCCACAAGTTTTTCTCTTGAGCCATTCTCCTTCAAGTCACTCCGACAAGCTTTCAGATTTTATCCACCTGTATCTGCTCCATGCTCTTCAGCATCATTTCCGATCACTTGGAATCCAGTCCAGTATTTCAGTTGTCAAGTTCTATCAATATTACCAGCCCATTGCCATTTCAGGAATTTTTCTTAGATCATGACGCAATCCTCTAAATTGTTATTCTCCTGATCCACTAGTTCTACTTCCTATCCTTCCTGGTTATACCAAGCATGCATCTCTCCATACCTTTTTCAGTAGTTTGCAGCCTCTGAATATGTTTTTAGTTTAGGTACTAGTCTCAGATCTGTAAGTAAGAACTAGAAGAATGCATTGATAAAACTTTTAAGACAATTGTAATGTTTCTTACAAGCGCTCTCTAAGTTTTATACGAGTATTAATTTATTTTTCAATATGGCTCTTTCTTGGTATCTGTTGACTAAGACGTAGTAATTAGTTACTTCTAAATTTACTCCATCAACCATTAAATATGCAACTCCTGTAGAAGCTTTGAACATCAATTTTATCTACTGAAATTTCATTTTAAGCGCAGTTCCTTACTTTTTAGCAAGTTCCTGAATCATACTTCGCAGCTATGAGAGGGTACTTGAAAAAATCAATGTAGTCAGAAAAACGAAGGTAGGTTAATCCTTATTACTGTTTATCTCCTCAATTAAGTGATTGATAAACTTTCTGCTGAGTTATATTTGAGAGCTTGGGAATCTCCTTGTCTCACTCCTCTTTCAATTTTTGTTAGTGCTGTGTCCTCGAGCACTCGAACCTTTGCTTTAACGGGACAGATATGTGTGTGTGTGTGTGTTTTTACGAACATACCATTGTTGAGTGGATCTACTTGAGTTGGTGTAGAGAGTAACTGTAACCTTATCTCATATGGCATGTTAACATTATCTCGCATAGTATGTTTACCTTTAGAGCGTTGGATACATACGAAGGCAACATGAGTTCTGTTTGTCTTAGAGTTATGAGTATGTCCTTCATATTCTATACTTCAGTATGTTTTGTCCATTAATAAGACAAGGTACGAAATTACTGTGTATTTGACATATTTCTGTGGTATGTTTAATTATACATCAATTGCTGTGTTATTTTAAGGGTTCGGGTAGGAAAAACAGATGGCCAATAAATGTTGCAATTCCAAATTCGGTTGCAACCACGATTTGTTTTAAATTGGGTATCAAGCTATCTCATGAAACCCGAATCTTACTGGCTCCGGGATGTCTTTCCCTGAAGAGTGGTTCGGGGCCATTTGATACAATATTTCATTTGGGTTTTTCTTTTCCTCATCAATATCTTTATAATTTTTGCTGTGTGATTTTAGGTATCGCTCATCGTATTTTTTTCCTTTTCTGGAGTTCATTTGCTGCCATGTACATGTTCGGGAGGTGTTGCTTGTGGTTATCTATATATCTATGTACTGTTCACTCTTGGTTTCCAGCTGCATTGCGCGGTATCAGAGTGATATGGGCATGTATCAAAGGTAAATATTTTATATTTTGAGATCATCATCATCATCATTGTCAACCATTATCAATCCACTGCTGGACGAAGGTCTCCCCAAGTTTCCTCCACAACGGTCTGTCTTGTGCCAGTCTCCTCCATGTCACCCCTGCATACTTTCGAATTTCATTTACCCATCTCCCATGTGGTCTTCTTCTGGGTCTTTTCCTGTCCCTTGGAATCCAATCTAAAATTTCGGCTGCCCATCGATGATCTGTCCTTCTGGCAGTATGTCCAGCCCATTGCCATTTCAGGGATTTAACTCTGATCATGATGTCTTCCACTCTTGTCATTTTTCGGATCCACGAGTTCCTCTTCTTATCTCTCTTGGTTACACCAAGTATGCACCTCTCCATGCTTCTTTGAGTTGTCTGCAGCCTTTGTATGTCTCTTTTAGTTAAGGTCCACGTCTCTGCACCATACGTAAGCACTGGAAGGATGCATTGATCAAACACTTTTCTTTTAAGACATAATGGCATATTGCTCTTGAAAATTATGCTGTTTCTTCCAAAAGCTCTCCAGGCAAGTTTTGTACGCCGATTAATTTCTTCATCAATGTGACCCTCACTTGATATCTGCTGTCCAAGATAAACGTACGTGTCTGTTATCTCCAGCTTTTCTCCATCAATCGATAAATCTTCATTTCTTGTAAAAGCATTGAACATCACTTTTGTCTTCTGAAAGTTCATTTTTAATCCCACTTCTTTACTCTTGTCAGCAAGTTCCTGGATCATACTCTGCAGCTCTGATGGGGTAGTTGCAAAAATGACTACGTCATCAGCAAAACGAAGGTGGGTTAGATAATCTCCATTAATCTTTATCCCCTTGTTTTCCCAGCTCAGTGACTGAAAAACACCCTCCAATGTGGCATTAAAGAGCTTCGGAGACATGATGTCACCTTGTCTCACTCCCTTTCCAATTTTTAGGTGTGTTGTATTTTCAAACAGCCTAATCTTTGCACTTGCATTTTCATAGATGTTATTAATAATATTAATGTATGCATCTTCAATACCACAGGTTTTCAGAGCCATTGTAACTGCTGATGGTTTCACCGAATCAAAGGCTTTTTCATAATCGATAAAAGCCATGCACAATGGAAGTTCATATTCCCTCGCTCTTTCAATTAGTTCTCTCAGCACGTGGATATGATCTATTGTGCTGTAGCCACTCCTGAATCCAGCTTGTTCTCTCGGTTGAGCCATGTCCAGTGTTACCTTCAAGCGGTGTGAAAGAACTTTAGTGAAGATTTTATAAACTACTGATAGGAGGCTGATAGGTCTGTAGTTTCCGAGATCCTCAATGTCACCTTTCTTATGTAGCAGGATCATTGTAGCGGTGTTCCAATCCTCAGGAATCTTTCCTTCATTAAGGCATCGAGTGAAAATTTGGGCGAGTACTGTTTCAATTTCTCCACTTGCTTCTTGTATGATGTCTACAGTAATTCCATCTTCTCCTGGAGCTTTTCCCCGCTTCATGTTCTTGATTGCATGTGCAACTTCTGCTGGAAGGACTGGAGGAACTCTGGTACTGGTATCTTTCATGATGTCTGGAGTGCATATATCATCCCTTTCATATAATTTGGAGTAGAAATCTTTCACTCTTGTCAAAATTTCGCCTCTATTTCTTGTTACAGAACCATCATTTTGAGATATAGATATATATATATATTATACAGGGGTTGTCCAAAATAATGGAAACACCTCGCTGAAAACAGTGACTTTGGTATGTGCTACTTTTTGAGTAAAACGAACATGTAGCTACAATTGTTTTTTTTTAAAGTGTTGCTTATAGTCTCAAGGGTCTGTGCGATTGCATTGTAAATCGGTGTTTGCATAATTTCGTTCCAGGTAAAAGCACAATGAGTGACCTGTCGGAGTTCCAAAGAGGGCAGATTGTAGGAGCCCGTCTGGTTGGTGCGTCGGTAACCACAGGTATTGGGGGTATCGAGGGGTACCGTGTCGAAGATCATGACAGCATACAATGTTCACGGCACAACATCTGCGAGACACAACTGTGGAAGGAAAACCAAACTCCCTGCGAGATACAGGAGGACATTAAAGAGAATTGTGACCGCAAGGAGGAAGACCATGGCGACGAAAGTGACTGCTGAGCTTAATGCAGATCTCCAAAATCCAATGTCGACTCATACCGTGCGAAGGGAATTGCATAAGCACAATATTTACGGCAGAGCTGCGATTGCAAAACCCCTGGTGTCACAGGTGAATATGAAGTGGAGACTACAATGGTGCCAGGAACATAAAACGTGGTCTGCGGATCAATGAAAACATGTCCTGTTTTCCGATGAATCAAGTTTTTCACTATTCCCCACCACGGACAGGTTTACGTGTGGAGAATCCCCGCAGAAGCCTACAACCCAGACTGTCTCCTTCCTACAGTGAAACATGGGGTCGTTGTTCTGTAATGGTTTGGGCGATGATCTCTTGTTTTGCAGAAGGTCCCATTACCACCTTACACGGACGGATCACTAGCGGTGACTATGTCACTCTTTTGGCCGGCCATGTGCATTCAATGGAGCAGACACAGAAGCCGAACTGTCGTGCATTCAATGGAGCGATTCACAGAAGCCGAACTGTTCCATTATGGTTTGAGGAACATGAGGATGAAGTTGTACACCTTCCCTGGCCTGCACAAACACCAGACTTAAACATCATTGAGCCCCTGTGGTCTGTGTTAGAAAACAGAGTGCAATCCCATTATCCTCCTCCGGCGTCTCTCAAGGAATTGGAGCAGTTTCTGGAGGACGAATAGTACAGCATACCACTTACCACCATTCAGGACTTGTATGCGTCAATTCCAAGGAGGATTCAAGCAGTTTTAAATGCCAAGGGTGCTCCTATACCATATTAGGTGCGTAACACCTATTGTTTCAAGCTGTTTCCATTATTTTGGACAACCCCTGTATATATATATATATATATATATATATTTTTTTCATGTTTTTCACTACTTGTTTGCATTGTATGTTTTTGTTGGTTTTTTTCTCTCCGGCTTTTGGCTACCGTTGAAAATGCATCCTATTGAGTATATTATATATCATCATCGTCAACCATTATTAATCCACTGCTGGACGAACGTCTCCCCAAGTTTCTTGCACAACGGTCTGTTTTGTGCCAGTCTCCTCCATGTAACTCCTGCATACTTTCGAATTTCATCCACCCATCTCCCATGCGGCCTTCTTCTGGGTCTTTTCCTGTCCTTTGGAATTCAGTCTAAAATTTCGGCTCTCCACCAATGGTCTGTCCTTCTGGCAATTTGTCCAGCCCATTGACATACAAATACTTTAGACAACTCAAAGAGGCATAGAGAGGTGCATGCTTGGTGTAACCAGGAGAGATAAGAAGAGGAACTCGTTAATGAAATATTTACATAAAGGCTGAGAAATGTGTAGAAAACCTTTTTAGGAGATAATTGCTGCCGTGAGCATGAAGGCTATGAAGAGACGCACACTTTGAGAATAGTTCCAGGAAAGAGGCAAACCAAGAGCCTAAGGGCAAACACAGAATCCACACTACGCCTCACACTTAGGCCCGAACCCAGCTCACAAAAAGGTACAATATAACTACTGCTGGCATAACTTCACTTTTATACAACAAGCTGGTCAATAGTTGAGAAAAACTTAGATACCTGCCTGTTTCAAAACTTATTTTCCAATAAAACTTGATGGGCAGATGTGGCACTATATTCAAATCAGAGAAGGTGACAATGATTAACGGAGAGTTTGATCCACCTCATATTTTAAACCGTCATTGTTAAGTGTCTATATTCTTAATTTTACGTTGTACCGCACTTTTTCCTTTCGTGTAGTCAGTTGCCTAATTGTCGTTCATATACACAGTCTGGTGTTTGTTTTTATGACGTACTTTCCTTTGCTCTGATTATTTTGTTTCCATTGAAAGCCGTAAGACTTAGTAGTTTTTGACCATTTGAGGAGCTTGCGGCAACAAACAACGAACCCAAACCACCTTCGTTTTGCTGACACCATAGCCATTTTTGCAAGTACCCTCAGTAATATTTTATTACACTATTTCTCTTACTTGTAGTTAAACTGACGCTCACTAAACATCAAAACTATCAATGTATTAGCTATTAACGATCACAAGGTAATCAAGCTAAGAAATGCCCCTACATAATTCGTTGACAGCCTTTGATTTGTAGTTTGCTTCACAAGACAAGTACAGCGGAACTTGCTCTCATGAGCAATTAGCACTTGCCATACATAGTTATCTCAAAACAACTTTTTGCACTCTGAAAGCTTGCATCACATTACTAGAATAAGCATATATACAAACCTATATACACTCACGGCCAAGAAGAAAACATATTACAACCGCGAAACTTTGCAAATAACTAGAGTGAGTGCTGGTATGCAAATGATTCAAGTTTCGTGCTAGTGCGCATAGCCGCACACGCTCTGCTGGCGCTGCAAGCACAAACCGGCGTGCAGTCGATGCCCCATGAAAGCGAAAACCACCGGTTGATGCACGCAAGAGTACAGGGTGACAAGAATTCCGGGAAGACACCAGAGACGTCGATTTACGCAACTCACGGACTTTGAGAAAGGACTGATCATCGGGCTGAAAACCGCAGGGTGGTCGGCGCGCCGTATAGCCCGCCACGTTGATCGTTCTGACCAAACCGTCCGACTGTGTTGGTAGCAGTGGACACGTGACGGCACTGCCACACGGCGGAGCGGCTCCGGACGAACCAGGAGGACCACCGGTGGAAAGGATAGACGGATCGTGCGCCAGGCACGAACAGATCTCACGGGGACCCAGTCCACTATACAGGCAGATGTGGCGGCTCTTGTGCGCCCACGAACCATTTCCTGGAGCCTCGCGGAGGCGAATCTGCGATCTCAGTGCACCTTACGTGTGCTGCCTTTAAAACAGGAACATCGCCGGCTCCGTGTGCAGGGTTGCCATTCCAGAGAGACGTGGAACGCCACAGACTGGCGACATGTGGTGTTTAGCGATGAGTGCCGCTTTGTTTTGGGGACAGGTGATCATTGCGTCCGGGTGTGGAGGTCCCCGGTTCAACAGCACAATCCCAACCTCGCTACCGGTAGCCACATCTCCGCCACTGCATGCATTATGGTCTGGGTAGCCATAGCCTACGATAGCCGATCAGCTCTAGCAGTGGTACGGGGATTATTGATGGGCCGGAGGTATGTGGATGAGATCTAACGGCCCCATGTGCTCCTATTCCTGGCTTGGGATTCCAGGTGCGCTATATTCCTGGCTGGGATTCCTGCCCACCCGCACACGGCTCGGGTTGCCCAGGACTACCTACGTCATGCACAATCACTTCTATGGTCTCCCCGCTTACCGGACATGTCCCCTATCGAGCATGTTTGGGAAATAGTTGAAACGCCATCTTCCACCGTGTCGCACTATCCGGGATTTGGAGCACACCGTCCAACACGTGTGGGCCAGTCTGTCGCAGGACAACATCAGGAATCTGTTCGCCTTCATGCTGGACCGTATTGCAGCATGTATAGCCCCGCGAGGAGACGCATCGCCTCGTGCGGCGATAGTTCAGTGTCTACTTTGCGATACCTAAAGCGCCCGAGGAGCATATCGAAGTGCGAGCAGACTTGCTTCAACAACGGCTCTTCTCAGGGCCAACCAGCCGCTTTAGATCTGATACTCTCATTGCACGTCCCCAGGCTCTGGTGACCTTGTCGTGGTCGGGGGGGGGGCTCCTTTGCTTAGGGAAGGGAACAACACCAGGAGCAATTTGCTCAGATCTTTGAATTCTATGCCCCAAGGATGGGAGACGAGGAACCATTGAATCAAAGCGCAGATTAGTACTTTCGAAACGTTTCTTATTCAAATAAATGAGATTTTAGATGACCCAAATACAAGGGTTTCACACAGTGCAAGAGGTCTGCTCCGACCCATTTTGGATCGGCTGCAGGGGGCCTACTTTTACCAGGTCTTGTAGATTGCTCAGCTGACAGCACGGTTCGAGGAGCGAAAGCGTGCTGGAAATGAGACAGCCAGGACTTTTGCTCAAGCAGAAGCCTGATCAAAGAAAAAGATCTAAGCACACTCTGCTGGCCTTCTCAAAGGACCGGGAGAAGACCTCAGCAGAGGTCATGCAAGACGTGCTCAGAGATGTCGCCCCAGGAGGCCTTGGGATAGGAGTCAGAGGTGTAAAGAAAGTCATTGGTGGTGGTATCCTGATAGAGTGCACAACGGCAGAGGGGCAGCAGAAGTTCTTGAACGAGCTTGGTGAAACAGATTATCTCGTTGAGATCTATGCAGTGAAATATCCAAAAACGAAAATATCTAGACTGATTATCTACGGGACAGAGACGCGGTACTAGAAGGAACGCCTGGAAAGAGAATTTCCCTAGCAAAATGAACTGAGAGAGCCGGATGAATTTTCCGTCCCGTTTACCATCAAGGGAAAAGAGGAGCGGGTACACTGGGTAGTAGAGCTGGTCCCGGTGGACTTCCGCACTATCCTGAGAAAAGGTAAAGTCAATCTCCCCTGGAGGATCCTAACCACCAAGGAATTCCTCCGGGAAACCCGCTGCTTCAAGTGCAACGGGTTTGGGCACTACAAGTCCAGGTGCCCCAAGGTTTTGGGACATCAGCCCGCTGCGCAATATAGCGGGCACAAGTACCAGAAATGCACTAGTAACGCCAGCTGCCCTAACTGTGTTCGTGCTAACGGAAACTTCAGGCAGAAACTGGAGACTGGGCACTCCAGCCTGGTACCAGAAAATTCCCATGCCTCCAACGAGAGTTGGAAATCCAACGAAGACCAATAAACTATGGATGATGGAACTGGTGATCATCATGGTACAGCGTTCCCTAGGAAGTAGTTGGGGACTTTGGTCTCTTGTAACTAGAACCCTTATTTCGCTGTATTTCTTTCTGTGGACTTGTGATCAATGTGAATTTACCCTTAATGTGATTGCGATCTTTTGTTCTGTACACCATGATAATGGATTAAAAGCTACGGCCCAAGGAACAAGCTAGTAAAATCATACAATGTATTGATTATGATACGCTTTCCAACATACCAGAAATCATTACTCAATTTATTACTTACATTGTGAGGATAATGGCTGTGGAATAAATCTTGCTCTTGTGCCCTGACCTTTGACACCATTTCGATTATATTCAACACAACCGGCTCAGTATACCTCCGGAACAACATGATAACGTTTTGACGCAATCGAAGCATTTCTACATAAGTTATGACGCATAAAAGCGATGGAATGGATCCCACTCCTATGTCCTGACCTTTGACCCCATTTTGCCCATTTTCAGTAGGGTTCGTTCCCAGGTTGTCCCCTACCACATACTAAAATTTCATCGAAATTGAACCATTTTACGCGCGTTATCGTGCTGACAGACAGACAGACAGACTGACAAAGCTGGAGCATATACGCTTCAACCTACGGTTGGAAAGCGTAAAAAAATTAGTCGCGTGGCGATCCGATCTCGCATAGGTCTCTCAATGGAATACACAGTCCATCGTGCACGGCCTCCCCAGTTCGCACCATCTTTCGGTGTGTCCGAATCTGCGGTCCCTTGATCGGGGTTAATACTGTGACGTTTGCCGTTGGCAGATGCACAGAGTGAGCTCCGTCAAACCCTGTAGAGCCAGGATTTTGGCGGTACAGGATTCTGACTCAAACTTACTAGTGAAGACGTTTTGTGTTCAAGAAAATGGGTTCAAAATATCCTTCACAATGAACAGCATCTTACCAGAAAAGAATTTTTTCTACGGGATTTTTCGAATCGAATTAACTCTTTAAGGTAGAAATATACGCTGTCGACCCTGGAGGAAGAATTTTTACTGGAAAAGTTGGACATTTAAGCGCCCTAGAAGCTAGAAGGGAAAACTGTGCATTATAGGGGATAACGCTCGTAATCTTTACTGTAGCGAAAGGCAAACATATTAAAAAAATTCAAGAGGATATTTTGAAGCGGAAGTTATATACACAGTGTGGCAAAGAATTTGTAAGACTGGGTCTGTAAAATGAAATAGAAACAAGAAATTATAATTTGTTTTGGTTTGCTATTCAAAATAAGTCCCTCCGGCTTCAATACACTTGTTACAGCGATTTAATAATGATTCGAATGCCTGTTCCAGTTCACTTGGCGGAATTGCCTCCAAAGCACGCGTCGAAGCTGTTTGTATGGTCGAAATACCATCAAAATAACACCGTTTTGACGTCATTTTAAGTTTTGGGAATAAAAAAGTCGCAGGGTGCTAAATCAGGCTAATACGGTGGATGATTCAACACACAGACGTTATTTTTTGCCAAAAATCTACGAACAAGAAGTGAGGTGTGACTGGGTGCATTATCGTGCAACAAACACCAACTGTTTTCATCCCGATATTTTGGAAGAATGCGACAAATTCTGCCCATTAAACGCCTCAAAACATTTAAATAAAACTCACCAGTAATTGTTTGTCCACTTGGAACAAATTCTTTGTGAATAATACCCTTACTATCGAAGAATGTAATGAGCATTGTTTTGATTTCCGATGGAACTTTTCTTGTTTTTTTGGCTTTGTGGTGAGTTTTTTTACTTCGATTCCGCACTTTGTCGCTTTGTTTTAGGATCATATTGAAAACACCATGTTTCATCACCTGTAACAATCGATTTTAAGAAGTTTGGATCATTTTCAGCGGCTGAAATGATGTCTCTGCAATGTGCACTTCTCCTTGATTTTTGTTCATTGGTTAACGTGTGTGGAACAAATTTAGCACAGACTTTTGTTTTGCCCAAATCTTCATGCAGGATGGTTCGAATCTCTTCTTTGTTGAAGTTTAAAGACTCTTCCATCATTCTTAGTGACGCACATCGATTGTTTGCGACGAAATCACGCACTTTTTTCAATAATCTCAGGTGTCCTAGATGAACTGGGTCTTCCGGTATGCCTATCATCTTCTAGCATATCTCTTCCATCCAAAAAAACGTTTGTGCCACAGGAAAACATTTGATCTACTTAAACAAAACTCACCGTAAACTTGTTTCATCATTTGGTACGTTTCCGAGGCACTTTTACCAAGTTTGCGTAAAATTTAATAACAGCCTTTTGTTCCATCTTAATAATTCAACATTAAAAAAATTTTACTTCGCTAATGAACGGCCGTTTCGTTTGAGTTACTTTAACAACTGCGCAGTACTTTTGGCAGAAAGCAAGCAGATGGTCACGGTTTATAACGCATTAGCGATTACACTGGTGGCGCCACCGTTGGCTGAAATCTAGCGCCAGTCTTAAAAATTCTTTCACGCACTGTGTACACACATGCGACATTGCATTATGACCACCTACCTAGCAAGCTGAGGACCTCTTTAGCCCTCAAAGCAGCGGCCACTCGGAGAGGAATGGATTCGATGAGGTGGCGATAGCTGTCCTGGTGTATCTGGTACCATAATATCAAATAGCAGGTCCTCCAGTTCCCGTACACTTCGGGGTGCTGGTGATTGTGCGCTAACCCGGTTTTCCAAGTCGAACCACAAATGTTCGATTGGGTTCATGTCAGGTAAATTTGGAGGCCAGGGCATTAACACAAAGTAACCAGCATGTTCCTCGAACTACTCCTTGACGATTCTGGCAGTGTGGCATGGCGCATTATCCTGTTGGTAATGGCAATCACCATCAGGGAACACAGTAGCCGTGAATGGGTGAACTTGGTCCGCAACGATGATCAGATACCTGACAGCTGTCAGGGGTTGTGCTATTGAGATAATGGGGCGTAAAGTGTACCAAGAGAACATCGCCCACAGCATAACACCGCCGCCGTAGGCCCGTTTCCGCCCAACAGTGCATCAAGGCGCTATAGCCTCCGTTGGTAAAGGGCGTATCCACGCTGGGTCATCTACGTGATGCACCAGGAATCTTGATTCGTCCTAACAGGCCACTTTCTTCCAATCATCCACGGTCCAATCTCGATTATCTTGGGCCCATGTCATGCGTTGTTGGCGATGACGTGCAGTAAGCATGGGGACCCAGCTGGATCTTCGGCTACGCAGAAGGCTGCGATGAACTGTGTGCTGTGACACATTGCCCTGATCACCACTGTTGTAGCTGCGGGTGATTTGTCGCACTGTGGCCCTGAGGTCGCTGTGAACAATGCGCGACAGTCTACGCTCCCCTCTGGCATCAATGAGCTGCGGACGTCACATGGCTGGACGACGGTTCGTCGTTTGGCTATCTGTGCACTACATTTGATACGTACTCACTACAGCGGCACGTGAACAACCCACAAGGTGCGCCTTTTCCGAAATCGTAGTTATGAGGCGCCGTGCCATACCAATTTGTCCTTTATCAAACTCCGATAAATCGGCAGCTTTCCCGATTGACTCCGAACACTACTAACCGAGAGCAGGTGCTCGGGTTGTGTGTGTGTGCGTGTGTATATACACTACCAGACGCTCTCATTTCTTTAGGCTAGGGATGCTCATAATTGAATAGCTCATCGGTGTATATACGGTTACAAACAAGTACTTACACCACCTAGCTGCAGAACTGTGCACTACAAAAAGAAAAGAAGAGTACATACAAAGTGTTCCACATGTTAAACTGTGTCCGGTGTTAAATTAATTTTTTTTTAATCTGACTTTTGTTAAGCAGATATATCCAGAAAAACATGAAATATTTGCCCCCATAGAGGAATACGTGCAACATTTTTTGGGAGGAAATGTACATAAATTATTTTCGTAATTAGTATCTGACCGAAAATGAAGTTTTTAAATTTGGTGTTTAGACGCAGAGATATTGATGTAAATATGATATAAACGGAAACGTAACTTATAACCTCCAGTGGCAAACTTATGCGTTAAGGAAAATTTGAAATCTTCTGCATAACGTTCCAGAAATTCTCTCCAACAAAAAGAAATTTTCAAACTGGATTACTAAAAGCAGAGATAAAAAAATAAGATACATAACTAGGCCCTCCTGATGGCAAAAACTATGCGTTATATTAGGCAGATATTCTCAAAACAGTTTCCTTGTTGATCGGCATCTGATCACAGAATATTTTCCATCAAGTTTTCAGAAGCGCATAGATTGTTACCAATAAATTAGAAATAAAAATATACACTTACGCCTTTTAGAGGCAAAACTGTTGTTTTACCAAAAATTAGAAATTATATGCAGAACATTTCTCACCAAAAGCTCTATCCGATGCAGAAAATTTTTCAAACCTGACTTTTTGAAGCAGAGTTACCGGGGAAATGGCAATTTAACTTAACGTCCTCTTGTGGAAAAACTGGTCACTACTTAAAAACGAAACTATTACCGAAACAGTTTTCGTTATAGATCGTATAGAAGGGAAGAAAATTTTTAAATAGGATATTTAAAAGCAATATGAAATAAAATGCATTTCGAATTAGATAGCATTTACGCTTACGCTCTCTAGCGGCGAATTTATGCATCAAAAAACCGGAAAGCAAGATTTTTCGTTCTCACACATTTCGAACATCGCAATGCAAAATAATTTTTTTAAAATCGGACAGATAGTTGCAAAGATATGGTGTCCAAAGACAGGCGAACAAATCGATACCATAAGCATATCTTTTTATTTTCTACAAAAGACATGCTACAAAAGACAGGCTGCAGAAGATTCAAAACAGCATGGTGTAACCAGGAAACTTAAGAATTTATGGATCAAGAAAACAACAAGAATGAAAGTCTTCATAATCAAAAGCAATTTGCTGCACAGATTGCTGGAAGAACTGAGCAACTGAAATAGAATGGGTACGAAAAGACACAGAAAACTACGTGAAAGATGTATGGACGAAATTCAAAAGCAGACTGGATTTACATGGAAAGAAAATAGCTCCAGACAGATTTGTGGAAGAGACTTAGGGAAACCTTCATCCAGTAGTGGATTGAGAATAGATTATTATAATTCAAATACGCTCTTTGCGAAAAAGAAAAATACACTCCGAAAAAGTCGTTCGATCTGGAAGAAACTCCACATGCAAGTACCTCAGGGCGGATTATGTAAATGATTAAAAAATAACCAATAACTACGCTGGTGTGCAAAAATTAAGGACGAAGTGAAGAAATTAGCATAACAGCCGAACGAGCAGGCAGAACGGACCAAATAACCACTCAGGAGATAGACTAGGGTCCGGTACGGTAGGGCATGCGCATATATGCAGCATGACGTGGGGGGGGCTCGGAAGGGTATAAAGCCCACGGGCGGTGTACGCTCAGCAATTCGGTGAAAGCTATTGCACGGTGTACATCAGTTTGAACGACGTCGAGTTGCTGCCACCGTGTGATAATCCAGTAGACGACATCTGGATGACTTTACCCGAGGTCGCGTCATTGGGAAGTTGGAAGGTCAAAGTGTGGCCGAGGAGTTCGGGATCGCTCACAGCATCGTTTCACGAGCTTGAAGAGCATTTCAAATGACAGGAACAGCTGTCCGAGAGTTCAGCAGTGGTCGTCCACGAGCAACCACGGCGGCGGACGACCGGTATATTGTTCTACAGACGAGACGAGACGAGACGAGACGAGACAGACGGCAGGCAGCGGGAGAAATAGCACGGCACGAGCAACAGACAACTGGACGTCCGTTATCGCGTTTTACCGTGGCCAGGAGGCTGAACAAAGGTGGTCTATTTGCACGACGACCAGTACGGTGTGTGCCATTAACGCCCGCTCATCGGAGACGGCGGTTTCTCTGGTGCCAGGAACACAAGAACTGGACACATCAGCAATGGGGTCGAGTTCTCTTTACGGATGAGAGCCAATTTAGTCTGACGAGCGATTCTGGACGTATACACATTTGGAAAGAGCAGGGAACACGCAATCAAACCTCCAACATCATTGAAAGGAGCCGGTTTGGAGGTAGCGGAGATCTCGTTTGGGGCGGTATCATGCTTGGTAACCGTACTGATCTCCACATCTTCCAAGGAGGTTCAGTCACTGGTGTCCGCTAGTGTACAGAGGTTCTCCTGCCTCACGTCCGCCTGTTTAGAGGTGATGTGCGTCCTGAATTACTCTTCATGGATGACACCGCTACACCTCATCGTACAGTGGCTGTCGCAGAGCTTTTGGAGAGTGAAGATATTCAACGCATGGATTGGCCCGCAAGGTCCCCGGACCTAAATCCAATCAAACACGTGTGGGACCTTCTCGGGAGACACTTGGCAGCACGTCACCAGCCGCAAGCAACGATTCCGCAGCTGCGATTGGCGCTACAAGAGGAATGGGCCGCGATGCCTCAACAGCTCCTTGACAACCTCTTCCTCAGCATGGACAGACGTTGTACATCCTGCAACGCAGTCAGGGGTGATCATATCCCCTACTAAAGACTGGATTTGTCTTGGTAGCCGCCTGTCACATGGACGTTTCTGTCTTCTGTCCAGTTGTGCTCGAAGCTACCTTTTCAATAAAGTGCCTTTGTATCCTTTGAATTCCTTGTTTGGACGGTTTTGCTTACTTGTTCCATATTCTTACTACTTGGGGATCGTATGGTGTGATTTGAGTCGATGTGGAGCACTTCTGCACGACGTTACATTCGAAAAACCGTGTCGTCCTTAATTTTTTTTACGCCAGTGTAAATAGTGTCCGCTACAGGGCATGGTGACAGCGCATCGAGGAAGGTATATCAGGAGCAAAGCTCGACGGCAGGGACAATTGTGGCAGCGGATTGCGGTTGCATTAACCTCCACAAAAGGTGAGGATGCCTCTGCGTCGGATCCGTGCACAATATGAGCAGCTGAACGAGTTTGAGAGAGGACGTATGATTGGGCTGATAGAGGCCGGTTGGTCAAGTCCCCGTATCGCCAGGTTTTTGGGTCGGAGCGACGGGGGAGTCTGACCATGTTGGAACCAATAGGTCGAGGAGGGCACAACCCTTCCTCGACCTATTGAGAGGTACGA
Source organism: Macrothele yani (assembly GCA_039090855.1). Taxonomy (NCBI): domain Eukaryota; kingdom Metazoa; phylum Arthropoda; class Arachnida; order Araneae; family Macrothelidae; genus Macrothele; species Macrothele yani. The sequence continues at coordinate 6,888,853 of CM077012.1, forward strand.
ATGCGATTCTGTCTGCTGCACGAACAGAATCGCATTCGTACCTCTCTACCATCCGTGGCCATGTTGTGTTGTCTACAGGTACCGAAGTGGTCATCCGGACTGCTGCTAGAAGGCTTGCGGCACGGGGACTACATTCAAGGAGACCATTTCACCGCCTACTACTGACCAGCTAGCATCACCAGCAACGGTTACAGTGGTGTCATCCCCGTTTAACGGGGGATAGTGTCCACTGGCTTCGTGCTGTCTTCAGTAATGAGTCACGGTTTGCACTTGGCGTCGATGATCAGCGTATTCGTATCTGGAGACGAGCCGGCCAGCACGCGGATCCTGCCTTTACCGTAGAAAGGCACACGGCTCTCACACCGGGAGTTTCTGAGAGAGCCATTTCCTACGATAGCCGGACATCCTCGGTAGCCTCTGTACCACCATCTCGACTCAACAGTTCCTCGACTACATTCTACGACCTATTGTGTTGCCATTCCTTTCGCAACATCGAGCAATTTTTCAACAGGATATTTCCGGCCACACACTGCACGTCAATCCTAGGCCTGCCTCCGTAATGTGGACACCCTTACATCGTAAGCCTGATCGCCCGACTTCTCACCGATCGAACATGTTCAGGACATGATGGGACACCACCTACGCTCATCCCGGAATGTCGGCGAACTGTCCCGAAATTTGGACACCATCTGGTATTCTATACCAAGGAAAGTATCCGTGACCTGTATGCGTCTATGCCATGTCGGGTAACCGCATGTGCCAGAGGTGACGCTACAACGTGCTGACATGTTCCACTCTTGTAGCTGTTTTATCCGAATAAATGACCCAACTGCTCTGAAATTGCAGTCATTTCCTTTCCTATATAGATACTAATTTTCATCTTGATTGGATGATTCCTTCTGGGTGTGTGTGCATCGGTTTTTCGTTGGGAAAGAGTATATTGTCAGAATACTCAGCAACGAAGAGAAGCAATTAGAAAGAACTGAAAACTCATACAAATACTATTGACAGTTATCGCTATGTGGTATAGAAAAAGACTATCCTCTTTCTACAGGAGGCTAAGTGTCAAAATTCAAGCCACCCTCGTGCCGGAAGTGTGCAGAGGCACTGAATTTTCGCTAGCCATTTTATCCGAACTCCAGCACACATGAGAAGTTCGTCTGTCCCACAGTGCTGCCCCCAGTAAACCAGTGGCCCAGAATTACGAACGGGCAACTGCTTATTTTAATAATTCCAAGAGTTGCTCATTGTGTGACCTTTTACCAATCCACCCCTCCCTTGAAAAATTAAAATATATATTTGCGACAGGTAGTCAAAGTTTTATAGGGGAAAGTGGTTAATCTTTCGGTTATGTTGGACTATTTTTTTTTGTTCTGTTTCTTTTTTCTTTTCTTTTTTTTAGTTTGAGGTTTAACGACCACCGTGAAGCAACTCGGTGGGCTATAAGCAGCCGCCCGTCCCTAATTTAGGGTCACTGGTTCCAGAGAAGGCAGAGAGCCAGTGCAGTAAGACAAACACGACATCCATGCCTCACGGAATTCGAATCGAATCCAGTCTCTGATGAATGGTCATATTCCAGCGCTTAGACCACTGCGCCACCGGGGCGGCGGACATAACATCCGGCTTAAATCAGAGTTTTCGGACGAGAATTATACGAGCGCAGACGTAGTTCTTAATAGAAATAGACTGTTACACTATCTACAGCAGAAAAAAAAGCCTCTGGAAAATAAGAAAAAAGAATATGAATACCAACTGCACGTTCAGCAATAAAGGAAGTATCTCTTTAATCTCACCTGACGATGCAGAAATACGAGGTACCCCGAGATAAAAATCTACTTAAAGCCACTTAGCGTATCATCATCATCATCATTGTCAACCATTATCAATCCACTGCTGGACGAAGGTCTCCCCAAGTTTCCTCCACAACGGTCTGTCTTGTGCCAGTCTCCTCCATGTCACTCCCGCATATTGACGAATTTCATCCACCCATCTCCCATGTGGTCTTTTTCTGGGTCTTTTCCTGTCCCTTGGAATCCAATCTAAAATTTCGGCTGTCCATCTATGGTCTGTCCTTCTGGCAGTATGTCCAGCCCATTGCCATTTCAGGGATTTAACTCTGATCATGATGTCTTCTACTCTCGTCATTTTTCGGATCCACGAGTTCCTCTTCTTATCTCTCCTGGTTATACCAAGCATGCACCTCTCCAGGCTGCTTTGAGTTGTCTGCAGCCTTTGTATGTCTCTTTTAGTTAAGGTCCACGTCTCTGCACCATACGTAAGCACTGGAAGGATGCATTGATCAAACACTTTTCTTTTAAGACATAATGGCATATTGCTCTTGAAAATTATGCTGTTTCTTCCAAAAGCTCTCCAGGCAAGTTTTGTACGCCAATTAATTTCTTCATCAATGTGACCCTCACTTGATATCTGCTGTCCAAGATAAACATACGTATCTGTTATCTCCAGTTGTTCTCCATCAATCGATAAATCTTCATTTCTTGTAAAAGCATTGAACATCACTTTTGTCTTCTGAAAGTTCATTTTTAATCCCACTTCTTTACTCTTGTCAGCAAGTTCCTGGATCATACTCTGCAGCTCTGATGGGGTAGTTGCAAAAATGACTACGTCATCAGCAAAACGAAGGTGGGTTAGATAATCTCCATTAATCTTTATCCCTTTGTTTTCCCACTTAGCGTATATAATTTACATAAGGAAAAGAACTTTCTGAATCATATTTATAGATACGATGAAAATGATGGACTAATTTTAACTCTCAGAACATCACTTTTAAGTCTTTTGAAAAAACAAGTGCGTATGTTATAAATACGTATATATTTGCATTTTAGTCAGATTTGAAAACTCTAATACTTCGGGAAGAGCATTTGGATCCCACGAGGTATTTTAACATCATTGCGTACCAGGCACACCTGTGCATGAGGTTTCTTACTGGAGAGGCACACCTGTGCATGAGGTTTCTTACTGGAGAGGACTACTTTCAAGCAGTATAATGCGCCATGCCACAAGGCACGGATCGTCACACAGTGGCTCCAGGAGCACGAAAGTGACTTCGAAGTTATAACGTGTCTTGCCTAGTCCCCAAAACGTCACACAATCGAGCACCTGTGGGATGAGATTGTGTGAGTCATTCGTAACAGAGATCCTCCTCCAACGAGCATTTGGCAGCTGACTGACGCAATCACACCCGCTTGACGAACGAACGCACTCACTCACACGCAGTTCCTAATAATTTTCTACTTTAGTTACATGATTGTGATAAAGACATTCGAAATTTAATAGCCTATATAGGACAATTAACGTAATGAGTAAACGCATCCAGATATATCACAAAATTTCTGCAGGAGTTATTTTGAAGACTCGTCACCTTCCAATTCCTTTAACTGTTATGTAGATTTAGCTTGCATACTGTTTGGTTTAACATTTCTACCATACTCTGCTATTATCCTGTACGCTAATTCCGAATCTTAACAAAAGATCAGGGCACGGAAAGTCATTCTAATCATGCTCAGTTATATTTTAAACAAAAGACAGTTTTGCAGAATATGCAGATTCAGAAAACGTAAAAACAATTTTTTCAACTCAGAATTTAACAGAAAAAGCATGTGTGCAACTGTTTTACCAATAATACGTAGACATTACGGGAAAGAACGCCTTCCTTTATTTTTCTTGTTAAAATGAAACAAACTGAGCATTTTTTCACGGAATTTCTCTATTCATTCCCGAATTTCGATAATAATTTTTCTCTTAATATCTTGCGTCAATATAAAATGCAATTAAACGTGTTAACTGGTAAAACATGTCTTTGATCTCAATCATGCGTGTGAGCTGAAGCATCAGTATCTCCATTCTTAATTAAATTGGATGACGCAATGATTAAATCGCAAAACTGAAAAACACAAGAATAGTAAGATATTTATATTCGATTTAACAAGAAATATTTTTCCGCTTTTGATGCTTTGTTTTTAATTGAAAGGAAAAAGAGTTCTGCATTTTGCCCGAAAAGATTTCAAATATTTTTTTCTTCAGGGAACTTTTTCATCACGAATAAATTCCTAATCAAAGAAAATCAATCACAATTTTGCTTCAGAAACTTAATAATTCGTGCTTGACTGAAAACTCAAAGTATACACTGAGGGGTTAATTTGGACCATCCTCATTTTTTTTCCTACTTCAAGTACACATAATAGTGTTTCTACAAAGTTTCAGAAAACAATACGTACCATTTTGTTTACGGCCCATTACAATTAACTTTTAATCTGAAGGTGATTTTTGCACTTCTCATGTAATAAACATATTAAAATGTAAATTTACTATTGTTTTGATATGACATACACTCCCGATATAAATAGCTTCAAATTGGTACCAAAATTATTGACTTTGAACCATTTGTTGTAGAGTTATTACATTTATTGACTTCGGGACAGAATCCAAGATAGCCGCCATTTGGTCAAAATGATCATTTTTCAAACGCCTGTATCTCGGCCATTATTGGGCAAAATATTTTCCAAATTCAGATTTGGGGGTTTCCACTTCCATATGTATCTATAGTAAAAACTAAAAGAATCTATGATGCAACAAGTTTTTTATAATGGGTGTCTTCACGTGGAGTGACCCTACAAGTGAGTGCTCGAAGAAGTGATACAAGCATTAGCAAAACTGCTGCGCATGTGAAATGAGAAAGTAACAGTAAAAACTGCATATATTTGGTGGCTGGCATCATACATTACATACCACTAAGCTGTTAGCTGCGATTGAGAATAAGTTCCTCAAAGAAAGCTTATATGCTGTTGACACGGCAAAAGAACGGTAGTGAGAGCATTGCGAACGGCAGTCGATTCCAATTTGTAAGGGGGACCAATAGACGTGAAACTGTGAATGACTTGAATCAGGAGAAAACTGAATAACTTGAATCAAAATAACTAATTAGGAGTAATGCTAAAAAGGAATCGCATAGCACGATGCAACGGACATTATTGCACCGTGTGTAATGCAATAGTAGAAATCATTTCCGTACATTAATGCTGTCTACATCGGACATGACAAAAAGAGTCCTGTAGGGTAAGAATCATTGAAAGTAGACCTTAACTTAATCCAAAGGGTCATGCCGTCTGCAGAGTCGCTTTTTCAATTGCACCATTTTAATGCCAGGATTCAAGTTTTGGAACAGCTGCACGAGAACATGGATCCATCTTAAACTTCCACGACGTTCCAGGATGGGGGATTTAGGGTAGTTGTGTGGACCACGTTTCCGCGGAAGACTTTAGACCCTTTTTTGGAGTGAACCTACGCCTTAGTGCCTAAATCTGTTAAAACATAGTTTCTCATCAATTTTTTTTTATTGGAGGTTTAACGATTACCGTGAGCAACTTAATGGGCTATAAGCAGTCGTCCGTCCCTAATTTAGGGTCACTGGTTCCAGGGAAGGGAGAGAGCCAGTGCCGTAAGACAAACACAACATCCATGCCTCACCGGGATTCGAATCTGGACCACGTTCAGACGAATGATCAGAGGCCATCGCTTAGACCACTGCGCCACCGGGGCGGCTCTCTCATCAAATTCATCCAACGGGAGTCTCTACAGTATCCCCGTAGTGGTTGATACTTCCAGAAGGACAATGGTTACTTCAGTACCATGAAGCACCTGTGAACTGAAGTCAATCGGGATATATCTGAATCTACTGCCTGCCAATCTGCATGAATTGAAAGATGATACTCAACATGTGAGGGGCAAACTATTTTACAAGAATCTTAACAGCACTTATTCTAATGAACAGAATTGCTGCAATTCTGAAATCGGTAGGTAGTTAACAAGGCCTTAAAAAACTTGGCCACTCAGAAATTACAGTAAGTCTTCAAGTTTGTAACTGCTCGTCAGGAGTCAGACTTTACGCTCTCAAAAACAACTTCGGACAAAAAATTTAAATCCTGAAACTGACAAATCTTCATATATTTCTCCACATAGAAAATACCACAGCATGTAGAAATGCACGAAATGTGACTAAACTTACCACACATGTAGACAAATAGGTAGGAAAGTACTGGTTTAATTTCAGAGGTATTACGCGAATCGCTGGGAGAAAAGACTGTACAATGTGACCTGAGTCAATAGCTCATATGACCGCAGTACTGGGTTATACATTCTGCAACACAGCGTGCATCGTGGAGAATGGTCCACGTATGATGTCTTGAGGTGTTGCTGACCATGGGACACTGACCTGCGTCCCCAATCATCTGTTTTGCAAGGGGGTCGTGAAGAGGCATATCGGGTGCCAAATGATGTCCCATACGTTCTCTATAAGGGAGAATTCTGCTGATCGCCCTGTCAAGGGACAGCACCTGGACACCTTATATCCACTGGGTGCTTATCTTGGCTATGTGCGGGCGAGAGTTATGATGTTGAAACTGCGCATCAGGGATACAGTGGAAATGTGGCAATATAACGGGTTTGTAGCACCTCAACGACGTATTGTGTTATCATTCTATCCACTATGCGCGAAAACAGCTGTTGAAACCGATAGCACCTCAAACCATGACACCAAGATGAGGACCCCTATGATGTTCAATGATGACAGCAAGATTAGTCCAGTGACCAGGTCATCTCTATATTCTCAATCGGCGGCTTTGAGACAGAAGCAAGGCTAGTCGTTGAATATATGGTTCCACTTATCCCGCCACAAATACCTAGCACGGCTTCACTGCAGCCTTGCTGCTGTGAGTGGTAGTCGTAGCAGTGGCTGGAGAGAGCTCAAATCTGCCTGTCAATCTGCGGTTGGACGTTCCTTATCGATGTTGGGGATGTGCATAGCTGCCTGTCTTCTCGTCGAATGTAGTATTCTGTGGATAGTGGGGCTGCTACAGCTAGTCCTTTAATGAGGCCATCAGTGCGTCCGGAAGTTTGCCTACATATACCAGTCCCTCTGTATCAACCCATGCTACCTTCCTCCAACTACTTTCGCCATATTTGGCTGACAGCTGTTGTGTCCCGATGAGTTTTCGCCACGATGAAATGCAAGGATTAATGGCGTTCCGACAAAAACTTACTGGTGTGGTATTTTCTAGTTATGTAAAGAACTGCTATTTGTTAATGTAACAACGTAGTTCGGGTCTATTTAGTTCTTCATCCGATTTTCTCAACCAATAAAATAAAAGTTAAAACTTGGGTCTTGTTTCTCTTTTGGGGGGGGGGGGGGAGGTAGCAAAATTTATTAGACTAAATACTTAATACCAAAAAATATTTTTTATTGAAGGTTTAACTACCACCGTGAGCAACTCGATGGGCTACAAGCAGTTCCCCGTCCCCAACTTAGGTCTACTGGTTCCAGGGAAGAGAGGCACTGCCGTAAGACAAACATATTCATGCCTCACCGGGATTCGAGCACGGACCCATCTCTGACAAATGGCCAGAAGGCAGCACTTTGACCACTGCGCCACTAAGGCGGAACCAAAGAAATAAAGTTGCAGCTGCCGGTATTAGATACCTGCTCTGAACTGTGCTTCAATCTTAAAATGCCTTGTATTCCAAACCTCTATATCCTCAGCTTCCTACGCCTCATCCTTAGCACAGTGCACGATTTATGTGATTCTTCTAGTTATTCACATCTATGCTGTGCATCATGAGGAGTGTTCAGTAAGTCCTAAGCCTGACATACCTGATCTTTCCGTTCTGGCAATACTGTAATAATGCTTTTCGATGATCCCTGGAAACTCAAAAGGAAGATAACATTTTTACTCCGGATGTTTATAATGTACTGAAAACTACGTCTCAGTCCTACTACAGATCTTAGTCTCTGAAACTTGCCCCCCGGTTTTAGACTTTAATGAAGTGCTCCAAAATGACACAAGATAGTGCAGTTTCTCTTCATACTATGATCGTACGCTCCTGAATTTTGTGAGCATAATTATTTTCCTTAAAATTTTCATCCCTGTCAAACAGGCTTCTAATTTTACAGTTTTGAAAGACACGTAACATATCTACTTTCTGAATACCAGCAACGCATATTGCATCCAGTGGAAATCCCGTCCTGCCTACTACAAAAGGGAGTTACAATAATGCTAAATATAAAGCATCATCCTTATTCTCACAGGAATGGGGAACAGTATTGCTAGAGCAGAAAGACCCTGTAGGGGTGTGTGCGATTTTAAAATTGAGTGCATATCCATTTTCCCCACAGGAATATGGGAGTGTAATATGTATTATTTTTACATTCCCTGCGTGTGTGAATTTAATATATTTATAAGTATATTATACACACGCAGGGGGGGGGGGGTACAGAATGTAATATGTATTTTTATACATCAACCATTCTCAAATTCACTACTGGATAAAGGTCTCCTTTAAGACTTTCACCCGCCATGATCTTCTGTATCCACTAGTCTCCCACCTGTTCTGAGTCTTTTCCCGTCCTTTGGTAACCAGCCTAAAAATTCAGTCGGTCAACTATGGTCAGTTCTAGCAATATTTCCAGCCAGTTTCTACTTCACGGTCTTTATTGCTATCATGGCATCATCAACTGTCATTTTCCTGATCCATGAGTTCCTCTTTCTATGTTTCCCGGTTACAGCAAGCATGTAATCCCTGCTTGCTTGCTTCGATTTGTCCGCAGCTTCTGCCTTTTGCAGTTTAGGTCCCTGTCTTGGCTTCATAACTCAGAACTGGAAGGATTCATTAATTAAATACTTCTCTTTTCAAACATTATGGTAAATTGCTCTTCAAAATTGTGCAGTTTTTTTCAAATTCACTCCAAGTTTTATACACCTATTAATTTCTTCTTTGATGTGGCACTTGCTTGATATCCGTTGCCCGATGTAGGCACTTACTTCTAGATTTGCTTCATCAACCTCAAAATCTTTAGTTCTTGTAATAACGTAGTACATTAGTCTTTTCTGTACGTTTACCTCTAATTTCACAATGTCATGTAGCAACGTGATTATCGAGATTAACACGGCTTTTTCGAATAGCACGAAAACTATGCTCCAGGAAAAGTTAGAAAATGTATGGAAGATCTGAAACATTTTCTTTTTTCCGGTACCTGGAGATATTACCTCTCAGACTGTTTTCTGGAAGCAGGAATAACTGAAGCTCAGAAGGGAACAGTGATCACAGTTTTCATATTCGACGATGCTAGGATTTTTCCATTTCTGGAACAGGAAGCATCGTATACGAAGATGCGAACAAATCAGCACATGTGAGCGGGCCCAACATGCTAAAACTAGATGTCGTGCAACATGCAAATTCCGATGGGAATGGAAAACATTTTTTACGCCTATTAATTTCTTCGATATATCGTAGCTCTCGTTTGAAGGAAGATGTAGGCATCAGTCACTTCAAAATTTACCCCATCAACCTCTACAACTAGAATGTTCAAAAAAGCATTGTACTATTTATCGTTTTCTGTTATTTTATCCTTTTTCACGATAGTTTCTTTTGCCGTGAACTAATTTACTTACTAAAGTTTCATTCTGTTTCGCTAATTTTCGAAGAAGATTCAGTAACAAGTCAGAATGAGGATTACGTGTGCGGAATATCTGTGCAGAACGTCTAATTTTATGGAATTAGTAGCTTTTTTTTTTTGCAGGGTTTAACGACCACCGTGAGCAACTCAATGGTCTATAAGCAGTCGTCCGTCCCTAATTTAGGGCCACTAACTCCAGAGAAGGGAGAAAGCCTGTGCCGTAAGACAAAAACGGCATCCATGCTTTACCGGAATTCGAGCCCGTACCAATCTCGGACGAATGATCAGAAGCGAGCGTTTAGACCACTGCGCCACCGGGGCGGCACTTTATTGTCCTCTTTTCTTGTGTGTGTACAATTTTCCCCATTAGGTAATATATATTTCCATTGTTTAACACCTCAGCTTTTTAACACGGCATTAGTTAATTTGTTTTTGCTACTGGCTAGTTCTAACCGCGATCCGTTTTATTGACTTGCGTTCTGCTTTTTCATCTTTACTTTCTTCCTACTAGAGGAAGAAAATAAAGATGGAAAAAGTATTTTTTAATTTGTCACAATATCTTCACTTCCAAAAGTCCGGTTAAAAAAACATTTTTATGCGATTTTTTTCTTATCTACGCACTCGATTTCGCATATATTTTCCAGATTTTCTGATGCAAAGTTTTCCAGCTAGACAGGTAAAATTCCGGATGTTTTCGATTAGTGCTGATTGCAGTTTGAAAAAATATGAAGAGACTTTCCAAAAGTAGTCCTTATTAAAAAATTAATATTCGGTGCCTTCCTGTGTGCTTTATTTTTCCGATTCCACTCGACAGCACTGCCGCAGTAACTCAGATTTGAAAGCAGCGCTGTGCGTCATCTTTAAATAATTTTAGGAGTTTATGCACTGGAGCCCATGAAACATGAACATCCATCTAAATATAATTCCCAATAGTATTTTTCTCCTGCTTTCTGCCCTTATCTTTCTATTTCATGAAATTGTTATGACGTTTCTTAAAAGCCCCTGAGATTTCTATAAAACAGCACATTTAAAGTTTGAGCAATGGGGAAGTATATTTTTAAGCTTTTCTATATTTCAGAATTCGTTGCGCGACGGCAAGCACGAAGTCTGAATTCACTTGCATTAACAAAATAAAGTGAATAAGACATGGAACAAATATCAAAATCTTCCAACACTTTTCGAGGTAAATCGTGCGATGTATTCCATATATTTCTGGGAACAGCTCCTCTTGTGCTAGAAGCGAAGATTGAAGTTCTCGCAAACGGGAAGTTTCCAACGGATATTTTCCTTAGAGTCTTCTTTCGTCGCTTGTTCCGAAATCCATTTTCGATTGAGGAGGCGTTGAAAAGCAGGGAGGCTTCTTACGTTAAAAAAGAAATCTCAAATGTATTTGCACATAAAGAACGATATCGTGGAAGCATAGAGGTAAGACAAGACATGCCAATCAATTCCAAAACATTCCGAAATCTCTTTCAGGAACAAATTGTATATCAACGCCGCTTCGAATGAATAGAACATCAGAAGAGCAGAACGACACTGAATTGACTGCACATAGCTTCTGTTAAAGTCCGGGAAGTAGTAGTGTCGGTTTATAAGAAAATAATATTGAGATCACAACACTCAAAACTTTCTATATTTGTATCTACACTGCAGCAAGAAATTAAGAACACCTATCTAATAACGTGTTGGGCTGCACTTGTTAGTCAAGACAGCGCCTGCTCGATGAGGCATGGTTTCCGCGAATTGCTGGTCTCGTTCTACAGATATGTTCAGCCAAACGAATGTGATTGCGTCTTACATTTGCCGAATGTTTGGAGCAGCGAATGGTTCTTTCAATCTCATCCCACAGACGCTCATTTGGGTTAAGACTGAGGGGTATTATGTAATAATAGACATGGGCGAAGAGACCATTTTCAAGTTCTCAAGTTTTGGTGATTCCGTGCCCATAGAAGGCGAATTTGTCGGTTTTTGTCAGAGGTGAATGATACACGAGAAATTGTAGTCTGCTGTAATAGTCCATTCGCACCTATATGCGGCGGGCTATAATACGTACACTACAAAAAACTCTATAAAATTTAAGTGTAAAAAATGTTCTAAAATTCATGAGCCATGAAATTCAATTCATACCCGCGATTCCTTTCGTAAATTAACAAAGCACATTTCTGATAAACCTTTTCCGTGAAATGACGGGGAAAAAAACAAAATTCCACGCATTTTTAGTACGCCAGGAAAATTTTAACTTTTAAAAGACTTTCCACAATTCCTTTCTTGTACTAACGGTAAATTTCAATTTCTAAGAAGTGTTAAAAGAAAATTCTAAATTTTTAGAAACGTTTCCCTAATCCATATGACGAAAACATTCCTGTGATAGGAAGGATTCGCCAATATAATTGAGGTTTGATTAACTATTAAATTGATTATATGATGTCTACGTATCAATCAGTAGACCCCTTAAGACAAAAGCTATCATAGCTAACAATACTAAATTTTATATTTAGGAGTTTTGTGAAATACTATACACTGAAGAGCAATTGAATTAGAGATGCCTGTCTAGTAATGTGTAGCATCACCTTTCACCCTGATGACGGTGGCGATTCGTCTCGGCGTGGACTCGACAAGACACCGGAGGCGTTGGGAAGCCATACGTATCTACGACCCCTGAACAAGCACCCACAGCTCACGAAGATTTGATGGAGGGGGTCAGAGCCTCGAACATCTCTCTCGATGGCATCCCAGATGTGCTCGATGGGATTGTGGTCAAGTGACCTAGCTGGCCAAGGAAGCGAGGTTACGTCGGCGGAGTGTTCCTCTAACCATTCGAATACAACTCGGGAGCGATGGCACTGTGCATTGTCTTGTTGCAGGATGAGGTCCCCAGTAGGATGTTGAAGACGCACAAACGGGAGCAAATGGTCGTCCAGGATATCCCGGTAACGTTGACCTGTGAGGGACGATGTCACACGTAGCAGGGATCCCATTTCAGTTCATGTAAACAGTCCCCAGACGAGAATGCCACCCCAACCAGCTTGAAGAGTACCCTGCTGGCAAGCAGGATCCATCGCTTTATGTGGTTTGCTCCGTACTCGTATCCTGCCATCCGCATGTACCAAAGTGAATCTCGATTCATCAGTCCAGGCAACATTTTCTACATGTCTAGGGTCCAGTGGCTATGTTCCCGCGCCCATGCTAATCTTTGCACCCTGTGATGTGCTGTCAGCAGCGGTACCCTCGTGGGACGATGGCTTCTGTACCCCATAGCGAGGAGATGGTTCTGGATGGTGTGGCTGCTTACACGTTTTTGTGCACCAGCGTTAAATTGCCAAGTGATTTCTTTCACTGTGGCCAGTCTATTCGCTGTTACAATGCGAGCTAGCCGACGATGACCCCGCTCATCCACGGCAGCTGGCCGTTGCAGGGATGGTTTTACCGGATTCGATGTACTCACGGAACCCCAGTGACACAGTGGCTCATGAAAATCCCAGTGCCTGCACGACTTCCGAGATGGAATGACCCATTCTTTGGGTCCCAACAAGTTGCCCACGATCAAATGCGCTTAGATCCTTCGTCTTACCCATACTGCGTCCGATTCTTACTGATTCCCGTCGCATCACTCCTTATATTCTCTGATCGCTGCATACATCATGTCGTTTCAATTTACATAGCCGCCCACAGCGCCACATTTGCATAACGTCAGCTGTCTCTAATTCAATTGCTCTTCAGTGTAAAGCAGTACATTTGATCTTTTCATAAAAGAAAGCGGAAAATCATTGTCAGTTCAAAAAGATCGAGTTCCAAAGCCAATTGTTACTTCGAAAAATCACGATGAAAACAAAAAGTAGGTAATTGGACGAAGCGAGGCAGCTCTCTTTACGAGACTAGAGACAGTTAGTTGTTCGGACATAGGTACGAGATGACACATCCGATCACAGTGATTTTTGCACGCGATTGGACATCATCCATGGTCAGGGTTTGATGCATTTCGATTCCCGAAATTCCGTATCACTGAGGAATAATTGTCCAAAACCATTCATTTTTAGGGGTTTTAGAGAAGGGGGTCGTTTGTTACCTATATCCTCCAAAGATCTTCAGCCGATCGCGGTGACACTTGCCACAGAGAAAGGGAAGGACATGGTGAGTGACATGGGGTTGGTATCATGGTGATTGGTCCTGTCGTATAAAAATAATGACCATTGAACAACTGACCAATTTTAATAATTGAAAAAATCTGCTCTCCATACGAGACTCGGGACAATTAGTCGTTCGGGCATAGCTACGATTTGACACATCCGATCACCGTGATTTTTGGCATGCGATTGCATATTGTCCGTGGTAAGGTTTTGACGCCATCGATTCCCGAAGTTGCACGTAATTGGGGAATTTCAATTAAAACTAGGCCTTTTACTTGAACAGTTTCACGAAAGTCGGCTCACTAACAGTAATTTAAAAAAAATAGTTTGAATTGAAAAACGAAGAAATGGAAAGACTGCATCTGTTAGCTCAATACTTGCTTAATCTATAATAATAGAAGAAACTTTGAGTATGTGTGTCTGTCGTTCGTGATACAAAATGAAAAACTTGCTTCCCGATCAGTGTGTCTTTCCGCTTTGTTTACATGCGACCTGATCACAATCAACTTAAAGGCGTGAAGGAAAGTAGTTCATGATAAATTTTAGGCATTTCTTTTTTAGAATGTTTCGTACTTTTGTTCTGGAAGTCATAAATTTTACGCTTTCGTTTTTTAGAATTTGTTATAATAGACGCCTTAATGAGCTTAGATTTTGCAATAGATTTGCTCAGAATTTGCCAATTGTAGCCGAGTTATCGGTTATCGTTGGCGGCTTGTCCTAGTTTGTAATAAGTCCTCCTACAGAAAAATAAAATTACAAACGTTTTCAGAAAAATAAGCTCCAACAGAAAATGAAATCGGTAATTCACCCACATAAATAATAATTTTTTTTATCCAAGCGCAATTACAGTTCTACCTTGCATGCGAGTGGTTTTAACGAGTTTCTGGTTCAACGGTAAGATACGCGCATCCCGTTCAGAAGGTCGCTGGTTCAAATCCCACTAGGGACAAATAAGTAAGAGCTCGTTAACTTAGTACCCCGGAAAGAAAACTTGCAGGGGAAAGTCAGAGTTTCATTTTTCGGAAATAAACTGAATTACTGACTACGGAAATTCCGTCAAATTATTGAAGTTAGAAGAAATCAAAACTTTCAAAACTGAAATTTCGTTAAAACACTGACACCTACCGGTAACTTTGCTCCAAGTTACTTTCAAAATATTTCTGTGAATTCACGCCACTTACTTTTAGTGTATTCTGAAATTCTTCATTCGATACCGGTTTACACTGTTGACGCAATGGAGCTCGTTTGTTACCTCGTACAATCCTCTCAAGCCGGTGTTGCCCTAGAACATAACCAGTCGTTTTCTCCTACTCATTGTACACCCTCATTTAGATCTTCGACTGCTTGTTTTGTTGTTTTTGTGCACCACTCATTGTACACCCTCCATAGTTGTTCTTATACAGGCGAGAAGGACTGCTGCTTCAGAGATTTTCGTACTTGCCCGCTGAGCACCCACAATCATGCCTTTTTTAAAGCCGTTGAAATGTATTGCCGCTACCTACGTTTCGCGCACATCTCAGTCCTTTGCAATAAAGTTGTTTGTACAGCTATCTCAAATAACAGTTGCATATGTAAGTGAGGATGGCGCGTGTTTGATTGCAATTGGGTATTCCTCATAATTCGTGGCTTCAGTGTATATATTGTTAGTGATTTAATACCCTATAATGTGCACTAAATAACGCTTTGCGCATTGATCTCGAATGACGACTAACGAAAGAACTATAATTTTCCAACTCGCTGAACGGGAGACCAAAAAGAAAGAGTACTTACCAACATTCATTAATTAATCCAAAATTTATTTACATTAAGTTGACTCACAACACCATGATCGTTCACTAATAACTGCAGGTTGATTTAACACACACACATAAATTGACACTGTTTTTCACAATAAGACAAGCACACACACCACCATGTTAACCTTTTCATTCCCAACGAGAGAGAAGGGGAACAACTGCAGCTTCACTTCGCTTGTAGGAGATGAGCGAGAGAGAGTTTCGCCGAGTGCAGCAGCGACATCTATCGTCCTCTAGACCTGTGAACAGACACATCTTTGCAATTCTTCTAACATGTATAAAAGGTAGTTGATTGAAGTTTGCTTCCTGAGAACGCCAAATTCCAATCAAGTGGAATACCTGAGGTTTCCCTATGCTATCACCACAGCTCACCCACCTGAGGTTTCCCTATGCTATCACCATATTCATTTCTGCGCAGCTGTTCTGTTCGTAACTTTCACAGAAATTATACATGCATGCATACCATTATTCTCAGAGATTCAGAGGTTAGCTCCACAAAGAAGTACAAGCTACCAGATAGATTTCTAACATTTTCAGTTGCATTAAACTGGAAATCATGTAAATATCTGACGCCAACAAGAAACATCGTGGAGCATTCACCAACATCCTGTTGAAGTGATGTTGGGTTGAATAAATATCACCTATTAATTCCAACAGATTGTGTTTTCCGTCGTGTTTACATAATCACTGCAGCAGAATTCATACACTGTTCTTTGTAAACGACAAGGCAAAAAGTCATCACCCTACGTGACTGTTACATTTAAATATATCGGCATTGTCTGAGACTGCCTTACCATAAAGGCTGGTAAGTTTTTTGAACAATGTGTGTGCATTAGTGGTTCTATATTCATTATATACTTGCTTTAAAAAGAAGTTGTTTCTCAAAGCGGTAATTGCGTTCCATGCAACACTTTCTCGGGTTGATAAAACAAAAAGGTGATTCTTAATACTGTAGCGACATAAGCCCCATTACTAAGATCGATAGCGCATGGTGAATCAGGCCAATTAAATTGTTAATTCGCAGGCACTTTTTCGGTTTCACAAAGCAAGGGAAGATTACACTATGTTAAAGGAGATGTACCAACCAGGCAGGATTTCTTCCTGTATGTGGTTTGTAAAGGCGAAAAACAGCTTCAAGTTTTGATAAGTTCATCGTGGGACAGCCTCTTCTCTTTGTAGACTGAACACAATATTCATAACTCGAAGTAATGGGCTCGGTCCTATTCGTGAACGAAGACCGTCGTTAGACAATATATGGATAAGAGTGCATGAAATGTCACTGTTGCGCATAATTTAGACATTTCAAGGGCTAAGAATAGAGAGCTCAAGTGCCCTATGTGTGTCCGGATGTAAAAAGCACGAGAGAAACCAGCGCAAGAGGGATTTTGATATTCGGTAGTTGGTTGTTTAGGATCATCGAGAGAAAACGTTCCTGGTTCTTTGCATGAAGAAAGAAGCGGTAAGTAATTCCTAGCGTACGGAGAACGAACGCAACTCGACAGCCCCCCTGCCACAGTAAAAGGTTGGACTTGCTTGCACGAGGCCGTCCGAGAGCCATGTGTAGGGTTCCGTTTTTAAAACAAATTCTCATCCAAGGTCCCCGCGCGGACCACTGCAATGGAGGAATTCCTAACAAGATGTGTAAGGCAACTTCTGATGTCCTGGCTTGATTACACTATGTAACAAAATCTGAACACTTACGTGTTAAAATATTTCGAGGTTTCTTTATTAATTTTGGTGCGAGGATTTCAAAATCGCCGGTAGTTTTGGCATGGCATCAATAGTTTAGGCACAATTTACGCTTCTCCAAAATCGATGCAGTTGTATAATGTACGACGTGTATTACAATGCATTAGGCAATAGGATAAGGGATGTAAGAGAGTACAAATCATGAGTACTATCAATACACAGCTCGAACTGAAACAAAAACAAGAAGTATATCTGTCCTAAAAAGTACCTTTGCCTCTCATGAACACTACTAGCCTGGCACACCAAATTCCAGACGTAGTCTCCCATCACGTCTTCATTCCAACTTCCTTGACATCTCTTTTCCACGTCTTGATGAAACTTCTCAAAATGTTTACTCACTGTTCCCAAATGTTCTCTGAAACAATTCGAGATGCGAGTGCAAGTAATGAAGCTTCATTGACATTCAGCACCCCATTCTTCCGAAATTGTTTACTAAATTCTCTCCACAAGCTGCTTGCAGTTGGTGATCTCCCTATTTCCAAGAAATTCGGTCACAGTAAGACGGAATAACTGCCAGGCATCATTTTCTACTTCAGTCATTTTGTTCTCCAGTTCATCGGAGGTCAACATTTCCTTTATCTATGGCCCCACAAATATACCACATTTTCCTTGGGCATCAGAGAGATTGGGGAACATCGAACGAAAGAACTCTAAAGTTTGTCCATCAGGATTCAATGCTTTCACAAACTGCTTCGCCAGTCCAAACTTTATATGCAGCGAGGACAATAAGATTTTCTGTACTAGAACGCGGGCGTTGTGTACGATATTCTGCGTACCAGATTGCAACTACACTCTCGGAGGATAAACTTTTGTAATGTTCGCTGACTGTTCTGCTGTCCCACAAGCAAAGGAAACAGGGATACTTTGTAAACCCAGGTTGCATGCCCAAAAGCAATTCAATCACTTTAGAATCAGCGCAGACATCAATTCTATTCATGATATTTGATTTTTTTTCTATCAGAAGATTGGCATTGGTGTAGTGTTTCATGTGTATGTAGTGTACAACTGAAATTGAATGGTATATATTTCCATTTGGGCAATATAGCACTGCCTTCAGACTTCGAACTGTCTATAAAGTGTCTCCATTCTTCAGGTTATGAGGAATACCAATGTTCGCAAAGAGCCCATTTATATCGAAACAAAGGCGAAAAGCATCAGCCACAATATAATATTGTGCATACGTTTCAAGTATTTTTCTTTACGTGGTCTATTTGCAGCTGAGATCAAATAAGCTCCAGTTTTTCAAACCAGAAGTCAAAAGTTCTGCATTTGATTTTGTAAGCCCCAAGTCTCTTATTAAATCATTTACACTGCTGGCCACCCAAAATGCAACACCAAGAAGGACAAGAGATGGCAAGACCAGATTTGCTGGACACATAACAACAGATACAAAGATGAAACGATTGAGCTTACAGGCCACGCAAACATCAATAGTTCGTGTGGCCCCCCATGACTCGCAATAACGGCCGCTACACGCAGCGGCATCGAACGAAAGAGGCTTTGGATGTGGGCTTGGGGGATGTCGATCCAGGCTGCTTCCAGACGTTGCCACAGTTCATCAGGCGTAGCCGCGGGTGGTGCTTGCCGGGCCACTCGTTTGCCGATCAGCGACCAGACGTGTTCAATGGGCGACATATCAAGAGAGCAGGCGGGCCACGGCAGCAGTGACACCTGGTGGGCCGTGAAGAATTGTTGCACGATGCGTGCCACGTGCGGGCGCGCATTGTCCTGTTGAAACGTGGCCACTGGCAGGTCCAGCAGGTAAGGGAGGACTACAGGCTCCAAAACGTCGGAGATGGTGTGGTGGCTGTTGAGTGTACCGGCGATGCGTACCAGGGGTGTGAAGGTGTCATCCAATTGCGCCCCAAACCATTACGCCAGGCGACGGATCGGTATGTCGATGCATAATGAAGGCGTCATACAGTCTCTCGCCGCGGTGCCGCCACACGCGGATCCGACCATCGTGGTGTTGCAGGGAGAAGCGGGATTCGTCGGAGAAGACAATGTCATGCCATTCCGTAGTCCAGTTGCGGCGTTCAACGGCCCACTGCCGTCGCACTGGCCGGTGGTGTAATGTCAAAGGCAATCGTAGCAATGGACGCCGTGCGACAAGTCCCCGCTCCTGCAGACGACGTCGAACGGTACGTGCTGACAGAGGTTGTTGCGCAACACACCCTAATTCCTGCGCTAACGTTCGTGTTGTGGCGGTGCGAGCCGTCAATGCCCGCCACACAACATGCCGGTCCTCTCGTTTTGTGGTGTGCCGAGGCAATCGCTCACGTCGGTCCGTCCCTCCTGCACCCACCGAATCCATACTGGCTTCACTGTGGCTGGATGTCGTCCCACACGGGCGTCGATGTCTCGGTATGATATACCGCTGTCGCGATACGCCACTATTCGTCTTCTGTCGAACTCCGAAACGTGCTGGAATGACTGCCGTATTCTGCGACGAGTCATCAGGAAGCTTTCCACGCACAGGTCCGACAGCACAACACACTTCCACTACTTACACCCCGCCTTTTGTGCACCCTTCTTATAGTGCTTCTCGATGGCGTGCCGGGCGCACATGATTGGCATCTGCAATCGTTTGCATGTCCTCTCCCGGGCGACACATGCTGCGAATTTCAGGCCAATCGGATGCTTCCTTCTTGGTGTTGCATTTTGGGTGGCCAGCAGTGTAGTTCTAGTTGATTTGGAAAATGTTGCTGAGCACTGCAGGATGCACCTTGGAAGTCCATATCTTTGTCGTCCTCACAAGCACCACTAGACGGATATCTTTCTATGTCTCCACAGTTTTTGTGGTATGGGAAGCTCATCGCAATGTGGAACTGGTGCAGTAGATGTGGGTATATTGGGATATGTAACAGCATTCCGGTCTCCAGGCTTCTACTTGAATATCCACCATACGAAAGAAACAGTCATCAAGGTGAGTCTTTGGTTCCCTCCAAATTCTAGAAATGGCATTTTTTCCTAGCACCCCGAAGCCAACCTTCCAACGTTGACCTGCAATTACCACAGCAAAAAATGCGGTGCTCAAACCTTATCTTGGTCCATAGGTATTTCGAAGAAGTTTTATATGCAATGGAAAACTTAGTTCCTGTGGAAGTTTTGTTCTTGACTTGCTTAGGAACAATATAGTACCCACAAACATAACAGAAAATGTCCGAAGAGAACTTACAACCTCTTGTGACCATGTCTACCCTGTAACAAAGGTGAATGATAGTATTGATAAAAACAAAATTTAAGATAACTAAAAAAAAGTTTTTATGATACAAAAAACAGACCACAGTTGGAATCATACCTCTGAATTCTACAAGAAACATTAAAAACCAACATAAACAATTTTTGTGCTACACAGTTTTATCAAAGCAGAAAGAGGAGCTCAGGTCGTTCTTACCACATTAGTGTATCTCCGGAACGCTGCTCCGGTGGCGCAGTGGTCTAAGCGATGGCTTCTGACCATTCGTCAGAGGTTTGAATCCCGTGGGGAATGGATGTTGTGCTTGCCTCCCGGCGCTGGATCTCTATTTTTCCTGGAAGCAGTGGCTCCTAAATTACGGACGGGAGACTGCTTATAGCCCATCGAGTTGCTCACGGTGGTCGCTAAACCCCCAATCAAAAAAATCTCCGGAGCAAGACGAGGGTCGAGTCGCACAAAGACCATAACTATTTCCCAGCATCGCCTCACGTAGGTAAGGTGATTGCACAAGCAGCCGTGCTTCGAACAGAGAAAACAAAGCCTTGCCGGTATGTGAATTCTTCGACAGATGAAACTCCAGTGTGCATCGGTCCACATGTTCCGTTTGGAAGATTGAAAGAAAGAGGCGGTGCAGAATAAGCCTCTAGAGAATTTTGATGTGATCCGTAAAACAATACTCGATAACATGCATTCGTGGATAATTATGCACAATACTCGATAACATGCATTTGTGATAATTATGTAGTCTTCGCCTTCATTTGAACAACCAGGCAAAGTGAGGATTAGGTATGCGGAATATCTCTACAGAACATTTGATTTTACGGAATTAGCAGTTTTTTTGGTTTGGAGGTTTAAAGCAACTCGATGGACTATAAAGCAGTCGCCCGTCCCTAATTTAAGGCCTCTGGTTCCAGAGAAAGGAGAAAGTATGGTAAGACAAACAAAACGTCCTTGCCTCACTAGGATTCGAACCAGTCTCTGACGAATAATCAGAAGCAAGAGTTTAAAGATCACTGCATCACCTGGACGGCGAATTATTATCTATTACATAGTTAATTATTTTATTACAGTTAGAACCACACATAACACTGAATTGTTGGCACCGTACCCGTAGCGTAAAGAGTACTCACTCGGCTAGTTATAAGATCTGGGGGTCCGATCGCAGCTGTGTCGAATGAACAATTTTTTTATTTGCTATGCGTTGTTTATAAAATAACGTGGACAGAGCGATGACATCGTCTATTTATATTATCTCCACGTATTTCAAATACATTCACCATTTCTATCGCCCTTTGGATTTATCAGCTGCAATTAAACAGCTTGCTCTGTTGAATGCCACTAGATGGCGACACGTCAGTTGCTGCGCCCATCAATATGGATTTGTGTAGTCAGATGCTGACTCATAAACCACGCATAGCGCTGTGAATTGCTGGCACCGTAGCGTAAAGCGAACGCACTAGACTAATTATTCGGAGATCTGGGATTCGATCCCAGCGGTATCGAATGAACAATTTTTTAGTTGCTCTGCTTTGTTTATAAAATAACGTGGACACAGCGATTACATAGTCTATTTACAGTAAGATTAATTACAATTTGTGTGGTGGTTCTAGCAACTAATGGGGGTTCAAACCGCCCCGTTCTGAATTAGCATATAGTCTCTAAATACTAGCGTTTAAAAAATATTCCTTCATATGTCCCCCAAGAAATCCTCAGAGCTTATTATTTTGGATGCTACTACATTTAATTTATGTTAGGTGCAAGCCCTATCGTTAATCTCCGGCGAATGAACCTCACAGTTGAATTCGTTAAAATGTGTTCTAACAGACTACAGTAGCAACCCCCTAAATACAAGAACGCCCTCGGAGCGTGGCGATTCAGTTACTGTGTTGCGAC
Source organism: Macrothele yani (assembly GCA_039090855.1). NCBI lineage: Eukaryota > Metazoa > Arthropoda > Arachnida > Araneae > Macrothelidae > Macrothele > Macrothele yani. The sequence goes on from CM077012.1 coordinate 6,911,086, forward strand.
CAACACCCAATCTGAAATTTTGTTTACTCATATACACTATCAACCAACAAGTAATTGGACACCTGTGATAGCAAAGGAAAACGAAGTTTATTCACCTTCAATAGTTCGTGGAGGCGATTACAGCTGCGACCCTCCGGGGCATACTCTCAACCAGGCGTTGTACGACGGCTAGCAGTATTTCCTTCCATTCGGCTTGGATAAGACAGGTCAGTTCCTTCACCGATTTCGGACGGTTGGGGCACCCCTTACGTCGACGCTCCAACTCGTCCCAGAGGTGCTCGATAGGGTTAACGTACGGGCTCTGCGCAGGCCAGTCCATTCGATTAACCCTGTTGTCACCATACCAAGCCATGGTGGACCTCGCAACATGACAGGTGGTACTGTCATCCTGAAAGTAACATGGGTCCACCCCGTAAAACTGCCACAACGTAGGAAGCGCATGGTCATCCAAAATGGTGCAGAAGGTCTCGGAGTTGAGTCTACCAGGAATTGCGACCAAGGGTCTCGTGCCATACCAGGAGAAACACCCCCATAGCATAATTCCACCGCCGCCGAACTTCACAGTTGGCACAATACATTCCAGCAGGAGGCGCTCTCCAGGCAGACGCCAAAACCAGACCCTGCCATCCGAACGGTAGATTGTGAACTTTGATTCGTCGCTCCAGATAACCTGTTTCCACTGTTCAACGGTCCACTGTCGACGTTCTTTGCACCACGTTTGCCGAGCAGCGCTATTGGACTTGGTGATCAAAGGCTTGTGGGCGGCAGCACGTCCATGATAACCGAGCAGATGGGCTTCCTTTCGGATGGTATTCATCGAAAGAACACTCCCGGATGCCTGTTGAAACTCCACGCGGATGTGGCCCATCGATCTGGTGCGGTTCTTCCGGTGGCTGCCGTGACATGTATCAGTACCGCAGATATCATCGATTGCAGGGGTGTCCAATTACTTGTTGGTAGATAGTGTATTATTCACACAACGAAAGTTGCATTCAATCGAAAATACTGTAACAATTCAAGGCCTTGTAATAATTATCATAATACTTCATGTCAACATTTGTTCCTTTATACACTATACTGTGTGGTGTTATTTTTCTTATTAAATTTCCACCTAGCAAGATGGAAATAGTTTTTTTTTTATATACATATTTTTTATTGGAAGTTTAGCGACAACCGTGAACAACTCAATGGGCTATTAGCAGTCGTCCATCCCTAATTTACGGCCACCGATCCCAGGGAGAGAACCAGTGTCGTAAGACAAAACACCCATGTCTCACCGGGATTCGAACCCTGACCCATCTCGGACAAATGGTCATAAGTCAGAGCTTAAACAACTTCGCTACCGGGGCGGCCAAATCTTAATCATGCTTGCTTCTGTTAGATTCAAGAACTGGACAACCACTAATCTGTCAGACTTGATATTAAGATAGTGAGCCACGAATATTGACGACAGACATCTTATGTAAGGGATTGCTTCGTATGAATAGAATATCAGAATAACCCATTATGAAGTGAAAGTTGAAACACAACACATGAATTCATTTAAGGTTTACTCAAATCACGTCACACCAGCTCAAAATAGAATGGTTCATCAGGAAAGCTCAGAGGAAACAGAAGACCACACCATTCAACATTTCTAATATCGTGACCGACAAACGCAAATCGGAAGGGGTATTGATTCTTTCCCAAAGAAGCTTTGAGAGGCAATGTTGAGACGCACATGAGAGATCCTTGAATTAAAATGAAAGTATAATAAAGTCAAATATTCCTAAGCAAATTGCGGCACACCTGAAATTATAAGGACCATCCAACTTATTCTGAAATAATTTTCAAAATAAAATTCGGCACGCGACAAATTTTGACTTCCTTATATCGTTCACAAGTCGGAAGTGATGCTCGGTTACTTTCAGTGAAAGTATGTGAAAAGAGGGCAAAGTGAATTCAAAACTTGTGCATTTTGATCGATTCGTATAAAACGTGTATACTACTTTTATTACTTTAAGTTACTACTTACTGCCCTTATTAAACTCCTTAATAAATGATTAAACTGATGTTCTTAACTTATTGAACATAACACTATATTGACAAAAGACACCGGACACCTAGAAGAGAAACAAAATAGTATTTATTGACATACATTAGTACGGTGTCGGTCCACATTTGGCCTTAATGCATGCACTGACCCTTCGAGATATGCTTTCGACAAGGTTTTGGAACACAGCGATAGCTATGCGCTTCCATTCAGTACATAATGCTGCAGCTAACTGTTACTTAGTAGTAGGCGTTGGTTCCAAACTTCTTATGCGGCGCTCTAATTCATCCCATAGGTGCTCTATAGGATTAAGATCGGGGTTCTGTGCTGGCTAATCCACACACGATACGGAATTATTGACAAACCACGCCGTAACAAGTCTTTGCTTTATGGCGCGGTGCATTATCCGGCTGGTTCCAACAAGACTAGCTTCCATAGCATTGCCACAGAGTTGGTAGGGCACAATTGTCCAGAATATGGAGGTAGACGTGCTGGTTAACAGGTTTGTCCACGATAACCAATGTGCCGGGACCATACCACGAAGAACACCCCCCACACGAGCACACTGCCAGCTCCAAACTTGATCGTAGGAACAATACACTGTAGTAAATAGCGTTCCCCGGCTGCCGCCATACCCACACACGGCCATTAGACTGATGGATGGTGTATCTGGATTCATCAGCCCATAGGACCCGTTTCCATTGATTTACGGTCCACGATAAATGTTCTTTACACCATGCTAAACGAGGAGTAGCATTTCGAGTGGAGATGAAAGGCTTATGAGAAGCCGCACGACCACGGTAACCCATGGAATGAAGTTCTCTGCGAATGGTACGTGTACATACCGAGGTTCCAGCATTTTTACTCACCTGTACACTAAGGTCTTGTGCAGCACTCCGTCCTTCAGCTGTAACGACTCTCCTGAGGCTTCGACGTCCTCTATCACTGGTTTTCTTTGGTCTGCTGGTACGTTTTGCTACTTCAGGCACGCCATGTGTCTTCCACTTATTCAGTGCATCCAAAACAGCTGACTTGCGTATGTTTAAACGCCTCTCGGTTTCTCTTATGGACAACCCACTAATATAACACCCAACAATCTTTCCTTTCTCAAAGTCAGTTCTCTCCCACCGCAACATTTTTATTCAACCTCACAGTGCGATATGATCGCGGTCAGCTGCAGGCTTGTTTTTATATCGTTTGTAGCTGTATCGCGCATCTTAACGCAGCAGATCCGTTCATTTGCTTTTGTCCTGTGACTTTTGTCAATATAGTGTAAAATCGGCCAGGCTAAAAGAATCAACACTTGCGTTAAGAGCAATTTGTTTATTTTCCACGTACTGGAATTTCTAGCTCACAACTACACTAGAATCATCCAGTCACAATTTGTCCTCTGAAACTTAAGAGCAACTACTTGTATCAACATATACGAGGTAGGATCCAAAATTTTCCGAACTGGGTCGTAAGTCCACAGATAGAATTACAAAGATGAAGCACATCCTCCTTCAAAATAAGACCTTGCAACAACACACTTCTGCAAGTGGCTATAGTGTTTGTCGAAGCACTTCTGGTACTGATTCTTTGCAATGTCCTTCAGAGCAATCTACGTTGAGTTTTCACTTCTGCGCTCGAAAACCGACGACCCTGAAGTCTACTTGTCAGCTCAGGGAAGAGATGGAAGTCGCAGGGGGAGGCGATATCAGGTGAATACTGGGGGTGGAAGGATGACAGTTTTTGTTTTGGGGAGAAACGAGCGAGAAGTGACGTGTGTGTCGGTGCATTGTCGTGCAATAGCACCCACGATTAATCACCCCACAGTTGAGGCTTTTTCTTGCGGATCGACTCACGTAGACGTCGCATGATGTCCAGGTAGAGCTCCTTGTTGACAGTGCGTCCTTCAGGGATAAATTCAGGATGAACAATAACCTGAATGTCGAAGAATACCTCTAGTATTATTTTGCCTTTGCTGCGATCTCAGCAGTTTCTGCTTGTGTAGAGACGATGGCAATTTCCACGTAGCCAATACCCACTTAGTCTGCGTGTCGAAGAGGAAGCATGTTTTATTCCCCGTTATGATTCGTCTAGGAAATTGTGGGTCTTGGTCGACGGCGGTTACGAGATCGCCCGTAATTTCCATCGATACGGCAAACTGTTCTTTAGTTAACATGCGTGGGACGACGCGTTGACACACCCGGTGCATCTTCATATCATTTGTTAGTATCCGTTGACATGTAGTCTCCTTTAGTCCAGCAGCCTCTGCTATTTTGCTCGATTGTCTATTGGCACATACGATGGCCGCAACCTTCAAAATGTTTCCACCCATGCGAGATGTCACTAACTGCCTGCTTCGTTCGTAGTCTTCGACCTCCTGTCGACCTTCTCTGAAGCGTCGATGACAATCGAATATTGGAGACCGCGACAGTGTTTTCGCCATAAACTTTCTTCATCTAATAAGTTTCTTTAAGACTTTTGCCCAAACGAACGCAAAACGTAATGTTAAATGGCGTGTTTTGAGTAGCGCGTTATCATCAATCGCCGAACACTGCTTATGTTGCTCACAATACCCGGATGTACCGCAGCGAGCGCTTGACGTAGAGGGACAAAACCAATTTCTCTGTGAGGGGGAGGGGGATAATGTAACGCAATCCAACAATCATCGTGGGTATGTTATACACGTGCTTTGCTATACAGGCACAGTCCTGAAACTTTTGGATCCTATTACATATATCCCAATCATATAGCTACGATACTTCATGCGTTTCTTCACATAGATCCACAACAAGCTAATACCTCTTTTTCAAGTCTAACTAAACTGGTGTCCAAAATTAACGTGACAAACACAAATTCAAGAATGTCCAAAATGAGATGACCCATTGTAAAGATTTTTCAGAGACATGTGCAAGGGAAAACGATAACTCGGTATACACAAGCAAACGTTGTGCTAGCTATGAAATTACGCAAATGATAACCGTAAGTCATCGACCTGCCGGGTACGCGAACATCATAAACTATCAGAGAGGGCTGCGGCAATTGAATCTTCAGTTGGACTATTACTGGAAGAATGGTTGCACACAGTCGCTTAGAATACCTTACTGTGGAGAGAGAGATAGGTAGATTGGAAGCGGCGCAATCGCAAGCTGTGATAGCAAGATTACTGGATGTGTCGAGGCACGTGGGCTCCAACCTCTGGAGACAATTCCAGTTCGCCGGAACAATAGCCAGAAGGCGTAAACAAGGACGTCCACAGGCCACAACAAGTCAAGGTGACCGATGGTTGTCTATAACAGCTCTCTGCCGTAGGGAGTCAACAGCCACGCAACTCTAGCACGAGCTCTCCTTTGCTACTGGAACAGTGATATCGAGGCAAACAGTTTACATTAGACTCCACGTGAAATATGTGTATGCAAGAAGGCACATTATCTGTATTCCACTCTCCGCATCTCACAGAAGGGTCAGTCTCAATTGGGTCCGACAACATCACTCCTGGACCTCTGATCAATGGGCCAGCGTTCTCCGCAGTGACTGGTTGCGGTACAGCCTAAACACAGATTCTCGAAGGGCATACATTTGGAGAGACGCAAAGCCGAAATCTCTCAAACATTACTGAAATTGACCACTACGGTGGTGGACTCCTGGTTTGGGATGGCATCATGTTCGACGGATGCATGCCGCTGCACGTGTTTCCAAGAAGCACTCTGACTATTGCACGCTACAGGGATGACATCCTAGAGCCCCGTGAACGGCTCTTCAGGGTTCCCCCGGTTCCGTTTCATGGACGATAACGCCCATACGCACAGGGCGTTTTTTTCTTTTTTGATTGGAGGTTTAACGACCACCGTGAGCAACTCAACGGGCTATAAGCAGTCGCCTGTCCCTAATTTAGGGTCACTGGTTCCAGGGAAGGGAGAGAGCCAGTGCCGTAAGACAAACACAACATCCATGCCTCACCGGGATTCGAATCCGGACCCCTTACGGACGAATGATCAGAGGCCAGCGCCTTAGACCACTGCGCCACCGGGGCGGCACACAGGGCTTGGCTAGTCAACTAATGTGAGTATATTCACAGTATGGAGTAGTCAGCGAGATCTCCTGTTCTAAAACGGATACAGCTAGTCTGAGGTGCCCTGGCGAAGAGCAGTTGCAAGCCGGCAGCCCCCTCCCAGAACTTTGACGCGCCTTGGTGGAGGAGTGGCTTTTTATTGCCGAAATCCACGCCACTTGATGCACCACTTTTGGACTGCCATGCTATCATGTGTATGCTTTCTCCTCATGAGGTGATGGCATTCCTTTTCTGTTGTGTAGTGCTGCATTATCGATGTAATGTGCAGTATGTCTGAACCAACTGTAATTAAACGGTCATGCTGATTTAGCGTTATTCGTCATTGTGTTTGTCACACTAATTTTGGACACCAGTGTACATTATATCGACACTGTATCCACACTTTTTCATTCAACGTAGTCTGTTTTCTTCATACACTGTCAGCGTTGCCAAAATGTATAAGCTGTTTGGGGGAATAATGTGCCGTTCAGTGACAAAATCTTAAATTGAGAAGTAATAAAATTCACATGACACAAACTCAAAAGAAAGGTTAAATTACAGGTACATGCCCCACGTGTCTTGCTTTACTTTTGCTTTCTGCGTTAACATTAACAGGCACTCATTCTTAATTCAAAGTTATAGTACGGAGAGAAGCGGACCAAATGAGCAAAATTAATAATTGTGTAATCCAGGACTAACGTCTCCCCGTGGGGTAGTGGTTATTTTCCTCACTGCTGAAACAGCGAAAGCATTAATCGTTTACTACAATAAGGCGCTCAACGGGTGTCCTTAGAAAAAATCAATTTTTCATCAGCAAAGGCAGTTTTTGCTTCTTCAATTCGAAATTATTTATGTTGGCTTTACTGCTGTTTTTGTCAATAGATGTATAAATAGTTCGAGACGTCAGAAAAAGGACCGAACTAAAAATAAAATCCTTTTAGAGACATGCTGATTCTTGAAGGCGAATGATGACTCCCCCCTCTGCAAAAAATGCTTTTCTTCAAAGCTCTTTCTTCTACTTTGCTTTGTGATAAGTCTTTTTCGGTCCGCACTCGGAATTTACAGCAAGACAACGTGAACTTTTCAAAAATCACAGTTTGGCTTCTAAAATGAAGAATATTTTTAAGTGAGCAACACAAACAAGAATCCCAATTCACAGCGTTCACGTGGTTTATAGAGAGAGTTTCGTTGTTTTAATATAAAGTAAAAATTATTTCTTAGTATTTTTTTTATTTGATGCATCAAATAAATACGTATTTTCGAGAGTTTCAGAAACAGAACAAAGTTCCGGTTCGTAGAAAGGTTTCTTTCGCGATTTTGATTTCTTTCTACAGCATCCTTTTTACATACTAGCTTTTCTTTATTTTTTATTTTATTTTTTATTTTGAATTGAAGGTTTAACGACCACCGTGGGCAACTCAATGGGCTATAAGCAGTCGCCCGCCCCTAATTTAGGGTCACTGGTTCCAGGGAAGGGAGAGAGCCAGTGCCATAAGACAAACATCCGTGCCTCATCGGGATTCGAACCCGGACCCCTTTCGGACGAATGATCAGAGGCCATCGCTTAGACCACTGCGCCATCGGGGCGGCCTTTTCTTTATTCCCTTTGTTTTATACTTCAAAGTGCAGATAACCACAAATTATGGTGAATATTGGAGACGCCTTATTGATCCGGCAGGAACTATACTCCATGATTAGATCCCGGACCTTTATGAGGTACAATCAAATCTTTAAGGAATCCCAGGTAATATCCATAGGTAACAGTTTTAACTCCTTCAAATATGCGCAATCTAGTGTTTCGAGTGAAATAAAAAATCTAGTGGATTTTAACGCTGAAATCAAAGAAACATGCGTCTGATAGAAAGTTTAATACCAGTTGCTATGCAAAAATAAACATTCTTGGAAAAAAATGATTAGCACTTTCAAATTTCTATGAACTTCGGCTGTTTCTGGGGAACGCGATTTCAAGTTTCTCGAAACCTGCGATGTATTTATTCTGACACTATTATGCAAACATGTCTCCTTCAAACTGGTGGAAGTAATATTCCTAAAAATTGAGTTATTTCTACTGTTTTTCTTTTTAAGGAATAAGACTGAGAAAATTTAAGAGACGTGCTTACTGGATTGAAGAAATTCAATAAATTGCTCAGAATTTTCAATACCACATTAGTAGACTGCCTGGGACTTACTATGGAGTACAGATCCGCCGTTAGCATGTGCTTTAAAGAAAATCCTTACAAATCTTTTTAAGCACCGTTTACTTTTTCTTTAACAAGTTTTTCCTGTTTGCAACATATCAACGTTTTTTAGTTGATATCTCTTCCGACCCCGTAAGTCTCGAAAAGTCCACATGGACTAAATACTGTATAGTCTGTACGTCGAAAGTCATGAACGATAGGATGAGCAACATTCACCTCATTAACGTCAAATTCCGTTCAGTGTTTTCTATGAATAAACATAAAATTATCAGTTGCCATCTAAAAAATTGAATTCTGTTCAAATATCAAAAATATTTATTCACATTATTATAGTTCGCCTGCTTTTTAATTTGAGTAGAAATCGACAGCTTCATATACTGTAGTACAACCACCGACATAGTGTTCAACATCCGGAGAAAGCTACTATCACAATAGCTGCCTCCATTGGTTGGGTTAGTCATGAGACCCGTATAAGTCAAGAGTGACCTTTTTCAACATACAGATTAGGATTGTTACGATATAAAACTTTCTGCTGGAGGCCTAGCTATGAGTATAGAGAAATCAGTATTTATTTTGTTGTGTTAAAATCCGCGTTCAATATCCTTACTTGAGTGTATGGTCCTAATTGTGAAGTTTGTGGAATGAAAGGTAATTTGCTGATGCTGTCTTTCGCAAACTGCATCTGATCGGGAAATTACAGGGCAATATTTCTCAGATGCGAAATTCTACACTTTGTTTTTTAAACTTCACGCAACATTCACTTTAACAACCCTTTGAAGCTTGTCCCTAGGTTTCAGTTCGATAATATAGGGTGAGAGAGGCCCGGTAAACTTTCAGGACCGACTTTCTTCATCCTGTCAATGTCTTTTAATCTTCACTTTAAGCTATTCCGCCGTATATCGAAGAACTAGTCTTCCAGTGACGGCCATTCTTACTAGATTCAATGGCGGTATCTCTGAAGGAGGAAAAGAAATATTTGCCATTTGATAAAGCAGACCAGTGGTTTCAAAACTTTCGAAGACAATATTAGACTTCCATCTAGTAAGAATGGCCGTCACTGGAAGACTAGATCTTCGATATACGGCGGAATAGCTTAAAGTGAAGATTAAAAGACATTGACAGGATGAATAAAGTCGGTAAGTTGTGCTAAATGCAATGTCGCAGGCAGAAATTCTTCACTTCTTCGCTAATATACAGAGCACGCGTGGCGACTTTTAATCGAATAAGATAAAATTCGATTCTTCGTTAACACTAACATGTTCCACGACCTGCACATGGGAAAAAAGTGCTGTCGCAAAATATGGATAGCCATATATTTTCCATGAAACCGCCTTCAATGCTTTAACCCGAATTCATTTCAACGCTTCGCTGACTACTCACAAATCAAGTTGTAAAAACAATCAGTTTGGCTAGAGATTTTTCATGAACCTTATTTACTGATCCGTTCCCTAATGGGCATCAAACACTTATTTTAGTTACGCCATACAGGTGGCAACTCGAACGATACATTTTTGTTGCACAGACACATCCGGTCTCTTCAAGATCTCGATAGTCTCCCTCACTGCAGCTTCCCCTTTGGGTGGTGTATACGGATGCGCATTTTAAGTCCTCCCAAACAGGGATGGCTTCGTTGAACAAGACCTCCCTTGCAAGAACAGTGGCAGGTCTTCCGTCTTTTATGTCTTTACTGTGCTCTTTTATTCTGATCCCTATGGACAGCTTGAATATCCCTATGTAAAAATCTTACTATCAAGATCTTGACGAGGCAAGACATCTGCAACGAAAATGTATCACACGAGCTGCCATCTGCATGGCGCAACTTTGATAAGTGCTGTGTGTATTTTAATATTTAATTATGTAGACTGTGCTCCATGGCATACGGGGATAAATGAATTCGATGCCGTGTGTTTTACATGAAATGAATATTTCTAAAACTGTAAATACGTAAACGAATTTGTTTTGTTTATTCTGTATCGTATGAGTTTATACAGCCTTGAAAAAGCAGTCCGGTCAACGCGCGAAAGCTCGGCGTTGTGTAAGTAAGTAAATATATATATATATATATATATATACATATCTGATGACGTAGTCATTTTTGCAACTAGCCCATCAGAGCTGCAGAGTATGATCCAGGAACTTGCTGACAAGAGTAAAGAAGTGGGATTAAAAATGAACTTTCAGAAGACAAAAGTGATGTTCAATGCTTTTACAAGAAATGAAGATTTATCGATTGATGGAGAAAAGCTGGAGAAAACAGACACGTACGTTTATCTTGGACAGCAGATATCAAGTGAGGGTCACATTGATGAAGAAATTAATCGGCGTACAAAACTTGCCTGGAGAGCTTTTGGAAGAAACAGCATAATTTTCAAGAGCAATATGCCATTATGTCTTAAAAGAAAAGTGTTTGATCAATGCATCCTTCCAGTGCTTACGTATGGTGCAGAGACGTGGACCTTAGCTAAAAGAGACATACAAAGGCTGCAGACAACTCAAAGCAGCATGGAGAGGTGCATACTTGGTGTAACCAGGAGAGATAAGAAGAGGAACTCGTGGATCCGGAAAATGACAAGAGTGGAAGACATCATGATCAGAGTTAAATCCCTGAAATGGCAATGGGCTGGACATACTGCCAGAAGGACAGATCATCGATGGACAGCCGAAATTTTAGATTGGATTCCAAGGGACAGGAAAAGACCCAGAAGAAGACCACATGGGAAATGGGTGGATGAAATTCGAAAGTATGCAGGGGTGACATGGAGGAGACTGGCACAAGACAGACCGTTGTGGAGGAAACTTGGGGAGACCTTCGTCCAGCAGTGGATTGATAATGGTTGACAATGATGACGATGATGATATATATATATTTTTTTTTGATTGGAGGTTTAACGACCACCGTGAGCAACTCACTGGGCTATAAGCAGTCGCCCGTCCCTAATTTAGGGTCACTGGTTCCAGGGAAGGGAGAGAGCCAGTGCCGTAAGACAAACACAACATCCATGCCTCACCGGGGATCGAACCCGGACCCCGTTCAGACGAATGATCAGAGGCCATCGCTTAGACCACTGCGCCACCGGGGTGGCGTATATTTGTTTCTCCAATACATAACACAAAGAAACTTCTAGTTTCCTATATACACCGATGAGTCATTACATTTTGACCACCTATCTAATAAGCTGTAGGACCTCTTTTAGACCGCAAGACAGCGGCCACTCGGCGAGGCATCGATTCCATGAAGTGGAGATAGGTATCCTGGGGCTATCTTCTACCCTAATGTCAACAGCAGGTCCTCCAGTTCCCGTACATTTCGTGGTGATGATGATTTTGCGCGAACCCGCTTTTCCAAATCGAAACACAAATGTTCGTTTAGGTTCATGCCGGGTGAAATTGTAGGCCAGGGTATTAACAAAGTTACCAGCATGTTCCTCGCACCACTCCTTAATGATTCTGGCAGTGTGGCATGGCGCATTATCCTGTTTGTAATAGCCATCACCAGCAGGGAACACAGTTGCCATGAATGGGTGAACTTGGTCCGCAACGATGTTCAGACAGCTGTCAGGGATTGTGCTATTGGGATAATGGGGCCTAAATTGTCCCAAGAAAACATCGCTCACAGCATAACGCCGCCGCCGGCCTGTTTCCGCCCAGCGGTGCATCCAGGTGCCATCTCCTCCATTGGTATTCGGCGTATCCGCGCTCGGCAGTCTACGTGACGCACCAGTAATCTTATGATTCGTCAGACCATTTTCTTCCAATCATCCACGGTCCAATCCCGATGATCTTGGGCCCATTTCATGCGCTGTTGGCGATGACGTGGGGACCCGGATGGGTGTTCGGTTTCGCAAGCCCATGCGCAGAAGGATGCGATGAACTGTGTTCTGCGACACATTGCCCTGATCACTATTGTAGCTGTAGGTGATTTTTCACACATATCCCTGCGGTCTCTGTGAATAATGCGCGGCGGTCTTTTTTTATTGGAGCTTTAACGACCACCGTGAGCAACTCAATGGGCTATAAGCAGTCGCCCGTCCCTAATTTAGGGTCACTGGTTCCAGGGAAGGGAGAGAGCCAGTGCCGTAAGACAAACACAACATCCATGCCTCACCGGGATTCGAACCCGGACCCAGTTCGGACGAATGATCAGAGGCCATTGCTTAGACCACTGCGCCACCGGTGCGGCACGCGGCGGTCTCTGCTCCCCTCTATCATCAATGAGCTGCGGATGACACTGCTGGAAGACGGTTTGTGGTTTGGCCATCTGTGCACCACTTTTGATACGACATCACTACAGCGACACGTAAACAACCCACAAACCGCACAGTTTCCGAGACGCCGCACAGTGGTTCCAAATACAAATCTAGCTGAACAAAAGGTATAATTGTTTGAGCTTCAAAACAACCTAAATACTGTCTTACTGTAATCCTAAATTTTTGTGTAGCTACGACTCACAATCAGTTTCATAAAAGAAATAATTGGGTCTGAGCAGGAGCAGGTAGATTTCATGTATTTAGTGCAACCATCGTTTTCTCGTTAGCATCCCCCAGCAGTTGCCTTCGGAACTACTATCTGTGTACAAGTTATTTATTCTCGACCCTATTCGGGTCTTTAGCGAATAAAAGTACAAGTATCTTCCTACATTTTTAGTGCATTTTAAAACTTTAACATTGTGTTATTTCGTTCTTGTGTTCATTCATTATAACAGACGTATTCCATAAAATTGTTTTAAGATGCAATCGAAATAACAGGCTTGCAAAATCCGTAAAAGTCCATTGTGAAAGTATATTCAGCGTTTAAGTTAGTCATGTAATTATGTAATTATAACTGTTTTATGACCAACTTGAACCGACTCCTTTTTTTATTAATATTTTAGTGATGGCGGACGGAATTCCAAGAAGAGAGCTGTTTGATGTTTGGCGGAATGAAAAGAATATTTCAAGGAGATTAGCATGTGTGTGTGATTATATATTGCCGAAATATGGCCTGGAAGATCCTGAAGGACATTCGTGAACTAATGCAGAAAAAAGTGCTAAATTTTGTAAGAAACTTAAAGAACGGTGGACTAACTCACTATTTCTTGAAAGAATTCTTACCAAAAAACAGTAATTGGTTGAAAAAAGCCACAAATAAATGGGCCTGCTTGTAGACATACTCAAACCAAGATTTGGTACGACCAATGGCGGAAATAGCGTGCGGAGGTTCTTTGAAGATCCAGTTTTATCATCAGATATTACTGGCATAGATGAAAAGCTGATTCGGCTATTTGGAACCATCTTTAAAACAATCGCCAGTGGGGTACATGATTAACAATAGAGAGTTTAAAAAATACTTTATCGACACAGCAGAATTATACATCCGAAAACATAAGTGGTATTATATGCCACAAAATGTGCATAAGATACTTATCTGTGGTTCACAGTTGATAAAGGAAGCCGTACTTCCAGTTGGGATGATGTTACGAGGAAGCTCAAGAAGCCCGGAATAAGGACTAAGAATTTCAGGGAACATCATACTCTTAAAATTTTGTGCAGCCGATACAATGACAGACTTTATGCACACGCTATTAATTTCCTCTGACCCGATTGTAAGCAGTCTTCGAGTCAAACGTCATAAGAAAAGTAAATCTCCTGATACTACTGTATAAGACCCAGGTGGCAGCGATGATTATGGAAAATGAACAGATGTACATCTCTCTGAAGCCTGTAAATATTTGAAATATGAGTTTATTTGACCACAATTGGTTTTTCGTTTAAATCCTATTAATTTATTTTGTTCAAATAACAACAAAGACTTGAAAAAATATTCGCACTAAATATTACAAAACAATACGAATATTTCGTTGATATTTTTACCGCAATAAACAAAAATAATAGGAACATGCAACTTGAACATTCGTATAAAATTCTATGACAATCTGTTTTACAGGAGAGAAGTTATTAATTTTGTTCAGCTAGATTTGTATTCGGAACCACTGTACCATCACAATTTGTCCTTTATCAAACTCCGATAAATCCGCAGCTTTTCCCATTCTGACTCCGAACACTCTACTAACCGAAAGCCGCTCCTCGGGTTGTATATATACTGCTCTGTGAACTTCCCCTGCGCCACCGTTCGGTCACCAGGCGAGCTCATTTCTCTAGGCTGGGGTGGTCATAATGTAATGGCTCATCGCGGTGTATTTTAGAATCAAATTTTGATTTTGAAACCCTGTTTAACTGATTTGGTAGTTCTTTTCCCCAGTTGATTATTTACGACAGAAACTTAATATAATTACCTGCTACTACATTTAATAAATAAACACATACACGCACAACTTTCTCTAAAGATAAAAGTTTCGTGATACTTCTCAATATACTGAGATGCCAGTTTATTAGGTACACATGCCCTCGTCATATCAACTGTAAGACGGCACGTGAGCACGGTGTGAGATTTAAATTAGGTAGACCAGATGAGCGAGCATCAGTTAGCATTCAATTAGAATAGGAATGGACAAAAAGAGTTATATAAGGGACTTCAAAAGCGGCACGATACTTGGAGCCAGGTGTGCCGATTCGAGCACATCTCAAACGGCCATTTTTCTGGACTTTTCACGCAAACCGTAGCAAAGTTTTATCATAAATGGCGCAACACGGTAAAAACATCCAGAAAATAGCAATTCTGTTGACGAAAACCGCTGGTGGATCAAAACGGTCAAAGACTGCAATCGCGCAAGCAAACAGACTGGCCAACCCGGCAAATTCAGCATAATTAAACCTTGGTGTGCCAAAGGTCATCCTCGAAATCAATAAGCTTCTGACCATGTCGCGAATTGGTTACAATAGCAGACAACCATGTCGCCAATCTTCTTTGAACCCTCTGATCCACAAACTGTTTTTATCATTAGAATTGCCGATAGCAGGAAGTTGTTGCGGGGTCACCCATTCACGAAAACCCGTTTTGCTTAAGACCAGGATAACGTCCGTTTGGGAGGTGTTCGAAACAACACCCCTGGCGCACATCATCATGCAAAGTTCAAAGTGTGTCAGATCACTCGTTTTGCCCATTCTGACACAATTGAACGCTGATACTCGGCGAGCTAGTCGGCACAGTTTATACCTCACACTGCTCTGAGAACCTCTTAGGTGTTGAAGTAAGCCATTTGTGTGACTAAAGCCGATATACTTAATAAACTGGCATCTCGTATAATTTCAGTTTCGACCTCAATAAGGTAAAGCCGTGTTTCTTCTCTATTTAAGCAAATATCTTATACCACAACTTATAGTTTTCTCCTGTAACTAAAGAAAACTGGAAAAACGCATGCGATTATAGCAAAAACGGACATTTATCTCAGTGCCCTATGACAAGTCTAAAATTTATTTTGCAGAAGTTATTCTTAAGATCAATTCTGTTTTTCGAATCCCTAAAAAAAATACACTTTAATCTAAAGCGAGGAATACTAGGAAATAGGGAATGAACTGTAGGCATTGAACTGTTGAAGATCATGTTGTCAGAGTATCTGGTATGTTTCTCGTTCAGACGCTTTATTTGCAATTCAAACTCTTTACCTTTGAGGCATTTCGTGAAGATATGAGAAAATGAATAAGAACCTGAATTTCATTCAACATATTTGACACGGTGTTGTGTTGATCGACTGGCATTCTGACTGAAAATGAATTTGACTTCAGTTTTATCGAAATCTGTTTTCCTTGTTCTTTAAGATTGCCTTTATTTCAGACTGAAACGACAGCATTTCTTGATTCAGATGGTGAAGAGCTTTTTCATCTTATTACACCCGGCGGCTGTTTTGGGTGGGGGAGAATGGAAATACTAAACGAAAAAGAAAACACTATAAATACCAAATTGTTGTTTCCAGCTGTGATGAACATTTTTTGCGCAGCAAGTATGTATCAACTTTCTATCACAATAAATTCAGAACATTTTTCAAATGTGATTCGAGACATTTATCAGAGTCGTTAATTAAGAAACTTTATTGCAGTAGATACTTTGCAAAGTCGGAAACACACTACATTTCAAGTGAATGCAAATGTTCTACTCCAAACAATAGAAAATTGATTCAAATTTTCTAGAAGCAAGTGAATCTTACTAAAAAAATTCCAAATTAGCAGTGTTATTTTACGTGCCGAAAAAACAACAGGTTTTCATCGACAATAATGCATTAAGGAAAACTTAGGCGAAGGGAAGAATGATTTCCATATTATGCAAAAAAATAAATCCTTCTAGAGGGAAGTATCATTACAGGGCACAAATATACGTACATTTGTTTCACCTGGATGAGGGGAACGTTGTTATACGTTTTGAGCAGGATTAAAGCTACGTACTCTACCGTCACCGAATAAATCTCTCTTACCTGTGCTCTACGAGACATTTGATGTTAGGCGAATTTAAAAGCCTTGGGTTAACAGGGGTTTGTATAATTACTGAGTTTCTGACTGCTACAAACCCGAGAGTAACCAGCGTATCTAGTGATCAACCAATATCAGAGCAAATACAACTCGCTTTGTGTTACAGTATAAGAGATTTCACCGGCTTTCATTGAAAGAGCATTTAGCACTGCGGATCAAATATGAAATACACTGGTGTACAAAAATAAAGGACGAAGAGGAGAAATTAGCATGACAGCGGAGCGAGCAGAAAGAACAGACCGAAAGACCACTCAGGAGATAGACTAGGGTCCGGTACGGTAGGGCATGCGTATATATGCAGCATAACGTAGGGGGGGGTTCGGAAGGGTATAAATCACACAGGCGGTGTACACTGAGCA
Source organism: Macrothele yani (assembly GCA_039090855.1). NCBI lineage: Eukaryota > Metazoa > Arthropoda > Arachnida > Araneae > Macrothelidae > Macrothele > Macrothele yani. The sequence continues at coordinate 6,928,110 of CM077012.1, forward strand.
ATTCGGTGAAAGCTATTGCACGGTGTACATCAGTTTGAACGACGTCGTGTTGCTGCCACCCTGTGAAATGGCCAACAGGCAATCCAGTAGACGACATCTGGATGACTTCACCCGAAGTCGCGTCATTGGGAAGTTGAAAGAAGGTTGAAGTGTGACTAGTGTGACAGAGGAGTTCGGGATCGCTCACAGCATCGTTTCACAAGCTTGGAGAGCATTTCAAACGACAGAAACACCTGTCAGAGAGTTTAGCGGTGGTTGTCCACGAACAACCACGGTGGCGGACGACCGGTATATTGTCCTACAGGCGAGAAGAGACAGACGGAAGACAGCGGTAGAAATCGCAAGGCATATGAAACAGACAACTGGACGTCCGTTATCGCGTTTTACCGTGGCCAGGAGGCTGCACCAGGGTGGTCTATTTGCACGACGACTAGTACGGTGTGTGCCGTTAACGCCTGCTCATCGGAGACTGTGGTTTTTGTGGTGCCAGCAACACAAGAACTGGGCACATCAGCAATGGGGTAGAGTTCTCTTTACGAATGAGAGCCGATTTAGTCTGACGAGCGATTCTGGACGTATACACATCTGGAGAGAGCAGAGAACACGCAATCACACCTCTAACATCATCGAAACGGACCGGTTTGGAGGTGGCGGAGTTCTCGTTTGGGGAGGTATCATGATTGGTAGCCGTACTGACCTCCACATCTTCCAAGGAGGTTCAGTCACCGGTGTCCGCTTTTACACCGAGGTTCTCGTGCCTCACGTGCGTCTGTTTAGAGGTGCTGTGGGTCCCGAGTTCCTCTTCATGGACGCCAACGCTACACCTCATCGTACAGTGGCTGTCGCATAGCTGCTGGAGAGTGAAGATATTCAACGCATGGATTGGCCCGCAAGGTCCCCGGACCTAAATCCAATCGAACACGTGTGGGACCTTCTCTGGAAACGCTTGGCAGCTTGTCACCAGCCGCCTGCAACGATTCCGCAGCTGCTATTGACGCCACAAGAGGAATGGGTCGCGATGCCTCAACAGCTCCTGGACAACCTCGTCCTCAGCATGGACAGACGTTGTAAATCCTGCAACGCAGTCAGGGGTGAATAAAGACTGGAGATTTCTTGGCAGCCGCCTGTCACATGGACGTTTCTGTCTTCTGTCCAGTTGTGCTCGAAGCTACCTTTTCAATAAAGTGCCTTTGTATCCTTTGGATTCCTTGTTTGGACGGTTTTGCTCACTTGTCCCATATTCTTACATCTTGGGGATCTTATGGTATGATTTGAGTCGATGTGGAGCACTTCTGCGCGACATTACATTCGAAAAACTGTCTCGTCCTTAATGTTTGCACGCTAGTGTAAAAGAAATAATCTTATTCTGGAGTTATAGAATACCGACCTTTAAACGTAGCTTAATTACCAGTAATCCTGTTTTTCCACACAAACGAGTTGAAGCAGTCAAACTATTGACAGTGTAAAATATTACTTAATTTTAAAAGTTTGTAATAGTAGATTTAAGGTTGATTTCTAGTGATTTTGCTTCCTATACTTCCAATGGGCGAACTTTTGTACACAATTTTTTCACAATTAATGCGTTCCCAAGTACGAAAATTTAAACATCGATTAAAATAACTTCATATTATAACTTGGAATACTTAATATTTTCTAAATCATAACCATAATTAAGCAATCCAACACTTGTTTGTCTACTGAAGTCATCAATGTGCAGGTCGCGCCATCGTTTATCTGGTCTCAACACCAAAGTAAAAGTTATTAATTTTTATTATAATTGTGGTTATGTTTTAGAAAATATTAAGTATCCCAAGTTATATGAAGTTATTTTAATCGATGTTCAAATCTGCATCCTTGGGAATGCATTAATTGTGAAGAAAATGTGTACAGAAGTTTGCCCATTGGAAGTATAGGAAGCAAAATCACTTGACGTCCACCTTAACTGTAATAGTTGTAGGTTTAAGCTGTAAGATGTATGCTACTTAACTATGAACACTTTATTTCTGAATTAATGAACATAAATATAAAAATATAAAGCACTAGTAAATATTAAAATTACTAACCGCCAAGGTAACTAATCAGCTGAAGCAATTTACACGAGTCAACGTTTATTCTCGTCAATAGCACTTCAGAACAGATAGATTAACAATAGTCACAATACAAACTTCCTATCTTCAATTCATATAATACTCACAATGCAAGGTATTCCAAAATTATCTTTACAACTTTGACCCTCAATAAAACCTAAACGAAATAAGATGGCGAAGTTGTTTTTTTGTAGTAACGCATAAAGTTTTATTGGTACGAAAAAGGTTTCTGTTTACTTTGAGGTACCACCCTGAACATGTGATGGCTACTCTACAGGAAAAGGCGCAGTGTATGGCATCGTTCATAGAGACGAAGTCAGATACACAAGTCCAAAGGAATTTCCGTACCAAATACTGACGTAATGCACCATCCAGACCCTCAATACGCGAGTGGCCCAAGTTTATGGAGACTGGTAGTGTGCTTCATATAAAGGGCGCTGGCGGGCCAAGCACAAGTGAAGAGGATTCGGAAAGTGTTCCACAGTTTCCTACGAAGTCCGTTCGTATGGACTCCAGGCAGTTGGTGTTACCACCTACAACGATACACAGGGTGCTTGCTGCACAAGCGCTTGCACCTGAGGGCCTACAAAGTACATATGACTCAGGCTCTGCACCGCGGGGTAAACAAACTTTTCGATTTTGCATTTTTTATGCTACACAGGATTGATAATGAGGAAGGCTTTCTGAAACGTGTTTCATTCAGCATAGAGGCAGCGTTTCATGTCTGTGGTGTTATCAACAGGCATAACTCCAGGATTTGGGGATGGGGGGTCTGAAAAGCCATATGCCGTCCGTGAGATTGAACTTGACAGCACTAAGGTTAACGTCTGATGCGGTCTTCTGCACAATCGCATCATCGGCCCATTCTTTCTCGCCGAAATCAGTCACATTCAATGCTTATTTGGACATGCTGAGTGAGTTTGTTACCCCCTTCCCAATTGGAGGGCCGGCAACCGGCTATCGTCTTGTAGCAGTACGGTGCACCACCGCACTGGGCACTTCGTGTTCGTGAGTATCTCGATAAAACCTTTCTGGAGCGATGAATTGGACGGGATGGTCCAATTCCTTGGCCCCCTAGACTTTTTTCTCTCTGGGGCTGCGTGAAAGATATTGTGCACCGCACAGAGGTTCCGGATGTGGATGAGTTGAAGCACAGGATTACAGCTGCTAGCGCAATAGTTCCTGAAGACATGCTCGGGAGAGCATGGCATTAGGTCGAATACAGTCTCGACGTTACTCGTACATCCAGCGGTTTGCGTGTGGAGCTCTATTAGCACCCCAACAAACTTCGGAACGTGCTGTTCAATATGCAATAAACAGATTTTTCTAATAAGACGCTATACATATATCAAACGCTTTTATCAAATTACACTTCCTTCTGGAGAGTCGCTCTTACAAGCTGTCTCTAATAAATTGTTCTCACAAATACATGCTCCTAACAAACAAGTCATCAGAAATGGACTCTTGCAACATTCAGTGTTGACGTTATATTGACCTCTCACCCACGGGTCCGCTCTGCCGAACTTAGAAAGCTCTTAGGAGAAAATGTGCCAAGTCAGAAAACGTTTAACAATAAAAAACAGTGTACATAAAAACTTTAAAGGCAGGTTATTAAATCATAGGTACACCTGACAACAGTTGCAACTCAGCGGATTTATACAGCTCCTCTTTGTAGTTTTTTTCCCATTGGAGGTTTAACTACCACCGTGAGTAACTCAGTGTGCTCTTTTTTTTTTTTTTATTGGAGGTTTAACGACCACCGTGAGCAACTCAATGGGCTATAAGCAGTCGCCCGTCCCTAATTTAGGGTCACTGGTTCCAGGGAAGGGAGAGAACCAGTGCCGTAAGACAAACACAACATCCATGCCTCAACGGGATTCGAACCCGGACCCCGTTCGGACGAATGATCAGAGGCCATCGCTTAGACCACTGCGCCACCGGGGCGGCCCAGTGTGCTCTAAGCAGCCGCCCGCACCTGATTTGGAGTCATTAGTTCTAGGAGACGGATGAAGCCAGTGACATAAAAAAATCCTTGCCTCACCAGCGAGTCGAATCCGGACTCATTTTGGACAAATCGTCAGAATCCAGCACTTACATCACTGCGCCACAGGAGCGGCGCGAGGTTTTCACTGGTATCTCTTGAAAAAACGTACACTTTCATTTTTGTCTGTCCATCTGTCAGTTTGTAGATAAGATATATCTACACTGCTGGCCACCCAAAATGCAACACCAAGAAGGACACGAGATAGCAAAGCCAGATTTACTGGACACATAACAGATACAATGATAAAACGATTGAGCTCACAGGCCCGTGCGACTTGCGGAACACGCAGACATCAATAGCTCGTGTGGCCTCCATGGCTGGCAATAACGGCCGCTACACGCCGCGGCATTGGACGAAAGAGGCTTTGGATGTGGGCTTGGGGTATCTCGGTCTAGGCTGCTTCCACACGATGCCACACTTCATCAGGCGTAGCCACTGGTGGTGCTTGCCGGGCCACTCGGTTGCAGATCAACGACCAGACGTGTTCTATGGGCGACATATCGGGAGAATAGGCAGGCCACGGCAGCAGTGCCACCTGGTGGGCCGTGAAGAATTGCTGCACGATGCGTGCCACGTGCGGGCGCTCATTGTCCTGTTGAAACGTGGCCGCTGGCAGGTCCTGCAGATAAGGGAGGACTACAGGCTCCAAAACGTCGGAGATGTAGTGGTGGCTGTTGAGTGTACCGGCGATGCGTACCAAAGGGGTGCGGGTGTCATATCCAATTGCGTCCCAAACCATAACGCCAGGTGACGAACCGGTATGACGATGCATAACCGCAGGCATCATACAGTTTCTCGCCGCGGAGCCGCCACACACGGATCCGACCATCGTGGTGTTGCAGGCAGACGCAAGATTCATCGGAGAAGACAAATTCGTGCCATTCCGTTGTCCAGGTGCGGCGTTCAACGGCCCACTGCCGCCGCACTCGCCGGTGGTGTAACGTCAGTGGTAATCGGAGCAATGGGCGCCGTGCGACAAGTCCCCGCTTCTGTAGACGACGTCGAACGGTACGTGCTGACACTGGTTGTTGCGCAATACACCCTAATTCCTGCGCTAACGTTTGTGATGTGGCGGTGCGAGCCGTCAATGCCCGCCGCACAACATGCCGGTCCTCTCGTTCGGAGGTGTACCGTGGTTGCGGCAATGGCTCACGTCGGTCCGTCCGTCCGTCCCTCCCTCCCTCCCTCCCTCCTGCACCCACCGAATCCATACTCGCTTCACTGTGGCTGGATGTCGTCCCACACGGGCGCTGATGTCGCGATAAGCCACTATTAGTCTTCTGTCGAACTCCGAAACGCGCTGGAATGACTGCCGTATTCTGCGACGAGGCAACAGGAAGCTTCCCACGCACAGGTCCGGCAGCACAGCACACTTCCACTACTTCCACCCCGCCTTCTGTGCACCCTTCTTATACTGTTTCTCGGTGGCGTGCCGGGCGCACATGATTTTCATATGCCCTGCAATGCTAATCATTTGCATGTTCTCTCGCGGCGACGCATGCTGCGATTTCAGGCCAATTGGATGCTTTCTTCTTGGTGTTGCATTTTGGGTGGCCAGCAGTGTATAAGTCAGATTCCCAAAAATTAGATTTGCACAGAGATGAACCATGAGAATGACACCCAGAGAATTTTGTATAATGCACCATTCCGCATTATGGAGTACACGCAGTTTTACGTTAGGTGCGATATCTACACTTCCGAAAGTCGAACGCGGAAAATTCTACACAGTCGAGTCAACATTGTGACCACCTACTTTAGACGTCGACAACGCGTAACCAATGAAAGAAGGCACGTGTCGTGAGCTGGCTTGGAAGGCATATAAAGGTGTGCAGAAGGCATTTTGAAAACATCACTCGTTGCTATCATGGATAAAAGAAGCGATTTATCAGATTTGCAAAAAGCGAAGATTATCGGCTTTCGGGCTAAGAGTGGCAGGATTTCTGAAACAGCGCAGTTTGTGAACTGTTCGCAACCTTCTGTGGTTAACGTGTATCGTGGTTGGAGAAATGGCACTATTGCGAATTAGCGACGTGGAAACTGCGGAGCACCATGTGCCTATGATGTGGGTGGTGAACGTCGGCTGCAAAGGTGCGTGAGAGCCGGTAAACACGCTATAGTGGAGCAACCCACTGGCCGAATGAACTGAAACGACAGTTCAGCGAACACTGCTGCGTATGGGGCTCCGATGCAGACGGATGGTCAATGCACCTAATGCTAAAGACGGTGAATCGGCAGAAAAGGCTTAAATTTGCACGGCAGTATCGAAATTTAACCTCGGCTGATTAGCAAAGGATTGCCTTCTCAGATGAGTCACGGTTTCTGCTTCATCGAACGGATGGACGTTGGTGCATAAGGCGAGAAACATCGGAGAACAAACACTCTTCAACCATTGATGGAATAACACAAGCTGGTGGGGGAAGCGTATGGTCTGCGGAATATTTTCGTGGCATTTCCTGAATCCATTCATACCTGTGGAAGGCACTATGGACCGAATTTGTTATGAATCCATCCTTGTAGACCACGTACACCCATACACATGCTGATTGTCTACCCTGGGGCGGATGGGATCTTCCAGCACGACAATGCGACGTGTCACACAACTAGAAATGTCCGACAGTAGTTGGAAGAGCACGATAAACATTTGAAAGTACTTCCCTGGCCCCCTAATACCCCAGACTTAAACCCAATTGAGCATATGTGGAACCACCTTGATCGTGTTGTTCGCTCTATGGATCCTCCACCACGCACCCTCCAGCAGCTGTCATATGCACTTCAGTCAGCATGGCTCTACATACCTGTGAACACCTTTCAGCACCTTATTGAGTCACTCCCAGCCCGTCTAGCTGCTGTCCGCGCTGCACACGGCGGTTACTCTGGATATTAACTGGTGGTGACAATGTGAATCGACCGTGTAACAGACCGCTAAAACAATAAGAGAAACTTTCCATATACAGGGTGATTTAGAAGTGTTGGTCATGAAAACATAGGTAGTACTTGTCGAAACAAAAACATTTCTGTCAACAGAGGTCTGGAAACTGTTTCAGAGATAATTCACATTTTTCCGTAGGGTTGGCAGAGGCGATGATATGGTAAGGGCCTATAGGGATTCAGAACTCTAAAGATGGTACTTTGACTACCATTCTCCGCGACAGCAATTTTTCTAATGCTCGTTGCCGGGTCTTGTTCTATTCTTCGTAACAGTAGCTCGTCCAATCCAGGATCTTGGGCAGTTCTTGCCCTACCCGCTGGTTCACCCGCACAAACACATGCGACAAAGAATGCCTTCGGTTTGGAAAGGCCTAAGTGAACATACGCGCTACATTTTTATTTGCCCGAACATACATGAAATGCATGTCAACTAACTCCGCATTTGTGAAAGCGCCAGTCATAGCAACCTTTAATACTAACAGTACGGAACACAATTCGATATTGCCTGCCATGTACACTTTTGAGCCTCCATGTGCTAACTGATGCCACGCAGACGTGGTGTTTTCGCCGAACCGCGATGCCGTCACTGCAGCATTGTACACTTTTGAGACTCCATGTGCTAACTGATGCCACGCAGACGTGGTGTTTTCGCCGAACCGCGATGCCGTCACTGCAGCATTGCATATCTGTCATGTGTTAAAAGGTGCTCACTGAACACATCAGGAGGTTTTTGCGTGTACCCGGTTAGTATCATACAACAGATATCGGCAGAGAGTTCAGTGCACCTGAGAGTGTCCCATTGATTTGTCAAGCTCCCGCGGAAAACATCACAAAGGATTTTGTTTTTGGGGTGAAAGTTCGGACCCTCAACCCACCCCTCTCCTCTCCAGGGTCCTCCAGGAACTCAAAGTATTGCTCGTGTGTGGTGTTTTACTCCAAGAACTGAGGTGGTTTGTTTGTTTAGCTTAGGGGAATATAAGGTGCACTCTCGGGGAGGAGCGAGTTTGAAGTCTCACTGGTCTCTCAAACAATTCAGCTCTCTCGATTTCTTCACCAGAGGTGCAAAAAACCATCGAATTAGTGGACAGCTGGGGAATCTTTTCATTACCTCTGGCAACAATACAATGAAATGTCTATCTTGTAAACGCTTCGTTTCTGGACTTATGCTGACTCAGTTTTTTTGTTCGTTTCGATGAGTACCTATGTTTCAGTTTGTAACCAACATTTCTGAATCATCCTTCCTTAGCACAAATGATCATAAAGCGACGCAAGTTTGTATTCCTTCGATATGAATCTGGCATATCCTGGGTCAATTCATACCTGTATACCTATAAGTATATATTTGCATTCCGCATGATGCAACAAAGGATAGTTTAAAAGTGTCAGACTAAAAAAATTGTTTTTGCATCCAGTAGCTGACATAACGAAATGTTGAATGCATTTTCAGCTTTTTCTGTGCAAACTATTACGCTAGATGGGGTGAAGATATTTTACAATTTTTCAGCTATTTTAGGGTCCGATTTAAAAATGTCCTGAGTATCAAAGACTATAATGTGACGCACACCCCTAATTCAGAGCTATTGGTTCCCGAGAAGGAATACAACTACTGTCGTAAGACAAGCACACCACCCAAGCCTTATCCGGAACTCATAGTAACAACTCATGCAATTATCCAGAGGCCCGCTACCCTGACCACTCGCCAACCGGGGCAGGCAATATCCCAACTTCTATACGTTCGATTGGGAGAAATATCTTTCATTTCCTGTTCTATTACCTTTCCTCCAGGGTGTCTCGCCAAATGTTTGGAAATTAAACTGTCACCTCTTCTAAAAGCCACATTTTTGAAATAGTTTTTTGCGCCTTGGCGGCAGAGGGGTCATTGGCGCGGGCATCTGTTTAATCGTCCAATTTGGACCCACGTTCGGCCCAAATACTAAAGTACATTGACAACTAGTTTGCTAGTTGTCGACGTACACTCTAGTAACTATTGCTGTTTCCACACTTCAGAAGGATACGTTGGTATCACATCAGCATATTCGTATACAAGACTACTTCGATGTTTATATACACTATATGATCAAACGTATCTGAATACCCCTTGAGTAGCGGAATTGCCCGTACACGTCACAGCCATAGCCCACACAGGTATAAAAGGACGCACATTGACTGACAAACATCCAACACAAGCATCAACAGTAGAATGGGCCGTACAGAAGAATTGTGACTTAACGTAGCACTGGTATAGGATGCCATCTCAGCAACATACCAGTTTAAAATTTCTGCCCTGCTGCCCATGACTGAGCAGGGCGGCAGAGTACTTGGCGTTGCTTGCAGCGCCAGCACCATAGAAGTTCGTCTAGAAATGAAAAATTAGTCCACGGCCGAGCCACCACACACAAACCTAAAAGCAAGATGAAACTAAAACACAAACTCAAAAAGCAAGATGCGTTCATCAGCAAGATGAACGCCAACCGTTGATTGAAGTGGTGTATGTCTCCGCGCCAGTGGATTGTGGAGTAGTTGAAATGTGTACTCAGGAATGATGAATCACGCTTTATCTAGCAGTCCGACGGACTAGTCTAGGTATGCAGGATGCCAGGTGAACACTGCTGTTTGCCCGACTGTGTTGTGCAAACTGAAGTCTGGTGGAGAAAGCATCTTGCTCTGGGGCTGTTTCTCATGGTTTGAGCTAGGCCCCAAGTTCCAGTGCATCTTAACGCCATGACTTACACTACATAAAAGTATTCGGACACCACAATGTTTTGGGACAAATTGCTTTGTTATCGCAATTAGTAGTTAATCGGTCCACCTTGTTCTTGTATGACAGTCGCAACACGTCGAGGCATACTATCAGCAAACGTCAGATAGGGCTCTACAGAAGCAGCTCGCCATTCGTCTTGCAAAGCTGCTGCCAGAGTGTAGAGCGAAGACAATCGATGTGGTCGATTTCGCATCCGTCACCCCAGTTCATCCGAGAGGTGTTCTATGGGATTAAGATTAGGGATGAGCAGGCAAGTCTAAGAATTCAATCTCGTTTTCAAGAAACCAATCCTGCACACACCGTGCAGTGCGGCAGGGAGCTAGATCGTGTTGGGAGAGACAACGGTCATCTCCATAATATTGCTACATTGTTGGTAGAGCAGAATTATCTAGAACGTCAAGGTACACCTCAGAGTCCATGATTTGTGGTATAATAACCAAAGGGCAGAGTGTCAGCGACGAAAAACGACTCCATATCATGATTGAGCCTCCGCCGAACTTAACAGTTGGAAGAACACAGTCCGCCGAAAATTGTGTAACCCAAACACGCTCATCAGATTAGAAGAGCGAAAAGCGTAAATCATCACTCCTAAGAACAGCTTTCCAGTTGCCCACAGTCCAGGAAGGCGGGAAAACACACCACACCAAACGGCGCTTCGCATTCACGGTAGTGATGTGTGGCTTGTGAGCCTCTGCAGCTCTACCAGAATAAACCCCACTGAACTCTGTACGGATATTTATGGTACTAACCGAGACATTACAAGCATTTCCTACTTCAGCAGCGATGGAAACGTCAGAGGTAAAAGAGGATTTCTTAACATTTGCCATAGCTCTTTTGTCACGTTCCATCAGTTTTTGCAGCCTTCCTGACTTTTTTCCTGTAGTTGGAGCTTTGTGCTTCCATCTCTGCACGAAATCCCTTGCAGTAGATTTTGGTATGTTTAGTTAGCTGCATTGCTCAGTATGGAAAATTTAATCAAATGACATCCTATGACCAATGCACGCTGGAACTCTGAAAGTTCACGTCCACGTGTAATACTCGCTTCAAATTTACTGATAATACGACAGAACATCTCAGCCTTATATACCTATCTCCCCACTCACAGCGTAACCGTTCTTTGCACTTACTTCCTGCGTAACCGTTAGCACTTATGTAAATATTTGGTAGTGTTCGAATATTTTTAATATAGAGTATTAAAACGTTCTCGGCAATTCTGTGGCCCCAAAATTACGGCAACAGTTCGATAAAGTCCCTTTTCTTTACTATAGAAAATTGAGCCAATCTACAATTCGAGGTTCGTGCAAGAATGGTTTGATGAGGTGGTTGTAGAAGATACTTGTATGTACATGGCCCTACCTTAACCTCATGTAACACCTTTGGGATTAATTGGAATGGCGGCTACGAACCAGGCCGAAACACTGGACATCGGTGACAGACCTGACTAATGCTCTTATGGCAGAATGGAAGGCAGTGCCAGCAGCAACGTAACAACTCTAGTAGAAAGCCTTCCCAGCAAAGTGGAGGTTATTACGGTAGCGAAATTAGTTCCTTTCCTATTTCAAATAGTTTGTGGATAAGCAAGTTTCCCGATACTTTTCATCAGTTAGTGTATATACACTCATTGTCATAAAAATCCGCGCACCAAGAAGGAGACGTTGGATTGAAATGAGGTTTTAGTAGTGAGATTATACATACCAAGGATAGAAGTGATTACAGTATCACAGCAGCAATACGATTTCTCGCGGACATACGGTACACATTCCGGTCAGCGTCAGTAGCGCATCGGAGAGCTTCGTGCTTGGATGCATGCTGTGATATGGTCCGGCATGGAGTCAAAGAGACGCTGTATGCTATCCTGTGAGAGATTGAGCCTTACTTCTTGCAACTGACGCTCTAAATCACGAACACTGGGACATGGAGAAAGCTGGCATTCCACCTGGTCCCACACGTTCTCGATGGGCGAGAGAGGACGCGATCTGGCAGGCCACGAAAGCGTCAAAGCATGAAGTAGACAGTCCTGGGAAACCCAAGCCGTGAGCGGACGAGCGTTATATTGTTGGAAAATTGGTCCGGGCCGCCCCACCAGGAAAGGCAGCACATGGAGCCCCATGATCTCTTGTACGTAGAGCTGGGCTATCAACGTCCCTCGGATCACTGCGAGGGAAGTCCGGCTGTCATGCGCGATGGTTCCCAAGACCATCACGCCGGCAGTTCGGGACATGTGCCGCTGTACAGTGAGGTTGGGATTGTAGCGCTCACCTACGGTCCTCCACACTGACACGGTGGTCGTCCGTTCCCATACAGAAGCGAGATTCGTTGCTGAACACTATACGTCGCCAGTCCGTAGCATTCCACATTGCTCGCTACTGACACCACTGCAATCGACGCCGACGATGGTCAGGTGTTAATTGCAAAAAACGTAATGGCCGTCGAGAGTGCAGATTCGCTTCTTCCAGGCGTCTGGAGATGGTTAGGGCGGACACAGGAATCCCTTGTGCAGCCGCCACATGTCTCTGGATATCGGACAAAGACGGGTAGCATCTGTGCGTGCTTCTCTCATGATCCAACGGTCCTCTCTGCTGGTGGTGTGTCTGGGTGCCTTCCCGTGTCCATTGCTCCCAACACAATCGCACCGTACTGTCAGACAAGCCCAAATGGTAGCCAATTCGACGCGCCGGCCACCCTGTCTCTCTCATCCCGACGATACGGCCTCGTTGAAACTCCATCAGTTGTCCGTACGCACACCTACGGCGGTCCTTTGATGCCTATCGCTCAGGGATCTCACCGGACTCTTACCGTGCACTTCGGCACGAATGTGGAGTCCTGCGCGGCGCTTTATAAGTCCCACGGATTGCGTATGCAGCGCTGGTCTTGGACGCGCGGGCATGCGGAATCGTACGAGATTTTATCATTTGCATGCCTGCCCTTCCCGTAGCTATTCGCTGAGTTTCGCGTTAATGGCATGGTTTTTTCTTGGTGCGCGGATTTTTATGACAATGAGTGTAAATTATCAAGATAGCAAGCGTCAAAACATGCCCTCAGTTCATCATTATTCGTCGCACTTCTAGAAACACTCACCACCACCCTCTTTTTGCTCTAGAAGTCGTTCTTATTTACTCTTTAATTGTCACCATTGCCAAAAGTTTAAGAAATTCGAGGAAGTGATTAGCCGCTCAGAAGGAAAAATTAACTGAAAAGTAACAAAATTTACATAACAAATTCAAAAGTAAGATTCAATGAGATATATTTATCACAAACCCCGAACCAAACTACGACTTTACATCCGATTGCTTTAATGACGTCCACAACTTTCCCCATACTCATTCCTGCCCTCCTTCAGTGATTTAAACCTTTTCTACCATCTGAAACAAATTTATAGTTTTAGTTCGATAATACGTCAACAAGTACGATTGAGAAAGTTCTTTAGCAATAGTTTGCTAGCTCTATTCTCTATCTATTTTGATAATCTATATGCCCTATTTTTCCACTAAAGAGCATAATAGTATATTTTCTTTTAACACTGTTTGCATAGGTAGAGACCTTATTTTGAAATTGTGTGCATCTGATCTTTATAACCAAACTTTTTCATACATTTCTCTACTCTACGAAAAATTTGAATTTTGGTTAGAAAACTGCTAATTGTGCCCTTTCAAAAGATTCCCTGAAACATGTTGGTCAAAAGACAAGATTCCTTAAATTCCGATGCAGTGCATTTTGTTTAGGAATTGCAATTAAGTTTCTTCAAATTCATAATTATGTAAAACATGAAAATTTATTGCCGAATGATATCATTTCACCTGTCTTGTAAAATACTTCACTGACACGAGAGACTGCTGTTAAGTATTTGGCATAGTAAATAAAACAAGCTACGGGATTGAAAAAATTATTTACTCTACATATTCTCCCCTGAGCTCCCCACATTTATGACTTCGTTGTTCTAACTTTTTTAACACATTAACAAAAAAATCGGTTTCGCTGCAAACCACTCGTCCGCAGCCTCTGTGGCCTTCGCAATGCTTGAAGTTTTTTTCGCTTGAGATGTTGTTTTCAAGTTAGGAAAAAGGTAGTCCGAAGGGGGCGAAATCCGGTGAATAAGCCAGGTGTTTCAGAATTTCTAAATGAAGATCAGCCAATTTCTGCTCCGTAGTAGCTGCTTTGTGAAGAGAGCTTGAAGAAAGAGTCCCTTTCGAAAGCTTGCCTCGACGTTTGAAGACCAGTGGCTGCTTAAGTTTAGCGAGAAGTGCAGTTTGTCCGTGATGGCTGCGCCTTATTGCAGATAATCTATAAGCAAACTTCCATCTTTGTCCCAGAAAACAGACGCCAACACCTTACTTTATGACTTCTATATCTTGAACTTCTTTGGACACGGGGAACCAGAGTATCTCCATTCTTTAGATTGTTCTTTTTCTCCGATACGGATCTACGTTTCATTCCTGGTTTAGAGACTGTTCAAAAGTCCCACAGGATCCCGCCGAAATTGGTCCAAAATAGCTTGTGAAGCAATCACTCCATCACGCTTCTTGTCAGCATTGAGACATTTCGGAACCCATTTGACAGAGCTTTTTCATGTCTAACATCTCGAATAATATAGCCTACTCGTTCTCGGGATATCGCCAAGGTATCCGCTATCTTTTTAGTAGATATTCTTTGATCATCCAGGATCATGGAATGAATGGCATCTGCGTTTTCTGGAATTGTCACTAGAGTGCTCAACTGTCCTGTTCTAAACCTAGCAACCCAGTTCTTGAATGTAGAGTCGGAAGGGCACCTATCACCTAATGTAACAGACATTTTATAAATTTGTTTGGCTGAGTTTCCTTTTAGGAAAAGGTATTTCACCACTCCTAGGCACTCTTTTGCGGTGAAATCTGTGCTGTTTTGCATCATTGTCACTTCAGACCTGCAAAAAAAATGAAATAATCATCCTATAATTATGATATTTGGTCAGACACATACATTAAAAACCAATTGATATGACAAAAGCATTACCAGTCTAAGAGTATGAAATGGGAAACGCCAAAGACTTGCCACCACCCCTACTTAATGTGCAAAGTTCAACAATCCTAAAATTCAAGGGAAATCTCAGATTAGTTAGTCAGCTAGCAAAGTAACACCATTGGTCAGTTTGCAGAGTTATTGGGTGGCAACACTGGGACATTTTCCTAGTAGTAACAGATATACCGGTAAGACTAAAAGTCTTCAGTTGAGAGCAGAACAGTTGACAGGAAATGTGCTTCAACAGTATTTTAAACAGACTTTAAATTGATGTTTTGCCTGAGATGAGAGATCATAATCGAGATATGTGTTTATGCTACTTCGTAAGTTAAATGCCAATACCTGCAACTCAAAAACTAAACTTTTTGCTTTATGTAGCTTTTCCAAATTATAGAACATTTTCATGAATATTGGTGACCCTACCAGAAGACGTTCAAAGCCTTTGTAAACTTGGAGAAGGCTGTATTGTATCGCTCATCAATAATATAGCCCATTAGCAGCCTAGTAGATGAGACTGCTGAAATTCTTTCTTTGATGCCGCTGTGGTATAGCGTGGTTGCTTGACAATCTCGTCTGTTACCTCGTACAATCCAATTCAGCCGTCGTTGCCCTCGAACATCGACCAATCGTTTCCGCCCACAGGCAACTAGTTTCGTTCTTTGAGAACCCTCGATACAGTTCTTGCACAGCCTAGAAGGTTTGCCTTTTCTGAGATGCTTGCACCTGCCTGCCTAGAGCAGATTATCCTGTATTTATCAAAGTCGCGTTAAATCACGAGTGGTTGCCACATTGCCGCTTCGTACAGGTCTCAATTTTTTGCAGTGATATTCATAATTCAATCTGAAAGTCAGAATTGCGTACATAAGTGAGGATGGGACGAATCTTACTGATATTTGGTGTCCCTAATAATTTTCTACTTCAGGGTAAATTCCCTCAATTACCTGGAGCAGATTTATGAATAACAGCTGGAAAATCAATTAGACTGTTGAATCATTCCCAAGGAAGAAACCCATACAAGAAGGTCGTTCATTTCCTGGAACGGATTTCTTGCCAGTTGCTGAAAAAGAGGTAGAATAAAGTGCAGATCTATTCGATTTTGGTATATTAAGACGGTTTGCAGTGTCATTTACAGAAATGTGAGTAAAGTGGCATTCAATCACATCACGCTGAGGGTGGCATACTGATTTCTAAAGCAATGCTACTTCTCCAGTGGATCCATGCAAAAATCGCACTGACACAACGGGAGTGCATGCGATCTGGTTTATCAAGAATTTGCATAATGAATCTACGTTTCGCCTCGTGCTAGAGGACGTGCGATTTTCTTTCTTTGGATTGGATATCTAACGACCACCATGAGCAGCGTGCGATTTTATTTCAACTATTGAACCTCGGATCAAATCCGAAGCACGAGACACTGATGTTTTGTAAGATGAACACCATACAAGTTTCCTTATTTACCAGGGACATTCCTCGACAGTCGCTGCGGAAAATAGATAAAATATAGAATTCGATGTTGAACTACTAATGAGTTGCTTACGACAAAAAAAATTATATTCAGAAATTACTATTGTTCTAAAAAGGAGTATTTTTGATAAATGCTTACTTCCAATCTTAACATACTTTTATGTATGTTGGAGAAACTAACAGTAAATGCAAAGCAATCTATAAAACAAATTACACAAAGAAAGATGAAAAGAATTAGGTATAATTGTAAAGGACAGCAAGAGCAATGCTTGATTAAGACAAAGGAAAACAGAAAAAATGATCGTCAAATTAATAAAAAAAGAAATGGGTAGATCTAGTGAGAAGGGGAGATTTGATAGTAGAATGACATAAAAACACAGTTACTACACCAGTAAAGAGGAAAACAGATATTTTGAAGACAAGGAGAAGCGTGGAGATCAAGAGCAAATGACGATAGGAGGGAAGTTTGGAGGCTTTCGCCCAGCAGGTGAATGAATCAGGCTGACAAGATTAAAGGCATCCTGTAAGGAGGGCGATCTAAAAAGTACCTGCGATCTCCTACATGTATATTTCAACTACACACAACTAATTTTACTGTATAAACTTGGCAAGACTGCAAAGGTACTTCGGCCATACCTTTTAATTACTAAGTTATGTTGCAGCTGGTTCTATTCTTCAAAGTTCTTGTTTTAACCAGCATTTGTACATGCAAACGTGTTTACGTAAAAATCGATTCAAAGATCATTAATGGTGTTCTTTTGAAAATGAAACGCCAAGTATACTGCACAATGAATACGAAAACAGTCACTGGCAATAAGTGCTATGGTTTTCCATGTAGCCATCTCTTCATAAAACTTGAAAATGCATCTAATGAATAAGTTTTGATACAAAAACTCCCCTTTTCTCACTAAGTGACTCTGGACTATTAATGTACGTAATTTTGAAGAGCATTCTTTTCTTTTGTGTATCACACTACGCACTTATCAAGTAACAGCAAACAGGAAATATTTCCATGAATTTAGACGACCGCTCTAAAATACTTCTTAAAGAAATATCTTTAACATCCTTCAACAATTTTTACGGGAACTGGCAGTATTAAAGAAAAAAAAACTATAGCAAACTTGTCATGATTCTATATAGCAAAAATATGTATCAAATTAACAAACGCGTGGAATGTTTCATACAAACACTTAACACTAATCATATTAAGGTTTCACTTTTTTGGTCTTAAGTATTCTTTTACATTCACAGATAAAACAGCTGAGCTGTTACTTTTTTTTTTTTTTTTTTTTTGGAGATTTAACGACCACCGTGAGCAACTCAATGGGCTATAAGCAGTCGCCCGTCCCTAATTTAGGGTCACTGGTTCCAGGGAAGGAGGAGAGCCAGTGCCGTAAGACAAACACAACATCCATGCCTCACCGGGATTCGAACCCGGACCCCTTCCGGACGAATGATCAGAAGCCATCGCTTAGACCACTGCGCCACCGGGGCGGCGCTGTTACTTTAGCTCTGTTAATTAGGTAATAAGTTAAAATTTAATGTTAAGACAAAAGGGAGCATTAACACCTAAAATCCGAACCTTTGATTTTTTTTTTTTTTTATCACAGATTTAATGTTTTACATATGCACTGTATCTCAGGCAAATAAGGCTTATGGATGAGTACATTTTTAAATAAAAATCTATGTTCGAATTTTAAATTTTACAAGAGATACGCAAATAAGATGAAATGTGAAATACAAATTGTCTAATGGATTTTGAGTATGTTGCAAATGAGCGCCTGTAAATAAGTCATGAAAGGCTTCATTGTATTGAAGAAACTAGTAACTTAAAAATTCCAAAAAATAGGGACGTTAGGAGCTTGTCTTTTCGAACGATATTTTGATTTCTCGTTACACAGCCGCCAGTCATGTGTGTGTTTAAAGACTACCCTGAGTAACTAAGGGATATAGATATAAAGCAGTCGTCCTTCCCTAATTTAGGGCTACTTATTCAATGGAAGGGAGAGAGCCAGAGTTGTAAGATAAACACGCTACCCATGACTCATACCGGACTATCTCTGAGCCAGATGAGACGCCTCTGATCACTCTGCCATCGGGACGACCCTGAACTTCATTGATCTTGAGAAGTTAGAATACAGATAATACGCATGCAGTTCTTTCCCAAGCAGAGTCACAGACTCCTTTGCTTAGGAATTTCTAAACCGATAATTGCTACTTCAGTGAAGAGAAAATTTGCGCAGCTTTATCAAAGTGTCCATAATGAATGCACATGTATAAGCCGTTGACGTGTTTTACGATGCGAATCTTTCTTTTGATTAAAATTATTTAAATTCTGACAATAGATCCTACTCGATTGTTTTCTCCGCACGATAGCGCAGAAACAGTCCAACGAAATCAAATGACGATAAGTCTCGTAGTACGCATTTGTTTAAAACTATTGTATTTGCACACCACTTCTATGAGCATGAGCTTACCTTTGGCTCCCCACTGAACCTCCATGTTATTAAGAAAAGCAAATTAACAGTCAAAAATTATGGTGACAAACTTTAAGGAACATTAAAGAGAGTAAAGTTTCCTAGTCAGAAAATTCAGAAACATTTCGAGCTCACACAGTATATCGCGGGGTATAAGTAGGTTCTTAGAATTTAGAATTACCATCTATACTTTTACCAATATGCGGTGTGTAATTAGAATCAAATTATGATTTTGCTCCCGCACGGAAGGGATTCGTTTCGAATGGTTTGTAGGATAATGGCTAACTGAAAAATTACATGTATTCCTCTATTCCTCAAACACTGTTTTCATGGCAGCACTCTTTCCTTCTCCCTAAAAGGCTAACATTATCAAGTTTTGGAAGAATGTTGAAATCGAAACTGAAAAAATCATTCAAGAAATATTAAATTTCGGTGGATGAGGTGGTGATGTTTTGTGAAAATCGTACGACGAAAGTGGCGCATAAAATTCGAGTTAACGGGACCCATTTGGTAACTTGACAGTAGAATTAGAGCAAGAAGACAAATGAACTTTGATTCCAACAATGACATTAATGAATGTTAACTTTGAGATTATGTTCAAAAAATGTTTATAGAACCCACTTTTTAAATAGTCTTTCAGTATTGTGTTAGGTTATTTTTGTACATTATTGCAGTCAAATTGACAAATCCCACAAATAATAGTTTTCTTTTAGATTCCGGTCTGTAACAGATTTTTTCGAGCTCAAAACGCCAAGTTATAAGCCGTGATGTACGGCATTGTCGGTCCAGGTTCAAAGCCCGTATGAGGTATTATGGATGATGCGTTTGTCCAATGGCGCTGGCTTTCTTCTCCCGTTGCTGGAGCAAGTGGCCCGAAGTTAGGGATAGGCAACTGTTTACATCCCTAAGATTTGATAATGGCGGTCGTTAAACCCCCAGAACAAAAATAAATACTTTTGGCTGCAGCATCGCCACGCGATAACATCGGCAACTTAATCTGGTATTTGCAACAAATTTGTACCCGTGTGATCGAACGATTAGAGGCTAATCGTGAAAGCTAGGCAATGGTTTGGTGTGAGCAAGGGCGTCCATAAGGAGGTGGTGCAGGGGGCGGGGCTCGCCGTTCGTATAGCCAAATGTTTGATAAATTTAAAACACTATAATAGACGAAACCTTTTTTTAAAGCACTTTTAAAAATAAGATATTAATGGTTGTATCAATTATTTTTGTATCTTGTACATTTAATAAAATGTTTGACAGCCTTGAAGGAGGTAAGTTTCCAAATTAATAAATTCTTAAGTTTTATCACACATCAAATGAGCGTTTGGTGTCATTGGGTAGCACTTGTTGCTTGTATATCTCTGATTAAACCTTCCTTTTTGAGTTTGTCCTCTATATATATCGTATACAGTCAAGCCTCGTTAAACAGCCATAACTTATTCATGGTGCCAAAGTGGCGGTAAGCGAGGGTGGCGGTTTAAAGAAGTTCATATAAAAAAGGGTAAAATTAATTAAAACAGTGTAAGGAAGAAAAAAAAACGTTTTTATGTATCGAACCTTTAATCCTGAGAACGTAGTTCACGACGAAAATTCTTAAAACGTGTTTCACATTTTCCTATTACATCAATACATTTATCAGCGCCATCGGCATTTACACAGTGAAGTGTTATTCTATCTTACATCTTTTTGAAACTTTTATCATTTTTTGTTTGAAAACAATTTACCGGGTATCATACTATAAAACAAATCAGGTTCACAGATTCATTCATGTTATAAACATCTTTTAATTCACAGCTAAATTATATTTTTAATCATTTTTGTCACCTCGTCCAATGAACTTTCAGGAGGTTTCTCGCTGTACCATGGTGCTCCATTCTCAATGATATTTCGTGCAGATTGTTAAATCTCTTAACCCAAACGTTATTTGCAGCTGAATTCTTGCTTTCAAAAATAACTGCATCGGTAATAACTCAGAGCTTGGCATTTAAGGTGGTTCCACCTTAAATCTCTGCATTATGTGTCTAATGGTAAAACTTTACATATTTTCTTCGCAATTAATGTATTCTCAAGAATAAAAATTTGTACATCGATAAAACTAACTTTTAGTTATAGCATGGGATACTTAATACTTGCTAAAACATAACTATAATTATATTAAAAATCAATCATTTTCATTTGAGTAATGTTCAGACCTGTTAATAGATGGCGCGACCTGTACATTGATGACATCAGTAGGCAAACAAATGTTGGATTGCTTAATTATGGTTATGTTTTCGCAAGTATTAAGTATCCATGCTACAACTTAAAGTTAGTTTTATCGATGTGCAAATTTTCATCCTTGGGAATACATTAATTGCGAAGAAAATATGTAAAGAAGTTTTACCATTGGAAACAAGGCAGATATTTCAGGTGGAACCACCTTAACTGGCCAATCCATAGAACAAGAGATTTCTCTAAATTCCGTGCTTGCCACTTTAAAAAAATGTTAAACTGAGTGCAGTTGCTTTTTATACATCGCATTCATTTATGTCTATCGCTTAATAAAGTATCCTACTGTTCTGCTAATTGACTTGCTAAAACGGTTGGAAAAGGTATTAGCTGATGCCTGATGGCTAGATCCAGGATTACGATCCTTGAATTCACATATAAAAATTTTTGCTTGAATATGCAATGTTCTACCCATTTCTGGATGCTTTAAAAAAATGTACAAAAACTGATGAATTAATCAAGCCATTAAGTAATCACTGTTTCAAGCAGTCCCTGCAAGAAACAGTGATTACTGAATGCATTGCATTCTAAAACCTCTAATTATCCAATGTTTGGCAGGAAATATATTTTGAGGGTGTATAGCCTCTATGGAAACTTACGGTTCAGCATTTACGCTATATTTGGTCAAATCGTAAAGGGGACTACATGAGCAGGGTAATTAGTCCTACCTCTCCGTTTAGTCAACTTCCTACACAAGTAGTCTCACTTCTCTCAGATGCAGTAAATCACAGAAGAAACTTCCTTTGATTTTGGGCAGCTGAACGCACTTAGCTAACAATTGTTTTTCATGGAAGTGGGCGTGGCGGTGGTTATCTCATCCATTCCGCAAAACTTCTTCGATTATAACCCATCTAACATGCTTTTAGAGCACACTTCGGAAGATAAGGTGAGCTACTCAGTGTCCGTTGCAAGTGAATATTTTGGGGCAAGGTGGATATTTGAGAGAGAGGTTCGATGGAGTATTCTCTAATGAGAAACACCAAAATGTTAGAATATCCTGACGGTATGTGAGGTGGCTGCTTAAAGGGGTTTGGTAGAATTAACAGTGGGCGAAAAGCGGTTGTGGCAGTTTAAAGGAAAGGGCGATTAATCGAGGTTTGACTGTGTGTGTAGGCCACGTAGAATGAAAAGTGTGTGTGGTGATAAGATTTACTGCTTGTGTTTTTGACGCACACTATCTTGATACATTGAAGGAGATACGAATTTTATATATTGTGATATCAACGAATCGCAAATGTTCAATAAGGAATTGTTATTGCAAGTGTAATCCGCAAACCAAAATGCAAATAAACGTCTGTAATATTTGTTTTTTTTATCGCTGTATCGATCACTTGGAAAGTTAGTAACGTAAGTGGTGTATTCAAAATTTAGTAGCATTTAAAAACAGGAGTCTAAAACATCTGAACATTATACACTTCCCAAATCATTATTTAAAATTCACACAAAGTGAACATAAATTCTGATTTAAGCGAGAAACAATTAATGAGCTTCCGACTTCCGATTCTTAAGGGACACAAGGACAAAATCTACAAAGATTCTGCACTTAGCAAGCTTCTGTATGAAAAGGATCTTATTTATAAACTGAGATACACTATTGATAAATTTAGTTTCAAAAAGCAATTACGATCAGAGAAAAGATACAGGCACAGTTTTTGATCATTTACTACATTTTCCACTACACCTATTCAAAGTGTAGTCTTCTGAACTACGAGTATTTATAATAACAGGAGACTAAAATATCAAGAAACAGGATAAAGACTTTTCCATCTAAGAAATAGCTTTTGAAGAAACTTCTTTGAAAGGAACATGTGCTAGTAAAGACTTACAAACTGATTTCATTACTTCGGCCTTCGTAGTAAGTGTTGTTATCTGTGGTCTACGTTTCTTACACTTAGCTAACTTTATTCAAAACAGTATGTCTTATTTTTGAACATGTTGCCATGACTGCTTGGCACGCCTGAAGAAATGATAGCAACAATCTGTCATCAACATCGCAGTCTGGAAAAACATCAGAAAGAATGATCCCCATGGCAGGCTGCTTCACCAAAGCTATTGTTTTTGGAAATGCCCTCTCGGAAAATAACACACAGTACGATACCATTAGAAGACGAATGCGCTCACTGCTCGAAGTAATGATAAAGGATTTCCATCATCCTGAAGAGGCCAAGATGCTTCTCTCACTCTTGGCGGGTTGCGGGAAAGTGCTGAATATAAATGAGTTCTCTATATCCTCGCCTCTCTTGGGTTGTAGGATAAAGAGTGTATTTGGAATCTTTTTCACGAGATCAGTTTAATCCTGCTTTATCCTTATTTCAAAATAGAAGTTTTATGTTTCTAATACTAGATTTGTCCATGCGAACTCATGAGGAACGATAGCTGAAAAATTAAACTGATGAGTTTCCGGTTTAATTTTTCATAATGCGAGTTACTTTTGTAACAGCTGATTATGAAGTACTGAGAAAATCAGTAAAACATTTTACCTGCACAAATGCGAGATTTTTCCCAGTCTCTTATATCTTGTCGCATGCTAAGAATTGTCCACATCCCTACGATTAGACTTACTGGTTCCTGGGAAGCGAAACAACTAGAAACAAACGTGCCATATTTAATCGGGAATGACTCGAACCTATGCTCTCAGCGTAAGATGCTAACGTAACAACTGCTTACCGTATGATGTTAGTGAAATTCCCCAAGGCTAAGAACATACTTCAAAATTCCTCAGAATACATCATCGGCGTTAATTATATTATGTGTATTGCATATCTGTACTCTTCAAACTTGTACTGTATATTCCAAATGATCTCCAACCAAGATCTATACTCCCATTTATTACTTCTGCAACGGGTTCTCGCCTGATATCTGTCGGAAGGGGTAAATGCAGGCACCAGCTATGTTTAAATTCGCCCCTGTCATCCGCAAAGTCTTCAGTTCTTGTAAAAGCATTGTACATAAATTTTATTTTCTGTAAATTCATTTTTAATTTCACTTCTTTACTCCTGGATTAAATTCTGAAGGGTACATGCAAAAATAACTGTCATCCCGTTACTCCGGTGATTCCTAGATCCATCTGCCTTCATGACGCACTGTGTGTCATCGCTTCCGTTTGGAGAAGGACTCGTTGCATGGAAATTCCAGAGAGTTAACCCTCTAATGTCCCTCTCATTCACAATATTTAAACCAAATTAAGCATGTGTGTGACGAAGTGGAGCGAAGAATTCTAGCTGCAAACCAACATGCAACTCTAGGAGCTATGAGGACAGCTGACCTGGAATCGTGGGCTGCAATAGGAAAAGTGGAGAAGGATATTTCTCCCTCACTGTGCGTGTTAAAATTTTGAAGATTTAACGATCACCCTGGGCAACTATGGACTATACGTAATCGCCCATCCCTAATTTAGGTTCACTGGTTCCAGGAAAAGGAAAAAGCCAGAGCCGTAAGACAAAACATCTATGCCTCACCGGGATTCCAACCCGGACCCATCTCGGACGAACAGTAAGACGCCAGCGCTTAGACACCTGCTCCACTGGGTTGGCATAGATCGAAATTATCAGGGCACTTGCCCATCCACAAACTCCCTGTGATATGAAAGGAATTAACATCGAGTTGGTCCACCATTTTTTTTTATTTTTTTTTTTGTATTACAGCCTCCACTAGGTTTTAATGTGTTGCAACGGGAATTGCCTTCCATTCTGCCACAAGAGCACTTGCCAAGTGGTTCACAGATGTCGAGCTGTTCTGCCTGGCTCACAGTTGGCGTTCCAATTCATCCCAAAGGTGTTACATGGAATTAAGATCGGGCTCTGCGCAGGCCAGTCAAGTTCTTAAACATCCATCAAATCGAACGATTCCTGCACCGACCTAGCTTTCTGTACGGGGATATTTTTCTGTTAGTAAAGGAAAGGGCTTTCACCGAACTCTTGCCATAATGTTTGGAGCACGGAATTTTAGAGAATGGCATTGTGGGTAGCAGCATTAAAATTCCGAGGCAAAGAAATTAGAGGGCGCTGGCCAAACCAATGAAAACAGCCCTAGAAGTAAGATGCCTTCTCCAACAAACTTCGTAGTTTGCACAACACCGGCGGGAAGGTAGCGTTCACCTGGCATTCTCCACACCCAGACTCATCCGTCGAACTACCAGAAAGTGATTCTTCACTCCAGAGAATTCGTTTCCACTGTTAAAGATTATACTGGCGCCGATCTTTACTCCACTTCAACCCGTGCTTGCCGTTCATCTTGCTGATGTTAGGTTTTTGTGCGGTTTCTCAGCCATAGATACCCACTCCCTTCAGGTCTTGACGAACCATTATGCTCCTGACGTTGCTTCCAGAAGCTTTTTGGAACTCTGGGGTAAGAATTGCAACCGAGGACAGGCGTTTTTTAAGCAACACTCGCTTCATCACTAGGATGTCCCTCTGTCATATGTAGCTTACCAGGTCACGATTACGCTGTTTTTGCTCTTAGAGGTTTCAACTTCAAAGTAACATCACTTTCAATTGATTCGGAGCAGCTGCAGCGGATCAGAAATTGCCTGATGAACTGACTTGTTGCTAAGATGGCATCTTATGACCGTGCCACGTTGAAAGTTATTTATCTCTGCCGTACACCCCATTCTACTGTTCATGCTTTTCTATGTTTCCCAGTCCACGTGCGTCTTTTCATACCTGTATGGGCAATGGTCACCGTATTTGGGCAAATCCACTACCCAAAATGGGTGCCAGGAATGCTTTTGATCATATAGTGGGTGTATGAGAAGAACCGCAAACTAAACCGAAAACAGAGAAAATGAATTAATGAGAAGGGAGGAGAAAGAAAAATGAAAGGGAAGAGCAGTAAGATGAAGAAACCAACGTGGAAAAAAATAAAAGAAGGGAGAGAGAAAAAAGAGAAAGGACTAAGGCAGAAAAATGAAGGTGGCATTTTACATGGCGTTTTCATGCTCAGCAGAATGCTCCATTTGACACAGCAACCTAAAATTTGGGTTTCTGCCTGAATCCTTTGCTTAGAGGATTAAAAATTTTGATATAACCGACAGAATTAAAATTTAAATATTACTGAGAGAAGTAAGAAAATAAAAACTCTGCTTTTGAAAAAGGGCCGGAGAAATCATTTTTTTTAAGTTACAGAAGGAAGCTCCGATGGCAGAAACAGTCATTTTCTCTGTTTTTGGTTTCTTCTTTTTTCGATTCTTCTATTGTTTAGGGTAAATCCTTCACTGCAGCATTTTACGCAATCAGGTCTCCCCAATCATGTTTTCTCTTTTTATCCTTCCCCCTTCTTCCCACCTTTTTCTCTTATAAGTATACAGGAAATTACAAAATACCAATAATGAAGACTAAAGATAATCCCAAAAACATTCAAAATATGCTGTTCTATGAAGGTCTCCCCAAGTTTCTTCCACAACTGTCTGTCTTAAGCCACTCTCCTCCATGTAACTCCAGCATTGCTTTCGAATTTCATCCATCTCACTTGCGGTCTTCTTCTGGGTCTTTTTCTGTCCCTTAGAATCCAGTCTAAAATTTCACTTTTCCATCTGTGATCCATTCTTCTGACATGTCCAGCCCACTGCCATTTCAGGTATGTTACTCTCATCATGATGATGTCTTCCACTATTTTCATTTTTCTTATCCACGAGTTCCTCTTATCTTTCCTGGTTACACTAAGTATGCATCTCACCATGCTTTTTTCAGTTGTCTGCAGCCTTTGTTTTAGTTAAAGTCCATGTCTCTGCTACGTACGTAAGAACTGGAAGTATTGCATTGATTAAACACTTTTCTTTGAAGTCATAAAGGCATATTGCTCTTGAAAATTTTACTGTTTCTTTCGAAAGCTCTCGAAGTTTTATAAGCCGATTAATTTCCTCATCAATGTGACCCTCGCTTGATATCTGCTGTCCAAGGTAAATGTAGGTAACTTATCTCCGGCTTTTCCCCATTTATTGATTAATCTTCCTTTCTTGTAAAAGCATTGTACATCACTTTTGTCTTCTGATACTTCATTTTTAGTTCCACTTCTTTACTCTTGTCAGCGAGTTCCTGGATCATATTCTGCAGCTCTGAAGGGGTAGTTGCAGAACTTACTATGTCATCAAACGAAGGTTATATATACACTATATTGACAAACGTCACCAAACACCCCTTCAAAAGCAAATGAACGGATCCGCTGAGTTATGATGCGCGGTACAGCTGCAAACGGTATAACATCAAGCCTGCAGCTGACCGCGATCATCGTTTTGTAAGGTGGAGTGAATATGTCGCGGCGGGAGAGAACTGACTTTGAGAAAGGAAAGATTGTTAGGTGTTATATTAATGGGTGGTCCATAAGAGAAACCGAGAGGAGTTTAAACATACCCAAGTAAACTGTTTTGGATGTACTGAATAAGTGGAAGACACATTGTATGCTTGAAGCAGCAAAACGTGCGGCAGACCAAAGAAAATCAGTGATAGAGGACGTCGAAGCCTCTGGAGAGTCCTTACAGCTAATCGACGGAGTACTGCACAAAACCTCAGTGTTCAGTTGAGTAAAAATGCTGGAACCTCGCTATGTACACGTACCATTCGCAGAGAACTTCATTCCACGGGTTACCGTGGTCGTGCGGCTGCTCATAAGCCTTTCATCTCCACTCTGACGCTACTCGTCGTTTAGCATAGTGTAAAGAGCCTTTATCGTGGACCGTAGATCAATGGAAATGGGTCCTGTGGACTGATGAATCCAGATACACGATCCATCAGTCTAATGGCGATGTGTGGGTATGGTGGAAGCCGGAGGAACGCTATTTACCACAGTGCACTGTTCCTACGGTCATGTTTGGAGCTGGCAGTGTACTCGTGTGGGGGTGTTTTTCGTGGTATGGTCCCGGCCCATTGGTTATCCTGGACAAACCTGTTAATCAGCACATCTACCTCCATATTCTGGACAATTATGCCTTACCAACTCTGTGGCAATACTATGGAACCGAGCCTTGTTGGTACCAGCAGGATAATGCACCGAGCCATAAAGCAAGGACTTTTACGACGTGGTTTGACGATAATTCCGTATTGTGTGTGGACTGGCCAGCACAGAACCCTGATCTTAATCCCATGGAGCACCTATGGGATGAATTAGAGCGCCGCATAAGGAGTTTGGAACCAAAGCCTACTACTAAGCAACAGTTAGCCGCAGCATTATGTACTGAACGGAAGCGCATACCTATCGCTGTGTTCCAGAACCTTGTCGAAAGCATGTCTCGAAGGGTCAGTGCATGCATTAAAGCTAAAGGTGAACCGACACCGTACTAATGTATGTCAAGAAATGCTTAGTTGTCCGGTGACTTTTCTCAGTATTGTGTGTGTGTGTGTGTGTGTGTGTGTGTGTACCGGCAAAATTCAAGTCCAGAAACCTGAAAAACAGTTTATCGCTTAACTACGTCAGATTTTATTTTGGTTAATCTGGCTTCTTGAAAATAAAATGCTAAGTCCATAGTTAGGTGAAAGGACTATTGAGCAGTCCACCTACAACTATGGGCAGCAAATTGCTGAGTGGTTAAAGTGTCGTACTGTTTTGTGGCATCCCGACATCAAGCAGCAACTTGTGTGGTTCGGAAGTCCCTTCATGGTAACAAGTTTGCCACCTTACTTTAGTGTACAAATTAGAATTAAAAACTATAATGCCGAGTAGGTGTTCCACCGCAAACTAATGTTTTTCAGGAAAATTTTGTCTTTTGTTGTGTTATTTGGAACTTCTTGTCAGGATCCAAGAAGATTGTACATATGTAGTTCCTAAGCACAATTTGGATGTCAGTTAAAGCGGCTCACGCTGTATTTTTTAAATAATATTCCACCTTCAGTATATTTTCTAATGGGGAAGTCTGCATGCTGCTTACATTTCGTGCAAGAGACAGTGTTCCTAATATATTTCACTGCTGTTTATTGGACAGATTATGCAGCGGTGTAAACTTCAAAATAAACATAGATCCAAAATGTAAATATACTCACGTGTTACTTTTACGGGGGGGCACACTGAAGTATTTGAATTTTAATTAAAAGTTGAACTTCCATAACATCAGTTATTTATACAATTGAAAGGATATTTGATGGAAAACATGTAGAAATTTTTTCTAGCGATTTTGTATAGAAAACTAAGATCATAATTTCCACATGCTCAGTTATTCAGAGAATTCATACGATGTTTTTCTTAGAAATGTGGACTCATGTGAAAGCTCCCTTATGCTTGTATTTGTAGCATGTTTTCTGACATCAATGGAATTTTTTTGTATTTGGAGGTTTAACCGCCCACCGTGAGCAACTCAATAGGCAGTCGCCCGTCCGTAATTTTGTGCCACTGGTTCCAGAGAAGGGAAAGAGCCAGTGCCGTAAGACAAGCATCCGTGCCTCATCGGGATTCGAACCCAGACCCATCACGGACGATTGGTTAAAAGCCAGCTCTTAGCCCACTGTTCCACCAAGGCATCTCACGGGAACTCACCGAGCGCAATTCTGGTCAGAGGATAAACACATGTGTTTCATTCCTTGCTAGACATCGGATAAAGGACTTCCTTGGGCACTAAGACACGATGAAAAATGAATTTACTATGACTGCCAGCAACGCAAAAGGTAATGGTCAGACCCCGACCAGCCAATGACTTCAAAACCGAAGCCCAACATCCACGATACGAAAGTTTAGTGGTGGATGGGAATTTTTCGATGTGTGGTGTATCATAAGCTCACGTCATCAGGTCCAACAATAACTGCGTAGCGATACAGTCGTCAAACTATTACTACTTTTGAAGGAGGAACTGCAAGAAAATTATTTTCGGGACATGGATGTCAGTAGGTCACTTGTTGAACGATAATGCACGACCCCATGTCGTTCTAGCGACCGGGGAAACCATGCAGCTGGGGAGAGAGGTTCTCCCTAGTGCGGCATAATACTCCCCACACTGAGCCGGGTCGGTCTTCTATTTGTTATGTCCGATGCAACATTTCTTAGCAGGCTAGCGCAACTCCAAACTTTAGGATCTCCACAATAAATGCTTCGAAACCGGAGTCGTTCTTTCACAACGGCAGTCGTTAGCTACCGGATAGATGGCACAAGGTTTAGGTCGCGGGGGCACATACTTAGATTATTAAATGCGATTTGTTTGTGTACGTACTACATCTCTATTCGAGCATAAAATGATAAACTTTCGCATTGACCTACTATACACTTTTATGTGTCATAGCAGTCTGTCAAAATGCCAGTCTGACGTCTAGAGACCGTGCAATGTTCTACATGTTATCTTTTTCTGTGTGTTTGAGTGGTTTTACTCATATAAAAGCTTGATGAGTTCATGCACATTTTCCGTCATTTCCTGTCGTAAAATATTTGACTAAATGTACCATTACATTTTTCAGGATGTGCCTTGCTTCTACATTATATATTTTAGTTCTTTCTCAATTTGATAAGGGAAAACATTAGAACGGTTTCCTAGCCATATAGTAGCGTATATTGTAGCTGATATAAACGCATAATGCTATTTATGGGCATATTAGCACCGATTTAGAGTTTCTAAAGAATTTTACGTAAATGTGGTAAATTGATGAGCATTCTAAATTTCACTGAATTCCCGAGGATTCGAAGAATTAGGACCACGCCTTCTTGCCAGAAGCCGAACAAAGAATGAATGGTGCATTTTCCACCCTGTCAAGCGCTTATTTCTGTCGAACCACCCCGTGAGTTCTCTTCAGTCAAAAAAAACTGACTTTGGTGAGCTCGCATTGAAGTTGCGCAATCGTCAAACTGAAATGTGGTTGTTTCTTCAAAATCTTAGCCCATTACACGAGGTTGGTGGCTAGCTTCTTATTTTCCGGACCTCAAAGATCTCTTAACTTTAAAAGAAAATAAATAGAAGGCAAGGTTGTGTGTCGCACAACTGTCATCCATGGCAATAAAGAAGTTAAAGAAACAGGTAAATCGTTGAATACAGAAACTATTGATAATTTAGCCCAGCAAAATATAGTAAACATTTCTGCTAACACCAATAATTCTGCTTTGAAGAAATTACAGTATGTTGACGAAACTGCAACAAGTCACAAGCTTGGTAGCTGGACCTCAAAATGCCACATCTATTTAAGATTTATGTAGAGGATAGGAAGTGCCTGAACCCAGGTCTTAAATCCTTACAAAGTAGGAAGCCAGGAGACTAGGGCTAGAGTCCGCGACAGGAACGGCACACCGAAGCGAGGAAGTAGAAAGGAGGACAATACCAGGAGTCCGACGGCTTAACGTGCCCATCCGAAGAACGGCGAATATTTAGAGATTCAAGCATTCGTATCTGCCTGGGATCGATCCTGCGACTTTTTTTATGGCAGTCCGGAACGCTGACCACTAGACCATCCGCAGCCAGCAACATCTGTTACTTAACCTTTCATCTACGTACGTATAATTGACTTGTCTGGGTGCCTGAAATTGCCGAAAACGATCTTAGGTGATCTGACGTTAAGAGCACATAACGAGAAGTAAAAAGTAAGAACACAGAACCAAAATGGAAAGTTAAGTTAGAGCATACACGAGACTATAAAGGGTAATTAATAAGAATCGATAAATGAACTTAATACAGCTTTCGTTTACGGAAAAATAACAGAATGAGAGGGCTAAATTTCTTCACCCTTTTGGTAAATATTTTTATTCATTAAAATAACTGAATTCCAGTGGTTTACATTAGATCAATTACTTCTTAGATAATACCTTAGAAGGTCAGTCTTCAACCCCTTTTTTTAGGTCATTAAGTCATGTAGATCAGTCTTCACCCAGTTTGTTTTAGCTCATTCAAAGATTTACAGGCAATCTCAGTTTAAACTTGTATGATTACAAAGATCGTGATCAGTTATAAATTTAGAGTTCATGATGTTTTGTGCCTTAGGGTTGTGGTTTTGCAGACTGTATGCTGAAATAACAATTTAACCTCAAATAAAGTGCGGCCAGAGTTTGAGGACTTACGTTAAAATTTACGTATCATTCCTTCCAACTGTCGAAGTTGCACTATTGTAGAATATTTGTTATGACATCAATAATATGAAACATTCCTCACATACACTTGAACATTGATAAGATCAATTAGTAAATCCCACACAACCGTACCACCAAAGTTATTCTTTTACTGTCACGTAGTTTTTATTTACCTTTGATCTACTGTCAATTTTGCAGAAACGTATAAGGAAATTCAGGGAATGGATGAGCCGTTCAGAAGAAAAATCAAACTGAGAAGTACTAAAACTGAAACAAAAATCTGAATTCAAAAGGAGGTTATAGTTAGATATACAAATACCGTTACAGGTTTAAAATTACATTCTATAAAGCGTCGCTGGTTAACTTACAGCCAAGTCTTCGGAGTCGCTGATTTATTTCTTCAGTAAAGTAGAAGACATTCACTGAATTCCCATAGCATATAAGCAGATCACATTTAAGGAGACAAGGAGCCCGGGGCTGGACAGTATTTTGGGGCCCCAGTACTAGTGGTACACCCAGTATTTGACTATGGGTGGCAGAATTAAAATAATCAGGAGAAAACATTCCCAAAATATGATGAAGCAGTAAAAATATCCCGTGATTCAAGGACGAATCAGTGTTAGCAAGAAAATGGAAAACAAACATGGTTGAAAAAATGGATATCAATTCAGTTCTGCTTTAATACCTCCCCCGACCTTATCTTGTTGAAATTATACAGTAGTGGACAAATATATGATTCAAACGAGTTAATATATGAAACTTTCCCCCAAATTACAGTTGTGTACAAAAAAACATCTGTAATGCTTTCAAGAAGACTTGAGGATGAACTAGAAGCAAGTATACTTACTGCGGACTCCTAAATAAGCAAAAAGAAAAAATTTTATAAGGCAATTTCTTCTAGTTTTCGCTGTGATATCGGAAAAAAAACTGTAGAACTCTTAATCCTTCAAGCACCCTGAATAATTCTGTGGCCCCTTGAAAATGCGGAGCCCCGGGTTGCAGCCCCCCCCCCTAGTCCCCCTCTTAAATGGGCTAAGCATATAAGAATATACATTCGTCGACTGATTCAGTGATAGTGTGAGCAAAGTTACTAACCAGTACAGGCAGTCAAGCTGGTTGTGTTTCCTGTATTTCTACCAACTATCTGAACCAATGACATTGGAGTAGCATAGATTGGCAACGGAAATGCTAGCGGTTCTGAAACGTCGGAGACCAATTGAACGTGCTGCGCCATCTCTGAATGGAAGTTGGCAATGAACTATTGGAATACCTACTGGAAAGCAAGTATGTTTGATTCAATTTATAAAGTAATGCATAAATTACGTAGAAAATAAATGTTCGCGGATGACCAACTTTAGATCAAATTGTAATTAGCAAACGCCCATATCCTAGAAATAACATACAAGACTATTAAGCAGTAAAATATGAGGCTATATTGCGGCCAGTCATATACAGAGAGCATAAAAATAAATAAAACTACTAAACAGGAAAGTTTCGAGTCACATACAGTTAATCTTAAAGATACATCAAAAGCTTTTAAATTTAGAACTGAAATACTCGCGCAAACACGTCAGCACACCAGTTACTCCCTACAATGGCGGCTTTCTATGCATGCCGGAAGTATCATGCTCTTTGCCAGTCTCATCTCCAATGTCTTTGATCTGAACTACTAGGCTATAGTTTCGGTTCGGAGATTGTGAAGGCCGTTTAGGAACCTTCAAATCGTTCTCGGGATGTTCTTGAGAAATCCAGAAAACTATCCCCATCTCTGTCGTCTGAAGAAATTGACCAGACTAGCATGAAGCTTGAAAAGTTTCTAAAGGCTAGAAGGAGATTTTAGTTGTCTTTGACTCAACATGGTCCTTGCTTTTCCATGTCTTTTCCTCTCCCCAAGAAAGTGGTGATTTATTCTTTTTAAAAAATTGCAGGATGACTTGTATTTCGTTTTGGTTTTTGTAAGCTTTAAACTTCTTTTAAAAAAACACTTTGGGCTTATCCCTAATTTCCATTTGTGGTGCAGAGAGCCATGTGCAAGTGCTTCTCTAGACCATAATTAAATTAAAGTTTGATTTTAAAGTTTTAAAACGTTCAATCATTTTATTACATTTTAATTATATTGACGTCCATAAATTCTGTACCATGAGATATGCTCATGGGTATACTATTCTTCCATTCCTGAAAAAGACAAATACATCGAGAACATCGGAAGTAATTAAGTTTAAAAGTCACTGATGCCTACATCCACCTTAGACATGTTAAGTGAACACCACATCGAAAAACTTGGTTAGTGTATTTAGCAGAAACAGAATAATTTTCAGAATTTTTTTAAAAACAAGAGTTTAATTTATGCACCTTTCTAGTTCTTATTTATAGATCAGAGACATGGGCCTTAACCAAGAAATACATGCAGATGCTGTGGAAAACTGAACGTATTAATGAGGGATGCATGTTTGGTGTAACCGAGAAAGACGGGAAAGGAATTCCTGGACCAGAAAAATGGCAAGCGTTGATAACATGATCAAAGTAAAGACCAAGTGGCAACGGACTGGATATAGAACTGACCACCGTTGGACAACAGAAATCTGATGCTAAAGAACCGGAAAAGATCCAGAAAATTACGTGGGGGATGGGTAGATAAAATTTGAAAGCCCGACATGGCAGCGCACTACACAAGACAGTTGAAAGACTTGGGGAAAACTTCATCCAGTAGAAAATTGCGAATGGTTGATGAAAATTATTTATACTTGCAGTTTATGAGATGCGTTTTCCTGTGAATGCAAGTATGTGAATAGAACACCTATGAAAAGAAGAGTTAAAAAAAAAAGATTAATTTCGAACCCAATGAGAATTCTCCGAAGCAAGCTTATTTTCTTATTATTCTCGACTTAAAGGTATTTGTAATTAACTTTTTTCAAAATGAAATGATTCTCTGAACTCTAGTTCATTACTGAAGAGCCTTTTAAATATCACCCCACCTGTCAAAGAAAAAGACCTTTTCTTATCACGAGTCGCAACGAAGTCTAATGTGCTCTTAACGAGCTTCAGAGAACATGCAAACGGAAAGACTACGTTTACGTATTACTTTAAGAGCAATGTTTTTAATAAGAATAATCAATCCTTTTGTGTGTCAAAAATCTAGAAGCCTAAGTTTCGAAGGACTAGAAACTTAGCGTTAGTTTCACGAAAGCAAATGACAAAGCTTTTAACTACAATTAAAGTAAAAATACGGAAAACGTTATACTGCTTGAAACAATTCGGAGACATTGTGTACGTAAAGAGAACTGTTGGATCAATGCGAAACTAATTAACTTCTTAAATAGGACTTCTGCAGTTCATTTACGGAAAACAAAAATTCAAGTTGTCATGACATCGGAAGAATTGATTGAGGTATAAGTGCACTTCTTAGCTTGGACAAAATTTTAAATAAGATATCGCTTTCCCTTTTTATTTTGATATTGTAGTCTATTCTACAAATGTATCAGTCATTCCAATTAGATAAAGTGCAACTGGTCATATTTCGCTTCGGGGTAAATCATTTTAATCTGTTTCACGTGTTGCGAATATTTCAGAATATACGACGCTGTAACTTAAACAAAAGCAGTGATATTGTCGACGCTATGCATCTTTGATGGCATTGATGAAGACAGCTGGTAGTCTTACTTCAAGTTTGTTTAGCTACTAATGCAAATATAGTTGCTTTTGCACGAGTTCTTATAGAAACCCTGTTTCATAATGGCTGAGAGGAACGCTATTTAATATACACTCAAAAGCAATTGAATTAGAGACAGCTGGCGTTATGCAAACGTGGCTCTATGGGCGGCCCTGTAAACGGAAACGACATGACGTATGCAGCGATCAGACAATATAAGGAGTGATGCGACGGAAATCAATAAGAGTCGGACGCAGTATGGGTAAGACGAAGGATCTAAGCGCCTTTCAACGTGGGCAAATTGTCGGGGCCTAACGAATGGGTCACTCCATCTCCGAAGTCGTGCAGGCACTAGGATTTTCACGAGCCACTGTGTCACGGGTGCACCGTGAGTACATCGAATCCTTAAAACCATCCCCGCAAGGGCCAACTGCCGTGGACAACAGCGTGTGGATGAGCTGGGTCATCGTCGGGTAAGCTCGCATTGTAACAGCGGATAGACGGGCCACAGTGCAAGAAATCACTCTACAATTTAACGCTGGGGCACAAAAACGTGTAAGCAGCCACACCATCCAGAACCATCTCCTCGCTATGGGGTACAGATGCCTTCGTCCCACGAGGGTACCGCTGCTGACCGCACATCACAGAGTACAAAGATCAGCATGGGCGCGGGAACATCACCACTGGACCCTAGACATAGGTGAAAATGTTGCCTGGACTGATAAGTCGAGATTCACGTCACTACATGCGGATGGCAGGATACGAGTACGGCGCAAACCACATGAAGCGATGGATCCTTCTTGCCAGAAATGTACTCTTCAAGCTGGTTGGAGTGGCATTCTCGTCTGGGGACTGTTTACGTGGACTGAAATGGGGCCCCTGGTACGTGTGAAATCGTCCCTCACAGGTCAACGTTACCGGGATATCCTGGATGACCATTTGCTCCCGTTTGTGCGTCTTCAAAATCCCACTGGGGACCTCATCCTGCAACAAGACAATGCACCGTGCCATTGCTCCCGAATTGTATCCGAATGGTTGGATGAACACTCCACCGACGTGACCTCGTTTCCTTGGCCAGCTAGGTCACCTGAGCTCAATACCATCGAGCCCATCTGGAGTGTCATCGAGAGAGATGTTCGAGGCTCTGACCCTCCTCAGTCATATCTTCGTGAACTGTGGGAGCTTGTTCAGGGGTCGTGGATCAGTATGGCTTCCCAACGCTTCCGGTGTCTTGTAGTCCATGCAGAGACTAATCGCCGCCGTCATCAGAATGAAAGGTGATGCTACACATTACTAGACAGGCATCTCTAATTCAATTTCTCTTCAGTGTATTTTGAGATACAGACCTGCGATAGGATTTTATGTCAAACCCTGAAGGTCTCAGATATTAGCAATACCATAGACTGAGCATTTCTTATATGAAGTTCTAAAATCCACTTTTCGAGCACTGATCCAAAGCTACAAGTTGGAAATTCTGGATGACAGTTCATTATGAAATTTTCAGCACACAAGCCATATCTTCGTAGAACATACAGGTATCATAAGAAAGCCGGCAGGTGTTCCGTTTCTAAAGAATGGATGCTGCTCGTCACGTGAACAAACTGAAGAGTAATTCCGTATGACAACTGCGAAAAAGATTACATTGAACCTCTTCGCGTATGGAAAAGGAACACCTCCGGCTATCGTCAGTAAATTTCAGTTAATATCAAAGCTCCCAACGTTGATAATTAAGTCCAGTTAATCATTCAGTGACATAGTGAAATAGTTTAAGTGGTTCTGAACAGATTTATTAGTAATAACAGTTAAAATCGCAATGTTGACACAGCAGAAAAGCGTCCGTAGAAGACATGGTGGAAATATGACGATTAAGGGCTTGTTGTTGACACCTAAAGTAAAAACGTATTGCCTTACGTTTGCCTTCACAACAGCCAGCCGTCTTGGTAAGGACCCAGTGAGATATTAGAAAAACACGGTGGTCGTATTGCCGTCTTTGCATTCAGGACGGAACAAGAAATCTTGATAGTTTATAAAATCAAACTGTTGCAGCAAAACACATTTGATTGAAGCAGATGACACCAGAAGATCCATAATAGCCATCCACCACAGTGCATCCTCATATCTAAAACCAATCACTTCCAAATCATTCAAAAGCTCCTGATGTTGGTTCTACCCGTATTTGAAGCCTTTTTTCCTAACCTTTCGTTACACTGAAGTGCAATTAAATTAATTGCTCTGTTTGTATACCTAACTTATAGCAAAAGGTTTAATAAATTTAATGCTGTATTTGTACACCATAAATAAATCTTAACTGAAACGTAAAGCACATCTCGTAATCAAAACACAGCATCACACTAGCATGTTGATGAATTACAGTAATAGACGTACACAGCTTACTTGGTAATCCAGAAAACCGAAAATTACCAAATGCAAAGCTGGTTCGGCCAAAACTTTCCAAATAAGATGCTCAGCCTGTAGAATGACTATGGAATAGGCTTACATCCTAGGTCACATGAGATTCTAGGACGTAAAATCAACATTGAAATGTGTTAAACTAGCCACTTTCTGTACCATACACAAAAAGTACTGAAATGGTCCGATGCACCTATTTGGAGTTTGGAAGAACACTGCAAAAAATACTATGGCACGTTTGAAGGGGGTTAAAGAATAGTGCCTAAGCATTTATAATTCTCAGATATTGAATATTTTGTCAGTATTCCCTTCATTTTTTTCCTCCGTATATAATTATGAAAGATTAATCCTTTGAGAGGTTTTCGACACAATGTCCTAATTTCCCTGCAGCATTTGTCGTTGGATATGACTTGCTGTTAATAAATGGCAGATGAGTCCTTAAAGAAACATTTGGCACAACGTTCTGTGTTCAACAGCATAAATACGTTGAAATCGCAAGAATTATGGCCAAAACTATGAACAGCATGACGAACGTCATCAGACCTTTAACGACCAAGAAGTTGTTCATTTTCTGTGTATGTTTTGGCTTTGCCACGAGCAGCAGTGCTTCATGTGGCAGCAAATGAGGTAGATTGTTTTTTCGCATGGCATCTCAAAGTTACCGAGTGTCTCAAAATAATTCGGAATGAAAAACGTAATGCTCCGGCAGGACATAGACCAAAATGTACTGACCAAACCTTCCGTACTTACAGTAGTTAAACTCAAAAGAAAAGTGAACAGTTACACATCCTTGTCCAAAATTACAAGTCTCAAACGTACACGGCCTCTGCATTGTACGGCATCGTATGTTAGTATTGGGGAATAAAATATCATCGTGTACACTGCGTCGGATATGTAACTTATCTTCAAGAGTAAATCAATCCTACTTAATCCTGGAGACTGCTTAAAAAGTTTTGATTTTAAAAAAGCTTTTGTGTTTGAGAGTATAACGGTCACCGTGACCAGATAGGCTATAAGCAGTCGCCTGTTCCTAATTTAAGACCACTGGTTCCAGGGAAGGGAGAGATCCAGGGCCGTAAGATTAACACAACATCCATGCCTCACCAGGATATAGCCCGTACCCATCACGGACTAGTTGTCAGAAGCCAGCGTTAGACTACTGCGCCATCGGGGCGACCAAAGAAACGCTTCCTTACGGGTGATTACTTAGCTGGATCCACATCCATGAAAATCACTACTCTTTCAACAGCTAGAACTGTTCCAGAAGCCTTTAAAAATTACAAAGAGAAGGGTAGCTTTTTTTTTTTCTTTTTTTTTTTTGGAAGAAAATGTGGCACCACAATTTTGTTAGTTTGTTAAAAGTACGCCAGAACACTACTACATATCAAACTTGTGTAGACTAAGTTAAACACCGACTGCATTATAAAGTTAACACCATCTTTATTTCTTTTATCATCACTCCGCGCTAGCCATGATAAAAGAAATACACATGAGCTACTAAAAACCCTTTTCGCTCGCTGTTCTATCCAGAAACCTGTTTCGTCAGCAACGAATTAGTGTTATTGATACAGTGAGTTAGACGCAAATTACGAACTGTGCAAAGATGTAAGATCATATGATCTGACATGAGTAGCTATCGGCTGTTTAGCAAAAGGAAGCGTAAAAGTCTGACCCCAGTTGCCCAAAAAGCCATTGATCTAGTGTTTGCAGTAAAGCATTCAAGAGAATGGCAGTAGTGATGACACATGAATCATACAACTGGTATGGGATTTGTCTTGTCATTCCTTCAGCTAGTTGAGTAACGTCCACAAAGGTGTATGTGTGTTCTGTCGTACCACTTGAATCTTTGCATAATATGCTTTTAACATGACTGATTAGCATACATTCAACCAAAACAACTGACCCATTCACTTTTCGGTAGCTACATATGGGATTTATTCAATGAGTAGTCAGAGGACGACGCACATCTTAGGCGACCCTTTCATCTTCAGATCTTACAATTAGTCATCCAAAATGCCAGGAATATTATTGAATGGTCTCTTCGCCATGCCCTTCCCCCTCATTGCCTTCGGCTACGAGCCATCTACAATACATACCTCAAGAAAAGTGTTGCAACATTCAGGTCTCTGATACAATGAATTAGAAGACGTCCAGGAAGAGCTGTGCGATAAAAGTAGTGCGCGGCGAACTCTTGAGACCGGTGCACAGCTGTTTGATTTGATAATTAGTCTTTCCGATGGTATACATATCGGGCAGGAGTGAAGGTCAATTCATTCTTGCGAGCGTCGCTTCATGAACATACACTTTGAACAGCCTATTGTTTGTTCGTTTATTAGCAATGGCTGGATTATTTTGCGACGAAGTGCCGAAATATAAAACGGGTATATACACTGAGTGGCCACTTTATTATGACCACCTGACAGTTTTAAGCAAATGAGCTATGACTGCACGCGGTTGCCGCCAGAGGGCGAAGCTAGTATAAAAAGGGAAAGCGTAGTGCTTGCGACAGTAGTAGAAGTGATTTTTGGGAGACGAGATGGGTAAAAAATTCGATTTGACGGACTTTCAACGTGGAATGATTGTAGGAGCTCGGAGCCATGAAGCGAGTATCACCGAAACCGCCGCATTCGTGAAATGTTTCAGAGCAGCTGTTGTTAAAGTGTTTAAAGACTGGACTGTCAGCCAAAAAACTGGGTCTCTACGTGCAACGTGTGGTCATCATCGACTAGTGACTGCTCGGGAGGAACGGAGAGTGTCCAGACTGGTAACAGACAACAGAAAGGCAATAGTGAAGCAAATTACAGACCATCTTAATCAAGGATCCCCTCAAATGATCTCTGCACGCACTGTTTGCCGTACACTGCATTGGATGGGATATGGCAGCCGAAGGCCTGATCGAACACCTTTGCTGTCTGCAGTTAACAAGAGAAAACCGTCTCCAGTTCGCACAGGAGCACAAGGATTGGACAGTCGAGGATTGGAAACAAATTATGTGGTCCGATGAATCACGTTTTCAGTTGCACCATGCCGATAGCAGAGTGAGAATTTGGCGGAAACAGCACGAAAGCATGGACCCCAAATGCATTGCTACAACCCTTCAAGCTGGTGGAGGCAACGTTGTGGTTTGGGGAATGTTTTCCTGGCATGCTTTGGGTCCTTTAATTCGTGTTTATCAACGTCTGACTGGCACATCATATCTAAACATCGTTGCGGACGAAGTGCATCCTGTCATGTGGATGGTTTATCCCAATGGCGATTGCTACTTTCAACAAGATAATGCATCCTGCCATAGTGCTCGTATTGTACAGGAATGGTTTCAGGAACATGCCGGCGAGTTTACTTTCCTTAGGTGGCCGTGGCCCCCATAATCCCCATTGAGAATTTGTGGGATGAAGTTGAACGAGCCATCAGACAGCTGGATCCACAACCCTGCAATCTCACACTCCTGGAAAGTGCTATTCATCAAGCCTGGTCTCAGATTCCACAAACCACCTATCAACATCTTGTGGAGTCCATGCCACGAAGAATAGACTCAGTATTAAAAGCAAAAGGTGGCACAACGAAGTACTGAGGGGGTGGCCACTCAGTGTATACAGAGCTCACTCACTGGCCTAGCGCAGTGGGCTCTAGCGTTGTCCTGTTGTACCTATCTACACTGAGCAATGTGTAGGGCTGCTCATCTGGTAAAAGAATATTGTTCCCCTACTGCATGGCGATCAAGCAGCGCTGGACAAGGTTTAGCGTCGTCCATATATGAACCCGGTCTTAAACATCAAACCACTGCCTGGGCCCGCTCGTAGTGATGCTGGAGTCGTACAACGTGTCCTAACTCTACACACGCTGTGTACCTTTTGTCAGGTACTAAGTTGATTCGATATTCTTTCGTGAAAAAGAAACTGCATTAAGTGCAACGTTCATAAGGTGTTGAAAGGGGTCCACCTTTGCCTTTGGTAATGGAGTGCGAGAGGGGATAGCTATGCGTGCCTGGAGCGAAGGTTGTCTTCGTGTAACCTAGGCTAATGACTTTACCTGCACCGTCTTAGTGTAGACCTCGCAGGGAAATGCGGAACTCTCTCGAATAGTTCGGGATTGATAGGATCCCTGACGGCGGTCCGACAGCTAGCCCGTCAGTCACCTGAAACCACAGTCTTCCACTCGGACAGATTCGGTCTATTCGTGTAAGCAGTTCCGCATGATTTGCTTTACAGTGGGGAACCAGTAGCCATCAGGATGTTTCGCAGCTTTGTAGCATCATCGGCTGCGGTCCGCAACGTGTTTCATGAAGCGGGATTTCATGGCGTGATGTATCTCACACTGCAAGTTGTCTGGAAGAGATTCCAATTCTGGAAAACTTCGCAAAACTTCCGAACGAATTAATATACAACCTCTTGCAGCGATTTTGTCTACGTTGGCGCAGCGCGACAATATTATTTCAGTCGATGGTTGAGATTGTCTTTCGAAGAATATCTCCTGTTTTGCCCTCTGTGGGTAAGCTTTACTTACCCACAACAAAGTGGCTTGAGTTGCCAGCATTGGTCTGACAATAATCAGTACCTGTTGTCTAACAGGAACCAATGCCCAGAACCACTTAGTGTTCGATGAAAAAACTGACCTCTACATACATATCAACTTGTTCAGTCAGAGTTGCTCGACAAAGTGGTTAAAGGCATGCACCTGGGATTTCACGTCGGTAAGACAGCTCTAGGTTACGGAGTGTTGTATAATTCTTTTAAGGTTTATACATATCGCAGGCGAAATGCTTGGTCTTAGATTTTAGTGCCACTCAAAATTTCGGGGATGCCATGCAGAGTTCTCGCTATTATACGCCACTGAGTGGTTAGCAATCTTTGGGCACGGTGTGTATACTAGTATTGTAGCATCTCAGCGGGATCTTACAATGAAGGCACATGCCATCTCAGTTATCATTTTAGAATACATGATCATTGCAATTCTCGCATCAACAGCGTCGTTGGAACGTTGAATAGTCAGATAAAATGTTTCGATCTGCTCAGACAAGCACTCATCTACGGCATCTCATTTTCTAGTAGTATCTGTAGAAGCATGTCGTCATTTAATTCGTGACTTCCCATTTCCCACCCACTGTGGACAGTTTTCGCTAGTCTAAGAGCAGATAATCTTGCAAATGAATCCTTGACTTTCATAATGGAATTCTTGTTTACAAAGCATATGTAATTAAAGAAAACTAGTGTCTTCGCGATCCATATCACGATAGTTCTGTTTCACGAAGAAATACATAGAGCAGTTTATATCGCACTCGCATAGAACAAAATTATTCTTTAACCATTTTGTAATCTCGCTTAATGAGCAACATGTGGAAGTCCATTTCAAAGACAGAAAATATTATTACACGTGCTGAAATTTAAATGGCGTCCCAAGTGCCGAACAATGACCATATTAACCACATTCGCTCCCATCCGTAATACTCTGAAGAGCAATTGAATTAGAGACAACTGGCGTTACGCAAATGTGGCGCTGTGGGCGGCCCTGCAAACGGAAACGACATGACGTATGCAGCGATTCGACAATATAAGGAGTGATGCGACGGGAATCAGTATGAGTCGGACGCAGTATGGGTAAGACGAAAGATCTTAGCGCATTTCATCGTGGGCGAATCGTCGGGGCCCAACGAATGGGTCACTCCATCTCGGAAGTCGTGCA
The DNA here is from genome assembly GCA_039090855.1 of Macrothele yani. Lineage (NCBI taxonomy): Eukaryota > Metazoa > Arthropoda > Arachnida > Araneae > Macrothelidae > Macrothele > Macrothele yani. The sequence continues at coordinate 6,971,833 of CM077012.1, forward strand.
GGCACTGGGATTTTCACGAGCCACTGTGTCACGGGTGCACCGTGAATACATCGGATCCGGTAAAACCATCCCTCTGCCGTGGACAACAGCATGTGTCGGCTAGCTCGCATTGTAACAGCGGATAGACGGGCCACAGTGCAAGAAATCACCCTGCAATTTAACGCTGTTGCACAAAAACGTGTAAGCAGCCACACCATCCAGAACCATCTCGCTATGGGGTACATAAGCCATCGTCCCACGCGGGTACCGCTGCTGACCACACATCACAGGGTGCAAAGATTAGCATGGGCGCGGGAACATCGCCACTAAACCCTTGACATGTGGGTAAAATGTTGCCTGGACTGATTAGTCGAGATTCAAGTCACTACATGCGGATGGCAGGATACGAGTACGGCGCAAACCACATTAAGCGATGGATCCTTCTTGCCAGCAGGGTACTCTTCAAGCTGGTGGGGGTGGCATTCTCGTCTGGGGACTGTTTACGTGGACTGAAATGGGACCCCTGGTACGTGTGACATCGTCCCTCACAGGACAATGTTACCCGGATATCCTGGACGACCATTTGCTCCCGTTTGTGCGTCTTCAACATCCTACTGGGGACCTCATCCTGCAACAAAACAATGCACCGTGCCATCGCTCCCGAATTGTATCCGAATGGTCGGAAGAACACTCCACCGACGTGACCTCGCTTCCTTGGCCAGCTAGGCCACCTGACCTCAATCCCATCTGGGATGTCATCGAGAGAGATGTTCGAGGCTCTGACCCCTCCATCAAATCCTCGTGAACTGTGGGAACTTGTTCAGAGGTCGTGGATTTGTATGGCTTCCCAACGTTTCCAGTGTCTTGTAGAGTCCATGTTGGGACGAATCGCCGTCGTCATCAGGGCGAAAGGTGGTGCTACACGTTACTAGACAGGTATCTCTAATTCAATTGCTCTTCAGCGTATAATTCATTATGTTGTGTTTGCTGTTCGGCTGTTTCCCCACAGTTTTGAGAAACTGCAGTGCTGATACAGTGCTGATTCCTCAAAGTCTTCGATGCGTATGGTACAGAGTTATACCACCAAAAATTAAAAAATATTTCTTTTAGGGAACGTCCTAACATTAAGGGCCCTTCCTTTCACAGGGGTGGGTGACTTATTATACCAAAATTAGTGTAAGGATTTCGAACAAAATCCGACGCAGTTTAAAAGAAATGCCCATGATCTATTAATGGCGTGTTTTACATACCATGATCCGTTAACTACACTTCCCAGCCAACTTTTGAATACTTTACTAATCTCTTTGAACTCCTGAAGAAAGTGATCACAACCTCAATGTAGCATGACATGTGCCCTGCGTACATTAAAATGGGACTTTCTTTGTGCCACTCATCTACGGTTAATATTCCAATGATTTGTGCGTTGAAACAGGACCTTCAGTCCCCCCCCAAGGTTTAAGTTTGAAATGAGGTCCAACCCAGGGCAAAAAAATGAATAAGCTGGAAGCCTGCCTCATGTACCCTGATCCAGTTGCATACGATATGAGGGCACTGTAATGTAATCCTGGAGGGGAAAAACAATGTACACTGCCGGACAATTGCTAAGGACGGATGACAATAGCAACGATAGCAACCATAAAATGGAAGGCAGGAAAATGCGGAAATTAGCATAAGTGCGGGATACAGTAAGACGTGTTGTGCGTATGCAAATTTTGGATTGCCGAACTTGTTCGTGACGTCATAGCGCTGATAAGAGATATAAAGGATTTGACGCGTATTGACCGTTGTTGTTCAAGTGCAAAGTTGAAAGGGAAAGAATCAATTGACGAACTTGCAATTTTCAGTATGTCTTCCCGACATCACCTAGATGATTTTACGCGTGGCCGTATTATTGGCAAGATTGAAGAAGAGCGAAAAATAACAGATGTTGCCAGGGAGTTCGACGTCAGCCACAGTGTTGTTTCAAGGCTTTGGAAATCATTTCAAACAAATGGAGAGTGTAGCAAACGTCACGGGGGAGGTCGTGTTCGCAGTACGACACCTGCAGAAGATCGGTACATAGTGCTATCAACAAAAAGACACCGGCGCAGCACAGCTAGTGAGGTAGCAAATCAGTTTATGGCTGCTACTGGCAAGCGGATCTCCCGAAAAACTGTCGCCAGACGTTTGCATGAAGGAGGACTATACGCCCGCCGTCCTGTTGTGTGCATCCCATTGTCCAGACGTCACCGTACCGCCCGTTTGCAATGGTGTCATCAACATCGCAATTGGACTGATAACGACTGGTCTGCTGTCCTCTTCTCAGATGAGAGTAGATACAGTCTATCGTCTGATTGTCGACGACAACTGATCTGGCGTGATAGTGGTACTGCATATTGTCCAGCAAACACACAGGAAAGGGACGAATATCCGACATGTAGTGTCATGGTATGATTTGGCATCATGATCAATGGCCGTACGTCCCTCTATGTGCTTCCAACTGGGACTATGACTGGCCAACGATACATTAATGATGTTCTGCTACCTCATGTTCGCATGTTCCGTGGTGCTGTCGGTGATAGATTCATTTTCATGGACGACAACGCAACATGTCATCGAACAGTCGCTGACCAGGAGTGTCTTGAGAGCGAGGATATTCAACGCCTCGTATGGCCAGCACGTTCTCCAGATCTGAATCCCATTGAAAATGTGTGGGATGCTTTGGGGAGGAGTCTTGCTGGTCGCCAATGCCCTCCAATAAACAAGGACACCCTCATCCCTGCACTGACAGAGGAATGGGATAAATTACCCCAACAGCTGCTTGATAATGTTGTACAAAGCATGATACGACGTGTGGAATCTTGCATCGCCCTCCATGGTGGCCATATCCAGTATTGACATCTTACGCCGGAACGCCTGCGGACGGTAATTGCATTTTTTTCACGTTTACGTATTCCGCACAAAATGGCCTGTTTGTCCCTTGAACACGTTCCAAAGCCTACTGGATTTCAGAGCACAATAAATTGTCTTTCTTGTAATGTCCTGGCGTTATGACATTATTTTATTTCACTTGGCATCCAACTACACTAACTTTTTTATGCGCTATATAGCAGTTTATGATCCGTCCTTAGCAATTGTCCAGCAGTGTATAAAAATGATACATCACAAGAAACGCCTGATGATTGAGGATGTGTACCTGCTTCCAGAAAGTGCATCCTCTTCAGCTAGACAGAATTAAACAATCCATATATAGACTAGACAGAATTTATATATCTTAACCCCCTTCAAACAAACCTCTTCGAATGATGCTGCGCAGCATCCAACTGCGTCTTCAGGTCCCAGCATCGTTTCTTGAACCATTCTTTCTACGTACACATCTTTTTCTCGCAACTTTGATGATCCTCTTCACGATGCCCAACACTGTACTGAAATATGTGGTATTATTAAAACCATACTCTATCAACATTTTTTTTTTTTTTGGGGGGTGGAACGACTACCGTGAGCAACTCTACAAGAAGTCGCCTGTCCTTAAATTAGGTTCACTGGTTCTAGAGACATCCAGTGCCGTAATACGAACACAACATCCCTTCCTCACCGAGATTCAAACCCTGACCCAACTCGGACGCAAGGGCAGAAGCCAACGCTCAGGCCACTGCGCTACCGGTGCGGCCTCTCTATCAACTTCCCCTTACTTCAAAATCCAGTTAAGCCCTGGCTCCTTACAAAACAGCGTATAATAACCTTGAAGAGATTTTCTTTCAGTCAACACATCCTTCAGTCCATAGAAATTTAAAAAGTTCGAAACCTTTTAAAAGTTCTAGATCAAGCAACCGAAAAATACCATATAAAACTGTCACAGTGTTGTAGTAACTCTTAAATTACCGAAATCGGTTTTAATCAGAAGACTGCAAGGTTCCTTGAGCACTGTAAACATCAATAGCGAAGTAATAGATCAATCAATTAAAGCGATTAGCTGTCATATGAATTTATTTCCGTGGAATTGCTTCATTAATGCTAACTCCGGGGCACTATGCGATTAGACATCAAGCTCATGTCCTAACTCCTCGCTACATTCATTCTTACCAATCTTACGTGGAGACAACGCTCCCCTTCTCAAAATCTTCCTTCCTCAAATTCCTCATCCTCTCTTTCTCTCAGTCACATTCTGCGCAAAACAAGTCAGTTTTCACCTGCAGAAGACCCCTTTTGTTTTCCGCAGCTACTTCTCAAACACGCGCCTCCAGACTTCGTATGACCATCCCCAGCACCCTGTCCGAAAACTCAAAATGTCCACTGCCTAATGCCATCACCTCGAAGGAAATCCCCTTACTCAGAACGGAAATACATTCTGCTGGATGGTTCGAAAAAACGCAATCTTCTATTATAGCCACTTACACCAATGTCCGGCGCATTGTTCTTCTCTAGGAAGTTAGCCGATAAACTAATCATTTCCGCAGACTTACTGGCTCCGCGAAATGAAACTCAAAAATATATTCTTACGAAGTTTCCCACCATTACTTTTCAAACATTCTAAAACTGCAAGGGTTCTTAATTTACATAGCATTAAAATTCAACAATTAAAAGAATAAGTACTTACATTACATTTCACAAAAATTAAAAATAACGGAATGGGGAACGGGGATGTTTAAGGTTATTTACAATTACCACTATTACGAAACAAACTAAATTAAAAAAAACGTTAGAATCATTCGCACGAAAAACGCAACAGCGTTTAAAACTTCTCAATATATGTAAAATGGATCAATCACACAGCTAATTCCTCACCAGAGGTAAAACACGCAGTACTAGGAAAAAAGTTAACTCATCTAAATCTGAAGAAGGAAGACATTATTGAAGACCTCCTGTTTATTCGCTCTGAAGCTCACAGCTACTTTACTCACATTTTGCAGTTACGCATCACTTCCTTATACTTCGGACAACCTCCTTAGGAACTTTCCGTAGGTTCCTTTTCATACCCATATTCCACACTTCACTGGCATCTAAACCTCAAATACTTAGTTCACTTTCAGTCAAATACAGACATCACCTGGAAATGGTTTAACGGTTAAGTTTTATAAAGCCTTTATTAATGCATTAATGTCGCTACTTCTCGCCTGCTCAACTATACACTCACTACTGAAGTTATGCTTTCAGATTTTACGGTTTCCATCATTCTATTTCTTCTTTCAAGATCTTAATATGCAGCCTATCAATCTGTTAAACACAGACAAGCTGATTAACTAAAATGCTTTCCCACAGGATCACTCAAGTTCTTCCTGCGGTCATTCAGACAAACCAAACATGCACTATCTATGGCCTAGCATATTCAAACTCTCAACGTAATTGGAGGCCTCATACATTTTGCAGACCTAAACCGAGAGCTCCATGCTGTTTTAAATTTGACCAATGTTAAGCATTTGACAATGTCAGTTACATCTAATAATTATCAGCGTTAAACATTGTTTCTTTTTGCAATTGAATTCAAAACCTATACTAAAATTTATGTTCATATACGCAGCAAGTATTCACTTCGAAAAACGTATCCGACTAGGCTGCATGCTATTTGGGTCAATTATTTGCTACAATATTTTTCTTTTTATGTGTGTATTTAACGACCACCGTGAGCAACTATAGCTATAAGCAGTCGCCTGTCCCTAATTTAGGTAAGCTGGTTCCAGGGAAGAGCCGGTGCCATAAGACAAACAACATCCATGCCTCACCGCGATTCGAACCAGGACCCATTTCGAACGAACGGTCAGAAGCCAACATTTAGGCCACTGCACCGCCAGGGTGGCCGATTAATCATCGACAACATCCTTCCAAAATTACATCCACCTTAACAAGTGATAAGCATCACCGAATTTGTTTATCAGCGTACACTGATGATTAACTTTCATTACATCTGAATTTTTCACTTTTGAATAAAACCTACAAAAAATATGCCACCCCTTCAGGGGTATCTCCGAATACCGTGAAAAGCACCATCCTCTAGCGTGGGCACAGCGTCGTAATCATCCTTTGGGAGCGTATTTAGTCACAGGATGCCCAGCGATTTTTAGGAATCAATTTTGGTAAACCCATGCCAACAGCCGCAGCTATCTGGACATCTACGAAAAAAAATGCAGCTTACTATCTGGTCTAGAACAATACACATATCATGGAAGAGCGTAATTTTTTTGGGGTGTTTAACGACCACCGTGAGCAACTAAATGGGCTATAAGTAGTAGCCCGTCCCTAATTTAAGGCCACTGGCTCCTAGGAAGAGAGTGAGCCACTGTCGTTAGACAAACAAAATGCATGCCTCACCGGGAGAACGTAATTTGCAAATACCATAGTATCATTCCGTCCATACTATATGTATCACTACAGAAGCAACTACAGCTTATATACTCTCGGGAGTTTTCCGCTGACATATTTAACTTTGCTTGGATTAGTGTCCATTGGGTGAGTGACTACGTGCTTAATTTCTCAGCGTAGCCTAGTGGGATCGGTTTGCGTGATGTTACAATCAAATATCGCACGCATAAAGTAATTTATTTCCATTCAACAATTATTACGTCTAAGTTTTGCATCCAATTTAATCCCCGACGTCCATCCTCCACCTAAAACTTCATTTTTGAAGCATTTTTAAGGAATGACATATCTGCTAATTCCTCTCAGATTTCCACCATCATACACATAAGTACTGCCTACTGAAACAACTTTCCATGAAAACGATCCACCAACCAATACTCTGAAATTACTAACCTACCTTCTGTTTTATTCATCTACACTTCATGCAACACAGAAAAGAATGTGTTCTGTAACCCACGTGGCTACATGCCAGGATCACTATCCCTCAACTGAATTGCTCAGATTTCACTTTGAAAACCTTGAAAGAAAAGTTCGCCTTCCTTCAATTAGCAAAAATGAAGCAAAATATCGATCGGTCTCTCAAATCAGCCATTTGCAACCTACATCGAACTTCAGATGGCAACTGTGGGTTAATCTATAAAACTTCTGTTCCACTAAAATATCCGTTTACTTGTATGGTGAAGTAATCAAATTTTTCATTCAATTACTTCATGCCAACTGCATAAACACTTTGGCTGCTATTCATTCGAATAAAACCCCTAGATAATGGATAGCCAATGGCTTTTCCTGCAGAAGAGACGACACAGATCCCAACATTATACCGCTTCCAACGCTCCAAATCTCTTAATTGCATGTTTCGCCAAGTTCTTGGCGATGTGGATTAATATTGTGTCCTCCCTCCATTATTTGCATTTGCGTTTTCCCTCACTAGAAAGATCTGAACCATAAAACATACCTAGCACGAGTATCAATCGCCATTACAGCAATCTGGTGCAGTGATTCAGAAGCCAGCTATCTGTGTGTGTGGGGGGTCTTTTTTTGTTTTGTTTCTGGATGAAATATTATTTCTATTTTCCACTAGTTTATACAAGTCTACCCTCTTCTCAACCTACTCGAACTGCACAACTGAAATTACTGTATCATTTCCGCGTTCGCTTGACAGCCAGACTTCAAGAGAGGAATACAATGAAGCATGTCGCCCAACTGATGTACACAGATTTTACAAAGAATGGTCGCCACACTTTTGTTTGAGGGTTTAATGACTACCGTGAACAACTTGATGGACTAAGTAGTCCCTAGTCCCTATTTTAGAGCCACTGGTTACAGGGAAGAGAACCAATGCCGTAAGACAAACACGGGCGGCTGCCACGCTTTGAATGGTTCCAAGTGATTACTGACCGTAATTCCTTTTGCAAAATGTACTTCGGAGATGGTCAATAAATGTTTCACATTGACTGCTGACCTTTCAATATTCAGAAACTTTGTATGTCAGATTGAATTCTAGCACTTCTTTAATGTATGCAGCTTTTATACCTTTAATTACATTTCACAACTTTAATAATATTTCACAAGTTTTGGGCGATCTTACGCTACCTTTTGAGTAGGACTCGACCTCAATTTTTTGTAAATATCACCATTTTGTATATAATTTTTATCCAATTAAGTATCTACAAATGTTTTGTGTGGTTTTTAATTACAGGAACATTCTGAACGCTATCTACGCTTTGAACACAGCCGAAGCCTTTGCAGTGAGCTGTTTATATGTCGTAAAAGTCATTGTCATAGTTGCATGCGCAAGTGAAAATGGCACGTGTCTTATTGATATTGTGTGTTCCTAATTGTTTGCTACTTCAGTAACATTACAAGCACAGAAAGGATAGTAATAGTTCTTTTGCAGTTAGCGCACTTACAGCTGGTTTAAAAAAACTGTTGCTTGAAAAGGAAAGCAAGAAACTTAGACAAAGCATGAACCGCATACATTCGTAGCTGCAATGAGGGACTTAATTTGCCATAAGAACGAGAAAACTCGTGTGATAATAGATACTTGAAGAAATAAATACCTTCATCTTGTATACATGTCAACAGCAACTCGTGTGGTAATAGATACTTGAAGAAATAAATACCTTCATCTTGTATACATGTCAACAGTATACAAGATGAAACGGGCTACATAAAATTTCATGAAAAAATTAACTCCCTCATAAATAAAAACCATTTGGGGCAAAATTGGAGACAGATTTCTAAGAAATTTGTATCTCAAAGGATTAATTCTGCTGATCACCTTTTGAAACAATATCGAACATTTTGGTTCCCTGAACCACTAGAAGACATTGCAACTTTTTTGTACTGCTTGCATATATTTTAATTATAAGAAATGTATTTTGCACACATGAGCAACGTAAAATCAAATAACGGAAATGATAACTATACATAATCGAAAAATATGCCACTTCAAAAGCACTGTTTTAAATTAAGGATAGAGAACTTTAAGAGGCATTACTTTTAACGTTTTGGGCACAAAGGCTAGAGGAAAATTTATAACAAGTAGCATTAGTCAGATAAACATTTCGACGTGAAATATCGCTCACCTAATGCCACCAATAAATTCAATCGTTTGTGTAAACTACTGAAAACACTCTTCAGCGCAAATAATTTCACGAGAAGTTGATTCATAATTAGGTTTGGAAAAATATTTGTATTTTACTTACAACATCGATAAAAATAGCGTTCACACAATTAGGTAGAAGATAAAATGAAAAATGTTACTTCTGTTAGTAATATTCACTGAGTGGCCATTCTATTAGGTGCACTCATGTCTATGAAAAGGAATCTTCATGGCTTGTGTAATTACCGTAATAAGGCAGCACGTAAGAACTGAGTTTAAGAAGTATTGAGCCAAACAAAACCTATGGCAAATCCTCAAATTTGCCATCTGCTGTTTCTTACCCTACAAGAATAGGAAACAAACTTGCTAAGTCTGTCAGCAAAGTCACCATGTAAATTCAATGCGTGCATAGGTCAAGGGAGCGAAATCATTGCCTATATGAATCAGATACGTGTACAGTCCTGTGTGTACTAGTCTATAGGATTTACTTCTACCTAAAATCACGAGATAAAATCTACAATGGAGAATCTGAACCCAAACATATTACGTTTTGTAGAATATTGAAAATATTCTTAATTCGAGATTGTGCAATCAAGTTACGTGGTACAACGGTCCAAAGATCTTAGAAACAATGTATTTTCATGAAACTATTCTGTTCTTCACGTATTGTCAAGTCCAGATTACAGGGTCAACTATAATAGTCCGTACAAGGAAAAGCTTACAATCGAGCAAAAAGACTTAAAGATTTTCTTCTCATCTTAGTTTCTTCCACCCTCTGAAACGAAGGTGGGAAGAATCATGTTCTTTTGCTGGATTGTAATCTGTTCTTTATAGTGAATATTACCCACAGACGCTGTAACCAGACATTTCAAGCTGTTTAATACCCATAAAATACGTGAACAGAATAGTTTTATGAAACCACATTACTGTTTTCAAGATATTTGTACTGAAACCAAACACTTACTTTTTGTTTCGGTTTTTTTTTTCGATTGAAGGGTTTAACGACCACACCGTGAGCAACTCAATTGGCTATGAGCAGTCGCCCATACCTAATTTAGGGCCACTGGTTTCAGGGAGGGAAGACAGCCAGTGTCGTAAGACAAACATCCATGCCATACCGGGATTCAAACGCGGATATATCTCGGACGAATGTTTAGGAGCCAGCGCTTAGACCACAGCGCCACCGGGGCGGCCTGTTTGGGGTTTAATGACCATGAGGGACTCTTAGGGTTAAAAGCAACTGCCCATCCCTAATTTGGGGAAACTGGTTAAAGGGAAGCAGAAGAGCCATCCACAGAGTGCAGCACATGTGCCTCATCCTGGACTCAAGCCCGGGCCTATCTCGGACTAGTAGTCAGAGGCCAGCGCCTCAGACCAATCGGCCACAAGCACGGCATTTTTCCAAAGCTTAAAAGACCCCCTTCCCCCCCCCCCCATCACGAGCAACCAAGACCATAAGTGGTCGCTTGTCCTTCATTTAGGGTCACTAATTCGGTTAAAGAAACAAAGTCCTAGCAGTGCTACAAACACACCACCCCATGACCTATCTGGGATTAAACTCCGGGCCCAACTCTGCAGATTGGCCAGAACACCGCACTTCTGACCACAAGAGCAGTGATTACATCTCCTTGAGCTATAATAAGTGATTCAATATTTTGGTGCTTGATAAAATCACGCCAGGTTCTTTTTTTTTTATTATTGGAGCTTTAACGACCACCGTGAGCAACTCAATGGGCTATAAGCAGTCACCCGTCCCTAATTTAGGGTCACTGGTTCCAGGAAAGGGGGAGAGCCAGTGCCGTAAGACAAACAACATCCATGCCTCACCGGGATTCGAACCCGGACCCCTTTCGGACGAATGATCAGAGGCCATCGCTTAGACCACTGCGCCACGGCCATGCCAGAAGTCTTCAACGGATGCGAACCTGTAATTTAAAATGTTGCACTGAGTGCTCCTTTCCAGTAGCAAAACACAGTCTACATGACTATTCAACCAAAATCCATGACACGAATAGTATATTAAGTTTTTTTTTTTTTCAGTATCCAAGTTTAGACTTCCAAGGCAAAACAAAATCATTCATTTACTTCCAGGCCTGACGAGGGGGAGGCGGTGCTGTAGCACCGGGGCCCGGGTCCTTAAGGGGGCCAGAGCCAGTTTCTAAAGTATTTTTTTTCTAATTATTATTTATGGTGTCCGAATATTTTTCAAGCTATACTGTCACCAGGGTTAGAAAGTTACACGTAAAAATATATTTTCTGCGTGACGTGTAAAAATACGCGTAAAAATGCGTAATTTATGTCAAATGTAAAAAGTGTAATAAATGCAAAACTTGCTTTAAATACAATAAAAAAAATAAGTGTTGTTTCGAAAGTGTTTTTAAAATAAAATTTTGTAAATAGATACAATTTTTGATTTTAATGCACTAATACACATTAAAACATGTCATTTTTTTTAATTTCTTTTTAATTTAATTTTACTTCAATTTAAAAAAAACAACTTAAGCTTGAAACTCCGATCATAATTTTGACATAATACTACCACTGTTTATTTGCTACGACATATCACTGATGTGCGGAGGAGAGAATATGGAAAATTATCCACCACAAAAAAATAAATAAAAAAAGAGCAACCGATCGGGTTGTCGGGAAGTAGGGGAATGGTGGGTGGGGGTAGGTGAGGAAACTGAAATATAGATTATGTGGTTAATGGAGGGGCCGAGGTGGGGGGGCACGGAGATTTTATTGCACTGGGGACAGAGCTCGTTCTCCACGGCCCTGTTTACTTCCATCTTCAGATGACTTGGAACGATACGATTGGAAGTAAAAACGATTGCTATTCCAATTAAAATTTATATAACTTTCTTTGAAAAGGTTCCGAAACTTTGTTAGCACCACATAATATTTAGCTCTCCACTGAAGAAGCGAAATTCTGACATCGATATCGTTTTCAGTTAAGCGCTATAAGGAAAAACTGCTCAGGTTAAAGAAAAACTTCCTCTTTTAATTAAATGTTCATGCATCTTTCAGGCCACTATCAGTAAAATATAATTATTGTTTTAAAACTATGTTAATCAGAGCCGCGGTTTTACATTATGTCTATGACATTGGTTGATTCGATTTACAGAAAATTAAAGATTTGAAATGAAAATTAAATTTTAATTTTGTCTCTGAACTGATCGCGAAATAAGACATTTTTTAAACAAACCATTAAATTTTCTATTTCCATTTTACACCCTTCAATTCGAGAAGCGATTTCCAACGATATCAATAAATATAAGTACAATTCCAAACAGATTTACCTCCGTTTGACAGTAAGCAATAGTTAACTGAGTATTCACACTTTCTGCTCAAATACCAGAATTCATTCTTTCCTTTAAATGACAAATATATTCAGCAAAAACAGTCCTAGCAATATTTTAAAACATATTTTTATATTCCTGAAAGTTTAATTTTCTTTTTTTCTTTTTTTTATTCGAGGTTTAACGACCACCGTGAGCAACTCAATGGGCTATAAGCAGTCGCCCGTCCCTAATTTAGGGTCACTGGTTCCAGGGAAGGGAGAGAGCCAGTGCCGTAAGACAAACACAACATCCATGCCTGACCGGGATTCGAACCAGGACCCCTTACGGACGAATGATCATAGGCCAGCGCCTTAGACCACTGCGCCACCGGGGCGGCCCTAAATTACTTCAGGTGACTTTAAAAAATTAACAGATCAAAAAAGCAAAGTTATACAAATGGACAGAAATTGCAGGAATAACCTACGAAGGAAAATATTTTCTGTGAACCAAGCACTACGTTAAAATTTTGCAGTACGTAAACAGAAAGTCTAACTTTAGAAATGTTTTAAGCTATTGAAAATCAGTTTTAAGGTCACTTAATATAAAGTATTTTAACAACAGCAACGAAAGTATATGTTCTCGTTATTTTGTTTCAAACTGCTTTCAGTTACAAACTTGAAATTTAGATATGTCGCACTTCGAAAACTTTTAGAAACTCTCTCGGTTTAAAACTATAAAACGGCAGAAAGTACAAAACTTGATGCTACGAGAAAATTTAAATACGAACTTACTGAACTTCTTGGAAAATGAGCTTCCCGGTAGAGATCACGTATAAACAGGCGGGACATCACGCAGCTAAATTACGGACGAGAAGAGCAGATGTCCGGATCAAACTGTTGCCATCGTCCAATCACGGAAAGTGGTGTTTCGGCAGCTTTTTCTACGACGTTTTGATCTCCGCCATAGACAGATCTGCCACAGCGCCATCTGTCGTCGCCTTCGGAAAGCCGTCAAGGTTCCAACCTCCGACAGACGATGATGCCGAGTGTATCGTCCGTTCTCCTTTTGAAACACGTATTTAATGAACTGTTAAGATCGTCTCGATTTATCTCAAACCGCATCACGTTGCGCATAGATAAATTGGTGTTCCACACAAAGTAGAATTCTAAATGGAATCATGATTTTTTCCTCAATATATTGATTTGTTTTCATAGGATCTTTTTACTTGTTGTTGACGGTTATTTATTTCAGTAACTCCGTTCAAGTTTTAAAGAAAACTCTTACGTAATACTAAGATAAAATAATGTTTTTCTGAAGAACGAATAGCAGATTTCATTGAGGTAACTTTAAGTTACGGTTGAGTCGTGGAAGTTATGCTTATCGTGAGCCTAGTTCCCCTCGTTTTCTAGGAGTCAGTAACTTAAAATTTGGAACTGGTGACTCTTATGAACTAGAGGCTTAGTAGCGTCGTAAAACTGCAAACAAATCTACCCCAACTTCAAAACAACAAGTTAGTAAAATCATGCAATGCATTGGTTATGATACGCTTTCCAACATACCAGAAATCATTACTCAAGTTATGAGGATAATGGCTGTGGAATAAATATCGCCCCTGTGCCCTGACCTTTGACCCCATTTCGATTATATTCAACAAAACTGGTTAAGTATACCTCCGGAACAACATGATAAAGTTTCGTTTCAATCGAAGCATTTTTACGTAAGTTATAACGCATAAGGGCGACGGAATGGATCCCGCTCCTCTGTCCTGACCTTTGACCTCATTGCGCCCATTTTCGGTAGGGTTTGTCCCAGATGATCCCCTACCACATACTAAAATTTCATTGAAATCGAATCATTTTTACGCGAGTTATCGTGCGGACGGACAAAGCTGGAGCATATACGCTTCTTCAACCTGCGGTTGGAAAGCGTAAAAAAACAGAAAAATCAAAGGTTAGAAAAATGCTTTGTTATAATGTTTCACTAAGACACAAACTAGGCTAATATCCAAACTGTTCAAACTTTTTGCTGCAAGAAAAGATCAAAATTTGGGAAGTTTTATTCAAAAGTGAAAAATTCAGACGTAATGAATCGGGCTCACTTCGGGAAACCCCATGCTTTTTGTATCACAATTTTTTGAGCATATAACTTTCCATATTGGATAGTTATGAGGGATGATTATGATTTGGAAATTTCCAAACGGAAGGACTTTACCCTCTCGGAGTCCACCTTCGTGAAAAAGCCATCTGGTTGATGTGCGAAAGCATGGAACCTTTAATCTTTGTTTTACGCTAAATAAATACGGCTTACTAGTATAGTTTTTACCGTTTTAAATCTGAATTTTGACAATTGTTGAGTTTCATTTTTATTTTATTTTTTTAAAGAAAGAGTAAACAGTTTCATTGCAAAATAATAAACACAGCCAACCAAACAGCTTGGGAGTGCTGCAACAGGCATGGTAGCATTACCTCTGGAAACTTTCCGGTATCTGGTGAAGTCGATGCCTCGGGGTTGTCTGGCTGTTATTTGCGCTAGAGGCGTGCCAGCACGCTATTAGGTAGGTATCTCTAATGTTTTGAGTTTATATAAAGTTCAACTACTCCATGTCCAGCATGTCGCTTATTTCTCACAGTGAGCATACGAACTCTGTGTTCTCATACAAGCGTCTTATCTCTGCGTTATCCCAACAAATCTTTGCGTAACTTGCCTCCACCAGAAATGCACTCTCACTATAGTCAATGTTGAAATTTTATCGACCTCTGACCCACTGTCAGTGATTCCAAAATTAAAAGCTCTTTGGGGAAGCAAGGTATCGTTGAGGCAGAAAACTATTAACGAAGAAAAACCGAATTTACATAAGAAAACAAAGTCAAAAGGAAAGTTACTTAGAAAAATACACCACACATTTTGCGGCATTTTTTCAGCAACGAATAGTCCGACTGAAGTCGAATTTCATTTCTGCTGATTGTCGATGTTGCCACTAAGTGTACACTATAAAATAATTTCTAAAAATCTCGAGCCATTTTCCCGGATTCCTTTCGTGAAATTACTGAGCACAATAATAATACAACCTTTTCCGTGAAATGACGAGAAAAGACCTGAATTTCACAGATTTTTCATACACCAGGAAAATTCTTAATTTTCAGAAACCTTTCCGTAATTCTTTTGTATATTAAAGGAAAAATTATTTTCTCATTCGCATTCCTATGACGGAAAATTTCGAGTAATAGAAGAAATACGGAATACTTGAAGTTTGATTATCTGTTAAATTTCAGTCGTCTTCAGGAGAATGATTTTGAAGTTGTGTAGCAAGATCGGATATTGTGAATTGCATATCGTGTGAAATTTTAGTTACTGGGGCACGGGATATTGCTTCCCCCTCCCCCATTTTTTTTTTTTTTTTTTTTGATTGGAGGTTTTACGACCACCGTGAGCAACTCAGTGGGCTATAAGCAGTCGCCCGTCCCTAATTTAGGACCACTGGTTCCAGGGAAGGAAGAGAGCCAGTGCCGTAAGACAAACACAATATCCATGCCTCACTGGGATTTGAACCCAGACCCTTCTCGGACGAACGGTCATAAGCCATCGCTTAGACCACCACCCATTTTGTGCAGCAGCTTTTGTATAGTGTTATCGCAAGAAACCGGATACTTAAATTGTACAGGTGATTGTATGATGACTAAGTATCAGTCTGTGAACCCCTTAAGGTAGGGGTCGGCAAACATTCTTTGTAAGGGCCAAGTAGTAAATATTTTAGGCTCTCCGGGCCTAGAGGCAAACTCGAGGATATTTATGTAGGTATTTTTTTTCATGTTATTTAAGTAGTATTCAACTGTTCTCGCTGAAAGGCTCATAGATTTAAATAAATCCATTTTCCCTGGACACATTTCTTCTGTTGCAACAATCAAACATGATTTAATTAACTCACCATCAGTAAACGGTTTATCTTCCTTATCTAAGAAATGAGCTACTCGTAAACTGACTTTAGTTGCAGCCTCGTTTTCATTTTTCATTTTCGTGAATAAATCGCATTGTGATGAGATATTCCGTTTAAAAGTTTCCAATTTTTCTGATCGTTGCTTTCCTGTGAATTGTGAATATTGTGTCTAGTGCTTGGTCTGATAATGACGACGTACATTGTACTCTTTTAGTACAGTTATAGTGTCACTGCACAATAAAAACAATGCTCTGTCATCTAATTCGATAACAAAATAATTCACACTCCACTCTGCCTTTTTTAAAAGCACGACATTCGAAGTCAACTTTTCTGTTCTTTTCTGGTTTTGCAGTGGCATGATGGATATGCAAGGGTAATCAAACGAGAACGAAATGTCGCAGAACAGCGATATGCGTGGCACTAGAAACGCTGCCGAATTATAACGGCGTGGCGTCACAGCACAAACCACCGAATGCGGAGATATAGGAGCGCCACATGCGGTCGTATCTCGCAGCTCCTCAACTCGGCGGTCAGCCGTTCCGTTATAGCGCGTACTTTGACATTTTGAAATTTTAAAGAATTTGAAAATGTAAAATCCACTCTTAGAGCTCGCGGGCCGTACAAAAAGAGGCAGCGGGCCGTAGTTTGCCAACCCCTGCCTTAAGGCAAAAGCTATTATAGCTGTCAAGAGTAATTTTTATATTTAGGAGTTTTGTTAAATAATACCATAAAACAGGACACTGCACTTTTTCTTAAAAATAATTGAAAGTCATTGTCAGTTTAAAAATCAATTTCCAAAGCATTCCCTTGCTTTGAAAAGTCACGATGAAAGAATAAGTAATTTGCAATAAGTCCTCCTACAGAAAAAAATAAATTTTTACAAGCCTATGCAGAAAAATAATAAGCTCCAATGGAAAATAAAATTACTAATTCACCCACATTAATAGCAGAAAAGCATTTCATCATTGCGCGATTAGAGTTCAACTTGATACGTGACTGCGTTTTACGTGGCTTTCTGGCTCAGCAGATAGCATGCGTGTCTTTAGAGGAAGCCGAACGAAGCTGGCTCGTTCCCCACCTGGCGCAAAAGGAAAGAATCTCAATATGTAAAAACTAAAGATTTTAAGAAATTTCTGTAAAAAACCCGAAAAGAATTTTTCTGAAATAAACGGAATTGCTATTATAATTACGTAAACCTGTAAAAATAGGGAAGTTTGAAGAAACTTTAACTTTTAAAAGCGGAAATTTCGTTATAAGACGGACACCTACCTGAAACTTTGTTACACGTTATTTTCAGTAATTTTCCGTGAATTCCCACCACTTATTTTTTTACAGTGTACAAAGAAAAAATACAGCTTCGAAATTCGCCGAGTTATGATCTGAATTTGGGCTGAGACACAACCAGTGTTATTTAAATCCAGGCCTTCTACGTCATTGCATTCTTTTGCGTCTGCATCGCCTTCCGGATAACACACAGGAAAAATAAGGAAAGTCATAATGTACACGTGGTATTTAACCATTTAAGCGGCCGATGTACCCCAAATTTTCCTGTGCTCCTCAAACAGAAGGATTCCCATAGTGACCGGGTTATAACAAAAGTTACAGCAAAGCAATTCCTTTCCCCCTTTCATCTCAGGAGTATCGAAAATCTGTCGCTGGGTGTAAGTGCCCTCTTACAGTCCTTAGTCTTAAAGTATGTAGTCTGTTTCCTCTGCAGTCCTGTGTTCTGTTTTCCATTACCCCAGGAATGATTCGGAAACAGTAGTCCCCGGACACGAACATCATGCCACTGGGTAGAAACAAATCACTCAAACATCTTTTCTCTTCTTTCTTAGGTTCATCGCCCTTTTCTTAGCATTCTTAGCGGAAAAGGTAATCAGACAGCAAGGATTAATGATAATCATACTTCCAAATTACCACTTAGAATAATAAACGTAAGGTAAAAGCAACGCTTTCTGATTCGCAGGTTCACTAGTTTCTATCGCGTTTGGCCCACTTTTCAGACAGCGAATATATTCGTTCGAGCTGATTTCAGCCTATTTGGTTAACCCCGAGTTAATTCGTTCCAGCCGGTTAAATGGTTAATTCACCAAGCAGAAGGGCTACAGAAAGTTTTCTAAATTGCGAAATCATTCTAACCTAAATATTACCGTTGTTACCGCTTGGTGTTTAGTTAGCAGTAAAGCGGTTTATGTAGCTGTAAGCTTATAAGCCGCTTCCTACGTCACACGTAGGACTGCACTACATCATGTTAGGACAGTCCTACGTCACACGTTCAAAACAATCTACCCCTGACATGCAGCAGTGCGTCCTTTTAACATCTGCTCTGCGATGTGGAAAGTAGCACATGACGTCACAGCTCTTCACTTTCTCAGTTTTTGATCATAACAAGCCCTTGCTAATGAACAGATGAATTTATACAAAATTAAGAAATATATTTCCTTTTGTTCCTTGGGTTATCTGTACAGAGAGGTGAGTGAGGTAAATAAATACGCAGTATTATGTTACACTCGTATTTTAGCAACGTTGATTTCCGCAATTAGTTGTTCATCTGTGTATTAACTCACTTACGAACAGTTGAAATATCAGAGCAGAACACCTGTGATTCCATTAAAAAACTTGTGGAACCAGAAAAGGCCGCCGCGGGCTCGCAGTGGTCTAAGCGATGGCTTCTGATTATTCGTCCGAGCTGAGTCTGGGTTCGAATCTCCAAGTGCCATGGATGTTGTGCTTGTCTTACGGCACTGTCTCTCTCTATTCCCTGGAGTCAATAGTCCTAAATTAGGGACGGGCGACTGCTTATAGCCCACTGAGTTCCTCACAGTGGTCGTTAAACCCTCAATCAGAAAAACAACAACAACAAAAAAAAACCAGAAAAGACTATGGAGAGCTCAATGGGATAAGCTTAGCTTTACTCGACACCATTTCTCATATATGCCGCTTCCACCAACGGGAAAGCAATAGAAGGTAATCTCGGTAAGTAATTCTATCAGAGGTCGCAGAAGCGATCAGGACATACTCTCGTCGAGTTTCCGGAGGCAGAAAGTTGTTTTCATCATGAACTCCTTTTCAAAGAAAATGCCACATAGGAAATGCACATAAAAGCATCCAAATGAGAGGACAAGTGAAACTTATTTCATTATGAGGAACAAGAAATATTGAGTTGTCCGGAAAGTACCAGCCAAATTCGCATAGCTTGTTGATGACTGGTGGCTACATGCCATCGTCCCTATATGTAGATGAGGCATCTACGTAAAAGGATGTGTGAGAAGTCCATGAAGTAGTTTGTGCTGGAAGCTGGGAAAAGACAAGAGAGTGGCTGTAAAGTCGTAGCACGATGAACGCTAATCCCTTGCATTTTCAGCATGTCATTCTTTACCTCTACAGACAGGGATTAAACGCAACGCCAGCTGCACGAGACATATGTGTTGTGTACAGGAACGGTGCTGTACAAAGGGTTTGCCAGATTTCGGGATGGTAACTTTAACCTGGAAGATTAAAAGCGTCCGAGAAGACTCTGTGCCACTGATGAGGACCAGTTCCGTGCACAGCTAGGTGTCAGCCCCATCAAACAAAAAGGGATTTAGCAGAGGCACTCAAACTATCGAAATCCACCATCCATGAGCATTTACGGCAGCTTGGGTACGTCGGTCGGTATGACATATAGATCCCACAAAATTTACCCGAGAGAAACTTTCTTGATCGAGTTTCCATCAGTGACAAGCTTCTAAAACGCAAAATAAAAACTATCTGTTTTTGATAAGATTGGTGACGTAACATGGATAGTTTATAACAGTGTGGTGAGGAAAAGGTCATGTTGCAGCGTGGTGATACACCCTTAGTGACCCCTAAAGTGGGACTACAGCCAAAGAAAATTTTGTTCAGTGTTTGGTGGAATTGTAAAGGTGTACTGACCTATGAAAGAAAAAAAATGTACTGACTTATCGAACAACCAGACGAGAAATAGCGATAAGTACTGCTCACAGCGAAATAATCTACATGCAGTAATCGAGAAAAAGTGGCTTGCTTTAGCTAACAGGACTGGCGTTGTGCTCCAGCAGGGCAATGGGAGACCTCGTGTCTCTTTGAAGACACGACAGAAGTTGCTATAGTTTGTGTGGGATGTTCTACGTCACGCGGCATGTTCTTCAGACATTGCTCCCTCAGACAACTATCTTTTCCGATCGCTTTAGGATTCCCTTAATTGCACGAGGTTCGATTCTTTTAGCCAAGTCAGAAATTACCTAGACGAGTTTTTTGCGCTGAAACCTTTGAAATTCTGTGAGGACGGAATCTTCAGCCTGTTTAACCGATGGCAAAAGGTTGTGCAACAACAGGGTACATATATATCGTTGATTAATGGTCTGTTGTTTTTTTTATACGTGACGTTCTTTCAAATGCTTTTTTCGGGACGAACTTTCCGGACAGCCCAATACGAAGAAGATGACAAGTTTCAACGCGTGGGTCAGTGGAACTGTTAAATAACGTTATGCAAACAGTTTTTGGAGAATAACTTACTGTATTTAATCAGTGCATCTTATGAATTTCTCAGGTATCAAGCACATGTATTCTAAACAAGAATGAACTGATAAGACTACGAATAACTCAAGAAAACACTAATGCATAACTAAAGTAACAAGAAAAGAAACATAATATACAAAAGGTTTCATCTATCATCAATACAGTAAAAACACAAGTGACAAAGATCTGGACATAGAGCCAAAAGAATTGATTGATACTGGGCAGCAGAAATACTTAATTATACACCAGGAGACCATGAAAGACAGAAAATAATTATATGAGGGATGGTCAGGTGAAATTATAAATTGTTCCAGCTCCAAATGGAAGAAAACTATTAATAAGATTCAAAGATATTGCCAAAGACTCGTCCATTCGTTGACTAAAAATGTTTGAATGCGCAAGTGAAAGTATTTGCACATGCATATAATATATACACATTCATAAATGCAGAATCACACTGCCACACAAGAAAACCCATTCGGAACTGTAGTGTGTGAATACTTGTGTTCTACGATAGTGTGTAGAAATACTTAGAGATGGTAGATTGCTGTTATGCTCAGTAGCATTGGATATATGACAGGGTTTGCAAAAGCAACATTAGGCAGATACAAACATGGGGCAGAAAAGGAACATCTCAGACTTCGAAAAAGGCTTGATTATATGTGCACAATCTAGCTTGGGTCACTACAGTTTGATCGCTGGAATCGCTTACCTTTCTAAAACTACCGCCAACGAGGTCCTTACAAAGTGGACACTGAAAAACCTGCTCATTCCCAAACCCTGAACTATGGCCGAAATGGCATATTCTAAGATCTTCAGCTGGCAGTATGTCACAGAGGGTACCAGAATAGGCACAGGTTTGTGTCCACACGCATATGAAGCGATATCAATAAGATGACTCATTCCTCATTTTAGTGAACAAAGTTTGAGGATTGATCTCATGAATTAGAAATGAAATATTTATATGCTGAGTGGTAACATCCATCATCACATATCTAAACCTTAAATATGAAATGCTATGGTCTAGAAATGTTAAAGGTCCTTTTTTTGTGTTTGGCTGCAAATATATACGTGATAAAAATGCATGTCGTACTTCAGAGTGCAATAGTAGTAAATGAACCCATTGCTTGCGACATTATCTGAGACCAGCAGTGAGATACATACATCCCCGTTGGGATTTTTTTTTTGTTATTTTTTGGCAATAATCCTAAAATTCTGTATAATAGTGCACATTGTCTTGATGTTTTTGTTTGCAAGGATTTATGGAGTAGGATACATTAGAACATTGTTCCTGTTTACCTAAAATGAGCCGTTGGGACTTGTTTTGTCAAGTTGAAGGAACTCTTGTGTAGAAAAAAATATCCCAACATTGATAGAGCAAGGGTTGAAGACACAATCATCCCACCGATGAAATTCAAATTCCACAAGTATGTTAGCATGACATGTAGAAATGGCATTTTGACATCTGGCTTTTTTTTTTTGTTGTTGTTATTAGGGACGGCCAGATCCCAGATCGACAGAATATCCCTGATCGACAGAAGGTTTGGGGAATAACGATGAGCATAGCTGTCCGTTTCGATTGGTCAGATCAAGAAGTTGGAAAACACAGGAAACCATTAAGTACTGTAACTTAAGCTAAGCACAAAAAGGCATTACATGTGTACAAATAGAGAGGGTGGAAGGAACAGCTAATCTAGTAGTAAAATTGGAACCCAAATAAAAGAAAGTCTTTTGATATTGGGAGCAAACTGCAGAACAAATTTTGTTTTACGATAGGAATACCAAGTAAAAACTAACTGGACCCTGGAGAATATGTGCCTAGAATCTCACAAGGTCAGAATGCGTAGATAGCAGAAAATCAAGAGAGAAAAAACCTTTCACACACGCGCTCGCGCACACACATAAAAATTACCTTACATCATTTGAATTTCGTTAAAAGTAAAATCATTAAGAGGCGAAGGAATTATCACATAATTACTACAGTTATGTATCAGACGAAAGCTGAGGATTTGAATTAGAAGAATGTGATCAAAGATTATTTCACCGCCTTTCCCAGACAATAATTAATTATACTTTTTTAACTTGTAAGTTTTAACATGAAAATAAACACTATTAATAAACACTATCTCATTACTTTTTAAATATTTTATTGCTCTTGAGAACAATCATTACATAATGCTGAACTGATTCCTGTATATATTGTTTTTGGCGTTACTTGTCAGTATACGTCATTCATACTCTAACCTCAGATAACTACAGATCATAGTTGGCAGTGTGATTCTGTTGAAGGCTCCTGTAGAACCTGTGCTGCTCAAAACTGTCCGTCTTGTGGCTTCTCAGGACACATCATTCATACTCTAACCTCAGATAACTGCGCAGCATAGCTGGCAGTGTGATTCTGTTGAAAGCCCCCGTCGAACCTGTGCTCCTCAAAACTGCCTGTCTTGCAGCAATTTTGCAGCAGTGTTTCAGGCTCCGAGGCTGTGGATGCATCTCGCACCAATTAGGAAAACAAACTTGGTAAATCTGACAGAGGTGCTGATGGTCAGGCATCTCATTCCTGACGCCACGGGGTTGCATAGATGCAGTTTCACAGAACTGCTGTCCATTAACAAAAGTATAGGGAAGAGCTCTCCAGAGCGTCTCAAAACAACCGCATATCCGTTTCACATCGTCAGGAATCAGGTCTGGGTTTTGAATGGCTTGATCCCAAAGTGATTCTCTCTTCAGTATTTCTAGGATCCATGCCAACACCGTGTACACCATAGCGGTGCGGTTGTCAAAGAAAACCGATTCCCATACTCGATCAACGGGGTTGTACTGTAAACTGTGTGGAAATAAAACAGATTTATTTTAGAAACGCTTTAAATGCAAGTTAAGTATCTGAAATTGATATTATATTTTCAATATTAAGTTTTTAGAACTTAAATTTTTCACCAGATACACCAAACTTTTGAATAACTCCTATAAAACACTTCTGCCTTATTACTGTATTAATTTCTCATCTAAGTAGAATAGTTAGCACTGCAAACACGAAAACTAGAGATATAGATACATTTGTGAGCAGCAATGTCTTATGCATGGGTAATTAATTTGTTATGACTGACATTTTTAGACACAGAAGTATTCACAAGTTTTTTAAGCAAGGAAAGGCTGCACTTTGAATTAATGTAACAGACATAGTCAAAAGTTTAGTAATGATTCCATAGTGATGGCAAATGCACTGGTTCTAAAGTTGTTCAACAGAAATGAAAAACCTAATTTGTGCAGTTTGCAATTATTGCAGCTGACAACCCTTTTCTATTCAATAACGAATGTTAAAAATTTTAAGTTTTAACACTTAAATGATTAGTTGAAAATGTGCTTTATATTCTAATTATTAGTTTCATATTATAAAGAATGATTGTAGATCATAAAGCGTTGCAGTCTGTGCAGGATTTGGTTCAAAAGTTCAACCACATTTTGTAACGTACCAGGAGATGTGACGTACCTGCCAGAAGGACGCACACGACATAAAGACAGATAGGAATCAGAATAAAACGTCCGCGTAGCTCAATTGGTAGAGCGACTTATTCCGGAATGAGGGGATCCGGGTTCGAATCCTGGCGTGGACAGAAATGACGGAGAAATTTACTTCGTTATAATTTCCACAAGAATGTTTCCAAAACGTCCTATACATCACTGACATTATGTTTTCCATAGGTTAAAGCGTTAGACACATTTTTGCGTCATTTAAGGATAACGTGACCTTAAATGAGTGGGATACGTTCCAGGTTTCCGAGAGTGTTATGCTGCTTTCTTGAAGTATCATGCAAATGTACTCAGTTGAAACCTAATGGAATGTGCTTTATTTATTTTAAGTGTTTATAACACATTTTAAAAGAGCAGTTCTCTTTAGGAAGAGGTAACCCACAACATCTGTGATCTTAGAGCATAACTAGCCTGTTCCGAGGTTGAATAGAGTTGTGTGCAATATCACACCCCAGTGCTATTCAAAGGATTTCAATAATCCCGTCCTTACTTGTAAGGCTGCTGGATTCAGAGGAAGAGTGGAATCCAAAAATGTTGAAGAAACATACCAAATTATAAAAGTAATACAACACAGTATTTCATCTTGTGAAATATGTCATTTGCATTTTGTGAATATATGAAGAGTGCATGTGTGTGCGCTCTCTCTCTCTCTCTCTCGCTCTCTCGCTAGAAGTGAAAGTGATATGTCCCTAATACTGCACGTTTTGTAGAGCTGTATGCTGTGCATTAGGTTGGGATATTTGTTGTTTTGTAACTCCAATAACACTTCACAAGAGCTACCGAGTGTTCCAATCAAGAACCCACCTTCGGAAAACAAAACTTTGTAATCATGAAATTCTCAAAAAGTTGATTATCTGTAGTTCAGGCTTGCTGGTCACAGGGAACAGCAAAAGCAAGAACAAAAGGAAAAACAACAATGTGTAGCTTTCTTGATATTTGAGGGGAAATTATCTACATATGTTCATGCATTTAACTGCCAATAGGTAACATTTCAAATCAAACACTATTAGAACTGGCAGAGAAATAAGAAAGTTAAAACATGAAGTGCAACCTGAGCCACCAGTTTTAGGGAACTTAGACCCATGATCTATAAGTTTTCTTGACATGGTAATTGTCCAAAGTAAAATTAAGTGCCCACTTGAGATGCCATAAGGAGACTCTGATATAGTCAATTTCTCTATTAGTATAAGCGATTTTTTTATAATTCAGCATTGGTGTTCTCCCTGACTTTTATTCTACTCAGTAAAGGAAATGACATGGAATCCAAAATATAGAGCAATTTCCTGGTTAATTGCTTCATGTTCTCCTTATGAGTTCTCCGTTTTCAAAAATCTGGGTGAATAAGAGTCCATCTTTGCATTTGTTTGGTACCTCCAAATTTAACTATTTGTCAACACATATCAGCAGTCTTAAAAGTACAATGTAATTATTGCTCTTATGTTTATTCATTTAATGAATCGTTTGCACCACAAAAATTCTTTGTTTACGTAAAAGTTAGGAAATGAAGAGTAATCCTTCGGTTAATGGGGAGGTAACTTGCTTTAAGTCATGCTACAATCCCAATATATAATTTTTGTAAGAAACTCCGCAATAGTTAGACTGCGACCCACATGGGGGGCAAATGGTGGTATTGCAGTTTTCTAGTGGATTGTGGGTCTCCTTGTTTTCTAATGGATTGTGGGCATACTGAGTCCCCTTGCGTGGACTCAATATGCCCTACCTATGTTAAATTTTAGGGTAAACTTATGTGCATGAATCTTTCAGCATTTAAAGTTTTTTACTTCTGTAGGCATCTCAAGGACCTTAGGAATCATCCGTTCATAAGCCAGTTCCATTGACGGGGAAATAAGTGAACTAAAAGGACAAACATCACCTACCATTCTCATTGTATTCTTTTCCTTTGGTTAATTCCAACCAGGTGGTCATAGTAACCGTCAATTTGGTTGTGATGTACATAGAAAAATACCAAATGTGTCTTGCCTGGAAGTTCTCTGTTTTAAAAGAAAACAAGCTTTCTAATACTGTGAAAAGAATTATTTTTTTGAAATGAAAGTGCAATTCAGCGTGAGATTTTTTTAAACCAATTCACCACTTTAGTGTTTAATTACACTGAGATTCATCATATCATAGATGACATGCACACGAAATGTTTCTCGTAGTTGATGCTATATGATGCAAAATAATCGTTCAGACATTTTTTGAATCGCGTGTGTGGTCTTTCAGAAAGGCAAAGAGTCAGAAAATATAGAAGGCACATTTATGCCCCTAGAAGGAAAATCGTGAATTATTTGAAGAGAATATGCCAAACTATTTTGTACGGTGAATGATATTTACTGCAAAAATATTCCTTTCATTAGGATTTTTAACAGCGGGCATACAGAAACAAGATAGTTGTCGAGATAAATAGATGTTTTTATAAACATCCTTTTATAACATGACTGTGCATCGGAAAAAGGATTTTTCAAATATAGCTAAGAGGAGCAGAGAGTGTGGTGCCCAAAGAAAAAAATGTATTCTAGCAATTCAGTTTTCATTCAGTAAATCTTTATGGCCATTGCTGTAGAAATGGTGTGGATCTGAACTAACTCCAAATTTCTGCAACAGCGTTGAAGAAGTATACTGTTTGTATAAAATATTTGTTATTCTCTCCTGGTTAGTGTAATAAATGTAAGAATTTACTTTTGTTCACTGCATGAATTTAACAGTAATTAAGTCATTAAATACTTACCTAAGCTGCTTAGTGAAGAAGTCTACGTAATCCTGTGGGTAGAGAGAAACAGCGCGACCAAAGTCAGGAGGATAACCATTATTCAGAAGGTCGATGACAGCTGATGGAGACCCATATCTTACAGCACTGTAGACTGGCAGAAAGGGAAGTAGGCCACTCTCTCTACTCTCATATGTGCAGCACATTCCTCCAATGCTGAACTCGTTCATACTTCGGTGATAAAAATAAAAGGCCACGTAGCATTCTTTGCAGCTTTCAGATCTTGCGCTAAATTCCCGTGGGTCTTGCTCAATGCAATTGTAAAACATTCGCTCAATCTGCGCATCTCTTCCACTGAAGCTCCTCATCATCTCAAACATGTTGTCGATTAGACGGCGTCGACAGCTCACTCTAATCATCTTATCTTTTCTCATCCTTGCCACCTGAAACCAAATTGCCTGGAAAGTGGGTTTTCTTTCCATGCTGAGAATGTGCTTACAGATCTTTTGAATCGTTTGAATGACTGCTGATCCGTCTTCGTCCTGCCAGCAGATTGAGTGCAATAAATACCTGAGCATGTACAAGCGTTTATCGTTTTCTGGAAAATCAGAATTTCTCGGGGGGAATAATGGATCCGGTAACTCTGCAGTATGATGGCACAAATGATGTGATTCAAAAGTGTGCATGATCTCAATATCTGAATCAGACAGTTGTTTCCTTAAACAGTGTTTGCGAACTGGCAGATCAATTTCCTCATATTCCTGCATGTTTGGAAATAGAAATGTGCCTGACAAAAATTTGTGGACTGTGAAACTTGGGTTACTAACTGAACCTGGAATGAAATGAAAAAAAAAACAGAAGATCAATTGAAGTGTAAAGAATAACTGCAGCTTTACTTATTCTAGTTATTTCTACAGTCTTTCAGCTTAAAGGACACTTTAAATGGATAGGATCAAGCTTATTTGGGGGGGGCGGTATTCAAGGTTCCATATCCAGAGCCACAATTCCAAAGCAATTTGTCAAAATATACCAAAAGGGCTTGCATGTAAGTAACTTTAATAAGAATTCAGTATTGGCAAAGAAGAAAAGCACTGCTACAAACTATTAAAAACATGTTTTGTAAAATCTTTATGTATTTCTTTAAATAGAAAACCTTTCACATGAATAACACTCTGCACATAATATCTTTTAGGATTGTTATGAATTACTCACAAAACTTTAAAAACAAAGAAATAATTAAGATCATGAAAGCCACCTTACTTTAAATGACTGCTGCAATCTAAAATAAATCTATTCCGAAAACCAATTTTTTAGGACTGTCAATAATCCAAAATTAAAAAGAATTTCGATTTTTGACAGTTATTAGAGAAAATGTCTCAAAATGGATACAGCCCAGAGAAAATCAGAAATTTCCTTTGAATGACTCCCGTTTGAATCTCAAAATACATCCTTTAAACACTCTTTTTTAAAATATTCAAATACTCAAAATTAAAAGAATTTCGGAACTAATTTTTGGAACAGTACTTCCAAAGTGGATTTTGGAAATCCAAATCACCATTATTTAAAGCAATTTTTTTTCGCAATTTCTTTCTTCCTAAGAATAATTTTGTGAATGTGTGATTAGCAACAGCACAAGGAATATACCACATTGAGTGTTAGTAACAGAAAAAAATTCTTCCTTGAAATGTACATTTTTCGAAAACCAAAAACAGTGACCCTTCCAACAGTGTTTTCAGTGCTTTAGCTGGGTAATGAAAAGAAATCTTATTTGCATCAAGGTGAAATCAATGCAACAATTTATGATTTGAAAATTATCAAAAATAAAAAGGGGAAAGAATAATAACAAATTTACATTTTATATTGTGCATATAACAGTTTCAATTTCATGATGTATGAATTCAACCTTTTGCAGCTGTCTTCCGTTTTTAAGGAAAGCATAACTACAACTTCTGGTTTACCCAACCTTTCGCATTTAACCTTCTCACTAGTTACATACAGATAAATGAATATAATCAGCACATAAAACTGTGGGTCTTGTAAACCATAATGCGTTGTTTACATTGCTGAATACATAATATTTCACCTTATCAGATAGGAAGACTCTTTTTACGAGTCTGTTCTTACTTACAATAAGAGTAGATGAAAAACGGTGAAGATGAAGAATGAAGATTTTCTGAAATATGTCTCTCTCATTGTTATTGTACAATTAATACAGATATTTGACGTGGACCAGGAACATCAGACAATTTTTTCCGTGACTCACTTATAAACGTGGAAAGAGCGAAGGACTTTGTTTGATGTTCCTGGTCCACGTCAAATGTCTGTATTAATTATTCATTCGCCTTCTAATTATTTCTTCAGTTGCTGCTTACCATCTTTGGTGAATCCCCAGCATTGTGCGGGGGCTTCAAGAAGCAACCTGCTAAATTGGCTTGGCAGTTAGCGTGTGTGAGTCCAGAGGAATTCGAGGCCGCTGTAGTGTAGTGGAAGCATATCCAGCGCGTAAGTGGAAGACTCTGGGTTCGATTCCCGCTGGCGGCCAATGAGAATTTTTCCGTGACTCACTTATAAACGTGGAAAGGGCGAAGGCCTTTGTTTGATGTTATTGTACAACAATGAATCAACCTAAGCTGTTCATTGGTTGCCAACAACAATAAGATTTCATTGTCTCCCCATTCCTGACTATGACACAGTAAATAACGCATTCTCCTCTGTGAATTAAGAAAAAAACGGGAACTTTTAGAGGGAATCTATCATGCAAATCTTCGAATTAGCGATTCTATAATCAATAAAATTCTTGTGAGACTACAACATTAACTACTTTTTTTTTCATTTTCTCCCACTGCCACAAATTAATCGACCAAGTTTTAAATAATGTTTTGTCCAATTACATTGAACTAAGTTTAAGTTACAAAAATTTTAAGATGTAAAAGAAAAGAGCAAAAAACGAAAGATGCTACCCAGCGCTGACTAAGAGAAAGCCTGTGTTGCTGTAAGAAAAAATTCGTTAAAGGTGTTAACTAACACTAAACTCAAATGAGGAATGAAGATTTTGTGAAATATCATTGAGTACCTCATAATTATTGCACAACAATGAATGAACCGAAGATGTTCATTGGTTGCTGAGAACAATAAATTATTTCTTTGTTCTCCCCTCCCTGACTATGACACAGTGAAAAATCGCAATCTCCTCTCATTAATACACGGAAAAAGGGCAACTTTTTGAGGGAATACCGTGAAAAACCTCAAAAGGTGTCTGACAAGACAACGGTAAAAATGAGTTTAGCTATAAAGCCGAAATTTACATTAGGGATTCTATAATCAATAAAATTCTTGTGAGACTATACCATTAACTATTTTTTTAATTTTACCCCACTGCTGCAAACTAGTCTAATAAACTCTAAATAAAGTTTACCAAATCTCGCTGAATTAAGTTTAAGTTATAACCATTCAAAGATGAAAAGAAAGAGAGCAGAAAAAAAATTCTTACCTAAACTAAAGCTAGGTGAAGAATGAAAATTTTATGAAATATCACAGAGTATCTGATAACTATTGCACAACAATGAACGAACCCAAGATTTTGATTGGATGCCAAGCACAATTAAATTTTATTGCTGCCCCGCGTCACAGCTATTTAATACATAAATTACATCATATCAGTTTCTCATACACTGAATGGTGACTATATAAAACGTAGTTTTACACGCTGAATTCTCAAAAAAAGGGCTCCAACAGTTTCTATCACCCTCATAGTTTGAGAAAATTATGTTTTTAAAGCAAAAGTACCAATTTTGCAAAATATGCAGAAAAATATTACAGTTTTAGAAGTTTTATTGCTTTAGCTGAAGAATTGATAAGGGTCTAATAGTCATCTGCAAGCATGTGTTGGATCCCTTTCCCCTAGTATCACAGGTCCCCATAGTAGCAATATCCCGGGGCAACCTCTCTCCGTGCTCATCGCTGACGTCACCAAGGTTTTGGGAGGGAACGAATCGAAGATGCTAGAAAATAAATTTTTAATGACAAAAGCAGCTGTCGTGTTACCGAGCTCATAAGTCGAGCGATATCGAGTTGTGAGATTTTTAGTTTAATTTTGATTCTTATGCTGCTCTCTAATTTAAAAGAGACATCCCCAAACCATCGTATTCAAAATTATGTCTAGGTCACTCTTTCCCATCACGATTGGATTCTGATTGTACAAGGATTTAGCTTCTGAAAAAAATATGGTATCGTGCAAGCAGTAACTCATTCAAACAAATGATAAAGCTAGCCGAAAGAGGGAAATTAACTTTTGTTTGGTATAATATCAAACAACGATGAAAGCTAATTTGATCGTTTTTAACGAACAAAATTAATTTAAGTCCCCGGATTTAACGGGAGCAAGAAAAGCTAAAATGATCACTTTTAAAAAGCAACCTGTTAGGTTTTTGTGTATCGTGGAACCACCTATTATAGTTTGGTCGTTCTCGTTTTGGTGTGGTGTTGTTGAAGTATTTATTTAACTCACTCGTAAAATTTGTTGATGATACCTGAGTGTATTTCACCTTTTACTCGCTGCCAACAGTCCAGAATGACAGTAGAGTCTGGACACCCTTAACTTCTATTTCCAGTCACCTCAGAGAAGTAGCGAAGAATCACGCATTGCGTACACACACAGAACTAACATCTTCAAAGGCATAACACTTTAATCTATTTACATGCCGTTACAGTTGCTGAACTATTTACAACGATGATGGAGAATATCACCAAAATAGAGGTACACCTTGTTGAGGTATTGAATCTGCCAAGTTCCTTTTCAAAAATCCAGATCGTCCACAGCTGTGAGAGTTCCTTATAGATAGATACACACACGGTCCTTAATCATGATAGTCAAAAATCATTATGTTACAGTCTTTTTCCAACCGCTGAGCATCTAAATGTACTTATTTGATACCGCACACGACCGGCTTGCATTATGACCACCTGGTCCTCGGCATCCCCTGCTCTCCGCGTCCTTTCACCTTCCCATGACGTAATATAAAATGCCCCTTCTGCTGTTGCTATGGTCTCTGTTAATTTCGCTCTCCAATTCTTAAAAACTCCCAGATTCTCCCTGATTCTTGTGACCTTGTCACAAAGATGGATGCAGCTTCTTCCTCTCTTCTCTCTCACTCAAGAATGGTGTCCCATTACCCGAGTTCAGAGTTTCCTCACTGTACTTTTTTTCTCTTCTTGGAATTCAACATTACCACTGATTTTCTTTCACTACTTGAAATTTTTGTCTTCTATTTTCTCTATATCACTCCACGTCTCCACACAACCTAAAAACATTTAATGGAATTCCATATTAAACGAGGACGAGGAAACCTGCTCCACCCTGTGGTGGAATATAGGAATACAAATGATGGCATACGGGACAAAATTGCAACAGCGGAAGGGAATCATTGAGTGCTAGTGGAAGAATGTTGATGTAAAAGCAATTGGTAGGGATTACATAAAAGGCTCAACAAGATAGTTGTACAAGAGACTCTCTGTGCCACCCACTGCAAAGAGTTATATTGCGTCAAAAGAGATAAAATACGCCATCTACACCTAGGGAAAAGGAGGATGGTTGAGACTCGCGCGCATGTAAGTGGATTTCTGGGCGAAAATTTCAGAGACAGATAGGAGAGTAATAGACTGGGAATATCTCCAGAGGGGAAACAGGATACATTCCTGGAATCAAATCCATTGCCCTCTTCACCCTCTAAGCGATAGGTTCGTTAGGAGGATCGGTGCTGCTTTTGCTTTATGTGTAGTTAAACAGCGGTCAGCTTAATATTCTTGAGATTTAATTAACTGCAGTATTATTGTAGTTAATTAAATCTTTCAAACACATTCAATTGTTACGAATATATAATATGAACGTATATACACTGAGTGACCAAATTTCTCTTTGCCAAAAATAAATAAAAAAATAAAGCCGTTCGACCCTGGTGAAATTCCGCATGCAAGTACCTCAGAGTCGAATATGCAAATGATTAAAAAATAATGACCAATGACGAAATAGTGGCCCGCCTCGGCACATAGGAACCCCGCATCGAGGGCATATTAAGAGCAAAGCTCGCACCCAGAGGCAATTGTGAAAGCGGATGGCGGTTGTATTAATCTCCACGGACTGTTAGGATGGCTCGACATCGGATCCCTGCACAAGACCAGCAATTGACCTGGTTTGAGAGAAGGCGTATAATTGGGCTGAGAGAGGCAAGTTTGTCAAGTCGTCTTGTCGCCAGGCATTTGGGTCGAAGCAACGGGACAATCGGACGACGATGGCGCCAATAGGTCGAGGAGGGCACAACCCAGCGGCACGTGGGCAACGACAGAATACGAAGATCGGCAGCACGAATAGAACTGTATTCATCGGTCTCAACCATCTTCGGCCATGTTAAGCCATCTACAGGTACAGAAGTGGCTAGCCGAACCGTTGCCAGATGACTTGCGGCACGGGGACTACATTCGAAGTAGCCACTCCGCCGCCTACCGCTGCTTGAGCATCGCTGCCTAACGCTTCTTGAGCATCGCCGCCTAACTCTTCTTGAGCATCGCTGCCAACGATTGCAGTGGTGTCGGGCCCGATCAATGTGGGATAGTGTTCAGTAGCGTCGTGTTGTCTTCAGTGATGAATCACGGTTTGCACTTGGAACCATACGTATCTCGAGACGGGCCCTGCAGCGTACGGATCCTACGTTTACCGTGGAAAGGCACACGACCTGCACACCGGGAGTGACTGTCTCAGGATCCATTTCCAACGATAGCCGGACACTTTAGGTAGTCCTCCGTACCACCATCACGGCTCAACAGTACGTCGAGGACATTTTACGACCTGTTGTGTTGTCATTCCTGTCGCAGTACCAGCGAGAAATTTTTCAACAGGATAATGTCCGGCCACACATGGCACAGCTCTCCTAGGCCTGCCTCCGTAATGTCGAGACCCTTCCATGGACAGCCCGATATCCCCACCTCTCACCCACAGAACATGTTTGGGACATGACAGGACGCCACGCACGCCCATCTCAGAACGTCGGGAACTGGCCCACAATTTGAACGCCATCTGGAATGCTATACCTCAGGATATTATCCATGAAATGTATGAGTCTATGTCCCGCGGGGTAAGCGCTTGTATCCGAGTCAGAAGTGGCGCTACAACGTAGTGACTTGTTCCACCCTTGTCGCTATTTTTCCGAATAAATGACCCGAGTGTCCTGGAATTGCAATCATTTCCTTTAATATACATGTACAGTACAATGCACTTACCAATTTTCATCGTCTGTTGCGCCCAGGGTGGAACCATCTCAGAAACAGCAGACTTCGTGAGCTGTTCGCGAGGTGCTGTTGTAAGGGTATACCAAGAATGGATTCCTGGCATACCGAGTACCTCCCGACGTCATAACTGTGGAGCCCCAGAGAAGAACTCTAAGGAGGTACGTGAGTGGTTCCAGGAACACGACAGCGATGTCTGCGTTCTCCCTTAGTCGGCGAAATCGCCCGACATCAATCCCATAGAACACTTGTGGGACAATTTGAATCGACCGGTTCGACGTGCCGACCCACAACCACATCATCTCCGAGACCTCCGTGCTCTACTGCAGTCCAAATGGGAACGTGTGTCTCGGGCAATCTTCCAGGGCATCATTGCATCCCTGCCACGCCATCTCGGTGCTGTCATCCAGGCCAAGGGTGGTTAGGTAGGTGGTCATATTATTCTGATACGACGGTGTATGTGGAATTGATTTTAACGTTCTTTTCAACTTTTCTTAATTTTAATTTCCCATTGTACGAGAAACCAGTCATAATCATGAATCCTTTGCTGAAACTTTCTTGGATTCTTCGAACCAAGTTTTTTTCTGCTCTTTAGCGATAATAAATCGACTTTTTTTGTTTCAGTCGTTTAGGTAGATTCATGCTTCATCAACAGACAGAAAAAAATGTCCATGTCTCCAGTTAAATGATTTTCATGCAGAAGTCTACACCTTGTTCTGCGCTCAGCTACGTGCCTAGGCAAAAGGCAGTGGACATGTTTTTAGCGTGTATTTTTTTTTCAGATTCAAATCTTTGTTTATTACCTTGTTTACAATTGATACAGAGATTTTTAACGACTTAGCGATTGCTCTTTGGGTCGGTGGATTTTCTTTTAAGACCAGAGACCTTACTTTTGAAATAGTGGCAAAAATGCATAACTTCTTTGGACATTCGTTTGGCCCTGCTAAAAGCAATGCTTAACGATTTTCCTTCTGATTAATGATATTGCTTATTTTACATTAAGAAATGCTAATTCCATTATTTTCACAGTTTTTTAATTACAGAATACGAATATTTCTCTTCGTAAAGACCGAAAACATAACATATACACAGCTTGTTTACGTGGGCCATTTTCTTAGCAGACTATATTTAATTGCAGCAGATGTTTCTTTCGTGTTCATCTAATACGTTGTTGCCAGCTTCAATACTTTGAACTTCTGAGTCAAGTCAAATCCGAAAATATCTGCTCGAAAATTAACGGAATATTGCAACGACGACTGGTAAGACCGTGCGTGCCGGGACTGTAAGAATTATTCAATCTAATGGATTTAATGGCAGAGTTCTCAGGAGAAAGCATCTAATAACTTCAAAAAATCAAAACAAGTTAGTAAAATCATGCAGTGCATTGATTATGATACGCTTTCCAACATACCAGAAATCATTACTCAAGTTATGAGGATAATGGCTGTGGAATAAATCTCGCTCCCGTGCCCTTACCTTTGACCCCATCTCGATGATATTCAACAGAACTGGTTAAGTATACCTCAGGAACAACATGATCAAGTTTTGTCTTAATCGAAGCATTTTACCTAAGTTATGACGCATAAGGGCGATGGAATGGATCCCGCTCCTATGTCCTGACCTTTGACTCCATTTCGTCCATTTTCAATAGGGTTCATCCCCTACCACATACTAAAATTTCATCGAAATCGAACCATTTTTACGCGAGTTATCGTGCGGACAGACAGACAAAGCTCGAGTACATACGCTTCTTCAACATACGGTTTGAAAGCGTTAAAAAGACCTAACTTTGCCAAAAAGTATAACAACAAAGACTGATTTTTGGGAAAAAAGTCCTATTTACCGACGAAAGCAAATATATTTCCTGGATCTAACGGTGGAAAAATGAAGAAATAAAACCCGAAATTTTGGATCCTACAGTCAAGCATGGTGCAGGCAACTTAAAGGTTTGGGGATCTATGGCGGCGGCTGGGATTGGGAAATTAATTTTCATCAAGGGTACAATGGACCGCCTACAATACTTGAAGATATTGAAGGCCAACTTACAGACATTTGTCGACAGCTTTGGACTTGGAAGCATTTGTCCTTTCAGCAGGAAGCACACAACCAGCCAAGGAGTGGCTGCTTTATAAGGAACCTGAGCAGCTCCATTAACCTCCCCGGTCACCGGACTTAAATCCCATTAAATACCTATGAGATAAACTTGAGAGAAGAATTCGAAAACATGCTATCTCTATTCGGGAATCTTTGAAGGAAGCATTAACGTAGGCATGGTGTGAAATTTCACCGGTACCAGAAAATCTCTTGTACCACAAAATTCCAGGGGATTACAAGTAGTGATTGATACAAAAGGAGGGCCTACACGACATTAATTTGTTTTCCAGAGGTCTTAATCATGCAAATTTCTAATTTTATGTTATTTGTATTCAGACTTTTGTGACACGTAAATTCGTTAAAAATATGTTTCTATATTTTATATAGAAACAATTTCTCCTTTTATATGTTCTCTACATATTTTCTCCTTTTCTTAGACAAACACATCTGTACTCGTACATACTTAATCTCTTACTACTGTATAACAAATGTATAATTTCTCAAATTCTTAGTTTCTCGTATAATGCTGCTTTGAAGGCTGTATGTAGATTTGTGTGACTGAGTGCATGTATACATGCATATATATATAAGGAAAATTAATATACTACTCATGTAATATAAACTACAACAAAACCGCGCTGTGCTGCAGGTATTAGACGTAGATAGTGCATGCAAAAGAATATTAACACACAAGCAACGAACCTTCATAAAACAACTGGGGCCTTATAACTTTCAGATGATGAAAAGCACAATAAAAGAAATTATTAAACAACAAAATAAAGTAAGTTATTATAAATACACACTCAGGACCCCTAGACTACCCTTCAGGGAAAGACATCCAGAGGCCTTGAGCAGACAAATTTAGTTCAGGTTTCGTGAGAATGCCAAAAATCTCGAAAAAAGCAACAACAGACGTCCATTTTAAAATTTTGTGTTATAAATTTCAACGCATTCTGTCTTCCCTAACTGAACTGTAAGATATACAACAAGTTAGTAAAATCATGCAATGCATTGATTATGATACGCTTTCCAACATACCAGAAATCATTACTCAAGTTATGAGGATAATGGCTGTAGAATAAATCTCGCTCCTGTGCCCTGACATTTGACCTCATTTCAATTATATTAAACAGAATTGGTTCAGTATACCTCCGGAACAACACACTAAAGTTTTGTCGCAATAGAAACATTTTTACGCAAGTTATGAAGCATAAGGGCAATGGAATAAATCCCGCTCCTATGTACTGACCCCATGTCGCCCATTTTCCATAGGGTTCCTTCCCAGGTGGTCCCCTACCACATACTAAATTTTCATCGAAATCGAACCATTTTTACGCGAGTTATCGTGCGGACGGACGGACGGACAGACAGACAGACAGACTGACATAGCTGGAGCATATACGCTTCTTCAACCTACGGTTGGAAAGCGTAAAAAAGGAACCATTAAAACTAAAAATTAACTATAAAACTACTTACCAAAACTGTAATACACCTAAAAAATAACCCCCGTAACATAAATCCTTCCACTAAACTTCGCTTGACACAAATGTAAACATTCATAAAGAGTCAAGGTTAAGACCCAAATCCAAGTCAGAATATCAAACTCCAAGCGTGTTCAGAAAATCTCTGTGGACAAATTTAGCTGCTCTTTACCAAGTACGTTCTGAAATAATTCAATAATTGGTAATGTCGAGCAAGTGTTTTAGGGGATTTAAAGAATAGATGTTAAGAGTCTCCGGGGCTACTCGGAGGAAAAGAGTTTCCAGTGTGGCACTAAGAAATGATTAATCCAAAGATATTTCAGGGTGTAATGTTACAAAATCTAATCTTGAAGGACGAGTGCAGATTGTAAGTAGATAAGAGATTACAAAAATAAAATTTACAAAATTTAAACGGATAAAAAAAATTTAGTGGAGAAAAGCATTTTCAACTGTTTGGTGGTGTTATCTCTATTATTGCAAATGCGAGTAATACGTAGAAATTGAGATATAATAATATTTCTGTGTATTGTTCATGGAATTCTTGAAGTCCAAACACTCAGCAATTTAGGACTGAATTCAAAACTTGTTCTTTTATCAAAAACATCTATTGAGAATCTTCCATGCCTTAGTGTAATATGTAAGTCCAAAAAAGCAATCATAGAATTCATGTTTGTTTTTTCTAGAACCAAACTTAGGGGATAACAATCTTGCAAATCAAAAATCTTGTTTTGAACGCTAAAACTAATAAGGTCATCAACATACCTAAAATTGTGTACATATTCCACATCAAACTTTCTCTCATAAAAATGCAGAAATAAATTGGCTAAACGGGCTTGAAAATGAAGTACCCATGGGGATACCTTATTTTTGAATCGTTATTCTGTTTTTATCATATATGTAGTTGTTGAATACACAATTATTATATTGGCGACCCCAATATTCCTTGCTTACCTTCAAAAGGGGACCAAATTCATCATAATATCATTGGAGAACTTTATGTTGATCCGGTAAATCAATAGAAGTAAACAGATTGTTTAAATCATGTGTGCTAATTTCACATTTAAAAGGTTGATTATCCTTGATAAACTGCAGGACTTTTTTATTACCTGTAATAACACAAGTTGCGTCCTGAATATTATCGTAAATAATCTGTAACAGATCTTGAAGAATTTTACCAGCCTTATTATTGTAACTATTGAAACCACGGGTGATGAATCTGAAACGCACTGGGACTTTATGAAACTTGGGAGCAGCAAACATATGTGGAAATTCAATCTTGAATTCCCTAATTTTTAATAATTTAAAAAAGCAAAAACCTTCTTAATAATCTTGATATCAGAGAAATTTTCAGCTTGACAGGTATTTCCATTACTCAACTCTTTTGTCAAAATTTCATAATATAATTTTTTGCATATGAAAGCAAAATTACTACTACACTTATCAATGGGTGTAATAACATGCTTGTTTTTCAGCTGTTCGTACAAGAGATCCTGCTGCCCCATATACTGCCTTTCCTGGCGGGGCTGCCCGGAGCCATTTTCCAACAAGATAACTCCCGTCTGCACACGGCTCGGGTTTCTCAGGACTGTCTTCGTAATGCTTCGACACTTCCGTGGCCTGCCAGATCGCCTGAGCTCTAGTCCATCGAGCACCTGTGGGACCAGATGGGACGCCAGCTTTTTCCGTGTCCCAATGTTCGTGATTTAGAGCGTCAGTTAAAAGAAGTGTGGGCCACTCTGTCCCAGGATAACATACGGCGTCTCTTTGACTCCATGCCGGACGGTATCACCGCATGTATACGAGTACGAGGCGGTCCGACTCGGTACTAACGCTGACCGGAATGTGTACCGTATGTCCGCGGGTAATCGTCCTGCTGCTGTGATATTGTAATCACTTCTGTTCTCAGTATGTACCATCTCACTACTAAAATCTCATTTTAATCCGATGACTCCTTCTTGGCGCGCGGATTTTTATGACAATGAGTGTACATATACAAAAATAAATCTTGATGCTAACCCTAAAAAAGTCAAATACATTTAAATCGTATTAATTAATAAAATGTCTTATGAATGAGTGTGTCTTTTCCTATTATATGTTGTTAGATTTGTGCTTTTTGTTGGCCAAAAGTAAGACACACTTTCTCACAATTCCACTCTGTGGACTGTGAAAAAATTATATACAATTTGCATAGAGCGTCGGCTTCCTTTTCTGTAAGGAAAGGACTTCTGGATGTGCTCAACCGATGTTGCCATCGCAACACACCGTTTAAGATGTATTCCGTTACTTTAAATCGCAGATATCCTCTGTAGTGGAATAGCAGTCCCTTTTTCTATCTTTCTCGTTCTTCGTTTTGAATATTTTTTGAAGCAGAATTCGCGGAATGAGTTGCATGAAAGGTAAGTACACAAAACGCTTTCTCGGCTTGAGAAGCCTTTTGAGGTTTGAGGTTTTCTAAAAATTGAGAATTGTGCAATCTACGCCGCCTGTGGACAGTAGGTCGAAATATTTTATTTCCATATTCATATGGACTGCTTTTTCTTCCTTACACTTTGAATATTTCTTTTTTAAATGAGTCTGTATACACAAATCACGTATGCATGCAAATTAGAAAAACAAGAGTTTATTTTTGGCGTAGAAGTTTGCGCTTTAAATTCTTGGGCCATGATCATGCGCTTTAGAATTTTGAACTAACCGTCTTAGTAAAAGTAACAGTTCTCCACTGAATAGCAAAATCAGCTACTGAAACCGAGAACCTTATCCTGAAATTCCAACAACGGTATTCTATTTCAGAATTTTCCAGAGAGGATGATGGTTACTACACTATGTGTTGGATTCTGTTTCCAACGAGTGGCACTGCATCATTTACCATCCCAATAAAGATATGCTGCTAAACCAATTAAAAAGGAAATCCTGATCTTTCTAGAATTATGCTTTAGGAGCTTCGATAAAAATGCGCTAAAGAATTTGCACTTTACTTCCTTTATGAGTTATTTTCACTTTCCAGAAAGTCAGTAACATTGAAAATTATGACAATGTCATACAGAACGTCAATAGGGGCAAGCATTTGGGTAACTAATAATAGTTTCAATATTGCACCTCGAGATTTTACACACATTCCAAAAAACATTTTACCACCTACATGTCGGAAAAGGTAGGCGGTATACCATATAGATAAGAAGTGCATAACATGCAAAGCACAGTGGATTGAGCAAGTATTCTTTGGAACAAATAAAAAACATTTGACTAAGAGCTAAAGCAGTCTACAACAGGCTGTTGATGATACAACATGCATTGCATTTCAAAACACAAAAATGCAGTCTCAGTATAACATGAGAGACCCACGAGCGATGAAACAAGCTCGGATCCGTTGAGGAATGCCGTTGATATATTTACCCAGCAGCTCTTGGTCCATTAAGGCTTATTCTTGAACAACGGCTTGTCGGAGCTCGTCCTTGATTGCGTTCTCTTCCATCGCAGGGCGACCTTCAGACACACTTACGCGTTCCCGACAGGGTTTGTATCCGGTGGAAGTACTGGCCAGTCCATCCGGGTGATGTCACCGTTTTGCAGGTAAGTGCTAACCAGACGCTCTCTGTGTACTCGGGCGTTATCTTAGAGAACGAAATCCGTGCCGACAGCGACATGTAGAGCTTGAACAGTAAGTTCCAGAATGATGTCCCTGTACGATATTGCAGCCATCACTCCGTCAATGCAAAGGAGGGAGTTCTGCGGCCGCGCACGATCCTGGCCCAAAACATGGTGAACTTCCACCATGTTGAAGACGCGGAATGGCATGTCGACGTCGTGACGTTTTACCAGGTTTACGCCAGACTCGTACACTATTAACTTCGGGGTCAGACATATCGGGGTTTCACCCGTAAACAGTACGTTGTGTCAGACCACCGGTGTCCACGTTAGGTTGACATTTGCCCATAGGCACCATGCTCAAATGTGGAGTCCCCGACATAGGCGCCTTGGACGCAGATGTGCATCACGCAGCCTATTCTGCAAGGTCTGCGTCGACACGAGAGTTCTGGTGGTTGATGCGAAGTTATTGCAGAACTAGAGTGCTGTCCTTCTGCGGTTCCTGGGCGCCGAAAGACAAAGAAACCGGTCATCGCTCGGTCTGGTTACCCAAGGGTGGCCTGTCCTTTGCCTGTCGTTCACATTTCCTACTCCTGGTAACGTCGCCACGTCCGCAAAACACCAGTATGGCAGCACCCCATCTGCCGTGCAATTTCTCGAAAATGACAGACCTTGTCGTCAGAAAGTCACGATTCTAGGACGTACAAACGTTGGAATAAATCTAGCCATCCTTGCCTTCGCCGACCCGATGGCGCAGTGGTCTAAGCGCTGGCTTATGATAATTCATCGTTGCTTGATCCGGGTTCGAATCTCGGCGAGGCATGGTGTCGTGTTTGCCTTACGGCATTGGCTTTTTTCTTTCCCTGGAACAAATGGGCCTAAATTAAGGACGGGAGACTGCTTGTAAACCAATGATATATATATATATATATATATATTGGCAAAT
Organism: Macrothele yani; assembly: GCA_039090855.1. NCBI lineage: Eukaryota > Metazoa > Arthropoda > Arachnida > Araneae > Macrothelidae > Macrothele > Macrothele yani. The sequence goes on from CM077012.1 coordinate 7,014,108, forward strand.
ACATCAGAAGCAAAAATTAACTCTTACGCCCCCTGGTGGCCAAAATATTCTTTACCAAATATTAGATATTATATGCAAAAGAGTTTCCATCAGAAGCTGTATCGTCTGAAGAAAAAGATTTCAAATCGGAGTTTTAGAAGAAGAGATATCGGGGAAAACGTAATTTACTTTTACGCCCCCTAGCGAAAAATCTATGCTTAACTTGAAAAAGTAACTATACCTGAAATACTCTTCGACATAAATGAAATCGAAAAATAAAAGAATTTTTTCAATCGGATGCTTAGAAGCAAATATATGGAATAAAATGTATTTTAAATTCGACATCATCTGCATTTACGCCCTCTAGCGGCGATTTTAAACATCGTAAAAAAAAAACGAAATAAAGGATAATCATGCCCACATTTCAAGCTTCCCAATGCAAAAAGAATTTTTCAAATCGGACTAATAGTTGCAGAGAGATCGTGTCTACAGACGGACAGACGGACAAACCGATCAAACCATAAGCACGATCTTTTTTTACAAAAGACGTGCTAAAAATTGGTACTTAGAAATGAGCAAAATGTACTCGTTTTTTAGTACATTCTGGGCTTATAATACCTCCGAGTACTTGTGTCTAATTTTTGAAAAAGACACGTACTCATTTTTGAGTACATACATGGAATCAGTTCTGAGTATATCTGGTATTTCTAACTTGAAATATATGTACTCATTTTTAGTACATATCCGTATATTTAAAAAAAAATCCGTATATTTCAAATATATGTGCTCCGAAAGGGCGCCGAAACTGAAGGAAGTTAAAGCGAATCCAGCGATTCTGACAGAATAGTTTGTAAGTGAGAGAGAGAGCACACTAGATAGCGCCACGGTACAAATGTACAATTTTTGCGCATAGAATGCAGAGAGAAATTAGGGAGGGCTTAGGAATGAACTCCTTAATATGTAACAGGGGATTCCTACCCTGGGGCCGTCACTTAACGTGCTCGTCCGATGCACGGCAGATATTCAGCGATTGTTGGAAATTTACACCACCACGGAGAGCCCCCAGGTTCAAACCTATCAGGCTAGGTCTGAATCTCTAATTACCAAGCCATCAGCGGCTCGTTTTTTAAATTTGGAATACGTGTACTTCATACATACTCATTTATTCACAGAATTAACTGGAAGTATATTATTCAATGGCACATCTGGGATAATAGATATACTCGTTGTCACATGCATGCACCGCACAATTTTATGACAAATATAGTGATGAAGCGACAATATATTATTTATGAGATTGACACAAATATAGTTAATGTAAAGACGTGCCCAAAGATACTTTATGCATAATTAAATTACTTGTGATGAGTGACTTTGTTGTACTAATTGTTTATGTGTCACTTTACATATTTATTAAACAATTTCGCTTGAAATATATAATATGTAAAATGAAGTAATACGAGATTATATTTATTGACGCAGTTATTTGTAAATGCTTATGGTTACTTACATTTGAACATGTCATGTACTCGTTCACGATACGACAGTACTTAAAAAAAACGAGTAGGTTCAGGTTCTCGTTTTTAAGTAGATTTTCTTTAACAGTGTAACCTTTCCGACTTTAGGTTGACTACTTACGTGGTGAGATTCTTCCCTTACAATGGCGCCGTTAAGATTGCTAACGTTAAAATTTTGTTTTAGGAAGTGGATGAATTTGTATTGCACAGTGCTTCAGTGTCCTACGGAGATACAGAGCTTCAGTGTCCTACGGAGATAGTGAGGGAGAATATTCCTATCCCTGAATTCTCTTTTCTTGAGTTCGACTCGTGTTATGAAGCACCGTATGAAGAAGAAAGTGCCCAACTTCTATGAATGGGTGGCTGTCAAACTAGGACTACATAAGGTTCTTAGAAGATGAGGTTGGCCGCCCCTGTGGCGCAGTAGTCTAAGCAATGGCTTTTGATCATTCGTCCGTGATGGGTCCGGGTTCGAATCCCGGTGAGGCATGGATGTTGTGTTTGTCTTACGGCACTGGCTCTCTCCCTTCCTTGGACAGTTGCCCCTAAATTAGGGATGGGCGTCTGCTTTATAGCCCATGGAGTTGTTCACGGTGGTCGTTAAATCTTCAATCAAAAAAAAAAAAAAAGTTGAGCTATTTCGGATACCAGTTGCTATTGGCTGACGAAAGGACGTCAGATTGGAATCAAGGTAAAACCCGACGGCGATATCTGATGAGGGTAGTCTGCTGTACACGAAAAGTTAAACAACGAATGAAATGGAAGATGTTTTCAATACCTCGGAATTTCTAGCTAAAATTTAGGATATTTATCAGCCTGTTTTTATTTTCCCTTTTCATGGATTAATAATTCATTTTAGAAGAAATATATGTTTATAGAACTTTATTATTTGACATAGTTCATAGGAAATTACATTAACGGAATTCATCCCAAAGTGAAGAACGCGAATGTAGCTGTTACAAAGCATGAAAAACTTAATTATTTAAATTTGGTGCAATGTCGTTTTAATAATATACTTAAAATATATAAAAATGAGCTGAAGAATTATATAACATAAGAAAACCAATAATTAGTGATATTTAAAAGAAGCTTTTCTGGAACTCAATCTTTAGCCTTTTACTTTTGGAAATTTTTTAAGTATCTACGCCACAAGGCTCGGATCATCACACAGTCGTTCTACGAGCATCATAGGGATTTCACAGTGCTGAAATGGCCCCCACAGTTCCCATATCTTAACTCAGTTGAATACTTGTGGAATGAGATTGAGAGGGGAATTCATAAAAGAGATTATCCTCCAGTGAACATTCGGCAATTCACGGACATCATATCTGCATGACTGAACATACCTGCAGAACGATATCAGCACCTCGTTGAATGCATGCCACATCGAATGGGGGCTTTCTTGAAGGCCAAGGGTTGCCCAACACGTTATTAGGAAGTTGCTCCTAATAATTTTCCACTGTGTATTTCAGCAAGTAGAATTCGGCCATATAGCAAACATTTATACTACAGTCATTTGCAAAAGTTTAAGACGGCCTGTTGGTATTAGAAGACTTCTGCCGATTGCGTCAGCTACTGCCTATAATACTCAGCTTCCGGTCGGTGTTGCATCATCCTACAGCGGCAGTCGTTGATAGAGTTGAGGGAAGCGCGCGACCGTCAGTTTGTTTCTGGTTTTCATGCTGAGAGGTTTTGTACGTATTTTCTATATAGAGAAAAATGGGCAGAAAAGCATCATTAAGTCTTCCTCAGAGGGCACAAACAGTAACTATATATCATCAAGGATACTCCAAACGGGACATAAGCAGAAAGGTGAATGTGAGCAAGACTGCTATTCATAATATAACGAAGTAAATTTCTCCGTCATTTTTATCCGCGCCAGGATTCGAACCCGGGTCCACTCATTCCGGAATAAGTTGCTCTACCAATTAAGCTACGCGGACATTTTATTCTGATTCCTATCTGCCTTTATGTCGTGTGCGTCCTTCGGGCAGGTACGTCACATCTCCTGGTACGTTACATCATCTCCCCCTTATTTTATTTTTTTTCGAAGTGCTGGAGAAAGGATTCTCTTATTTTTCCTATCTCGCGTTGTGGAAATAACATCACACCAATGCGAGATTTTGAACGGTCGGGTCATCCGGATAGTTCGGGCGCCATTATAACGAAGTAAATTTCTCCGTCATTTTCGGTCTACGCCGGGGTTCGAACCCGGGTCCACTCATTCCGGAATAAGTTGCTCTACCAATTAAGCTACGCGGACATTTTATTCTGATTCCTATCTGCCTTTATGTCGTGTGCGTCCTTCGGGCAGGTACGTCACATCTCCTGGTACGTTACAATAAGACGATCATGAAATATTGAGATACAGGTACATTTAGCGACCGAAAGAGAAGTGGGCGTCCAAGGAAAACAACCCCACGTGATGACAATACTATAAGCAAAGAGTTATGCTTCTCCGAGAAGTTCATGCAAAAACTCAAGGCCTTTCTACATTCAAAAGGGTCTGACATTAGTATCAGCACTCTTTCCCGACGTCTTAGCAAAGATTTTGTTATAAAGTCTTATGAACCTGAGCATAAACCTAGACTAACCTCTGTCATGAAAATGAAGAGACTCCAGTTTGCGAAGCGTCATCAATCGTGGACTCCTAAATATTGGAGCCCAGTTCTTTCAGATGAATCAACTGTACGTCAATTTGAATCACGTGAAGCACATGTTCGACGACCAAAATGCAACAAAAATACACCGTTAGCACCGTGAGACATCCACCTAGTCAAATAGCATGGGGCACTACACTGGAAAACAATTGAATTAGAGATACCTGTCTAGTAACGTGTAGCACCACCTTTCGCCCTGATGACGGCGGCGATTCGTCTCGGCATGGACTCGACAAGACACCGGAAGCGTTGGGAAGCCATACAAATCCACGACCCCTGAACAAGCTCCCACAGTTCACGAAGATTTGATGAAGGAGGTCATCTCTCTCGATGGCATCCCAGATGTGCTCTATGGGATTTAGGTCAGGTGACCTAGCTGGCCAAGGAAGCAAGGTTACGTCGGTGGAGTGTTCATCCAACCATTCGGATACAATTCGGGAGCGATGGCACGGTGCATTGTCTTGTTGCAGGATGAGGTCCCCAGTGGGATGTTGAAGACGCACAAACGGGAGCAAATAGTCGTCCAGAATATCCAGGTAACGTTGACCTGTGAGGGACGATGTCACACATACCAGGGGTCCCATTTCAGTCCACGTAAACAGTTCCCAGATAAGAATGCCACCCCCACTAGCTTGAAGAGTACCCTGCTGGCAAGAAGGGTCCATCGCTTCATGTGTTTTGCGCCGTACTCGTATCCTGCCATCCGCATGTAGTGACTTGAATCTCGACTAATCAGTCCAGGCAACATTTTCCTACATGTCTAGGGTTTAGTGGCGATGTTACCGCGCTCATGCTAATCTTTGCACCCTGTGATGTGTGGTCAGCAGCGGTACCTGCGTGGGACGATGGCTTCTGTACCCCATAGCGAGGAGATGGTTCTGGGTGGTGTGGCTGCTTACACGTTTTTGTGCAACAGCGTTAAATTGCAGGATGATTTCTTGCACTGTGGCCCGTCTATCCGCTGTTACAATGCGAGCTAGCCGACACATGCTGTTGTCCACGGCAGCGGGATGGTTTTACCAGATTCGATGTATTCACGGTGCAGCCGTGACACAATGGCTCGTGAAAATCCCAGTGCCTGCACGACTTCCGAGATGGAGTGACCCATTCGTCGGGTCCTGACAATTTGCCCACGATGAAATGCGCGTAGATCTTTCATCTTACTCATACTGCGTTCGACTCTTGCTGATTCCCGTCGCATCACTCCTTATATTGTCGGATCGCTGCATATGTCATGTCGTTTCCGTTTACAGAGCCGCCCACAGCGCCCCATTTTGCATAACGCCAGCTGTCTCTAATTCAATTGCTCTTAAGAGTATGTCAGCATATGGTACTGCTTCATTATCCTTTTTGCAGACAGGCACTGTCATGACTGGTCCTTTTTATGTGGAAATGTTACGTGAGAAGCTGTTAACTCACATGCAAGTGTACAGATGCACAATCTTTATGCATTATGGTGCTCCACGCCACAGATCAAAGACAGTAAAGGACTGTCTGCAGAGATAAAACATAATTGAGCTTGACTGGCCCGACTCCGTCGAAAAAAAGAATTGAGGACCATTTTAAAAGACAAGGCAGCAGAAAAACAGCCATCAAATTGCCAAGCTTTGATTGACGCGATAAAATACGTGTGGTGCAAAGACATGTCAAGTGACGACTGCAAATTCCTCATTGAGAATATGCCACATTGTATTCTGTCCGTTATAAAAACAAAGGTGGCCACACAAAGTACTGATTTCGGTGTTTTTGTGTTCTAAAGAATGTAAGTATTCATCTGTGGTGACAATTTTTCAAATATCTCTGACTAGTAATCGGTTGGTTTTTTTGAAAAACTTAATTTTTAATAAATTGACAGGTGGACTTGAACTTTTGCAAATGACTGTAGATCAATCATTGTGTACATGTAGAATAATTCTGTGGGACATTTGTGATCCCAAATTACACTAATAGATTCAATTTTTAATCCCCTGAAAACATTAGCCTGATCAAAATTATTTTCAAATATATTCCCGTCAATTTTTCCGGAGCATAGGAGAAACGTTGGTATTTGAAATATGTGCATAAAGTCGGGTGAACGGAGCATACTTTTAAAGCCACCATATACACCAAAAGCTATTGATTACCTTTTCAAATCATTCTGACTACTTTATTAAAAGGACCTCGCATGCATGTTACTTCAATCTGTGCGAACGCTAAGACGCAGCAAAAACATAACGGCAACAGCTGATAGAATAATTTAGTTAGCAATTACAAACTAAAAACTGCTGAAGAAAAAAACGTACAATGTTTTTATAACTAGTATATTCACACTAAACTTAAATGCAAGTTAACTGAAAATAAAAAAAATATTCTGAACATGTAAAAGTTCCTGCAATCTCCTGTAAAAGAAAAATCGCAATACACCTTTCCGCATGACTTGCTAATGCGTGAACAAAATACAACACAGAGCCGTTGGGTGTTTTTGTGGTACAAAAGAAGCTAATAGGAAAGAGGAATTGCGAGGTGGACATTAGATCAGGTGTTTCTGAGCAAACCTTTCTTTTCTTAGGAGAGTCTCATCATCAGCAAGCGACTGCACGAACTTGTATGCTATGAATATTGATTGACTCTTGTTTCTCAGTGCGATTAAAAGAACAAGAAAGTTCAGCTTACAGTGTGTATGAGTCCCTTTAGTTAAAAAATGTTTTTATCTCTTATTCTGCACTAGAAGGTAAAATAGCTCGTTCCAGAAAGACCCGACCCTCAGATAATGCTACGCATAAATAAAGTGAGGGGCTGAGATTTAAGATGTGAGAATCAGAATGCACTTCACATAAATAAAGTACAAGAGCATCCTGAAAGTACTGCCTCCTCCTTAATAACTTTTGAAATTTTGAAGTGATTTTAATGAAACTGGACTGACATATGTACTATGATATATTACCAATGTGGGAACAATTGTTTTTTCAAAATCGAAAATAAAGGTCATGAATAACAAAAGAAATCAGCGAGCTGTAATTGAATTCCTGGGAAATGAGGGATGTGAGGCTACGGAAATCCACAAAACACTCCAGGCAATGTATGGAGCTGCCACAATCGATATCAGTAATGTCCGAAGATGGATGAAGAGGTTTCGAGAGGGAGAAAGTTCAGTGTCGGACAAACAACGGAGGGGAAGACCCGCAACTACAGTGACAGATGCCAACAGGCAACGAGAGAAAGACCTCACCACAGTCGTGTCACCATCCAGGAGTTGTGTAATGCAATTGATTGTAGTCATAGTGCTATGGAAACATTAATTAGGGATCTGGGCTACAGAACAATTTGTTCAAAGTGGATCCCAAGAAACCTAACCCGTAAACAATGTGAGCAGAGGGTGGACATATGTCTGAACCTCTTGGACTGTTATGAGAGGGAGGCTGAGGTGTTTTTCTCCAATGTTGTTACAGAGAATAAAACTTGGGTGACCCAGAAACTAAACGTGCCTCACTAGAATGGCACCGCCCATTGCCTTGGTAGAAAAAGGGGAAAACAACTCGTTCCGTAGGGAAAGTGATGGTGTCAATTTTTTGGGACAAACGTGGTGTAATTTTGACTGATTTCTTTAAACGGGGTGCAACAATAAACAGTGCTAACTATGTGCAGATATTGAAGAAGGTAAAGAAATCTGTGAGAAGGGAAAGACGAGACATTCCAGTTCATAGTGTTGTTTTACCCCATGAAAACGCACGTCCCCTCATCTCAATGGAGACTTCACAGCTTATTGCCAAAATGGTTGGACGCTAGACCAACCCCCCTACAGTCCTGATTTGGCTCCCTCAGATTTTTTCCTGTTAGCCCCTTTGGAAAACACCCTTCGTGGGGAACGTTTCGACGATGTTGCAGACGTTAAACTGGCTGTGAACTCATGAGTGAAACGACAGCCTCAGGAATTTTTCCAAAATGGATTTTACCAATGGGTTCAAATATGGCGGAAATGTATAGAAAGTGATAGACAATACTTTGAATAGGCTAGCATTATTAACAATATGTCCAACTATTCCTCCCCCCCCCCAAGTTTCACATTTTTGCTGCTACAAGTAAAACATTTATGAGGGACGAAGCATTACTTTCGAGATGCCCTTTGTAGATCTCGCGTTCTGCAAAAAAAAACCTAAAAGAAGATAAGACCATATTAAAAAAAAAATCATGAAAGCTAGCAAACTATCTATAAAGTACTATACCAAAGGTAAACAAAAAATGGTACTTCCCATTATACCGACTTATTATACACATAACATTCAAATCAACGAACTACTATATAAACGAAAGTAGATCAGTAAATATAATGATTTAATTTATTAAAATAAAAAACAATAGCCGTTCACATTCCCATTATAGGTATAATGGGAATGTGAACGGCTAATTTTTTTAACCAGTTTTTATTATAGGTATAATGGGAATGTCAACGGCTAATTTTTTTAGTTTAATAAATGAAATCATTATATTTACTGATCTACTTTTGTTTATATAGTAACTCGTTGATTAGAATGTTATGTGTATAATAGGTCAGTATAATGGGAATGTCAACATCTAACTATAATAAAAGAAAGTAGATCAGTAAATATAATGATTTAATTTATTAAAATAAAACATTATTACTATTTTTTTTATTTTAATAAATTAAATCATTATATTTACTGATCTACTTTCGTTTATATAGTAATTCGTTAATTTGAATGTAATGTGTATAAGAGGTTGGTATAATGGGAATATCAATATCTTAGGTCGATATAATGGTAAAGTACCCAAGAAATTAATGCCGCCTCGGTGGCGCAGTGGTCTAAGCGATGGCCTCTGATCATTCGTCCGAACGGGGTCCGGGTTCGAATCCCGGTGAGGCATGGATGTTGTGTTTGTCTTACGGCACTGGTTCTCTCCCTTCCCTGGAACCAGTGACCCTAAATTAGGGACGGGCGACTGCTTATAGCCCATTGAGTTGCTCACGGTGGTCGTTAAACCTCCAATCAAAAAAAAAAAAAAAAAGAAATTAATATAAAATATACGACATGTTATTAACCTTTGAAGCAATAAATTTCAATATAAAGTAAACTACATACAGTGAAATCTCGGTTATATGTTTTTCTAGGGGATGACCTTATAAAAGCTATAAGCGAAATTTCAAGATATTAAGTACTATTGTAAAATTTATGCTTTAAAGGAATGTAAAATGTTTCTTAATAATGGTTTATTTATGGTCGAATTGTCGGAGAAAGAAAAAAAAGTGCTACAAATTATAATACATTTTACCGCATTACAAAAAACATAAGACCTATGAAAATTGAACTTCTCCTTCGACGACTCTACCAGTCTATAAAAAAATCCTGATTCTAGTTTAAGTGAAATCCTCACAACTGAGAAACTTCAGTATGGAACTTATGAATTAGCAACCATTTTTTTTCAGCGGATCGTGAGTGCATCCATTTGAACCCAGAATGTGGAGTACTGATCATGCATTTAGAATTCTATTCAACTACGCCACGAAATTGTGGAGCCACAAAGTTACGTTCCAGAAATTTATCAATTTTTTTTAACAACGCATATGTGTGAGTCATGAAATGAGAAACCAGTTTTTTTCATCCAGATCGGAGGTAAACAACATACACCCCTCTCTGCTGGTATTAAAGTTAAACTTTGGCTGCACCAATAAAGGAACACAACACAACGCTGTCTCAACTCTCTCAAACTTGTAATATACCGGATTATGTATAAAAGAATCGAAGAACCGTGTATTTTTGATCATCTGAAACTAAGATTTTAACGTATAATTGCAAAAAGCTTATAAATGAATTACGTATGACAGAATTAAAAAAGCATTAGAAACTACAGAAAATTTTCGAGACTACCGCAGAATTACGTATAAAAGTGAAAAACGCATAACTGAGAAACGTATAACCGTGGTTCCATGGTTTAACCTTTGCAATGGTCTGCAATATAAGATCTAAGGGCGGAGGAAGGGAATAGGGATTAAGCAAATGAAATTTAACTCAATTCCTTGCAGGCGCAAGGGAGAGACCACACACGCCGTTGGCTCCCTCTTGAAAGTTTACTGAATTGAATATTACTCGTAAACTCACGGACAATGAAATTTGAGCACCTAAAGAAAACATGCTACAACCGCGCAACTTTGCAAATAGCTACAGTGCGTGCTAGTATGCAAATGATCCACGTATGGTGCCAGTGCACATGACCACACACGCTGTGGTGGCACTGCAAGCACAATCCGGAAGTCTTATAAACCGGCGTGTAGTCCATGCGCCATGAAAGTGAAAAGCACCGGCAGAGACAAGCAAGAGTACAAAGGGACAAGAATGCCGGGTAAACGCCATGAGACGTCGATTTTACGCAACTTACGTACTTTTAGAAAGGCCTGATCATCGGGCTGAAAACGGCGGGATGGTCGGTCTCACTACGTGGATCGTTCTGACACTACCGTCCGACGGTCTTGGGAGCAGTGGACACGTGACGGCACTGCCACACGGAGAAGCGGCTCCTAACGGACCAGAAGGACCACCGGTAGAGAGGACCGACGGATCGTGCGTCAGGCACGAACGGATCCCACGGAAACCCGGTCCACTATACAGGCAGATGTAGTAGCTCGTGTGTGCCCACCAACAATTTCCCAACGCCTCGCAGAAGTGAATCTGCGATCGCAGCGCCCCTTACGTGTGCTGCCATTAAGACCGGAACATTGCCGGCTCCGTGTGCAGTGGTGCCAGCCCAGAGTGACGTGGAACGCCACAGGCCGGCGACGTATGGTGTTTAGCGATGAGTGCCGCTTCGGGTTGGGGACAGATTAACATCGTGTCCGGGTGTGGAGGTCCCCGGGTCAACGGAACAGTCCCAACCTCGCTATGGAGCTCCACACCTCCTTCACTGCAGGCATTATGGTCTGGAGAGCCATTGCCTACGATAGCCGATCAGCTCTAGTAGTGGTACGTGGATCATTGACGGGCTAGCAGTATGTGGATGAGATCCTACGGCCCCATGTGCTCCCATTCCTGGCTGGGATTCCAGGTGCGCTATACCAGCAGGATAATGCCCGCCCGCACACGGTTCGGGTTGCCCAGGACTGCTTATGTCATGTCCAGACACTTCCATGGCCTGCTAGCTCCCCGGACATGCCCGCTATCGAGCATGTGTGGGACCAGTTGAAACGCCGGCTACCGCCATGCCGCATTATCCGGGATTTGGAGCACACCGTCCAACACGTGTAGGCCAGTCTACCGCAGGATAACATCAGGCATCTGTTCGCCTCAATGCAGGACCGTATTGCAGCATGTTTCGCCGCACGAGGCGATGCGACGCGCTATTGAAGATGACCGGACTGCGTGCCACAGATCTCTCTGTAATTGTCCTGCAGCTCTGTTTTTCCTATCATTTGTATCATTTATCTGTGCCATTACGTCCATAAAATTTCAGTTCAATCCGATGCTTTCTTCTTGGTGCACAAATTTCATTGTCAGTGAGTGTATTATGCCTTACATTGTGCAGTCCATGTTAAATTTCTTACAATAATCTCAATTTCGATAGTTTATCAGTTTTGTTACAAGCTATTAATAGACTTAAAATTTTATTCAAACGATATGCATTCGTTATCTCACCACACCATAATTCTATTTCTGTAAATTTAAGTTCCGTTTTTATGGCCGTCCCCTTGTGAGTTTTGTGGAACCACCCTCCCTTGATCATTGGTCTTTAGTCCTTTTGAACAATAGATTCCGGTTAACTGGGCCACCAGTTAATCGGGACAGCCCTTTATTTCGGACAATACTTGAAGAACATCCCAAATTAGATCTTTGGGATATAACTACACATAATTGGGGCACTCGCTTAATTGAGACAACGCCTTCTAGCCTCTATGTTTCCCAATTAACCAGAACTCTATATATTGTATAACATCTATCAAAATCGCACAAATAAAATGGATCTCGACTGTATAGCGAAACAAGCCATTTTTAGTCAGTGGTAAGGTTCGAACCTACGCCTTCTCGCTCCGGAGCCAGTTGTTCTCCCAACTAAACTACACCGACGAATCTTATCGCTTCAACTTTTCCGTTTTGACACATGCGTCACCTCTGATGTAGGTACGTCTCGTATATCCCCCGCCCCCGTTGAGAAAGCGCTGAGATGGAATCGTAGGTTTCTTTTTTTTTTTTTTTTTTTTTTTTTTTTTTGAGGTTTAACGACCACCGTGAGCAACTCAATGGGCTATAAGCAGTCGCCCGTCCCTAATTTAGGGTCACTGGTTCCAGGGAAGGGAGAGAGCCAGTGCCGTAAGACAAACACAACATCCATGCCTGACCGGGATTCGAACCCAGACCCCTTACGGACGAATGATCAGAGGCCAGCGCCTTAGACCACTTCGCCACCGGGGCGGCGAATCGTAGGTTTCCGGGTCAGCCGGCAAACCACGCTTGAAGGAGAGCTCACTATAGAAGAAGGAATTCTGACTAATTCCAGACGATGTGTGGAAGGAACATAGCACATGTCACGTATATCCCCCCTTTGAAAGGGATGAGACGGAATCGTAGGTTTCCGGTTCAGCCGGGAAACCACGCTTGAAGGAGAGCGCACCGTAGAAGAAGGAATTCTGAATAATTCCAGGCGATATGTAGAACAAAAATCACATATTTTGAAGAACCCAACTGCCAAGAGACTCATTTTACGGTTGGGGCCCAATTAGCCTAAATTTTCATTTACTGGTGGCGCGACACCCTTCTGCTCCGGAGCCGAAAGCTTTCCTAATTAAATTACTCCGACGACGTTTGTCTCTGCAACTTTTCCGTTTTGACATGTGCGTTACCTCTGAGGTAGGTACGTCACAATTGTACTTGGACACACCACCTATAAAAAATTAAGTACAAACGTCGAGTGTTCGACCCTTTAAATATCGGAAAGAGAGTGAGACAAAGTTACATCACATCTAAATCCTTCAATGCTACATTGCAGAATGTTTCTTCAATCACTGAAATAGAAAGACAAAGAGATAAAGATTAACGGAGATGATTCAGTCGAACTTCATTTTGCAAGTGCCCCTTCAGAACAGCAGAGTATGATCCAGAAAGCTGCTGACAAGAGTAAAGTAGTGGGTTTAAAAAATAAACTTTCGGAAAACAAACTTGATGTACAGTACTTTTGCAAAACTGAAGATTTGGGAGTAGATGAGGCAAATATTGAAGTGATCGATACCTACATTTACCTTGGACAAGAGATATCATGCGAAGGTCACATTGAAGAAATAAACAGCAGGCGTATAGAACTTGATTGGAGAACTTTAGGAAGAAACAATACCGTGCTCAAGAGCAATTTACCATTGCGTCTTAAAAGAAAAGTACTTTATCAATACATCCTTTCTGTTCTTACTTATGTATCAGAGACATGGATCTTATCTTAAAAAGATATGTATAGGCTGCGAAGAACTCAAACAAGCCTGGAGATATATATGCTTGGTGTAATCAGGAAAGACAGGAAGATGAACAGATGGATTAGGGAAAAGACAAACATTGATGACATCCTGACCAAAGTGAAAACACTCAAGTGTCAATGGGCTGGACATACTGCTAGAAGAGCTGACCACCGTTAGACTACTGAAATTGGATACCACAGAGCGCAGGAAGAGACCTAAAAGAAGATCAAGTGGGAGATGAAATTGAAAAGCATCCTCGAGTGACTTCATGGAAGACTAGCTCAAGACGAAGTTCTGGTGGAGAAACCTTCATACAGCAGTGGACTGATAAGGATTCGTGATGTGATTATTAAATGTGAATTCTTAAAACTGACAGCACAATACCAGCAAACAATGGTAATTCATGTAAACAATCATTCAAATTTCCTTTTGCAGAGATTCTTTCGAAGTACATACAACCCAGAGCAATAAATTTCCACGTAACTGAAGTTGTTTGACTCTTCAAATTTTGGGCCTGTTTCGATCGTAACTGCTGCGTATTCAGGATAGTTGGTTGTCCACGATAATACATACAGAAGGTGAGTCGAACGTTTTGAAATATTTAGATCACTTGTAACGTATACTCTAGATTCAGTTTCCTTTTGATTTTACTATCTCTTGTTATTTTATTTTCCTATGCAAATTATCTTCTCACTTAACGAGATGTTATTTCTCCCGCTGAATGATATGTGGCAACGAGTGTAAGTCATGACGTGGTGGTATGCAGTATATATAGGCGCGCTCAACTATACCAAGTAAGCTTCGTTTTATGTGATAGGTTCTTCTTAATTATTGTTATGCGATTCTACGAAAGTTCGGATATTCAGTAGTCGTGTGATTTGTAGAGTGTGTGTTGGATAATACCAGGAGTTCTCCAATAAAAGGTTTAAAGTGAGTACGTTTTTCTCAGTTCATATTGTTGTCAGACCTCTGTCTGGCCGTTAAGTCTCTTTCATTAAGTGTCTCCATTAAGTCCAGGGTATATTGTGTTTACCGCTCTAATAAGGAACCTTCAAGGTACTAATGTACTAAAACCGAAGTTATAGTACTGATAGTCAAGATAATGAGGAACGCTGAGTAAAAAGAAGTTCCATATTCAATGAATTTATTGCACGTGCGAGTCTTACCTAAACAAACTCTAGCACTTTGAAGATTAGGTACACTTTAGCTACGTCAAGTAACCTTCCAATAACCCTAACGTAACTTAACGTAAACTTCACTGCACTACACGTCCAGCGGAGAATTTTATTCATTATACACTTTATGTCTCTATACGTACCTTTACGACGGCAGCTGACTAGCATTCAAAGTATAGGCCATCGTGTTGTACTGTCTTTAGCGATCCGTCTGCTGGTTCTTCGATTCCGCGGCGGTGCTAGTTCTTGTCGTTCGAGGCAAAGATCTCTTTCACCCCAGCTGCCACCTCCTCCTAGTTGTTGAAGTGCCGCCCGCGAAGGAAGTGGGCCATGAACCGGAACAAGTAATAATCCGACGGGGCAAGGTCCAGACTATATGCTGGGTGTATCATCACTTGGATGTCCTTTAGTTCCTGAAGTTTTCCCCGGGTAGTTCGCGTGGTATGAGGCCGAGCACTGCCCTGCTGTAGGAGAGCGTGCTTTCTGTTTACCAGTGCCGGTACTTCTCCTCCAAAACGGCATACATCCGCTCCAGCTGTTCAGAGTAGAGGTTGGCGGTGATGGTCTGACCGTCTGGAACAAATTCGTAATGGATTATCCCCTCGAAATTCCACAGCACGCAGAGCATAATCTTATGCTCGAAGCGCCCACGTTTGGCAACAGGTTCAGGAAGCTGGCCCGTGCTCAGCCACTGCCTTTGTGTGTTAGGATTAGTGAAATAGACCCACTTTTCACCGCACGTAACAATTCTCTTGATGAAATGTACATCGCGCGGGTTTTCTAGGAGATTTGTGCACACTTCCAGTCGGCGGTTTGCTTCAGCAGGCGTCAGTTCGTGAGGGACAATGCGGCAGCTCCTGTAGACCTTGCCGAGTTCCTGAAGGCGACGAACCACAGTGGTCTGCGATGTGCCCAGCTCGCCTGATAATCTCCGAGTGCTGGTTGTTGGATTTGCCTCTACGGCCTGGCGCACGGCCTCCGAATCCATGGTTTGCAGCCTACCTGACCTTGGATGGTCGTCGAGGTTTCAATCACCTGAGCGAAATTTTTTTAAACATCTGGTTGCGATGTTGTGGTCCACGAAACCTTCCCCTTTGCCATGACAAATGTTTATGTTGTTTAAGCAGCGTTATGGCTGAGTTCAAACTCGTAAAACAAAAGTTCCCTAATTAGGCAGTTGTGGCTTTTCATCTTTTAGGCGTCCCAACCACAGACAGAACGACGACATGCAATGCTGTTCACAGCAACGACTACCACTTTATATCTCTTTCGACTGACTACAGTGCGCGACTTGAACTGGTTTAAACACGTGATCGCCGAAGCACATGCGTTTATGCAAATAGCCTGGTTTCGCCGAAGAACATGCGTTTATGCAAATACACTCACGGACAATGAAACTTGCGCACCAAGAAGGAAGCGTTGGATTGAACTGAAATTTTATGGACGTAATGATACAGATGAATGATTCACATGATGGTAAACACAGAGCTACACGACAATTACAGAGGGATATGTGGCACGCCGTCCAGTCATCTTCAATACCGCGTCGCACCGCCTCGTGCGGCGATATATGCTGCTATACGGTCCAGCATGAAGGCGAACAGACGCCTGATGTTTTCCTGCGGCAGACTAGTCCACACGTTTTCCACGGTGTGTTCCAAATCCCGGATAGTGCGGCACGGTGGCAGCCGGCATTTCAACTGGTCCCACACATGCTCGATAGGGGTCATGTCCGGGGAGCGAGCTGGCCATGGAAGTGTCTGGACATGACATAAGCAGTCCTGGGCAACCCGAGCCGTGTGCGGGCGGGCAGTATTCTGCTGGTATAGCGCACCTGGAATCCCGGCCAGTAATGGGATCACATGGGGCAGTAGGATCTCATCCACATACTGCTGGCCCGTCAATGATCCACGTACCACTACTAGAGCTAATCAGGTATCGTAGGCAATGGCTCCCCTGACCATAATTCCTGCAGTGGAGAAGGTGTGGAGCTCGATAGCGAGGTCGGGATTGTGTCGTTGACCCGGGTACCTCCACACCCTGACACGATGATCATCTGTCTCCAAAACGAAGCGGCACTCATCGCTGAACACCACACGTCACCAGTCTGTGGCCTTCTACGTCGCTCTGGCCTGACACCACTGCATACGGAGCCGGCGATGATCCGGTGTTAATGGCAGCACATGTAAGGGGCGCTGGGATTGCAGATTTGCTTCCGCGCGAAGCGTCGGGAAATGGTTCGTGGGAACACAATCTGCCTGTATAGTAGACCGGGTTCCCGTGAGATCCGTTCGTGCCTGGCGCACGATCCGTCGATCCTCTCTATCGGTGGTACTCCTGGTCCGTCCAGAGCCGCTCCGCCGTGTGGCAGTACTGTCACGTGTCCACTGCTCCCGACGGTATGGTCAGAATGATCAACGTGGCGGGCTATATGTCGCGGTGACCACCCTGCGGTTTTCAGCCCGATATCTGCAAATTTGTGCCGTTGTAGCATGTTTTCTTCTAGGTGCGCAAATTTCATTGTTCGTGAGTGTATTGCAAAACTTTCGACTCGCCCTGTGTATTACAGAAACTACCGAAAGCGCAAATACGCGCGCACTCTCAAGATCCTTGCAGGTGAAATAGCGAAACTCGACTTCGTATCATAATGTGCCAACGATAAATTTTTAAAGCTTAGATACTTGCCTCCATCGGGATGGAACCGATTGTGCTTCCTGCATAAACCGATAATATCAGCGTTTAATCGTCCAATAATGAACTCCCACTATCAGCAATTTGCACCCATCTTGACAGTAGACGTTATGCTACCACTGAAACTGTTGCCAGGCAACTGAAATATGGAAGCTGAATTTACGTAATTGACATGCTCCAGTGATGTACCACTGCTCTCTCTGTCTTGCATCGGCGACTACTCGTTTCCCTCTTAGTTACTTATGGTAATCGTTAATCCTCAAAGCAAATCAAAACAAATCTTGCATCCGTCTTTATAGTAATGATAACTTCACGTAGGACAATGCCAAACACAGATAAAAGTATTAAGAATTCGGTCTGCTGGCAAACAAAGACAATTAAAACGAGGTCTAAGCTTTTGCGCATCAAATGTAATCACACAGTTGAGTTTATTTGGTTACTAGCATTCACAAAGGCTCCCTCTCTTCGTCAATAAATGGAATTCTTAATACTTCTGATGGCCTTTACCTATTGTGGTGTAGTTTTCACCAATGTACACTGGTATGTACACTCATGTTCATAAAAACAGAACACCTGAAAGGAGTCGAGCTGCGACTTTGATTTTTACAAGATATGCTAGTCAGAAAATATCGTGTAAATTATTTGCATTTCAGCGCCATAGGGGCATGCGTACTACGTCTATGCAAATCAGATCGCGCAACATCACAGAACGGAAACCGGCCGTTTTTTCGTTATAAACGCCGCGTGGCTCAGCAGGCATTTCAGTGCTTGGTCAACAGTGGGTAAGGATGTCTCGTCGTCGTGTAAGACAGTCGTACAGTCACATCAGCGAGTTCGATAGAGGCGGCATTATCGGCATGAAAGACTGCAATATTTCCCTTCGGGAGATTGCCGGTCATGGGGAACACTGTGTGTCTGTCGTGTCAAGAGCTTGAAGGAATGGTACGTAGAAGGGCGTAGGACACGAAGAGAAGGTTCTGGACGTCGTACACAGACGACGCCGAAGGACAACCGTCATCTTATGAGGATATCTTTGAGTGACCGTTCAGCATGATCAACGGCGTTGGCGCAGCAGCGGCGAACTGTGACACATTCTCCTATGTCAGCTGCAACAGTACGTCGCCAGTTGTTATAGTTCTAACCACAGGCTTATCGTCCCCTCTTCAGGCTACCATTGACACCGCAGCAATAGACTGCCAGGCTGCAGTGATGCATCGAACCAAGAGAGTGGGATTATGAATGGTACAATATCTTGTTCTTGGACGAAAAGCTCTTCTGTTTAGGCAAACATTATGGCCACATCTGTGTCCCCCGGCAACAGAAAAAGTATTCGCACCAGACATACCGCACTAACATGAGGCATTATGACCTGGGGTGCTGTCGAGTATGAAAACAGGTCACCTCTCGTGAGATTCCGTACCACCAGAGTGAGTGCTTGTTACGTCACTGACATTCTACGGCCAGTCTCCCTTCCGTAACTGCAGGACGTTGCCGGGGCCATGTTTCAGCAGGACAGTACCACACCGCATGTTGTGGGGTCAACACGTGTCTTCTTCAGGGATAACAACGTTTCACTTCTGCCGGGGCCTGCTAGATCGCCTGATTTATCACCCACAGAAAATCTCTGGGACGTGCTCAAACAATAGGTGCAGCAATTACACCATCCGCCAGCAACCCTTGATGAGCTTTGGATGTGGGTTATTAAATCCTGGATGGCTATTCCTCAGGACTCCATTCACACATTTGATTCGATGCCTCAGCGTGTACAGCCGGCGATACAACCCAGAGATGGCCGCACCGATGGTTAACTACATCAACGCATCTGGTACGTATGACACCGAGATGCTAATCGTTTGTTCTGTATTGCCTAATGAAGATATCCTGGCCGCCCCGGTGGCTCAGTGGTCTAAGCGATGGCCTCTGATCATTCGTCCGAACGGGGTCCGGATTCGAATCCCGGTGAGGCATGGATGTTGTGTTTGTCTTACGGCACTGGCTCTCTCCCTTCCCTGGAACCAGTGACCCTAAATTAGGGATGGGCGACTACTTATAGCCCATTGAGTTGCTCACGGTGGTCGTTAAACCTCCAATCAAAAAAAAAAAAAAAAAAAAAAAGATATCCTGTAAAAATCAAAGTTGTAGCTCGATTCCTTTCATGTGTTCTGTCTTTTTATGGACATGAATGTATAGGTACAAATACAGGACAATGCCTTTTCACACAATAGAAGTGCTTTAGATGATTTTAGTAGCCAGCGTGTCTCACTGATAGGCGCACATTCTTATCAATCTGAAGTGATCGGCATATAGGTCGTTTAATCAACAGCTGGAATTCATATGCAATATTACGTAAAATATTTATTACTAGCTTTTAGCCCGTCGCTTGCTGACGCTGTTCGTTGGTGTAGGCTTTGTTTAGCTAGAGTACGGAACTCAATGTTAAGCTTCGTCGGTGACTCATCACGGTTTTCGAGAAGATAAATCCGAGCAAAAAAATCCCCTTGTGCTCAAACATATTTGACTTTGTGTTTAATAACTGCAAGTAGTTTTCTCTTGGATGGGTGAAATATCTGACCGTGAATCGTAAGGATACGTTAATTAATTAAACGTTAATTAATTAAAGAAAAAAGGCTATTCTTCCGCAGACGGGGGCGCACGGCTCATTTTTCACAGCTAAGACAGCGGAACGCTAGCACAGCAGCTCCGCGAGCGTGTACCGGAAGCATCAAGCTACTGTTTTCGTTGTGGCAACGGATCTGCTGCTAACGCAAACAGCATGTTTTTGTGGACATTTAAAAAGTAACATAATGAATACATAAAGACAATCTAGGTGATCGATTGGTGGAATTCATATTCCGAAGGGAATGTAATGCCAGGAGCATAGACGTCTTCGAAGAAATGCTTCGAATAATAAATCACAAATGGCAAGGAACGTCGATGCTTTTGTTTTAAAATTCTTTTTCTATATATTTGTAATACGAATTAAAATACTACTTGTAAATAAGAAAGTAAATTTTTTTATCAGTATCCGAACGTATAGTGGTAAGTTCATTCTTTTTTTAGTTCTTTTTCAGTATCTCAGTTATTGTTTATCATGTAGTCCATGAAATATTTTCTTTGATGAAAGCAACGTCAGTCATCGTGATGAAATAAAAAAAGTAAGCACAGAATGCAAAGATAACCATTTTTCTACTTCCCATCATGTGTGTGCATTCGAATGTAAACAACAAATCCGTTGCCACATCAAAAACAGTAGCTTGATGCTTCCGGTACATGATTGCGGGGCTGTGCTAGCGTTCCGCTGTCTTAGCTGTGAGAAATGAGCCGTACGCCCGTCTGCGGAAGAATAGCCGAAACGATCTTATTTCGTATTATTTGAAATGAATAATTATACGTGAACTGTAATTTCATGAAGTGCAGTGAAAAGAGCTTGTCCACGCCATCTTGTGAGAACATGTTGAACATCATGTTTGAAGCATTTCATCAGCATAGCTAGACGTTAGTATCAATGTAATTCAAAACTGTAACTTCAGAAGTGAATGAATTAACGTTATTTGTAACTCACTTTCCTTGACGAAAATGCTAATTAAATTATAAAAATACGGCTGTACTACCGAATCAGAACGCTTTCAAGTAGTTTCCGATTTCCCGTGTATCGTTCCGCTTTGTTTACATACAACCTGATAACACCCAACGTGAAAGAAAGTAGTTCACGATAATATACGAATTTTTTTATTATTATCATCGAAATAAATCTTATTGTAATGGAAATAATCATAGGCATTTACTTTGTTATGGAAAATAATACATTTATTTTCATATCATAAATTTATGAGTCATAATTCCATCTCGTGCCAGCAAAAGTTCGAAATAGCTTCGCTTAAAGAATACGCTAGCTCCGGATAAATATTAAAACCAACCGTAGTACTGTTATTCGATATATTTCTTTCATAAAATGCATTTACAAATAAAAATAGTCATTAAGGCGTCTATTATAACAAAATTCTATAAAAGAAACTCGTAAAATTTATCGTGAACTACTTTTCTTCACTTTGGGTGTGATCAAGTTGTTTGTAAACAAAGCGGAACGATACACGGGAAATCGGGAACCATGTTTTTTTCAAAAATTCGAAAAACTCAAAACTTCGAAAATGTAAGCCTGAGGTGCACATCCTCGGTATGTAAGCTACCTTCGTGCAAAATTTCAGGTTTCTAAATTTCGTAGTTTTTTTTTTTTTTTGTATCGCGAAGGACACACACACACACACACGCACGCACACACATACACACACACGCACCCACACACTTCGTTTTATTAATACAGATTTAATTGCCTTAAAATTTTGGAAGTTATTTTCCGGATGCCTTATATATTTTTCTATCTTCACTTCTGTAGCCGTCTTCGTAGTAAAACTGTTGGAGCAGGGTCAATTTTTCAGACGCTCAAACAGACTAATAGTAATACTTCATGTGACCTTAAATTGGCAATTGCGTAACCTCATTAACGCATTTCCACCGAACAACTACAAGTACCTTGCTCTACATCACTACGCCGCTTTACCACACTATATTTTCCACATTAATTTTCCGCCTTATTTTCCACACGGGAATTATACGAGTGGAATCACCATAATTCATGTAATGTCTTATGGAAATGGCATTCAAATTTTTGTGCATTCTAACTTCCCTGGTGTGTAGCAAAGATTAGGAATAGCAGTCTTGTAAAAGTTTAATATACTCCAGCTCCTGAAAATTCGCAGAATGGCATTAGATAAATTTAAAACAGTCTGGCCCATAACGATGTGAGTCCAAGCTCTATGATGATTATGATTTAAACAGCTGTACGTTTACGTGATTATTTATTCAGTATACTACATAAGCTTCGCAGTGAATTTAGTTGAACATACTGGCCAAGGTGGGCCAAGGTAAAAAAATCAGCACTTACTATTTGCTGAACTGTTATATTTTATTGCTCCACTCAAGAGAAGATCTCATCAGCATCAATATAGACATCAATCTCACAATAATTATATTCGTTTGTCGACTAACTAGCTCTCAACAGCATAACAACGTTTAAAATTCTACTCTTCAGCTGCAATAAATCTCGTACATAAATCTTGTCTCTATATCGTGCAAACATCTAGGCAACTCCACCTCAACTCCCTATATACATTCAATCTACTTGTTTTATGTTCCTCTGACTCACGTCATTGTTGCCAAATTGTAAAAACTCTTCCGCGAAATCATTTCTCATTCTGAGCAAATGTTTAACCAAGAAATAACTAAATCTACATACGAAAACAAGCTCAAAAGAAGGTTAAATATTTTGCATAAATTTAAATAAATAAGATTAATATCCAGCTTCATGAATTTGATATTTGCCTGCCCGGTGGCGCAGTGATCATATATCCATTCAGTGGGTTCTGACCATTATTCCAAGACGGGCCCGGTTCCATTCCCGAATGAAGCATGGGTGGTGTGTTTTTCTTACAACATTGGCTCTTCACCTTTCCTGGAACCAATTATCCTAAATCAAGGACTGACGACTGCTTATTGACCTAGAGCTGCGCAGACAGTGGTCGTTAAATCTAGAATTAAAAAACAAAATTTGATATTCGCTAACTGGCAAACGCTGGAACTAACTTCATGTTAATCTAAAGTACAAATGAAATCAATTTCTGAGGACTTGTCTCATACGAACGTGATGGACAGTAACTGACTGCAAAAGACTGATGAAAACTCTGATACATTGCTGACGTATTTATAATATCTGAAAACTTTAGAGAACAACCTGGTGTACCTTTGATGTTAACCTAGTCGCAAAAGCCTAGGACGAGTCTCATACAAATTTGTCATATTGACTGAAACAGGTTGTGTAGCAGCAAAATTATGACCAGCCCTATCAAAAGTGGATGCGGCCCGTTGACCGCGAGTTTTCCTACAGAGCCCGGTTAGTCAACCGACGTAGCATATATACGGTGTCAGCGGAACAGAATGTAGTAACATTTGGCGCGTGATGGGTAAAACGGTAGGATTTATCGGACTATGAGAACGGACAGATTGTGGGAGCTCGGGGATCGGGTGCCTGGATTTCCCAAACGGCTCAACTGGTGGGTTGTTTGCAAACAAGCCACGGTGCTTCAAGTGCACCAGGACTGGCGTGAAAATGGGAAATTGATGAAATAACGACACGGAGGCAAAACTTCATTGAACAGCGAAAGGTTGATGTGAGCGCCGGGTCCGACGACTCCGTACAGGCCAACAGACGTAGCACTGTTCAAACGTTGACGACCCAATACAACAGAAGTCAACCCGGAACAGTATCTCTCATGCCTATGCGTCGCACGCATGTGCTATATATAACAGCAGACGACCCCGACGATATACTCTCCTGACAACGGTTCATCGACGCAAAAGATTGTTCTAGTGCAAAGACCATGCAAGTTGGACGACGAATGGCTGGAAAGAAGTGTGGTGGTCTGACGAGTCACGTTTCTTACTTCCACTCCGTGGATGGTCGTGTACGTATTTCGCGCAAACAACATGACGCACTCGATCTAACCTGCATGGTCTCCACAGTTCAAGCCGGTGGAGGCGGTTGTATGGTGAAGGGCATGTTTATCTGGCAGGAATTTGGACTGCTGGTGCATGTGGGACAACGTATGATTGGTGCCCATTATCGTGAATTGTTTGCTAACTCTGTACACTCAGCAATGTTGCACGACGGTGTCTTCCAAGATGACAATGCGCCGAGCCGCAGGTCCAATATTGTACAGGAATGGTTTGAGGAACACAGTTCAGACTTCCAACATATAGATTGGACTCCGAACTTCCCCGATATCAATCCCATAGAGCACTTGTGAGGCACTATAGAAGTGCATATCAGGGTCTGGATACACTAATCTCCTTCATATCTTTATTGAAAGCCGAGTTACACACAGCTCGTTTCGCCATAGCTCTCAACTGCTTCCAGCATCTTATCGAATTGGTACTACGACGAATAGCTGCTGTACCAAGAGCGAAAGTAGGACCTACGCAGTATTAGGTAGGTGGTCATAATTTAGTGATCACTCTGTATATATGTGATGGCCACTGCGAGAATCAGAAAAAGAACGACTTTGTAAAATTTTGATATGTTCTCACTGGCGAAAGTCATGGGGAGGTTTCGTATATACAGGAAATTTCCATAGGGTCTAGCTCAGTGGTTCTCAACCTGTGGGTCGCCGAAAGATTTCAAACGGACACCATTCTATCTCCGAGAATATTAATATAATGCAATATTTTATTAAAGGAAGCAAATATTTTTAAATATTGTAGACGTAAAACGAAATTAATGACAAACCTTCAGTTCATAACTACATGTAACTAATTTTCTAACTTGCAGTAAACTTTATCAAGTCCAGTGCTCTGAATTAGAGGATTTTCAACAAACTTTACTTTGAAACTAATCATCCTCAATCAAAAAAACCCTGCTGCTTCATACTGAGGTTAGGTCGCTCTCCAGAGGTAAGGTGTTGAAACGCGTGTATGACCCGCACAAAAAACTGCCTCGATCTGTCTGAGAAAATGAAAAAATCGAATTTAAAGAACTATTTTGTCTAGATGACAGTTTGAATGAAATCGGTTATTCAGCTGATTTGCTCAGCTTGTCGAATGAAATGAAAATTTATCTCCATGGGCATCATAAATCTATCATTTATTCCTGCGATAAAATTGGATCATTCGTAACGAAGTTAGACATATGCAAATCGAAAGTGGACAAAAGGAAGATATGTGTTTCTGACTCTGGCTGCTCGCCTTGAAGAGAGTGAAATTACCATCAGCATATGTGAGAATTCTGTCATAAATCAAAGAACATTTGCTGAATTTGAAGGGAGAATTTTCAAAGTATTTCCCCGGCTTTTCTAACCAACTCTTTACTTTGGTAAAGAATTTCTTTATATTTGAGGTTTCTAATATCCAGAAAGGCGCCGAAGAGGACTTTATTGAAACGGCGAATGACAAGTCGATCAAATAAGAGTTGCTGAGCCCATCCTACGGATATGTGATGTCAGAAGCTGGCAGATAAACGCCCATAGCGCTGTTGATTGTTGGCCGTTGTAGCGTAAGGCGAAAGTACTCGGCTAGAAATTGTGAGAGCTGGGGTACGATCCCAGCAGTGGCCGGATAACAATTTTTCGGTTGCTATGTGTTGATAAACGTGGAAAGAGCGATGTCTTTCTTTATTCACTGACGCCACGTATTTAGAGGACTTTCACTAGAGCTTTCTTCTTTATCGAAACACAGCTGTGGGTTAGAAGGCTCACGGACTATCTATTCAGTGTTTGAAGACTTTGTTTTAAAAATTCTTCTGCCATTTTCTACAACTTACGAATGTATTTTATTATTTTTTGTTTGGGGGTTTAAAGACCACCGTGAGCAACTCAATGTGCTATAAGCAATCGCCCGTCCCTAATTTAGGGCCACTGATTCCAGGCGAGAGAGATTTCAATGAGTGGTTAGAAGTCAGCACTTAGACCGCTGCTCCACCTGGGCAGCACTTACGAATGTGACGTAGCATTTTCAGGTTTACTTCAAATTAAAAACAAGCAAAGAAATAGACTAAATGTGGAAGACAATCTTACCTGCCCTTTCCTCAACAGTTCCTAGAATTAGAAGTTTGTTTTCGCAGGTTCTTAGAATTCCTAGTAATTCTCTGAATTTCATGTGCTACAGTAAAGAGGGATAAATCTGAATTTGGGAGATGTCTTAAAACATTTGTTTCAATTATCAAGCAATATATTTAATTAAAATTAATTAATATATTTAATTTTCCAGTTTGTGTTAATTACATAAAATCTGAATACAATCATGTGTAAATTTAAATAAAAAATAAACAATGTTTTATTACATTATATTTAAACATAATTTCGTTTTTGTTATAACTATCCAGGGTAATTAGTTATACTAACAGTGAAAAGTAGGTCGCTATAGTAGGAGGCTTGAGAACCACTGGTGTAGTCTAACTTTTGGAGCATGCCCTACCGCACATAATAGTGAAAAATATCCAATGAATCTTGGGGTTGAAACGATTCCGTTCCGAGTGATACCCCATTTCGAGAGTACAAGTAAGTAAGCCTGTCAAACGGTATGCTTACAGGTACATTATAACGAAATGTCTTTTTCGTGAGCAAGATTGGTTTTACGTTATGTCTAAACCATAGCTAAGGAATGTTGAAATAAATAAGAATACGATGCAATAGTTCCTAATTAAGCTTTTACGGCCAGACGAAACATAAACAGAAATCAGCCTCACTATAACCTTTTAATGGTGCATCACGACTTTCAGTAGAACTCTACAATATAGTACAATATGGCACTACAGTTGTTAATTTTACATTTAACTTAGCAATCGAACGTCTACACACACACATCCACATGAGCAACTGTCTTATCGTCCTTTTTATCTATAGTTCTTATCACAGTCATACGTCACTTTCTCTCTGACCTCAATTGTGTTGCCAACAGTATTCTCGTGAGAGAGAAGATGTCACGTTAAGTTTGGAAGTATAGCGGAGAACAAACTCAAATTTACATAAGAAAAGGAACTAAAAATGAAAGTTAATTTAGAATATAGTCACAACATTTTCAGATTTGACGCTATAGTACATGCAAATGCTACTCTCGGGTGAGATAATTCACATAAAGAGAGTGGGCAGTTGTTCTGTTAGTCAGTTCTTCAGAAGTTAAGCGAAAGTCAATCAGAAGTCTCTTTTTGTACTTATACGTGCTGTTTGTGAGCATAAATATTTAGTTCAGGAACACTGAAATGGCATACATTCATTTCATGCATTAACGAGCGAGCGGAAATAGCACTGAAACCCAAAGTCTCGAACAAATAGCTTTCCGCAAAGATGAGGTCCTGCCAAGGATACTTTTGCAATCATCCATCGGCGTCTTCGAGAGGCGATTCTTTTCGTCTTTCACTGAAAACTGGGGACGAGACACATGCTTTAGAACAGGATCTTGACAGAGTCGAGAAGCATTCTGGAACTAACACGAGAACAATAGCAGCAGACGAACGTCTTTCACAATTAACTGAATAATTTGTCCTCAGGAAAAGCTTTAACCATATCACGTGCAGGGAACACAAGCCATCTAACTAGCAGGTTTTCATCCACGGGTTCTGTTTTCTTGATGGTTTCTGCGGCAATGTATCTTAGCTGGTCTCCATTTTGTGCTTGGAACAGATGAATCGGAATTCACAAGAGTTAGAGAATTGTAAATTTTCATAACATTCACCACTAGAAATGAGAAATTCCTCATGTAATAGCCCGGTCTCGGCCGCAGAGAATTAATTTTCGGGGCTTCGCGAGCACCGTCAGCAACTTAAGGGCTATAAGCAGTCGATTGATCCTAATTTTGGGTCACTAGTTCCAAGGAAAAGAAAGCTCTAGTGATATAAGACAAACACACAACCCATACCTCATTCGAAATTGGAACTCGGGATCACTCGGACGAATGGTCAGAAGCCAACGCTCAGACCACTGCGACACAGGAGCGTAGCAAGTATTTTATGCGAATGGGCTGGCTTCGTGGATAACTACCTCATCGGACTGGGGGGGGGTTCCACCATTGCACAATGTCCAGCAATGAACGCATATCTTGAAATCGCATTAACTGCTAAAAGATGTTGCATTAGTAAAACTCCGTCGGATGCATGTGGCTCAACCACGATGGGGCTTCAGCCTTACTGCTCGAGAACATCTCAATTATGTGTATCCTTCCCTTTGGATTTGTAGAGGTGGACTGGTAGCATAGTCTGTACGCTCTCCAGATGTGAATTTACTAGATTCTTTTGAGGACATCTTAACTCGAATATTTACACTACCTCTGTTATCAATATAGGTAATCTCCGCCAATGGATTGTAATTGGTTTTCGAAATAAGAGCACTTTAGATCCTTCCGAACATGTTTGACAATCGATGACAAGACGCTGTGAAACGTGTATTAGGTAATCCCAAAAATACTGTCGTTTTTTCAACGTGTGAAGACAAGACAGAAAAACGTATCTGGAACAGATGTTTTAATCCATATAATAAGTGTCCCCGGTAGTTACAACCTTCTCCCATCGATCGACAAGGTTTTGAATACAAGACTTGTAGAATTCCATATGTTTCGATACAAAAAAGGCAGAAAGGGTTCGCCGTACCTCCTCCATATTTTGAAGGGTAGTCCCAGCAAGATGATTTTGCAAGCTGCGATAGAGGTGGTACGCGGATGAGAAGATGTTTGGGGAATATGCTGAATGCGGAAGTTTTTTCCATCCGAAGTCCTGCAAAGTGGCACTGATCATTTTCTCCTGTGTATGGTTTTGCGTTGTCCTGCTGCAGCAGCACGCCTTTACCATTCACGAGTGCTGGACGTTTATCCTACAAAGCAGAGCGTAGACACTACAGCTTCTGACAGTAGACTTTCCCTGTAATGGTTTTGTTGGGTGGCAGCAGCTCGTGATGGATTATACCTTGCATATCCCACCACACAGACATCAAAACCTTTTGTGGGAAACTTCCTGGTTTCGCCACTGCTGTAGGCACATTCCCTTTGGGAAGCCACTGCCGTTTACGCTTAATGTTGTAATAAACAATCCGTTTTTTATAGCCCGTGACAATTCTGTGCAAAAACGGCTCTCTTTTTTTACGGGAGAGCAAAGAAGTGCAAATGTCCACACACTGTTGCAGCTGTTGTGGAGTGAGATCATGAGGTAATCACTTATCCAGTTTCAACACATAACCGAGGTCCTGCAGATGCCGGTGAACAGCAGAATGGGTTGAATGAACAAGTGTGGTCAATTCCTCTACTGTTGCCTGAGGATTTCCCTCAACAGCAGCTTTCAGCACGTCGTTATCCAGCTCAAAAGGCCGTCCGGGTCGCTGCATATCGTTGAGGCTGGTGTCCCCCTTCGAAATTTCTGGAACCAGCGTTGACATTCCCTGACATCCAGGGTACCCGGCCAATATACGGCATTGATGTTTCGTGTTCCTACCGTCGCTGAATGTCGATTGTGGAACTCATACAGCATAATGTGCCTAATATGATCTTCTAACACTGCCACTTTTATGGGGTTTAAGTACACAACGACTGCACCTAGAACTCCCGTTTACGGTTTCAAGTGACTCGAAGGCCTGCTCGCGTGATCCCCTTTATACTCACCGTGGTCGACGTCATAGTCTGGACACCAGGGGAATCACTACTGTTAGTCTTGCGCAAAACGACATTACTTCTGGGATGACCTGATGTTATTGCTAAGGGAAGCCATTTTAGACACTTTCCCTGATGGACATATGACCAGCTGACCCTTTCCCGTAATAATTGAAATGAAAGCTAATTTACTCAACAGGCTTTCTTATTTACACTCGTAAAAAAAGACCTGGCACGATGTTAATAAGAACTTTTTTCGACACTATAGTACACGTTCCCAAAGTTTGACTAGACCTTTGGAAAACGTTCCCTATGGGATACAATGATTATCACAATTGCGGATCATCGTGAATTAAGTTTGAGACAAAACGACTCACAGAAGGTAAATAAAATCAGCCTCATGAGTAAAAGGAACAACTTACACCTCCTTTTAATATTTAGATACAGTAAAGCTTGGCTCGTTTTTGCCCTCTGTGATGCGTATCACATACCACTCATTTTTTACCTAACTTTTCCATGCGTTCTAATCACACAGCGACATACTGTATCTTTGTTTCCATTGATTTAAAATGGTAAAGTTGATTTTATGCTGTCTGAAACTCAATGAGCGAATATTGCGATATTAATGAAGGTGTTACATTAACGTAGCTCTTGAAAAACAAATGAGTTCATTCTTTCCATTACTTTTTTCTTAAGACATGAAAAATTCTTTCGACGATTGACTTTATCTCGACCTATTTAGAGAGATGCATCGAAGAGCAAGATATTCAGCATTTAAATTTATTTTTAAAGTTTTCTCTTAACAACATTTCGTCCTTTTTAGACCTAATTATTTTTATTCAATTCCAACGATATCTTACTTTTTTGTTTGTCTTTAAGGATTATGGTTACGGGGAGATAACACATGAAACGATACACAGTCGATTCACATTATTGTGACCACCTCCTACTTTTGATGTCAACAGCGCGTAGCCAATGAGGGAAAACACGTGTCGTGGGCTGGCTTGGAGGGTAAATAAGGTGTGCTGTAGGCATTCTGAAAGCATATCACTCGTTGTTGTCATGGATAAAAGTAGCGACTTATCAGATTTGCAAAAAGGAATGAGTATCGGCTTTCGGGCCAACGGTGGAAGTATTTCTGAAACAGCGCAGTTTGTGAACTGTTCGCGTGCTGCTGTGGTTAAAGCGTATCGTGATTGGAGAAATGGCACCATTACGAATAAGCGACGTCGAAACGGCGGAGCACCACGTGCCATTGATGTGAGAGGTGAACGTCCGCTGCGAAGGTGCGTGCGGGCCGATCGACACGCTACAGTGGAGCAACTCACTGGCCGAATGAACCAGGGGGCCACCGTAAATATGTCTAAAACGACAATTCAGCGAATCCTGCTGCGTATGGGGCTCCGATGGGGACGGATGGTCACTGCACCTATTCTAACGAAGGTGCATCGGTAGAAAAGGCTTACATTTGTACGGCAGTATCGGAATTGGATCTCCACTGATTGGCAAAGGATTACCTTCTCCGATGAGTCACATTTTCTGCTTCATCGAACGGATGGACGTTGGCGTATAAGACGAGAAACATCGGAGAACAAACACCTTCAAACATTGCTGAAAGAACACAAGCTGGTGGGGGCCGCGTTATGGTCTGGGGAATGTTTTCGTGGCATATATACATGCTGATTATTTTCTCTGTGGCGGATGGGATCTTCCACCACGACGATGCGACGTGTCACACAGCTAGAAATGTCCTAGAGTGGTTGGAAGAACACGATGGAGACTTCAAAGTACTTTCCTGGCCCCTTAATGCCTCAGACTTAAATCCAATTAATCATCTGTGGTACCACCTCGATCGTGTTTTTCGCTCTATGGATCCTCCACCACGTACTCTGCCACAGCTGTCAGATGCACTGCAGTCAGCATGGCTTCACATACCTGTGAACACCTTTCAGCACCTTATTGAGTCACTCTCAGCCAGTCTAGGTGCTGTCCGCGCTGCACAGGGCGGTTACTCTGGATATTAGCTGGTGGTCACATTAATGTGACTCGACCGTGTATT
The DNA here is from genome assembly GCA_039090855.1 of Macrothele yani. NCBI lineage: Eukaryota > Metazoa > Arthropoda > Arachnida > Araneae > Macrothelidae > Macrothele > Macrothele yani. The sequence goes on from CM077012.1 coordinate 7,045,793, forward strand.
AGCTAATATTAAAAAGGTATAAGCTAAAAAGCGCTATTCGTTTAAAGTTAAAAGTGAAGCAAATTCATTAGAATGATAAAATATTTTTAAAGATCGTCGATATTTATGTTGATTTAGATGTGCTGGAGACATTTCTGTTGATTTAGACACTGTCAAAGATGAAATGGCTGCCCCGATGGCGCAGTGATCTAAGTGCTAACTTATGACTATTCGTCCGAGCAGGCCCATGCTCGAATCCCGGGTTAGGCATGGTTGATGTTCTTGCCTTGCGGCACTGATCTCTTCCTGGAACCAGTGACCCCAAATTCAACACTGCATGTACACCAAAAATTAGGAAGAACGCTATATTTTTATCACATGCCACCACGCCCATGCGGTAAATGGTATCGTCCCTAAACGACATATACACTGAAGGGAAAAGTGAATTAGAGACAGCTGGCGTTATGCAAATGTGGCGCTGTGGGTGGCCCTGTAAACGGAAACGACATGACGTATGCAGCGATCCGACAATATAAGGAGTGATGCGACGGGAATCAGTAAGAATCGGACGCAGTATGGGTAAGACGCAGGATCTAAGCGCATTTGATCGTGGGCAAATTGTCGGGCCCGACGAATGGGTCACTCCATCTCGGAAGTCGTGCTGGGATTTTCTCGAGCCACTGTGTCACGGGTGCACCGTGAGTACATCGAATCCGGTAAAACCATCCCTGCAAGGGCCAACTGCCGTGGGCAACAGTGTGTGGATGAGCGGGGTCATCGTTGGCTAGCTCGCATTGTGACAGCGGATAGACGGGCCACAGTGCAAGAAATCACTCGGCAATTTAACGCTGGTGCACAAAAACGTGTAAGCAGCCACACCATCCAGAACCATTTCCTCGCTATAGGGTACAGAAGTCATCGTCCCACGAGGGTACCGCTGCTGACCGCACATCACAAGGGTGCAAAGATTAGTATGGGCGCGGGAACCTCGCCACTGGACCCTAGACATGTGGAAAAATGTTGCCTGGACTGATGAGTCGAGATTCACGTTGGTACATGCGGATGGCAGGATACGAGTACGGCGCAAACCACATGAAGCGATGGATTGTTCTTGCCAGCAGGGTACTCTTCAAGCTGGTGGGGGTGGCATTCTCATTTGTGGACTGTTTACGTGGACTGAAATGGGACCCCTGGTACGTATGACATCGTCTTTCACAGGTCAACGTTACCGGGATATCCTGGACGACCATTTTCTCCCGTTTGTGCGTCTTCAACATCCCACTGGGGACCTCATCCTGCAACAAGACAATGCACCGTGCCATCGCTCCCGAATTGTATCCGAATGGTTGGATGAAAACTCCACCGACGTCGCCTCGCTTCCTAGCCAGCTAGGTCCCCTGACCTCAATCCCATCGAGCACATCTGGGATATCATCGAGAGAGATGTTCGAGGCTCTGACCCCCTTCATCAAATCTTCGTGAACTGTGGGAGCTTGTTAAGGGGTCGTGGATCCGTATGGCTTCCCAACGCTTCCGGTGTCTTGTCGAGTCCATGCCGACACGAATCGCCGCCGTCATCAGAGCGAAAGATGGTGCTACACGTTACTAGACAGGTATCTCTAATTCAATTGCTCTTCAGTGTAAACCAAATTACATACGAGTACGAACTTAATGTGTTTGACGTATTGTAACGTACCAGGAGATGTGACGTACCTGCCAGAAGGACGCACACGACATAAAGGCAGATAGCAATTAGAATCAATGTCTGCGTAGCTCAGTTGGTAGAGCGACTTGTTCCGGAATAAGCGTACTCGGGTTCGAACCGCGGCGCGGATAAAAATGACGGAGAAATTCACTTCGTTATAATGGCGCCCGAACTATCCGGATGACCCGACCGTTCAAAATCTCGCATTGGTGTGATGTTATTTCCACACCGCGAGATAGGAAAAATAAGAGCAGCACTTCGAAAATAAAAAAATAAGGGGGAGATGATGTAACGTACCAGGAGATGTGACGTACCTGCCAGAAGGACGCACACGACATAAAGGCAGATAGCAATTAGAATCAATGTCTGCGTAGCTCAGTTGGTAGAGCGACTTGTTCCGGAATAAGCGTACTCGGGTTCGAACCGCGGCGCGGATAAAAATGACGGAGAAATTCACTTCGTTATAGTATTTATGAAACATTTAGTAAAAAGTGTGTGTCCTCTGTTCCATTCGACATGGACTACATGTATTAAAATATGATAAAAAATATGTCAAGTTTCACGAAATTCTGATTTTTCATTAAATTTGTATCTTAATGCTGTGAAGGTAATAATTATTAACTCATTGTAATAAATTTGTTTCTTTTAATGAACTGCAAATTGAAAAGTCTGAATTATGTTCTGTAATTTAGACTTTTCAAAAGGAAAAAAATATGATATGTCTCCTTCTCCTGTTAGTCCGAATTAATCCGATTTTACTGTAATGTTATGAAAACGTTGAATAAAAAGTAGATTGCAGAGCCGTACAAAATCGATACATAAAACTCCCAGAAAATCAATACATTAAGCTATATTTATATCGTAGGTCAAGTAACAAAGATGTAGCTAAGTGTTGAGAAAAGCTGTATGAAAAGGTGACTATATTTAAAACATTAAAAACATCCATGCTTGGATAGACGCATTGTAACAGAATGTTTAAAACAGCGCGTTCACGCGTTCCAGATATCTTGTCTGTTTAAAGTCGATGAAGCGCCGCACAATGTACTTTAAGACATTTAGTAGCGATTCTCTCATTTGCTTAGCTTCGTGATGAGTAACTAAAAAATGCGACTCCCAGAGATTAGTTCAACAACTTAGAAGTTTACCGTCAACTTGATTGCCTAAGTTTCTGGGATAATAATACGTTACCCAAGAGATTGCCTCATTACCAGTTTGAAATTTTTGCAGTAATTAGAAGCATGGCGAAAGCGGTGATGGGGAATTTAATAGCAAATTTAGATTTCACAGTCACTTGACGGTCCACATTGTCCATCAGGTGGTGATTCTGTTGCATTAATTATATAAGGCTTCTGAAGCGTGCAACAATCTCCCGATTAGAGTTCTTTTGTGGTAATATAGTATATCGAGGAACAAATGCTTGCAAAGTCAGAAATGAGGATGCACAAACACAAACATAGAAAGGCAATGTTAATAAAGCAGCCGTGAAATTCCAATATGAACGTTGAAACTGTCGATATTGCGATTTAGTAATTGAACAGTGAGGATAGGCATATCCTAATTTTATATATTATGGTTGTTCCTACTCCATAAGCTTTGTTTACGAAGAACTTGATGAATTCAGACTCAATGATGACACTGGTTACGGAATGCGTATCAACTGATTCCTTTTTAAAGAAAATATAATACAACTACTTGCTCGCTTCATAAGATCTGACTGCGTGATAAATAGATTATTGAAATTTGGTTTTATTAGTTACTTATGGAAATGATACTCAATTTGGTTTTATTAGTTACTTATGGAAATGATACTCAATTTGGTTTTATTAGTTACTTATGGAAATGATACTCAATTTGGTTTTATTAGTTACTTATGGAAATGAAATTTCCCAAATGATACTCTCAGACATTGATTTTTCACAACAGTTCTCTTTTCCCTATGCTATGAAAAGAGTTTTTTCATTACTGCTTCTAGAAATGGATTTTAAAATATTCAGATCGATTGCCGAACGCGCATACAGAGGAAGTATGTCCATTCATGTTATCTCGGAAAAAGAGTATTTTCTGAAGAGATTTCTAGAATCGAAGATATTATATCAATAGGGAAACAGGTTTGCCTCTCCGGTTACTAAAATCATGGATGTTTTATCCACCGCATAGCTTACTTTCTTATCTGATATTTAAAAGAGGAGATATCGTTCTCACAAACAGACGTATATCTTACCCGGTCTCTGGATACGGAGATGCGGTGTCGTCCACAGTTGGTATCACTGCTCCCAGAATGTACCATGTCCAGGGAGTGAAAAAATTGCGATCTGATTTCTAAATCGAAGATGTCTGATCCAGACATATTTTTTTTACCGGATTGCTATACAAGGAAGCTATCGTATCCACAAATAGTTTTCGTTTTCCGATTTTTAGAAAGTGAATTATCAGGGCGACGCACAGATTAAACGAGAGCTTCAAAATTTTGGACATACTAACTTCTGTGCGATACAGCAATTCTTCAATCCAACTTCAAGAATTGGAAATATTCTTCAAGACAGACCGCCCAACAAACAATGTTAATGCTGAAAGGGCTCTTTAACAAAAAGATGTAAGAACGAAATGTTTACACTTTTCATTGGCAGACTGATGGTCCTTGATTACATCCATGCTTTGCAATGTAAAATTTAATAAAAGTATCTGATCTGTTAGTAAAAAAACTTTGGGGTGTTAAATTATACAAAAGCGAGAAAGAAATCTTATTTTTAAATTCTACAGCTCTTACTGAATTGCGTGATTTTCGACATTTCATAAAGTACCATGTGATTCAAAAGTCATGTAGATCAGATGAGAATGATGCATATGTTATTTCACCGATTGCATATTACGATAAAACAAGATACTTGTCTTATTTATTGAATGAAATACGGGATTACACCACAGTACAATACAAATTCGAAAGACGTAAATCCGTTTGTTGGTGTAAATACATTTGTATTGTACTATGGTGTAATCCCGTATTTCATTCATTGATATTCTGCGCCCCGGGGCAATCAAGGGAAATTAAAACCATCAGATTCGCTATATATTAATATCGGTTGCTTCGACTAGCAAATCCTGTGATGGTTATATTCAAATTAATCGGAAACTTGAAACTTGGTCGTTCTGGGTCGTGTAGTGGTTAGCATACTCGGGCGCTATCCGGGAGATTCGGGTTCGATTCCTGCTCCAGGACGTCGAAAATTTCAAGTTTTCGGAAATTTTATGACTTAATATTTTATATTCACACCAATAAACGGATTCGCATCTTCCAAATTTGTGTTGTCTTATTTAATAACAAAACAAACTACTATATTAGTGTAGAAAGTTGTCTTCGTATTACTTCTTTGGTAGTGGTTCTAGACAATTTGCGTTGAATGAACACAGAGACACTATGGAACGAATAAGATCTCACACTGCTCCAAATCGTACGGTTGTTAAGGTGATCAATGCTTCGTCACGGAATATAATTGTACTAAGTAAGGCTGTTGCATTTCTCTCCATGAATCCCCTAAAAAAGCGACTTGGACGAAAATGCAATATCATTGTTAAGTCTATGTACTTGCATAGTAAGTGTAATGTCTATGTAGCCGTCTGTATATATTGTCCTGAAGAATACCTAATGACTACGTGCAAAAGTTATAACACAATATTGCTAAAATGCAAAACACTAGTATATTAGGATTAGAACTACTAAGCGTCTGTCTCGGAATTATATTAAACTGTAGCCTAAAATTGCCATCCAGTCATCTGGTCAGACATCGACGTGGATACATCGTTCTCAAACTTTTCCGATTAGAACGCATAATGAAGAGACAGTCTTTTGTGAAAGAAAAATAAAAGAGCTTGAGTTAAATTCCGTACTTTTTACTTAGTGTATCGTTTGGCCCTATTTCTGGTTTTCTAGAAAAAGGGCTCAATGCTATATTAAAAATATTTTGATAATTTTTCTATAATACAGTACCTTTTAACTGTGCTGCAAGTTATTTCTTGTCTTATCATTAAATACCCTTTTCCACGACAAAATGTGCATAAAATTGGGCTTATTTGCAAATCATTCTTTGGTTACATTTACGGATACGCTTTTGGTAAATTTTTTTAGTCGTGGGATTTAACGACCACCATGAGCAAATCTACGGTATTTATGAGCAGGTCCCAAATTTAGGGCCGCTGTTTCCAGGAAAGGGACGGGACGATTCGACAAGCGCAATACTCATGGCTCATCCTGGACACGGGCCCAACTCGCACGACTGATCCGAAACCCGCGCCTCAGACCATTTGTTGACCGAGATCTATGCATTTCGAAAAGGTTAACTTTTTTTCATCGAATGACTTTGATACTGTCCTTGCAAACATTCACTGGTAAGCAAACATTCGTGCCGAGTAGAAGTATTTGTGTCCAATATAAAGAGAGAGTTGTTTCTGTAAGAATAACAAGACGGTATATCTGAAAATTGTTAGCATTTAGACGTAGCCCCGCATGAAGAAGATATTTGGTCGTACAATCCACATTAGTTCCCCTAGCAGCCCATTCGCCTCCTCTGCAGAAGCACGTACATGCGTACAGGACAAGACAGAACGCTCCTCTACTGCCAAAAGGATTCGCGCAGTTAGTGGGCTCCCAATAGAAGGAAGGATGCTTTAGTTGAGTACGTGTTATGATCTCCGGAATCCGCACCTTAAATGGAAGCTGCATTAATTTGTAACAATATAATGTGTAAACTAATTAGTATGTGAGCGATATTAATCTATTATACGATGAATGTGGTGCTTGCTCACCTCCAAACGCAGAAGAAAACTACGGATTCATCTAAATACCAAAATTGCTAACTCACGATTTGCGGCTTAATCATTACAACTTCGAAGTAATTCATATTTCCATGTTCAACATACACATATCTGGCCTCTTTTAGCCCGAATTACAGCGCGTATGCTGTTTGGCATACATTTCACAAGTTGTTGGAGTGCGTCTATGTCTACAGCATACCCCGTGTTTACCAGACAGTCCTTAAACTGTCGCAGACTTGAACGAAGGAGACTTTGCGGATCTGTTTTTTACGCTTTCCAACCGTAGGTTGAAGAAGCGTATATGCTCCAGCTTTGTCCGTCCGTTCGTCTGTCCGTCCGTCCATCAGTCTGTTCGCACGATAACTCGCGTAAAAATGGTTCGATTTCGATGAAATTTTAGTATGTGGTAGGGGACCACCTGGGAACGAACCCTATTGAACATGGGTGAAGTGGTTTCAAAGGTCAAGACATAGGGCCGGAATGCATTCCATTGCCCTTATGCGTCATAACGTGCGTAAAAATGGTTCAATTCGATGAAATTTTAGTATGCGGTAGAGGACCAACTGGGGACGAACCCTATTGAAAATGGACGAAATGGGGTCAAAGGTCAGGACATAGGATCGGGATCCATTCCATCGCCCTTATCCCATACTATTAAAGGAGCAATTCTTGTATGTATGTAAATTTTATTTTGAAAACGGCTCTAAGGATTTTGATGAAAGTCGTTAACCTACGGTTTTCTGGTACTAGAAATCGATTTAGCTTGATCTCGACTTTAGGAAAATTTGCTTAGTGGGTTAAATAACCACCCCGAATTACCACGTTTTTAGTGTCATGGCGTCGCTCTATTAGATGTCGCGCGATCACGCCATCTGTGCCATTACGTCACGCGTTCTGTGTGGATCCCATTAAAGTTTTATGACGTCCCACTCTTGCGAGCAGATGGTCGCGATTCTCATCTGCCTCATTACGTCACGCGTTGTGTGCGTATGACCTTCCGCATGATAACTCGCTTAAAAATCGTTCGATTACTTTGACATTTTACTATGTGGTAGGAGAACATCTGGGAAGGAACCCTATTGAAAGTGGACGAAATGGGCTCAAAGGTCAGGACATAGGAGCGGGATCCCTTCCATTGCCCTTATGCGTCATAACTTGCGTAAAAATGGTTCGATTCGATGAAATTTTAGTATGTGGTAGAGGACCAACTGGGGATGAACCCTATTGAAAATGGACAAAATGGGGTGAAAGGTTATGACACAGGAGCGGTATCTATTCCATAACCCTTATGCATCATAACTTACGTAAAAATGCTTCGATTGCGACAAAAGTTTATCATGTTATTTCGGAGGTATACAGAACCGGTTCTGTTTAATATCATCGAAATGGGATCAAAGGTCAGGGCACAGGACCGAGATTTATTCCACAGCCATTATCCTCATAACTTGAGTAATGATTTCTGGTATGTTGGAAAGTGTATCATAATCAATGCATTGCATGATTTTACTAACTTGTTCTAACATGTCCCATACTTCCTCAATGGCTTTCACATCTGGGGTTTTTGGTGGCCATGGAAGGTTGTATAAGTCGCTGTCATGCTAGCTGAACCAGTGCTGAACACATCTTGTGAAATGGCCTGTAGCATTGTCGTCCGTGAAACACCCGTCACCTGCTGTATAAAAAGTCAACATTGCAGGATGGACTTGTTCAGCAACAGTGTTCAGATATTTCTTGGAAGACATCAGACCTTCCAGCAATATCAGGGGACCTGTTTAGTGTCAATAGAAGATGCCCCCACACAGTGATGCCACCTCCAGAACCTATAGTTGTTTTTTCAAGGGAAGTTGAGTCCATTGCACTACAGGGCTCCGGCCAAACTGCCTACTATCGGTACAGAACAAGGTGTACGGAGACGTGTCGTACCACGTGACTTTTTTTTCAGTTTTCTAGTGTCCAGTCACGGTGTTCCTGACACCACTGTAGATGATTCTTCGCAGAAAACTGTAGTTCCCATACAGGCATGCGACTGCCAATACCGATCCTCCTCTGTTTCCTGTGCATAGTTCGTTGAGATGTGGGTGGGGACCAGCCTTCGTTGAATGCTTCGGTCAACTTCGTTGCTGCACACAGTAAGTTCTATTTCTCTGTACAAGCCTTCTCAGAGGATTGCGATCTTGTTCCTCGCTGATTGTCGTTGTGCCATAGTTTGGCCTCTTAGGCAAGCAATGTGGATTTTTTCCACTGATTAAATACATGTGATATCTCATCTTTTGAGAAACCAGTCAGCTCTATTTTTAAAATAGTTGCTCCAGCCAGATGGGCACCCACAATAAGCCCTTTATCGAACTCCGAAATATCCTTTGCTTTTTCCCCATTGTGATCAACACTACTGACGAGCAGTAGTCTTAAATAGTTGCCTAGATCAGGTGGTGATGCACGTGACCACATATTTTGCATATACGCTGCGTAAGTGACGTTCAGCTACATCTGCATAAATGTTTCTAATTCAGTGGCCGGTGTGCGTTATTCCATAATTTAACTAAAACTTTAGTTCCTTTCTTTTATATTGTACATGAAGATACGTATATCGTTTCAAGGTATCTTTTCATTGTAAATTGCTCAAATGGAAGAAACCTGAATATTTCTTATTCGGGGTTTCTGCATGCTAACTTTGCTTCAGCCATTTTGGAAATTAAATTCTACGCACTTATATTAATGTACAATCTCTCACAAAAGAAAAACAAATTCATTAATACAAAATACATGTGCCTAATCGTCCAATTTTATGTGATATATTTTAAAGTAGTCGCCCTGCATCTTAATATAGTGTTCCGATTGAAGTTACGTTTTGAACGCGAAAGCCAGCCCGTACAAGATGTTTGCAAATTCTTTTAACGGCTTCCTCTTCATGGGAATTACATGAAGACAAAGATTTTACTTTTCACTTCCTGGAAGAGCCATTAGTCACACGGAGGAAGTTGTGAACTGTAAGGAGAGTAGGGAATAACTTGCTTTTTCTTCTCTTTCAAAATGTCAGTTACGACATGAATAATATGTGGACGAGCATTATCCTGATTAGCAGCTAGTCAATCTTTTTGCCGACAGCTTTCCCCAAAATCCTTCAGCATTACGCTTAAAACCGTGAGGCAATATGCACCAGCAACCGTAGTGAAACACGTTTATAGATTAATCCTTCGCGATCAAAATGAAATAATCATTAGATCGATACGAGAACTGTATAACACTTTCGCTTTTTTACGCTTTCCAACCAAAGGTTGAAGAAGCTTGTACGCTCCTGCTTTGTCTGTCTGTCCGCACGATAACTCTCGTAAAAATGGTACAATTTCGATAAACTTTTAGTATGTGGTAGGGGACAATTTGTGGGACGACCCCTATTGAAAACGGGCGAAATGGCGTCAAAGATTAGGACATAGGAGCGGGATCCATTCCATCGTCCTTATGCGTCATAACTTACGTAAAAATGCTTCGATTGCAACAAAACTTTATTATGTTGTTCCAGAGGTATACTTAACCGGTTCTGTTGAATATCATCAAAGTAGGGTCAAAGGTCAGGACACAGGAGCGAGATTTATTCCACAGCCATTATCCTCATAACTTGAGTAATAACTCGAGTAAAAATGCTTCTATTGTGACAAAACTTTAGCATGTTGTTCCGGAGGTATACTAAACGAATCAATAGTCAGGGTAGGGGAAAGGGTTTGTCTGCGCGATTTCTAGTATGTTGGAAAGCGTATCATAATCAATGCATTGCATGATTTTACCAACTTGTTTGAAAGAGGGCAAACATGTGTTCCGCTAGGAGCTCTGTTGTTTTGCTTCGGGATCGAACTGTAACGATCAAGAATCGTCAACAGTCACAATACTATGGAGAAAGCGATGGACCCCCATTTCATTCCAAAACCCTTGCGTTAGAATTGCCCGATTTCTACCATACGAAATATGCAACCGTGCTTCCAGCTCATGATTTGTAATGCGGTTGTCTTCCCACACAATAACAGATTACATCGTTACGCAAAAACGAAGCTGAATAGACCTCTCTTTCTTCTTGGAATGCTAACACTTGACATGCAAAGTATGTCAAAGCTCGTTGAATTCAAAGGAAAAGAACAACACCTAATGCGCGAGAAAACTTTCTTTAATAACCTTCAAAATAATCTCCCGGATGCCATACACTTTTGGTATCGCCTTATAACTGCTGGAATTTATGAGAAAGGTCCTTTTATACGGCCTTTAGCTGGGTGGTCACGTTCGATTGAATGTCGTAAACGTCCGCAAATCTTTTCCCTTACATCACTAATTTCAGGCGGAGAAAAAAAGGTAGTCAGTCGGTGCCAGCCCAGGTGCGTACGGTGGGCGGTGCAACGGCTCTCTTGGCTAGACATTTCTTTGCCATCGCTTCCAGATATAACGACACATTGACATGCAAGAGAAACCAACAACCTGATTGTGCCACGTGCGGCGGTACTCAAAGAATGCGCTTGAAGAATCGTGTCAAAACTTGGATAGAATTTAGCATTCACAGTTCATGGAACAAATTCCTTGTGAATGATTCTATCTCTGTCAAAAAAGACGACCAACGTGATCTAAATACTTGATTTTTGGAGACGAAGAAAGCTTCGGCGGATTTAGAGAAATGGGTCTCCGCTGTTCTATCTTTCGGCAATTCATCTCTGGATCGTATATGAAGCCCCAGGTCTCGTCTTTTATCACAATCGACCCTAAGAATGTGGTGTCTGCATCACCCATGCTAATAAAATCGCCGCATGCCTCCAATCTGTGGAGTTTTTGCTCCGTCGTTAGAAGAGGGTGGGGCAAATTTTATTAAATACGTCTTTCCTTTTCCGAAATCCGTCAATATAGTGCAGACTGTTTTCAATGATTAATTTCCTGTTTCTCAGCATTCGTTGGTATGGTCAACAGACTTTCATTCGTTATGAGCTCACGCACTTTTTCAATGTTTTCAGAATTTTGTGGTCCCGGATCTTCCAACTCTGGGAAGGTCTTCAACAGAGTCCTTTCCTTTCCAGAAAGGATTGAACCAGTCTAAAACACTTGAAGGTCATAGCTTCATCCCCGTAAACTTCTTTCAGCATAACATGCCTTTCTGAAGCGGATTGTTTAAATGAAGCACAATTTGATATCAGTTCCTTGCTCAATTTTTTGCCAGCTGACAAAGTGCACCTAAATCCTATGCCGCTACCTTCTCTCTGAGCCACGCCCTTTGTTACAGCTCCGTCATGGTTTTGGACATGTTCGCTCATGTATTTAACTGCGTAGTGCATGTTACTTCACCTTTCACAACATTTAAGTTTACGCGTTACGACAACATTCACAGATCTTTGGCACCCCTTGTACATTTTTCATCAAAACCTTGTCGCAGTAAGTCGTTGCAAGATTTTAAAAATGGGCAGCACAACTTAATCGAGTAGCTCGTTGTTCTAAATTCCGTTCCATCATTTATCTGTAGGTGCCGGTTATCACAATCATCTATCTGTCGCTCTAGCTGGAGCGCAAAGAAACATATATGGATGAAGGAAGCATCGACAGTTCTCGGCGGACTGTTGACCTTCAAGTGATCAATTATTGCTGCAACATCGACAGACCCCTCTAAAGACTGTCTCATTACTTTTGATATTTAGTCATTGCATTTTATTAAATAATATATGAGGAGCCTGATGAAAAGAAACAAAATACTTCAATATAAAACAGTTTAATCATGTCAATGTGATTAGACTTGGCCTGTTTTCAATATTTTTTGTAGAAGAAAAATCTGTAATATCTTCCATAAAGACATTCTAATTTTCTAATAAATTCCGTCGACAAACATATCCTAATTTACATCTAGTTTGTTTTTTTCATTTTTCAGACCCCTTAATACTTCCTATTAAATCTGTAGGTAATTACATATCTCTACCAAAAATTTATTCAGTTCCAAAACAAAGTAGCGTAAGGAACAGCACAACAGTGAACGAAGTATGGTTAACAAAAGACCGTACAAAGCACAGAACAGAAGCCCCTTGTTATCTGAAAATTAATATTAATAAAGTGCTTTTTCTTTGATCCATTCATGCATCTTTAATCTTCCTTTCAAATTTGCCTCGAGACTACTTCCATTCTTGTAAAATTTCACAATCTTTGTTAAAAATAGAATCTTCTATTTGCGTATTATAATATGTTAACTGGTATTTAGAATAATTTGAATATTTTGCGGAACTTAAATAGTCAGTTACACAGAGAACTGCAATTAAGGTTTTCCCAAAATCCCATTTCATTTAGATTGCAAAACTGGCATTGTCTTCATACTTAGAAGACTCGAGTTCAAATAAAGCGTACCTTTACGCAAAAGAATTTAGGAAAAAGAAATAAAAAGTCGAGTAACAGGCGCGAAGAGTTTTATGTGCGATTTCGATTTGTCAGTTTTCTGAAAAAGTGGTTCATTGCGCAAGAAAACGTCTAGACTGAAGACAATGTTTCACTTTTCATTTGATTACGCAGCTAAATTTACCGATCTTTCTAAACAATAAGGGAATATCGTAATTGACATGTTCTGTATTTAGTAATTAAATGCTTCAACTACATTAAGAGCAAATCAAGTTTGAATTAAGCGCTGAGGATAAACACATATTAAACGTGATAATTAACAGTGGTATCAAGTATTTTAGATAGAAACAAATTCATAATGCAGCCCAACATTCCAAAGTCACATACAAATTTCTAGAACATTGGGTAGACTCCGTGGTCAGAAGGGCGAGCCTCTGAACATCCCAGTGGAGCCCGAGCGCCACATTACGCATTGTTGGGGAGCAGCCTGACCTTTATTCGCCCCCTCTCCTCTGAGCAAGTAGCCCTGAATAAGTGAAGGGAGTTTACTTGTCCCTAGAGGTTCGCGGTGTTTGCTAAACTCAAAAAACAAATTGAAACACTGGAAACGAACGAAGCCCTAATAGCACTCTTAATGTTACTTGTCGTTCGATCTATACCATACGACTTTTCCACACTACCCTGAAGCAGGAGATTAAGAACATCTACCTAATAACTTGTTAGGCGGTTATTGGCCTTCAAAAAAGCCTCAGTTCGCTGTGGTACAGATTCAACAAGGTGTTCATATCGTTCTATAGCTACGTTTAGTCTAGCTGATGTGATTGCGTCCGTCAATTGCCAAACTTTATCTGGATCTCTCTCTCTTACTGATAGCTCTCTCAATATCATTCCATATGTTTTCAATTGGATTGAGATCTGGGGACTGTAAAGTGATTTTTCAGCATTTTGAAGTCACTGTCGTGCTTTTGGAACCACTGTGACAATCCGAGCTTTATTGCGTTATCTGCTGGAAGTAGCCCTCTCCATCAGGGACATGCACATGTACAGATGAATGCGCCTGGTCCCTAAAGATTTTTAAATACCTCGCTGCATCCATGTTGTTCCGGCAGTATTAAGGAACCCAATGCCTGCAAAAGAAAACAGTCCTCAAATCATTACGCTGTTTCCACCAACTTATGTAGTTAGCGTTAGACAGCTGGGATATCTACCGATTTGTGTTGTGGACGCCATATTTTGTGCCTCTCATCACAGTGTATTAACCCGAAACGTTATTCATATTGGACCAGGTGACTTATTTCCAGTTCTCATACATCCAATTGTGATGTTTCTGTGCTCACTCAAACGAATTGGTCAATTTTAGCAAAGATGAGTGGTAAACGAAGGAGACGTCTGCTGTTACTTATAACCCATTCGTTCCAATGTGAGGCGTGATGCTTATGCTGAAATTCTCTCGATATCTCTGTTGTACTGCACTGTTATTTCACGCAATGAAACTTATCTGTTACCTCGTACAATCATCTCCATCCCGTTGCCCTCAAACTGCGACCAGTTGTTTCTGCCCACAGGAAGACAACTGACTGCCTTCTTTTTTGTACACCACTCATTGTACACTGTCGATATAGTTCTTATACAGCCGAGTACGTTCATCATTTTTGAGATGCTTGCACCTGCACGCCTAGCACACATAATCATGCCTCTTTCAAAGTTATACACATCTGAATTATTTTCAGTGAGCTGTTCTGAAAGTCATAGTTACACATATCAGGTAATCCCAAAAAATACTGCCGTTTTTTCAACGTGTGCAGAAAAGAAAGAAAAATGTACCTGGAATAGATGTTTCAATCCATATAATAAGTGCTCCCGGTAGTTACAACCTTCTCCCATCGATCGACAAGGTTTTGAATCCCAGTCTTGTAGAATCCCATGGGTTTCGATGCAAAAAAGGCAGAAAGGGTTCGCCGTACCTACTCCACATTTCGAAGTGTAGTCCCAACAAAACGGTTTTGCAGGCTGCGAAAGAGTGATAGTCGGATGGGGCGATGTCAGGGGAATATGCTGGATGCGGACGTTTTTCCCATCCGAAGTCCTGCAAAGTGGCACTGGTCATTTTTGCTGTGTGTGGTTTTGTGTTGTCCTTTTTCTGCAGCACGCCTTTACGATTCACGAGTGCTGGACGTTTATCCTACAAAGCATTGCGTAGATG
Source organism: Macrothele yani (assembly GCA_039090855.1). Taxonomy (NCBI): domain Eukaryota; kingdom Metazoa; phylum Arthropoda; class Arachnida; order Araneae; family Macrothelidae; genus Macrothele; species Macrothele yani. The sequence goes on from CM077012.1 coordinate 7,060,830, forward strand.
CTACAGCTTTTGACAGTAGACTTTTCCTGTAATGGTTTTGTTGGGTGGCAGTAGCTCGTGATGGATTATGCCTTGCATATCCCACCACACAGACATCAAAACCTTTTGTGGGAAACGTCCTGGTTTCGCCACTGCTGAAGGCACATTCCCTTTGGGAAGCCACTGCCGTTTACGATTAATGTTGTGGTAAACAATCCCTTTTCATCGCCCGTGACAATTCTGTGCAAAAACGGCTCCCTTTTTCACGGGAGAGCAAAGAAGTGCAAATGTCCACACACTGTTGCAGCTGTTGTGGAGTGAGATCACGGGGTACCCACTTATCCGGTTTCGACACATAACCGAGGTCCTGAAGATGCCGGTGAACAGTGGAATGGGTTGAAGGAACAAATGTGGCCAATTCCTCGACTGTTGCCTGCGGATTTCCCTCAACAGCAACTTTCAGCACGTTGTTATCCAGCTCAACAGGCCGTCCGGGTCGCTGCATATCCTTGAGGCTGGTGTCCCCCTTCGAAATTTCTGGAACCAGCGTTGGCATTTCCTGACCTCTAGGGTACCCGGCCCACATACGGTATTGATGTTTCGTGTTGCTAGCGTCGCTGAATGTCGATGGTGGAACTCATACAGCATAATGTGCCTAATGTGGGCTTCTGACACTGTTATTTCCTATGGGGTTTAAGTACACAACGATTGCACCTAGAACTCCAGTTTGCAGTCTTAAGTGACTTGAAGGTCTGCTTGCGTGATCCGTCTGATACTCACCATGGTTGACGTCATAGTCTGGGCAACAGGGTATTCACTACTTTTGGGCTTGCGCAAAACGACATTACTTCTGGTATGACCTAATATAAGTGAAGATGGATCGTGTTTGATTGCTATTGGGTATTCCTAGTTATTTGCTACTTCAGTTTGTATATTCAGAAAGATTTAAGAGGTTTCTTTCATCAACACCATATTCCACTCACGGTGTTCAGACAGTCTTTGACAAAACCAAATCCTCACTTATAGATACTGCCGGTAGAACCTATCTCTCGGTAGCCTCGTTACCTAGCTTTTACTCCTTTGGACTGTTATTTTTATAGAAGTTTACCAAGGATATTGTTCATAGAATGACGCTGCCCGATTTCGACGCATTACTACGACTGAAGTACTTATGCTGATCTCAACTGATGAAGTAAGTTAGATTTGGAATATACGCAAAATATCATGAAAGCCACTAAATAAAGGTGCTCGCATTAGAATCAGAGTTGGAAACCGGTCACAAATGTTGGACCCGGACACGACCCGCACAAATCTGCTTTGAACTATGAATCCGAAACTCGATTTATAATTATACATAATTATATACATACATATATACACATTCGAGTCACATTATTGCGACCACCTACTTTTGACGTCAACAGCGCATAGCCAATAAAAGAAGGTACGTGTCGTGAGCTGGCTTGGAGAGAATATAAGTTGTGCTGTAGGCATTCTAAAAACAAATCACTCGTTTCTGTCATGGATAAAAGGAGCGATTTATTAGATTTGCAAAAAGGGATGATTATCGGCTTTCGGGCCAAGGGTGGCAGTATTTCTGAAACAGCGCAGTTTCTGAACTGTTCGCGTGCTGCTGTGGTTAAAGTGTATCGTGATTGGAGAAATGGCACCATTACGAATAAGCGACGTGCAAACTGCGGAGCACCAAGTGCCATTGATGTGAGAGGTGAACGTCGGCTGCGAAGGTGCGTGAGGGCCTATCGACACGCTACAGTAAAGCAACTCACTGGCCGAATGAACCAGGGGGCTACTGGAAGTGTGCCTAAAACGACAGTTTAGCGAACTCTGCTGCGTATGGGGCTCCGATGTAGACGGATGGTTACTGCACCTATGCTAAGGAAGGTGCATCGGCAGAAAAGGCTTACATTTGCACAGCAGTATCGGAATTGGACCTCCACTGATTGGCAAAGGATTGCCTTCTCCGATGAGTCACGTTTTCTGCTTTATCGAACGGATGGACGTTGGGGTATAAGGCGAGAAACATTGAAGAACACACACTCTTCAACCGTTGCTGGAAAAACACAAGCTGGTGGGGACAACGTTATGGTCTGGGGAATGTTTTCGTGGCATTCTCTGGGTCCAATCATACCTATGGAAGGCACTAATGACCGAATTCATAATAAATCCATCCTTGCAGACCACGTACACCTATACATGGTGATTGTCTTCCCTGTGGCGGATGGGATCTTCCAGCACGGTAATGCGACGTGTCACACAGCTGGAAATGTTCAATAGTGGTTGGAAGGGCACGATGAATACTTCAAAGTAATTCCCTGGCTCCCTAATTCCGTGCGACCACGTGGGATAACCTCGATCGTGTATCCGTGGGACACAATTACCATCCGTGGGACGTCCTCGATCGTGTATCCGTGGGACACAATTACCATCCGTGGGACGTCCTCGATCGTGTATCCGTGGGACCTCCTCGATCGTGTTGTTCGCTGTATAAATCCTCCACCACGCATCTTCCAGCAGCTGTCAGATGCACTGCAGTCAGCATGGCTCCACATACCTGTGAACACTTTGCAGCATCTAAATTAGTCACTCTCAGCCCGTCTAGGATGCTATCCGTGCTGCACACGGTCCTAGTGAAGTCCAGCTAAACACACCCCATACCATTACGGATCCCCCTATTCCTGTCAACAGGGAACTGTACAGGGTGGAGGGGGATCCGTAATGGTATGGGGTGTGTTTAGCTGGACTTCACTGGGAGCCCTGGTACGTCTACAAATATCTGTGACTGGCCAACGCTATGTGCGCATCCTTTCTGACGAGGTACACCCGTTCATGTCCTGCATTCATGCTGATGGGTTGGGCCTGTTCCAACAGGATAATGCACCTCCACACAAGTGTCAGGACGCCTCATTACGGTTAGAGGAGCATTCATCTGAGTTTGGGGTGTTGCCATTCTTACCCAATTCCCCAGATCTGAACGTGATAGAACACATTTGGAACGCCATGCAACGTGCTACCGAACACAGGAATCCAAGACCTCGGAATACACCCGAATTGTGGAACGCTCTGCAGGAAGTATGGTGTGCATTTCCTACGGCATATTTCCAGAAGCTAATGGAGTCCATGCCCCGTCGTATTTCTGCAGTCCAGCGCTCCGGACCTACCAAGTATTAGACTTGCGTACCAGTTTTTCTGGCACTTCGGTGTATGTATTATATATATATATATATATAGGGATGTAAGGTCAGGTGATGCGTAACATCACAGCCTCTCCTTGACAAATGTCAACCCCGCCTTCTCGTGGTACATCCTGTTCCCACTAAAGGGGCTCTGACGACCGCCAATAGCGGTATAACTATACCATCGGGATTAGAGGAAATTCTATCCCACACTCACCAACCCGCTTGGCCAGCGTGGTGAGTTATGGCCAAACCCCTCCAAAAATGATTCCACAACTTAAATCTTGGCCCTCAGTCTCCGGCAGCTGGAATGTACCTGGCCAAGGCAGCGGCCAGTGCGACATGAAGGCAGAGGGTGCTAAGAATCACCGGAGGACCGGACTAGGCTGCCATCTGATGCTGACCTTGGCTACGTACAACGGACGCTCCCTATCTTCTGATTCAAGGCTTCTTGAATTGGAAGAGGAACTACAAAGGATCAAGTGGGACATCGTGGGGCTAAGTGAGGTAAGGAGAAAAGGAGAAGATCTCATCGAACTGAAAAGTGGACATCTCTTCTACTATCGTGGGACAGATACTGGCAGAACTAGTGGTGTTGGATTTATAATAAACAAGAAATTCAAGGATAAAGTTGTAGAAGTTGAAAGTTCCTCTGACAGAGCTGCACGACTCGTTATCCAACTCTCGAGAAGATACCAGGCTCAGATTATTCAAACTTATGCACCCACCACAAGTCATCCTGAAGAAGAAATTGAAGAATTTTATGAGGAAATTTGTCATCTAAATAATAAAGGTAAGCAGCACTTGAAAATAATTATGGGAGATTTCAATGCAAAAATAGGGCAACGGCAACAGAATGAAACTTCAGTAGGTAAATTCGGTCACGGCAACAGAAACCAACGTGGAAATACTCTTATTGAGTTTGCAGAGGCAGAAGGGTTTTCATCTTGAACTCCTTCTTCAAGAAAAAGCCACACAGGAAATGGACATGGAGACATCCAAATGGGACGACAAGTGAAATTGATTTTATTATGTGTAACAAAAAATTCGTCATAGAAGACTGCAGTGTGCTAAACAAGTTCAACACAGGTAGTGACCATAGATTGGTGAGATGTAAGATGCACCTCAACACCAAACTTGAACGTGGCAAGCTCATAAGACAAACAAAATCTATTGACATAACCAACCTTAAAAAACACCATAATACTTTCAAGTTGGAACTGAAGAACAGGTTCTCTGCTTTAGAAGGCCTAACATCGGAAGAAGTGGACATCTCTGAAGTTAACAGAAAAGTAACCAAAGCTCTTATGGAAACAGCAACAAAATTAGCTGGGTCTAAGAACAAGTTGCATGTAAACAAATTATTAGGAAAAACGAAAATGTTGATGCAAAAAAGAAGAGAGATGAGGACAACTAAAGAAGATGTGACTTCCAAAGTGGAATATATAGAGCTATGCAAGACAGTAAGAAAAAGTATCACTGAAGACGTAAGAAAATTCAACTGTGAACTAGTGAGGAAAGCAATTGAAAACAACCAAAGCCTAAAGATAGCAAAGGGACATCTCAGTAAGGGAAGAAAACAGATTATGGCACTGAGAAAAGAAGATGGTTCTGTAACAAGAAATAGAGGCGAAATTTTGACAAGAGTGAAAGATTTCTACTCCAAATTATATGAAAGGGATGATACATGCACTCCCGACATCATGAAAGATACCAGTACCAGAGTTCCTCCAGTCCTTCCAGCAGAAGTTGCACATGCAATCAAGAACATGAAGCGGGGAAAAGCTCCAGGAGAAGATGGAATTACTGTAGACATCATACAAGAAGCAAGTGGAGAAATTGAAACAGTACTCGCCCAAATTTTCACTCGATGCCTTAATGAAGGAAAGATTCCTGAGGATTGGAACACCGCTACAATGATCCTGCTACATAAGAAAGGTGACATTGAGGATCTCGGAAACTACAGACCTATCAGCCTCCTATCAGTAGTTTATAAAATTTTCACTAAAGTTCTTTCACACCGCTTGAAGGTAACACTGGACATGGCTCAACCGAGAGAACAAGCTGGATTCAGGAGTGGCTACAGCACAATAGATCATATCCACGTACTGAGAGAACTAATTGAAAGAGCGAGGGAATATGAACTTCCATTGTGCATGGCTTTTATCGATTATGAAAAAGCCTTTGATTCCTTGAAACCATCAGCAGTTACAATGGCTCTGAAAACCTGCGGTATTGAAGATGCATACATTAATATTATTAATAACATCTATGAAAATGCAAGTGCAAAGATTCGGCTGTTTGAAAATACAACACACATAAAAATTGGAAAGGGAGTGAGACAAGGTGACACCATATCTCCGAAGCTCTTTAATGCCACATTGGAGGGTGTTTTTCAGTCGCTGAGCTGGGAAAACAAAGGGATAAAGATTAATGGAGATTATCTAACCCACCTTCGTTTTGCTGATGACGTAGTCATTTTTGCAACTACCCCATCAGAGCTGCAGAGTATGATCCAGGAACTTGCTGACAAGAGTAAAGAAGTGGGATTAAAAATGAACTTTCAGAAGACAAAAGTGATGTTCAATGCTTTTACAAGAAATGAAGATTTATTGATTGATGGAGAAAAGCTGGAGATAACAGACACGTACGTTTATCTTGGACAGCAGATATCAAGTGAGGGTCACATTGATGAAGAAATTAATCGGCGTACAAAACTTGGCTGGAGAGCTTTTGGAAGAAACAGCATAATTTTCAAGAGCAATATGCCATTATGTCTTAAAAGAAAAGTGTTTGATCAATGCATCCTTCCAGTGCTTACGTATGGTGCAGAGACGTGGACCTTAACTAAAAGAGATATACAAAGACTGCAGACAACTCAAAGAAGCATGGAGAGGTGCATGCTTGGTGTAACCAGGAGAGATAAGAAGAGGAACTCGTGGATCTGAAAAATGACAAGAGTGGAAGACATCATCATCAGAGTTAAATCCCTGAAATGGCAATGAGCTGGACATACTGCCAGAAGGACAGATCATCGATGGACAGCCGAAATTTTAGATTGGATTCCAAGGGACAGGAAAAGACCCAGAAGAAGACCACATGGGAGATGGGTGGATGAAATTCGAAAGTATGCAGGGGTGACATGGAGGAGACTGGCACAAGACAGACCGTTGTGGAGGAAACTTGGGGAGACCTTCGTCCAGCAGTGGATTGATAATGGTTGACAATGATGATGATGATATATATATATACAAAGAGTGAGTCGAAAGTTTTGCAATATAAAGATCATTTTATGTCTTCATACGTACCTTTACGACGGAAGCTGACTAGCATTCAAAGTATAGGCCATCGTGTTGAACCGTCTTTAGCTGTCTGTCTGCCAGATCTTTGGTTCCGCGGCGGTACCAGTTCCTATCCTTCGGAGCGAAGACCGCCTTTACACCAGCTGCCACCTCCTCCTGGTTGTTGAAGTACCGCCCGTGAAGGAAGTGGGTCATGAACCAGAACAGGTAATAATCCGACGGGGAAAGGTTCGGACTATATGCTGGGTGTGATATCAGTTCGATGCCATCAGGTTCCTGGAGTTTTGCCTGGGTCGTTCGCGCCGTATGAGGTCGAGCGTTGACCTGCTGTAGAAAAGCGCGCTTTCTGTTCACCAGTACCGGGTACTTCTCCTTCAAAACGGCGTACATCCGCTCCAGCTGTTCAGAGTGGAGGTTGGCGTTGATGGCCCGACCGTCTGGAACAAATTCGAAATGGATTATCCCCTCGAAATTCTACCAGAAACAGAGCATCGCCATGTGCTCGAAGCGCCTACGTTTGGCAACAGGTTTAGGAAGCTGGCCCGGGCTCAACCACTCACGTTGTGTGTTAGGATTACGGAAATAGACCCACTTTTCATCACACGTAACAATTCTGTTGATGAAACGTATATCGCGCGGGTTTTCTAGGAGCTTCGTTCACACTTCCACACGGCGGTTTGCTTCAGCTGGCGTCAGTTCGTGAGGGACAATGCGGCAGCTTCTGTAGACCTTGCCGAAGTCCTGAAAGTGACGAATCACGGTGGTCTGTGATAAGCCCAGTTAGCCTGACAATAGCCGAGTGCTGGTTGTCGGATTTGTATCTACGGCCTGGCGCACGGCCGCCGAATCCACTGTTCGTGGCCTAACTGACCTTTGCTAATCGTCGAGGTTTCTGTCATCTGAACGAAATTTCTTAAACCAGCTGTTTGCTGTGCTGGGTTCCACAAAGCCTTCCCCATTCGCATGACAAATGTATCGTGTTCCTTGTGCAGCGTTATGGCCCAGTTCAAACTTGTAAAGCAAAAGTTCCCTAATTAGCTGGTTGTGGCAGTTCATCTTTTAAGCGTCCCAACTACAGATAGAACGACGACATGCAATGCTGTTCACAGCAACGAAAGCATGTTTTATCAGTTCTATTGGTATCTATTACTGTATTTCCCCGCGAAGATAATATCTCATACTATTACGTAATCGAATGCATGACACTGATATTTATTATGTGGTGGTCGCTTATTGTAGTGATTGCTTTTGTGTACAAATCAGACACGAGGTTTTTGAAGTCCCTTTTACAGAGAGAGAGTCCTCCTCTAAAATAATTTTTTGGGTAATGACGAACATTAACATGAAAAGTGGCGTGCCATTAATATAACAGTTGTAAAAGTTATGAATGACTCAAATGTACTAACAAGTTAGTAAAATCATGCAATGCATTAATTATGATACGCGCCGGCCCGGTGGCGCAGTGGTCTAAGCGATGGCCTCTGATTATTCGTCCGAAAGGGGTCCGGGTTCGAATCCCGGTGAGGCATGGATGTTGTGTTTGTCTTACGGCACTGGCTCTCTCCCTTCCCTGGAACCAGTGATCCTAAATTAGGGACGGGCGACTGCTTATAGCCCATTGAGTTGCTCACGGTGGTCGTTAAAACTCCAATAAAAATTTAAAAAAAATATGATACGCTTTACAACATTCCAGAAATCGCGCGCAGACAATCCCTCCTCCTACCCTGACTATTGATTCGTTCAGTATACCTCCGAAACAACATACTAAAGTTTTGTCGCAATGTAAGCATTTTTATTCAAGTTATGAGGATAATGGCTGTGGAATAAATCTTGCTCCTAGCCCCGACCTTCGACAACATTTCGATTATATTCAACAGAACCGCTTCAGTATACCGTCGGATTGGTTGGTTGGTTGGTTGTTTGGTTTTTATGGCGCAAGGGCCATGGTTGGCCAAAGAGCGCCAGAAACAAGACAAACAAATAGTATTAAAAGTGTGGTAAAAAGCTTAAAATCTGACTGATCATGTAAAACTGAAAAATGAGAACGATGGAAGGGCTAAAAAAGATAATGGAACAAACAGTATTAAAAACATGATACAATGATTAAAATCTAGCTGATTCAGTAAAACTGAGAAATGAGGATGATGATAAGGCTAAAATCTAGATACGTTTAAAATAGTCAATTTCTTTAAAAAATGAAAACACGGCAACAGAGTCACAGTGGTCATTGAGGAGCCGCTGCAGTGTAGCGGCGTCCTCGGTCAACAAATGAGAATGAAAGAAATGAAAACGTACATCACGAAAACGAACACAGGTACACAGAAGATGAGTGACGGTGAGTCGGCAATTGCACGTCTCACACATCGGCGCAGTGTCGCCACACAGCAAAAAGCGGTGAGTGAAACGACAATGCCCAATGCGGAGACGCGCAAGCACCACTTCCTCCCTACGGTTCCGACGATATGTGGATTTCCAAATTTCAAGATTAGGTTTGATACGATGCAGTTTATTTTCCACCTGTTGGTCCCACAGACCTTGCCACGTTCGCTTAATATGGTCGCGAACCAGAAAGCGGAAATCCCGATGAAACAGTGGCAAGCGTGTGACGACCAAAGAGGAAGCAGATCTAGCAGCCGCATCAGCACACTCGTTACCCGAGATTCCAACATGCCCAGGAATCCAGCAAAACTGAACTTGAAAACCGGCCCCGAGCAAACGACGAAGTAACTGTCTCACATTCACGAGAAAAGGATGATCACGGCAATCTGCAGATGACAAAGACTGCAAGACACTCAAAGAATCCGTATAGACCATAGCACGATGATGAGAACCCGACCGAACATGGAGAAGAGCGAGATACACAGCATGCATCTCCGCTGAAAACACCGTGGCCTCAGCTGGGATCCGCGCCACTGAAACGTCATCTACACAGACAGCCGCGGAACCAACGACTCCATGCATCTTGGAGCCATCAGTAAAAATAGGAGTGTAATCAAAATTTAGGTCACGGTGCTCAGCGAAGAGCTGCTGGTACACTGACGCAGGGGTTGAGGATTTATCGAAAGATGTAAAGGTGGTATCAACCATGACACCAAGTGGGTGCCATGGCGGATCCCCAAAGCCCCTGGTCTCTCCAACAAGTGACAAGTCGAGCCCTACATCACGGGCTACGGCCGCCATACGAAGACCGAAGGTTGAAATGCACGAGGGCCGGTTCCCGAATAAACGAGCATGCTGGGGATGAAAAACTGCATCGTATAAAGGATGGCCTGGAAGAGATCTTAGTTTCAGGTAGAATTGAATAGACAGCTGCAGACGACGTAATTCAAGCGATGGTTCGTTCGCGTCAGCGTAAAGGCTGGGAATTGGAGATGTTCGAAATGCTCCCGTACAAAGACGCAGCGCCTGATGATGAATAGTGTCCAAAGGCCGGAGAACGGAACGACGAGCAGAGCCATACACGATACAACCATAATCCAGTTTCGACCGGATTAAGGAATGGTAAATACGAATCAAAGACATCCTGTCTGCGCCCCATGAGACTCTCGAAAGGATCTTAAGAATGGATAGAGCCCGCAAACAGGAAATCTTGAGCCGCCGAACGTGCGCTCGGAACGTAAGCGCACGGTCGACGGTCAGACCAAGGAACTTGGTCTCCGGCAAAACTGGTATGGCTGCACGGTCTAAAAACAGCTCTGGGTCAGGATGGAGGCCGCGCCTCCGGCAGAAATGGACACACGCTGTCTTGTCGGGAGAAAGAACGAAACCATTGCTATTCGCCGTTTTAAAGATCTGATTAATTGCAGACTGCAACTGCCTTTCAATAAAATGCATGCTTGATGACGAGCATAAAATGTGCAAGTCATCAACATAGACAGTAGCCGGGACACACGCAGGAGGAAGATTTGTGAGGAGACAATTAATGCGAAGGATGAACAATGTGACAGATAAAATGCAACCTTGAGGAACACCTTGTTCTTGATGGAATGTTGCCGATAGCGTCGTACCCAGGCGCACCTGGAACACCCGATTGCGAAGAAAATTTAAAATAAATGTCGGAAGATTACCTCGCAATCCGCATGCGTGGAGGTCACGGATAACACCATGCCACCACGCTCGATCATAAGCTTTTTCGATATCAAAAAATACAGAAACCAGGTGCTGCCTACGCAAGAACGCTTCGCGCACAGATGTCTCAAGGTGCAGGAGATGATCGTGAGGTGAACGATGACGGCGAAAGCCGCTTTGTGATGGTGAAAGTACTTGATGAAATTCTAAAAAATGAACTAACCGGGAATTAACCATGCGTTCAAGAACTTTACACAGACAGCTAGTGAGAGCAATTGGACGATAACTAGAGGTAGACTTGGGATCCTTGCCAGGTTTGGGAAAAGGCAGAACAACTGCTTTTCGCCAAGACTCCGGGAAACTGTGCTCCGACCAAATAGGATTGTAAAGGATTAAGAGATTCTCAAGAGACGACTGCGAGAGATGACGGAGCATGTCATAATGGATGCCGTCGGGACCGACCGATGTAGCGCCGGACCGATGCAGAGCCACCCTGAGTTCAACCATGCTGAAGGGGGAGTTATATCCCGTGTCGAGAAAAGGCGCAAAGGAGATTCTCTGGCGTTCCGCAGTGGATTTCATTCTTTGAAAAGAAGTAGGATACGCCAGGTCACTCGACACGGAGGCAAACGCCTCCCCTAAACAATAAGCAATCTCCCCGACTCCAGCATATGTGCAGCCGTTGCTCTCGAGAATGGATATCTGGTGAGAGCTGTAGTTACCCCGGATCTTTCGAATCCTTTCCCACACACTTTTCGAACTGGCACGTGAAGTGAGAGATGACACATACTGGATCCAAGACTCCCTCTTGCTACGTCGACGCACCAACCGAGCATAGGATTTTGCTCGTTTGAATGTAACGAGATTAGCATCGGTTGGATAACGCCGAAACGTAGACCACGCCTTATGTTGAGCTCTCCTAGCCGCTGCGCATTCAGGGGTCCACCAAGGCTTCGGACTTCTGGAGAGTGTCGTCGATGTTTTTGGTATAGAAAGATCAGCTGCCTGAAGAATACAATTTGTGACTTCAAGAACCGCTGCGTCGATTGACTCTTGGGTCACCATTGTAGAAGATATCAATGCTGACGGTGTGAAGACCTCCCATCTCGCACGCTCCATCCTCCACCGAGGAGGGCGCGAGGCAGAAGATGGTAAGTTCGCATGATGCGAGAGCAAAATCGGATAATGGTCGCTCCCGTGGAGGTCGTTACACACCGTCCACGACCAGTCAGCAATAATCGATGGTGATCCCAAGGCCAAATCGGTCGCACTGAAAGATCTTGTCGGTTCATGGAAGTACGTGTCAGCACCGGTGTTAAAAAGGCACAAAGAGGCCGAGGACAAAAGAGACTCTATGCGACGACCTCTCGTGCTGACGCTGACACTACCCCACAAATGATGATGGGCATTGAAGTCACCTAGTATTAGAAAGGGTGAAGGCAGCTGATCAACCAATCTCTCCAGTACCGAGACGCTCACGTTCTCGTCCGGCGGCAGATAGACACTGCAGACAGTAAGAGGTACAGGCATAGAAATACGAACCGCCACGGCCTGCACAGTTGTGGAAACCGCGACGGAAGATACCGGAACCCTGTGAGGGACGAGAATAGCGACTCCCCCACAGGCTATATTTCCAGACGAGTTATCTGTCCGAAATGCACTGTAACCTCGAACTGAAAGCAGGTCCGATGGTTTAAGCTTTGTCTCCTGTAGACAAAGGCACACCGGAGAGTAAAATGAAAGCAGATGTTTCATTTCATCAAAGTTCGTCCGAAAACCTCGACAGTTCCACTGAATGATTGAAGCCATGGTTATAAGTGAAATGAAAATGAAAATGATCAAACGAAGTCCGGCTCCATCGCCTCTGGTGGGGGTTCCCCCAGATCTGGAGGCGTGTGACCAGGGGCTAAGATGGGAGCATGTTTTGTCCCAAGTGTCTTACCGGGAGACGCACGACGTTGAGTCGTTTCCTGAGATTTTGTAGGAGAAGAAATGCTTTTCTTATCCTGGGCTTTGGTCTTTTTGTTAGAAGTGGCCTGAAGTCCCTTGTTGGTGGTGGAATGAGTCTGCTTCGGCGAAGTGGTGGGTGGCGCTTTCAGACCCCTAGCTCGAGACTGGAGTGCCTCCAGTCCGGCTGCGATGATGTCGTTAACATTGAATGGACATTTAAGGGGGATCAGAATGTCGGTCTGAATCGCAACCGTAGATTTGGCAACCACAACTGAAGCGTATGATCGCCGATCAGATGTAACAGGAACCACTTTTCTTCTGGCCACAGGATAGGAAATATTTTCCACCGTTTTGATCCTTTGGATTTCCTTCTTCTCCTTCCACTTGGGACAATCTTTGGCTGATGCCGCGTGTGAACCCTTACAGTTCACACAAAACTCGGCCTCGGCCACACATTCCTGCAAAAGATGTTCTGTGGCACCACAGCGTGCACACCTAGGATTGCTCCTGCACGACTGCTGAGAATGGCCATAAGACTGGCACCTAAAACATCTCAAAGGGTTAGGGATGTACGGGTGTACCTCTAGGTGGAGATACCCTGCCTTGATGGATGTAGGCAGGGAAGGGCAGTTGAAAGTCAAGATAATATTCCAGGATGGGACAAACTGCCCATTCCTCCTGAAAGAAATGCGTCGCACACCCGTAACATGTTGGCTCCTCAGTTCTTCGAGAAGTTCATCCTCAGTGCAATCAATAAGATCGCGAGAGGAGACAACACCTCGAGATGAATTTAGGTACCCATGAGGTGTTATTTTAACCGGAGTCTCAAGCAGCGTGGTAGTGTTTATAAGTGTGGTACTGTAGGCCACAGTGGACATCTCTACAAGAAGATCTCCAGATTGGAGCTTCTTTACGCTCTTAGGAGAGCTTGCGATGGATTGAAGAGCTTTATTTATCCAAAATGGACTTTTGGCACTCAAAGGCTTTGAAGGGTCCAATGAGTGCACAAAAAAGAAACGAGCATTTGAACAATCAGGGACATGTTTTTTTGCAGAAGGGGATGAGCCTTCCTCTATACCTCTTTTGCTTTTTGGTTCTTGGGAAATTTTGTTGTCATCCATAAAAGTTTTAATAATTCGTCCGCCGACTTCCCCACCCACAATCGAGCCCAACGAGGGAGAGCCGGAGGTCCGCAAGCCCAAGTGGACGCAGGACACGACTCTGGGGATAGCAAGCGGATATAGCAAGTTGATAGGGCAGACATGCGCTCGGCGAGCACCCAGACTTTCCCATGCCTGGGGAACACCCCTTTGGCATGCCCACCCTATCCCCAGACTCACCCTGTCGTACGAGACGACAAGCCGTTAGAGGTCTGGGCTCCACTCGGCCACAGACCTCATTGACTAGGAGTGGGTTAGTTCCCAGCCGCCCGTTTAGGGTGAAGCAGGGGGCAAAGAGGAGTGTTGGCAACTGGCGACAACAACACCCAGGCCTCCAGAAACCTCAGCCTCCAGCATCCCCTTTTCCACCTTACGGGTCACCGCACACGGCAAACGTGCAGGCAGGTCTAGCTAACCAGCTCGGAAAAACAAAGAAAGAAACATGAAATGGAGAAGACAGGAAAGAAAACGAGAAACTATAATCCTGAGCTGGCGCATAATCACAACCTCAGGAACCTACAACTAAAGCGGGTTCACGTAAAGTGAAAAAACATAAAAAATGTGAAATTCATCACATATAGTACATGTTGGCTCGGGCCGTGGGGACGCCATCCCCATCAGCTGGATGAACAGCTGTCCCTTCGGTTATATAATCGTTCAAGACGAAATGAAATATTGATCCGTCACAAGGTCAGCTCGGGCCGTGGGGGCGCCGCTCCCCAAATAACTGGAAAACCAGTTATCCCCGTGCGGGGGTATACCGTCGGAACAACATGATAACGTTTTATCGCAATCGAAGCCATTTTACGTAAGTTATGACGCATAAGGGCGATCAAATGGACCCCGTTTCGCCCATTTTCAACGGGGTTCGTCCCCAGGTTGTCCCATACCACATACTTAAATTTCATGGAAATCTAACAATTTTTACGCGAGTTATCGTGCGGACAGCCAGACAGACAGACGGACGAAGCTGGAGACTCTACGCTTCTTTAACCTACGGTTGGAAAGCGTAAACAAAAGATCTGATGATTATCTATGAAGGCCAGATAAAATGATGGATCTCAAAAGAAAGGACTGTACTTATTTCCTTGGTGGTGAAAAAAGGGAGATGTAAGAATACTGACGCAGTTATGTGTTTATTATCATCAGATACTTTTATAGAAAAGGAGTATCGTCACGCTATAGTAGATATAACATCACTTTCAAAGGTTTAAAAATGAATTAAATTCACAGATATACACTATATTGACAAAAGTCACCGGGCGCCCCTTCAAAAGCAAGTGAACGGATCCGCTGTGTTGTTAAGAAGCGCGGTACAGCTGAAAACGGTATAAAAACAAGCCTGCAGCAGACTGCGATCATATTGCACTGTGAGGTTGAATGAAAATGTCGCGGCGGGAGAGAACTGACTTTGAGGAAGGAAAGATTGTTAGGTGTTATATTAGTGGGTTGTCCATAAGAGAAACCGAGAGGCGTAACATAACCGAGTCAACTGTTTTTGATGTACTGAATAAGTGGAAGACACATGGCGTGCCTGAAGCAGCAAAACGTACCGGGAGACCAAAGAAAATCAGTGATAGAGGACGTCGAAGCCTTAGGGGAGTCGTTACAGCTAATCGACGGAGTACTGCACAAGACCTCAGTGTACAGGTGAGTAAAAATGCTGGAACCTCGGTATGTACACGTACCATTCGCAGAGAACTCCATTCCATGGGTTACCGTGGTTGTGCGGCTGCTCATAAGCCTTTAATCTCCACTCGGAGGGCCACTCGTCGTTTAGCATGGTGTAAATTACATTTATCGTGGACCGTAGATGTATTAATTTTGTCTTGATAGTCTTGATGAACTGAGAATTGCAAAAGCTGCAAAGCGATTTAACAAACTGAAAAAACGTGTTGCCAGAAGGCCAGCCTAGCCAAAAAAGAGTTTGAGGACACGTACAAAAGCAAGAGGACCCAGAGTATCCTTCACATTGAGCTGGGATGTATTAAGGTAAGATTAGCTGCATTAATTACCTGAGTGTTAGCTTTCACCGCGTTTCCTGAAAACAATAGTTTTTCAAAATATAGGTACACTAATCTGAGGGACAATAACGGATATCTGCATGAATTTTTTTCGTTTTGTTCTTCATACCTAGCTTTACATTTTGAGCAGAGGGTTTTCTAAAATTCCTATTAATTTTGAAAATATATTACTTTACAATTTATTTCTTATAGTCTTTTGTAGCCATTTTTAAACAAACATAAAGTTTTCATCTGAACTTTAAAAAAACCCTCTGCTTAAAATGTTATTTACATTGTGTATTTTACATGATCATGATCATATGTAGAGGATTTTAGGAAGGGAGTGTCTGACCCCAGGTCTTAAACAACCCTTAGAAATAGGAAACTAGGAGATTTGGGCTAGAGCGCCCGATAGGAAAGTGACACGGAAGCGAAGTAGAAAGGGGGAGGAAGACGCCCTTATTTATTACCAAGAGGCCAGTACCCGGGGTCCGACGGCTTAACCTGCCCATCCGATGCACGGCGGATATTTAGTGGATCGAGCGTTCGTACCTGCCTGGGATCGAACCTGAGGCCATTTCCGTGGCAGTCCTGAACGTTGCCCACTAGGCCACCCGCGGCCTTGTGTATTTTACAATAAAAAAATTAGGCTTATATCTGTTGTCGTTCCTGAGATAAATGTACCTAAAGTTGTGCAAATTACATTGGGGAAGATAGCGTCATCCGACTCCCCTTAACGACCAATCCGAGCAACTCAATGGGCTATAAGCAGTCACCAGTTCCTAATTTAGGGCCACTGCTTCTAGGGAAGGGAGAGAGACACTGTTGTAAGACAAACAACACGGGATTCGAACCCGGACCCATCTAGGACGACTGGTCAGAAGCCAGCGATTAGACCAATGCGCCACCGGGTCGCCAATAGCATTACCATATTAACTAAGAAGATGAAAAAATTGTTTTGAAATCCGTGTCCCAGTATGACCTGCATGTGTAACTTCACCTCTCTTTTTAGTAAGTTGTGTTACTTCTACATTAGATTTTCTTTCCAAACGGCACGTCGCTCCCCGAATTTCCTTGTACTTTGACAATAACTAACAGTGTGTCGATGGTAAATAAAAAGCCTCGCTGGAGTAAAAAGTGTGTGGTGTGGTGGTACGCCGAAATGTGATTTTGTATTGGGTTGATGCATAAGTTCATGCCGTTTTATTTCAAGAGTGTTTCCCAGGTCAGTAGTCACGGTGTAGATGGCCAGTTATATATCCAAATGTAGCCAGTAATATCGTGTATCTAAATCATATTGCGTTGTGCGATTGTGGCTAATAGCTATTTGGTTTTCAGGTCCGGAGTGTCAAGTAGAGAGGAATTAGCATTTCCTACATCTGCTCCTCTACGAGTTTAACAAGGGATCCACAGCCACCGAGGCTACTCGACAAATTTCTGCTGTGTATGGGGAAGATGCTATTGCCTCGAGAACAGCCCACAAATAGTTTGAGCGGTTCCGAGGTGGCACTTTTGACTTCAACGATTCTCCACGCTCAGGTCGTCCATCTCACTTTTTTTATTGGAATTTTAACGACCACCGTGAGCAACTCAATGGGCTATAAGCAGTCGCCCGTCCCTAATTTAGGGTCACTGGCTCCAGGGAAGGGAGAGAGCCAGTGCCGTAAGACAAATACAACATCCATGCCTCACCGGGATTTGAACCGGACATCATTCGCCGGACTCTGTTCCGACGAATGATCAGAGGCCATCGCTTAGACCACTACGCCACCGGGGCGGCCCATCTTACTTTGATGAGGATCCTTTGAACCATCTCATCCACTTGGATCTGCGTCAAATCACACGCGAATTGGCCACTGAGATGGACTGTGATCAGGCCACAGTGGTGCGACACCTGAAACGTATGGAAAAGATCCAGAAATTGGGGTCTCGGGTGCCTAACACTCTCACCGAGGACAACAAAAAAACAGCGTGTTGCCATATGTAGTTCCTTGCTCGCCCGTTATCGTGAATGTTCTCAGCAACACAAACCCTTTCTCCCATGTATTGTTACTGGAGATGAAACGTGGTACCTGTACGTGAATTTCAGGCATCGGAGGGAATGGTTAAGCTCAAACAAGATGCCCACACTACGTCCAAAACATGACCTTAATCCTGCGAAGATCATGTGTGTCTGGTAGGACATGGAAGGCATTATTCACTGGAAAACGCTGCCGAGGATTCGGACCATCAACGCTGCACTCTATTGTGAGCAACTCCGCCGTGTGGAGGGAGCAATTTAGCAGAAACGGCCGCATAGGCGCTATGGTGTCCTTCTCCAACATGATAACGCACGCCCTCACAGTGCAAAAATGGCCAAAATGGCCATTCAGGACATGAAATGGGAGATCCTTCCACATCCGGCCTATTTCCCAGATGTCACCCCTGCAGACTATAACCTGTTTCGATTTCTGTCGAACACACTCCGTGGCAGAACGTTCAACAATCATTTTAATGTCCAGAATTTCCATGATTTCTTCGCAGCAAAACCTGCACTTTTTTTTCAGGAATGGCATTGCAGACTTATCCAGACATTGGGACACCATCGTAAGCAATGTGGGGGCGGGGGATGATACATAGTTGATTGAGTCCGTTTTTCTTTGTGATGTAATTCATTCCTGTAGTGCGGTGAAAAAAACGGCATGAACTTATGCATCAATCCAATAACTGAGTGTAGACTGCATGTCGTCTTCATAATTTGTACACTGCCTACATTTAATGTACGAGGTTGATATGTGTTCAGTCTGCAAGCTCTTGTAATTATTCAAAGATAATTTATGTTGGTGTTTGGAGGGCTGTAAGTCAAGCAGGAGAAAACAATTTCTGTGTAAATTTCATTTCTTGCTACATCGATCCCTGAGGTCGTTAGTGGTCGTCTAAGTGTTGTGTTAAGCATTTTTGTCACACCGGTGGCACAGTAAGTAGTCCACGAGCTGGCTAATGACCATTCGTCCAAGAGGATCGGGTTGAAATCCCGGCGAGACATGGATGTTGTTTTTGTTTTACGGCACTGGCTCTATCCCTTCCCTTAAACCAGTGGCCCTAAATTAGGGACGAAATTAGAACCCACTGAGTTACTCACGATGGTCGTTAAACCTTCAAACAAACACAAAATAAGCATAAAGTTAGTAAGTCAATGTTATTTCAGCAAGCAATCTGTTTCAACCCACAAATATAAAAACAAACATTTTCAAAGTTGTAGCAGATTTTCTGCATTATTTAATTTCTAAATCAGATTCTAAACCCACATCTGCTCCTATGTTTTTAAATAAAAATGTCTGTCACCTTTTTAAAACCTAACTCGACATTCAACAGGCAGTATTAAAAATGTAGTAAAATCTGAGTTATATTTTCACATTTTGATAATGCGAACTTTCCTCGCAGCATAAATATTAAAATAAAACCAGGCGTTTAAAGTATTTTAAGCAAATTCTGACACCTTTTCCCTTATCTGAGAAGTCGATAGTTTCCTTATAAAGGCTACGATTTAAATTACAGCACTAACACGAATTCGCTTAAGGGCACTTACTTCTAATAAACCCTTTTTAGATACTTTTTCAGTGCAATTTGTTTACAAGTCATCTGTAGATTGCACACACATTAATAAAAGTGGTATCACATTACAAACTAATTGAATTTATTATGTGCTGCGTTTCTCTTTCAACGCACCAACAAGACACTAAGAACTAATTTGCCGTCTTTTCACAGAGCACTATTCCCTGAGAAAATTTCCCCACTACTAGGTTGCAAAATTTGTTCTATTGGCAGAGAACGTAGGCATATGGCTTCCACATCATACAATTCTCAGAAGAGGTGGACGACGACTGTTATTTGGTTTCCGGGTGGTAACCGTAGACCCAAATCTCGTCCCCAGTGAATACCCGCGACAAGAACGTTGGTTCATTCACCACCTGCTGACGAAGATCTTGACAGAGTTCGACACGGAGCGCCTTCTGTTCGGGGTTCAGAATCTTTGGCACAAACTTTGCAGCAATGCGGTGCATGTTCAAAACCGACGTCAGAATTTCTTGCATTGTTCCATATGACACATTGACAATGGTAGCAATGTCTTGAATGGTTCTCCGACGATCCTTATGCACCAGTTCCCTACTTTTTCCCACGTTTTCGGGGGTTTTGCTCGTGGACGGTCGCCCTAACCTCTCGTCGTCTTCCAGTGCCGTTCTGCCGCTCTTGAAGCGCGAGTGCCGCTCAAAACACCTTTTACGGCTTATTGCTATAAGCCCACCGCAACATTTCATGCGTCTGTCTCCGTTCCCGATGTGCCGAGTATGACGCAGAATTTGATGTTCGCTTGCTGCTCTAGTTTGCAGTCCATACTGAAATCGCAGCTGTGTTCTGCACGTGGTCACCAAATATCGTGTAGCACAGCTCCCGATGTTCACAGAATGACGCCAGTCGGCACAATGACTCATGAAGGTCCCTGCCCTCGACCGCTGATCGCGCATCTGCGTACTTCCATATGTTGGTGCGCTACGTACCTAGGCTCGGAACTGCGTATTAATATACGTCGTGTCGTGTCGAGTCGTGTAGTTGATACTTCAGTTGTTAAGAAACCGAATACACTCCATGAAAACTGACAGAAGACAATTACACCGCCCTTACTATAGCTTGTACAGTCTCTCAGTCAGTCATCAGTCTCTCTTGCCGCCCCGATGGCGTAGTGGTCTAAGCGATGGCCTCTGATCATTCGTCCGTAAGGGGTCCGGGTTCGAATCCCGGTGAGGCATGGATGTTGTGTTTGTCTTACGGGACTGGCTCTCTACATTTCCTGGAACCAGTGACCCAAAATTAGGGACGGGCGACTGCTTACAGCCCATTGAGTTGCTCACGGTGGTCGCTAAACCTCCAACCCCCCCCCCCCAAAAAAAAAATCAGTCTGTCTCTATCTCTTAGTCTCTCACACACACGGCATTGAAACTACGGAAAATGTATATAAGTAATTGGAAACATCGTAAAAACGGAACAGTTTAAAAGGTACAAATTTTATATACATTCATTAACTTAGCTCCTGTTTTAGGAAAACGTGTAAGAAGAGTAAAATATGTTCATGAGAGCTTAAAATAATGTGTCACATAAGTCCCTGTACATCGCAAAAAAAGAGTACTTGAAATATCGCGGGTTCGTTTGTACAGCTTCTTCAGTATATGTCATTTCCAACACTTTTCACATCAACTTGCTCTGCGAGGGCAATTGTTTTACAAGTTTGGATCCAGAACGGATCGGCGAAGGATCATAGGCATGCCTATGACAGAAATATTTTAGCTTGAATTAAATTTTCCCTTACAGCGTTATTGTAATTTAGTTTATTTTTGTCTCAATTGGAGGTTGAGTACTGGGCCGTAGCTTGGGGCCGCTAGGGGAGGCTCAGCTTCCCCTGAGAGATGCCTAAGGAACATAGTAAAAATTAACACATAACGTTTTTGAAAAAAAAAATTAACGAAAGAAAATTTGATTACCATACTTAAGGTGGACGTCAAGTAATTTTGCTTCCTATACTTCCAATGGAAAATCTTCTGTACACATTTCCTTCACAATTAATGCGTTCCCAAGGATGAAAATTTGAACGTCGATTAAAATAGCTTCATATTATAACTTCGAATACTTAATATTTTCTAAAACATAACCACAATTATATTAAAAATCATTAACTTTTCTTTGGGTGGTGTTGAAACCAGAAAAAAGATGGCGGCGACCTGTACTTTGATAATGTCAGTAGACAAACAAATGTTGGATTGCATAACTATGGTTATGGTTTAGAAACAACTAAGTATTCCAAGTTATAAATTGAATCTATTTTAATCGATGTTCAAATTTTCATCCTTGGGAACGCATTAATTGTGAAGAAAATGTGCACAGAAGTTTTTCTATTAGAAGTAAAGGAAGCAAAATTACTTGACGTCTACCTTAAAGCATTATACAGGGTGGCTATAAATGACGTATACAACTTCAGTATGCTACTGAAAAATACTGCAATAAATAACAACTTACTTTTAATGTCAAAACACATGGTAACTGTGATTTTTTTTTCTAAATGTCAGGTCTACACGTGTGCTCCGTTGCTTGCTTGCAGGATGTCTAAACGATAGTCCAGTTTCACCAACATACGTTGCAGAATGTCAGGTGTAACAAGGAGGAAGGCTGCAGTAATGTGATATTTGAGCTCAGTTATAGATGTAACCTTTATCCTTGTACACAATGTCCTTAATAAAGCCCCAAAAGAAAAAAATCGCATGAGAAAATATCAGGAGAACCGAGTGGCCATGCCGTCGGACCCCCTCGTCCAATCCAATGCTCTGAAAAATGGTGGTCTAAAGATCTGCGTAATTCCAAAGACTAGTGCGGAGCGGCTCCGTCTTGCTGGAACATGATGTCTTGAATATCATGTAGGTGTGGAATTGCGAATAGTTCTAACATGTCCAGGTACGTTATGCTAGTAACGGTTGGTTTAGCGAAGCAAAAGGGCCCAATCTCGCTATCTTCCATTAAGCTAGCTCAGACATTAACTTTCGGGCAGTCTCTCTTGTGTGCTACGACCACGTGGGGATTTTCCGTTCCCCATATTCGACAGTTATGCTTATTCACTCTACCAGAAACATGGAATGTCGACTCATCGCTGAAACAGATCCGTGAAAGAAGTGTAGGGTCTTCGTCCATGGGATGAAGCATGTCTACCTCAAATGCTTTTCGAACGTGATTGATCATTTGGTTGACGTTTTTGCACTAACTGCACTTTATACGCATATAGGCGGAGACGTTTATGTAGAATCTTGTGAACCATTGCTCGCGGTATTTCGAGTTCACGACTTGCGATGCGAACAGACTTATTTGGACTCCTTAGATAAGCCTTACGCACGTCTTCCACCTTTTCGTCCGAAATGGAAGGTCTCCCACTGATTTTGCCTTTCAAGACACTTCCTGTTGCTTTGAATTTATTTACCCATTGTTCGATGATTCTTCGTGTCGGGGGCTGTCACTTGCACTCCGTTCTGAACTTACGCTGAACTGCTGTTAGAGATTTTGACTCCGCAAACCGAAACACGCACACGGCTTTCTCCACCGAGGAAGCCATGTCGGTTGTATTCCATGTTTGACGAGATTTTTCATTACATCAGACACCTGGCGCCATCTATAGTCTGGCTTAACAAACCTTTAACACTTGCCACGTCTTTTGACGTCTAAAGTAAGTTTCTTTCTATCGTATTTTTACTAGCATACTGAAGTTGCATACTTAATGTATGGACACCCTTTATATCGATCAGACTGAGAAGAAAAGCACGTTAAGTCAAGTGATTCAAAATCATGTCCATCGTGCCATCAGTATATAAACTGGTAGTTTTAAAAGATTCAATTGTTTTTACAAAAGCTTCTTAAAAAACACCGTAATACAGTTCGTAGATACACTGACGGAAAAAAATTCCCAACACCACGAAAAAATAGTTGTAGAGGAATGAAATGGCGGCAATACATTTGTATAGGTAACATATTTAATCGATTAAGGTTTCAAGATCACAGCTTATTGTAAGCGCGAGAAGAGCCATTTTAAATGTGAAATGCTGGTACATTAATAACCGGTGTAACCGCCAGAATGTTGAATGCAAGCACGCAAACGTTCATGCATTGTGTCGTACAGGTGCTGGATGTCAGTTTGTTGGATGGAGTTCCATGCCTGTTGCACTTAGTCGGTCAATACAGGGACGGTTAATGCTGGTTGGGGGTGACGCTGGAGTTGTCGTCCAATGATGTCCCATACGCGCTCGATTGGTGAAAGATCTGGTGATCTAGCAGGCCACGGCAACATGTGGACACTCTGTAGAGCATGTTGGGTTACAACAGCGGTATGCGGGCGAGCGTTATCCTGTTGCAAAACACACCCTGGAATGCTGTTCATGAATGGCAGCACAACAGGTTGAATCACCAGACCGACGTACAACTGTGCCGTCAGGGTGCGTGGGATAACCACGAGAGTGCTCCTGCTGTCATAGGAAATTGCTCCCTAGACCATAACTCCAGGTGTAGGTCCAGTGTGTCTCGGCCGCAGACAGGTTGATTGCAGGCGCTCACCTGGCCTCCTACTAACCAACACACGGCCGTCACTGGCACCCAGGCATAACCGGCTTTCATCAGAAAACATAACAGATCTCCACTCCGTCCTCCAATGAGCTCTAGCTTGACACCACTGACGTCGCAAACGGCAGTGGTTTGGAGTAAGTGGAATGCACGCTACAGGGCGTCTGGCTCGGAGCTGTCCTTCAAGTAACCGATTTGTAACAGTTCGTTGTGTCACTGTGGTGGCAACTGCAGCTCGAATTGCTGCCGCAGACGCGGTACGATGCGCCACGGCCATACGCCGTACACGGCAGTCTTCCCTCTCAGTAGTGCCACGTGGCCGGCCGAAACCCGGTCTTTTTGAGGCAGTACCTTCCCTTGACCACCGCTGTCAACAATCATGCACAGTGGCTACATTCCTGCCAAGTCGTTCTGCAATATTGCGGAAAGAAAATCCACCTTCTCGTAGCCCTATTACACGACCTCGTTCAAACTCCGTGAGCTGTTGATAATGGCTTCTTCGTCTTCTTAAAGGCATTCTTGACTAACATCAACACCCTACGTCGAATCTCAACGATAACTAACGCTCACGAAAGTTACAGCGCGTATTTACAGCAAACCTGCTTTGCATGTTCCGAGGGGCGCTACTAGCACCACACGTATGCGCCGAGCGCGAAATTTGCATAGACGTCATCTTACAGATGTACTCTTACCGCCTACCAACTGTCGTTTATCTAACACAACCCCTTCTTGGTGTTATGATTTTTTTTCCGTCAGTGTATATTTGTCGATCTCACTTCCATGACAAACTGTTATAATCGTACAGTGTATTTTCATTTATTTCCCTCGTACTCATTACGATTATTCATTTTTCAATTGCTCTTACACTCAGTAGATAGTAAAAGGTTTTAGCCTTCGTCTCATGGAAGTTTTTTAAAACTAAAAATCCGTTTTCTTGAATCTCATTTAAAATTGAAACACCTTTTTTGTATCGAACTGAAACACCTGTAGCAAAGAATATCTTATTCGGTGCATTCTGAAGCTCACATAAACTAAAAGCCAACTACTGTACAGAAACGC
Organism: Macrothele yani; assembly: GCA_039090855.1. Lineage (NCBI taxonomy): Eukaryota > Metazoa > Arthropoda > Arachnida > Araneae > Macrothelidae > Macrothele > Macrothele yani. The sequence goes on from CM077012.1 coordinate 7,085,672, forward strand.
CTGTTAATATTGGAGGGGGGGGATTTAAGTAAATCAGGTTCTGGCACCTGAAAAAGAACATGTTCACCACAGTAAGAATGAGTAGCGAGACTGCAAGGGCAGTTCCCTTTTTTGAAGCAATATTTTGAAGGAAAAAGATTAAGTAAATGTCACAATTTAATTAATTATTTGACGTATCAAGTAAATAATCGGCTGATTCTCTATCAAAATTGTCAAAAACATCTTGTCTGGAAAATTGTTAAGAGCACATAGGAAATAATGATAATATAGTAGATATGTTATGAAAAGGCCTTTGCTTCCGTGAAACTATCAGCAGTTACAATAGCTTTGAAATCCTGCGGTATTGAAGACACATACATTAGCATTATTAGTAACATCTATGAAATTGCAAGTGCAAAGGTTCGGCTCTATTTGAGGATACAGCACCAATGAAAATTGGAAAGAGAGCGAGACAACGTGACACCATATCTCCCTAACTCCTTAATGCCACATTGCAAAGTGTCTTTCAATCATTCAACTGGGAAAACAAAAAGGATAAAGAGATTAATGGAGACTATTTAACTCATTTTCGTTTTGCTGATGACGTCATTTTTGCAACTGCCCTTTCAGAACTTAGAGGTATTGGAAGAAACAGTACAATTTTTAAGAGCAATATGTTTCTATGTCTTACAAGAAAGGTTATAAATCAATTCATTTTTCCACTGCTTACATATAGAGCGGAGACATGGACTTTAACTAAAAAAGACATACAAAGGCTGCAGCCAACTGAAAAAAGCCTAGGGAGATACATGCTTCGCGTAACCAGGGAAGATGAGAACAGGAACTCGTGAATAAGGAAAATGACAAGAGTGGAGGACATGATGATTACAGTAAAATCACTGAGATGACAAAGAGCTGGAGATGTTTCCAGTAGAATGGACCACCAAAATTTTAGACTGGATTCCAACGGACAGGAAAAGACCCAGAAGAAGACCACATGGAAGATGGTTCGATGAAATTCAAAGACATGCGGAAATGGCATGGACGAGACTGGCGCAAGACAGACCGTTGCGGAAAAGACTTGGAGAGACCTTCATCCAGCAGTGGACTGATAATGGTTGACAATGATTATATACATATACACTGATCGTCAAAAAAACAGTTACACCCAGAAGGACGTGTCGGATTGCAATGCTATTGAGAAGGAAGGTAAAGGTTACCAGGAACAATAAATGTTTAAACATTGAGACTGATATAGGCAATATTTATTGAGCTACACGTCAATACGTAGTGTCTCTCAGTATGGCGTCGGGCCGCCATGTTTGCTCACACAGCATGCCAGACAACTTGGCATGGATTTGTACGTGTTCCTAATGATGTCCTGCGATAAGGCACCCCACGCAGCTTGAATCTTCTCACGCAGCTCCTGCAGATTGTGCGGTAGGGTTGGGGTGTGGAGAGCGCGTCCAATAGCATCCCACACATTTTAAATCAGCGATAGATCTGGCAATGCGGCTAGCCCCGGCAGAGTGTCAGTGCTTTGAAGGCAAGCTCTCGAGACAGCAGCAGTATTCGGATGAGCGTTGTCCTGTTAGAAAATCGCTCCGGAGTGAGCGTTCAGAAAAGGTAGGGCCACTGCTTACAGGACTTTATTAACGTAACGTTGGGTTGTCAAAGTGCCTGTAATGAACCCCAAAGGTGATCTGGCATCGTAGGCAATTGCACCCCACTCCATGACACCAGGCTTTCTGGACGTGTGACGCTCAACAACAAACCGTTCATCTTGGCGCTGACCACGGTGCCTCCACACGGATTCGTTGGTTGTTTTCTCCAAGACAAAAGCGGGAGTCGTCGCTGAGAATCACCGGCTGGCATTCTGAGTGGCTCCTTGACAGTCTGGCACGACACCATTGCAGAGTTTGGCGACGATGCAATGGTGTTAAGGGCAGTCGTCGTAACGGTTTACGTGCGTGTAGTCTTACGTCGTGCAGTCGTCTGCCAATGGTTCTGGCACTAATCGGACGATGCATGGAGGGTACCACTGCTCGCTGAATATCCGCAATCGTAGGCGTTGGGTCACTCCGCGCATGTCGGACATCCCGTAGGTCCTCTCCCTCCGTTGTTCGTCTAGGTCTCCCAGCCAGACCCTTACCTGTCGCAGCTGCGTGCCTTGTTCTATTAACTGTCCCCAACAGCATGCTATGGTGATATTCGCATAACCGGTATGGCGCGCAATACCGCGATAAGACCATCGCGTTTCCAGGATCCCGACGATGCGGCCCTTCTCGAACTTCAGCTTGAGGAATTGCTTCCGAACCTTTCTCTGAGGGATAATTTGCTTGCAAAGGATGCAGCCAACACAACAGCACTATTTAGAATGGCAAGCACGCGCAATGGGACAACTTTATATAGCCGGTCAGGCACAGCTCTGAGACCCTTTCTTGCTTGCGTCACTCCGAGGGCAATACTTTAATCATCTGCATGTCTCACGATGTCAAACCTACCCACCAAGTTTCATTCCTGTGTGTCGCTTCCTTCTGGGTGCAACTATTTTCTTGACGATGAGTGTATAATCATTTATTTTATATGGCTTTATCAAGTACCAGCATGGACAACACTCTCTCCCCTCTACAGAGACCTGGTAATGGGTTTCTGCTACGACAAACTTGTAAAATTTATAATGCTAACAAATAGGGCAAGTTCTCAAGTTATAAAAAATAGAGAAAGCTACTATTAATCAGATGCACACCATCAAATGATTTAAAAGTACGGCCCCTAACTGAACCTCAATTTTTAATTATAATTAACAAGTTTGTCGTACCTGACCTGACCCACTGCTAAAAACTCTTCGTTCAGATCAAGATTGACAAAAAAAAGTGTTTTGAAAATATCTTAAACCAAAATTGCAATACTTACATTAAATATTTCATGATAATTTCGAGCAACCAGAAACAAAAAATGATCATAGTCCAAAGACCCAAAAATTATCAAAACCCACGCTGAAAAGCAACGAAAGTTGACGTGCGAGAGCAAAAAAAACAAAAACAAAATCGAAATAACGAGCAACTAGAGCCAAAAAAAAAATTAAAAAAAAATTATAAACAAAAATAGCAAAACCCTGAGAGCCATTGACCTCGCAAAACCCTCGCGGAAAACAATAATTTTTTGACATGCGGAAGCCGATGCAAAAACTGCAAGGCTAAGTCAAAACAAACAAAGGACGCCAATGAACTAAAAAACTCCCAATTCCGGCAGCGAAAATTTACAAGACAAAAGAGAAATATTATAACGAAGTAAATTTCTCCATCATTTCTGTCAGCGCCAGGATTCGAACCCGGATCCCCTCATTCCGGAATAAGTTGCTCTACCAATTGAGCTACGCGGACTTTTATTCTGATTCCTATCTGCCTTTATGTCGTGTGCGTTATTCTGGCAAGGTACGTCACATCTCCTGGTACGTTACATCATCTCCCCCTTATTTTTTTTTTTTTTTTCGAAGTGCTGGAGAAGGGATTCTCTTATTTTTCCTATCTCGCGGTGTGGAAATAACATCACACCATTACGAGATTTTGAACGGTCGGGTCATCCGGATAGTTCGGGCGCCATTATAACGAAGTAAATTTCTCCGTCATTTCTGTCCACGCCAGGATTCGAACCCGAGTCCGCTTATTCCGGAACAAGTCGCTCTACCAACTGAGCTACGCAGACGTTTTATTCTGATTCCTATCTGCCTTTATGTCGTGTGCGTCCTTCTGGCAGGTACGTCACATCTCCTGGTACGTTACAATATATATAAAAATCTGACAATAAGCCGCAAAACAAACAAAAACGCAGGACCAAAACTATAACAAAAATAGGCCTAGCGCATCCGCAAGACACACTACAAAAATCACGTGGCCAAAAACAAAAAACCGTGGCTAAAAACCTAAAAGCTACGAAGCACTGCAAATTTTAAACAAGTTAGTAAAATCATGCAATGCATTGATTATAATACGCTTTCCAATATACTAGAAATCATTACTCAAGCTATTACTCAAGTTATGAGGAAAATGGCTGTGGAATAAATTTCACCCCTGTGCCCTGACCTTTGATCCATTTGGATGATATTCAACAGAACTGGTGCAGTATATCTCCGAAATAACATGATAAAGTTTTGTCCCAATCGAAGAAATTTTACGTAAGTTATGCTGCATAAGCGCTATGGTATAGATCCCGCTCCTGTGTTCTACCCTTTCACCCCGTTTCGCCCATTTTCAATAGGATTCGTCCTCAGGAAGGTCCCTACAACATACTAACATTTCATCCAGATCGAAACATTTTTACGTACGTTATGACTCATAATGGCGATGGAAGTGATTCCGCTCCTATGTCCTGACCTTTGACCCCCATTTCGCCAATTTTCAATAGGGTTTGTCCCCAGGTGGTCTCCTACCACATACTAAAATTTAATCGAAATCGAACCTTTTTTACGTTAGTTATGACGCATAAAAGCAGTGGAATGGATCCCGCTCTTATGCCCTGACCTTTGACCCCATTTCGTTCACTTTCATTAGGGTTCCTTCCCTGGTGTTCCCCTACCACATACTAAAATTTCATCGAAATTGAACGATTTTTACGCAAGTTATCGTGCGGACGAAAATACGCACACAACGCGTGACGTAACGAGGCAGATGGAAATCGCGACCATCTGCTAGCAAGGTGTGACGTCATAAAACTTTAATAGGATCCACAAAAAACGCGTGACGTAATGAGATAGATGGCATGACCGTGCGCCAACATCTAAAGGGGCGACGCCATTACACCACACTACAAACTTGGTAATTCGAGGTGGTTATTTAACCCACTAAACAAATTTCTTAAAGTCGAGATCAAGCTAAATCGATTTCTAGTACCAGAAAACGGTAAGTTAACGACTTTCATCAAAATCCTCAAAGCCGTTTTCAAAATAAAATTTACATACTTACAAGGATTGCTCCTTTAAGATGAACGTCAAGTAATTTTGCTTCCTGTACTTCGAATGGAAAAATTTCTGTACACATTTTCTTCCCAATTAATGCGTTCACAAGGATGAAAATTTGAACATCGATTAAAATCGCTTCATTATATAACTTGCAATACTTAATATTTTCTAAAACATAACCATAATTATGAAATACAACATTTTTTTGTCTACTGACGTCATGAAAATACAGGTCGCGCCATCTTTTTTCTGGACAATTTATGCATTCACAATGATGAAAATTTGAACATCGATTAAAATAGCTTTTTTTTTCTTTTTTTTTTTTTTTGATTGGAGGTTTAACGACCACCGTGAGCAACTCAATGGGCTATAAGCAGTCGCCCGTCCCTAATTTAGGGTCACTGGTTCCAGGGAAGGGAGAGAGCCAGTGCCGGAAGACAAACACAACATCCATGCCTCACCGGGATTCGAACCCGGACCCCGTTCGGACTAAAATAGCTTCATTTTATAACTTGGAATACTTGATATTTTCTAAAACATAACCATAATTATGCAATCCAACATTTGTTTGTCTACTGACGTCATCAAAGTACAGGTCGCGCCATACTTTTTCTGGTTTCAACACCACCAAAGGAAAAGTTATTGATTTTTAATGTAATTATGGTTATGTTTTAGAAAATATTAAGTATTCGAAGTTATAATAAAGTTATTTTAATCGATGTTCAAATTTTCATCCTTGGGAACACTATAATTGTAAAAGGAAATGTGTACAAAAGTTTTTCCATTGGAAGTATAGTAAACAAAATTACTTGACGTCCACCTTAATAATATGGGATAAGAGCGATGGAATGGATCGCATTCCTATGTCCTGACCTTTGACCCCATGTCGTCCACATTCAATAGGGTTCGTCCCCAGGTGGTCCCCTACCACATACTGAAATTTTATCGAAATCGAACCATTTTTACGCAAGTTATGACGCGTAAGGGCAATGGAATGCATCCCGCTCTTATGTCCTAACCTTTGACCCCACTTCACCGATTTTGAATAAGATTCGTCCCCAGGCGGTCCCTTACCACATACTAAAATTTAATTGAAATCGAACCATATTTACGCAAGTTATGACGCATAAGGGCAATGGAAGGATCCAGCTCCTACGTCGTGACCTTTGACCCCATCTGTCCCATTTTGATTGGGGTTCATCTCCAAGTGGTCCCCTACCACATAGTAAACTTTCATTGAAATCGAACCATATTTACGCAAGTTATGACGCATAAGGGAAATGGAAGGATCCCGCTCCTACGTCGTGACCTTTGACCCCATTTGTGCCATTTTCAATAGGGTTCGTCCGATTGTGATACCCTACCACATACTAAAATTTCATCGAAATCGAACCATTTTTACGCCAGTTATCGTGCGGACGGCCGGACAAAGCTGGAGCATATACGCTTCTTCAACCTACGGTTGGAAAGCGTAAAAAAAGGCGGCTTATAAATAAAATATACTTCCTGGTAAGAACAAATACCTTAATTAAAATGATTAAAACATATCATGCAGACTTACCAGAGCGCTTCAATTCTTCGCGCCAAGCAGCAACAAATGGCAGTTACCAGATGTTGTGAGAAAATCTTTACACGGCGGAAAAGATGATGCCACCTAAAATTTGCAACGACCAAATTGTGAGATAACTCTGGAAACCGCTGAGATAAACAAAGTATTCTGTATCGCTGGACACAGCAAATGCTCAACGTAATACAGTAAGACTTTAATTAAGTCATGAAACCTGAAACTAAATTAAAATGACTAGAACTTACTGTATTTAAACACCTAAAAGAAACTAAGCCTAAAATTATGATTTTTTAATGTTTAAATTCATTATGCCGTTTTCATGCAGTTCAAATGAGTATCACTTCACAACCACTACTAGTATTTTTCTATTAACTTCAATGTTGATTAATTCATTTAGATGTTAAATAATGCTTACTAATTTATACAACTAATTAAACAGATAATCATATGAATTTTAATATTTTTAATTTTTTTATATATTCTACTTTATTTCTTATTTTGAACTTTTTCGTATTTCATTTATTTATAAGATTTTTTTTTGTATTAAAGAAAAAATTAGGAAACTTAGCATTTTTGGTACCATTTAGATAGCGGTCAGCATCACACTGTTCACTTCCAAAATGGTTTAGTGAACAATCTTCATAAGACCACTAGAAAAGTTTACATTAAGTCTGTTATTTTAACACTATATTTGATTACTATTTTTTAAGGGCTGATTTAATGAAATTCTTAGGTACTTGGTTATTTAGAAAAGAGCTGATAAACACCTTAAGATGTATAAAAAACTCTGTTTCTAAATTGCAGATTTTTGCTGGCCTACGTACCTGAGCAACAAGTACATTTTCTATTACTTAACATGAAATAAACGGTCGAGTCACATTATTGTGACCACCAAATAATGTCCACAGTAACCGCCGTGTGCAGCAGCTACACGGGCTGGAGTGACTCAATAAAGGTGCTGGAAGGTGCTTTTTTTTTTTTTTTTTTGATTGGAGGTTTAACGACCACCGTGAGCAACTCAATGGGCTATAAGCAGTCGCCCGTCCCTAATTTAGGGTCACTGGTTCAAGGGAAGGGAGAGAGCCAGTGCCGTAAGACAAACACAACATTCATGCCTCACCGGGATTCGAACCCGGACCCCTTACGGACGAATGATCAGAGGCCAACGCCTTAGACCACTGCGCCACCGGGGCGGCCTAGAAGGTGTTCATATGTATGTGGAGCCATGCTGACTGCAGTGGATCTTACAGCTGCTGGAGGGGGCGTAGTGGAGGATGCATAGAGCGAACACCACGTTCGAGGTAGACCCACAGATGTTCACTTGGGTTTAATTCTGGGGAGTTAGGGGTCCAGGAAAGTACTTTGAAGTCTTCATCGTACTCTTCCAACCACTCTCGGACATTTCTAGCTGTGTGACACGTCGCATTGACGTACTGAAGGATCACATCCGCCCCAGGGAAGACAATCAGCATGTATGGGTGTACGTGGTCTGCAAGGATGGATTCATAACGAATTCGGTCCACAGTGCCTTTCACATATATGAGTGGACCCAGGGAATGCCACGAAAACATTCCCCAGACCATAACGCTGCCCGCACCAGCTTGTGTTCTTCCGGCAATGGTTGAAGAGTTTTCGTTCTCCAATGTTTCTTGCCTTCAGCAACGTCCATCCGTTCGATGAAGCAGAAAACGTGACTCATCGGAGAAGGCAATCCTTTGCCAATCAACGGAGGTCCAATTCCGATACTGCCGTGCAAATGCAAGCCTTTTCTGCTGATGAATCTTCGGTAGCATAGGTGCAGTGACCATCCGTCAGCATAGGAGCCCCATACGCAGCAGGGTTCGCTGAACTGTCGTTTTAGACACACTTCCGGTAGTCCCCTGATTCATTCGGACAGTGAGTTGCTCCACTGTAGCGTGTCGATTGGCCCGCACGCACCATCTCAGCCGACGTTCACCTCTCACATCAATGGCACGTGGTGCTCCGCAGTTTCGACGTCGCTTATTCGCAATGGTGCCATTTCTCCAATCAGGATACACTTAACCACAGCAGCACGCGAACAGTTCACAAACTGCATTGTTTCAGAAATACTGCCACCTTTGGCCCGAAAGCCGATAATCATCCATTTTTTTAAATCTGATAAATTGCTCATTTTATCCATGACAGAAACGAGTGATATGTTTTCAGAATGCCTATACAATACACCTTATATACCCTCCAAGCCAACTTACGACACGTGCCTTCTTTCATTGGCTACGTTCTGTTGACGTCAAAAGCAGGAGGTGGTCAGAATAATGTGATTCGACTGTGTATTAATTTTCCAGTTAACATATTTCATGACTTCGAAAGGAGAGCTATTTCTTTTATCAAATAGATTAATTACAGGATGACCATCATTTAAATTAATTGACAGATCTAAAAAGAATCCAGCTTCTGATTGCTAGCGTTGGTTTTGCTAAGATTAAGACATTCTGGATAGATGTTACCAAATTCAGACTCAATGACCCCCTGAATTATTTAAACATAGCAAATCATCAATGTATCTACAAGTATTATATATTTTTTCAAAGAAGGCTATATGTTAATCAAAAGAAGGATATATCAGAGCACCTGTTTTTAATGAAGAGGAATCTTTAAAGAAAAGAAAGAGGTTGCAAACACTTGTTGAGTGTGAGCAACCCATGGGAATACCATTAACTTGTTTGTAGAAAACCTTATTGAAAAAGATGTAATTATTCTTAATACAACTATTTAACAATATGTTCCAAAGATTGGGTTTAACTATTTCGAAAAGCTTAAACTCTACGTGGAGTTATTTCATGGTGGCTATGGTATCTTCAAAAGGAAGATTAGTATAGAGGTTTTCAAAATCATAACTATTAATATTATCAGGCCTAAGGCTAAGAATCTAAGAAATAACTTCAGAGTTGCTGTTAATAATCCAGAAAACTGTATGAACAAAATTAGTGCTATTTTTAACATGAGAAAAAACCTGTTTCTGAATAGCTTCGAAAGCCTGGTCTATTTTCTTTTCATGTCTTCTAATTCCGCAAGCTATGAACCTGGATTTTACTGGATCCTTGTGAAACTTTATCGTTGAAAAAGAAACAGAAATTCAGGTTCATAAGCTCTAGCCAAAGGAAGTTTTAGAAACTTACGGAATGATTTGAATTTATTTGCCAGTTGAACACTACTGATACTAACAGGTGAATAGGTGATTTTATGGTTTAGCTCTTGAGTGATTAAATTATAGTAAAAATGCTTACAGACTATAGCCAAATTATTACTGGCTTTATCTGTGGTGGTGAAACAATATTTTTGTTCTAAAATTTAGACAGAACTCTTAACTGCTGAATTAAGAAGTAAGTTTCTATCATAAACTAACTTTAGCTTAGCTAAATTAGCCTTAAATGCAAGCAGAATATTATGTTTCCGCTCTGCAAAGGCCTCAATGGACTGAGAATAGGCCGGACTTGTTTTAACAATATACGTATTGAGATCTAGTACAAAGTTACTAAGTATATTATTTTTAGAGATATTAACCGAAGGTCTGAATTTGGTACCGTAATTTAGAAGTTTTCTAAGCTGAGAATCTTCAATGAAGTTTAAATCTCCTGTTATTACGTGATTCTAATATTCGTCAAAAGAAGGCTGCGAACGGCGTGGCATGGAAGCAATAAGGCCCTGGAAGGTTGCCCGAGACACACGTGCCCATTCAGAATGCAGCAGAGCACGGAGGTCCCACAAGTGCTCTATGGTCCCTCAAGTGTTCTATGGGATTGAGGCTGGTAGATTTCGTCGGAGAAGGGAGAACGGAGACATCGCTGTAGTGTTCCTGGAACTAGTCACGCACCCCATTAACGACGTAACACGGCGCATTGTCCTATTGGTAGACACTATCACCTCCAGGGTAAACGTCCAAAATAAAGGGATGCATGTGGTCAGCGAGGATAGACAGGTAGCTATTGGCGTTCAGGGACCCATCCAGTGGTTCCAGCGGTCCCAGGTCATACCAGAAAACATTCCCTACACATACACACTGCCACCGCTGGCCTGTACTTGATTGACAAGCGTGTCCGGGTGTTGGTTCTAATGTGTCTGACGCAGTATCCTTAACCACCCGTCACTTCTTTGGAGTAGAAACCTCGATTAATCGGAGAAGACAACCTTTTCCCGCTTTTCCACTGTCCAATGACGGTAGTCCCACGCGAACTGCATGTGTCGTTGCCGATAGACCTGGGTTAATCGGTATGCACCTTGACGCAGCGTCGACTCCGGCGACCCATGCTTAACAGGGTTCGCTCTACTGTTATCGGAGACACGTACTGGGTGTCCCAGCGTTCATTTATGTGGACATTTGCTGCACTGTTGCGCATTGATCGCCATTTACCAGTCGAAGGAGGCGACATTTTTCTCTGAGGTTGATGGACTTTGGGGCTCCACAGCTATGACGTCGAGGTGCTGTAGTAAGGTTGTAGCAAGAATGTACTGTGCCAGCGGTCCATTCTTGCTACAACCTTACTACAGCACCTCGTGAACAGCCGATAAAGTCTGCTGTTTCTGAGTTGCTTCCACCCTTGGCACGGTATCAGATGATCATCGCTTTTGAACATCCTTCAAATCACTGCCTCTTCCCATTGTGCTCACGTTACTCACTATGGCTCGTCTGTCCTGGCCGGCAGTTTATATCTCCATGTGGTCGACCTTGTCACGTACATTCTGTGACGCGCCTGGGAGGATACACTGTGATTCCGGAGGTGGCCAGGTGGCCATATTATTCTGATACGACCGTGTGTGTGTGTGTGTGTGTGTGTATCATCATCATCATCATCATCATTGTCAACCATTATCAATCCACTGCTGGACGAAGGTCTCCCCAAGTTTCTTCCACAACGGTCTGTCTTGTGCCAGTCTCTTCCATGTCACTCCCGCATACTTTCGAATTTCATCCACCCATCTTCCATGTGGTCTTCTTCTGGGTCTTTTCCTGTCCCTTGGAATCCAATCTAAAATTTCGGCTGTCCATCGATGGTTTGTCCTTCTGGCAGTATGTCCAGCCCATTGCCATTTCAGGGATTTAACTCTGATCATGATGTCTTCCACTCTTGTCATTTTTCGGATCCACGAGTTCCTCTTCTTATCTCCCCTGGTTACACCAAACATGCACCCCTCCATGCTGCTTTGAGTTGTCTGCAGCCTTTGTATGTCTCTTTTAGTTAAGGTCCACGTCTCTGCACCATACGTAAGTACTGGAAGGATGCATTGATCAAACACTTTTCTTTTAAGACATAATGGCATATTGCTCTTGAAAATTATGCTGTTTCTTCCAAAAACTCTCCAGGCAAGTTTTGTACGCCGATTAATTTCTTCACCAATGTGACCCTCACTTGATATCTGCTGTCCAAGATAAACGTACGTGTCTGTTATCTCCAGCTTTTCTCCATCAATCGATAAATCTTCATTTCTTGTAAAAGCATTGTACATCACTTTTGTCTTCTGAAAGTTCATTTTTAATCCCACTTCTTTGCTCTTGTCAGCAAGTTCCTGGATCATACTCTGTAGCTCTGATGGGGTAGTTGCAAAAATGACTATGTCATCAGCAAAACGAAGGTGGGTTAGATAATCTCCATTAATCTTTATCCCTTTGTTTTCCCAGTTCAGTGATTGAAAGACATTTTCCAATGTGGCATTAAAGAGCTTCGGAGATATGGTGTCACCTTGTCTCACTCCTTTTTCAATTTTTATGTGTGTTGTATTTTCAAACAGCCGAATCTTTGCACTTGCATTTTCATAGATGTTATTAATAATATTAATGTATGCATCTTCAATACCGCAGGATTTCAGAGCCATTGTAACTGCTGATGGTTTCACCGAATCAAAGACTTTTTCATAATCGATAAAAGCCATGCACAATGGAAGTTCATATTCCCTCGCTCTTTCAATTAGTTCTCTCAGTACGTGGATATGATCTATTGTGCTGTAGCCACTCCTGAATAGAGCTTGTTCTCTCGGTTGAGCCATGTCCAGTGTCACCTTCAAGCGGTGTGAAAGAACTTTAGTGAAGATTTTATAAACCACTGATAGGAGGCTGATAAGTCTGTAGTTCCTGAGATCCTCAATGTCACCTTTTTTATGTAGCAAGATCATTGTAGCGTTGTTCCAAATATATATATATATATATATATATATATAGGGGATGTAAGGTCAGGTGATGCGTAACATCACAGCCTCTCCTTGACAAATGTCAACCCCGCCTTCTCGTGGTGCATCCTGTTCCCACTAAAGGGGCTCTGACGACCGCCCATAGCGGTACCATCGGGATCAGAGGAAATGCTATCCCACACTCACCAACCCGCTTGGCCAGCGTGGTGAGTTATGGCCAAACCCCTCCAAAATGATTCCACAACTTAAATCTTGGCCCTCAGTCTCCGGCAGCTGGAATGTACCTGGCCAAGGCAGCGGCCAGTGCGACATGAAGGCAGAGGGTGCTAAGAATCCCCGGAGGACCGGACTAGGCTGCCATCTGATGCTGACCTTGGCTACTTACAATGGACGCTCCCTATCTTCTGATTCAAGGCTTCTTGAATTGGAAGAGGAACTACAAAGGATCAAGTGGGACATCGTGGGGCTAAGTGAGGTAAGGAGAAAAGGAGAAGATCTCATCGAACTGAAAAGTGGACATCTCTTCTACTATCGTGGGACAGATACTGGCAGAACTAGTGGTGTTGGATTTATAATAAACAAGAAACTGAAGGACAAAGTTGTAGAAGTTGAAAGTTCCTCTGACAGAGCTGCACGACTTGTTATCCAACTCTCGAAAAGATACCAGGCTCAGATTATTCAAACTTATGCACCCACCACAAGTCATCCTGAAGAAGAAATTGAAGAATTTTATGAGGAAATTTGTCATCTAAATAATAAAGGTAAGCAGCATTTGAAGATAATTATGGGAGATTTCTATGCAAAAATAGGGCAACGGCAACAGAATGAAACTTCAGTAGGTAAATTCGGTCATGGCAACAGAAACCAGCGTGGAAATACTCTCGTTGAGTTTGCAGAGGCAGAAGGGTTTTTCATCTTGAACTCCTTTTCAAGAAAAAGCCACACAGGAAATGGACATGGAGACATCCAAATGGGACGACAAGTGAAATTGATTTTATTATGTGTAACAAAAAATTCGTCATAGAAGACTGCAGTGTGCTAAACAAGTTCAACACAGGTAGTGACCATAGATTGGTGAGATGTAAGATGCACCTCAGCACTAAACTTGAACGTGGCAAGCTCATAGGACAAACAAAATCTATTGACATAACCAACCTTAAAAACACCATAATACCTTCAAGTTAGAACTGAAGAACAGGTTCTCTGCTTTAGAAGGCCTAACATCGGAAGAAGTGGACATCTCTGAAGTTAACAGAAAAGTAACCAAAGCTCTTATGGAAACAGCAACAAAATTAGCTGGGTCTAAGAACAAGTTGCATGTGAACAAATTATCAGGAAAAACCAAAATGTTGATGCAAAAAAGAAGAGAGATGAGGACAACTAAAGAAGATGTGACTTCCAAAGTGGAATATATAGAGCTATGCAAGACAGTAAGAAAAAGTATCACTGAAGACGTAAGGAAATTCAACTGTGAACTAGTGAGGAAAGCAATTGAAAACAACCAAAGCCTAAAGATAGCAAAGGGACATCTCAGTAAGGGAAGAAAACAGATTATGGCACTGAGAAAAGAAGATGGTTCTATAACAAGAAATAGAGGCGAAATTTTGACAAGAGTGAAAGATTTCTACTCCAAATTATATGAAAGGGATGATATATGCACTCCAGACATCATGAAAGATACCAGTACCAGAGTTCCTCCAGTCCTTCCAGCAGAAGTTGCACATGCAATCAAGAACATGAAGCGAGGAAAAGCTCCAGGAGAAGATGGAATTACTGTAGACATCATACAAGAAGCAAGTGGAGAAATCGAAACAGTACTCGCCCAGATTTTCACTCGATGCCTTAATGAAGGAAAGATTCCTGAGGATTGGAACACCGCTACAATGATCCTGCTACATAAGAAAGGTGACATTGAGGATCTCGGAAACTACAGACCTATCAGCCTCCTATCAGTGGTTTATAAAATCTTCACTAAAGTTCTTTCACACCGCTTGAAGGTAACACTGGACATGGCTCAACCGAGAGAACAAGCTGGATTCAGGAGTGGCTACAGCACAATAGATCATATCCACGTGCTGAGAGAACTAATTGAAAGAGCGAGGGAATATGAACTTCCATTGTGCATGGCTTTTATCGATTATGAAAAAGCCTTTGATTCGGTGAAACCATCAGCAGTTACAATGGCTCTGAAAACCTGCGGTATTGAAGATGCATACATTAATATTATTAATAACATCTATGAAAATGCAAGTGCAAAGATTAGGCTATTTGAAAATACAACACACGTAAAAATTGGGAAGGGAGTGAGACAAGGTGACACCATATCTCCGAAGCTCTTTAATGCCACATTGGAGGGTGTTTTTCAGTCACTGAGCTGGGAAAACAAGGGGATAAAGATTAATGGAGATTATCTAACCCACCTTCGTTTTGCTGATGACGTAGTCATTTTTGCAACTACCCCATCAGAGCTGCAGAGTATGATCCAGGAACTTGCTGACAAGAGTAAAGAAGTGGGATTAAAAATGAACTTTCAGAAGACAAAAGTGATGTTCAATGCTTTTACAAGAAATGAAGATTTATCGATTGATGGAGAAAAGCTGGAGATAACAGACACGTACGTTTATCTTGGACAGCAGATATCAAGTGAGGGTCGCATTGATGAAGAAATTAATCGGCGTACAAAACTTGCCTGGAGAGCTTTTGGAAGAAACAGCATAATTTTCAAGAGCAATATGCCATTATGTCTTAAAAGAAAAGTGTTTGATCAATGCATCCTTCCAGTGCTTACGTATGGTGCGGAGACGTGGACCTTAACTAAAAGAGACATACAAAGGCTGCAGACAACTCAAAGAAGCATGGAGAGGTGCATGCTTGGTGTAACCAGGAGAGATAAGAAGAGGAACTCGTGGATCCGAAAAATGACAAGAGTGGAAGACATCATGATCAGAGTTAAATCCCTGAAATGGCAATGGGCTGGACATACTGCCAGAAGGACAGATCATCGATGGACAGCCGAAATTTTAGATTGGATTCCAAGGGACAGGAAAAGACCCAGAAGAAGACCACATGGGAGATGGGTGGATGAAATTCGAAAGTATGCAGGGGTGACATGGAGGAGACTGGCACAAGACAGACCGTTGTGGAGGAAACTTGGGGAGACCTTCGTCCAGCAGTGGATTGATAATGGTTGACAATGATGATGATGATGATGATATATATATTACATACAAAGGGCATCCTAAAAGTCATGATGCCTCACCTCCCGTAAAATGTTTATTTGTAGATGTGAAACTTGGTCGCAAAATACTTAAACATGTTGTTAATAATGCAAGCCTATTCAGACTATTATGAATTGTCCATGACTTTCTATACATTTCTGCTATTTTTGAACCCATTGGTAAAATCCATTTTGGAAATATTCCTGAGGCTGTCGTTTCACTCATGAGTTCACTGCCAGTTTAACGTCTGTCACATCGTCGAAACGTTCCCCACGAACGGTGTTTTTTTCAAAGAGGCAAACAGAAAAAAGTCTGAGGAAGCCAAATCAGGACTGTAGGGGGATTGGGACATCACAGCCCACCTCAGTTTGGCATTATCCTGTGAAATTTCCATTGAGGTGTGAGGACGTGCGTTATCACGGTGTAAAACAACACTATGAAGTGGAAAGTCACGTCCTCTCCTTATAGCTTTATTTACCTTCTTCAATGTCTGCACATAGTGAGCACTGTTTATTGTTGCACCCCGTTTAAGGAAATCAGTCAAATGACACTACGTGTTTTCCAGAAACTTGTCACCATCACTTACTCTGCGGAGCGAGTTGTTTTCACCTTTTTCTATCGAGGTGAAGAAGTGCGGTGGCATTATAGTGAGACACGTTTTGTTTCTGGGTCATGAAAAAACACCCAGGTTTTATCCCCCGTCACAACATTGGAGAAAAACACCTCAGCCTCCCTCTCATAACAGTCCAAGAGGTTCAGACATATGTCCACCCTCTGCTCACATTGTTTACGGGTTAGGTTTCTTGGGATCCACTTTGAGCAAATTGTTCTGTAGCCCAGATCCCTAATTAATGATTCCATAGCACTATGACTACAATCAATTGCATCACACAACTCCTGGATGGTGACACGACGATCAGCTGTGATGAGGTCTTTCACTCTATGCCTGTTGGTATCTGTCACTACATTTGCGAGTCTTCCAATCCGGTGTTTGTCAGACACTGAACTTTCTTCCTCTAGAAAACTTTTTATCCATCTTCGGACATTACTGACAACGATCATGGCAGCTCCATACACCGCCAGGAGTCTTCTGTGGATTTCTGGAACCTCACATTTTTGTTTTTCCAAGAATTTAATTACGACTCAATGCTTTTCTCTGTCATTCATGATCTTCATTTCCGATTCTTCAAAAAGATATTTCCCACATTGGTATCATATCATAGTACACATGTCAGTGCAATTTCATTAACATCACTTCAAAATTTCAAAAGTTATTAAGGAGGAGATAAGGAGGAGACATTACTTTCAGGGTGCTTCTAGTGCACACACACACACACACACACACACACACACACACAGGGCATTAATTCCGGTTAACTGGGATACATCGGGCAAAAACACTTTGGCACAATCAAGCGGCTGCCCCAATTATTCGAAGCTTTACCCCACAAGGATTAATTTCGGATGTTCAAGAACTGTTCCAAATGAACGGCTGGCCCGATCAACCGAAATCTACTACAAGGTGTCCGAAAAATAACTGTGCACAGATAGTAACACTTTCCAATGTCGAACTGGTTCCTACAGGTGTTGCAAATGGACCCCATCTACTTCCAAACATGTCAGCACACGCGTCTGCATGTTGGTGAAGACCCTTCTCAGGGTATGTGGTGTGATTTGTTGGACGTGGGTCGTTATTGCAGCCTGTACAGTTGTGGCCAAAATTGTGGAAGCCTTTTGGAAAAAGTGTATTTTGGAGGTTTGATGGCTCATAACACCACTTTCTGTTGGAGTAATACCATAAGATTATACACTGAAGACCAATTGAATTAGAGATACCTGTCTAGTAACATGTAGCACCACCTTTCGCCCTGATGACGGCGGCGATTCGCCTCGGCATGGACTCGACAAGACACCGGAAGCGTTGGGAAGCCATACGGATCCACGACCCCTGAACAAGCATCCACAGTTCACGAAGATTTGATGGAAGGGGGTCAGAGCCTCGAACATCTCACTCGATGGCATCCCAGATGTACTCGATGGGACTGAGGTCAGGTGACCTAGCTGGCCAAGGAAGCGAGGTCACTCCGGTGGAGTGTTCATCCAACCATTCGGATACAATTCGGGAGCGATGGCACGGTGCATTGTCTTGTTGCATGATGAGGTCCCCAGTGGACGCACAAACGGGAGCAAATGGTCGTCCAGGATATCCCGGTAACGTTGACCTGTGAGGGACGATGTCATACGTACCAGGGGTCCCATTTCAGTCCACGTAAACAGTCCCCAGACGAGAATACCACCCCCACCAGCTTGAATAGTACCCTGCTGGCAAGAAGGATCCATCGCTTCATGTGGTTTGCGCCGTACTCGTATCCTGCCATCCGCATGTACCAACGTGAATCTCGACTCATCAGTACAGGCAACATTTTTCCACATGTCTAGGGTCCAGTGGCGATGTTCCTGCGCCCATGCTAATCTTTGCACCCTGTGATGAGCGGTTAGCAGCGGTACCCTCGTGGGATGATGGCTACTGTACCCCATAGCGAGGAGATGTTTCTGGATGTTGTGACTGCTTACACGTTTTTGTGCACCAGCGTTAAATTGTCGAGTGATTTCTTGCACTGTGGCCCGTCTATCCGCTGTTACAATGCGAGCTAGCCGACGATGACCCCGCTCATCCACACGCTGTTGTCCACGGCAGTTGGCCCTTGCAGGGATGGTTTTACCGGATTCGATGTACTCACGGTGCACCCGTGACACAGTGGCTCGGGAAAATCCCAGTGTCTGCATGACTTCTGAGTTGGAGTGACCCATTCGTCGGGCCCCGACAATTTGCCCACGATCAAATGCGCTTAGATCCTTCGTCTTACCCATACTGCTTCCGACTCTTACTGATTCCCGTCGCATCACTCCTTATATTGTCGGATCGCTGCATACGTCATGTCGTTTCCGTTTACAGGGCCGCCCACAGCACCACATTTGCGTAACGCCAGCTGTCTCTAATTCAATTGCTTTTCAGTGTATATCAATGGAAAGATAATTTCATCAAGAATGTAATTCAACTAAGTTTGTTCAATTATTTGTATTCTATGAAAGGTTATAGCCAAATAACCAGAAAAAGGAAGCACAACTTGCTTACGTTGATATGAAGTAGCTTTTCTTTATTTGAATGTATCCAATGAGCATGAGTGTTTAGAGAGCCAATCAGGTGTCATCTTGTTTTGGCAATGAGCCAATCAGGTCAGTGTAGGATTCAGCTATTGATGTCATGTATTGGAGCTGAGAGGAGGACTTTTGTCAGTGTGTTATGTGATTGCTATCAAGTTGGTTGGGGTTTGTTTGTGTTCTTTCATTTAGTGGGCTTGTAAAACGTAATAAAATTTAAGAAATGGCGCAGAGAGTTGACTGGTTACCCAGAAAGCGATGTAAAATAGTACTATTAAGTAAACAAGGCTTCAGTTATGAAGAAATTAGAAGAAACATTGGTGGAAACTTAACCAAAGGTGGCATTTCTAAATTTTTGAAGAGGTATAGGGAGACTCAGTCACTACAAAACCAGACTGGTAAAGGCAGGAAAAGGTGCACAACAGCAAGTGATGATAGATGAATTAAGAGACTGTGCCTAGGTGACAGAAGAAAGTCATCTGGGTGTATACAAGATGAAATGGCGCAATGCAATGTGAAGTTGAGTGCAAGGACTGTTCGGCGCAGACTGCAGAAATTTGGTCTAAAAGCTAGAATTCCACGAAAAAAGCCATTTTTATCTCTCAAACAAAGGTTGAAAAGATTAAACTGGGCTAAAACCCATGTTAACTGGACACCGGAACAATGGGACAGTGTTATTTGGAGTGATGAGACCAAAATCTCTCTGTTTGGTAGTGATGGCATAAAACACGTTAATAGAAGAATCGGAGAAGATTCGCATCCTTATTGCATTACATGTACCGTGAAACGCCCAGTTAGTGTTATGATCTGGGATTGTATGACATCAAAAGGTGTGGGCAGAATTTGCGTGATTAATGGGAATATAAATGGCCAAAAATACATTAATGAAATACTTGAGCCTAAACTGAAGCCTTCTGCATGTGATCTTCTTTAAGATAATGAAGCATTTAGATTTCAACAGGATTCAGCTCCATGTCATGTTGCTGCTGTGTGCAAAAAGTGGTTTCAAGAGAATCATATTCTCCACTGCTGGAATTGCCTGGGAATAGCCCAGACCTTTATCCCATCGAAAATCTATTGAGCCAACTAAAGAAACTTGTTAGTCAGAAGCAACCCAGCAATAAAATCCAATTAATAGAAGCAATTTTTCAATCTTGGTTTCACATTATAACAGTTGCAGAACTAAACAACTTGGTTCACTCCATGGGAAGGCGTTGTAAGGCCGCAATTAAAGCTAAAGGTTACCCAACTAAGTATTAACTGACATGGTGAGAATTTTTGTATATCTCATTTTTTCTATGTGTTTCACTTTTCTTCTTTATAACTGCTGTTCTATCACAAAATCCTTCATTAAAGTTATTGCATTGCATTCTTGATGACATTATTTTTCCATTGATATATAAGTTTATGTTATTACTCCGAAAAAAAGTGGCCTTATGACCCATCAAACCTCAAAAATACACTATTTCCAAAAGGTTTCCACAATTTTGGCCACTACTGTAGCTCTTGAAGTGTATAAGGATTACCTGCATACACCTCCCCTTCAGTGCTCCCTACAGAAAAAGTCAGGCTGTGTCAGATTCGGTGACGGGGCTGGCCACAGTCCTCGGGTGATGATGCGATTTCCGAAGAATTCCTCCAGAAGATCTATTGATGCGCCAGCGGTATAAGTAGTTGCACTGTCTTGCTGGAACCATCCTTAGTTGATTTTCTGTTCCGTGAGTTTGGATATGAATGGTTGGTTAATCTGGGCACGGTATCGTTCTGAGTTAATGGTTTCACTGAGGAAAATGGGCCCAATAATGCGCGTACGAATCATGGCACGCCAAACACCGACCTTCTGGTTGTAGAGAGGCACTTCCTTAAATTTGTAGGGATTTTCAGTACCCCACAGACAAGTGTTTTGGCTGTTGATGTACGTGGACAGGTGGAACCATGCCTCATCTGTCAAGAAAGTCACGTCCATATTGTCCTCACCTGGAACTACCTGCAGTACTGAAAACGGGCCTCGTGGTCTGTTTCTTTCAGCTGGTGCACGACAGACACTTCATACGGGTGGAAACGCAACTTCTTTTTCAGAATATCGTGGGCTGTACTCTTTGGCACATTAGTTTGTTGTGACAGCCGCCTCACAGACTTGTGTGGACTCCTCTGCATCCTGTACTGTCTCGTCTGCCGTGGATGCCCTACCTGGGCGGGGGCATCCAGAACACTGCCAGTTTCCAGAAACTTCTGTATGAGCTGACGTACCGCATTACGGTGGGGGACGTCTGCATCACGAAATTCCCTGCGAACTGTTTCTATACTTCGTCCGTGTAGTTGTCATGGCGAAATACATGTTTCACCAAAAAACACTCTGTCAAACCGCCAACATCATTGTCCTTGTGCCGAGACGAATGATGTCTGCCTCCGTTGACCAAGCGCTCGGGAATGACCTTCGATCGCAAAACAACTGCGCGCGCCTATGGGTGGGGAGACATGAAGGTTACCAGGCACAGAGCACTTCTACGTGGCAGGTCACTTCTATTGCAATTCCATTCAAAATTTCTTTATTATTACATTACTGCAATTCGTACATTCAGTGCACAGTCATTTTTCGGACACCCTGTATATATCAAAAAAGCTTTGAAAAATCACAATATGGAGGTAATCTGAAGCCTCGATTTCTTCCTTGTAAAAATCACTACCTTCAGGATTTCTTTGTATCAACTAAACGATATTAACGTTTCACTTTCGTGGGCTATAACGTAAAGTTCTTTCGTACTGAATTTTTATCGCTCTTCTTGGGTTATTTTAAAACATAACCATACGATGAAAGAGTTCCTAAATTAAACCTTAACGGCCAGACGAAACATTTCAACAGAAGTCAAACTTAGGGAAATTGGCTTTATTCCAGATGATTTCAGTAGTTCATCATAGCACTTCACATTTTACTTAACAATTCAGTATCAACCACACATCCAACACCCCATACGAGACGAGCAACTGTTGTATCGTAGTTTTTATCTCTGGTTCTTATGTCATAACAGGCATACGTCAATTGTGTTGCCAACAGTATTCGTTTGAGAGAGAAGATATCACGTTAAGTATGAAGTATAACTGAGAACAAACTCAAAATTAACATAGGGAAAGAAACTAAAAAGGAAAGTTAATTTAGAATCTACGTCACATCAGTCCCTGTTCGGGCGCCATTATAACGAAGTAAATTTCTCCGTCATTTTTGGTCCACGCCGGGGATCGAACCCGAGTCCACGTATTCCGGAACAAGTCGCTCTACCAACTGAGATACGCAGACGTTCGTTCTCGCTGCTATCTGCCTTTATGTCGTGCGCGTCCTGCGGGGCAGGTACGTCACAGGGTGCAAAACTTCCAAGACAACATTTGATTGCAAAGATAATCATATGGAATTATCTTCTCGGTCAATGAGTGAAGATAAGTTTTGATGCAAAAATGTCCTACCAATAAGCGTCACAGCAATTTAATCCAGCTTCTTAGAGAGCCAAGTCTATTTAAATATATAACCCATTTTGAAAGGACTGTTTTTTGTACTTTTTTCTGTTTCTGTTTGTAAATCTTCATATCGACTGCTAGAGTACGATAGCACTGCGAGAGAATGCACGTCAGGTCTTATTGTGGAAAGATGCACGACGCCATTAGAAGATGGGAGCTAAACGCAACAATCTGGACGTTATAAATGTGCACAACTTCAGACTCTGTCGCCTGATTGAGTGTGTGTGTGTGTGTGTGTGTGTGTGTGTCAAGATGTTATCTGCGTCTTTTGGTTTTTATTTTCGCGCGTTTTCTATATGCATCGCCTACACATCCTTTTGAGACATTGTGGATTACCCTTCAATTATTTCTTCTTCTTTAACAGCGGCTCCCGCGATTATGTTTGTCTTTCGTATTTTTGGCGGGAAAAATTACTCTCTGCTACCTTTCTCAGCCTAATTTACCCATTACACACTAACTCCCTTAATTGGTTTTGGATTAACTTTGCAATCTAAAAAGAAAGCCTCAAAGATTTCAGAGATGCATCGACCATCGCAGCGTATTACGGAGATTGAAAGAGCCATATGA
Source organism: Macrothele yani (assembly GCA_039090855.1). Taxonomy (NCBI): domain Eukaryota; kingdom Metazoa; phylum Arthropoda; class Arachnida; order Araneae; family Macrothelidae; genus Macrothele; species Macrothele yani. The sequence continues at coordinate 7,108,797 of CM077012.1, forward strand.
ATGCTCTCCAGAGGTTTTTCTGAATGAGCCACTAATAACAAAAAGAAAGTGTAATTTTACATTAAAGTAACAACAGATGATTAACACAGTACATTCACAGTGAACAATAAAAACATTTTCAGCGGAACGTGCGGACGGAAGCGTTAAGTAAGTATTTTAGGAATTTGCGTCCCTCGTAGTATGCCACAAACATTTTAATATCTTTGACCTGTATGACAGAATTTTGAATAATTTTCATATAAAAAAGCAATGAGCAATGTATTTCAACAAAATGCACTTTCAGGTACCCATATACACTGAAATAGCAAAGAACACTACCTCCACCAGCATCTACAGTTAATGCTAGGCAATTGGAATCAATAGATTCATTCTCTTGAAGTCATATTGTAGCCCGTCCATTCTTGTGTGAAAACCTGATTCATCAGACCAGGCGAACTTTTCCAGTCATCAGAAGTCCAGTTTTGGTGCTTCCGTGTCCGTTTCAGACTTATTTCTCCTATTTTTCTTAAAATTCAGGCCTCCTCGTCCGGTTTTCTTGAGTTAAGTGCACAAGGTAATTTTGCTCGATTCTGTGAATTAATCCATCAATTTCTCACCACCGGTTTTTGAGAAGCATGGTCTCAAAATTTCATCATGACCAGGATCTGTTTTATGTTATGGCAATTGGTTTGTCTTTGGAAACAAAGTTTTCACTGTACTATTTTGATCATGATTTCATGTCATATTCGACCCGTTATTTGTTGTTCCAAAAACGATATCCAGACGTTGCCTGACTTTTCTCCTCCACCTAGCCGTGAACTTCGTTTATTGACAGCCGTAGTTTGTTTTTATCTTTGCCCCTTGATTTTTAAGATATGTAAATCTAAATAATTTCTCTTGAGGCCCAGATAGGCAACATGAGTGGTCATTTAACGCAAAAAAACAGAGGATAATAATGCTCCGCAATGAAGAACACTTTTAGTGAGAACAGATTAACACACGTGTGCATACAATATGATCTTATGAAATACCTGAGAACTAACTATATGAAAGAAATATGCCAAAAGTCAAGTTTTAAGAATACGCTGAGCTATTACATTTTTAAATAAGACAAACATTTCACTGCAAGGTATTTTACTTCGAAACAGAACTTGTTGTTACAACAGCCCTAAGGGCTGTTGAGCATGCGTTCGATTTTTAATACAGCAAAAGATTTTTTTTACTGCCCATAAAAGGAAGCAAGCTTCAGATCAAACAGTATGCAACAGTTGCATATGAAAAACTTGAAGGGCTTTGCACGAAACACATTTATTCTAATCTATTTCTCATCTATTTACGCAAAAAGCTTTAATCTAGGAAAGAAATTGTCATCCGTTAGGATTAATGATAACACATTCATCGTCTAAGCCAGATTGGGAATTCAGAAGTAGAACTGGCTATGGTATGCTAAGTGGCTCCAAACATAGTTCCTCTTTTTTCTGTTACAGAAGTTCCAAGTACAAATCTACTGCTCCTCAGCGAATACTGTCACGCCACTAAAAAGGATCAGAATACTTACACGGCAGGTACAACGATCAACGCGAATTATAATCCGTTTCTCACGCACAGCGCAACACAGGTGCACAAAACGAGGGTAACTTGTATGAATTACCTCATATCGTAAGTTTCTCTGGAGGATCGCACCCCGTTCTCGGACACAAGAGTTACTTGTATGATAATAGATATCCCATCCGTGTTTGATTATTATAAACATTGTCTCCATAGAAATTTGAATGTTCCTCCGTCACTCCAGCTTGCGGAAGATCACAGGTCTCTCTCACATACTACACAGTCAGCTCTCTCCAAAGAGGAGGCAGTTCTTTCGGTCAGTAATCCTGTTGAGACAGTCTCATTCTCTCGCGGTAGCAGAATCTCTGAGGCCTCCCTGGTGGCACAGTGGTCTAAGCACTGGCTTCTGACTATTCGTCAGAGATGGGTCTAGGTTCGAATCCCGTGTGAAGAATGGATAGTGTGTTCGTCTTACGGCACATTCTCTTTCGCTGCTCTGGACCATTGGCCTTAAATTAGGAACAGACGACTGCTTAAAATCCATTGAGTTGCTCAATGGATTTTAAACCCTCAATAAGAATAAAAATATCGGGGCACGTACCGGCCGATTGTCCGGGTTGCTAGTTCTTTTTTGTTCTGATTAGCGGACTTAGTTTGCACCCGTCTCAGCATTCGCCCCCCACCCCCTTAAACGATCGGCGCAGATCCACTCGTTTCCTTTACCAGAATTTCGGATACTGGTCATTTATTTGCCTTTCTTCCATTGTTCCCCAGCAAAAACACAAGTGTTGGGAAACCACCGGCTGACAGTGATAGGTCACTGTTGGCCGAAATCTGCCACTCACGATAGATACGGTAGCGATCCGTTGGTGGCTGCGCCATCAGTTGGCAGCCACTAATGGCCCTGAAGCATAGCCGTGAACTACGGGCCTCTGTTCAAGTGCCATCAGTGGCCCGTAGCTGGCAACCGAAGCAACCCCAACAGAAGGTGGAAGCAGTGGGACTGCGCATTCGCTGAAGCAACACGTGCAGTCTTTCGTGGTACCAGTTAGTTGAAGACGACGCCCTTGCCATCGTGTTACTTCAGTGGATGTTAAAAAAACCATATGTAGAGAGACGGATTAATTTCCTAATTAAATGCCGCGTCGACGAAGATTACCGTCGGAGGAAAATTATATATACAACTAATGAACTGTAAAAAATAGTCAATTAATCTCATGTATTTATAGAAACTCATTTCGTAGCAAAATTTCTGCACTGGCACACGAAGAATCGAGAATACAAACAGCCATGAAACACACTCACTCCATTCCCATGAATAACAAGAAAATAACTTCTGTGTAATCTTCATACACTAAACCGTTTCAAACAGAAGTCCCGGAAAGACATTAAAAAATCGTTGTGTTTGGAAAAAATAAGAATTATACGAGTACAAGATGGATATTTTCGTTACAAAAATACCTAGTATTTGAAAAAAAAGAAAAAAAATGAACGCTATGTGAATATAATGTACTCATCCATGCGTTGAATACACAAGATCGGAGGAATTCGCTGCTAAAAACAACCGGAAGTAAAATATAATATAATTTCTATTTAGAATAAATGTAGCTTCGGACCGTGGAAAAAAAAAAAGATACAACGTTAAAAATGTAACAGAATGTGACGTGAATGTGTAAATATATTAATTAAACAATTGCCTTTCAACACCAGAAGGGCAGCACAAAAATTTGGAAAACGTCTTTAAGTTGATACACTCGTTGAAAGTGAGTGATGTTCCCTTAAAGTAAATAAAAAAATCTTTACGTTGAAAAAATTAATGTATGAATTATATGAAACGAAAGTTTACGAAAACGAACTCGCAATATTGCGAAACTAATAAGAGAACCCTTAGTTTCACATCGCGCAGGATAAGGCTCACCTCCAAGCGGACGGTCACGGGTGGCAAAACTGTCTAATGCTTAGAGCATTCGCTTCGCACGCCAGCAGTCTTGGTTCAATGCCAGTTGATCCATCGGGCGATTTGCCGGGCCCGTTGAGGAAATTTCCTCAGCGCCGTGAGATCATCTAGGAATTTCGTTGGGAAAAAATGCGGTTGTGTGCCTTTGGTGACCTGTGATTATCTATTTTCTATACTTTTTTTTTACTACACTGTTAAAAATTTTTTGGTAGGTTGCACTAAAAAGTGGTGCTACCCCAGCTGCACCACTTTCTGAGAAAAGATGTACCCCTGTGTGGTGCAAACAAAACCCAACAAAATGGTGCAACTTTGCCTTACGATATGGTACATGGTAGCATCACATTATGATACAAGGTTTCACCGTGTTGTTGGGCTTTGTTTGCACCACACAGTGGTACATTTTTTCTCAGAAAGTGGAGCAGCTGGGGTAGCACCACATTTTGGTGCAACCTACCACGAAATCTTTAACAGTGTACTACTGGGAAATTGACGGATATTTTTTGTTTTCCGATTGAGGGTTTAACGACCACCGTGAGCAACTCAACGGGCTATAAGCAGTCGCCCGTCCCTAATTTAGGGCCACTGACTCCAGGAAAGGGAGAGAGCCAGTGACGTAAAACAAATACAACATCCATGCCTCACCAGGATTCGAACCCAGACCCAACTCGGACGAGAGATCAGAAGCCATCGCTTAGACCATTGCGCCACCGGGGCGGCGGACAACATTTGACAAGCCATCAGTTACGTCACGTGATTGCCTGCTGCCACTGCCGGGACACTGACGGACCACATTAGGCTAGCCATCATTTATGGCACGTACTAGCAGGGCCTGTTAAGGGCCGCTTGTGGCAGCCACAGCCTGTGATGGATAACTGATGGCCCTGTTCTTGCATATGACAACTGATGGGGTGCCAACTGTTGGCCAGCTGTTGGCGTGAATTGCTGGCCCATCTGGTGGCCGCCGAGATATTTTATTGACGCTTCATGTAACGGCAATATAGTGCTGGCACTGCTGGCAGCCAGCAGTGGCCCAGTGCTGGTCCAGCAAGACTGTTCTTGCTGGGCCTGTTCTCTGGAACTTACAAAACTCTCTTAATATCGCCAAATTCTATCTGACTTTTATAAAGTCTGTCTATAATTGGATCAGTATAATATTTTCGTCAGGGCGCATATGCTTCCTCCACTTCATGCGCGGTAACTTTCTGGCCCCCGTTTGGAAATTTCACACCCAAAATCAAGGTTTCCGATGCGGGAAAGAGCAATAAGGGATTTAATGTATGCCCCAGCCTACAGAAGTCAGACAAATTTATTGCCATTTTTTCGCTTTCATAATTCTCCCTTTTGGGGGGTCCGATTGGGCAATAAGACTTTAAAACGCTCGATTTTCCCTTCTGGTTTTAATCTACAGTATTTTGAGCATTATAAAAATTATCTGCGTAATATTGGGTTTGGGAATACCTTGAGCCTGTGGACTCCAAAATAGACTTCAGTTTCAGACTTAGCAAGGAAAGCAGAGCTTAAAGTACATGCCATTATTTTTCATAACTTCATAGTTAAAAAGAGGCTTCACTAACATGTACGTGCTTCGAAATACAGAACAAAGTTTATTGATCATTCTCACAATATGTAGTTTTCAATTGAAAGCTGCTTTCCGAAGTTAAACCTTATTTCACTGGAAACTTCTAATGAAATACCATTCCGCAAATCCCACTCAAAAGGTTCTAATTGCAAATGTTCTATGTTGTTTTTTTAATCATCAGTAAAAATCTATGTTGAAAACATTTATCAAAACGAATGTGCTCAGTATTAGAAAAAGCGCTTGAACTCGAGGCTCAAATTAATCTCCCTAAATGAACATCTCCCTTTTTCGTCTGAATTTGTTTTGCAAACCAGAAATAAGGACACACACAATGCCTGTTAATTAAAGCGTCTTATTCTCACGAAAATACAGACTCTGAAGTGAAGAAAGCTGTCTCTGTTAGATTCTGATAGTCAACGGGCAATTCTGAGGAATCTACGTAGTTATTGAGAGAAAGGGTATTTGCCGTCTGAGCGTGAATTTTCTATTGGTCAGGTTTCTGCAAGGAAAAGGAAACGTCATTCTCCCGCTCGAAGAAAATTGTATGCGTCCTGAATTTGTGTTCTCAACTCAGAAAAAATGATTTCCGAATAAAGGTTCCAGCACTTTGATTAAAAAATCGAAGTTTCCTGAGATAGCGATACAACGATCTGCATTTCCGGACTTCTATTGGAGTTTTTGGTGAATGTCTTTTTTTTTTTTTTTTTTTTTGATTGGAGGTTTAACGACCACCGTGAGCAACTCAATGGGCTATAAGCAGTCGCCCGTCCCTAATTTAGGGTCACTGGTTCCAGGGAAGGGAGAGAGCCAGTGCCGTAAGACAAACACAACATCCATGCCTCACCGGGATTCGAACCCGGACCCCAGACGGACGAATGATCAGAGGCCAGCGCCTTAGACCACTGCGCCACCGGGGCGGCTTACACATTTGCAATTTACTTTTTTCGCTATCTCTCTTGGTTCTCGCGATAGGATCGCTAACTTCCAAAATTCGCCTCTAGGGGTGCTGCAATTGGTTTCATCTGATAGAACATAGTCACTTTACTATATGTACACACTACTTCCACAACTGTAGCATTTTACGTTCAAAAGTTATTTCCCTGTTTAAGGACTTTCCTATACACCCTGTATGTGAAAGGCTGGCAATTTAAGCGACTTTGAAAGAGGCATGCTACTAGGCGCTTGGTGGTCAAGTATCTCGGGGAACTGCAAACCTTGGCTATGGGAGAAGAACTATATCGTGGGTGTACAGTCAGAGGTGAACAGACAAGCAGACTGCGTAGATGTCTGTTAGGATTTAATTTGGAAAGCCCGACCAGGCCCGAATTCTAGGCGCCCGGCCGTGCTCAGAATTTCCAGTTTACGGCCAGACCCTACCCGACCCGTTTCAGACTTTCGTCAATTTTTTTTATTGGAGGTTTAACTACCACCGTGAGCAACTCAATGGGTTATAAGCAGTCTCCCGTCCCAAATTTAGAACCACGTGTTCCAGGGAAGGTAGCAATCTAGCGCCGTAAGACAAACACAACATCCATGCCTCATGGGATTCGAACCCGTCCCGTCTGGGATGAATGATTAGAAGCCAAAGCTCAGACCGCTGGGCCAGCCGTCAAATGTTCTTTGCCACTATTACAATTAACACAAACCTTCCTCTTGAGCAGGAGTTTTCAACCTGAGGCACGCGGAGGACTTTGTAATGTCCCCTCAGACATTTACAGAGTGAATTCTAAAATTAAAAACAATACATTTCTGAAATGAAAAGTGAATATACAGGTATCATGGTAACACGGACTTTGAATTCCTAAATCTGCTATGAACTGTGCTGAGATTTTTGAAGGGTGCTAAAATATGTATGCATACCGGGTACCTACTTTGGATTTCTTTGTAACATAAATATCATGTTAACGACATAGTTTCTTTTTCCGAAACTTTCAGGTATTAAAGCCTCTCTGAAATAATCGATATTCATAATAAGCATGCATTTGTACTCTTTTTAATGTAGACCCGCTGCTCTAAAGAAACAAAGGTGCTCTACTGAACTGAACTAACTTGCTAGTAAAGGGAATGTAACGCAAATGGGCGTGCCATTTATCGTAGGAATTTCTCTCACAGATGAGGGGCTTAGACCTGAATACATACTACTGTTATACATGTAAACGTGTTTCCTCTTCTACGCTTTAGTAAAAACAAAGTAGCCGTCGATCCCCAAATAGGTAAGCAAATACTTCAAACTTCATCTCTGTTGTAGCAATGAATCGAGCCAAAAGCTCGTTTTGATTTCGTGAAACTGAAAACTGTTCATGTAAACATTTCTCGGAAAAGATGAAAAGCAAGTTTTTTTAATCGCTAAAGTCAACGAACTAAAACCTGAAATTTATTTCAACCATTAAATAAACAGGTCCATTTGAGACTTGTCTTTCAGCCCGGTTCGCAATCAGCTGTAATAAATCAAGGCATTAGGAGGCGGATGTACTTTCATGTCTTTCGTTCACTCAGCGATCTTCGCCATCTGATTATTTAACAAATCAATCTTCGTTTTGTGAGACGAAAAGTTTCTTTAAGCTAGGAGTAAAATGCTATATTTCCAGTACAGGCCCGGCCGGACTCAGGTTTCCCGGACCAGACTAGGCCAATCGAGACCTTTAAGTCATCGTCATTCCTGTCGGCGAAAACGACTGGTCGATGTCCAAGGGCCACGACGACCAGAGAGCTTTGTACGAGGTAACAGACAAATTCGTGATGTTTTTTATGTACAACCATACACAAAAAACTTAAAATTAAAACTATTTTTTTTTATTGGAGGTTTAACGACCACCGTGAGCAACTCAATGCGCTATAAGCAGTCGCCCGTTCCTAATTTAGGGCCACTGGTTCCAGGGAAGGGAGAGAGCAAGTGCCGTAAGACAAACACAACATCCATGCCTCACCGGGATTCGAACCCGGACCCCTTCCGTGCGAATGATTAGAAGCCATCGCTTAGGCCACTGCGCCACCGGGGCGGCAAAATTAAAACTATGTAGGCTAATACAAGAAACCAGAAAAATTGAGCAATAAGGTGCATAAGCCTCTAGTGGGTGTCTTTATGATTCCGAGGTGCAGTGACCTCCAATTCAAAAAGTGAGCATTAAGTCTGAGGAACGTTGACCTTCTGTAAACATTCACATTCTGAACACAATGTGCTGTGAAAAAAAAACCGGAAATAAACATGACATCACAAAGATGAAAGAATCAAAATGACGTAAGAAGTTATAAGATCTAACATAATATCCTAGGGTGCGAATAACAATAAACAGAGGTGTACTCACCAAAATAAGTCGGGAAGCGTGAACATTACTATTAAGAGATACAAACACTAAGAAAGATAAAACGACATAGCACTATAGTGAACGCTTTGAAGGGAAGCGAAAACATTGCGATCAGGAAGCACACGGTTCTGTTGGAAAACCAACAAAACAATAAAGCAGAATGTAAAATTTTAGTAGTGCCCTGTACGGAGTATATTGGCAGTATTTCGGTGAGCTTCATATCTCTTAATGACATAAAGAACGGTAGAAAAGCCTTTCCGTACTTCTTTAATTATATCGTGATAACCTTTACCTTCAAAAGACGGTGTAACGTTCCCGCAGAACATCTGATAGCTCACTCACTTTCTGAGACAGCTAACCCCGCATATATCCTATTTGTTCGAGTTTTTCCCCATAAGCGTTTTTTCTCCGCATACTTTGATTCTTGTTGTGCTATGTGATCTTGCTTATGTGAACATTTCTACTTGCAATCGGCAAAAAACTGTGTGTTCAAATACTTTTTACACCTCACCTGCTGTTCGAAAACATAATGAGCACTATATCCAGCAAGCAGCACTCCTAATACCATGAAGAAAGATCAATTTAAAAAGATTCATGAATGGGTGTCGTCAAAATCACTTAATTGACGATCGATGCACATATACCTCCAGTATCGTTCGCGTGATTGTAAGGTGTTGTGGTCAGCGGCTTTAAAGAAGTTCCAATCACCACCCCGGTGGCGCAATGTTCTAAGCGCCATCCTCCGGCCATTCATTCAAGATGCATCCGGGTTTAGATCCCGGTGAGGCATGGATGTTGTGTTTGTATTACGGCACTGGCTCTCTCCCCTCTCTGGAATCAGTGGCCCTAAATTAAGGACGGTCGACTGCTTGTAGCCCATACAGTTGCTCACGGCGATCATTAAATCCCCAATACAAAAAGAAGTTCCAATCGTCTTCATCTTCTTTATACACAATATTGAGATAGTTGAAGAAGCTGAAGCGATCGAACAAAAGAGCTGGAAACGATATTGCTGCTGGGGACGACTCATCTGCATTGCAATACAGGTACAAGCGAGTCCACAACGCACTACGAACGTCGGTAGAATCGGGAGGGGGTGTAAAAACGCATGTCACGAGCATAAAGCAGGAATTGAAAGTAAATGAAGCTGCGAAACTCAAGAGCAAAAGGAGGAATTTCCTTAGACAGCTGAGTAGCTCCATCGTCATCGAGAGGAAAAGCATTTAGTTGAGCAGTGATGGCAGCAGATATCGAACAAAAAAATAACCAACGAAAGTCTCCTGGATCAGATTCTCAGTAGTGGTGCAACTAGCAGAAATATGATCAGAAGCTATATGATCACCGTCAATCGAAGCAGAAGGAACTGGTGAGTGAGGAGTGGAACCCCTTGACTACCTGGTGTACTCTGCATGGAAATAGATGAGACGGAAGACAGGACAGGAATCAGAGGAAGCCACAGAAAAAGGCTGATAGAGTGTAACACTTGAAACGAGAGTGGAATCGAAGACAGCGCTACTAACGGAAGGGCATGGAGCCGGGTGGTCACAGTGGCCATCACCTTTACCTCTGGAGGCAGAGAAGAAATCTTCGCAGCAGATCCGCCCTTGAAAAAGGAAGGAGTGGAAACGAAACAGGTGGGATTAGAAAGCGAAGTAGAAACTGGAGGAGAGACAGATGAGAACTGACCAACGGAAGGTGATGGAAAGGAAGCGTAAGATGCACAAACACAACTACAGCTTTTCAATGGAAGCATTGAGTAGTGATGAGAACACCTAAAGAATACGAGCATTGAGAAGCTTGTAATAACATTACAGAAGGGAGAGACTGGACGGCAGACTCAGATGAGAAGACAAGTCGAACTTGCCGACGGAAACTACGTACATTCGGATATGAAGAATCAATTGGAGTTCCAAGAAGACGACGAAACTCGTTCAAATGGGGTGAGCATAGCAACGAGCAGCTCATCGGGAATTTCGGGTGGGACAGGGTAGAGAGTGAGAGACAGGAGATGTTCTGCAAGTGTATCAGGAAAGATTTTCTGACTGGAGTGAAAGATTCCTTTTTGATAGAAGAGAGACACAGTGCAACTGAGATAACTGAACTTGGATACCTCTACTGGTGCGGGAGATGGCCGTGACCACTAAAGTGGGAAATAGACCCCGTATAGCTGCCATGTGCAAGTGGAGAGGAGTGTTCGGTAATGCTCGAAGAGTACTCCAAGTTGTCGGCGAGAAGTAATGGTGGCCCAAAATTCCGACAAAGGCGGCATTTTAACTTTAAGTGTAGAACCAGAACTGTACATGCAGAGTTCCGCAGACGACGTAGATGGAGTCTCAGCAGCAGAATGTATCACAGAAGGCTGGGAGCCATGCAGTGCTTCAGTATAAGATGACGCGTCGACAGTGGCAGACGATGCAAGCGACGATGACGGAATGCTAGATGTTCTACATACGTAACAGGCTGAACGACAGTAGCAGGCGACGTGACGTGCCAGGCAAGAAGAGACAAAAGACGAAACGTCAACTTTCGTTTCAGAGGGCTGCTCTTCTGTTGGAAAGAAAGCGGACGAAACCGAACCCGCCATCTTGTGGTTCCGAAAAAGAAAACAGAAATAAGAACTTCAAATTAGGTTCATGAAAAGAGAATAATCTCACCTGGGAAGGCTAATTGGGCTCACAACAAACACTGAAGCATCACGGCGCGGAAAACCCCAAAAGTATATAAGCACTGTGTCGTAGAATATCAAGTTGTAACGATAAATGTGGAGCTCGAGAAACACGTGTGGACGTGTAACAGACCAGCCCTTTTGCGTCATGTAACTGCGAAGTACAACAGCGGTATCGAGCCGAGAATTTAAGCATACCCAGCTCACAGCACATTAACGCGAATGAATAGTGGTCTTTCCCTACGTGTAGCATTCGTCTCTGTTAAAACCCGAAATATTCTTCAGTGGACACGGGAGCACCAGAACTGGACGCTTGAGGGCTGAAAACGTTCCTGGTTCGCTGAAATACGTTTTTAAATAATACACACACCGACAGACGGACAAGGATATTGCGTCAACAGCACAAATTGGTAGATTCAAGCTGACTAGTATTAACTGCACGTGCTGGTGTAGGTGGTGTAATGGTCTGGGGTCAGTTATCAGGATGTGCTCACTTCTTTTTTTTGTTGTTTAGAAGTTTAACGACCACCGCGAGCAAGTCGATGGGCTATAAACAGTAGCTCTTCCTTAATTTAAGGTTACTGACTCCAATGAAGGGAGACAGCCAGCCGTAAAACAGACATAAACATGTATGCCTTACCAGGATTTGAACCCGAACCCATCACAGACGAATGGTCAGAAGCCAGCGCTTAGAGTACTGCACCACCAGGGCGGCGGCACTGTCTTCACGAATCCAATCGTGGAGACAGCGGTGGTCATAATGATCTGGTCTCTGAGTGTATATTGATTGCTTTTATTTAGTACTTGCCTCCAAACTCATAGGTTTCCAGTCTTTCGAGTTTCAACGAACCACGCGAGCATCTAATGTTAGTACTCGCCGTCTCAAGTTTATAATTACTACAAGGGAGTATCAATAAATTAGTATCTTAATATAGAACGACAGGTGCTCTATGAAAAGACTCTATATCTTTATTCAACATAATCCCCCTTTAACTGTGCACACTCAGTGCATCGTTCCTCCCTTTGCTTCAAACTCCTGTATTGAAACTCTGTCTTGGTCTGCAAACCATGCATTTACAGTGCACTTAACATACTCATTTGTCACAAAATGACTTCCCTTCAGATATTTTTAGTTGTGTGAATAGATAATCATATGGGGCTAAATCGGGGGAATAGGGTGTATAACGCAGCAGTCTGAAGTGAAGATCGCAAAGCAGATCCTTTGTTGGCCTTGTGTCTGAAGTGAAGATCGCAAAGCAGATCCTTTGTTGGCCTTGTGTCCTAAAGCAGTATAGTCTTGCAGAAAGGTGACGCCTCTGCAGAGTATTCCTCGGCATACGTATTTACGTTTGCGGCGTAATTTGGAGCTGTAGGTCACAACAGTCGCTTTTGCTGGTTTCCGCGGATTTCATGCAATCAACGAGGATCACATTTTCACTAACCTGAAGGACTAATTATAACACATTGCTAGCTGATGACTGTCGCCAAAACTTTCTTTTTTTGGGACCAGGTGATCCAGAAGGCTGTGACACCGAGGATTGCTGTTTATTCTGTGGATCGCAATAGTGAATCCAGGTTTCATCCGTAATCACAAGTCGGCTCATCAAATTGAAAAAATCCTGTGTAAAATGGTCAAGAACAGCTTTCGCACAATCAGCTCTCTCTTATTTTTGTTGCAGTGTCAAGCCTTTTCTTATCGATTTTGCAGACAGCTTTCTCATCTGCAACTCATCAAGAATAATGTGTTGTATTGGGTTGATGCATAAGTTCATGCCGTTTTTTTCACCACTCTACAGGAATCTATTACATCAGAAAGGAAAACGAAATCAATCAACTACGTATTCCCCCATCCCAATTGTTTACGATGGTGTTCCAACGTCTGGATAGGTTTGCAATGCCATTCTTGAAAAAACGTGCAGGTTTTGCTGCGAAGAAATCATCAAGAAAATTTTGGAGATCAACATCATTGTTGAACGTTCTGCCACAGAGTGTGTTCGACAGAGATCGGAACAGGTGATAGTCTGAAGGGGCGACATCTGGGGAATAGGCCGGATGTGGAAGGATCTCCCATTTCATGTCCTGAATGGCCATTTTGGTCATGTTTGCACTGTGAGGGCGTGCGTTATCATGTTGGAGAAGGACACCATGGCACCGATGTGGCCGTTTCTGCTGAATTGCTCCCTCCACACGGCGAAGTTGCTCACAATAGAGTGCAGCGTTGATGGTGGGATTCATCGGCATCATTTTCCAGTGAATAATGCCTGCCATGTCCCACCAGACACACATGATCTTCGCAGGATGAAGGTCATGTTTTGGACGTGGTGTGGGCATCTTGTTTGAGCTTAACCATTCCCTACGATGCCTGAAATTCACGTACAGGCACTACTTTTCATCTCCAGTAACAATACATGGGAGAAAGGGTTTGTGTTGCTGAAAACATTCGCGATAACGGGCGAGAAAGGAACCACATATGGCAACACTCTGAATCTCTTTGCCCTCTGTATGAGTTTGAAGCACCCAAGACCCGTGTGGTTTTACACGGATCCGAGTGGATGAGATGGTTCAAACGATCCTCATCAAAGTGAGATGGACGACCTCAGCGTGAAGAATCGTTGAAGTCAAAATTGCCATTGCGGAACAGCTCAGACCATTTGCGGGCTGTCCTCGGAGCAATAGCATCCTCCCCATACACAGCACAAATTTGTCGAGTAGCCTCGGTGGCTGTGGATCCCTTGTTAAACTCGTAGAGGAGCAGATGTCGTAAATGTTCATTCCTCTCTACTTGACACTCCGGACCTGAAAACCAAAATACCATTAGCTACAATCACACAACGCAATATAATTTAGATACACGATATAACTGGCTACATTCTGATATACAACTGGCCATCTGCACCGTCACTACTGACCTGGGGAACACTCGTGAAATAAAACGGCATGAACTTATGCATCAACCGAATACATTATCCATATTAAGTTCAAAGCTTAGTGATACTATAGATGCCAATATATACACCGGTTTTATATCATCAAGTTATGCACAATATCAATGCTTCCTCGAGTTGCCTGTGGAAACTGATCGTCCACTACGGGGTGCATCTTGTGTGAATACCCGATCCCTATTAAATTCAGTCATACAGTTTTTGACCGCTCTGCAGGATGGGCAGTTATCAGATAATGTTATCATCATATCCGCATGGATTTCTTTTGGCCTTAACCCTTTAAGAAAAATTGTACTTCGCGATAGCACCACCTGACATTCAAATCCAGTCCCAGTAGAATCGAGATCCAACAGCCCGAGCTGTAAACTGTCTAAAAACTAAATGACGATATTTGCTCTCCAAGAAAGGCAGAAAAAAATATACGCCATTCTTTTGTCTATTCGAGACAAAAGGAATTTGTCTAATCTGTTTCTGAAAAAAAGATCTGACAAGTACAAATAAATAGCAATGCTGCCAAGCCTGGAAGACTTTGCATCAACAAAAAAATCATTGGCATGTTTACATCTATCCAGTTGCTGATTAATTTTTGCTGTCTCTCTTCTAGAGATAGACATACGGTGTGCAACTACATAACGTTTACGCTAGCAAAGAAAGAGACAGTGTGCGCCTCAAGTCGCCAACTGGTCAGAGACGTAGGCTTCTGGATAACTGCTCAAGCTAGGCTCAGGTAGGCGCGGACGGTGGCTCTATTCCTCCACTGCAACCGTTGGTTCTAAGTCAAGCAGGGCGCAATAGCATTAAATGCCTGTAAGGATCGTTAAGCTTCATAGCCTTAAATGCTCGTGAGGGTGTAACGTACCAGGAGATGTGACGTACCTGCCAGAAGGACGCACACGACATAAAGGCAGATAGGAATCAGAATAAAACGTCCGCGTAGCTCAATTGGTAGAGCAACTTATTCCGGAATGAGGGGACCCGGGTTCGAATCCTGGCGCGGATACAGAAATGACGGAGAAATTTACTTCGTTATAATGGCGCTCGAACTATCCGGATGACCCGACCGTTCAAAATCTCGCATTGGTGTGATGTTATTTCCACACCGCGAGATAGGAAAAATAAGAGAATCCCTTCTCCAGCACTTCGAAAAAAAATAAAATAAAATAAAATAAAGGGGAGATGATGTAACGTACCAGGAGATGTGACGTACCTGCCAGAAGGACGCACACGACATAAAGGCAGATAGGAATCAGAATAAAACGTCCGCGTAGCTCAATTGGTAGAGTGACTTATTCCGGAATGAGGGGATCCGGGTTCGAATCCTGGCGTGGACAGAAATGACGGAGAAATTTACTTCGTTATAAGGGTCTTTAAGCCTCATAGTCTTAAATGCAAGTACGTGTCGTTAAGCCTCATAGCCTTAAATACCCGTGAGGGTCGTTAAGCCTCATAGCCTTAAATGCCTGTGAATGTCGATAACTGTTATAGCCTTAAATGCAGGTAAGTGTCGTTAAGCCTCATAAACTTAAATGCCCATGAGGGTCGTTAAGCCACATAGCCTTAAAAAGCCCGTTAGGGTTGTTAAGCCTCATAGCCTTAAATGCACGTAAGTGTCGTTAAGACTCATAGCCTTAAATGCCCGTAAGGGTCGCTACAGCCCAGAAAGAAAGAAAAAGAAACTGTGCGCCAAAAAAATCCGAAAACTCTAAGAAAACTTACGGTTAGGCTTATTTCTACCTGATCAGAAAGAAAAAAATTCAGTTCTCTTTTCAGCAACAGAGATATCGAGAAGAATGCAAACATGCTCTGCATGGAAGAAATACTGATCATCAAATAAATGCAAAATGTATGAAAAGTTTTGGCCACACGAGTGGCGTTGGAGGTATAAGGCGTCCTACGTTTTTAACTCGAAAATTATTCATGTCCGAGGATTTCATCTTACACAGTTTTTCAACATAGCTCCCAGAAGTCTGTTTCTTTAGAGGAACTTTGAAGGAATAATATCAGCTGTTCCGCTTTTTAGAAATCTTAAATTATGAGGCTATGTTTAATTCAGGCTTTCCAATCAATATATTATTTATTATATCAAAATAATCAATAACTAGAAAAACAAATATATTAGCTGGGTAAAAAGTGGTGCAAAATCAGAAAACTGCTCAAATCATGAAGGTTAGTTTTTCTACGTTTAGCAGCTCTGCTGCAACTCAAGATTTCGTTTGTGCTGCTTTTCTTTTACACAAGAGTATCTTGAACACGAAGCGCCTACGGGTAGTTACATTTCCATAAACATCTTCCTGTTGTATTTTTAAAATCCTTGGGACGGGTTTAAAGTAACCACGTCATAAGCTGCGGTATACTGGATGTGGTTTTATACTTTTGGTATGTACGGTCACTAGAAAAATCTATTTCCAAAACAGTTGTGGCATAATGGCTTTCTCCTCTTCCAGATACTAACAAGTGAATAGGATTTCGGAAAATATCGCGAATACTCTCCGATTCCACTCACAAATTTAAACCTGAGAGCAGGAGAAAATTTGACAGCAACTTTTATGGAATCTTTTCAGCACGTTCTTTGGTATTCATGTATGACAAAAATTGTCGTTCTTATACTGTATTATAGGTAAACTCTTTATACAGTTTATATCTTCGCTTCTAGAAGTCGTGCTCGAAATACTTCTCTTTAGTATCGCATAAATGTAAACATTACCACGATTTTCTCTTTGCTTTCAATACTTCCTTAACCAATTTTTCGCAGATAGAAAAGTACAATATATTTGGCTTTGTATGTAACAGCTTCAAAAATTCCTCTATTCGATAAAAGCGTTTGAGCCTAAAAGTTTCCTTATTCAATAATACTTTTACGCACAGTTATTTTAACTGCAACCAAATTCACCCTGTTAATTTAAGAAAATCCGTGTAATTTAAAAATACTGTAGACCCAATTTCACTAGTTTTCTGCTGGAAGTTGCATGTATTATTCTCAGTACTACAACTTCTGTCGCGTTCGATGTTTTTTGTCTGCTGAAAGAAACATCTGCTTGCTATGCGTCTGTACGTAGGCTTGTCTGTCTCTAGGAATGTGTGCCTGTATGTCTGTCTGTCGGACTATGTGCCTGTCTGTCTGACTTTGTGCCTGACTGTGTTGTTTGTCGGTACATGTGTGAGTCTGTCTGTGCGTGAGTCTGTGTCTGCGTGTCTTTCTGTCTGTATTTTTGATTAAATCTGTGTGAGACTGCGTGTCTGTCTGTGTGTCACTCTTTCCGAGAGTCAGCTTAACCGAAGGTGTGTCACTTTTTCCGTGAGTCAACTTAACCGAATGTGTGTGACTCTGTCTGAAAGCCTCTCTGTGAGACTTTCCGGTAGTCTGTGTATGAGTCTGCCTGCATGTCAGTAGAGTAGGGCACTTCGCTGTGGTAAGCCAGTTAAAAAAGTGACCTTCACAGAACAAGATGTACAACTATGTCAAACGACGAGATCTCACGCCTTTCATGCTGAACTACCGTCGCGTCCCCCAATGTTCCCCACTTGTACTTCAGGAGAAGCAGATGCAGTATTTCAGAGTCCGAAGCCATTGTACCTTAAATGTAAATCGATGTTATTCTTTGTATGTCGCTGTTCTCAGGTTTTGTTTCAGAAGGAATGATGGTACCCCTCAATAGGCTCGCGTAAACTGCTACCAGCATTACGAAGGACAACATGTAGGGTTACATTTTGTTTTGCAAATAAAGTTCTGCCGCGCGCTTCGAGTATCGAAGACCACACAGACTTTGCTGTGCAAACCGTATTCTCAATATTTGAAATACACTATATTGACAAACGTCACCAGACACCTAGAAGAGAAACACAACATAGCATTTATTGACATACATTAGTACGGTGGCGGTCCACCTTTGGCCTAAGTCACGTTTTTCTGAGCTCCGTGTTGTGTGCCTATTTAGTGTGTTTCATCGTGTGGTTCGTCATTTTCCTTTCGTGTTCCTTCAAGCTGAAGGTTCGTGCTTTGTTTTGATACATCTCCCAAGTTGGTGAGTAGTTTATTCTTTCTGTTATCATCATTTGAATTGTTCGCTTCCCATGAGTCGTCATTCTGTAGCGGAGTCCCCTTCAGGGGGTTTCTCCACTGCCCTTATCATTGATACTTCTAAATCTGCTGATGACGGATTTTCTGGCCACGAATCTCGAGTTAATGAGAGCTCAACTGAGCCTTCGCTGAAACGTCGTGGTTCTTCTCGAAGACGCCCACCGAAGAAGCCGACTGCCGCATCACCCCGCACCTCTCCCCGTACTGGTAGTACCTCTCGAAAGAATTCACCATCAAAGGCTGCTACCTCTTCTGTCCAGGCCGACGAAGAGCCTCCTCTTAAATTTGAGGATCTTGTCGAACACCTTAAGGATGGCTCGGTTCCTACTGGGCCGATTTCATTTGAAGATTTACATCAATACCTGTCACATAAGACAGACCACTCCACAACGCATGCTTTACTCTCAAAGTATGCATCGTTTCTCCCTCTAGTGCATGATCAGATCCAAGTCCTTAATCAATGCATCTCCCACCTTCGCAAGGAACATCCGTGGGCTAAAACCTATTTTAATCGACTCAAATCATTTCCTCCTGTTGTGAAGGCTCTTCAGCAAGCATTAATGGAAAAAAGTCTTCAAGATTGTATCTCTTAATTGCAGGGGATTTGCATCCCCATTTTCTAATGCCTTGGTACATGAAGACCTCACTCCGTTAGGAGCTGATCTTCTCTTACTACAAGAGACGAATTGCCAATCCACTACGATATTCTCACGATGGCGCCAGTGGAACTACACATTTCACCACGCCTACCAACTATCATCCCATAGTGGTCTAGCTATAGGTATCCGCCATACTTTCAACTCCATAATAACCTCTTTTTCGGTTCGAAACTTATGTCGAGACCTATTACAGTGTGCATCATTCACCATAGCTTCCACATCTTATCATATATTTAATATTTATATTCCAAGCTCTTCAACCCACTTGACAATACTTTTTACTCGCCTTCGTCGTGCCTTGTCTCGCATTCCTCCCATAGATCATGTTTTAATTGGAGGATTTCAATTGCACTCTGAATCCTACCCTGGACCGATCTCCTTCCACCAGAGAACGCCGTGTTAACTTGGTGAATCTTCTTCAGTCAGTGGTCTCCGACAACTCATTCATTGATGTTCACCGTCACTTCCATCCTTCATCGACTGTACATACTTGGCGCTCGCAACATAATCAAAATCCGTACACAGCTCGCCTTGACAGATACTACGCCTCATCTACTCTGCTTACAGCTGTGACAGAATCTATTATCACTCCTACAGCTTCTTCTGACCATTGTGCCATCGTTCTTATTATTCAAGCAGTTCCAGCACAACCCCGTACAATTCGTCCATGGACTCTTGACGACACTCTTCTTACAGATCCAGACTTCTGTACTTCAGTACGCTCCTTCTTTAAGGACAAACGACCTCAACTTCAATCAGCTCCTTGTGGTCTGACTTTTTGGTTGGACATTAAACAGCAACTCGTTCTCCACGTTCGCAATCTTTCTTTTAAAGCAAAAACGCTTCAAAACATGCGTCTCAACCATGTCCGTTCCATGCTCTCCATCCTAAGCCTAAGTGATCCTCTCTTCTGCCACTATCAAGAAGAACTGCGATCAATCCTCCTTCCTCTGGCTCAACAAGCTCTACGACGTCTCCGGCTACAACATCTATCGCCAGACGCATCCAATTACGATTTCCTTACATCCATGGAAAAAACACGAACAGCATCGAATTCACTTCGGCACCTTCGCCTCGCATCTGGAGAGGTGTCTGATGATCCACTCACTCTATGTTCCCAGGTCCGAAAGTTCTATACAGAGAAGTTCTGTGAATCTCCTCCGCCATCCTCTTCAGCTTTGGCATCACTTCTTTCTAACCTACCACAAGTTCCTCCCCATCTTGCCTCTTCTCTCCTCCTTCCTCCCACGTTCTCTGAACTATCCTCTACGTTTTCTTCTTTAAACTCTAGGGCCGCACCGGGTCCGGACGGCCTCACTTTCCTCTTCTATAAAACCTTTTTACCTCTCCTTCTACCATTTCTCTTTTCTGCACTTTCTGCTGCTTTCAATCACTCCCCTCTACCGAGGCGATTCACAGTAGCATATGTTGTACTATTCCCTAAGAAAGGGGATCTCCTTGACCTGGGGAATTGGCGCCCTATCTCCCTCTTAAATCTAGATTATAAACTTTATACTAAACTTCTTTCCCAACGCCTTAACCCCATTCTCACTCACATTCTCTCCCCAAATCAAACTTACACAGTTCCCGGCCGTTCACTTTCTCATAACATCCATCTACTAAATGATCTAATCCATCTTGCCCGATCTCGCTCTGAACCCCTCGCCCTTCTCTCTCTTGACCAACAATCCGCTTTTGATAATATCTCACATTCCTATCTATCGGCTACACTCCTTCACTTCGGTTTTCCTCCTTCCTTCGTCTCTCTTCTTTTCTCACTCTATCAAGACGCCGTTCTCCAGGTCAAGCTGCCCACCTTTCTCACAGCGCCTATTCCCTTCCGCCGGGGAGTGCGGCAGGGTTGCCCACTCTCCGGACAACTCTTTGCAATCGCAATTGAACCCTTCCTCCGCTCTGTACACCAATCTTTTACAGCAGTTCTGCCACCACTCTCTGCCTGCACAAGACATCATGCCACTACCTCTGTTGCATACGCAGATGATGTCACCATCTGCATCCGTCATGAC
Organism: Macrothele yani; assembly: GCA_039090855.1. Taxonomy (NCBI): domain Eukaryota; kingdom Metazoa; phylum Arthropoda; class Arachnida; order Araneae; family Macrothelidae; genus Macrothele; species Macrothele yani. The sequence continues at coordinate 7,129,536 of CM077012.1, forward strand.
TCACAGTTTCCGTGTCTCCAACGTCTATTCGCAGCTTATGCCTCATGCTCCGGTGCAGCGCTCAACTCATCTAAAAGCACTGGTTTATGGTGCGGCTCATGGGCACATCGTGTAGACACCCCTTGGGGAGCAAGCTGGTCGTCCATCTCACAGCGCTTCCTTGGAGTTCATCTTGGTTCCTTGCAAGCTGCCCCCCTCTACACGTGGAATGCTATTCACCCACGCTTGCTCAGGTCAACTGCCTCCTGGAGGAGAGCCCAGTTCTGCTCATCATTCTTCCAGAGAGCTCGCCTCTCTCGAACTTACCTGATTTCCTTGTGCACACACTCTTGGCTTGGTGTCAAGTCTCTACAACTCCGCCTTCATGAAATTACCTGTTGTCTTACTTCTCTGATTTGGACCTGCCACCACTGGGTCAGTGTCACAAAGCTTTGCCTCCCTCCGGATCACGGCGGCATCGGACTCCTTGATACACAGGAGTACTACAAGGCCGTCAGAATCACTACTTTTCTCCGTCTCTTCACGTCGCCAGTACCAGATGCCCTTTTAGCTAGGGACGTCATCGCCTCCCCGAGCAACCCTAACTTTTCTTTTCTCTCCTTACTACTCATGGACCACCGACCCCTCACCCTCATTCGACTTCCCCCTGTTTACCGTGAAGCTCTAACTTTCCTTCGTTCCCTCCCTCTCTCTCGTTCTCCACCTGATTCCACAACTGAGCTCCTTGCTGAACCCCTCTTTTATTCTTCGATTATTCACCCCTCTCATCTTCCGTACTTTGCCTATCCTACCTGGCTCCGAGCAGGTGTGGTAACAGTTAAAGATCTCACTAACCCTGACCTTTCTTGGCGACCCTTCGCCAGTCTCCCTCCCTCTCTTCTCCTCTCCTCCTCCTCTCGTGACATCTACGACTCTATTCTTTCATCTATCATTTCTCAATTTCCTCATCTTGCTTCCCACTCAGGTCTTTCCTTTGTTCCTTCTGCTTCTCTCCCATTTCCTCTTTTCTTGCTTACTTCTGGCTCAGCTCATCCCATTTCTTCTCTCTCGGTGTCAGCTCTTTATCGGTTCCTCTCTATGTCCCATTCTTCTCCTCCTCTCCCCATTCCTGATGTTCCCCCTGCTGCCACTGCTACGGTGTGGTCAGCCGCCCTGTCTCCTCTTTCTGCTCCTCTAGAAATTAATACCCATTGGCTTTTCCTCCATCGCCGCCTTCCTGTTCCCTCCGTTCTTTTCCGAATGTCTCTTCTCGATTCCCCTCTTTGCCCTTTCTGTGCTCGGGAGGCTGATGTCTCCCATGTCTATCAACACTGTGTTATATTACTCCCAATGCTGAACTTAGCATTTACTGTCGCCCAATGCTCCATTACAGCAGATCTTACATTTGATGCATATCGGACTCTTCTGCTACAGAACTATCCCCCAGTCAAGCTCCCATCAGTCTGTGCCTATATTTTTATTTTAGCGAAGCATGTAATCTACGTGTTTCATCAACGCTGCAGATATTTGACTACTCCTCTGACTGTGCATGAAGCTTCTACGGCATTATTATGCCATTTCCGCGACCGTCTGACATCTCGACTTCGGCTAGAGTATTCTGTTGCAGTTACTCAGCGTCGGGAGAGCCAGTTCCTTGCCACCTGGTCACCGGCTGCCTCATGGTTTACCAGCTCGCCAGCGTCATTGTACCTGACGGTCGGCAGATTTGGTACTTGACCTTTTTGAATCAGCAATGCATATGTAAATATCAACAATCTGTTTTCAAGATCTTTGCACGGCTTGGAAATTTACCGCATGGGTTTTTTTTTATAAAGGGCTGTACGTGTTTACACAGCAAATTGTTTTTTGTGACACTCATCTTGTATTTTTTTTTTCCTACATTGACGTTCAAGTTAGTTCGTCTTTAGTTTACATTTTGAGTATAAATATTGCAGTTAGTCATTAGCATAGTGCTGTACAAACATAGATATTGTTTCTGCAGTGTAGTTTTTTGTAATTTTGTTCTATTTTGCTTCCCGAACATGTTTGCACTGTGCTGTATAATTGTACATAGTTTTCAAAATATTGCGGAACAAGTAATCCATCTTATTTGCATCAGAATGTCCAAGTTTAGTTATTTCCTGTTATTAAACATTCCAATGATTTGTCTGATAATCAGTTTTTTAAATTGCATAGTACTGTACATCCTTGTAAATATGTTGTGTTAAAACTCACTGTCATATCGTACCTTCTTTCAAGAGACATGTTGACTAATGATTCTTACTGTATTTATTTTTGCACAAGTTAGTCAATTGCATGGTGTTGTACTCATGAGTAATATATTTTGAAAAACATTCTACCTATTTTGTTCTTTTGTGTGAGGTGATGCTTGGTACTATCATTCTTCTATCACTACATATGGATAGTGAGAATATGTTAAAGCTTTCTTCATCGTGTGTTTTCTTATTATACTTACATTTTCTATCTGGTCAACAGAATAGTGTTACATTTCTGTATATGGTCCGCTTTTGATTTGTAACATGTTGACACTGTGCTGTATATCTGTACATTGTTTTTGAATATTGCCGAACAGGTAATATATTATATTTACACCAGGAAGTCCAAGTTTGTTCTTCTCCTGATATTCATCATTTCATTGATTTGTCTTATGATCAGTTTGTCAATTGCTTTGTACTGTACATTCTTGTAACTATGATGTGTTACACCTTACTGTCTTATTGTATTGTATTTTTTTTTTCAAGAGAAATGTTGTCTCCTGAAGCTCTCAATTTTCTTGAACAAGTTTGTTAATCGCACAGCAATGCACTTATGAGCAATAAGTTTTTTTTTGTTAAAATCCTTCCTCAATGCCCAGACATGCTTGTCGCTGTTCATTTATCACGAGCTGTAATTTTTCTCCATTTTTCAACTTGTGCACTATGCTGTATATTTTTATATAGGTTTTAGTAGTTTAACGATCTTTGATCGTATTTTATTTGTATTTAGACGTCCTTATTAGTTCGTCTCCTGATTTCTACCTTGAATAAAGATATTTTGAAACCACCTTTGGCCTTAATGCATGCACTGACTCTTCGAGACATGCTTTCGACAAGGTTTTAGAACACTGCGATACGTACGCTCTTCCATTCAGTACATAATGCTGCCGCTTACTGTTGCTTAGTAGCAGGCCTTGGTTCCAAACTTCTTATGCGACACTTTAATTCATCCCATAGGTGCTTTATGGGATTAAGATCAGGGCTCTGTGCTGGCCAGTCCACACACGATACGGAATTATCGTCAAACCACGCCGTAAGAGTCTTGCATGATGGATGGGTGCATTATTCTGCTGGTGCCAACAAAGCTCGGTTCCATAGTATTACCACAGAGTTGGTCGGGCATTTTTGTCCAGAATATCAAAGTAGATGTGCTGGTTAACAGGTTTGTCCACGATTACTAATGAGCCGGGACCATGCCACGAAAAACACTCCCACACGAGTACACTGCCAGCTCCAAACTTGGCCGTAGGAACAGTACGCTGTGGTAAATAGCGCCACCCCGGCTGTCGCCATACCTACACACGGCCATCAGACTGATGGATCCTGTATCTGAATTCATGAGTCCATAGGACCCGTTTATATTGTTCTACGGTCCACGATAAATGTCCTTTAAACCATGCTGAACGACGAGTAGCATTCCGAGTGGAGATGAAAGTCTTATGAGCAGCCGCACGACCACCGTAACCCATGGAATGAAGTTCTCTGCGAATGGTACGTGCACATACATTTTTACTCACCTGTACACGGAGGTCTTGCGCAGTACTTCGTCGATTAGCTGTAACGACTCTCCTGAGGCTTCGACGTCCTCTATTGCTGATTTTCTTTAGTCTGACGGTACGTTTTGCTACTTCAGGCACGCCATGTGTCTACCACTTATTCAGTAAATCCAAAACAGTTAACTTGGGTATGTTTAAACGCCTCTCGGTTTCTCTTATGGACAACCCATTAATATAACACCCAACAATCTTTCCTTTCGCAAAGTCAGTTCTCTCCCGCCGCGACATTTCCACTCAACCTCAAAGTACGATATGATCGCGGTCCGCTGCAGGCTTGTTTTTATACCGTTTGCATCTATAACCCGCATCTTAACAACGCAGCGGATCCGTTCATTTGCTTTTAAAGGGGTGGCCGGGGACTTTTGTCAATATAATGTATGTTGATATCCTCAAATGCAATCACATTTGTTGGTCACAGAAAGAGTTGGTTTTGCGGTTTCAGTGATCGCTGGATCTGTCTCCCATCTAAATTGTCTTGGACCATACTGCACGAAAGCTCGGCATGGACTCTGTTATTCTCGTCTTATAGGAACTAAAAGTTAAAGCCATTGCTGCGTGGACGGAGGCCCTTGCACAGTATGACAGTCTGGTATCGATCGCCCTTTGGTGTGATCCTTAAGATTCTAGTCACAAATGCAGAAGATTTCGTTCACGTCCTAGGCTAGATGTTATATTAATGTTTATTATCCGGTTCTTCTTTCGTCGCATGACGGGAGCTAGTAACTCTAAATTTAGGGTGTACACATTGCGGTATGTAATGAAATAAAGTTTTCTACACATTTTCTCCTATTATGTTCACTTAAATATGAGCTATTGCACGGCAATAATTCTTCATTGTATTCAAAGCGCTGTGATTTCTATTCTTCGAATGTATATTTCACATAAACGAATTACTGTGTAACCATTATCTGAAACTATGGCCAAAAGCTTGATTCCTTTTCTATGGATGCATAGATACTGTTTCTGGAGACGATATATCAAGTGCTACCTTTTAAAATGAACGCAAAATATTCTGTTGAGAAAAAGAGTGCTAAGTATTTAAAAAAGATAAACACAATCGAAACCCAGTGGCGCTATACGTATGAGCCTCTGCGTGCGTTCCCAAAGCAAAAATACTTTGTCTCGACACTGTAGAGAAATAAAATTAAATGAATCAATTATACACTACATTGACAAAAGTCACCGGATACCACTTCAAAAGCAAATGAACGTATCCGCTAAGTTGTTAAAATGCGCGGTACAGATGCAAACAGTATAAAAACAAGCCTGCAGCTGACTGCGATCATATCGTACTGTGAGGTTGAGTGAAAATGTCGCGGAGAGAGAGAACTGACTTTGAGAAAGGAAAGATTGTTGGGTGTTATATTAGTAGGTTGTCCATAAGAGAAACCGAGAGGCGTTTAAACATACCCAAGTCAACTGTTTTGGATGTACTGAATAAGTGGAAGACACATGGCGTGCCTGAAGTAGCAAAACGTACCGGTAGACCAAAGAAAACCAGTGATAGAGGACGTCGAAGCCGCAGGAGAGTCGTTACAGCTAATCGACGACGTACTGCACAGGACCTCAGTGTACAGGTGAGTAAAGATGCTGGAATCTCGGTATGTACACGTACCATTCGCAGAGAACTTCACTCCATGGGTTACCATGGCCGTGCGGCTGCTCATAAGCCTTTCGTCTCCACTCGGTATGCTACTCGTCGTTTAGCATGGTGTAAAGGACATTTATCGTGGACCGTAGATCAATGGAAACGGGTCCTATGGACTGATGAATCCAGATACACGATGCATCAGTCTGATGGCCGTGTGTGGGGGTATGGCAGCAGCCGGGGGAACGCTGTTTACTACAGCGTACTGTACCTTCGGTCACCTTTTGAGCTGGCAGTGTACTCGTGTGGGGGTGTTTTTCGTGGTATGGTCCCGGCCCATTGATTATCATGGACAAACCTGTTAACCAGCACGTGTACCTCGATATTCTGGACAATTATGCCCTACCAACTCTGTGGCAATACTATAGAACCCAGTCTTGTTGGTACCAGCAGGATAATGCACCGAGCCATAAAACAAGGACTGTTACGACGTGATTTGACGATAATTCCGTATCGTGTGTGGACTGGCCAGCTCAGAGCTCTGATCTTAATCCCATAGAGCACCTACGGGATAATTTAGAGTGCCGCATAAGAAGTTTGGAACCAAGGCCAACTACTAAGCTACAGTTAGCGGCAGCATTATGCACTGAATGGAAGCGCATACCTATCGATGTGTTCCAAACCTGATCGAAAGCATGTCTCGTAGGGTCAGTGCATGCATTAAGACCAAAGGTGGACCGACACCGTACTAATGTATGTCAATAAATGCTATGTTGTGTTTCTCTTCTAGGTGTCCGGTGACTTTTGTCAATAAAGTGTTTATCCAAATGACTTAAATTTATGATGAAGAAATTTAAGTCATTTATTCTACGTAATTTGTGGGAGGTAACTACAAATTACTGTGTGACAATTTTTTTAACATAGACAAGCTGAATATTAGAGCCCTTTGGCAGAGCGGTCAGGGGCCCTGGTATGTGTATTCGTCCGAGCGGGTCACCTCTCCGACAGGCCTAGATTTCTACCCTCCCCGGAACAGTGGCTCTAAATGCTCAGATGAATGACTGCCTGTGGCCCTAGATGCTCAGATTGGTGGATTAGCTCCCCAAAAATAGTAGCTAGAATAGTAGAGAAAAAATTGCAGTTCACCATTGGCTAGTGCCGACGTACCGGGAATTGGCTTTTGAGTGTTGTGTCGATGGTGGTTAGCGTTGTGTTTCAGTAAAATGTTCACTAGTTTTACTACTTGACTTTTTTATGTGTTAGGCTAATAAATTCTCAAAAGTCAAATTTCTGAAGAAATTTATTGCTATCTTCGATGGATATCAGTATATGCTTCCAGCTCAATACATGAACTAGAATTTCTTAGATATCTATTTCTACAATGAAGTTACTATTGCGAAGTTTGACTTTTCAGTTCTGCCTGCTGAAGTTTCGAACTGAAGGCTGGGAGTTTCACCTAAAAGCAAAATTAGGCGGATTAAGCCCATACTTATTGAAAAATCCGATGGGACAATTCCAAAAGTACAACATCGTGCACTTATGAGACAAGTTGTTCTTGAAAAAAGTGAGTCTTCCCAACTTATATTTTGTTTGAAGTCGAATGCTGATGTGGTCGCTCTGATAATGAAGAAATGTATGACTAACTTTGCTTCATATCAAACCCTGATGCATTAATTTTCCTTCCTGAAATTCCATTGGTAAATTGTTTGTGAAATCTGTAAGACTGTGGCGCTAACGTATTTATCAATTTTAACAATATATAAGTTACACAAAACATTCGTTTTACATCTGCATAACTTTGTTGTACATTTCTTTGAACACTTGCACATTGAAAAACCTTGGCTGGAACCTGTTTCCGAAAAAGAAGCTGGTTGACGCAAAGACAATTGCTTATCTTTTCTCACTTCAGTGATATCAATTAATTTTTGTTTACAAATATCAAATTCTGATCTAGCATACAAATGATTTATGATACCTTCTTTAGTACATAATTGATACATGTTTTCAGTTTTTATCAAAACAACAGCTATAACACAACAGTTCAGATTTGTACTGTTCCGCAGTAAAAAATGAGAACGGGTTTTGACTAAAACATTAAGTGAATAACCCAGTGTAAACTTTTTATTCCGCATTTTACTGAGGATGTTCGTCATTTCTAGATGTTTCAAGTAAAAACCCGAAGTTACCAATGCTCGTGGACATTTGGTGTTTTTACTAGTAATTTCGCGAAAAAACGGATTTCGGGTTTTTCCGTAAAATTGGGTCGTACTACATAAGTGAAAACATGTGTCAAGACGACAAATCTGCAGCGAGACATTCTGTCCGCGTAACTCAGTTGGGAGAGCGACTTACTCCGGAGTGAGGGGACAAACTTGTGTTTTCACAAAATATACACCACTCTGCAGTTTATTCATTGTACTGGGAAGAAAAGGTGATAAAGATTAATAGGGACCATTTGACCCGCCCTCGTTTGCTGAAGACAAATCATTTTGCTAGTACCCCTCACAGCTGCAGAATAAGATCCAGGAATTTGCTGACAATGCAAAGATGTGGAATTAAAGATGAACTTACAGAAATCGAAACTGATGTAAAATGCTTTTACAAAAACTGAACATTTAGAAGTTGATGGGGCAAATTTAGAAGTTACTGATGTGCACATCTACCTCCGATAATAGATATCAAGCGAAAGCCACATCGAAGAAGAAATTAATGGGCCTTTGATGGAGAGCATTTGGAAGAAACAATTCAATCTTCAAGTACAATTTACCATTACGTCACAAAAGAAAAGGGTTTAATCAATGCATCCTTCGTGTTCTACATTGTGAATCAGAAACATGGACGTCAACTATACAGGACATGCAGACAAATTCAATTCTGTTTAGGGTACCCAAGAAAGATAGAAAAAGGAACTCGTGTATCAGGAGAATGACAATTGTTGATAACATCGTGATCGAAGTAAAGACAGTGAAATGGCAATGGGCTGGACACATTTCTGGAATTGACCACCTTTGTATAACTAAAATAACCAAGGGACAAGAAAAAGCCCAGGAGATTACATGGGATGTATTGTATGAGAAGGGGCTACAATAACAAAGGTTCCCTTTGTGTTCCGTTCTGTTTCCTTATTACTCATGGCAGGCATTCGGTTCCTTAATACTTTTCCGCTAAAATCCAACACATTTGCTTGCAGTGGGCCCGAGAATGCCAAAACTGGACTCTAGAGGACTGGTACATTAAAAAGTCGCTGGTCCAAAGAATCACGTTTTCGCCTAATACATGCCGATGGACAGGCTAGAATAGAGCGTCAACAATGGATTCAGCTACCTAGGGTTAAATGTACAAGCTGATGGTGGCTGTATAGTAGTCTTGAGTCTGTTTTCATGGCAGGCATTCGGTTCCTTAATACTTTTAGAAAAGCACTTGGATGCCACAAAGTATTTTAACATCATCGCTAGTCAGACACACCCGTACATGTGCACGGTTCCAAGAACATGATAGTGACGAGAACATGTAGTTCCAAGAACATGATAGTGACACCAAATTGTTAGAATGGCCCACACAGATGTCTTGATTTTTTTTTTAAATATAGTAGCACATTATTCTTGGTACATATAAATTTTTAGCACGTCTTTTGTAAGAAAAGATCGTGCTTATATTACCGGTTTGTCCGTCCGTCCGTCTGTACGCACGATATCTCTGCAACTGTTTGTCCGATTTGAAAAATTCTTTTTGCATTGGGAAGCTTGAAATATGCGAATGATGATCTTTCATTTCGTTTTTTTTTACAATGTACAATGTCGCCTCTAGAGGGCGTAAATGCAGATGATGTCAAATTCAAAAATACGTTTTATTCCACATCATCATCATCATTGTCAACCATTATCAATCCACTGCTGGACGAAGGTCTCCCCAAGTTTCCTCCACAACGGTCTGTCTTGTGCCAGTCTCCTCCATGTCACCCTTGCATACTTTCGAATTTCATCCACCCATCTCTCATGTGGTCTTCTTTTAGGTCTTTTCCTGTCCCTTGGAATCCAATCTAAAATTTCGGCTGTCCATCGATGATCTGTCCTTCTGGCAGTATGTCCAGCCCATTGCCATTTCAGGGATTTAACTCTGATCATGATTTCTTCCACTCTTTTCATTTTTCGGATCCACGAGTTCCTCTTCTTATCTCTCCTGGTTACACCAAGCATGCACCTCTCTATGCGTCTTTGTGTTGTCTGCAGCCATTGTATGTCTCTTTTAGTTAAGGTCCACGTCTCTGCACCATACGTAAGCACTAGAAGGATGCATTGATCAAACACTTTTCTTTTAAGACATAATGGCATATTGCTCTTGAAAATTATGCTGTTTCTTCCAAAAGCTCTACTGGCAAGTTTTGTACGCCGATTAATTTCTTCATCAATCTGACCTTCACTTGATATCTGGTGTCCAAGATAAACGTACGTGTCTGTTATGTCCAGCTTTTCTCTATCAATTGATAAATCTTCATTTCTTGTAAAAGCATTGAACATCACTTTTGTCTTCTGAAAGTTCATTTTTAATCCCACTTCTTTACTCTTGTCAGCAAGTTCCTGGATCATACTCTGCAGCTCTGATGGGGTAGTTGCAAAAATGACTACGTCCTCAGCAAAACGAAGGTGGGTTAGATAATCTCCATTAATCTTTATCCCCTTGTTTTCCCAGCTCAGCGACTGAAAGACACCCTCCAATGTGGCATTAAAGAGCTTCGGAGATATGGTGTCACCTTGTCTCACTGCCTTTCCAATTTTTATGTGTGTTGTATTTTCAAACAGCCGAATCTGGCTGGCAATAACGGCCGCTACACGCCGCGGCATTGAACGAAAGAGGCTTTGGATGTGGGCTTGGGGTACGTCGGTCCAGGCTGCTTCCACACTTTGCTACAGTTCATCAGGCATAGCCGCGGGTGGTGCTTTCCAGGCCACTCGGTTGCCGATCAGCGACCAGACGTGTTCGATGGGCGATATATCGGAAGAACAGGCGGACCACGGCAGCAATGACACCTGGTGGGCTGTGAAGAATTGTTGTATGATGCGTGCCACGTGCGGGCGCGCATTGTCCTGTTGAAACCTGGCCGGTCCTGCAGGTAAGGAGGACTACAAGCTCCAAAACGTCGCAGATGGTGAGGTGGCTGTTGAGTGTACCGGCGATGCGTACCAGAGGTGTGCGGGTGTCATATCCAATTGCACCCCAAACCATTACGCCAGGCGATGGACCGGTATGGCGATGCATAATGCAGGCGTCATACAGTCTCTCGTCGCGGAGCGGCCACACGCGGATCCGACCATCGTGGTGTTGCAGGCAGAAGCGGGATTCGTCGGAGAAGACAATGTCGTGCCATTCCGTAGTCCAAGTGCGGCGTTCAACGGCCCACTGCCGCCGCACTCGCCGGTTGTGTAACGTCAATGGTAATCGGAGCAATGGGAGCCGTGCGACAAGTCCCCAGTCCCCGCTCCTGCAGACGACGTCGAAAGGTACGTGCTGACACAGGTTGTTGCGCAACACACCTTAATTCCTGCGCTAACGTTCATGTTGCGGCGGTGCAAGCCGTCAATGCCCGCCGCACAACATGCCGCGGCTGCGGCAATCACTAACGTCGGTCCGTCCGTCCCTCCGGCACCCACCGAATCCATATTCGCCTCACTGTGGCTGGATGTCGTCCCACACGGGCGCCGATGTCTCGGTACGATAAACTGCTGTCACGATAAGCCACTATTCGTCCTCTGTCGAACTCCGAAACGTGCTGGAATGACTGCCGTATTCTGCGACGAGTCATCAGGAAGCTTCCCACGCACAGGTCAGGCAGCAGAACACACTTCCAGTACTTACACCCCGCCTTCTGTGCACCCTTCTTTTGGTGCTCCTCGGTGGCTTGCCGGGCGCACATGATTTGCATATGCCCTGCAATGCTAATCGTTTGCATGTCCTCTCGCGGGCGACGCATGCTGCGAATTTCAGGCCAATCGGATGCTTCCTTCTTGGTGTTGCATTTTGGGTGGCCAGCAGTGTGTATGAATAGTCTAAGAAATGCTTTCTTCCATTCAACACAGAGTTTTCACTAATACGGCTTTTAAAATGTGAGAGTTGCCGTATAAAGTCAGATAAACGAAATGAGAAGTCTGTATCTTGTTTTCCTCTTTTCTGTCCAAAGAAATTCCATTTCTAGAAACTGAGATGCCGCGACCAACATAAACAGAAATTCTGGACTAGGAAATATTGTGAAATATAAGTGAACTTTCTTTTGGCAGATTTTTGGCATTCCCACTCAAATAGTATCTTTTCTAGTCCGACTTATAAAATCAGAGTTAATATGTCCTGCAGATCCAGAAAACCGGACGGACAGGTGCTCAGACAAAGAAATTTCATAACTGGGTCATGATACTATGTAGGAAGAATTATGATAGTAGGTGAGGTATTAAGAATTATGATAGTAAGTTCTCAACTTCCCAGCGATAAAATGTATCGATCCGAAACTATGCAACCGTAGACTTGTACTCTTTTTGTCAGTTATTATCTTCACATTTGGTTTTCTAAGAAGTTGCAGTTCATTCTGAAATGCAGACAGAACTTTTCGACTGATAAAATATCGTGTTTTCTTGAGTGTTGGGAAATGTGATGAATTTTTTTAAAGATTTTTTTCTTTTTCTGCAACAAACTGCTCCTAAGATAACTAGCGGCAATTCTTATCAACAAAATAATTCATTTCTTATTCTACCTCTTTCATCGTGCTTATTTTACCATTTCATTTGTTGTCAGTTTTCCAAGTCCATGTCTCAAATAGTTTAACTTGTTTCTATTTCTTTACTTTTCCTTCTCCATAGTGACAAATCCTTACTCTCTGTTTGCTTAATTTATTGCGATTTAGTTTTCCCCTCGTCTCTTTTGTCTCATTACTTCGATGCATCGTTCTGTTTCAGTTGAGAAACGTTTATCTTGAGCAACTCTATTGTGAAACTAACTTGCTCTTTGGAGCTGAAATGGTATAGAATTTATTTTGATTGCTGTCTTTTAAGAATAACCCATTTCCACAACGGTATTACGTTCAATTGAAAAGAAAGTGGTGTAGTTTTCTCTTTCCTATGTCATCGTTTACTTGACAGGTATAAATGATACACTTGAATTTGGAACAAAACGGCAAATACAAAATTCGAAATAAATGGGACTTTTGCTTTCGAAGTTAAGTCGTAGTCGGAAGTATTTTCAGATTTACTCAGAGATATAAAACAAATAAAAAAATCTACTTTGGTTGCAAAGCTACATGATTAGATTTCACATAAAAGGGACATCATAATGAATGTTTAAATAAAATACTATGCAAAAGTCATTTAAAAGAGTTTTGCACATTATGCCTCCGCCAGCAGAATGTTAACGCGAACTTTATCATGGTTGCCTCAGTTGAAATGCAGGATTTTCTAATGATTTCGTGTCAGTTGTTTGCTCTGCATATTCGCGAATTTCACGTGAACGCCTCTCAGTCGGAATTTTACAATGACACATGTCATCAATATTAAAACTTTTGCAGCATCTAACAGATCCACAATCCCGAACGAAACGTTAGCGTTAGTATTGCTAGGGATCGCAGCCGAGCACAATGAAACCTCAATTAACGGACACGACCGAACAACGATAACCTCCGAGCAACGGCAAGTTTTGATTGGTACAGAACAGCTGCCGTAGGATTAACATTAACGATAACCTCCGAACACCGAAACCTCTAAAGAGTGGCCAACGGACACCCTAATCAGTCCCGAAAGAAATTTAATGGACACCTTGTCCTTTAAGATTTTACGTAGTTCCTTTCGGTACTCCGGCGAGAGGAATAATACAGTCATCGTCAAAAAAATAGTTGCACCCAGAAGGATGACACCGACAGAAATGAAACTTGGTGGGTAAGTTTGACATCGTGAGGCATGCAAATGATACAAGTATCACCGTCGGACGCGCATGTGACGCAAGCAAGGAGGGTCTTAGCGCTGTACCTGACAGGCTGCATAAGGTCGTCCCATTGCACGTGCTTGCCATTCTGACTCGTGCTGTTGTGTTGGTTGCATCCTTTGCAAGTGAAGTATGTCTTGGAGAAAAGGTAGGAAGCAATTCGAGCAGCTGGAGGAGTTTGAGAGGGGCCGCATTGTCGATCTCCAGGAGGCGGGATGGTCTTATCGCCGTATTGCGCGCCATACCGATCGTGCGGATATCACCATAGCACGCTGTTGAACGCAGTTGATAGAACAAGGCACGCAGCAGCGACAGGACGGGTCTGGCAGACCTAGACAAACCACGGAGAGAGGGGATCGACGAGTTGTTCGACATGCGCGGAGTGATCCAACAGCCACGATTGCGGATATTCAGCGAGCAATGGTGTAATCCATGCATCGTCCGATTAGTGCCAGCATCATTGGCAGACGGCTGCACGACGTAGTACTACACGCACGCAGATCGTTACGACAACTGCCCTTAACACCATTGCATCGTCGCCAAAGACTGTCAAGGAGCCACTCAGAATGGAAGCCGGTGATCTTCCGTGACGATTCCCACTTTTGTCTTTGAGCAGACGACCAACGAATCCGTGTGTGGTGGCATCGTGGTCAGAGCCAATATGAACGGTTTGTTGTCGAGAGTCACACGTCCAGAAGGCCAGGTGTCGTGGTGTGGGGTGCAATTCCCAACGAGCAACTCCAGAGTAAGTCATGTGTGGGGTGCAATTACCAGAGAGCAACTCCGGAGTAAGTTGCTCTCTAACTAAGCTACGCAGACAAAATGTATTGCTGCAGATTTGTCGTCTTGACACGTGCATTACATCTTTAGTACGTCACAACTTCACCAACAGCCTGGTCATGAGTATGTATCGTCGTTGTGAGAGTTGTCTGTTCGTACGAGGTGATCACATTCGTTATTAAGACAGTTTTAGGCTACATTCTTACGTCTCATCTTTGTGACATTTGCGCATATGACCCTGTAAACGCAAAATAAGTATGTATTTGCCTGTCGTTATAACATGTTTATTATCTTTATGATTGTCTCTCTTCAGATGCCAAATACCTGCGGTTACGTGTTTTCTCTTTTATTCCTGCGAATGCCTTCCGAACTTGATTTTGGGCTCACCATAGAATACAACAGCAAAAGCAGTGCCAAAAAATATATTTAACTCTTTCTTTAAAGGATTCAGGCTTTGTTTTATTAAAAGATGAAGTGCATTGCATCAAAGAGAACTGAAACTAAATACCATAGCACAGTTTGTTTTAACAAAGGCGGAAGAGGGCTACATCAACCAGCACTGAACTCAATACCACAAGAGAAAAAACCACCATCAAGAAAGCACATGCAATAAATGCATGTGACTTTTTTTCTTAAAACAAAATACCTGCCCCAAACTTTATGCGATTGAATGCTGTTATATTGTATTTTGAGGAGAAGATAATAAGGTTGTAGAAAGGGAAAAGTAGCGCAATTGTTCTAGAAATGCATATCAGATTTCCATTACTTATGAGTCTGAGAGCTCAATCGATGACCTTTAAACTGACTTACTGAAAAAGGAAAATCCAAGTGGAGCAACTGAATTAAGAAATGAAAACTATCGAGTTTTTTTTAAAACCCATCTGAAATGATTACGTTGATAAATGAAACTGGGACAAAGCTATTTCGTTAAACGATTGGGATGCTGTATCTTTCAGTAATCTCGAGCAACGGATTGCAGCACTTGGGTTCGAATCCCGGTTAAGACATGGATGTTATGTTTTTCCTTCTGATGCTGGAATGATCCCTTCTTAAAATTAGATCTAAATTCAGAACACTTGGCATAATATTCTTACATGCTCAAGAAGACGAAAAACAACAAATGTTTGCAAAAATACGGAAATCTAGTCCGTGGCGATTTGTCTTCAAACGATCAGTTTTCCCTTTTTCACCAAGAAAAAAAGACAAAGATATTCTCAAAAAACATGCACAGTTAAAGGTTTAAATTCTCATACGTAGAAAATTATTTTCAGAAGTTATGTAAAATATTTATTAATTATGCACGAAATGAAAATAAGGACAAAAAAGCTTTAGAAGAGATGGTGTAATATTTTGTTAAATATTTAACTGACCCCTCACTCCACTACTGAAATGCTTAGAGAAGTCAATATGCCACTTGATATACATTATGCAGGCAAAACAATTCGGACACCTCCACATATGCAAAGATACGTGCATTTGTAGAACGAGACGAGCACGCGTGTGGTGTGTTGGGTGCTGTATGCAAATACAAGCGTTGGCACATCTGTCAGACTATAATGGAAACGACTAGACAGCGCAGAGTTGAACTGACGAACTTTAAAAAGCGCATGCTGGTTGGATGTCACCGAAGTGGGCAATCAATGCATAGTATTGCCACTCTTCTGGGGATCCCAAAACCCACTGTTGCTGCTATTCTTCATCGATGAGGAACAAATTGCGCCACTACAGCAATGCAGCTCGCAAGGAAACCGCACAGACTAAGAGATCGTGATATCTGAAGCTTATTAAGGAATTTGAAGAAGGCACCCACGTCCTCCGACACCGACCTGGCCGAAGACGTCGCACAAACCACTAGAACTGCTATTTGCACCAGAACAGTCCGTCGGGAACTGAATGCCTGCGCTAGTCATCATCATTATCATCAACCATTATCGATCCACTGCTGGATGAAGGTCTCCCCAAGTTTCTTCCACAACGGTCGGTCTGTCTTGGGCCAATCTTCTCCATATTACTGCCGCATGCTTTCGAATTTCATCCACCCATTTCCCATGTGGACCTTTCCTGTCTCTTGGAATCCAGTGTAAAAATTTCGGTTCTAAATCGGTATTCCGTCTTTATGGCATCATGTCCAGCACATTGCAATTTTAGAGATTTTACTCTAATTACGATGTCTTCCACTCTTGTCACTTTCCTGATTCACGAGTTCCTCTTCTTATCTCTCCTGGTTACGCCAAGCATGCACTTCTCCATGCTTCTTTCGGTTGTCTGCAGTCTTTGTATGTCTTTTTTATTTAAAGTCCACGTCTCTGCACCATACTTAAGCACCGGTAAGGCTGCATTGATCAAACACTTTTCTTTTAAGACATAATGGCATGTTTCTATTAAAAATTGTACTCTTTCTTCCAAAAGCTCTCCATCCAAGTTTTATACGCTGATTAATTTCGTCTTCAATGTGACCATCGCTTGATTTCTGCTGTTCAAGGTAAATGTAGGTATTGGTTATCTCCAGCTTTTCCCCATCAATCAATAAATCTTGATTTCTTGTAAAAGCATTGTACATAATTTTTTCTTCTGAAAGTTCACTTTTAATTCCACTTCTTTACTCTGGTCAGCAAGTTCCTGTGGCATACTCTGCAGCTCTGAAGGGGTATTTTCAAAAATGACTACGTCATCAGCAAAACGAAGTTGTGTTAAATAATCTCCATTAACTTTTATCCCTTTGTTTTCCAGTTCAGTGATTGAAAGACATTTTGCAATGTGGCATTAAAGAGTTTGGGAGAGATGGTGCGACCTTGTTTCACTCCCTTTCCAATTTGTATTGGTGCTCTATCCTCAAATAGACGAACCTTTGCACTTGCGTTTTCACAGATGTTATTAATAATACTAATGTATGCATCCTCAATACCACAGGATTTTAAAGCTATTGTAATTGCTGATGGAGTCACGGAAGCCCGCGCTAGTATGCTAGGTTAATTGCGCATAAGCGCTACATGACTACGGGAAATACCACACAACGACTGTTGTGGTGCCTCTTTCGACGTTCGTGGACAACAGGAAGTGGAAGAGGGTCGTGTGGAGTGACGAATCGGGCTACTCACCCCTTCGTTCGGATGAAAGTATTTGGGTTAGTGTTCGCCCAGAAACGTTGTCAGGAGGAGATCATTGTTCTCACAGTCAAGTTTGGAGGAGGGGTGTTGAAGGTCTGTGGCTGTTTCTGCTGGGAAAGGCGTGGTTCTTTGGTTGTGCACTTCAGAATAACGGCCAACACGTACAAAGGTATTCTGAGCAATTCCGCTCTTCCTACCCTGTGGCAGTACTTTGACACTGATATCTGCCCGTTTCAGCAAGATCGAGCATCTTGGAATACTGCAAGGTCTGTCTAGGCCTGGTTAGAAAAGCATGACATCCAATTGTTGGACTGGCCGGCCCAAAGTTCCAATCTAAATCCAATAAAACATGCTGTATGTGGAACTAGCTGGAACGTCGAAACCGATCTCGGGCGGTAAGTCCTTCCTCTACGGCAGCTTTGGCGGAAACTCTGCACAGGAATGGAGAACATTTTCGGTGCAGACATACCAGCATTTATTGGGAGGTATGCCTAGAAGGGTCGCTGCAGTCATAATAGCCAAATCTGGGCCGACTAAGTACTGGTTTATTCTAATAAATGCTCTTGTTTACGTTATACCTACGTTTTGGTATATGTTTGTCCACAGAGTATATGTTTTATAGATTATGCCAAAGTGCTTCATTGTGTGCAGCATGGTAAGTGATAAAAAATATGACAAACATGGGATTCTTAGCAATATCACAGTTCATCCAACACCATGATCAGGTGATAAATCCAAGAGCCAATACGGATAATTGCAATGAGTCACAGCAGAACGGAGAATTCACTTGTAATTTATACACTGATGATGTCATACGTCAGACATCGGAATATGATGATAGCAGTGTTGTCAAATTAATGAAAGGAAAAGAAGCAAACTTAAAATATGCTAACACAACTTCAATTTAAGGTACAGTCACGGGATTGATGAGAAACTCTGATACATTTAATACAAAAAGGACACGAAGTTGATGAAACCAACTATTTACTATCAAGCCTCAGTAGAAATCATAATTTTTCAATTAGAAGGAGGAGGAGACAAGTTACTTACAAAACTGAAGTTCAACTTTATACTTTATCCAGGACCATCGAGACAAAATCAAGTATTTTATATCCGGTCAATTTTTTCAGTTAGCCACTTTCGAGTGGGTGAGTTTTTGTCCTCAAGAAAGTGGTTAGAAGAAATCTGACACATTTGAGATGTGGTTCTACTGAGGATCACTGAGTATTTTCTTGCTACGTTGAAGGAGTGTATTTTAAGAGAAGCTACTAGATTTATAAGCATCTTTTACATTACATTCGCTCAGTAGAAAAAACATTAGAGATAGGAGGATCGGTAATTGACGTGAGCATTCCCCGCAAAAAATGGAACAAACCCAAACCGAACGCAGGCGATAAATAGGAGGACAGCAGAGTTTCCCAACAGTATATCGCAATCAATGAACGTGGATAAACGTGGTGATTTGAGCTACTTTGGTCGTGGATGCATTCTCGGCGCAAGAGAGATGGGTCACTCTATCGCCCAAGTGGTAAGAACCCTAGGGTTCTCGAGGGCAACTTTCTCAAGGATGTACAGAAAATATACCATCGACGGACGTAAAACGGCCCCGAGAGCAACCGGTCGCCGACCACACGCCCTTGATAACCGGGGTAGACGTAGATTATCCAGGCTTGTACAGACAGACCGCTTGGCAACGGCAGTGCAAATCACATCCAAGTGAAATGTTAGGGACCCAAGCAGTGTCAGCGAGCGAACGGTAAGGCGCATGCTACATACCCTGGGCTGCGGGAGCCGACGCCCTACTTATCAGACACTGCGCCTCACTTGGTGTAGGGAAAATCAAACCCGGACCTCTGCAGACTGGCGCCGCGTCATGTGGTCAAATGAATCACGTTTGTTTTCAGCTGGCTGTACTGAGCAGACGGAAGGGTGCGGGTGTGGCTTCGACAGTATGAGGTCATGACCCCGTCGTGCCAGGTTGGCTATGTTCAAGGCCGTGGTGGCTTAGTAATGGTTTGGGGAGCCTTCTCACGGAGCACATTAAGTCCCTTAGTGTGTCTGGAGCGATCCTTAAGCGCTGCGCCCTACCAGCATGTGCTGGATGATCATCTACACGCTTTTATGGCCTTCACGCATTCTGCGGCCGATGGTCTGTTCCAGCAGGTAAATGCGCCACCACACTCGGCCGCAACCACCCATGCATGATTTGAGGAACACTCACCTGAGTTTGAAACCATCCAGTGGCATCCAAGGTCGCCGGATTTAAACCCTCTGGAAGCTCTCTGGGAGGCTCTAGAGCGGATCATTCGATCCATTGATCCGAGACCAACGTGTCTGGCGGAATTGTGAACAATACTGCAACAGGCATGGCTGGCATAACTCCTGAAATCCACCGGCATCTGGTGGAGTCGATAGCTCAGCGTGTATAGTCTGTATTTGAGCTAGAAGAGGACCTGCACGCTATTAGGTAGATAGATCCAATTTTCTGTCCGTTGAATGTGCATACATAATACATATCACTGCTCTTTGAGTTTCAGAGGTCAGCTCTCATAGCAATATCATCTGCCAAAGCAGCATGACTGACGGTGTTACACTTGGCTGACTGCTGATGTCTCTAATGTCTCCATTTACAGTGATCATGGTGCACAATTCAAGCTTTGACATCAGTCTCAAGTCTTACATATGATCTTTTGTGCTTCAAACCCATTTTCTTTTTCTCTTGGTTGCATTTCTGTATCTGAACCGTCCTCGATTTCCTCGGCTGTACCACATTTCTCTTTCCTGCCGCTTCAACAGAATAAATTCTCTTAGTTTTCACCTTATCATCAACACTGCTGGCCACCCAAAATGCAAAACCAAGAAGGAAGCATCCGATTGGCCTGAAATTCGCAGCATGCGTCGCCCGCGAGAGGACATGCAAATGATTAGCATTGCAGGGCATATGCAAATCATGTGCGCCCGGCACGCCACCGAGAAGTACTATAAGAAGGGTGCACAGAAGGCGGGGTGTAAGTAGTGGAAGTGTGTTGTGCTGCCGGACCTGTGCGTGGGAAGCTTCCTGATGACTCGTCGCAGAATACGGCAGTCGTTCCAGCACGTTTCGGAGTTCGACAGAACACGAATAGTGGCTTATCGCGACAGCGGTTTATCGTACCGAGACATCGGCGCACGTGTGGGACGACATCTTGCCACAGGGAGGCGAGTATGGATTCGGTGGGTGCAGGAGGGACGGACGGACCGACGTGAGCGATTTTTGCAGACACGCAACACCACAAAACGAGAGGACCGGCATGTTGTGCGGCGGGCATTGACGGCTCGCACCGCCACATCACGAACGTTAACGCAGGAATTAGGATGTGTTACGCAAAAACCTGTGTCAGCATGTACCGTTCGACGTCGTCTGCAGGAGCGGGGACTTGTCGCACGGCGCCAAGTACCCGCTCCTGCAGACGCTCCGATAATGCACCAATGAAACCAATATAAGTAAGATAATTTTCCAGTTTTTAACAATATAATTCCCATGTTACGAAGATAAATACTTTACAATATAAAATACAGTAACAAATTCACACTCAAATGTTGTCAATATCACAAAAACACCTTCAATAGCAATTTAAAACGAACAGCAAGGAGCCAGGGGAAAAGGCTAAAGTTTTAGCCTGACAAGCCCCTGATCTCTGAAATTTTCAAAAAATAATATTTTTTAAAGTCCAGTCGAGACAACGAATATGATATTAAAGTATGCACTAAATAACATCCAGAAACCCCAAGACAATAAAAATATATTCCCCTACCCCTACCCTCCCCTTTTTATATGCAATTTTCAATCAAAAAACTCCTCAACAGTCGCCTGAAAACAGTATCTCAGATTTAATGGTCAATGGAAGTCTATTCCATTCCCGCAGGCCCAATACACCAATGCTGTTAAACACCATGCCCGTACGCGCCTAAGGGACAGCGAACTCTGACCTCATGTGAGTATCATATGAATGAATAGCTCTCGACAACACTATCAGACTATCATATTTAAACATCTTCCTGTATTAATACGTTCGTGAATCATTAACATTAGTCTATATCTGTGCAACTGCTCTACAATCAATATACGATAATAACGAAATAAAAATTCTGAATAAGCCGAAGAGTTCAATAATTGAGCATACTTTCTCTGCAAAACAGACAGACGAGTAAGATTTCGTTTTGTAGTTACACACCAAATCAAGATGCAGTACGACAGCACAGGATAAACAAATGAATAGTACAAGATCAACAGAACTCTAACCGACAGGAAACCCGAGATTCTCATAATCACACCAACCCTAGATCTAAGGCAAGACGCCAACTGATCCACCTGGTCATCCCATTTCAAAGACTTATGCAAAGCAACTCCCAAGAACCTTATTGAGGCCCGATATTCCAATGCCGTGTCGTACAAATATACCCGACTCAAATCACTATGACCATGCCTAGTACAGGAAAACAGCACACAACCCGTGTTAGCGACATTTAATGTAAGAAAATTACATGCAAACCAACGAATAAACTTCACAATTTCAAGATTTACTCGAGGAATCAGTTCATCCAAAGAGTCTCCCCTAAAAAAAAGACTGACATCATCAGCGAACAGTACCATATGAACTTTAGCCGGGACCTGAAAAATATCGTTTATATAGGTAAGGAACAAAATAAGACCCAATATCGAATCCTGAGGAACTCCATAAGAAAAGGGTCTTACTTCAGAGCAGTATCCGTTGATCTGAACGTACTGTGTCCTGCCCATCAAATAACTCCGAAACACCTTCAATGCAGCACCTCTTATCCCAATCCTCTCTAACTTAATAAATAAAACATCGTGACTGACTGTATCAAATGCTCTTGAAAGATCAAAGAAAAGTCCGACAACAGAGTCCCCAGAATCCAAACTGGCATGTAAGTAATTCAAAACGTCCAAAACAGCAGTCTCCGTCGAAAAACCTTTACGAAAACCATGCTGGTTGGGACATAAAATCCCATTTCTATCAAAGAATGAATTCAATCCATTTAGTATCAGTCTCTCCCAAATTTTTGCAAATACCGAAATATTTGCAATCGGCCGATAATTTGCCATACCTGTTTCCGAACCCTTTTTATGAAATACAGTAATTCGGCTAAGAGTCAAGGGGTGGATCAATCTCAGTTACGGCAATATTATCAAAAATATGAGTCAACAGAACAATTAGGCGCGAGGAGACAAATTTGACCACATTAGGGTGAACACCATCTGGACCAGGGCCCCCGAATGCTTTAATCCATTTAAAACCCGAGCAGAACCACTTGCAGCTGAAATGAAATAGAATGAAGATGGGCTATGATCCGCAAGATAATCACGAAAGCCACCATCAGTTGAGTTTAAACCTGAGACAAGTTTTCCAGGCAACTCCACAAAAGAATTACTGAACAAATCAGCAACCCTCTGTGGGTCTAGCACCATGTCACCATTATGATCAACCTGTATAGTTTTAGCAACAGATCCGGATCCGGCCAAGAGATCATTTATAGAGCGCCAAGTCCTCCTACTGTCTGTAGGAGAAGAAAAACTGTTCAAATAATAACCTCTTTTAGTATGTCAAATTTTAATGTTATACCAATTTTGATATCTCTTAAAAATCCTCAAATCTGCCGGATCCCGGATCTTAAAAATACCCTAAAACGGCTATTCTTCCTATGCAGACACCTAAGAAGGCCATTTGAAAACCATGGCTTTCTACAACGAGCAGAACATTTTACAGTAATAAGTGGAAAATGAAGACCATAAAACGGCGAAAAAATTGACCAAAATACTTCATATGACACGACAGGATCAATATGATCCAATACAGGTTAAGATATCAGGTTCTCGTGCTGAATGATTCAATCATAAAAACTTAAGGTAGCAATCTTAAAAGCACGATAATTAAAACACTACGCAGGCTTCTGATGAAGTGAAGAACTTATTTAATGTATAAGTTAAAAGATTAAAAATAAAGCCATAAGAACGTTCGGTCTTCCTAAAGACCATCATCAGATGGAAGTACTGATGATGGTCTTTAGGAAGACCCATCTGATGATGGTCTTTGGGAACAGATGATTATCGAGTTCGGGTGTGAAGGTCTACGGGTGAACGGCACAATCCCAAACTCACTATCGAGCGCCATACTTCCCCCACTGCAGGTATTATGGTCTAAGGAGCCATTGCCTACGATAGCCGATCAGCTCTAGTAGTGGTACGTGGATCATTGACGGGCCAGCGGTATGTGGATGAGATCCTACGGCCCCATGTGCTCCCATTCCTGACCGAGATTTCAGGTGCGCTATACCTGCAGGATAATGCCCATCCGCACACGGCGCCGAGGACTGTATACGTCATGTCCAGACAATTCCATGGCTTGCTCGCTACCCGGACATGTCCCATATCGAGCATGTGTGGAACTAGTTGAAACGCCAGCTGCCGCCGTGCAGCACTATCAGGGATTTGGAGCACACCGTCCAACACGTGTGGGCCAGTCTGCCTCAGGACATCAGGCGTCTGTTCGCCTCCATGCCGGATCGTATTGCAGCATATATCACCGCACCAGGCGTTACGACGCGCTATTGAAGATGACCGAACTACGTGCCACAGATCCCTCTGTAATTGTCCTGCAGCTCTGTTTTTGCCATCATGTGTATCATTCATCTGTATCATTACGTCCATAAAATTTCAGTTCAATCCGATGCTTCCTTCTTGGTGCGCCAAATTTCATTGTCCGTGAGTTTATATTATAATTTGTAATGCTTTTTTCTTCTTTCGTCGCCAATTTGACTTTAAATAAATCCTTATTAAGGAACATTTTATATTCCTTTAGCACATAAATTTTGCAATAGTATTTGACATTTTTAAATTTCAGTTCGTACGGTTTTTACATTTATACGTTTTAAGGCCATCCTCTAGAAAAACGTATAACTTAGGTTTCACTCGTTATGCATTATATATATTCCCTTGTTCTGAATCTAAACTTTCAATGCGAGAGAAAGCTCTTTCCGCTTCGTGTAACAGAATATCTCATTCGATCAATAGCATCTTTCAATAGCGTCAGCCTTCATGCTGTCCCTTCTTTTCCAAACTTTCCATTTCTTTAAAATGATTTCAGCTACGAAAAGTACCGCCATAACTTATAAGACTTCTGTTACATTCACGACGAAAACACCATCACAAAAGATTTACTTTTAGCATACCACACCACACATTTATCTTTCTCTTCAACAGTTGCCATAGCAATGATATAAGTGGTGTGATCGCAGTTTTCAGGTCTTGTAACAGTCGTACGGTTAGTCTCACACCAGTACGGAGTACCTTAAAAGAAATGTCATATTTGACAAGTTTACTGCGTTTTAAAAATACATTACATTTTTAGGCTTTATGACTCCTCAAATGTAGCGTTTTAAGAATAAGAGCATTCAAATATTTTCATGTGTGTATGTGTTAGTACTCAGTGCACTACTGGGTGAAAGTTTCGAAGTTTTTTTATAACTATATCTTCATGATTTGTTGTTCTTCTTAGTAACTACGGCTTATTTCCCAATTTCATTCACCAATCATCCGTTTTAGTGTTTTGTCGGTCTTTTACGGTGTCTTTTGTAGTCTTATTAACCAACCCGTCGAACATGACAAGTTTGAAAGAGAGTGAAATTAAATTAATTCAACAATTGCCTAATAACTAGTTTTTCTTGAATACGTGTTGTTTTTGTTGTGAAAATAATTTTCCTTGCTGGGATGTGTTCTGAATTTCTGAATGCATACTTTAACATTTTCGTGGTTTCTTCCCCGAGTTAGTGCAACATAAAGCTGGCCATGTCCGAATACCGGTATGGGTAGGTAAACGCCAGTTCTTTAGAAAGACTGACCTTGCGCCTAGTAAATATTCAAATTTACGTCTTGGTTTCAAGTTAATTCTTGGAATAAAAATAAAAACTGTCGTCTTTTTTGCAACCAGTAGTAATCTTCTCATGGGCACGTTAAGCCGTCGGACCCCGGGTACCCCCTCCTCCGGTAATAAATAAGGGTGGCTTCCTCCCTCTCTCTACCTCGCTTCCGTGTCACTTTCCTATCGGCCACTCTGGCCCAAATCATCTAGCTACCTATTTCTAAGGGTAGTTTAAGACCTGGGATCAGACACTCCCTTCCTAAAATCCTCTACATGTGATCTGATCTGATAACTTCTCATCCAGAAAGTTATCATGAAGTCCTCTAATCAAAAGTCGAGTTCCATTAAGCAAACTATCTTTCAGAATAAGATTTCTTCGGAAAATGATAAATACCTCGACTTTCAATTTCTATACCATTAGCGACGACTTTGAGAGAAATGTATTATAACGTAAAACGCTTCGTCGGTGGTGGATTTGGAACCTACTTCTCCAGGCTCGGGATCACCTGTTCTCCCAACTGAACTACGTCGGCTGGCTTATCGCTGCAACCTTGCCATTCTGGCTCAGACGTCAACACAGTAGTACGCCATCAACGTCATTCACCTAGTACGTTACAATGTGTGACGTGACGCTTAGCCTTCCGTGTTTGGGGCCAAGTTTTCAGTAATTGGAAACTGCTTTCTGGATATAATTATGTCCAAGTGTGACGTAACACCCGTGTGATGCATTAGGCTATTACGTTTCGTGTTATTGCCTAATATCACACACACATAGTGTGGTTTTAATTAACTTACACTCATTGTCATAAAAACCCACGACCAAAAAAAACCGTGCGATTAGATTTAGCGTCTATATTAAAATTTTCATTTATATAGATATTAAACAGCAGTGGTCCAAGTATTGATCCCTGTGACACCCCATTTCTACTTTTTCCATGGGTGAATAAGAATTCTCCAACTGAGTAAATTGATTTTTGTTTAATAAATAGTTTTTGAATAATTATGTGCTGTACCTCTAATACCGATATTTTGTCATTTGTTTAATATTATGTCATGATTTAGTGTATCAAAAGCTTTTGTTGGATCTAAAAAGAGGGCAAGAGTTGTTGTTGTTTTTTTGCCTTCAATGTTTTTTTGGATAATATCCTGAATATGGAGAAGTACAAACTCTGCTGATTTACTCGAAATGGAGAGCATTGGATAAAATTAATTTACACAGTTCACGAAAGGCTTATACAACTTCTTAAATGAGATATCATAGAAGTATTTTTACCATATAACACCTTATCAGTCTTAATACACATATTTTGATGAACTGTTAGAGCTTCTGGTAATTCTGTAAATTTCTGCCGTTGGAATCAAATATTAAGGTGGACGTCAAGTAATTTTGCTTCCTATACTTCCAATGGAAAAATTTCTGTACACATTTTCTTAACAATTAATGCGTTCGCAAGGATGAAAATTTGAACATCGATTAAAATAGCTTCATTTTATAACTTGGAATACTTAATATTTTCTAAAACATTACCATAATTATGCAATCCAACATTTGTTTGTCTACTGACGTCACCAAAGTACAGGTCGCGCCTTTTTTCTGATTTGAACACCACCAAAGGAAAAGTTATTGATTTTTTATATTATTATGGTTAATTATGGTTATGTTTTAGAAAATATTAAGTATTCCAAGTTATAATATGAAGTTATTTTAATCGATGTTCAAATTTTCATCCTTGGAAACACACTAATTGTGAAGGAAATGTGTACAAAAGTTTTTCCACTGGAAGTATAGGAATCAAAATTACTTGACGTCCGACACCTTAATCAAATTGATCGCTTCGGATAATTTTCACTGTGGTTTTCTGAAACACACATCACGCTGTTTAAGAGTATACTTTGTTTTCTAAGCAATGCCTGGTGCATTTCGTCAACTTTCAGCACATTTTTAAATGCACAATGATTTTTTAGAATACCTTCTGCTGATATGTAATGGCACCGTAATACAGCAAACTAAAAGTATCGGACAAGTACAGTTCACCTACAGGTTTTAACCAAAATCTGTTATACTTCTGTGGATGTCCAGAAAGTTACCTAAAAGCACTAAGAATAAATTTTATCAAGTAAAGGGCGCTCTTAAATAATGTAATGAGGGTTACAGCAGCGAAATACTATAGTGCCAAATGTCCAGAGGGAAATATTAGGCTTTAACGCCACAAACTTTCAGTGACTGTAGAAAACATTTACTTCCATCATGATGTACACGGTCGTATCATAATAATATGACCACTCCCGGAATCACAGTGTACTGGCCCAGACGCGTCACAGAGTGCGCGTGACCAGGTCGACCACACAGAGATAAAAGATGCCGGCCAGGACAGATGAGTCATAGTGCGTTATGTGAGCAGAATGGGCTGAGGTAGGGATTTGACGGACGTAGAAAAAGGAATGATCATCGGCTACATCGCCAAGGGTGGAAGCATCTCAGAAACAGCAGACTTCTTGGACTGTAGTAAGGGTGTACCAAGAGTGAACCGCTAGCACACTGAGTACCTCCCGACGTCATAACTGTGGAGCCCCAAAGGCCATGGACCCCAGAGAAGAAGGTTGCGTCCGTCGACTGTTAAACGACAATCTACTCGCAACAATGCAGCAATCGGCCACGAAAATGAAAGCTTGGGCACACAGGCACGTAACCCGATAATAGTAGAGCGAACCCAGTTACGCATGGGTATCCGGAGTCGACGCTGCGTCAAGGCGCCCATGTTAACCCAGGTCCATCGGCAACGACGCCTGCAGTTCGCATGGGACTACCGTCATTGGACAGCGGAAGAGTTGAAATAGTTTGCCTTCTCCGACGAATCGAGGTTTCTACTCCACAGAAGTGACGAGCAGTGGCGGATATGACGTCAGACACACCAGAACCAACAACTGGACACGCTGGTCGGTCAAGTACAGGCCGATGGTGGCAGTGTGCATGTCTGGGGAATATTTTCCTCGTATGACCTGGGACATCTGGTACCACTGGATGGATCCCTGAACGCCAATGACTACCTGTCCACCCTCGCTGACCACATCCTTCCCCTTCATGTTGGACGTTTACCGTGGTGGTGATGGTGTCTACTAACAGAACAATGCGCCGTGCCACGTTGCGAAGGAGGTGCGCGACTGTTCCAGGAACACGACAGCGATGTCTCCGTTCTTCCTTGGTCGGAGAAATCGCCCGACCTCAAAATCCCATAAAGCGCTTTTGGGACTATTTGGATCAACAGGTTCGACGTGCCGACCCACAACCACGTCATCTCCGGGTCCTCCGTGCTTTGCTGCAGTCCGAATGGGCACGTGTGCCTCGGGCAACCTTCCAGGGCCTCATTGTATACATATCACTCCGTCTCGCCGCTGCCATCCGGGCCAAGGATGGTTATTCCCATTATTAGGCAGGTGGTCATATTATTCTTATACGTCTGTATATATTAACCGAACTGACAAAGACGGGTAAAACCTTTTTTTAAGTCTCCTTTATGAATATACAATAAATAAAATATATAAAAGCATGCGCGGTTATTGCAAATTAGTTGGGGGAAAAGAGAGTTTGATAACTTCGGGAAAGAAAACGATTAATTCAAAAGCTGAGTTTCCAATGATGAAATACAGGGTGATCCAAAAGTCGTGCAAAACTTTGAAAATCAATAATTTGCTGAGTTTTGACAGTAGCTCAATGCGGTTTGTACAGAAATGTACAGAATAACATGGGATGTTTTCTGAAATTAAAACATTTATTGGACATTTTACTTTTATTCATGGTCTCCAGATGGCGCTACGGCCGAATGACTAATTGTGGGTTATGCAAGGTAAATTGGGGTAACGTCCACATAAGGTTACTCACGGTAATAAGTGCTCAATGTAGTGCCCATCATTCGCGTGCACTGCCTGCAGACGAGAGAAGACACCATGGATAGCATTAAACAGCATATCCATTGGTATGGCTGACACATGATGTCGGATAGTCTTTCAACACTACCAATGAAGTGGGACGATCTCTGTACACCCATGACTTCAGGTAGCAGCATAACCAAAAATCATATGATGTAAGGTCTGGAGACCTGGGTGGCCATTCGTACCAAAAACGACGTCTTATCACACGATTTTCTCTAAACGTTGACTTCAGGAGTTGCTTGACAGGGGACGCGGTGTGCGGTGGCGCTCCATCTTACATTAATGTTGCAGTATTCAGTGCACGACTCTCTTGCAAGCTCCGTATAATGCTGTTTCGTAAAAGTTCTGCGTGCCGCCCCGGTGGCGCAGTGGTCTAAGCGATGGCCTCTGATCATTCGTCCGAACAGGGTCCGGGTTCGAATCCCGGTGAGCCATGGATGTTTTGTTTGTCTTACGGCACTGGTTCTCTCCCTTCCCTGGAACCAGTGACCCTAAATTAGGGACGGGCGACTGCTTATAGCCCATTGAGTTGCTTACGGTGGTCGTTAAACCTCCAATAAAAAAATAAAAAAGTTCTGCGTAACGAGCACCTGCGGTAGAGACGTTTTCGAAAGCAGTAGCACGGATTTCCTCGAACAAGAAAGGGACAATAATGAAAGCTGACTTAATCCCAAGCCACATTGCGACTTTTGGCAGATGGAGTAGAGTTTCTGCAATAACCCTTGAATTTTCCGTTGCCCAAGTCCGGCAGTTTTGTGTGTTTACTGCTCCGTTGAAAGCCAAGTGTGCTTTATTTTTTATTTGTCCATAAACATTTAGCAGTCAGTTTTCGTTTTCATCCATTTGCAGAAAACCCCATGTTGCAAAATCTCTCCGCTTCGCGAAATCGGAAGCTTTCAGTTCTTGAAGGCGTTATATATTTTGTATGTATATCTGCGGAGGACAAATCTTAGTTCTCTCCAAACAGTCCCATATGAAACGTCAGTTCGACGCGTAACTTCACGAACACTTGATTCGCCATGTGCAGATGCCATCGAAATGGTTTCGATTTCCTGTGAAACTGTAGCCGCAGCTAAAACAAACGTTGTTGGTCTTCCACGTCCTGGACTTGCTACCAAAGTTTCGGTCTCTTCAAATCTCTTAATCATTGCTGCAGTGCCGAACAAGAAATAGGTCCTTTCCCACTTCGAACACCTCTGAGTGAACGAAAACTTCGCAAAGCTGCACTTGCAAATTCCGAGTTACGATAAACAGTTTCGCCAAAAGAGGGTAATGACAACATGATGGCACGTTTACACCTGGTAATGACAACATGATGACACGTTTACACCTGGTAATGACAACATGATGACACGTTACAGTCAGACGAATGACGACCACTTGGACTTTAAAAAATTAAATAATTGAAATGAGTAAAACTGCCTAAAAAACACACACAATCAAACGTGCCCTCCCCATAAATAAATAAAATTTAAGTTAGTAGCCAAGGCTAGAGCTCTTTGCACAAGAAAGAAAGAGAAAACACGCTATACTGCCCTTGTGACGTAGTGGTCGAAGCGTTGGCTTCTGATCATTCGTCCGAGATGGGTCCGGGTTCGGATCCCGGTGAGGCATGGATGTTGCGTTTGTCTTACGGCACTGTCTCTCTCCCTTCTCTGGAACCAGTTGCCCTAAATTAGGCCCAGACGACTGCTTATAGCCTATTGAGTTGCTCACGGTGATCGTTAAACCTCCAATCAACAGAAAAAAACGTTACAGATCAGATCATATGTAGAGGATTTTAGGAAGAGAGTGTCTGACCCCAGGTCTTAATCAACCCTTAGAAATAGGAAACTAGGAGATTTGGACTAGAGTGTCCGATAGGAAAGTGATACAGAAGTGAGGTAGAAAGGGGGAGGAAGACGCCCTTATCTATTACCGGGGGCCAGTACCCCCGGGACCCGACGGCTTAACATGCTCACCCGACGCACGGCGGATATTTATTGGTTCCCGCGTTCGTATCGGCCTGGGATCGAACCTGAGGTTTCTCCGTGGCAGTTTCGAACGTTGACCACTAGGCCATCCGCGGCCCAACAAGTTACAGTTTCAACTGCAGCTGCTTTTATGCCTGCCGTTTCTCCTACATCAGCTCCGGTAAAGCGCCATCTGGCGTCTATGAATAAAATTAAGATGTCCAATAAATGTTTTAATTTCAGAAAAGAATCCGATGTCATTCTGTGCATTTCTGTGCAAACTGCACTGCCCTACTGTCAAACCTCAGCGAATTATCGACTTTTGGATCACCCATGTATGTACCCACACAAATACGTGTGTACATGTACACACTAGGGTGGTCCTTATTTTTGAAGTTTGGAATCTCGTTTCTCCCAACAGTTCAAAATATTTCATCATGTGAGAAAATAAATCAATTATTTTTTTTTCAAATCGGATTAGATTTAGCGGGCGCCACCAGGGTGAAGAGTATTACTATATTACTCGTTACGTGAATCTGTGTGGTAATTTAATTGCACCACAGATGGCATTGTAGTCTCCCACCAGCTGGCAATACAGTCAAAAACATGTTGCGCTAGGCAACTACAAGGTGGCACTGCAGTCAAACCACCAGATGGGGCTGTAGCATTATCCAATTGCGTCAGTTAGTGGCTAACTGTTGCACAGAATGGGTGCATTTTTCAGAGCTCCAATAGGAGCGTTTTTGCAAATCTAGCAGTTTACAACATAGTATTAAATGGCATTAAACGTATGTGAAATTTATGAAAGTTCTATTTCTACTACAAGAAGCGCAGAAATATGGTTTATTGGCCACATTTTGTCATCGCTTCATCCTTCGAAGCTTCCATCCATTTGTGAGGTAATGGCATTATTTCTTCATTATAAACTTGATTTGAAATAAACTATACAATTACTAGATATATGCTGTCTCACGTACGATCAACACAAACCGCGTCTCCAATTGCAAATTAAAACACATTTATTTACAATTAAAAACACTATTTTAAAATACAAAGGCAAGTACTTTCAGGGCTCCCATGTCCACATCATAGGCCCAAGAGAACAACATTTCAGAAAAAGGAAACAAATGAAATATGATGAGATAAGATTCAGGGAGGAAAAGACTATTCTTTTGTCTTCATCTGATTCGGATTCTGAAGAAAAAGAATGTCCTTGTACTGTTTCTGGAGAGCCTTCCACTTCAGGAGAGAAACGCATTAAAAGAGGAAGAAAACAAATACTGGATAGTAATTTATCTGCTAGTCTTGATGTTGCAAAGGTAAGCAATCGACAGGAGCTTTAATCCTAACTCCTACAATAGGTAAGCAATCGACAGGAGCTTTAATCCTAACTCTATATCCATCTCTTTACAATGTAAATGTAAATTTAATTCGCCGTGAAAGAGCAAAACACCGCCAAAGTATTGCAAACAACTTAAAGGAACAATTCACTGCTGAGGTCACTTTACCTTTAACTATTCGTTAGGATAGCCTCATCGGGGCGCTCCATGGTAACAATGGCACACACAACAGCAACTAGGGCCTCTGTGAATCTTGGAGAGGTGCAAGCTAGTTCTGTGTGACATTGGCGAAAAGACGCCAACTCACTGGGTTTTGTTCCAGAATCCTTAGGTTGAATGACCAACTGAAACCCTCAGCTGTGGGCTAATCCCCCACACTGATGTACTTACCTTATTAAAAAGACAAAAAGAAATATTAAGAATGACTCAAGTGTAGGATATGATGGACCTACCACACTTGGGAAGGACGGTCCACCACGGAATCTACCTGGACTTTCTAAACGGCGTATGAGAAAGAGATCTCGGCTGAGTGAATGTAAGATTAGTGTATGGAATACTAGAGGTATAAATGGCAAGATGAGTGAGGTGATTGAGGAGATGAATAAATATAGACTGGATGTGCTGTGTGTAAGTGAAACCAAAAAAGAAGGAAATTGGGGTAGAAGAAGTGAATGGTACGGTGAGTGTGTGGTCTGGAGTATTGGATAATATGAGAGGACAGGCTGGTGTAGGTGTGATTTTAAGTGAAAAGATGAAGAACAACTTCATTCACTATAGTTGTGTAAATGAGAGAATTCTCTGGATTCGTTTGGAAGTGAAACTTCAGAGAATTGTAATTGTTGTAGTGTATACTCCTTGAGACTCGGAACCTTCTGATAATAAAGAAGATTTCTTAAATGAGCTAAAAGCTGTTTTGAGCCAGTTTGGTGCTAAAGAAAATGTTATAATAGCAGCGGATTTCAGTGATAGAGTAGGTGTGCAAAATGCAATTTCTGACAATTTTCTGGGTAAGTTTAATGATCCTTGTGTGAATGATAATGGTGAAAGATTAATTGAACTCCGCATTGAGAATAGTTTGTGTGTATCTAATACATTTTTCAACCACAAGTATATCCACACATATGCTTGGGAAAATCGTACTCTTGATCAAAAGAGTGTGATAGATTTTGTTGTCTACGATCAGCGTTTGAAACACTTAGTTGTTGACACCCGTGTGATGAGAGGTGCGGATGTTGGTTCTGATCATTACTTGGTAGTGTCACGAGTGAAACTTAATGTTGGTTGGAAGAAAAGGAAACAGAAGAGACCCAGGATAGAAAGAATAAAGGTTGATAGGCTCTTTGAAGATCATCAGCGGTGTTCTGACTTACTCAGAGAACGACTGAAGGATCTGAAGTCTGGTGAGAGAGATGTAGAAAAGAAGTGGGAATGTTTTAAGAACTGTGTTGTCACTGCTGCTAAAGAGGTCTGTGGCACCACAATAGTGGGTAACAATAGAGGTGATGCTTGGTGGAATAGTGAGATTGAAGAGGCAGTACAAAGAAAGAAGGAAGCCTATTTGGGGATGTTGCAAGGTAGAGTCTCTGTGGATGAATATCGCTGTAAGAAGCGTGAAGCTGCTAAGCTGGTTCGCCACAGTAAGGCAAAAGATACGGACGGACGAATGATCAGAGGCCAGCGCCTTAGACCACTGCGCCACCGGGGCGGGCTCCGGGAGTTGATGGCATAACTGCAGAGAGGAAGGAAGGAGAAAGTGGAAAGGCATGAACTGGCTTTTTGGAAAGATAGGAAGTCCTCCTGGAAGTACATGAGACTCAGGAAAAATAGGGGAAACAAAGTTGTAAGTTGTGTGAAGACTGAGATTGGGGAAATGATATGGGACCCAATGAGTTAAGTGACAGATGGGGTGAATACTTCTGTGAGTTATTAGATCAGGAAAGCAAAGATGATTCTGAGACAGACGCAGATGATGTCAGAATGAGGAATGAAAGCACAGGAGGGATCTCAAGAGAAGAAGTGTGTAAAGCTCTAAAATCTCTTCAGAATGGTAAGACTCCGGGAGTTGTTGTTTTTTTTTGTTTTTTTTTTATTGGAGGTTTAACGACCACCATAAGCAACTCAATGGGCTATAAGCAGTCGCCCGTCCCTAATTTAGGGTCACTGGTTCCAGGGAAGGGAGAGAGCCAGTGCCGTAAGACAAACACAACATCCATGCCCGATGGGATTCGAACCCGGACCCCTTACGGACGAATGATCAGAGGTCAGCGCCTTAGACCACTGCGCCACCGGGGCGGCCTCCGGGAGTTGATGGCATAACTGCAGAGATGTTGAAATATGGTGGTGACTCTATAATTGACTGGTTAACTGAAATTTGCCAGTTGTGCTGGGAGTTAGAAATGGTCCCTCGGGATTGGAAGGATGCTATTATTGTTCCCTTTTATAAGGGAAAAGGTGATCAGACTGAATGCAAGAACTATCGTGGTATTAGCCTACTGAGTGTGCCAGGGAAAGTGTTTGGTAAGGCTGTTATTGAAAAAGTACGGGGTCTTACATCAGAGAAAGTGTGGGATGTTCAGAGTGGTTTTATGCCTGGTAAAGGCTGCACTAACCAGATTTTTGCATTACGCACGATGATTGAAAAGTATCTGGCTGTTGGGAAGAAAGTTTTTACTGCCTTCATAGATTTAGAGAAAGCTTACGACCAAGCGAATAGGACACTTTTGTGGAAGGTATTGAATGAATATGGTGTTACTGGGAATCTACTTAATAGTGTAAAAGCCATGTATGCTGGCAGTGGAGCTTGTGTACAAGTGCACTGTGTTTTATCAAAATGGTTTTCTATTGGTGCAGGAGTGATACAAGGTTGTGTAATGTCCCCATGGCTGTCTAATATATTTATAGATGCGTGCATTCATGATGCCAAAATAGATAATAGTGGTTTATGTCTTGTTGATATCCGTGTGTGCAGATTGCTGTATGCTAATGACACTGTCCTGTTGGCAGAGAGCAAAAGTGAGTTGCAGAGTATGTTGACTCGGATGGACGAAGTTTGCATAAAATTCAAATTGAATATAAATAAGGGGAAAACCAAAGTAATGGTGTTTGAAAGAGAAACGGGTAGCACTGAATGTAATGTAAGTATAAATGGCACTGTGATTGACCAGGTGAGTGAGTGTGTGTATTTAGGAAGCATGTTTGACAGAGAGAACAAGTTGGATGGTGAAATCAGTAGGCGAGTGAATTCTTCTTTGAAAGTCATAGCTGCTCTGGGAGGTTTTCACAGGAATGATGGGTTCTCTAGAGAGTCCCGCATGGCTGTGTATGAAACTGTAATTGTTCCTACTCTGATGTATGGCAGTGAAACCTGGGTACTGCAGAAGAAACATAGGAGTCGTTTGTGTGCTGGAGAAATGCGTTACTTACGTGGGGTTTGTGGCAAGACACGATCTGATTGTGTGAGGAATGAAGATGTATTGCAGTTTCGTGATGTGAAGCAAAATGTTGTTAGCAAGGTGGAAACCAATATGCTTCGGTGGTTTGGCCATGTTGAAAGAATGAGTGATGAAATGCTTACTAAGAAAATCTTTTCAGCCCAAGTGGCAGGAAGGAAAGGTAGAGGAAGGCCAAGGAAGACATGGGTGGATCAGATTCTGGAGTGTCTGCATGAGAAAAAGATTATGAGTATGAAGTATAAAAGATCTTGTGTACGGCGTGTAAGGGATATCAGTGAAGCACGAGTTGTATGTCAAGATCGCTGTAAATTGAGAAGTTGGATACGACAACAATAAATAAAAATATCTGGAAGTTTGTATTTCTTTTTGGAGCTAACCTCTGAATCTCAGAGAACAGCTTAGTGATATGTATGTATGTATTAAAGATATAGTTGGATCCGAAACTGTTGACGGTCTTACCATTTTGGTATCTGGAGACTGTGTGGATCAGTTATTAGGGGCACCAAAATTATTGTCAGGAAAAGGAGAAATGATTGCATCGGCTGTGTATGACACAGCAGGAAAGTGGGGAATTTGTGATAAAGTGAAATGTATCAATGAAGTGTATTAATTAATGCAGTAGTTTTGTATTATAAGCCAACTGTATATTATTAACCAAGATACATACTATGGTTCTCATCTATGTTTTTAACCCTTAGAATTTTATGAAACTTCATCTAGTACTATTTCATCGTATTAACTCCACCTCTTACCCATCTCGTACTGTAAAGCTACTACCTTTACAGTACGAGATGGGTATTCATAAAAAATTCAGCAAATTATTTTTTTGAAACATTGAACACATTTAGAGGTTGGAAGGAAACAAATTCCAAAAACAAATTTTTAAGGCCACATAAGGCTCACCCTAGTACACGCATGTGTCATAAAATCAGTTTTTGTTTTCTTAACTGTCTGATTTTCAAAGGAAAGGATCTAAAAATTCGTGCGGGGTGGGTTTATTTTCTCTCGTTAAGGCAAGTTACAAAATCATCTATACCGCTGAGAGCATTTTCTCAAGACATTTTCACTCAGCATAGACATTATACTTTTATTACAACAAATGAAAAAATCAGAAGAGCCTTCAAAATGTGTTCACTGTGTTTAATTCTTTTTTAACAGAAAAATAACCGATATTCAGCAGTTTCATATTTTCTGCACATCATCAAAATGTTCGCATTTCAGATACTCAAAGGGAAAATGCACAAACAAGAAAACTTACATCAAAATATTCATGTACTCCAAAAAATACGCCATCGCTATTATGGCATAAATTCCAGGATTTTCCTCAGCATTGATTTATTGTATCTGCTTCCGAAGGAATTCATTGATCATCTGAATTGGTATAATAGTTCTCAGAAGAAGGATTTTGCGAAAAGGAAGAAAAGATGACGTTTTTTACTTTCAGTAAGTCTCACAATGACAACAAGTCAGTTGTCCTTGACTTTTTATTGTAGCAAAACTTCTCTGGAAATTCTGACGCTTTTCCAGCAGACAGCTACTTTCAGGCATACTTTCCTTTTGAAGAAAAGTAGAATGCCAGCAGATTCCTTAGCTTTATCATAAAAAATGCAATAAAGTACATGAAGCAGTAACCTTTCGAATATGAAACGATTTATTTGGTCGTTGTTATTTCCTTCGTAAACTCAGTATCTTTCTGCATGAAATCATTCAGGTATTCATTTCAGAAAACTTAGAAAATCCAATCGTATCTTGCGATTTCCTTTCGAATACGTTAGCGTTACACTATCTAAGACAATGTGTTCCTAAGAAAATGAAGTATAATAACCTTTCAGTTTGCCCAAGTTGGAGCATACCCATCTTTCTCGTAGCAGATCCAGATCAGAAATGAATATCTCTTAGATACAAACGTCTTAGACAATAATGTTCTTTAAATTGTATAAATTTATTCTCTTTATTGCTCAGAAATGCAGTAATGAACTATCATTTACATGGCTAAAACTCAATGCACCGTAAAATTAAAATTCAATTGTAACTTATGCCAACGGGAGATACCTTCAATCGAAGAACAAAACGGAAGATGCAGTTTCAATTCCTGATTCAGAACAATTCCACTTTCAACTTTCCTGAGAAGTTAGACGCGTTAATGGTAGTTAATTATCCTATCTACTCGTATATAAGCCGACGACTATTAGAACGAAATGTTTTCAGAGAAAGTGGTTGTCGGCATATATGCTAGTGATTTAAAAACAAAGTAAATGCTAATAGAAAACAAGAGTGGTTTAGTGTATTTTCCTCAGTCGATAAACTTATTCTCTTTATCGCTCAGAAATGCAGTAATGAACTACCATTTACGTGGCCAAAACGCGGTACACCGCAAAACTGACTCGTAATTTATGCTAATTGCAGATGCAGTTTCCATTCGTACTTCAGAACAATTTTACTTTCAACTTCCCCAAGAATTTGGACACGTGAAAGGCAGTTAATTATCGTATCTACTCGTATATAAGCCGACAATTTTTAGAACTAAATATATCCAAAGAAAGTGGTTGTCGGAGAATACACTAGTGATTAAAAGAAATAAATGCAAATTGTGCAGAAGAGTGGTATCGTGTATTTTCCTCAGTTTACCTAATGAAATACCTATTTTCCATTCCTTAATATTTTTTTCTATATCATCAATGGAAAAATCATTTCCTCCTTTTTATTATGAAATTGAGGTTCAGAAGTGGTATTTAACCTGTTCTCCTTTCGCATCAGTGAAGTTATTTTTACGGCAGGAAGAGAGAGAATTTGAGCTTTTATTTTGCTTTCAAATGGAAAAGAAATACATAGTCTGCTGATTCTCTCAGCAAGCGGCTTAAAAGAATAGAAAAATAATGTTTCTGAAGTGAAATGAAATTTTAAAATTCTTTACTGCCTCTGCACAATCAGCTGTGAAAACAAATGTCACCGGGTATATCGCGGTCAGAAAAATTCTTGCTCCGTTCATTGATATAGCAGGAAGAGACTGTAAGGAATCGGAAAATACGCATTCCATTAGGAAAATTAATTTATACTATAAAGGCACAGTTCTTTGTTACTACTATTTCAGTAAGTGTCATGTTTTCCAAACATTTTAAGTTTGAAAGTCGGCTTTTGAAACGAAACAGGATGCTGTAAATTAATGAATTTTTTTACCACAAATATCATTGACAACCAATCTCAGTTTGCTGCTGGATAATATTTAGATATTTACCTTCAGTCATTTCTGTGATGGGATTTATTTTGTAGTTTGACGACACACTAAGGCATCTAAAACACTCGGGTAGTTCACGTGACATGTTGAAAACTTGGCAAATGACATATAGTTCTGAGTTTATATTCCCTATCCAGGAATCTCTCAGCGATATTGACCTTCCTGCTCCTTCATCTAATCTGCAAGCGTACAAACGGTCAACATTCATTTGAACATCCTTCAAATCTACAGTAATGATTAGGTATAAGAGGTGTTTCGCTTTTCATCTACGCAGAAATATGGTTTCAAGACATACACTGAAGTGCCAGAAAAACTGGCACAGACGAGCTTATGCAAAATACATAGCAATGTCACCTATGCGCGTACTCGGTTGCGTCCGCCAGTACGTATATAAAGCGATAGACATCCTTGCCAGCTGCCAGAGCTGTTTTCGGCATGAGAATGACAAGTAATAACGATTTAAGAGATTTTCAACGCGGTGTCATAGTTGGCGCTCGTGAGATGGGCCATAGTATTTCGGAGGTAGAAACGAAGTTCAAATTTTCACAGACGACCATTGCAAGGGTGTACCGTGACTACAAGAATTTCGTCAAAACCTCCAACCTACGATACCAGTGTGGCCGTATTTTGACATTGGGTGAAGGTGCCCATCGTCGGCTGTCAAAAATCGTTTCACGCGACACTCTCGCAGGTAGCATCGGAATTCAATGCTGGAGCCTCAACAAGCATCAGCATCCGGACTGTGCAACGTACCCTGCACGATATGAGCTTTGGGAGCCGACGTCCAACTCGAGTCCCCTTGATGGGTTCACGACACAGAGCTATGCGCCTCGCTTGGGCACGGCAACACCGCCACTGGACACTTGATGACTGGAAACAAGTAGCCTGGTCTGACGAGTCGCGTTTCCAACTGTATCGGGCAGATGGAAGGATTCGTGTGTGGCGCAAACCCCATGAAGCCATGGATCCTGCCTGTTAACAGGGAACTGTACCGGCTGGTGGGGGGTCCGTAATGGTATGGAGTGTGTTTAGCTGGACTTCACTGGGACCCCTGGTACGTCTACAAACGTCTGTGACTTGCCAACGCTATGTGCGCATCCTTTCTGACGAGGTACACCCGTTCATGTCCTGCATTCATGCTGATGGGTTGGGCTTCTTCCAATAGGACAACGCACCTCCACACAAGTGTCGGGACGCCACATTATGGTTAGAGGAGCATTGATCTGAGTTTGGGGTTTTGCCATTCCCACCCAAGTCCCCAGATCTGAACGTGATAGAACACATTTGGAATGCCATACAGCGCGATATCGATCACAGGAATCCGAGACCTCGGAATACACCCGAATTGTGGAACGCTCTGCAGGAAGTATGGTGTGCATTGCCTACAGCATATTTCCAGAAGCTAGTGGAGTCCATGACCCGTCGTATTTCTGCAGTCCTGCGCTCCTGTGTGGGACCTAACAAGTATTAGACTGGTGTACCAGTTTTTCTGGCACTTCAGTGTACGTTTCGTATTGGTTTAGCGGTCCTGGTTCTTTCCCTTCCCTAGGACTGCTAAACAAATATTATTAACCGATGACTTCTTATAATTGTGCGATCAAGAAGATTATTCAGTTAAGCGCTAAACAGCCCGTTCGATATCTTTTCAATCAACTGTCTGATGAAGAAACTTACCCATGGAAAGCTGTGATACTCCCGGAGCATTCTGTGTGTAAAAACTTAAGGACGATTAAGATTTTGACCAGTAGCATCGCACAGAGGCGGCCTGGATATCTGAAATTCAAACCATAGGAGCTCCGTTACTTGCCGAAATGAGGACAGAAACAACACCGACACAACTGCAGATACTAAAGGATATAGTGGAAATTTATTCAGAATTAATTACATAGCATTGGGTGCAATGATACAGATGTATCACTGGTACAAAGATTTCAAAATCACTTTATTGTTAACAAAAGAAATAAGAGACGAACAGTATATGGGCTCTCAAAGAAAATCATATAGACTGTTAAAATACAATGATATGATATTTACACTGAGGTGAATAATGTTTATATACAACAGATGCTGCAGACAGAGCAAAGATCATGTGATTACATGATAGTCTCGGGAGGGCACTGAAATGCCACATAATACAGGAATAATATGAGAGCAAAGTTCATGGAAACATGAGAATCACAGGATGGCAAACTGCAAAAACACAATGAAATTTACATTGAGGTGAATGATGTTTATATACAACAAAAGCTGTAGATAGGGCAAAGTTCATTTGATTGCATGAAAGTCACAAGAAGGTATCGTAGTGCCACATTCAACAGGAACGAGAAAGCAGATTCTTAACTGACCGTGAGATGGAGCGGTCGTGGTGTTACAGCAAACCACGTGGCGGAGGGTACCCACGTGGCAAAAAAGGCAGTTTCTCGGTGGTTAGATAGCGCTCTCTGAAACTCCAGCCGTAGGCGGGAGAGTAATCTATCACTGAAGTGGACGACAAGCGTAGCACTGGCTTGTTGAGATGACACTGGAGTGGAGACATCGCGAATCTGCTGGTAGAACACATAGATTACGTGTTTCACCAGCACGAAGAGGTAAGAGCACACAGCTGGAAGAGGTGTAGGAGGGTGGACGCAGAAAAGAAGATGCTTGCAGGCAGTAAACGTGAGCTCGGTGGAACAGGAACGGTGTGCGATAGAGAATGATAGGTTAATCAGAGGCAGCAGAACAGGGCAGTAGAGGTAGATGTGGGCAACGTCCGCCTCCTGTGCACAGAAGGAGCAGAGAGAAGAAGAGACATGCGAAAAAGAAGGTAAGGAACAGGGAGCCAATTATGAAGGAAGAGCCAATGAGTATTAATTTCGAGCGGCGAAGAGAGAGGAG
Source organism: Macrothele yani (assembly GCA_039090855.1). Taxonomy (NCBI): domain Eukaryota; kingdom Metazoa; phylum Arthropoda; class Arachnida; order Araneae; family Macrothelidae; genus Macrothele; species Macrothele yani. The sequence goes on from CM077012.1 coordinate 7,171,486, forward strand.
AGTGGGCAGCAGCCCAGACAGCAGACGCGGAAGCAAGAGGAACGTCAGGAATGGGAAGAGGAGAAGGGGTGGCAGAGCGCACAAGATAGCGGTGGAGAGATTTTGTCGAGAAGGCGGAAAGTGGGAGGGACGAGTCAGAGACCCGCAAGAAGAAAGGAAGCCGAAGGGGGGCAGAAAGCACAGAGATAAGACCAGCGGGGGATGGAAGATCAGGAAACAAAGTATGGAAAAAGAAGAGAGTCGAAGACATAACGAGTAGAGGGAGAAGAGAAAAGAGCTGGCGGGAGGCCAGAGACATGGCGCCAGGACGGGTAGGGTTAGTGAGGTCCTGCACTGTTACTGGTACAAAGGGAAGAGAAGGTCCTCAGTAAGGAATATGATCACCCCTAACATCGATGCATGATCTGCACAATCTGTCCATACTTTGCACTAGATTGTTGATGAGTTCTTGCGGTAACATCATCGCCCATTTTTCTGTCAGCTCAGTCTTCAGCTGTTGGACAGTTTTTTACGTGTCGCAACGCATCTCCCCAAAGCGTCCCACACGAGTTCTATGGAATTTAGGTTGCGGGAACGTGCTGGCCAATCCATTCACTGAATATCTTCAATTTACAACAGCCCATCAATAGCAACCGTACGACTTGGTGTGGTGTTATCGTCCATTAACAAGAACTGTAGACCAATGGCATGTCGGAACAGACAAACATGGGGAAGGATTTCCTCATTACAGTAGCGCGCACAGGTTACACTACTTCCTTCTAGTATCTGGAGCTCCGTACGTCCATCGGTCAGAATACTTCCCCATACGAAAACACCGTGGCTGCCATATATATCCATTTCGTTGATATTTTAGGGGAGATACCGAGTGCCTACCTCACACCAGATTATCTGACGTCCAGAATCGCTAGAAATACTAAATCTACTCTCATCAATAAAGAGTACCGTATCCCACTGATCTGCTGTTCAGTCTCTGTATTCTCTGGACCACTGTAAACGGTGTCTGAGGTGAGCAGTTCTTAATGGAACACAGCGTACTGGTCGTCGGGCATATAGTCTACTTTTGTGTAGTCGCCTGGCCACTGTAATCCGCGATATTGTGCATCCTGTGCTCATATTCAGTTGTTTTTCAAAGATACTTGCTGTCTGTTGTTGATATCCCAATAGGAGCGGATAGCGGTCTTCACTGGGGGTGGTTTTTGGTGGACGACTACCACCGGTCTTTCGCACAGCTGTAATCCTGAAGGCCGACCATGCATGCGATACGATGCTATGGGCGATAGCAAACTCTTGGGCCCCACTCATCACATTTCTTCCCTCCTCGAGCCTCCTAATTATTCGAATAGGAGTAAAATCATCATATGGTCCATTTCGTCGTCTCTAACACACAACAAACACAATCGAATGTCTGTAACACTTATGCACACCGTCCGGTGACTTTAGTTCAACAGATGCTATTGGACTGCGGGAGCGCATTTTGTTCTCACGTCATTCAAACCACACCTCATGCTCCATTATTACGCTTGTGCCGTTGCTCTTGTTCCCAACCACGATCCTGAGTTAATTTGTGTTTGGGTGCTGCTGCTATTTACGGCGTTATTTTACTTTTTCCACTTCGCCCTTACGTTTTGCACACCAGTGTATGTTATATCTCTGTCGTCTCAAGAAGGATTTTTCCCGGAAGTCAACTGTGGCTTTATTTGGTATGTACGGTTGTACTAACAAACAATGGAACTCTGAATGCATTGTCTCTTGTAGGTTGTGCATGGTTCAGGACAGATCATATGCTCTTACCGTTTCGTATTGCAATTTTATATGTGATTATCTACTGTGCGAAAATCTATTACATTCCAAATGCGCTCTCCTGTTTTTCACTACAATGAGACTTCGACCAACGCACGAGACACGTCTCCGAAAAAGCGACACGTTTTGTGAATCGAAGTTGAATGGACTTGGTGGGAAATGGAACCAAAGACGTGTGGAAAAGTCGACAGCAAAACTTCAAAGTAAACGAACACTTACCTGCAAACAAATTATTTGCATATAATAAAATATCTTCAAAAGTATGGTAGATTTAGAAATAATACAAAATTGGGAAGCTAGGCATTAAAATAAAATATTTCTATGTGCCCCCTTCCGTTCTCAGGCCCCTGGGATGAGAGTCCCGTTTGAGAAACCAAGAACTGATTACAACCTAGGGCCGAAGATATCCAGACCAATTGTGGGCGTAGATTTCCCCTGTCAGAGGGAAGATTCTGAGCATTGGAGCCAAATGTGATCAAATAAGGGCAAACACAAGAAACTGTTCAATCACTTACATGTTCAGGGCTTAGGAAAACACAGGCACATTTACACTGAAGTGCCAAGCGTCGTGGGATAGCAGTATGCAAATCTTTAACTGACGCTGCCGTCGTATAAAGTCTTCGACGCACGCCACGATTTTTATCAATTCCGAGGTGTAATCCCGTGAGTGAGGCTGAACAACTGCCAGTACGAGAATTATCGGAGTATGAACGAGACATGGTAATGGGAGCCAGACGGATGGGGTATTCAGTTTCCGAAGGTATGCGAACATTCAACATTCCTCGATCCACGGTGTCACGTGTGTACTGAGAATACTTCATGGAAGGCATTACCACTCACCGTGGACAGCGCAGTGGCCGACCACGGGTGCTGAACGACCGTGGCCAGCGGCGTCTGACCAGGATTGTCCATGTTAACAGACAAGAGACACTGGCTCAAATAACATCCACATTCAATGCAGGAGGAGGTACCAGAGATATATCCATCAAATCAGGGCAGCGTAATTTATCGTTCATGGGGTATGGGAGCAGAAGACCCACCAGAGTGCCTTTGTTAACACCACAACATCGGACACAGTGCACCTGGGCTCGTCAACACGGTTTTGCTGTTTCTGTGATGGAAGACTGGCAACATGTGGCGTGGTCCTACCAGTTTTTGCGAGCTAATGGTAGGGTTCGGGTGTGGCGTAGACCCCATGAGGTCATAAACCCAAGTTGTCGACAATGCACTGTGCAAGCTGATGGTGGTTCCATTCTGGACAGTTCCGACGGATGGTGTGGCCACCACGTTCGCCTGACATGAACCCAATGGAGCACTTATGGAACGGTCCATTCTCCCCCGAGATCCTGCACCTACAAGTGCCAGGTAACTGTGGGCGGCTATTCAGATGAAACGGCTTAACATCTCTCCAGAAGTCTTCCGGTCACTTGTAGAATCGATGCCACGTAGAGTTGCTGCACTTTGCCGGACTATAGGGGTCCTACACGATACTAGGTACGTATCCCATGACTTTTGGCACTTCAGTGCAGTTATCTACAATATTTACAAATTATTTACAGTAGCGGAAAAGCGCACCTTTTTCCAAATATTTTCCGCGAGCGACCAGGGCGTATTCTCAACCACTGCAAAGAATATGCAGTTCCATAAACCAGTTCTAAGCTCGATCATCATGAACCTGTTTGGCTCAGTGCAACAGTTTTGAGTGAACAAAAGTGGTATGCAAAAGTAAAGACAATTACTGTCTTTATGCCGCTTCAGTTGTAACGCACGTTATCCAATATTGAGCTCAAACACAGTCATGCACTTACGGAAGCTGTCGTAGTAATTAATAGCCAGCCTTCAGAAGATACACACACAGAAACACATACTCTTGCCGAAAACGCCCCCTCCCGCAATAGAGAAAAAGAAAGAAGTGGGATGAAGGGGGCTGCCACGTTCTTTTCGATCATGCCACCTTCCAGTAGACATACATTGACAATTTCTCAGCTCGGTGTGGGCATTTTTACTCGCTGGACAGCGTCGACTTTTTGATGCAGATGAAATGTCTGAAATGAGAGTGCAACCTGCAAACTCTCATAAAAATAGGAAGCTCCTTCCTACCCAGTCAAAATAGTTTCCCTTTGTATTGACATACTTCTGGCAACGGATTATGATGTTATGGGTCTCACTGCGATAAATCTCCAGGCAAAGAAATTGGCCACGGAGTCTGACACATAGTTTTGTCGTTTGGGTAGCTCTTCTTCGCCAGGAAGACGTCCAGATGCTAGAAGAGGTATTAATCCGTGAGGGCAATGTCTGGAGAATGTGCAGGGTGCGCCAGATTCTTGTAGTCCAACTGCTGGAAATGTTGCACGGAGGTTTGGGAGACATGTGGTCGTACGTTGTCGTGCAATGGAAGGTGGCCATGTTTACCAAAACTGGCTGCCTGGTGCTGAGCGTTTTGGGGCATCTTCTCCATTTATTTCAATACAACAGCAGTCCGAATTGATGGTCTCTCGTGTTCGGAGAAATGAATATGGATCAAGCCAGTTGCAAGCCATCATAGGAGAACCAGCACTTTAATTAGTGTATGGGTGGCTTTGGAAAGTGTTCCCATGGCCCCTTGGTATCCAATCACTGTGCTAATCGTTTACGATTGTTGTAGAGGACCCGCTGTTTATCGCAGGTTACGATCTAACACAGTAATCCCTTCCGGCTGTGCCTGGCGAGGAAGGAAATGCACACCTACAGAGGACATGTCTTACTGGCTGCTGTTTATTCAAGTGTCACCCAAATATCCAGTTTTTTCACCTTCCCCAAGACCACCAGGCTCCGGACAACGGTCTAATGATGCACGGCATCTTCACTACGATCTGTCGGACATTTTGCCGTAGGTAAGCTTCCACAATATTCTTCAGTTTCTTATCTGCTACAGCAACAGCTGAAAGACTACGAGACGTTTGGGCGATCTTTTTTTTTTTTTTTTTTTTTTTTGGAGGTTTAACGACCACCGTGAGCAACTCAATGGGCTATAAGCAGTCGCCCGTCCCTAATTTAGGGTCACTGGTTCCAGGGAAGGGAGAGAACCAGTGCCGTAAGACAAACACAACATCCATGCCTGACCGGGATTCGAACCCGGACCCCTTACGGACGAACGATCAAAGGCCAACGCCTTAGACCACTGCGCCACCGGGGCGGCTTGGGCGATCTTCAAAAATCATTGAACCGGGGCATGCGCTCGGAGCTCCTTCCCCGCTAAATCATTCTCTCAGTGCTACCCTTAAACACTAAGGAATTGTTTCAGTAGGGAGACATTTGAACAATTAAGCGATATAAGCGCAGATTAAACATGCACCTGGCATCACACGATGTTCTGCAAAAATAATAGAAATGAAAAAAAAGTAAAACTTAAGGCTGAAATTATCTTCTTTCAATTAAACGGAGTTAGCTGTAGCTCAAAAGTGATACTTATGAGAGGGTTGTACCGAAAGTAATGCAGAAGTGGGCATAATTTTTTTATTAACTGACAGAGGTCATTCAAATTGCACATGTTGGTAGCTCATCTCTTCCTTTATAGTAACTCTTCTTCACTGCAGATAAATAATTCATTCCAAGCAAAAGCAACGTAGAGTCAGTTGAGTTCTTTTCCGACATCCACAGAAGGCTACAGAATGTTTACGGAGATGACACCATTGACAAGAGCGATGTGTACCTATGGATGAAGTAGTTTAAAAAAGAGGGAAACCAGCATTGAAGACAAACCACGCAGTGGGAGACCATCATCTGCGACCACTGACACGAATCGTCAGCGAGTGGATGAATTGATTAGCGCGGAGAGACGAGTCACAATCCGTGAGCTTGTTGCACAACTGGACTGTGGTCACAATGCCATACAGAAAATGGTGGAAGACTTAGGGTATCGGAAAGGGTGTGCAAAGTAGGTACCTCGGCAGCTGACACCCAATTTGAAGGAGAGAAGGGTGGAAGTCTGCTCTGATCTGCTGGAAGCGTTTGAAGCCAATGAAGACACATTTTTTCCGATCTGGTGACAGAGGATGGAACGTGGGTGTATCTTTACGATCCGGAAACGAAGAATCAATCCATGGAAAGGCGTTATACCTCTTCACCAAGGCCTAAGAAGTTCAAGAGCCAGCGACCAGCACAGAAAGTCATGGTGACTGTTTTTGGAATAACAGGGGTGTCATTCTCAATTTTCTGGAACGTGGCCGTACCGTGACCATTGAGCGGTACATTGAGATACTCAAGAAACTTGGAGAAGCCGTATGGAGGAAGAGACCGAACAAGAATCTATAAAGGATCCACATTCACCATGACAATGAGAGACCATACACATCTTTGGCAACAAATCAGGCGATCAGCAAATTAGGCTGGTCCGTCGTCCTCCATCCACCGTACAGCCAAGATCTGGCGCCCTCCGACTTTCACCTGTTCTGTCCAATGAAAGACAGTATCAGAGGACAACGATTTGGTGCCACAAGCGACGTGAAAGTGGCTGTGAAGAAGTGGGTACACCAGTCCACACTTGAATTTTTTCAGAGAGGATTCGAGAGTTGTGTTCAACGAAGGCGCAAATTCATCGCTTGTGATGGAGATTATGTTGAGTAGTAGCTTTGTATAGAAAAAGAGTTACTTTACCAATGTGTGCAATTTGTACGACCTCTGTCAGTTAAGAAAAACGTTATGTCCACTTTTGCATTACTTTCGGTACAACCCTCGTATTAAAATCAAAAGTACAGATCTTTAACAGTTCCCAAAGATAAACATAAAATATTTCACATCTGTGAAAAGATACTCAATAAAAAAAGCACCAGTAAAACAATACTAATCTGAGCCTTTAAGGTGAACGTCAAGTAATTTTTCTTCCTATACTTCCGATGGAAAAACTTCTGTACACATCATTTTCTTCACAATTAATGCGTTCCCAAGAATGAAAATTTGAACATCGATTAAAATAGCTTCATTTTATAACTTGGAATGCTTAATATTTTCTAAAACATAACCATAATTATGCAATCCAACATTTGTTTGTCTACTGACGTCATCAAAGTACAGGTCGCGCCATCTTTTTTCTGGTTTCAACACCACCAAATGAAAAGTTATTGATTTTTATTATAATTATGGCTATGTTTTAGAAAATATTAGGTATTCCAAGTTATAATATGAAGTGATTTTAATCGTCGTTCAAATTTTCATCCTTGGGAACACACTAATTGTGAAGGAAATGTGTACAAAAGTTTTTCCATTAGAAGTATAGGAAGCAAAGTTACTTGACGTCCACCTTAAAAGATTTCAGGTAAGATTTTGTTTGAAAATCCTCCAAGGGACGCTCCTCGAAAACCAAAAGAAAGAAATCAGTGACTGCCTGAATGCATGAATTTCTTTCCTTGCTCCGCTAGCTACCACTGTTCATGGCATCCCAGAAAACATGCACGCAGATTTGGAAAAATAAAATAAATCCGGAAAAAAATTCCCAAGCATCTTTTTCAACTTTTGACAGTCCCTTAAGTTAGCACTAATGTGTGACTGAAACCTTTTTCGATACAAAAGCATAGGAAAGCGATAGATAGACAATGAAAAAGGACAACTGTGCATTTCACTTCTCAGATGTCAAAGAATTTTCTGTCTCCTGACCACTTCCTTTTCAGTCATGGCCCATTTCCTCTTTACTTCCTTCGCGTTTGCATGTCAGTTGTCTCCAGAGGAGTAAGGAAAACTTTTTCCTTTGCTGCGTCTGTTGACTGAATGCTTGAGATACTATTTCCGCATTCCATCGAAAGAGATCAGTACAGTAGCAATTTGAAGATGCAAATGCGACAGAAAAATACAATCCTTATACACTGAAGTAGCAAATTATTAGAAACACACAATAGCACGAAGACACTTCCCTTTCTCACATACATATGAAGTTGAGGTTGAGATGGTTTTTTACGAGGGTGATAACAAAAGTTCTGCACACGTTTTTCTAAAACGGAAGCAGATGATGCAATCGGGAAAATGATTGCATCATGTCAAGGTCAGATCTCAGCAACGTAGTGGTGTCAAAACGACGTGCTATCATTTGCTGTGTGGACGTGGGAGTTTTGGAAATAGAAGCGCGCAGCTCCTTAGGTCGAGTCACAACGTTAGACCAGCGTTCGTCCTGTGAAAATAGAAACTCTGCGAGTAAAAACTCCGAAACAGACTCACACTGCCTTGCAAGAAGTTTGTGGGGAAGGAACTCTTGATCGAAGTACAATTTCCTTCTGAGGACAGAGCTGAGACCGAAAATTCGTCAAACTCGTCCCAGCTTGTTGGAAGCGGGAGCTACTTTGCTGCATGACGCCGCATCACGTCATGGTGTAACGTCGGTACGGGACTTTTGTCGAAATATGGCTGGGAAACTTCATCCCATACGCCATACAGCCCTGATCTCAGTCCACCTGACATTGATCTTTTCCCGAAATTAAAAAATCGGCTCCGTGGCATCCGCTACGAATCGCTGGACGAACTGTCATTAGACGTGACCCGAGTAATACGACAGCTGAACAAAGATGCCGTACTACGGAGAGGACCTACCTCACCGCTGGCAAGCTGTCATTAGCAGCGGAGGGGAGTACATTGGAAGGTAATAAGGTGAGTTTTCTCTGTTACTTTACAGATTTCTCAAGAATTGACAGTATCCAGAACTTTTGTTAGGACCCCGTAAACAGTTCACTGCAAAGAATTCACACGGGTAAGAATACGGGAAGCCCAGTGATTTTAGCGACTTTTGTTTTCTTGGAGATTTAACGGCCACCGTGGGGAACTCACTGGGCTATAAAACATTTTCCGGTCCCTAATTTAGAGCCTTTGGTTCTAGGGAAGGGAGAGAGCCAGTGCCGTAAGACAAACTCAACATCTATGCCTCACCGGGATTCGAACTCAGACCTACGACTTTGAAAGAGGCGTAATAGTGACCGTCAGGATGTCGAATGCAAGCATTTCAGAAAATGTGTGACGCACAAGCAACAAAACATGGAGTCAGAGGTCTTCCTGTGGGCCGAAAAGACTTCTCGATGTTCGAGGGCAACGGCAGTTAGAAGGGATTGTACAAGGTAACAGTCGAGCTCGCTTCGTCAAGTAACCGCGCAGTTCACAAAAGTATGGAGAGGAGAATTTCAGAAAGTCCAGCCCACCGCACGTTAGCTAGAATGGGCGATAACAGCAGACGTCCCCTTTGTTTACTACTCGTCTTTACTAAAAACCGCCAAATTCGTCTGCAGTAGGCACGGAAGCACCAAACCCGAACCCTTGAAGACCAGAAAAGGGTGACCTGGTTTGTTGAATCATATTTGTTGTTATTACGCAGATGGATGTGCAAAAATATGGCGTCAATAGTCAGAATTGATTGATCTCAGCTGCCGAGGGATAACTCTACAAGCTAATGACGGCCGTGTAACGGTCTGTTTTCATGGCAGTTTTCTTTTGAAGAGGGCTACTTACAAAGGGATAATGCTCCATACCACAAGTCTCGGATCACCACACAATGGTTTCAGGAGCACGACAGTGACTTCAAAGTGCTAAAATAGCCCCCACATTCCCCAGGTATTAACCCATTTGAACACCTGTGGGGTGTAATTGAGAGAGCCATTCGTAACAGAATTCCTCCTGAAGTGAACATTCGACAATTGATGGATGTCCGGAACTTTCGACAGTTGATTATATCCGGATCGTCAAACCAATCCAGAAGGACAACAGTGACTTGAAAGTGATAAAAGAGGCCCCTCAATCCCCAGAACTTAACCCAATGAATGCCTATGAGATGAAATTGAAAGCGCCATTCCAGCAAACATTTGGCCACCAACCAACGCCATTACATTCGCTTCGCTGAACATACCTGTAGAACGATATCAGCACCACGTCGAATCGAGGCAGGTTTGATGTCCAAGGTCGGCCGAACACGTTATTAAGTAGGTGTTCATAATAATTTTCTGCTTCAGTGTACAATTTAATTGACAATAAGTAATGTCTTGCTTTTCAGCTTACCGGCATAAGCACCTTCTATCCATTACTGCTGTGCCACATGCATGAATGCACGCGCTCTTATGCTGAGGTTAAAGCTGCGGCGAATGGGTAACCTCTTTTTCGTCAAAATCTGTGGTTTAACGTGAGACTCAGTTTTTCAAGTCTGAAACTGAGGAATAATAAATGAGCTAGATGATGACTATCAATCAAACAGTAATTTGGTTTCTAGAATTTTAAGATTTGTAAAATGTATTTTTATGTACAAAAGATGACAGCAAAGTTTCGAAATTAAAGTCTCATGTCTGATATATGTAGCGACAGAGAGATTGCAGGAAGCGAAGAGGCATGATCATGAAAGATGCCGTGGCGTGTGGCTGCATCTCTGAGCAGACTTACACCCCATTCCATCGCTTTGATCGATTTCCATTGGCTTTTAAATTAAGGGTGTTTCTGTCACGCGTAGAATTAAGTCATGTTCTACACTTTATTTGTGTCAGAAAACAGTAATACCAGCGTTCGTGATTTATCAAGTGATGCAAATATCAATGAAGATAAAACTCGGATCCTGTCACTTTAAACAGGTACAAATGTCATTCAATATTACTGATGCTGTGAAAGCCGTTACAAAATAAAAGATGAATCTGCAGCTCAAGAGAGAGTAATCCAGCGTGAAATGAAGGAAGACAATCTCGTTAAATGTTTGAGGAGTGCCGAGTTTTTGTATCTCATACCACTTCATTTCAATCGAAGATTTGGATACAAGGCGCATCGCACACAGTGTTTGCTCCGTGCTTGACAAAGAAGGTGGATCACAAAATTGTTCTTTTACGAGATTCCCGAATGTACACATGGGGCCTACGGATTGATTTCCAGAAAGGAGTAAACGGAGATTATAAGCAAGAATTTGCCCTCTGCCCTGACAGTTATCTAATCCTTTTCAAAAACATACTCAAAAGAAATATACTCTAAAGTAGAAAATTGTTGGTAACACCTAATAGCATGAATACACCTTCCATCCTTACTTAGTACACCAACTAAGACGTTCAGATTTCTTTATAAATAACTCACTGCAAATGATTCAGGCCGCCCCGGTGGCGCAGTGGTCTAAGCGATGGCTTCTGATCATTCGTCGGAAAGGGGGCTAGGTTCGAATCCCGGTGAGGCATGGATGTTGTGTTTGACTTATGGCACTGGATCTCTCCCTTTCCTGGAACCAGTAGCACCTAAATTAGGGACGGGCGACTGCTTATAGCCCATTGAGTAGTTCACGGTGGTCGTTAAACCTCCGATAAAAAAAACAATGATTCAGATGTATAAGTAGCATAGATAACGGCAATGTGGGAATGTCCGTGATTTAAGCGTCTTCGAAAGAGGCGGACGGGTCCAAACATCTCAGAAACAGCAAACCTTCTCTGCTATAAAAGAACAACTGTATCGAGGATGTACATATCAGAAACAGCAAACCTTCTCGCCTAAACATACATCTCAGGAACAGAAAACCTTCTCGGCTATGCAAGAACAACTGTATCGAGGATGTATAATGAGTGGTGCACAAGCAACAAACATCTCAGAAGCAGCAAACCTTCTCATCTATGCAAGAACAACTGTATCGAGGATGTTCAATGAGTGGTGCACAAGCAACATATATCTCAGAAACAGCAAACCTTCTCGGCTATACAAGAACAACTTCTCTGGGATGTACAATGAGTGGTGTACAAGCAACAAAATAAAGAGTCAGCGGTCTTCCTGTGGGAAAACGCGACTAGTCGATGTTCGAGGGCAATGTTGTTTGGAGAGGATTAAACCAGGTTACAGACAAGCTAAATTGCATCACATAACCGGGTAGTGCATCAGCGGTATCGAGAAGAGGATTTCAGCATACACATCCCACCGCACATTTGCGCAACACCAGCTATTACAGCATACTTCACTCGTTCCTACTAAAAACCGACAAACTCGCCTGCAGTGGGCACGAAAGTACCAAACCTGGACCCTTAAGGACTCAAAATGAGTGATCGGTGAATTATAACCCCCTACCTAATAGTTCGCAGGTTCTCCATTCGCCCTTAGTACAGCAACTATCCGACGGGGCATCGATTCAATAAAATGCCGAAAGCAGTTGGGAGATATGGGCAAACAAGCTATGTCTAATGCGGCCTTCAAAACAAGTATGGAGGTGATTGGTGTACCAGACGCCTGATATGCCGTTCCATAGTGTCCCCCAAGTCCTCTATGGGTTTGATATCAGGGGAGTTCTGAGGCTAATCGATATGCTGGAAGTCTTAACTTCGTTCCTCAAACCATTCATGCATAACACTGGACCTGTGACTCCGTGCATTGTCATCTTGGAAGATACAGGCTCGGGAAAAAGTGCAACACTGTCGGGTGTACAGAGTCAGCAAGCAATTCACGATAGTGGGCACTAGTCATACGTTGTTCCACATGAAACAGGGGTCCGAGTTCCATCCGAGCAAACATTTCCCACACCCTACGACCTCCTCCGCCGACTTGCGCTGTGGAGATCATGCAAGATAGATCGAGTGTCTCATGTTGTTTGCTCCAAATATGTACACGACGGTCCACGGAGTGGAGTAAGAAACGTGACTCGTCAGACCAGCACACTTTTTTTCCAGTCATCAGAAGTCCAGCTTGCATGATTTTTTGCACTAGGCGAGTCTTTTGTGCCGATGAATGGTGGTTATTTTTTTATTGGAGGTTTAACGACCACCGAGAGCAACTCAATGGGCTATTAGTAGTCGCCTATCCCTAATTTAGAGCCAATGGTTACAGGGAAGGGAGAAAGCCAGCGCCGTAAGATAAACACAACATCCATGCCTCACCGGATTCGAACCCGGACCCATCACGGACGAATGGTCAGAAGCCATCACTTAGACCACTACGCCACCGGGGTGGCAGTGTCAATTTGCATATATCCATTACTTTAATTAACGATGTTTCACAAAATGCGTGATACTTTTCACTCTCCGAACACTCTCTGTGCACTCAATACAAGAATCGCTCAAATGAACATTACGCAGCGAAATCAGTCTACTCTGTAAAAGCAAAACGCTCTTACAAGATTCGCTAGCTATTTTCTCGTTTCAACACTGCATGTACATGAATCGCTCCATTCACATTGTACACTGGGTTCTTATCTCAGAAATTTTTATCTACGTTGCTTGCCCTCTGACCCCCTGTCAGGATTCCCAACTTTATTGGAGGAAACTTAGTCGCGTTAAGCTCAAAAATATTTAACGAGAAGAACCCAAATTTACATTAGAACAGAGGAACTCAGAACGAAGGTTAAATTAGAGATATACATCACATCATGGGGGTGAAGCGTAGTTTATTTTTGCCCCCCTCTTCCAAACGCAAAAGCTATGCAATGCATTATATGAAAAGAAATTGTACTCAAAATGGTATTCGTAGGAAATTGCCTCTCAAGAAAAAAAGAATTTGAATCTGATGTTTTTAAAAGCAAATGATACGGAATAAAATATGTGTAGAATTCAATAGCATCTGCATTTATGCTCTCTAGCAAGAGGAATTATGCATCGCAAATAGGCCAAAAAGCGAGGAACATTGTTCACGCAATTCAGGCTTCTCAATGCACCCATGCAGAAAGAAATTTTAAAATCGCTATATCACCTGCATATGGCGTTTACAGGTAACGTATGACATAAAGGTAACGTAAGCATGCCCTTTTCCATATATATATATATATATATATATATATATATATATATACTGCCAGAAGGACAGACCATCGATGGACAGCCGAAATTTTAGATTGGATTCCAAGGGACAGGAAAAGACACAGAAGAAGACCACATGGAAGATGGGTGGATGAAATTCGAAAGTATGCGGGAGTGACATGGAGGAGACTGGCACAAGACAGACCGTTGTGGAGGAAACTTGGGGAGACCTTCGTCCAGCAGTGGATTGATAATGGTTGACAATGATGATGATGATGATGATGATATATTTGAATTGAAATGTCCTTACTGTTAAACTTTCCCCTGTTGCTTTCATGCGGGTTTTTTTTTTGTTTGTTTGTTTGTTTTCAATTATACACCGATGATCCATTACATTATGACCACCTACCTAATAAGCTGTAGGACCCCCTTTAGACCCGCAAGACAGAGGCCACTCGGCGAGAAATCGATTCGATGAGGTGGCGGTAGGTATCCTTGGGTATCAGGTACCGTAATGTCAACAGCAGGTCCTCCAGTTCCCATACATTTCGGGGTAGTGGTGATTTAGCGGGAATCCGCTTTTCCAAGTCGAACCAAAAATGTTCGATTGGGTTCGTGTCAGGTGAATTTGGAGGCCAGGGCATTAACAGAAAGTCACCAGCATGTTCCTCGAACCACTCCTTGATGATTTTTGTAGTGTGGCATGACGCATTAACCTGTTGGTATTGTCCATCATCAGCAGGAAACACAGTTGCCATGAATGGGGGAACTTGGTCCGCAACGATGTTCAGATACCTGACAAGGATTGTGCTATTGCGATAATGGGGTCTGTAGTGTCTCAAGAAAACTTCTCACACAGCACAACACCGCCGCTGCCTGCCTGTTTCAGCCCAACAGTGCAACCAGATGCCATAGCCTCCGTTGGTAATCGACGTATTCGCGCTCGGCCGTCTACCTGATGCACCAGAAATCTTGATTCGTCAGACCAGGCCACTTTCTGCCAATCGACCACTGTCCAATCTCGATGATCTTGGGCCCATTTCATGCGTTGTTGGCGATGACATGGAGCGAGCATGGGGACCCGGCTGGGTCTTCGGCTATTCAGATCCATGCGCAGAAGGCTGCGACAAGCTGTGTGCTGTAACACATTGCCCTGATCTCCTCTATTGTAGCTGAGGGTGTGTGACGTACCTGCCCCGCAGGACGCATACTACATAAAAGCAGATAGCAGCAAGAACTACGTCTGCGTAGCTCGGTTGGGAGAGTGACTTATTCTGGAATAAGAGGGCTCGGATTCGATTCCCGGCGTGGAACAAAATGACGGAGAAATTTACTTCGTTATAATGGCGCTCGAACTTCCTGGATGACCCAGCCGTTCAAGATCTTGCAATGGTGTGATGTTCTTTCCACTCCGCGAGATAGGAAAAATAAGAGAATCCCTTCTCCAACGCTTCGAAAAATAAAAGGGTGTGACGTTGCATTCCACACACCAGATTGACTGGGAGTTCTCAAGTGCACGTTCTACAGCGGATGGCTGCCTGCAACGATACATGGTAACGGCTGACCCGTGGGCCATGCCCCTGGCCCTCTTTCGGGGGAGATGTGACGTACCTGCCCCGCAGGACGCACAGGACATAAAGGCAGATAGCAGCAAGAACGAAGTAGCTCAGTTGGTAGAGCGACTTATTTCGGACATAAGAGGACTTGGGTTCGATCCCCGCGCGTGGACCAAAATGACAGAGAAATTTACTTCGTTATAGGTGATTTGTAGCACTGTGGCCGTGCGGTCGCTGTGAACAATGCGCAACAGTCTCCGCTCCCCTCTGGCATCACTGAGCTGCGAACAGCACACGGCTAGAGGACGGTTCGTCGTTTGGACACTGTGCACCACTTTTGATACGTACTCACTACTGCGGCACGTGAACAAGCCGCGCCGTTTCCGTGGAGCAGTGCCATCACAATTTGTCCTTTATCCAACTCCGATAAATCGACAGCTTTTCCCATTCTGACTCCGAACGCTCTACTAACTGAAAGCCGTTCCTCGATTTGTATATATACTGTTCTGTGAACTTCACCTGCGCCACAGTTCGGTCTCCAGACGCACTCACTTCTCTAGGTTGGGGGTGGTCATAATGGAATGACTCATCGGTGTACGTTATTTTTACTTTGTCCTTTGAAAAACATATAATCGAGGTTTCACTGCATTTAACAATATGAACACGTCATTTGTTATCATACGAGATATGCCTTTATAATAAAGAGACTAATGCCATAACTTTAGTTAAATAAGAAACTTGCATTTTAAACTCTTATCAGCTGAAATGTATTCCCCTTCCGCATCAACACACTGCTGCATTCTGATCTTTCACTGGGCAAAGCAGTTCTGCAGCTAATCTGGTGTGCTCCCTTTGAAGAGCTTTGTCGTTCTCTTCTTCATCCCAGTAACTGACCCCAAAACGGATCCCCTTGAGTACAGATTTGGCCTTAAGGGAAAAGAAAACAAAACGCATGAGGCCAAATCTGGGAGGCAGGGTACTTAGGTACGGTGATGCGATTCTCAGCTAAAACCTGTTTCGATGAGAGCGCTGAATGAGCTGGTGCGTTGTCTGGTGAAGGATGAAGCCATTTTCCCACAACTCTGTCCTTTTACTTCCGACTCGCTGTCTAAAAGTCACCAGAAACTGTTTGTAGTAATTAAAGTTCACTGTTGCTCTATCAGGAAACCACTCTGCCAAAATAAAGACAATTAGCATGGCCTTGAATATGGACTTGCTTCGCCGTGCTTTCATCATCTTCGGTAACGTTCGTGTTTTCTAACGCATCTACTGTTTTTTCGTTTCAAGGTTACATTGAGAGATCCAAGGTCCATCACAAGTGGTTACATTTTCTGAAATTTTGGGATTCAGTTGAATTTTCCCTAGAATCCAGCACAGATTCGCATGAAATTTTCTATTCGTTCAGGTGTGAGAAACTTCGGAACCATCTTGACACAAATCTTTGTCATGTGCAGATTTTCATGTAAAATTTGCTTAATAGTCCCTTTATCGATGTTTGCCATGTCTTCTATCATTCTAATACACAGCTGAAGATCATTTCGAATAATTGCATAGATCCTGTTTACATTTTCTTCTGTCTATGAAGCACCCGGGTGTCCCGAATGTCCGTCGTCTTTAGTCTCCTTCCGGCCTTCACTGAACCACGCGCACGCCATGCGTTGTTCTCCGTACATCTCATTTAACATACCAAAAGATACCAGAAATTTCACATTTTTCCGTTGTTTAATTCTTGGACTCGGCATTTTCCCGACACGCCACAAAAAACATGTTTACTTTCATTGACAAGTGTCACCGAACTAATGCAGAGAGTCGGACGAACTCTGCATTTCAGGTTATGGACAGTTAAAGGGCAATGGCTTCCCACTCGCTTTGGATCTGCACCGCACGTTTCATTCGCCACATCTACAGGGGGCACAAGCAAAAAAGGGGAGTACTGCAACTGCCAATTATAGTTTTTATAAAAAAATCCGGACACGCACAAAAACAAACAAATAATTAACCCAAAGATTCATATTTTTCTTTAAAATATACTGCCTAAATAAATGTGAAGTTTCACTTTTACGCAACACTAGACATTTTGATTGCCCAACTCAGTAACAAGTTTGAGGGAATTCGTGCTGTCGCGGACAGATTTGGATTTCTTATGCTTTCTACTTTTGTAGGAGCTGCTAATGAAGATCTTGTGATGTGGGCAAACCTATTAGTAAGCACATATCCAAGTGATCTCACAAGCAAGTTAGCAGAGAAACTGCTAGATTTTTGAACGGTACTCTGCAACCGCATAGCTGAGAAAACGACCATTCTGGAAATAGCAAATCTACTCGTTGTAGGAAATTCTGGAATTGTCAGTGGTTGCACTAACCTGTTAATAGAGTTTATGCTTTTCTTAACACTACCCGTCAGAGCAGCATCTGCAGAGAAATCGTTTTTCAAATTAAAATTGATCAAAAGCTATTTGAGAAGCACCATGTCACAAGGCAGACTGTAGGAATTGTCACTCTTAAGCATAGATAAGAAGTTTTCCAAAAGGATAGATATCGATGCTATGCGTTTGCCGAAACGAAGACTAAAAAGAAAGGCTTAGGCCTAAAAATATGAAAATTTCCCCTTATCGTATAAAATTATATTTTAGATATCGATGCTATGCGTTCGCCGAAACGAAGACTAAAAAGAAAGGCTTAGGCCTAAAAATATGAAAATTTCCCCTTATCTTATAAAAATTATATTTTAGATATCGATGCTATGCGTTCGCCGAAACGAAGACTAAAAAAGAAAATCTTAGGCCTAAAAATATGAAAATTTCCCCTTATCGTATAAAATTCTATGTTTTCTACCTATATTTGTATTGTAATAATGTAAATATAACTTATATCGTATCATATCTATAGTTAGTAGTTATATATTAAAGTATGTTTGTACACATCAGATATATGCGCATTGTATTTCCACACCCACCGTTTTTTCCTGGCCTGCACTTCTGAAATTTTGTCGTACATGCAAATAAATACATGCAGTTACGCAAGTCCATATTGCATTCTTAAGGGGTAGAACACTGAATTGTCTGCTTGTATGCAACTATATCCAGTAACGATCACTAACGTCTTATAGTTATTAACCTTAAACATTTAAACATATCATACCAAATTCGTTTCTTGCAATAAAATGTACAATCATGTTGATGCATCTGTCCGCGCACAGTCTTAGTCCTGATTGGATGATAATAACCTTGCATTATGTACTTTTCTTCCAAAAAGATAAAACTACAGAGCTCAAGATACCCCCTTACATTTCCAGACACTCTCCCTGACCCTCCCCCAATACGCGCACACACACACTCACACCATGAAAAACACATCCTCCCTCGTGTTTCAAATCCTGGGGAAGATACCGTGTTCTGGGGTGCTGAAGTAAATCTTGGGGAGGAGCGCACGTTGTGCTAGTCACACCACTGGCACAGTCTTTACTTCTTAACCGTACTTCGTACACACACTTAGTGTTCTGACTTATACACAATCGAGTCACATTATTGTGACGACTACCAGCTAATATCCAGAGTAACCGCCTGGTGCAGCGCGGACAATGGCTAGACGGGCTTTGAGTAACTCAACAAGGTGCTGGAAGGTGTTCACAGGTATGTAGTACCATGCTGACTGCAGTGCATCTGACAGCTGATGGAGGGTCCGTGGTGGAGGATCCATATCGCGAACAACACGATCGAGGTGGTCCCACAGATGCTCAACTGGGTTTACGTCTGGGAATTAGGAAGTACTTTGAAGTCTTCATTGTGCTCTTCTCACCACTCTCCGACATTTATAGCTGTGTGACACGTCGCATTGTCGTGCTGGAAGATCCCATCCTCCCCAAGGAAGACAATCAGCATGTAAGGGTGTACGTGGTCTGCAAGGATGGATTCATAACGACTTCACTCCATAGTGCCTTCCACAGGTATGAGTGGACCCAGAAAATTCCACGAAAACATTCCCCAGACCCTAACGCTGCCCCCACCAGCTTGTGTTCTTCCAGCAATGGTTGAAGAATGTTTGTTCTCCGACGTTTCTCGCCTTATACGCCCACGTCCATCCGTTCAATGAAGCAGCAAACGTGACTCATCGAAGAAGGCAATCCTTCGCCAATCAGCGGAGGTCTAATTCCGATACTGTCGTACAAATGTAAGCCTTTCCTGCCGATGCACCTTCGTTATCATAGGTGCAGTGACCGTCCGTCTGCATGGGAGCCTCATACGCAGCAGGGTTCGCTGAACTGTCGTTTTAGACGCACTTCCTGTAAAACCCTGGTTCATTCGGCCAGTGAGTTGCCCTCACGCACCTTCGCAGCCGACGTTCACCTTTCACATCAATGGCATGTGGTGCTACGCAGTTTCCACGTCACCTATTCGCACTGGTGCCATTTCTCCAATCACGATACGCTTTAACCACAGCAACACGCGAATAGTTCACAAACTGCGCTGTGTAAGAATCACTGCCACCCTTGGCCCGAAACGCGATAATCATCCCGTTTTGCGAAACTGATAAATCGCTCCTTTTATCCATGACGGCAACGAGTGATATGTTTTCAGAATGCCTTCAGCACACCTTATATATCCTCCAAGCCAGCTCACGACACGTGCCTTCATTCATTGGCTATGTGCTGTTGACGTCAAAACTAGGTGGTCACAGTAAGGTGACTCGACTGTATAGAATGTTTTGCATCTCATAGTGATAGGAGAATCACGAAGAAATCTTTGATATTTTTCGATACTTCTGGTACGCAGTTTTGAACATATACTGGTTATTTGGTCGTCCCCCCCCCCAATGATGTATATAGCAAAAATCACTCTTCGAATCGGTGAAAATTATCAATCAGATTTAGAATGCATAAAACGAATTGAAGTGATTTGTCTGAAACAGTGAAATATGGCATCGGTAGCTCATTTATTTAAAAAGATATAGAAAGAGGTTTTCCTTGGTTTTAGATAAAACTTTTAACAAGAGTTCTTCAGCCATGCTTGCACAGATGTTGAATTGAAATACACAATGACTTCTCTCTGTATACGACTATATACATTATATGACTTCTCTCTATGTCGTATGTTTCTCTTATTTTAATTAAATTTACGAACACGATTTATGAAACAGGAAATTAGTTCCATATTATATACGGAAATTGAGTTCCCATATTATTGAAATGTAATAAGTCGAGAAGGATTGTGCTGGACATCATACACAAGTGCAGTTCTGAAATAATACTGTTTGTGCAATAGCTACAGCAACTGTGAATGTTCGCTCCCACAGACCTAATGTAAGCATAGTCCTACTAGAGTGGATATTCAGTTTAAATATCAGGAAGCAACTATTAGAACTCAGTATCACCATGAAAATGCACCCAATACAGAATTGCTACGCAGTGTCTGTAACGTACGAGGAGATGTGACGTACCTGCCCGAAGGACGCACACGACATAAAGGCAGATAGGAATCAGAATAAAACGTCTGCGTAGCTCAGTTGGTAGAGCGACTTGTTCCGGAACAAGCGGCCTCGGGTTTGAATCCTGGCGTGGACAGAAATGACGGAGAAATTTACTTCGTTATAATGGCGCCCGAACTATCCGGATGACCCAACCGTTCAAAATCTCGCATTGGTGTGATGTTCTTTCCACACCGCGAGATAGGAAAAATAAGAGAATCCCTTCTCCAGCACTTCGGAAAAAAAAAAAAAAAAAGTAAGGGGAGATGATGTAACGTACCAGGAGATGTGACGTACCTGCCAGAAGGACGCACACGACATAAAGGCAGATAGGAATCAGAATAAAACGTCTGCGTAGCTCAGTTGATAGAGCGACTTGTTCCGGAACAAGCGGCCTCGGGTTCGAATCCTGGCGTGGACAGAAATGACGGAGAAATTTACTTCGTTATAATGGCGCCCGAACTATCCGGATGACCCAACCGTTCAAAATCTCGCATTGGTGTGATGTTCTTTCCACACCGCGAGATAGGAAAAATAAGAAAATCCCTTCTCCAGCACTTCGGAAAAAAAAAAGTAAGGGGGAGATGATGTAACGTACCAGGAGATGTGACGTACCTGCCAGAAGGACGCACACGACATAAAGGCAGATAGGAATCAGAATAAAACGTCTGCGTAGCTCAGTTGGTAGAGCGACTTCTTCCGGAACAAGCGGCCTCGGGTTCGAATCCCGGCGTAGACCAAAAATGACGGAGAAATTTACTTCGTTATATGTCATTATCAAGATGTACATAATTAAGGCTCCCCTCAGCGTCGATATAAAGACGTACAAAAGGTGGTAACCGAAAAAGGTATCAGGATATGTTTAATTTAGTGTCATTCTGTGTT
Source organism: Macrothele yani (assembly GCA_039090855.1). Taxonomy (NCBI): domain Eukaryota; kingdom Metazoa; phylum Arthropoda; class Arachnida; order Araneae; family Macrothelidae; genus Macrothele; species Macrothele yani. The sequence goes on from CM077012.1 coordinate 7,192,867, forward strand.
AATGTGAAGATGAATCGAAGGAAACAGATCGCTATGCATGCCGAAGGAATATAAAATACGTGTGCAACTCTTTTCGTTGAAAAAAGGACAGCTAAAAATATTTTATCTTTAGAATTTTTTCCGTTGAGCTTCTCTGCACAGCTGTCACAAATCACATTCATAGCTACACCTCTAGTAAACAAAATTTCGCATTCAAAGAGTTCTACAAATGACTGCATGAACCTCGTGAATTTTACAAGTCGAATGCATTTAATCAGATTTGGAATCCACGAAATAACTTCTCGTGATCATAAGCGAGGCCCTTAACCAAAATATTCACAATTCCGATACTCAAGCGTGCCTTGCCAGCCGTCTACATTTAATGGAAGTGGCGTGATTTTCAGGCGAACCCCAACATTAATTCGCGTCTGGACTCGTTTGCTAAGAGCCCTTCGGTTAAATTAACGACTCAACAACTTACGTTTAAGTTTTGTTTCATGCAAATGATAAATGGGTTTTGTCTCCGTTATCGCGTGTGAGTTTACAGCTGTACTTGACACGAGAGTCGCAGTTTTCTGGAACAGCTCAGAAATCCCAGCAAAGCTAATAAAGCACACAGCTGAATTTGAATTGTTCATTTACATAAATGGGCGCAGCCCTTTGTCTTCATATACGTATTTCTTCTTTGGAAATTATTTGCCTTTTTGTCATCGACATATTTTCGCTTGCGGAAAAACGACTCGAGTGAAATGAAGTTCACGTAACACTCTCGATTTCGTTCTCTGTTCGAAACAATACCAATCGTCTGCAACACAGCTTCGGAAAACCTCGATTTTTTTATTTTTTTTTTTTTATTTTTTTTTTTTTGTAAGTGAATCGAATGAGGTAAACATTTTTATTTATGTCAGTAGTGTTTTGATCGATCTCTTACCCTGCCACTTAAAATTCTTTAACCCGAATGGAATCGCAAGCATCCCGTTCATAAAAATATGCTAAACTTGTAATTTTTACTAAAATTATGCTAAATTCAAACTTTTTACTTCCTTTTCAAGTACACACTCTCACGGAAATAATTACAATGATGTTTTGATATGGAATGCATTTATCTGTATTACCGAGATTTTGCGAACTCTAAACACTGCAAGACTCAGTATGTAACGCTCATACTTTATTTTGTGTGTGTGGGGGGGCAACTGAATGGGCTATAGCAACTCAAGGGACTATAAGCAGTCGCCCATCCCTAATTTAGGGCCACTGGTTCCAGAAAAGGGAGAGAGAAAGTGCCGTAATACAAACACAACATCCATGCCTTACCGAGATTCAAAACCGGACCCCTTTCGGACGAATGATCAAAGGCCATCGCTTAGACCACTGCGCCTCCGGGGCGGCCTCATACTTGCGGAACTCCGGTTACTCGGGAGAAACAGCACAAAATACACTAATGCTTCAAGCCCAATTATGAGGCTTCACAAAAGTACCCACACCGGTATACACTGCCCAGTTTTATTATATTGGAGTTATACTGCACAGTAAACAGGCAATATCTAGATTTTACGACGCCGTCTGATGCGTTCTTCCTAGTATATCAAATGCAGCATAACGCAATATTGTACATACATAATCTGATCAAAGGTATCCGGACACTTGCCTATCCACAAACTACTTATTATAAGACAGGAATCAATATCGAGTTGGTGCACCCTTTGCTGCTATCACACCCTCCTCTCTGCTGGAAAGGCTTCGACAAGATTTTTATACGTTGCTGCAGGAATTCTCTTCGATTTTGTTTCAGGAGCATTGGTCACATACGTCGGGCGATTCGGCCTGGATAGCAATCAACGTTCCAATTCCTTCCAGAAGTGTTCCATGGGGTTGATATCGGGACTCAGTGCAGGCCAGCCAAATTGTTCCTCACCATCTCATCAAGCCATTCCTGCATGTATCTCGCCTTGTGGATGCGGAAATTGCTTTGTTGGTAAATAAAATGGCCTTCACCGAGCTGTTGCGATAATGTTGGGAGCGAAGAACTGTCAAGAATATCGTTATACAGGGGTTGGACAGAATAATGTGAACACCACGCTCATAGACATGACTTTAAATGCAGCTCAATCTACATATCCAGACACCAGTACAAACGAAAACAATGCTCAGGGAACTGCATAAATAAGATATTCATGGCATAGCTGCTATTGCAAAACCTCTGGTAGCCCAGGCGAATGCACAACGACGACGTCAGTAGTGCCAGGAGTATACAACATGGACTTCATATGCATGGAAGTGTGTAATGTGGTCGAGTGAATCCACATTTACACTGTTACCCACCGCAGGACGTGTTTACGTGTGGAGAACGCCGTCAGACGCGATCAACCCAGACTGTCTGCTCCCAACAATGCAGCATGGTGGTGGTTCTGTCATGGTCTGGACGGTCATATCGTGGTTTTCAGTAAGCCCCTGATCACATTGAAAAGACGGATGACTGGCAGGACGTATGAAACCATTTTGACCGACCAAGTATATCCAATGGCTCAGGCATTGTTTCCTGCAGGGGATGCCATCTATCAAGATGATAACACCCCAATTCACAGAGCTCGGAATGTCCAATCATGGTTTGAGGAACATGAGGACGAACTTTCACACCTTCTTCGGCCTTCCCAATCACCAAACTTAAACATCATCGAGCCACTGTGTTTTGTGTTGGAAAACAGAGTAAGATCCCGTTATCCTCCTCTTGCATTTCTTAAGGACCTGGAGCTGTTTCTGCATGAAGATTTGGTGTAATAACATCCAGGATTTCTATGCGTCTATTCCAAGGAAGATTCATGCGGTTTTGCATGCCAGAAGTGGTCCCACAATCTATTGGGTAAGTAAAACCTTCTTTTCCTAGGTGTCCATATTATTCTGTCCAACCCCTCTCGGCCCTAGCGTTAAGATTCCCAGGAACTGGAACTCGGACACACAGCTCAAACCATCAAAAGCACTTACAAGGCATTATGCCTCCTCCACCAAACTTCACAGTTGGGTAGGTAGCATTCACTTGGCGTTCACAACACCCAGACTCATCCGTCGGACTGCCAGATGGTGACACGTAAATCATCCCTCCAGCAAACGCGTTACCACTGCTCCAAAGTCCACTGGCACCAAGCTTTTCATCACCCCAGCCGGTCCTTTGCGCTAATGTTGCCGGTCTTAGGCTTCTTCGCCGCTTCTCGATTGTGGAAACCCTTTCCCTTCAGCTCTGTGCAAACCGTTATGGTACTGGCGTTTTTTCCAGAGTCATTTTGAAACTGGGTGGTGAGTGTTGCATACGAGGACAGGCGATTTTGTCACACCACAAGCTTCAGCTCTCGGTGGTCCAGGTCTGTCAGTTTACATGGCATACCAGCTCGCGACAACGCCGTTGCTCTAAGCACTTCCACTTCACAATAACATCCCTTACATTTGATCGGAGCAGCTGCACTTGTTGCCAAGATGAAATCGTATGACCGTACGATACTGAAAATCACTCAGCTGGCCGCCCCGGTGGCGCAGTGGTCTAAGGCGTTGGCCTCTGATCATTCGTCCGTAAGGGGTCCGTGTTCGAATCCCGGTCAGGCATGGATGTTGTGTTTGTCTTACGGCACTGGCTCTCTCCCTTCCCTGGAACCAGTGACCCTAAATTAGGGACGGGCGACTGCTTATAGCCCATTGAGTTGCTCACGGTGGTTGTTAAACCTCCAATCAAAAAAAAAAATCACTGAGCTGTGCTGTACGGACATTCTATTGTTCATGCTTGTCAATGATGTTTGCAAGGCCACGTCTGTCTTTTTATGCCAGTATGGGACATGGCTGTTACGTAAAGGGGTTGGACAAAATAATATGAACACCTAGGAAAAGAAGGTTTTACGTACTTTATAGGGTGTGAGACTACCTTTGGCCTTCAAAACTACCTGAATAATCCTTGGAAAGGATGCATACAAATCCTGGATGGTGGTTAGTTTGATGTTACACCATTCTTCATGAAGAAACTGCTCCAGGTCCTTGAGAAATGCAGGAGGAGGATAACGGGATCTTACTCTGTTTTCTAACACAGACCACAGTGGCTCGATGATGCTTAAATCTGGTGATTGGTGAGGCCAAGAAAAGGTGTGAAAGTTCGTACTTATATTCCTCAGACCATGATTGGACATTCCGAGCTCTATGAATTGAGGCATTATCATCTTGATAGATGGCATCCCCTGCAGGAAACAATGCCTGAGCCATTGGATGGACGTGGTCAACCAAATTGGTTTCGTACGGCTTACAAGTCATCCGTCCTTTCAAGCTAATCAGGGGACCTGCTGAAAACTACGATATGACGCATGACAGAACCACCATCATTCTGCACTGTAGGGAGCATACCGTCTGGATTGAACGCTTTTAACTGTGTTCTCCACACTTAAACACGTCCTGAGGTGGGGAATAGTGTGAATGTAAATTCATCCGACCACATTACATCCTTCCATGCATCGGCTGGCGATGTTGTACTGTATGCTCCTGGCACTACTGCAGTCTACGTTGTGCATTGATCCTGGTCACCAGAGGTTTTGCAATAGCAGCTCTGCCATGAATATCATGTTTATGCAGTTCCCTGCGCACTGTTTTCGTTGATACTGGGGTCTGGAAATGCAGATTGAACTTCGCACTAATTTTTGGCGCCGTGGTCTTCTTATATATTACGGGTAACATTCCTCTTTAATGCTCTCCTGTCTCTATCAGTCAGGGTCGTTTTCTAGCCGCTCTTGTGTTTCGCAGACGAGGTTTTGCCACGAACACGGTATGCTGTCATGACACTAGACACAATAGCTCTAGATATCCTCACTTCTCTGGCGACTGTTGTCATGGAGGCACCAACTATCCGGCCACCAACAATTAGCCCTCTTTCGAAGCCCGTTAGGTCGCCCATTTCGTCGTCACCCTAAAAGAAATATTGCAACATGACCCTTTAAATGTACTTAAACAGGACCTTGAAGTTCTAAACAAAGATATTACAATAAAAAGGGGTGGATACCTTTGCGTATTGCAACATATGCAGCTGCACTAAAAATCACGTCTCTGGGCGTGGTGCTCACATTATTCTGTCCAATCTCTGTATGTGGATAAATCCGCTACTCAAAAGGAGTCTCCGGATACTTTTGATAATAGATAGGGTCGTCCTTATTTGTCTTGTGGAAAACATTTTCGATATTTTTTCTTCAGTGCCCACAATTTTGTTGCTTTGTAGAACAGAATTAAACGGTTTAAATTTGAAATGAATGGGATAATATTAACACATGCCGCATTCGTGATGGAATTTGAAGAAATCATCATTTTGGTGTTGGCTTTTTACCAATAAAATCCTGTGACAGTCAGAAGAAATAAAATTACTGAAAATAACAAATTCATCAATTTAAAATACTATGCAAAAAGGCATTTTACAAATTCATTCAAATACACTGCTGGCCACCCAAAATGCAACACCAAGAAGGAAGCATCCGATTGGCCTGAAATTCTCAGCATGCGTCGCCCGCGAGAGGACATGCAAACGATTAGTATTTCAGGGCGTATGCAAATCCTGTGCGCCCAGCACGCCACCGAGAAGCACTATAAGAAGGGTGCACAGAAGGCGGGTGTAAGTAGTGGAAGTGTGTTGTGCTGCCGGACCTGTGCGTGGGAAGCTTCCTGATGCCTCGTCGCAGAATACGGCAGTCATTCCAGCACGTTTCGGAGTTCGACAGAGGACGAATAGTGGATTATCGGGAAAGTGGTTTATCGTACCGAGACATCGCCGTCCGTTTGGGACAACATCCAGCCACAGTGAGGCGAGTATGGATTCGGTGGGTGCAGGAGGGACGGATGGACCGACGTGAGCGATTGCCGCAGCCGTGTCACACCACCGAACGAGAGGACCGGCATGTTGTCCGGCGGACATTGACGGCTCGCACCGCCCCATCACGAACGTAAGCGCAGGAATTGGGGTGTGTTGCGCAACAACCTGTTTTAGAACGTACTGTTCGACGTCGTCTGCAGGAGCGGGAACTTTTCGCACGGTGCCCATTGCTCCGATTACCATTGACGTTACACCACCGGTGAGTGCGGTGGCGGTGGGCCGTTGAACGCCGCACCAGGACTACGGAATGGCAAGACATTGTCTTCTCCGACGAATCCGGATATGAAATCCGCAACCCTCTGCTATGCATCGCCGGTACACTTAACAGCCACCGCTACATCTCCGACGTTTTGGATCCTGTAGTCCTCCCTTACCTGCAGGACCTGCCAGCGGCCACGTTTCAACAGGACAATACGCGCCCGCACGTGGCACGCATCGTGCAACAATTCTTCACGGCCCAATAGGTGTCACTGCTGCCGTGGCCTGCCTGTTCTCCCGATATGTCGCCCATCGAACACGTCTGGTCGCTGATCGGCAATCGAGTAGCCCGGCAAGCACCACCCGCGGCTACGCCTGATGAACTGTGGCAACGTGTGGAAGCAGTCTGGACCGACATACCCCAAGCCCACATCCAAAGCCTCTTTCGTTCGATGCCGCGGCGTGTAGCGGCCGTTATTGCCAGCCATGGGGCCACACGAACTGTTGATGTCTGCGTGTCCCGCAAGTCGCACGGGCCTGTAAGCTCAATCGTTTCATCTTTGTGTTTGTTGTTATGTGTCCAGTAAATCTGGCTTTGCTATCTCGTGTCCTTCTTGGTGTTGCATTTTGGGTGGCCAGCAGTGTACATTTACTAGTTCAGTTGGTAAATGTTATACGGAAGTGAACTCCATTACTTCAGAAACTATTTACTGTATTGTTGTTACAGTGGTTCGTGCAAGAAGAACCATTAAATAAGATTCTGTAAGAAGAACCAGTAAATAAGAATTAGTAGCAAAACGCGATTATTAGGTCAAAGTACAATCGTGGCCAAAAGTCCTGCACCATTAGACCGAAAGTCAATTTTTGATGTTTGAAGTCAACTTATACAGCGTAATGGTAAAATCAAGAATACATATTATACGTACATCATTTTAAAGGAAATTTAATGCTGAATTCAAATATTCTGACTTGAAGTAAATTCGGCAAAAGTGATGCTGGATTTTTGTTTTATGCTGAATTCAAATATGGTGACTTTAAACTTTAAGTGAATTCGGCAAAAGCAATGCAGAAATTGCCCGTATAACAGGGGTGCACAAAAGTACAGTTGGACGGCAGCTGGCATAGATCCGGGATATGGGTGGAATCAAGAATGGCAGGCTGGGTAAATGTGGTCGAAAAATTAGAACTCCTAGTAGTAACAACGCGTTGAAACGGTTATGTCTGCGAAACAGGTTCGTCTTGTTAACAGTTCTTGCCAAAGAATTGCGGGAGAACTGTGGTACTGTTGTTTGTCCTCGGACAGTAAGGAGCAGATTACGTTCTATGGGTCTGACGTCTGATAGGGCGGTAAAGAAGCCATTCGTAATCAATGTACAATGCAAGAAACGTTTAGAATGGGCAAAGGAACATAAGGAGTGGAACACTGATAGGTGGCGTCAAGTGTTATTTAATGATGAGACGAAATTGAACATCGATGGTAACGACACGGGGTGCCGAGTGTTCGACGAAATAACGAGGCGTTGCATCCCTCTTGCACACTTAAGACAAAAAAGTATCCATGCAGTGTTGTGATTTGGGGATGTTTTGCTGTTGCTGGGGTGGGCAAACTCCACGTGTGTGAGAGCACTGTTAACGCACAGGTGTACAAAAGTATCCGCCAGGACAAGATGGTGCCTTAAGAACGTAATTTGTTTCAGAGTCAGCCATACATCTTCCAGAACGATTCGGCTCCATGCCACCGTGAAAAAAATATTAAGGCTTATGTGACGTCTTTGCACAATGTTGTGCCTCTTCCTTGGCCTGGTAATTCGCCAGACTTGAGCCCGATTGAGAATTTGTGACACATTCTGAAAAGAAAAGTGCACGAAAATCACCCCGCAAATAAAGTGGAACTGATTAACGCAATTACTGACGTTTGGCACAACTGTATTTCATCCAGTATGTTCCGTAAGTTGATTGACTCCATGCTCAACAGGTGTGCAGCCGTTGTTAATTCAAAAGGTCACCCAACGAAATATTAGGTATGTAATTGTATTTGAACATGTTACTTTGCCATGATTTCTGTTTCGCAACACATTTTGTTCAAAACTTGAGTTCTGTTAAAGATATTTCCATTCTGTAAACTTATTTAGCTTCAGCATGAAATGTGCTTTAAAATGATATATATATATATATATATATATATATATATATATATATATATTGTGAGTATTATCTGCATATTTACTTTTGTAGCAACACTGGAAACCCAAAAACGTCAGAAATTTCCAGAGTTTCTATTAATTTTTCTGTAACTGTAATTTGAGCACTTTATGTGATAGTAATTCTGTTAAAATATCTTCGTAATGAGATTTGGAACATCTAACTTCATAAACATTTTTCTTACTTCGCCCCCTTCGTTTTCTTTTTTATCTTTTTGCATAATTTTTCCAGACATATTCCGTTTTTGTTCAATCGTCCAATCGGTTGTCAAGTAATGAAAACGCCTCATATTTTTCATTTAAATACCATAAACGGTTTAGAAGTTTTCTTAAAGCAATTTTTGCTTTATGGGCGTTCACATTTTTAATGAGAGTGATGTGTAATGCAGTTTTAATTGCGTGTGCAGCGAAAAACCATTGTGTTAGCACTTTATCATGAAACAGAAAGTAGCCTGCAGTGTTAGATCCTTATTCATGGATGATTTAAATTCTTCCTAAGGAACCACATTTTAAGGCAATGATTCCATTTGCCATCCATCACGCCAAATGATAAGCTCCTGGATGCGGAAATTCGATCCCAACTGTAGGAATTCCGCTTAAAAATACTGAGGTTAACTCTAAAAGTTCTTGATAATCATCTCTAGGGAAATTATCTTTCAGCTTGCCTTCTCGGAATTCTTATATTTCCACTTCCGCATCTTTTAATATTTCATGGACACCTGAATCCACTGTCCATAAAGAAAATTGCATTTTGCTCATGTTTATTCACTCATTTTGAAACCTATTGAACACCGCAATGTCTCACCCAAATGAAAAAAGAAACTTCGTGAAAATCATCTAAATACGTAGCTTCAGTTGTGGTGTAAGGCTAACGCGCTCGGCCAGATATCGAGAGATTCAGGGTTCGATTCCCCGACGGCGGCCGAATAACAATTTTTCGGTTTGTTGTGCGTTATTTAACGTGGAAAGAGCGATGGATTTATTTACTCAAAGAAACTTCGTTTCTGTGAATAATGCTTGAAGAATAATCTCATAGGTATAGTGTCGGTAGCCAAGGAATAAAATGTCTTCGCCCATATTTTGATCTAACAGAACACAACAGCCATTTAAATGACCAATATTAAAAGCAGTACGAAGAGCGGTCAAAAAGTTTTTTATTATTGCCTAAAGCAAGTGGGATTAGGGTAAAAATTTTCCCTGAACGGAAGACGCATGACTTTGGGCTATTGCCACGTGCGAATGTCCCCGCGTTGTTGTAGCGTGGAACGCCGCTAGGACTCCGAAAACAAAATGGCGCAGTCTGTGGAGCAACTCCAATGGCGCACAGTAATTCGATTTCTACATTTGAAGTGGCACAATGCCAAACAGATTCATGCTGAGCACGTAAACGTGTACGGAGATAATGCCCCATAGTATGATACAGTGGTAAAGTAGCATAGACGCTTTCAATGTGGACAAACAAGTCTGTCAGAAGATCCACGAAGAAGAAGACCGTCCCTCAATAAAGAACCAGGCATTGCTAAAGAAGTTTCGGCCCTCATGCTCGAAGACCGGCGTATCACTGTCACAGCAATCACGCAGAAGGTCAATATTAGTCATGGGTAAGTGGTCAACATCATTCAAAATGAACTTCACATGACGAAGGTCTCCGCCCGCTGGGTTCCCCGACTGCTGACGACATTGCAAAAAGAGCGTCGAAAGGATGCTGCAGCGGACATGTTGAAGCTGTGTGCGGCCGACTTCTTTCAACGGTTTATCACTATGGATGGTGCTGGGTGTACTATTACAACCCCGAAACGAAGGAACAAAGCAAACAGTGGAAGCACTCTGGGTCACCGACGTCAAAAATGCAAAGATGCAAGTCTCCGCGGGGAAGGTCATGCTCGGCGTTTTCTGGAACTGCCGTGGTGTGATCCTCCCAGCAGATTATGCCCGTAAGGGCCAAACAATAACGGGGAAGTATAACCGACCTCCTGCAGAAGTTACGGAACCCCATCAAAGCGAAACACCGCGGAAAGCTGAAGAAGGGATGCGGCTCCTTCATGACAACGCCCCAGCCCATTCTGCTCAAGAGACGGTGACACTTGCGGTTAACTTGGGTTATGAAATTATGCCTCAGCTCCCTTACTCCCTTGACCTGGCACCATCCGACTTCTTCCTATTTCCTCGGTTAGAGAGCCCGATGCGTGGCAGGCATTTCACGGACGCTGATGAGGTGATTCTCGAGATGAAGCACTTCCTGAACAGCTAGACAGAAGACTTCTACAACACAGGTCTCCGCCAGGTCATCCATCGCTGGGAGAAGTGTGTTACCTGAGATGGGAGGATATGTGGAGAAGGACTAACTCCACCCCCAAAGCTCATGTACGTAGTTCTCTCTTTTCTTAATGACAATAAAGACTTTTTAAACGCCCCTCGTCCTATTAGAAACACATGCTTGCACCGACTGTAGTTGTGATCATCCTTTTGGGATACCATATACAGCAAATGATATCTCGTATCCATTTCCTACTAAAATTTCAGGAACCCCCTGAAATTGTTTAATTTTCTCTGCCGTTACAATCACAAAAAGGCGATCAACTTTTAATTTACCTGTTACATCTGACAGTATTTTAGTCCCATTGAAATATCATAAAACTCTATTCTAAATCAAAAACGTTTTATCTTATGTTCGATGCAATTGCTTTCAGAAAGTTTTTTTGGGTCTCTTTTGATTAAACTTCGATTTACAATGAAGCCCAGGAGATTAAGGAAAACTTCTTCCACGCAGACAGTCAACAAAGTAACGGCATCCCTGCCGTTTATCTTGAACTTATCGGGCATTACTGAAAGTTGTGGTGTTAGGATTTCCCTTCCCGCTCTTTTGTTTTCTCATGGGCTGGGAATCTCAGAACTTTTGTTATCCGCTTCAATTGCAGTACGTTTTGAATCTTCACTCAGAGCTTTCCTAACAACATGAAGATGCGACAATTATTGAACATTCTCCAGGCTTTTATGAACAGTACTTCACTTTTCTTGTAGCTTTCTTCTCTTTCCGAATGGCTTTCTGTTTTTCAGCAACATCTAACTTCATATCTTTATCAAGCATACAAACAGTACGACCTCTTTCCTCTGGTAGCAATTATTTTTATCCCTGTTGATTTTTGATCATATTTACAGCACAAATTATTCAAAGTTTCTTCAAATTCGCATTTGGTCGGTCGGTCGGTCTCTCTCTCTCTCTCTCTCTCTCTGTCTCTCTCTCTCTCTCTCTCTCTCTCTCTCTCTGTCTCTCTCTCTCTCTCTCTCTCTCTCTCTCTCTCTCTCTCTCTCTCTCTCTCTCTCTCTCTCTCTCTCCTTGCCTTACAATTTTTCAAGGTTTGGCAACTCTTCATACAATTTTTTATCTGTATCAGACTATTATAACAATCTCTGACGAGTATTTCTACCGTTTTGAAAACACTATGCATTCATCAACAAGAAAAATGTTCTCTAGCAGTTTAATTTTGCGTTTTATGAAACTATACGCTTAAACAATCTCTTTTTGAAGAAGGCGATTTACTGCAGCAATTTGATTCCTCAATGTATTCTTAAAACCAATTTCAGCCGCATCATTTTGTTTCTTCACGCGCAATATAAATGCGTTGTCTTCGTTATCCTCAGATGCAAAAGATCTGTTCTGCGTGCAATGATATAATGCAAAAGTTAAAAGGAAAATTCACAAAAAAAAAAAAACACGAACACGAAACCACGTATGACAGCAGATCAGATAAAGTCGTGCTGCTGTTTTGAGAAGCTGTTGACGTCGTGCTGAGTCACACGGTATTATTCCATTTCGAACGTTTAGCTAAAGTGGAAAGGTTTCCTCTGTTTAAGCCCTACCTCACTTAAGAAAAGGATTGTTTTTATTTCTAGACTATTTTCGACCAAAGATGGAGGGTTACGGAAGAAATAAGAATCGCGTCTTACGGAAGAAAAAATATATTTCTACGAATATATCACATGACTTTTCTGGCTTACCGAAACCTTCCTTCATTTTTAAAGTGGAAAAATTCTTTTGTTTAAGCCCGAAAGCTGCGATACCTTCCTTCGTTTTGAAGCTGCGATACCTTCCTTCATTTTGGACACTTCTTTTTACATTCCCGGGCAGTGATAAACAGGCAGTGAAATGGGAATGTACTTTACAAAACTTCAGAGTTCCTGTGGCACGTGTTAATATCATCGGATTGATTTCAAACTTTCATTGATTAAAGTTTTTAAAAATTCAGAAGTTCAAAATAAAAGATCTACCCTAAACTTCCCACTCAGTGCGTGTAAGCTGTGCAGGACATAAATTAGACAGGCAGACCAGCTTGTTTAGCATCTGTTAGCGTTCGATCGAGGATTAGAATGAGCAAAACGAATGATCTGAGCGACTCTGAACATGGCATGATAGTTGGCTCCAGGTGTTCCAGTTTGAGCATCTCCCAAACGGCCGTGCTCCTGGCCTTTTCATGCACAACAATGGCAATGGGTTTACGGTGAGACCTTAATCTCAGACTTTTTTTCTTTCGAGCCACCTAAAGGAACTTGTGTATCGGACTCCACCCAACAGTCTGGTAGAGTTGGCGGCACACATGCATGCGGCGATTGCCTCTGGCAACAGCGATATGGTCAGATTGGCTAAGCAGATTGAACTCGTTATCGCTTGTTGTCAAATGGAAAGTGGACATTTTTTTAGGGTGTAACGACCACCGTGAACAACTCAATGGGCTATAAGCAGTCGCCCGTCCCTAATTTAGGGCCACTGGTTCCAGGGAAGGGAAAGATCCAGCGCCGTAAGACAAACACAACACCCATTCCTCACCGGGATTCGAACCCGAACCCCATCTCGGACGAATGATCAGAAGCCATCGCTTAGACCACTGCGCCACCGGGGCGACGTGGACAATTTGAAAACCCACAGAAGCCAAGCCACGATATTCTACCCATCTAATGAACTGTTGTGTACTGAGCAGGTATGTTTAATTATTTTGTAACATTCGGTTTCTTAACCTGTAACGTATATTCTATTTTAACTTTCCTTTTGAGTTTCTTTTTCTATGTAAATTTGAGTTCGTTCTCTTAGACATTTCTAAACTTCAACATTATGTCTTTTCCCTCAAACGTGAATGACGTTTGGCAACAATATGACGTCGGAACGAGAGTGACATATGTAAGTGATAAGAACGTTAGATAAAAATACGATGCAGCCGTTGCTTTGTGTGCGGAGATGTTCGATCGTTGCTGAGTTTGATTGTATGACAGCTAATTAAGTTGCGTGAAGTTGTGTATATACCTCGCCGTGCTATGCTTTGGATTTCGTCTAAAGTTGCTCGACCAATAAAAAGTCTACGTAAGTGATATGACTTTCTGTATGAGTTTCGTCTGGCCCAAAAAACCTTAATTTAAAGTGTGCTTTCCGGTACAATTAGTTGCATCGCATTTACCCTTAGTTTAGCATCTTTTCAGCCGGACTTTTGGAACTTTAACATAACAAATCTTACATAACGTAAAAAGAGTTATGTTATAAACCTTTCGTTGAGGTAGGAACTACTACACACTTGTATTAACGGAAACTATTGTAATATGGCATCTAACTGCAAAGGTTAGTGGTGGTCGTTGATTATCTGTTGATATTAATAATAGTACGACGAGTGGTAAAATGTACAGGGGTTGTAAACAGTGACTTTGGTATGTTTTGCTATTTGAGTAAAATGAACATGTAGCTACAATTTCTTTTTTTCAAACAATGTTGCTTGTAGTCTCAAGGGTCTGTGTGATTGCATTGTAAATCGGTGTTTGCATAATTTCGTTCCAGGTGAAGGCACAATGAGTGACCTGTCGGAGTTCCAAAGAGGGCAAATTGTAGGAACCCGTCTGGTTGGTGCGTCGGTAACCACAGTGGCTCAGGTATTTACGGTATCGAGAGGAACCGTGTCGAAGGTCATGACAGCATACAATGTTCACAGCACAACATCATCTGCGAAACACAACTGTGGAAGGAAAACCAAACTCACTGCGAGAGACAGGAGGACATTAAAAAGTATTGTGACCGCAAGAAGGAAAACCACGGCGACGAAAGTGACTGCTGAGCTTAATGCACATCACCAAAACCCAGTGTCGACTCATACCGTGTGAAGGGAATTGCATAAGCACAATATTTACGGCAGAGCTGCGATTGCAAAACCCCTGGTATCACAGGTGAATATGAAACGGAAACTACAGTGGTGCCAGGAACATAAAACGTGGATTGCGGATCACTGGTAACATGTCTTGTTTTCCGATGAATCACGTTTCTCACTATTCCCCACCACAAGACGGGTTTACGTGTGGAGAACCCTCGCAGAAGCTTACAACCCAGACTGTCTCCTTCCTACAGTGAAGCATGGGGCCGGTTCCGTAATGGTTTTAGCCATGATCTCTTGGTTTGCAGCAGGTCCCGTTATCAACTTACACGGACGGCTCACTAGCGGTGACTATGTCACTCTTTTGGCCAACCATGTGCATTCAATGGCGCAGACATTGTTTCCGTCAGGGGATTACACCTTTCAAGATGATAATGCCCCGATTCACAGAAGTCGAACTGTTCAATCATGGTTTGAGGAACATGAGAATGAAGTTGCACACCTTCCCTGACCTGCACAATCACCGGACTAAAACATCATTGAGCCCCTGTGGTATGTGTTGGAAAACAGAGTGCGATCCCGTTATCCTCCTCCGGCGTCTATCAAGGAATTGGAGCAGATTCTGCAGGAAGAATGGTACAACATACCACTTACCACCATCCAGAACTTGTATGCGTCCTTTCCAAGGAGGATTCGATCAGTTTTAAATGCCAAGGGTGCTCCCACACCATATTAGGTGCGTAACACCTATCGTTTCAAGGTATTTGCATTATTTTGGACAGCCCCTGTATTTAATGTATCGATGAGTTAGTGGGATCTTCCTCGAAGTCATTTCTTATTCCCCTTACACTAGCACCCATATAATGTGAGATAACGTGACGCGGAGTCAAGAGCGAAGACAGTGTATAAGAAAAACGTCTTAATGGCATATCTGATGACAGACGTAATATGCAGACAATAAGAAGAAAATGTACGTCTCACAGAGCCCTTGTATAGGATGGTCAAAAGGTCTAGGGTGCAGGTTCCTGTCTCCACAAAACGCTGTCTGAGACAGGACGATATGGATATTGTGCTTGTCGTTGTGGCAGTGGCTATCTCCCGCCTTCCCAGGATCCGGTTGTAGAACATACATTACGTTTCGACGTCTCCGTGTAGCCTTTCGCAGCAATCAGAGTACTTCAGCTACTTAGTCAAGTCCTTTACAATGCCTGTGACGCAGGGCAACGAATGCGCTGTATACTTTAATTATTTTTCTGCTCGTCGTTCTTCCGATGTAAAAAAATACGCAGAATACAAAAAATAGAAACATTAATGTAATATCCATAAGTAACCAATCCAAAGCTATGCTCAGCAGATTCTTAACATAAACCTACCCTCCGCGGATTTGAACAGGGCTGTTCAGACACTTAGTTTTACAGACTTGCATCTATTTTGAGTGCCACTGGGAACGAACACACCTGACGAATTTTTAATTACGTTTGATGAACAGTTCGGTTTGGCTCTGTATTTGCAGAAGTACGGAGGGTGTTCATAAAGTAATGCCGCCATATCACACCGGTGAGCCATTACATTATGACCACCTACCTAATAAAATGTAGGACCCCCTTTAGATCGCAAAACAGCGGCCTTTCGACGAGGTGGCGATCGATAGCCTGGAGTATCTGGTACCATAATGTTAACACCAGGTCCTCCAGTTCCAGTACATTTCGAGGTGGTAGTGATTTAGCGCGAACCCGCTTTTCCAAGTCGAACTACAAATGTTCGATTGGGTTCTTTTTTTATTGGAGGTTTAACGACCACCGTGAGCAACTCAAGGGGCTATAAACAGTCGCCCATCCCTAATTTAGGGTCACTGGTTCCAGGGAAGGAAGAGAGCCAGTGCCGTAAGACAAATACAACATCCATGCCTGACCGGAATTCGAACCCGGACCCCTTTCGGACGAATGATCAGAGACCACTGCACTACCGGGACGGCTCGATCGGGTTCGTGTCGGGCAAATTTGGAGATTAACAGAAAGTCCTCAACATGTTCCTCGAACCACTCCTTCGCCGCCCCGGTGGCGCAGTGGTCTAAGGCGTTGGCCTCTGATCATTCGTCCGTAAGGGGTCCGGGTTCGAATCCCGGTCAGGCATGGATGTTGTGATTGTCTTCCGGCACTGGCTCTCTCCCTTTCCTGGAACCAGTGACCCTAAATTAGGGACGGGCGACTGCTTATAGCCCATTGAGTTGCTCACGGCGGTCGTTAAACCTCCAATCAAAAAAAAAAAAAAAAAAAAAAAAAAGAACCACTCCTTCACGAATCTGGCACTGTGACATGGCGCATTATCCTGTTGGTAATAGCCATCACCAGCAGGGAACACAGTTGCCATGAATGGGTGATCTTGGTCCACAACGATTTCCAGATACCTGAGAGCTGTCAGGGATTGTGCTATTGGGATAATGGGGCCTAAAGTGTCCCAAGAAAACATCTCCCACAGCATAACACCGCCGCCGCAGGCCTGTTTCCGCCCAACAGTGCATCCGGGTGCCGTAGCTTCCGTTGGTAATCGGCGTATCTGCGCTCGGCCGTCTACGTGATTCACCAGGAATCTTGATTCGTCAGACCAGGCGACTTTCTTCCAATCATCCACGGTCCAGTCTCGATCTTGGGCCCATTTCATGCGTTGTTCGCGATGACGTGCAGTGAGCATGGGGACCTAGTTGGGTCTTCGGCTACGCAGGCCCATGCGCAGAAGGCTGCGATAAACTGTGTGCTGTGACACATTGCCCTGATCACCACTGCTGTAGCTGCGCGTGCTTTGTCGCACTTTGGCCCTGCGGTCGCTGTGAACAATGCGCGACATTCTCCGCTTCCCTCTTGCATCAGTGAACTGAGGACGACACACGGCTGCGTCGTTTGGCCATATGTGCACCACTTTTGATACGTACTCACTACAGCGGCACGTGAACAACCCGCAAACCGCGCCGTTTCTGAGATCGTAGTTTCGAGGCGCCGTGCCGTC
This sequence comes from Macrothele yani, assembly GCA_039090855.1. NCBI lineage: Eukaryota > Metazoa > Arthropoda > Arachnida > Araneae > Macrothelidae > Macrothele > Macrothele yani. The sequence goes on from CM077012.1 coordinate 7,210,257, forward strand.
ACAATTTGTCCTTTATTAAACTCTGATAAATCGGCAGCTTTTCCCTTTCTGACTCCGAGCACGCTACTAACCGAAAGCCGATCGTCGGGTTGTATATATAATGCTTTGAGATCTTCACCTGCGCAACCGTTTGGTGTCCAGGCGCGCTCATTTCTCTAGGCTGGGAATGGTCATAATGGAATGGCACATCGGTGTATATGCAAGCCCAGTGGCAAGGTGTCAAATTGAAGCAAAAACAAGAACAAAGCTCAGAATTTCTACTTGAATTCACATATTTTATTTTTCTACATAATCCCCGTCACGCTCGATGCAGATACCCTAACGTTTAACAAGTTTTTCAAACCTGTCTCTGTAAAAATCTTCGGGTTGCTCTCGGAACCATTTCTTCGTAGCGGCTTCGTCACAGGTGAACTGAAAAAGTCGGATGGCACCAAATTTGGGCTGTAGGTGGGGTGTTCAAGAATTTCAAACCCGATTTTCTGTATGGCCTCTGAAGTGAAACCACTGGCGTGGGGTTTGGCGTTGTCGTGTTACAGAATCGCTGGCTTTTTTCCCCACGCACGCGGTTTATTCTTTGTTTTAACTTTTTTAAGATACGCAAGTAGCTCTCAGGGTTGACAGCCGTACCTTTTACCCTGTACTCCTGATGAATAATTCCTCTGTAGTCCCAGAACACAGTGAGCATGCACTTATCGGCATAAGTTTCAGTTTTGGATATTTCGCTAGAGGAGAAGATGGGTGTCGGTATTCCAGCGATTGATTTTTTTCATTTCTGGGTCATAAAGGTGAACGCAACTCTCATCCCCAATCACAATGCATTGGAGAAAATCACTTTCATATTTTTCACAGCGTGCAAGCAACCTTTGTCATGTTTCAAGTTTTGATTTCTTCATTTCAGTCGTTCGGTGACGCGGTACCCAACGAGCACACACTTTGTTGTATCCTAAAACGTTAACAATGTCATCAACATTGCCTAAACTAATGTTCAGCTTACCTGTTGTGGTTCTCTGGGGTATTTTTCGATTTTCCCTGATGAGCTTATGGAATGTTTGCCTGTTCAAATTGCAAGTTACCATTACGGGCCTCCCACTCTGCAGCGGATCCTTTACAGACAACATTCCTCCACTGTCCTTTGATTTTCTTACCCAACGACGAACAGTGTTTATGTCCAAAGTTACAGAACCATAAAATGCCCCTAATCTAGAGTGAATTTCTTCGGGAGGTACATTTTCATGAGTTAAAAACTCTATAACTGATCGTTATTTGACACCCGTCTACACGGTTAAAAAAGAATCATCCATTTTAAATACAATTAAATACAAACAAATAGATGTATGGAGTTCTATTAGGCAGTAAAATGAAGCTAATGGCACAAAGAATCGTTTGCCGTCTAACTGGTTGCTAGGCAACAAGCCATACGCGAGACACTTGCGCGGAGGCATTACTAATTGAGAACGCCTCGTAACAAAGCAACTGAATCAGTTTGCATGAATGCCGTTATAATGCGTTTACAGCCATCAAAAATCCGCTAGGACCGTAACGTCCGAATTTGGTTTCAAGCTTGATCCAGCGCCTTAAAAGGAAATGACGTCAGAAAACTTTGATAGCTAATATCACGGAAAATAAGCTTTCAACCAAAAAATGTAACAACACAATTTCCTTAAAGATGCAAAAGGAATCACTCCCTGACGGTTTATGCGCCATTTTCTGACCACTTTGTATATTTTATTGTTTTGTCCATAATCATCACCTAATTATTTAAAGTGCTTAAATTTCCAGAATACTAATCTTATTATTTTTAGGAATTTTTTAATTTTCTCAATACTATCGGCCAAAATATCAAATATACACTATCTACCAACAAGTAATTGGACACCTGTGATAGCAAAGGAAAACGAAGTTTATTCACCTTCAATAGTTGGTGGAGCCTCCACAAGCGGCGATTACACCTGCGACCCTCCGGGGCATACTCTCAACCACGCGTTGTACGACGGCTAGCGGTATTTTCTTCCACTCGGCTTGGAGAAGACAGGTCAGTTCCTTCACCGATTTCGGACGGTGGGGTCACCCCTTAAGTCGACGCTCCAACTAGTCCCAGAGGTGCTCGATAGGGTTAAGGTCCGGGCTCTGCGCAGGCCAGTCCATTCGATTAACTCCATTGTCACCATACCAAGCCCTGGTGGACCTCGCAACATGACAGGTGGCATTGTCATCCTGAAAGTAACATGGGTCCAACCCGTAAAACTGCCACAACGTAGGAAGCTCATGGTCATCCGAAATGGTGCAGTAGGTCTCGGCGTTGAATCTACCAGGAATTGCGACCAAGGGCCCCGTGCCATACCAGGAGAAAAACCACCATAGCATATTTCCACCGCCGCCGAACTTCACAGTTGGCACAATACATTCCGGCAGGAGGCGTTCTCCAGGCAAACGCCAAACCCAGACTCTGCCATCCGAACGGTAGAGGGTGAACCTTGATTCGTCGCTCCAGAGAACCTGTTTCCACTGTTCAACGGTCCACTGTCGACGTTCTTTGCACCACGTTAGCCTAGCAGCGCTATTGGACTTGGTGATCAAAGGCTTGTGGGCGGCAGCACGTCCATGATAACCGAGCAGATGGGCTTCCTTACGGATGATATTCATCGCAAGAACACTCCCGGATGCCTGTTGAAACTCCTCGCGGATTTGCCCATCGATTTGGTGCGGTTCTTCCGAATTTCTCTGGCCAACACCCGTCGGTCTTTAACTCCCAGTTTTGTAGGTCTGCCGGATCGGGGCACATTCCGACAGTCACCTCTCATCTTCCACTTGCCAATCACGTACGCCACTGTCGATTTTGGGTACTTCAACTCGCTGGATATGTCACGTATGGATCGGCCATTTCTGTGATACCCGACGATTACACCTTTCTCGAAATCAGAGAGCTCCGAACTGCGTGGCATCTTGCATGCGACTGGTTGCGTTGTTGTTTCCCACATGATATTTGACGGTGGCGGCCGTGACGTGTATCAGGACCGCAGATATCGTCGATTGCAGGGGTGTCCAGTTACTTGTTGGTAGATAGTGTATAAGAGCGTGCAACGATTTTTTTTTTCGAGGAACCTCTACTGGCGAATGTGCTTAAATTCTTGAAATTAAATTGTACCGACGACAAAGTTTAGGTAATCGCAGCAATAACTGTGTGAGCAGTAATAGTATTCATTAAAAAAGCAGTGCAGTTACAGTGAGAATCGTAAACTGCATTTTATGACTGAAAGAATCAAATTAACTTATTAGGATTACGTTGGTTTAGTTTCTCCCATCCCCACAAACATACAACGTCTGTTACTAAAGTTTAGTGAATACTGTCGTAACGCGTAAAAGGAAAGGTTGTGAAAGGTGAGGTAACCTGCACGAGTCAACTACATGAGCGAACATGTCCGTAACAGTCACAGAGAGCGTGTCGCGGCAGCTGATGAAGGTCCGTGCTATTAGCTTGCGAAAATGGAGCAAAGAATCAATAAAAAATTCTGCAATTCCGAGAAAACCGTTGCTGAGTTTAATCACCCACCGTATACACCGGATTTGGTACGGGCTGATTAGTTTTGTTTTTTCAACTGATATCGTTGAAAGGGAAGAGATTTGTGGACATTCAAGTGAACGTAACAACTCAGCTGCAAACAATAACAAATGGGGACGTAGTTTACAGCAGTTATACGAACGATGCCAAAGGTGTATTGTATCGGGGGTGAGACTATTTTGAAGGCTAGTAAATTAAGTTTTCTTAAATATTAGTTGTTGGTCATTTTCACCGTGCATTCACCGAACTTTGTTGATATACCATGTAATTTGCGGTACTTGTTTAAAAAGCTTACATCGATACAAAACAACGTTCTGCAATGGTAACTTTAAGCGCTAAAGTGAGCTAAAAACGTAGTTGAAAGTTGATCATGTGTTATACGCTCTGTGAAAACACAAGTTTGTCCGTGGCGGAATCTAAATCGCGTCCCCTCACTCCGGAGTAAGTTGCTCTCCCAACTAAGCTACACAGACGTACTGTACCGCTGCAGATTTGTCGACTTTACACGTGATTCACCTCTTTAGTACGTCACAGCTCATGAATAGGACAGCGGATATCTTTCTAATAATAGTTCTGGTTTTCAGGAAAGTATCTCGAAGGAACATAAAATTGCACAACATTTACAGTGTTTATGACTCAACAATTAATGGTAGTTATTATATTACACGTGAGTTTACTTGAGGTAACAACTGTTCGATCTGAAATTAAACGAAGTTTTTATTTTCAAAATTTATGGTGTCTATAATTGAACTGTACATGTAACTGAAAATTCAGATGATATGTGCTTCGTGAAATCCATTTCATTAGACAGCAGCTTCAGGACAGTAATATTTTTAAAAATTCACAACATTGAATTATCCTCTCTTTCTCCATCTGAAGCATTTATATGTGTTGCAAATTCACGAAAATCTTCTAAACGCCTATTTATTGGTACCGCAACTTGTCTGCAAAGAAACAAAACAATTTTAAAAGCAGAGCTCCCTCGCGCCGACTTAAACCATTATGTACTTCCCTTGCCACCCACATTTATTTTCCGATTCGCTTCTCTTCTTTTCGAGAAAAGCCATTATTCTCCGAACACAAAAATCCCGACACCCTACTGCATTTTTATTCACTTTCGGAGAATTTAAAATTGCCTAGAGGCATCACGTAAAGGGGATGGTTTTTAAGGCAAGATCTGAATGATGCATGAACGCATACTGAGGGATATTTTCTTCGTATTTATTTCTCCATGAATTTCAGTTTTTTCGCTCACGACTGGGAAATTAATTCACTGAAGTATATCATCAGAGGGCACCCGCTTATAGTCCATATCCTCAAATGTTTCAAAAAGGAATACTTGGATAAGTTCTCACAGACTATTTATTTTATTCACTCACGAATGGGAAATTAATTCACGGAAGTATATCATCAGAGAGCACCTGCTTATAGTCCAGGTCCTCAAATGTTTCAAAGAGGAATACTTGGATACGTTCTCACAGACTATTTATTTTATTCACTCACGACTGGGAAATTAATTCACGGAAGTATATCATCAGAGAGCACCCGCTTATAGTCCAGATCCTCAAATGTTTCAAAGAGGAATACTTGGATAAGTTCTCACAGACTATTGATTTTATTCACTCACGACTGGGAAATTAATTAACGGAAGTATATCATCAGAGAGCACCCGCTTATAGTCCAGATCCTCAAATGTTTCAAAGAGGAATACTTGGATAAGTTCTCACAGACTATTGATTTTATTCGCTCACGACTGGGAAATTAATTCACTGAAGTATATTATCAGAGAGCACCTGCTTATAGTCCAGATCCTCAAATGTTTCAAAGAGGAATACTTCGATAAGTTCTCACAGACTATTTATTTTATTCACTCACGACTGGGATATTAATTCACTGAAGTATATCATCAGATAGCACCCGCTTATAGTCCAGATCCTCAAATGTTTCAAAGAGGAATACTTGGATAAGTTCTCACAGACTATTTATTTTATTCACTCACGACTGGGAAATTAATTCACTGAAGTATATCATCAGAGAGCAACCGCTTATAGTCCAGATCCTCAAATGTTTCAAAGAGGAATACTTGGATAAGTTCTCACATACTATTTATTTTATTCGCTCACGACTGGAAAATTAATTCACTGAATTATATCATCAGAGAGCACCCGCTTATAGTCCAGATCCTCAAATGTTTCAAAGAGGAATACTTGGATAAGTTCTCACATACTATTTATTTTATTCGCTCACGACTGGAAAATTGATTCACTGAATTATATCATCAGAGAGCACCCGCTTATATTCCAGATCCTCAAATGTTTCAAAGAGGAATACTTGGATAAATTCTCACAGACTATTGATTTTATTCACTCACGACTGGGAAATTAATTCACTGAAGTATATCATCAGAGAGCAACCGCTTATAGTCCAGATCCTCAAATGTTTCAAAGAGGAATACTTGGATAAGTTCTCACATACTATTTATTATATTCACTCACGACTGGGAAATTAATTCACTGAAGTATATCATCAGAGAGCACCCGCTTATAGTCCAGATCCTCAAATGTTTCAAAGAGGAATACTTGGATAAGTTCTCACATACTATTTATTTTATTCGCTCACGACTGGAAAATTAATTCACTGAATTATATCATCAGAGAGCACCCGCTTATAGTCCAGATCCTCAAATGTTTCAAAGAGGAATACTTGGATAAATTCTCACAGACTATTGATTTTATTCGCTCACGACTGGAAAATTAATTCACTGAATTATATCATCAGAGAGCACCCGCTTATATTCCAGATCCTCAAATGTTTCAAAGAGGAATACTTGGATAAGTTCTCACAGACTATTGATTTTATTCGCTCACGACTGGGAAATTAATTCACTGAAGTATATCATCAGAGAGCACCCGCTTATAGTCTAGATCCTCAAATGTTTCAAAGAGGAATACTTGCATAAGTTCTCACAGACCATTGATATTATTCGCTCACGACTGGAAAATTAATTCACTGAAGTATATCATCAGAGAGCACCCGCTTATAGTCCAGAACCTCAAATGTTTCAAAGAGGAATACTTCGAAAGTTCTCACAGACTATTGATTTTATTCGGAGAAAGTAAACAATCATGTCTGCTGGCTGTCACGGACATGGGTAAGATCTCGGGTATTTTCAAACATGGCATTATCATTTAGATGAGATACAAGGCGGGGAGGAACTCTCTGCTCCAATTATAAAAGATATTTTCCCTATCAGAAATGCCGCCAAAAGCTCAGGCGTAATGAGCAAATCACTTAACGGAAAAAACAAATTATGCAAAATAATCTAGAAATCCAGGGAAGCCGAGAAACTATGTCTACAAGAAGAAAAATCGTTCTTAATTGTTTTGTACAATTCAGTCATCGAATAGGCAAATCAACGCAACAAAAACAAACAAATAACGTTATTCGTGCTTATAACGCACAAATAAAACTTCCCATGCGACTTTCAGAAGCATAGGTGCCGCTTCCGTAGAAAGACAAGGAGGTAGAAATATACACCGTAGAGCCAAAGCATTATGACCACCAGCCTAATAAAATGTCAGTCCTCCGCGTTCCTCTAAAACAACTCTCACAAGGCGAGGCATAAATGCTACAAGATTTCTAAAGCTGTCTTGTGGTATCTGGTACCAAAATGTTACCAGCAGATCCTTTAACTCTTGTAAGTTACGTATTGAGCCGCCGAAGATCGGATTTCATGTCCCAACACAAGCCACAGATGCTCGATTGGATTGATGGCTCGGGAGTTTTGAGAACAGGGCAATACCTGGATGTCTTCCTCAATTCAGCAAATCATCCTCTTAATCATCCTCAAGCGTTTTCGTCCTTTTTTACATCAATTAAATTTACCATCGAACTCAAAGAACAGTTTTCCCTGCCGTTTCTTCATATCCTTCTTACCAGAGATCCTGTTAAGAACGTCGTAACCCATTCGGTGTACCGGAAGCCTACCCATATTCCGACTCTGACTCCATTCTCTTCATCTCACCCAATGTAATATAAACTTGCTGGGTTGTGCTCAAGTATCAAAAGAGCTTTCACCACGCTGAACTCGATTACATAATCAAAACTGCGAAGCAATTTGGTTACCCTGCGAACTGTGTTAATAAAATAATTCAACAGACTCAACGACTATCGTTCACACGATTACAACGCGAGCAAGTTACCAGACGCTTTGTCGGTTCGGTGGATTATCACCCAACTATTGTTAACACTTTGAAGCAATTCTGTAAAAAACATCATATACGTTTTGGAATACGGACCTCGAACATCTTCAAAATTATAAAACAAGACCATGATCGGGTGTGCGCAGAACAAAAACACGGTATATACTGTATGCCATTGCAACCTGAGCTTCCCAATGATCAAACTGTGACATATATTGGCTCTACACTTCGGACGATAGGTGCCCGGGTTTCGGAACACAAGTAGGATATCAAAACCGGGACAACGACTACAGCCATTGCACGTTTGGTAGACGAAGGCAAATATACCCCACGTTGGGAAAACGTGAATCATCTGGCTTTTACTAAAAATAAATGAGATACATTTTTCACGGAATAATTACTTATTACGTGGTTTGACGATCTATGTTGCAATGAAGACTTGCCATTAGCTTGGCGTTAATACGTTAAGACATTATAACCACCGGATATTTTGATAAATTGTCGGGAAAGTTCATTTCTATGTTTACAGTACATGTACACCTAGATGTTTCTATAGTTACAGATGCATGACGGTTGCTTGCTTGTAAATATATGGTCTTGTTTATTGTACATTGGGCTGCACTTTGGCTTTATAATGAGTCTTGTGTGAAGACTTGAAAGATTTTGCCAGTTTTAAAGTTTCTTTTATCTGTACATACTGGTTTTAAATGTAAATAAATATCTTATACTTCTGAGGCTTGCGTGTACTACATGGAAGTGCTCTAAATCATGCTGAGACAGCTTTATGTAAGAATAATTCTATGGTTGCACGAGATACGAGGTCAGATCAAAAAGTTCCGAGGCTAGGCTTAAAATGTACTAAAAGTTCCGACACTAGGCTTACAATGTACTAAAAGTTCCGAGACTAAGCTAACGAAGTACTTACGTTACTTAAGCCTGGCTATGATCTCCTCAAAGTAGTCTCCTTGGGCAGCGAAGCACCGCTGCCAGCGTTTTTGCCACTGTTGGAACGTTCCTGGAAGTCCTGTTCGCCAATCGTGTCAAGCACCGTCTGCGATTCGCGCTGGATCTCGTCCAAGGTTTCAAAACGGCGACCCTTGAGCTTCAGCTTCGGGAACATAAAGAAGTCGCAAGGGCCCAAACCCGGAGATTAAGGCGGTTGAGGAAGGGTAGTCATGCTGTTGCGGCTGCAAAACTGGCGTGTTGCTAACGCTCTGTGAGCTGCTGCATTGTCGTGATGGAGCAGGAAATCGCCCCTGCGTAACATTTCAGGTTGTTTGCGGCGAATATCCTCCCTAAGACGTCGCAGAGCATCGCAGTAAAAAGTGCGGTGACGGTCTGGCCCGGGGGACGAATTCACGGTGCATAACCCAACAAATGTCGAATAACACGATGAGCATGCTTTTGGTGGCGCTCTGGACCTGTCGGGCTTTCTTCGGTCGTGGAGATGCCGGGCTCTTCCACTGCGACGACTGTTGTTTGGTCTCCAGGTCGTTACCGTAGACTCACGTCTCGTCCCCAGTGATGACCCGCGACAGGAACGTCGGTTCATTCACCACCTGCTGGCGAAGATCTTGACAGAGTTCAACACGGAGCGCCTTCTGTTCGGGGTTCAAAATCTTTGGCACAAACTTTGCAGCAACGCAGTATATGTTCAAAACCGACGTCAGAATTTCTTGCACTGTTCCGTATGACCCATTGACGATGGTAGCAATGTCTTGAATGGTTCTCCAACGATCTTCATACAGTAGTTCCCGAATTTTGTCCTCATTTTTAGGGGTTTTGCTCGTTAACGGTCGTGTCATAACTTACGTAAAAATGCCTCGATTGCGACAAAACTTTAGTATGCTGTTCCGGAGATACACTGAACCGGTTCTGTTGAATATCATCGAAATGGGGTCAAAGGTCATGGCACAGGAGCGATATTTATTCCACAGCCATTATCTTCATAACTTGAGTAATGATTTCTGGTATATTGGAAAGCGTATCCTAATCAATGCACTGCATGATTTTACTAACTTGTTTTGATCTAACCGGATTTTTTTCATGTCAGGATTCCGGAAATATATCCGCCTTTCATCACATGTCACAATATGCCTACAGTAACGGTCGCCCTGGGGATTTTCCAGCAATTGGGTACACACATGCACACGTCACTGAGCTTGAGCAGCAGTCACGTATCCCTGGGGATTTCCAGCAGTTGGGGACACACATGCACACGTCACTGAGCTTGAGCAGCAGTCAGTTCACGATGTACTTGTCGACAGCTTTTGTGCGTCTTGCCGAGCTTGTGCAGTTCGTGAACGATTGTGGGCCGAGGTTTTCCCAGATCATTTGACTGTTGTCTAGTGCTTGTGCAGGGATTTGAATCTACGGCTTGGCGTACAGCTTCAGAATTGACCGTCGAAGATCTAGCACGCGCTTTGTCTTCAAGGTTGCAATCCCCATTTTTCAATCGCTAAAACCAAAATACTGCAGTTCTTTCAAACAGAACTCCTTCACCTTCCACAGCACAAATTTCCCTCGCTGTAGCGGTTAAATTCTGTTTTAAAGAGCATCCGAATCGTGTATTTATCATCCATAGCTTGTCATACAACAGGAAATTTTCCAATAAATCACGGCAGTGCGTGTTCCTATTTATACCAATTAGACGATACCGGTTTTCCGGTCATGCATTGCTGTAATTTGCTAAACGCATACGCACCGAGTAATTGCCTGACACAGGACGACTCTCCAAATCAGCAATGACTTTTGAATCACCCTAATAATAAACTTATTTTTCGTACCTTAATTTCTAACCGGAAAGCCGTAATGTCAAGACACAAAACTCTATATTATCATCATTTACAAGGGTTGTCCCTAAACAACTGAGAATGTTTTTATAAAAAATATTTAACATACACATTACATGTCACTAAGCTGTTCTCTGAGATTTAGAGGTTAGCTCCAAAAAGAAATACAAACTACCAGATAGCTTTTACTTACTGTTGTGTTATCAAACTTCTCCATTTACAGACATCTTGACATACAACTCGAGCTTCACTGACATCCATTACACGCCGTACACAAGATCTTCTATACTTCATACTCATAATTTGTTTCTTATGCAGACACTTCTGAATCTGATCCTTCCATGACTTCCTTGGCCTTCCTCTGCCTTTCCTTCCTGCCACTTGGGCTAAAAAGATTTTCTTGGTAAGCATCTCATCACTCATTCTTTCAACATGGCCAAATCACCGAAGCATATTAGCATATTAGTCTTCACCTTGCTAACAACATTTTGCTTCACATCACACAACTGCAACACATCTTCATTCCTCACACAATCAGAACGCGTCTTGCCACACACACCCCCTAAGTAACACATTCCTCCAGCACACAAACGACTCCTACTTATGTTTCTTCTGCAGTACCCAGGTTTCACTGCCATACATCAGAGTAGGAACAATTACACTTTCATACACAGCCATGCGGGACTCTCTTGAGAACCCATCACTCCCGTGAAAACCTCCCACAACAGCCATGACTTTCAATGAAGAATTCACTCGCCTACTAATTTCACCATCGAATTTGTTCCCTCTGTCAAACATGCTTCCTAAATACACAAACTAACTCACCTGGTGAATCACTCTGCCATTTACACTTACATTACATTCAGTGCTACCAGTTCCTCTCTCAAAAACCATAACTTCGGTTTTTCCCTTATTTATACTTAGTTTGAATTTCATGCAAACTTCGTACATCCGGGACAACATACTCTGCAACTCACTTTTGCAACAGGACAGTGCCATCAGCATACAGCAATCTGTAAACACGTATATCACCAAGACATAAACCACTATTATCTATTTTGGCATCACGCATGCATGCATCCATAAATATATTAAACAGCCATGGTGGCATTACACAAATTTGCCTGACTCCTGCACCAATAGAAAACCATTTTGATAAAACACCATTCACTCATTCACTCGTACACAGGCTCTACAACCAGCATATATGGCTTTTACACTATTAAGCAGATTCCCAGTAACACCATTTCATTCAATACCTTCCACAAAAATGTCCGATTTACTCGGTCATAAGCTTTCTCTAAATCTATGAAGGCAGCAAAAACTTTCTTACCAACAGCCAGATACTTTTCAATCATTACGAGTAATGCAAAAATTTGGTTAGTACAGCCTTGACCAGGCATAAAATCACTCTGAACATCCCACACTTTCTCTGATGTAAGACCACGTACTTTTTCAATAAAGACCTTACCAAACATTTTCCCTGGCACACTTAATAGGGTAATATAACGATAGTTCTTGCAGTCAGTCTGATCAACTTTGCCCTTTTTTTTACGAAATACTGTCCTTTGCATCGAATAAAGTTGTCCCAAAATTCCTTCCACTTTTGGAATTTCTTCTGGAATTCTTTCAACATGCTGTTGAGGCACCCATGTGCAGCTGTTGAGGCACCCATGTGCAGCTGTAATAACTTGTTGTTCAGTCTCAAAGTGTCATCTCGGAAACAACCACAAGTCACATTGTGACAAGTCTGGACTATGGCTCTTCAACTTAATATTCATTTTCTCCAAATAAGAAACGACAGAACCGGCCATGTGCGTCCTTGCATTGAGCCGCACATGAAAAAACAAGTTAGTAAAATCATGCAATGCATTGATTATGATACGCTTTCCAACATACCAGAAATTATTACTCAAGTTATGAGGATAATGGCTGTGGAATAAATCTCGGTCCTGTGTCCTGACCTTTGACCCCATTTAGATGATATTCAACAGAACCGGTTCAGTACAACTTAAGAATAACATACTAAAGTTTTGTCGCAATAGAAGCAGTTTTACGCAAGTTATGAGAATAATGGCTGTGGAATAAATCTTTCTTTTGTACAATGACCTTTGACCCCATTTCGTTGATATTCAACAGAACCGATTCACTATACCTCCGGAACAACATGATAACGTTTTGTCGCAATAGAAACATTTTTTTGGTAAGTTATGATGCACAAGGGCAATGGAATGGATCCCACTCCAGTGTCCTGACCTTTGACCCCATTTCGCCCATTTTCAATAGGGTTCGTCCCCAGTGGCTACCTACCACATACTAAAATTTCATCGAAATCGAACCATTTGTACGCACGTTATGACGCATAAGAGCAATGGAATAAATACCGCTTTTATGCCCTGCCTGACCTTTGACCCCATTCGCCCATTTTCAATAGGGCTCGTGCCCAGGTGGTTCCCTACCACATACTAAAATTTCATCGAAATCGAACCATATTTACGCATGTTATGACGCATATAGGCAATGAAATGGATCCCGCTTTTATGTCCTGACCTTTGACCCCATTCCGCCCATTTTCAATAGGTTTCGTTCCCATGTGGTTCCTTACCACATACCAAAATTTCATCGAAATCGAACCGTTTTTACGCAAGTTATGACGCATAAGGGCAATGGAATAAATCCCGCTCTTATGCCCTGCCTGACCTTTGACCCCAATTTGCCAATTTTCAATAGGGTTCGTGCCCAGATAGTTCCCTACCACATACTGAAATTTCATCGAAATCGAACCATATTTACGCATGTTATGACGCATAAAGGCAATGAAATGGATCCCGCTCTTATGGAGTGATCTTTGACCCCACTTCACCCATTTTCAATAGCGTTCGTCCCCTGGTGGTCCCCTACCACATACTAAAATTTCATCGAAATGGAACCATATTTACGCAACTTATGACGCATAAGAGCAATTGAATGGATCCTGCTCTTATGGCGTGACCTTTGACCCCACTTCACCCATTTTCAATAGGGTTCGTCCCCTGGTGGTCCCCTACCACATACTAAAATTTCATCGAAATCGAACCATTTTTACGTGAGTTATCGTGCCGACAGACAGACGGACGGACGGACAGACGGACGGAAAAAGTTGGAGTATATACGCTTCTTCAACCTACGGTTGGAAAGCGTAAAAAAAGGGAACCCAAGTTGAACAAATTGGTTTCATGCCCAAATGCTCGGTTAAAATTCTGTGAATTGATAATTTTGAAATGTGAACCATATCTTTGAATCTCTAATTGACAAGTGTCTGTTTTCCCGTATAATAACACCTATTGTATTTACAGGTGATAGAATTGTAGGTGTGACCAAGCCCCCTTTCCCCTGATTTATTGAAATTGACAAAGTGAAATATAATTAACAATCAATATAAGTGTAAGAAAAAACATGAAAAAAGGGAACAAAACTACAATATTATGTTTCCTGGACAGAATTGACTCAACGAAAACAACTAAAAATATCCTGTATTACAAAATCCAATAATAAGCATCACATGATCTCCATGAAAAAAAGTACTAGACATCAATGAAACCATTATTATAGGTAATATAGAAGTTAGAAAAATGTTAATCAAACGTCCAAAACTTAACATCTATACACGAAAAGTCAACTACAAACCGACCGCCGGTGTCAAGATAACCAATACTTCGTAGTGACCATATCAAAAATTAATAACAATGAAAGTCACCTTTGTATTAAGAAACAAATCACTATCTTCAAACCCCTTAACATTCCGAAAAATCAAGGACGTTCCACATTAAGCAATCATAACACAAGATCACTATGTATTATGTAACAAACGTTGTTCTTTGGCATATATTTTAATTCTTCTATTCGTTATACATAGATGTCAAAATAGTCTTATTAAGTGTGGTTCAATATTCAGCTCAATACCTTATTGAGCTGGGACACACCTTCGCTTAAACTCTTCTGATGTTCATCTAGGAACGTCGAGGTGATCGGACGAGCTTTTTTCGACGGTATAAAAATATGCTTCAATGTCTGACGATCAAACGGTTCAAAAGCTAAAGAACATTCATCTATGAAATCTCGTATAAGTCTACGTCTCTGCCTGGCAAGGCCTTCACGTGGAACGTCTGGCCCTTTAAAGCTCAATTCAGTCGACGCATCCTAAGCTTTCTCACTCCGGTGACTACAGTCACTGGGTTAAACTGGCTTAAATATTTTAAATTTGGCACTATCTCGGAAAGTTCCTGGTCTTTTGCTCAACGTATTCCCATATCCTTCTAACTCACTACCGGAGTCATTGTCTATCGCAGAATACCCCACTGAAGTTACGAAGACACTTCACTGTCGTTACCATTCCTCTGGATTTCGATCTCAGTATTTACAGCTGTTCTTGTAGCAGCAACTGGAGTTTGCTTTAAAGTATCACTTTTCAGTACATGAAAGACAGACTAAACAGCTTTCGTCAACTCTCCTTCTTCGAATTGCTTCGGTTTCAACTATGTTAACACTTCAGCCTCAGAAGTGGATTCCCTCTGTTGTCGAGACTCACTCCTCTCTCTCTCTCTCTCTCTCTCTCTCTCTCTCTCTGAACAGACTGCTCAAAAGTATTCTTTTCCGAGTGTTTCTGAGTGTTTCCACTGTCATCTCTCGTCCCCTTAACGGACATTTGAGTCTAATATGACCCGATTCCTGGCAGGCGTAACAATAAATCCCAGTATATATTTCGAAGGAATACTTTCGAGTGCCAAGAAAGACTTCTGCTTCTGTTAGACAGGCTTGTACTGACAGATCATCATTGAATACCACTCGAATAATTCGTTTCATGCCATTGACATGGTTATAAGCAACATTCTTTGGAGCGTCAAGCACTCTAATTACTGGTCTAACAATTCTACACTTTTAGGAAATTAATAAGGGAAGAGCTGAATTTAACCTCCAGTGTCGCCGCATAGAATGCCACTGTAACTGGATGCTCGTGGAGAGACGCAGGATACACCATCTGCTGACCAATAGATATGCCTTGTTTGAGAACAACTTGACCAACTTCTTTATCCTTACATAGGACTAATACCGCGAGTACTACGGAAAGTACCTACATTGCTTCTTTCGGAACAATTTTTCCAGTGCTTCCATATACCTGGATAACGGAGTTTGTGGTAAAACATGAAAAAATACAGTTCCATCCAATAAAGCAAAAAAGTTGTCCTACCTTTGAATCTTCGGAAATCGTAAGTCTCACACTTTATACCCGATACCTAATCTCTGGCTCAACACTCTGCGCACTCATACAAGTACAGGACGTCGACTTGACCGCAGATGCCCAACTACAATTGTCTTCAGTAGGATGGCGAGCTTCCATATCCACAACAGAAGAATTCCACTTGTCAGTGGAAGGGAGCCTATCAGGCCCCGGCCCAGTTGAGTGGTCAACTGACGACTCATGACGTAATGCACTTCGAGACGACGCCAGTTCACGAAATCCAACGTGATCCTTCTCATCCAAAAAAGAGGTGTCTGTATCCATGCCAACCCTCGCTGAAGTTGAGATAAGAGACGGCCTGGGTACTTTTGATGACGCAACAGACGTCACACAGGAGCGCATCAATGACTTCCGGTTTAGAGGGACGAACCGCATGGCTGGCGGAAGCCGCCATTTGCATTTTCAACAAATGTAAACACAGAATAGGATCACAGAAACCAGGGATTACCAACAAAACGAAACTTACCACTGCACTTGAAGTGGGTAAAACGTATCTTGGAACGTTCACAAGCATGCACTACACGGTAATTATCCACTAAAACACACCCAAATAATCGGAGCTCGGAATGACACGCAGTCACTGGTCCACTGGAACGAAGAGAGGTGCTGGACACGGTCACGGAAAATCTTTTTTTTTTTTTTTTTTTTTTTTTTTTGTTGGAGGTTTAACGACCACCGTGAGCAACTCAATGGGCTATAAGCAGTCGCCCGTCCCTAATTTAGGGTCACTGGTTCCAGGGAAGGGAGAGAGCCAGTGCCGTAAGACAAACACAACATCCATGCCTTACCGGGATTCGAACCCGGACCCCGTTCGGACGAATGATCAGAGGCCATCGCTTAGACCACTGCGCCACCGGGGCGGCCGGAAAATCTTGGAAATAGCACGAGAATAGTAACAGTCGACGTCGGTATTTCACATTGAACTGTATGGGGAATTTGTTGCAAGAGCAACTCTATCCGTATCACATGCATTGAGTACATGCCCTTTCACCTACTGATTTTCATTCAGTAGTCGTATTTTTGCAATGCCTCCTGCACAGGTTATCGGAATAATATCGCATAATGGACAGTGCTGTGAGGGGCAAAGAGTGATGGGTGTCGCCCCGGTGGTGCAGTGGCCTAAGCAATGGCTTATGACCATTCGTCTGGGTGGGGTCCGGGTTCGAATCTCGATAAGGCATAGATTTTTTTTTTCTTACGGCACTGGCTCTCTCCCTTCCCTGGTGCCAGTGGCCCTAACTTAGGGACGGGCGACTGCTTATAGCCCTTTGAGTTGCACACGGTGGTCGTTAAACCTTAAAAAAAAAAGAAGAGAAGAGTGATGGATGAACGTGACCGTCGACGTCCGTTTCGCATAGTTTCAACAAACCGGAGAACAACCGTGGTACATATCTCCGCCGACTTCAACGAAGGACTCATGGACACTTCTAGAACAATGCGCCTGCCTACAGAACCTTGAGGACTATAACATGTTTAGAAGAGCATTTCGTAGAAGTTCCCACCCCGGAATAGTTACCTCATTCACCGGACATAAACCTTGTGGGAAATCTTAGGGATGCTGTAAAAAGGTCAGTTGGAGCTTTGAGAATTTCTTAAGCACCTGGAAGGCGATGGAATTATAGACAATTGTGTGGTAAGCATGGTTGGGGATACACCTCCGGAGTATGGATAAACGTGTGTTCTCTCTCTGTCTGTCTGTCTGTCTCTCTCCAGTTTGTGAAATATGTGTGAAATTTTAGAAATATACAAGAGCTGTCCCAAAACAACTAAGAATATTTTTATAAAAAAATATGGGTACCTTAATTATCAATGAAGCGGTAATCTTTTTCGAAGTGCTGTGCTTTTCATGGAATACATGTGTCCCAACGTTTCTTCCACTTTCTGAATGTCTTATGGAATCCTTTTTCTTAAATGCTGTTGAAGCACCCCTGCGCAGCTGTAATAAGTTGTTGCTCAGTCTCAAATTGATGTCCCCGAAATGTTTTTTTTAAATGGGAAACAACCAGAAGTCACATGGTGACAAGTCCAGACTATATACGGGTTGGGGCATCAACTTAATATTCATTTTCTCCAAATAAGAAACGACATAGCTGGCCATGTGCGGCCTTGCATTGAGCCGCACATGAAAAGAAAACAAACTCGTTTCATGCCCAAATGCTCTATTAAAATTCTGTGAATTGACGATTTTGAAATGTGAACCATATTTTTGATATCTCTAATTGATAGGTGTCTGTCTTCCCGTTGAATAACACCTATTTGTATTGATGTTTACCTCTGTAACACTCGTTGAAGGTCTTCCATGCACGATTAAAACCGCCGACATACGACCATCCATAAATTCTTTATGCCATCTGTAAATTGTTGATTTTCCTAAACATCTATCTTCATAAGTCTCTTTGCATAAGACGGAAAGTCTCTCCTAGAGTTTTCATAAGTCGACAGCAAATTTAATGGAGTATCTCTTGTTCCTTTTTCTCATCCATTTTTTCGAAAAATCACAGAGCTAAAAAGGCTTGAACACTTGTTAGGGGTTCACGAAACAACGCTTATTAAACTGCTCACTACTGACGACGCATGCGTGATAAAGAGATGTAACCGGCTGCTATGCTTACTACGACGACTACCATTTTTTGTTGTTGTTTTTTTCGAGGCTCGTGCTAAGGTCGAACGCAGTATTGCACATGTTTTATAAAAACATTCTCAGTTGTTTTGGGACAAAACTGCGTACATACAATGTGTACCTATTATGCAAATGGTTACGTCCGGGGAAACACATAGGAAGCCAAAGTAAGAAGGCCACGCAAGAGTTGACTGCAAGGGTAGCTCAGTGAAAATTTGGTGTTCAGATGCTCGGAGGTCTGAGCCACCGCCATTGTATCCTAGGTAATTCTCTTGTAACTTTTCTTAGGGGTGGAAAGTTTGAGATCGGAATATTGTGTGTGTGTGCTTTCGCTGTGTCTCTTATTTTATCGTATGGCATTCCAGTATTCCATATCCTATCCGTTATCGGATATTCTAATAGGTAATTGAATAACTGCAACATAACTATTCATTACATCAAGTTGAATTGCTCTTTTAGCATGGGTCTTTGGAAAAAAAGGTGTGATTATGTTACCGGTATCGAATTCAAAATGCATTTTATTCCATATATTTGCTTTTAAGCATCCGATTGAAAAACTTTTTTTTACCTTTCTATTCCATTTATGTCGAACACTATTTTAGGTATAGTCACTTTTTCAAGTTACGCACAGATTTTCCGCTAGGGGGTGTAAACGCAAATTGCGTTTTCCCCCGATATCCCTACTTCAAAAAATCGGATTTAAACAATTATTTCTACAACAGATGCATCTCCTGATAGGAAATCTTTTGCATATAATTTCTAATTTTTGATAAAAACAATGGTTTGGCCACCAGGGGGCGTAAGGGCTAATTTCTGCTTCTGATGTATTTGCAGCAAAATCTGAGCTTCTAAAATCTCTATCGAAAAAAACTCGTTCTTGGACCGATACTTCTCACGTCGATAAACTTTTTCGGAATATTTTCTTCTTAAAATAATGCATGGTTTCTCTGCCAGTGGGTGTAGATGTATATCTTAGTTTTGTCAATATCTGCACTTCGACGAGTCCGATTTGGAAAATTCCTTCTTTGTTGGATAGCGTTTCCAGTGCGAAATGTTTTTCGTATAATTTTAAAATGTTCAAGTAATTCATAGATTTTCCGCTAGGAGGCGTAAATGTAAATTGCGTTTACCCCGATGTCTTCGCTTCCAAAACTCCGATTTGAAAAATGCTTTTTACACCGGATACAGCTCCTGATGAGAAATATTTTACATATAATTTCTAATATTTGGTAAAGAATGATTTGGCCACCAGGGGGCACAAATATTAATTTCTACTTCTGACGTATTTGCAGGAAAATCTGAGTTCCTTAAAACTCGACTGAAAATTTTCTTTCCTGGACCGATACCGCTCACACCGAAAGACCTTTTGAGCATACTTTCTTCTTAAAAAAATGCATGTTTTTTTCGCTAGAGGGTATAGATGCGTATTTTATATTTTTGATATCTCCGCTTCTAAGCTTAATTCCGATTTGAAAAATTCTTTCTTTGTCGGAGAGAGTTTCCACTGCGAAACATTTCTCATATAATTTCAAATATTTCTTAACACACAAGTCTGCCACCAGAGCGCGTTAGTTCACGTTTCTGTTTACAGAAATATCTGCGGGATTAAAACCTGATTGAAAAACTTCTTTCTTCTGTCAGATTCTAGTGTTTTCCATACCGGTTCCACTAACTTTGAATAGCTTTGACAAATCGAATTCGCGTCAGAATGGATTCAAAAGACGTGCTCATTACTGTAAGCGGGAGTTAATGCGATTAAGCTTTCTCGTCTTCCTCAATAGTGCAATAGGGAAAAACAAGCGTAGTCTCAGTTAAATGAAAAAGAAAAATGCACTTTCATTAGCGGAATGATGCAGCAAATACAATGTACAAATGAGAACTCACCTGATGAAAGGATAACCCGTTTGTATGCACAGGACGACACTATTTATTGGTAGAAGGTTAAATGATGGAATTAATGATACGTGTACAGGACTGATGACTCAATATAATATGAGCATGTTTCTAATTTTATCCACAATATGTTGTGGGAAACTAAGCTTCATTTTCTGGGCTTGTTGAAACGATATTTGTCATTTTGTTCACTTCAAATAGCCTCACACGGAGAAGTACAGAAGAGAAGTATTTACAATCTGCTGCAAAAGTAGGTCACAGCTGTTTTTCTCTGGGTGGTGATGCGCGCGCACGCTATAGTTCTGCAAAGAGTGAAAAAAGTCGCGGAAAAGCGTTTTGTTTATTATTCTCCAGTTACTTGTACCTTTTGTGTACCGGCACATACGCACGGCATCTTCCAACAATTACAACCGAAAATTCGGTGTCATTTTTTTTGTTAGCTTTTATTTTTTCATTTGAAAACTGCCGAACTATCTTTCAACTGATGAAAAACCGGACATGCTGAATGCAGTAAAAACGTCTCAGCACTTTGTTAGCCAAAATGGGACTGTTGTAGTTGGGAATGTTTTGTAGGAAAACGCATATATTTTTATAGATGTTTTTAAATAGTACTTTCTTTTACTTTACAGGTCAGTCATTTATGCTCTTTAGTTGTTTGAATGAAACAAAGTATCGCACTGATTTCTTAAATTTATAGGAGTTACGATCATTCTTTAATGAAAACGTGTGTGTGTGTGTGTGTGTTTGTTTGTAGTGCTACAACAGATTATTGGAGTTTCCAATGTTAGGTATAGGTAATACTTCATATCGTTCTAAGTAACGAAATAGCACTTTTGTTAGTTAGTACCAGTATAACTCTGAATGCAAATTTGCAAATTTTAGAGCTCACAAAGGTCGTGTTTAATAATAATCTATGGTTAAAAACAGTTTACTCTAATAAAAGTTGTAGGAAGTTGAATTACGTGTGTGAAAATTGCTTGTTTGCAGAAGTTCGTGTCGTAAACGTGGTATCAAACGGACGTGTAATCTTACAGCGGAGTAAGTTGCTCTCCCAAAAAAGCTACACGAACGGAATGTACAGCTGCAGATTTGTCGCCTTGACACGTGCTCCACCTCTGTAGTACGTCATGAAGGATGTAAAAAATTAGCTTCATAACTGAAAATTCTCCAAATACCGCCAGTGAATAAACAAAGACATCGCTCTTTCCACGTTTTAGCAACACATAGCAACCGACAAATTGTTATACTGTCACCGCTGGGAATCCGAATCCCAGATCTCTCGATATCTAGCCGAGCGCGTTAGAAAAACACACATAGCGAACATCTAAAAAAACACACACATTTAAAATAAAAAACATAGCGCCGTGGATTGTTGGCCACCGTGGTGTAAGGCTAACGTGCTTGGCTAGATATCGAGAGATCTGGGATTCGGATCCCCAGCGGTGACCGAATAACAATTTTGCGGTTGCTATGTATTGCTAAAACGTAGAAAGAGAGATGTCTTTGTTTATTCAGCTTCATAACTACTGAACGTTTTTTGGTAGGTTGCACCAAAAAGATGATACTACACCAGCTGCACCACTTTCTACGAAGAGATACACCATTTTGTTTTGAAAACAAAGCCAACAATTTGGTGCAACCGTGTACCATAATATGGTGCAACCTCGTGTCCTGTAGAGAATTTTCATGTTCATAAATCTCGGGGAAACTGATCACTTCGCTGAGATTTACGAGGGATAAAAATTATAAAATAAATAGAATGAAAATTCCCTCCAGTTCACGCTTGAAAATTTCTGTTTGGAGGAGGCGGTGAAGTGAGGGAATAATGGCCATGTTCTTTCATTTCTCAGCCCTGACCAGACAAACAAAATTTCATGAAAAAAAGAGGGAATAATAATAATTAAACTTCTTTTTTTTTGGATTAATTTACTTTTTACTCATGTAAGATAGGTAGCAAAAGGCGAGCAAGAAGTTACCATCAACCCTTTTCAAAAACAAAATTATTTGCTATTCATCACGGAATGAAGGGAAAGCGTTTTGGAAAAATTTGTGCAAAGCCAAAATCTTTCTTTTATGAGTCCGCCATTTTAGGCACTTTAGAAGCCTCTAAAAAGTGTCACAAAAGCTCTCTTAAGACAGAGATAGGCTTGTTTTAGAACGAGGTCACTTCGACATGCAGAAGGCGATGATTTCCCTGCTTGGAGGTCAGAGGTCACCCTGGCTGGCGTGGGGAGTTTCGTGTAGTATGCGGGACTGCTGTTGCTATGGAAAAATTAGCCAATGAGGGGTCAGCTGTTTTCAAGCATCCAGCTTTTTTGGAGAAAGCGCGCTCTTCTCGCTGTTGCTGGCCACGATGTAACATCTAAAAGAAAAAAACTCAGGTGAGGAGGCCAGCCAGCCCGCCGGGATTTGGCTTGGCCGGAAGTAAGAATGGCGATGCTGCCCTAGCGACAGTTCTCCTGGCATAGGGGACTTAGTCAGCAAAAAATATAATCTTCAAGGATCTTTTCACCGGCAGTGTAACTCCACCGATTCACTCAAATGCAACATGTTAGACGACTGCAGTATTGAGAGGCAGGGGAACAGAGGCCTAAACCGAGTGATTCCTTCATGCCCACCTACTCGTTGAGTAAGCCTGCTGACCCGAATGCTTTCGCCGCTCTGTTCAACGTATAATGGACATGGAGAAACACTTCCAGCGGTATGTTTTGAACCCGAGATCACTGGAGACGTCATGAATGGCCGTCGGTATTTTGGAAGAAGCCAGCCCCTCTCCGAAGGAGACTGACGGTGGTGTTGAAAAAGTCATCAAATCATGCCAAGACCTCCTTCTTAAACCAGGGCTACAGAAAGAGGAGAGGCAGTGTTTTTTCTGTCCTCCTGTATTTAGGAGGCGAACATTTTTTGTGCGTGATGTGAGTCAATGTACTGAAGAGCATTGCTGTGCACAGTCCAAAAGGTAAAGAAACTTTTTGTTTTGGCATTTCAAAAGGAAAAGAAAAATACATCATTTTAGGGTTGCTCTAAAATATTTAACATGTGGGTTTTTGACAGTGGGGCAGTGTGGGAAAAAAGTGTATTGTGACGTATATTCTAAATTAACTTTCCTTTTTAGTTTCTTTCCCTGTGTAAATCTTGAGTTTATTCTCAGTAATTCTTCACTCTTAACGCAATATTTTTTCTCTCAAACGAATACTGTTGGCAACACAATTGAGGTTGAATGAATGTGACGTATGCCTGTTTTGATAAGAACGAGAGATAAAATCGACGACTAAACTGTTGTATAGGGGCGTTGAGAGGGAGCGTTGAAAGAGTGCATTGTATCAAAGCGAGCATTGTAAAGAGAGCGTTGTGTTAAGAGCTGTGTGATGTGTTTAAATATTGATATCGTTCTGTTATGGACGTGCTACAACCTTGAATAAAGCATCTTTTCCGTAAGTTGACTTCTGTTGTTTACATGTTTCGTCTGGCCGTTAAGGTTTCCTTCATTTAGGAACTATTTCTTAGTATATTGATGTGTTAAATTAACGTAGAAGACAAGACTTCTACGTCATAGTATATATAAATATATGCATTCCCCTTAAACAAAATTTTGTTTTGGTTATTTTATATATCATGTAGTTCCTTGGAGAATTTGTATCGTTGAGCATGACGGTGGGGCAGGTCTGGTTTCAGTTGTAATCCCTGCTTGGGTCAGTAAAATTAAAGAAATAAAAATGTAAATGTTTTTCATTTAGGTTGTTTTTTTATATTTTGATGTTCGTGTGTTTTGTAGGAATGAAGCTTCATGTTTCGGTGTTGTGCTTAGTGGGGAAACTCCATGTCATTTTCTAGCAATAAGAAAATTTTAAATTAAGTGGAAAGGCAATGTATCATTTTACATGTGTAAGGAATATCTGAAATCCAAATTGAGTTTTAAGCTATTTGAAAGAGCAACTCCTCAAACCAGTAATTAGTAGTATTATTGAAATTTAACTCTGTGGGCTTGGTAATTTTTAATATTGTATAAATTGCATTTAGTAGTAGTAAGCATAAAGTAAGGGACATGTAACATTTTTTGTCCTACGAGGAAATAGTCATTTTGGAGTTTGGTTAATAATGGGATGAAACTATTTCTGTAATATTTGATAGAAGTGTGGGGGCTGGTGCTAATAGGAGCCAGTGGATTTGAAAATTTGATTTTGCAGAAGGGGAGGATATCAAAGAAGGTATGCAAGCAGACTAGGATTGTCTGAAAGAGAGGCCTTTTCATTACCTGTGTACAGTGAGATTTCTTCGCAAGGGGTATGATTTCTGGAAATAGAAAGTGCTTCGAGAGGTGATAGTGATTTCTGGAAATAGAGAGTGCTTCGGGAGGTGATAAGGATTTCTGAAAATAGAGATATGTGTTTTCTGGAAAGTGAGATTTATGTGGATTATTTCAAGAGATAATGTGAGTTTTCATATAGTTATTCTCTGGGAGCTGTGTGCCTGGAGTGAGAATTTGGGGGGGGGCAAGAGACCTCTTGCAGGAGAGTTTTTCCTTACGTGGACATACTTCGGGTACTGAAAGGGAGCTTATGAGGGTGAATTGGGGGATTCGTCTTCGGCCCCGAGTAAAACCGTTCGCCAGTAAGGAGCAGTTCCTGTCAAGTTGCGTTCGAGTGTTGTCCCTAAAACAATGAGCGAGGAAACAAATTACCAAATTACAGGGTAATGGGTCACACATATTGACTTTCCATTTCGTTGCATAGGCTTGATTGGCTTCACGACCCAATTTCCCGCCTTCAGCCTGATTGATATTTTCTTCGAGACGTAAATTTTATTTTCGAAGAAACGTAAGTCTGATAACTGAGGTGTTTTGCCTACCCGTTACCTCAGTGGCTTACTACATGAGTTCGTAAAATTACTAAAAGCTTAAATGGTGCAAATTTGGAAATTTTAGATTAATTTGTTTATAAATGCAGGTGATGCGTAACATCACAGCCTCTCCTTGACAAATGTCAACCCCGCCTTCTCGTGGTACATCCTGTTCCCACTAAAGGGGCTCTGACGACCGCCAATAGCGGTATAACTATACCATCGGGATTAGAGGAAATGCTATCCCACACTCACCAACCCGCTTGGCCAGCGTGGTGAGTTATGGCCAAACCCCTCCAAAATGACTCCACAACTTAAATCTTGGCCCTCAGTCTCCGGCAGCTAGAATGTACCTGGCCAAGGCAGCGGCCAGTGCGACATGAAAGCAGAGGGTGCTAAGAATCCCCGGAGGACCGGACTAGGCTGCCATCTGATGCTGACCTTGGCTACGTATAACGGACGCTCCCTATCTTCTGATTCAAGGCTTCTTGAATTGGAAGAAGAACTACAAAGGATCAAGTGGTACATCGTCGGGCTAAGTGAGGTAAGGAGAAAAGGAGAAGATCTCATTGAACTGAAAAGTGGACATCTCTTCTACTATCGTGGGACAGATACTGGCAGAACTAGTGGTGTTGGATTTATAATAAACAAGAAACTGAAGGATAAAGTTGTAGAAGTTGAAAGTTCCTCTGACAGAGCTGCACGACTCGTTATCCAACTCTCGAGAAGATACCAGGCGCAGATTATTCAAACTTATGCACCCACCACAAGTCATGCTGAAGAAGAAATTGAAGAATTTTATGAGGAAATTCGTGATCTAAATAATAAAGGTAAGCAGCACTTGAAGATAATTATGGGAGATTTCAATGCAAAAATAGGGCAATGGCAACAGAATGAAACTTCAGTAGGTAAATTCGGTCACGGCAACAGAAACCAGCGTGGAAATACTCTCGTAGAGTTTGCAGAGGCAGAAGGGTTTTTCTATCTTGAACTCCTTTTTCAAGAAAAAGCCACACAGGAAATGGACATGGAGACATCCAAATGGGACGACAAGTGAAATTGATTTTATTATGTGTAACAAAAAATTCGTCACAGAAGACTGCAGTGTGCTAAACAAGTTCAACACAGGCAGTGACCATAGATTGGTTAGATGTAAGATGCACCTCAACACTAAACTCGAACGTAGCAAGCTCATAAGACAAACAAAATGTATTGACATAACCAACCTTAAAAAACACCATAATACCTTCAAATTGGAACTGAAGAACAGATTCTCTGCTTCAGAAGGCCTAACATCGGAAGAAGTGGATATTTCTGAAGTTAACAGAAAAGTAACCAAAGCTCTTATGGAAACAGCAACAAAATTAGCTGGGTCTAAGAACAAATTGCATGTGAACAAATTATCAGGAAAAACCAAAATTTTGATGCAAAGAAGAAGAGAGATGAGGACAACTAAAGAAGATGTGACTTCCAAAGTGGAATATATAGAGCTATGCAAGACAGTACGAAAAAGTATCACTTAAGACGTAAGGAAATTCAACTGTGAACTAGTGAGAAAAGCAATTGAAAACAACCAAAGCCTAAAGATAGCAAAGGGACATCTCAGTAAGGGAAAAAAACAGATTATGGCACTGAGAAAAGAAGATGGTTCTGTAACAAGAAATAGAGGCGAAATTTTGACAAGAGTGAAAGATTTCTACTCCAAATTATATGAAAGGGATGATACATGTACTCCAGGCATCATGAAAGGTACCAGAGTTCTTCCAGTCCTTCCAGCAGAAGTTGCACATGCAATCAAGAACATGAAGCGGGGAAAAGCTCCAGGAGAAGATGGAATTACTGTAGACATCATACAAGAAGCAAGTGGAGAAATCGAAACAGTACTCGCCCAAATTTTCACTCGATGCCTTAATGAAGGGAAAATTCCTGAGGATTGGAACAACGCTACAATGATCTTGCTACATAGAAAAGGTGACATTGAGGATCTCAGGAACTACAGACCTATCAGCCTCCTATCAGTGGTTTATAAAATCTTCACTAAAGTTCTTTCACACCGCTTGAAGGTAACACTGGACATGGCTCAACCGAGAGAACAAGCTGGATTCAGGAGTGGCTACAGCACAATAGATCATATCCACGTACTGAGAGAACTAATTGAAAGAGCGAGGGAATATTAACTTCCATTGTGCATGGCTTTTATCGATTATGAAAAAGCCTTTGATTCGGTGAAACCATCAGCAGTTGCAATGGCTCTGAAATCCTGCGGTATTGAAGATGCATACATTAATATTATTAATAACATCTATGAAAATGCAAGTGCAAAGATTCTGCTATTTGAAAATACAACACACATAAAAATTGGAAAAGGAGTGAGACAAGGTGACACCATATCTCCGAAGCTCTTTAATGCCACATTGGAAAATGTCTTTCAATCACTGAACTGGGAAAACAAAGGCATAAAGATTAATGGAGATTATCTAACCCACCTTCGTTTTGCTGATGACATAGTCATTTTTGCAACTACCCCATCAGAGCTACAGAGTATGATGCAGGAACTTGCTGACAAGAGTAAAGAAGTGGGATTAAAAATGAACTTTCAGAAGACAAAAGTGATGTTCAATGCTTTTACAAGAAATAAAGATTTATCGATTGATGGAGAAAGGCTGGAGATAACAGACATGTACGTTTATCTTGGACAGCAGATATCAAGTGAGGGTCACATTGGTGAAGAAATTAATCGGCGTACAAAACTTGCCTGGAGAGCTTTTGGAAGAAACAGCATAATTTTCAAGAGCAATATGCCATTATGTCTTAAAAGAAAAGTGTTTGATCAATGCATCCTTCCAGTGCTTACGTATGGTGCAGAGACGTGGACCTTAGCTAAAAGAGACATACAAAGGCTGCAGACAACTCAAATAAGCATGGAGAGGTGCATGCTTGGTGTAGCCAGGAGAGATAAGAAGAGGAACACGTGGATCCGAAAAATGACAAGAGTGGAAGACATCATGATCAGAGTTAAATCCCTGAACTGGCAATGGGCTGGACATACTGTGTAACGTATACTCTATATTCACTTTCCTTTTGATTTTACTATCTCTGGTTATTTTATTTTACTATGTAAATTATCTTCCTACTGAACGAAATATTATTTCACCCGCTGAATGAGATCTGGCAATGAGTGTAAGTCATGACGTGGTGGTAGCTAGTATATAGGCGCGTTCATCGAGACTTGTGTGGCGTTGGTTGGTGTGTTGGCGTTGCGAGGTGTTGTTATGAGAGTGTGTGTACAATAATAGGAAAGTTTATTCATTATTATGTACAAGATATATGAGTGCCTTAGTTGACCAAGAGTCTTGGAAATAAACAAGTTTTCAGTAAGTTCAGTCTTTCTCAATTCATAGTTTTTGTCAGACCTCTGTCTGGCTGTTAGGTTTATGACTTTTATTACGTAATATAAATAACCAGCGTTGAGACTTTGTTTAAGTTCGTAATTAACTAGTAACAACACCCTTTTGGGAATTCATTATTTTGAAGCTTAGTGCAAGTATATCATTAGCTAGCTGGTAAGAAGAGAATCATTCATAATAATTAGCTTAGCGGAAAGCAAATAAAGCTAATTCATTATAACTGCCAGAAGAACAGACCATCGATGGACAGCCGAAATTTTAGATTGGATTCCAAGGGACAGGAAAAGACCCAGAAGAAGACCACATGGAAGATGGGTGGATGAAATTCGAAAGTATGCGGGAGTGACATGGAGGAGACTGGCACAAGACAGACCGTTGTGGAGGAAACTTGGGGAGACCTTCGTCCAGCAGTGGATTGATAATGGTTGACAATGATGATGATGATGATGAAATTGCTGGTCAGAATTTGTTGTGTAATTTTAAATTGTTATGAACAGTGGGAGTGCAGATAAGTATGAATTTGGGTCCAGGAGTGTTGAGAGTTAGTGTTTGCCTTTTATTTACATGGTGCGATATTGAGTACTCAGAGCAAGTTTGCATAGTGAAGAATTTGGAATTTTCCAGATGATAGGGGGAAATTTAAGTTTATTTGCCAGCATTTTGGTGTAATGATAACTTCTGAGATAATTGAGTAAGATATTTAGTACAGTATGTTTAGTAGAGTGTTTAGAGTGATTTTGTATCAAGTAATGCTAGAATGTTGAGTATATTTAGTTGTAAGACAAATATTCCTGGGGAGTGTACAACCATTTATTAACGTAACTTTTATTTGTGAATTTTGGTCAGTGGTTGTGATCTATAAAAGTAATGTGTTAATAAATTTGGTTTAAGGGGGTTGTTCGAGAAAGTAAATGAAATCTGTATTGTTCACACTTTGAGCCATAAATTAATAACTGAGAGGAGAGGGAAAAGACACTTCACGTAAACAACACATGATACAAGCTAAAGAGTGTTGTATAATTTGTGAATTTCAATTATGTGATGCATTAGGCCTGCTATGTTAATCTCAAATTTGGGAGTAACTTCTTGTAAAGCAAGATCATTTTGTGAAGTTAAAAAAATCTCACACTTATTTAGTAAATATTTTATTTTTACTTGTGGATGATGTACTGTTTCTTGTGAAGCGATTAAGCTAAAGGTGTCATCTGAATGTTTCTCATACCAGGGGCCAAGGTAAGCAATTGTGGATATCCGCTAAATTGTAGCAGCAAAATGTTGCCGACATTGTGTTGTCTTGACGAGTCTCCGACTCCTTAAAACATTTTGTTGTGTTTCTTGTTATTGTGGTTACGTTTGTGCAATAAATGCAGGCCAAGTGGCCTTTCAAAAACCCCAACCTTGTGCAGTGAAGAATTAGTTGACTCAGTTGAAGTTCATCGCAGGGTCACATGCTAATCCACCTTAGCTTGCCTAAGGCTGGAAACGTCCCTGGAAGTTTGTTTATTTAATTAATGCATTTTGTCCTATCCACTAAAATTGATCATCACAGCCTCCAAACGTTATTACACGTGTACATTGTATACCATCTAATTTTGAGTGCTTACAAATTTGGTACACATGTAAACAATAATTGCTTATTTTACCCTAGCAGGTGTCACAACTCATCGAAAATTCAAACAACGCAAACCTTCAATACTTTTTGGAACTTTCAAACATCAGTGTTGCATTTTATTTATATTTTCATTTATCATGGCCTGAAATAAATTGAATTTACTTTTATTTCGAAATGCATCCACCCATCTCCCAAAATTTAATTTTCACCCTAAATTCAACATTTATCATAATTTTGATATGTGCATAAATTTAAATATTAATTACCCAAATGACCAAAACTTTTCACCATAACACTCGTACCACAACTTGGTGCAAAGTTGCACCATATTGATGAGTTTTGTTTGCACCACAGAATTGTGTACGTTTCCTCAGAAAGTGGTGCAGCTGGTTTAGTATCACTTTTTGGTGCAACCTACCACAAATGTTTTAACAGTGTAGCGTGACGATCCAAACAACGGTAGTCAAGAACAATCAGCAGTTTTAATTACATTTCAAGTTATTCAAACAGAGTCACCCATCCTTTGAAAATTTCCGTTTTCTTTTGCTGTGCTCTTCTATTCCCGAAATGATACTTCCAGTGCTTATGCTATTACCACGACTACGAGAAAATGCGTTTCTGGGAGCGAACAATTACTTCCATTTGCATTGCTCAAATTCAACTGTCATTCTTCATCTGTCCTGTGGTGAACACAAATGGTGACTTAAATATTTTGAAATCGTATTATCGGTATTTATTGAAGAGCGCAAATTCCAAGGACCGGGAGCTTTCTCTTATCGAGCGAAATTAAATACTCACATAGTTCGAGAGGAACGTTAGCAACGTGCATTCACTGAATCTTCTACAATTATCCATCAACAAAAAAAGCGCTCCCCCACGTACCTACGTTGAGTTCATTTTCTCTGTTAAAAATGAATTAATCACTGAA
The DNA here is from genome assembly GCA_039090855.1 of Macrothele yani. Classification (NCBI taxonomy): domain Eukaryota; kingdom Metazoa; phylum Arthropoda; class Arachnida; order Araneae; family Macrothelidae; genus Macrothele; species Macrothele yani. The sequence continues at coordinate 7,241,387 of CM077012.1, forward strand.
TCCTTTTATAGGAAATCTGTGACTATATTAATGACTTCAACAGCGAGGCTAAACGGAAGAAACTCAAGAGCTTAAAATAATTGTAAAAAGGAACATTTAGGAGAGTTATGTCGTTACCCTGAATTCCTTATACAGCTGTGAAACACTGTACATTACACTGGAGAATATCAAACAATTTATTCCTTTCTGAAGTGACAGATTACATTATAATATCTGACGATTTCATTTCGGCGGAGTATATTAATACCCTGCAAAAGTCAAGATCACAGACGATATAATCGCCTTCTTAGAAGACTTTCTTCTTCCTAAAAAAACCGTTTGCCGCCCTGGTGGTGCAGTGGTCTAAGAGATGGCTTATGACCGTTCGTCCGAGAAGGGTCCGGGTTCGAATCCCGGTGAAGCATGGATATTGTGTTTGTCTTACGGCACTGGTGCTCTCCCTTCCCTGGAACCAGTGGGCCTAAATTAGGGACGGGCGACTGCTATAGCCCATTGAGTGGCTCACGGGGTCGTTAAACCTTTGATAAAAAAAACACGTTTTTGTATGAAGAAATTATAATCACAGACAGATAAAGACAGCACGTCTTTGTAAATATGAAACCTGGATCGTTTTCAGGAAAAACACATAAGACATGCATATCTCCTGAAATACACGGTCGTATCAGAATAATATGACACCCCCCCCCGGGAGTCAGAGCGTACCCGCCCAGGCGCGGGTACTCTGTGATTCCCGAGGTCAATGGTCTTTGGGATATGGGGCCCCAAATGCCTTCGACCCCAGATGAGAACGTCGCCTCCGTCGACTGGTAAAGCCCAATCGACGTGCAACAGTGCAGCATTTGACCACGCAAATGATCGTTATGGAACTCAGGTACGTGTTCCAGATAACAGTAGCGCGAACCCTGTTACGCATGGGTTTCAGGAGTCAACGCTGCGTCAAGGCGCCCATGTTAACCCAAGTCCATCGGCAACGACGCCTGCAGTTCTCATGGGACTACCGTCATTGGACAGTGGAAGAGTGAAAAAAGGTTGCCTTTTCCGACCAATCGAGGTTTCTACTCCACAGAAGTGACGGGAAGTGGCGGACACGGCGTCAGCTACACGAGAACCAACATCCGGACATGCTTGTCGGTCAAGTACAGGCCGGCGGTGGCAGTGTGCATGCCTGGGGGATGCTTTTCTGGTATCACCTGGGACCGCTGGTACCACGGGATGGGTTCCTGAATGCCAATGCTTACCTGTCCGTCCTCGCTGACCACATGTATCCCTTCATGTTGGACTTTTACCCTGGAGGTGATGGTGTCTACCAACAGCATAATGCATCGTGCCACATCGCTAAGGGGGTGCATGACTGGTTCCAGGAAAACGACAGCGATGTCTCCGCTCTCCCTTTGCCGGAGAAATCGCCCAACCTCAATATAGAGCTTTTGTGGGACTATTTGGATCTACAGGTTCGACGTGCCGACCCACAACCACGTCATCTCTGGGACCTCAGTGCTCTGCTGCAGTCCGAATGCGCGCGTGTGCCTCGGTCAACCTTCCTGAGCCTCATTGCGTCCATGCCACGCCGTCTCGCCGCTGTCATCCGGAGCGAGGGTGGTTATTTTCATTATTATTAGGTGGTCATACACGTATTATCCTGATACGACTGTGTATTTGCCTTTATTTCGGCCTATTTGACAGTTTTTCAAACTATTAGATCGTTTGGGAAGTAAATGAACCCTAAACTTAATCATAATTTCTGTAAGAGCAAAACAATGATCACAGTATGTGAGGCTAATTATAAGTAGTTCCTCTCGTTGTCAATAATAAGTTCCCATACTGTTGACAATTCACGAACACATTTAAAAGAACCAGTTCATTCCGTCTGCAGAAAATGTCTGACTCTGAGATCTAAAAATAATGCCTATTGTTGTTGCGTGCACCAGATATCTCCATTTTCAAATGAACAAAGTATTTAAATTACAGGGGTTCATATCAGGTGAATACGATGGAAAAGCAGCTCCACCCAACCGCTTTGTTCAATGAACAGTCGAATAACCTTGAGCGATTGTGCGGAATCGTTGCTCGCCGAAGAGTTTGTTCTGAAGCTCACGCTTCTGACAGACATGTTTTTGAAAATAATAGAACTGACTTTTTACTTACAAAGAACGGAATGAGACGATATGTTTGCAGTTCACGACGAAATTCGAGGTTTCAGCAAAAACTTGTGTTGTGGAAGAACATTGAAGACAGCAAGCATGACTGTTATTTGAAACCTTTATCACCGTAAATGAGGTGAGACCTGTTAACGGCATAATCTTCGCCCGTTTGAAAGCTTTAAAAGAAAGATCTGAAGAGGTGAAAAAGTGACAGCAAAATAATTGGATTGTGAAGCAGTTTCAGGGGGACATGACGACTGGGATATCGACAAAGGCTAACGAAGGACTCATCGATCTGCCCGAAGACATCTCATTAAAGCTGAATTTCAACAGCCTAAAAATTGATGCATTTCTACGTCATTTTTTAGGCTTTTTCACATCTTCGTACATCTGTGAATTTGGATTTTCTGCAATGGTAGGAATCAAAGCCAAATTTCGAAACAATCTGCAATTGTCGAGCTCCTTGAGCTTGAAAATGACTAGCGTCGACGTGGACTTTAATGCCGTGAGCAACAAAAACCAAAAACAAGCGTACCCTTCACAAACACCTCATTGTGAGAAATAGATTAGCTTTTTATAACATTATATTCAATAATAAATTTGAAAAGCAGAAGTAAAAGAATAATTAAATTAAAAAATTTGATCAGATTTTTGTAAAATTATATACACTCAGTAGACAAAGCATGAAAGATAGAGGTAATGGGCAGTTGACATGGGCATCCACCCCCAAAGTGGAACACACCCAAACAGAACGCAGGCGATAAATAGGTGGACAGCAGGCAACAGTATATCGCGATCGACGAACAAGAGTAAACGTGGTGATATGAGCGACTTTGATCGTGGTCGCCTTGTCGGCGCAAGACAGATGGGCCATTCTATCCCTCAAGTGGCAAAAACCTTAGGGTTCCCGTGGGCAACCGCATCAAGGGTGTACCGCGAGTCTAACATCAACAGACGTACCACTGCCCAGTGGTTGCCGACAACACACCGTTGATAACCGGGGTTTACGTATACTATCCAGGCTAGTACATACCGACCACTTGGCAACGGCGGAGCAAATCACATCCAGGTCAAATGTCGGAGTTTCCAGCAACGTCGGCCATCAAACGGTTCTGTGCGTACTACATTCCCTGGGCTACGGAATCCGACGACCTACTGTTGTGACACTGTTGCCTGCTTGTCATCAGAAATCACGCCTCGCCTGGGGCCGGGAACATCAAAACTGGACCTCTGCATAGTGGCGCCGCGTCGTGTGGTCAGATGAATCCCGTTTTCTGCTGTACTGAACTGATAGGACGGTGCAGGTGTGGCGTCGACAGCATAAGACCATAGCCCCGTGGCGTCGTGCCAGGTTGGCTCTGTTCAAGGCGGTGGTGTCTCTGTGATGGTTTAGGGAGCCTTCTCATGAGACATATCAGGTCCTTGAATGTGTCTGGAGAGGTCTTTAACCGCTGGGTGCTACCGGCATGCGCTCGTTGATCTCTTACACGCTTTCATGGCCTTCGCGCATCTTGCGGCCAATGGTCTGTTTCAGCAGGGAAATACGCCTCCCCACCGGGCCACAATCACCCATAATTGGCTCGAGAAACACTCATGAGTTTGGAACCATCAAGTGGCCCCCAAGGTCTCCGGATTTAAATCCTGTGGAAGCTCTCTGGGATACAATGGAGCAGAACATCAGGTCCATGGATCCTGGACCGACGTCTCGGACGGAGTTGTGGACAGTGCTGCAACAGGTACTGCTGGCATTACCTCCGGAAACTCTCCGGCATCTGGTGGAGTCGATGCCGCGGTGTGTAGAGGCTGTTATTCGCGCTAGAAGAGAACCAATAAGCAACGTATTAGGTAGGTATCTCTAATGTTTTGTCAATTGAGGCAATAAAAAGAAGCAGTACTTAAATATAATTAAATTTAAAAAATTTCCCTCTTCACACCCATTAAAGCTAGGTTGGTCGCGAAATTTCGATGTTCTAAAAATTGGGTCGCGGTTTTAAAAAGTTTGGAAAGCACTAGCTTAAAATATTGAAGCATGAATACCTGGAATTTAAGTCAACAAATACACTCATCGTCAAAACAATAGTTGCATCCAGAAGGAAGCAACAGACAGGAATGAAACTTGGTGGGTAGATTTGACATCGTGAGACATGCAAATGGTTCACGTATCTCACTCGGCTGTGCATGCGACGCCAGCAAGGAGAGGTCGTAGAGCTGTGCCTATCCGGCTATATAAGGTCGCCCCGTTTTGCGTGCTTGCCATTCTGCCTCGTGCTGTTGTGTTGGTTGCATCCTTTGCAAGTGACGTACGCCTCGGAGAAAAAGTTTGGAAGCAATTCGAATAGTTGGAGGAGTTTCAGAGAGGCCGCATAGTAGGACTCCGGGAAGAGTAATGGTCTTACCGCCATATTGCGCGCCATACCGGTCGTGCGGATATTACTATAGCACACTGTTGGCGGCAGTGGATGGAACAAGGCACGCCGCAGCTGCCACAGGAAGGGTCTAGGAGACTTAGAAGAACCACGGAGAGAGAGAGGGCACCGACGGGATGTCAGACATGCGCGGAGTGGCCCAACATCCACGACTGCGGATATTCAGTGAGCGTTGGTGCCCTCCATGCATCGTCTGATTAGTGCCAGCGCCATTGGCAGACGGCCGCACTATGTAGGACTACACGCTCGCAGATCGTTGCGACGACTGCCCTTAACACCATTGCATCGTCGCCAAAAACTGCAATGGTGTCGTGCCAGACTGTCAAGGAGCCACTCCGAATGGAAACGGGTGATCTTCAGTGACGAATCCCGCTTTTGTCATGGAGGAGACTATCACCGAATCCGTGTGTAGAGGCACCGTGATCAGCGCCAGGATGAACGGTTTGTTGTCGACCGTTACACATCCAGAAAGCCTGGTGTCATGGTGTGGGGTGCAATTGCTTACGATGCCAGATCCCCTTTGGTGTTTCTTATAGGCACTTTGACAGCCCAACATTACGTTAATGAAGTCCTGCAATCAGTGGCCCTACCTTTTCTGAACGCTCACTCCGGTGCGATTTTCCAACACGACAACGCTCGTCTCCATACTGCTGCTGTCTCGAGAGCTTGCCACCAAGGCACTGACACTCTGCCATGGCCAGCTGCATCGCCAGGCCTAACGCCGGTTGAAAATGTGTGGGATGCTATTGGACGAGCTATCTACACTTCATTCCTCCCGCACAATCTGCAGGAACTGCGTGAGAAGATTCAAGCTGCATGGGATGGCTTATCGCAGGACACCATTAGGAACCTGTACAACTCCATGCCGAGACGTTTTGCATGCTGTGTGTGCAAACATGGCTACCCGACGCCATACTGAGAGACACTACTTATAGACGTGTAGCTCAATAAATATTTCCCATATCAGTCTCAATATTTAATCATTTATTGTTACTGGTAACCTTTACCTTCCTCCAGAATAGCACATCCTGTGGGTGCTACTATTTTTTTGACGATGAGTGTAGATAACAGGAGCATGCAGATATACCAAAACCTAGTGAAACAGAAAACGTGTAGTGAATATTCTATGTGGAATTTAAACGAAAAATCAGTGCACAAATAAAACGTGCAAGGAATTTGTAAAGTTCTGAAAAAAGTTGGCATGCACAAGAAAACATGTACGGAATTCTCACACTTGAAGCTTAGAGAAAAGCTAGGATATGAGGGGAAATGTGCAAGGAATGTGACAAGTAACAACAAAGCGGAAAGTTAGAATACAAATGCAGCAAAGAGATTAAATACAATTACATATAATGAAAAACAAAACAAACTGGAAAGTTAAAGAGTAATAAGATGATCCAAATGAAGCAGGAAGTGCCTCAAAGAAGCTCAATTCAATCCCAGTGCCAGAATCGATGAGAACAACACAAAAGCTTCAGTAATCGCCCAGAGCTAGTCGGAGAGGCAAACAAGTGGGTAATTACTGATTCAGCTCTGTGCCACGAAGCTAAAGACAGATCTCTCAGAAGGTAGAAATCATCTATGCAATGAAAGGGATGAAATTACGTGGATAACTACTTACTGAAAGGATGAGAGAGAATCACATAACTAATGCACACCTCCGTGCTGCAACCCTTTGATATGGATGCAAATGTTTCGGTGATAATAGCGTAATATCAACCTGAAATGCTAAAAATGTATTACTAAGAAACGGGATAATTTTTTTATTTCTTTTTCTGCCAGTTTGTTTTTTTCTAATTTACTAGTTAGTTTTTGGTTTTTTTTTTTCGTCGTTTCATTCTGCTACTCTTTAGCTCCCGCGGAACTTGGATATATGGTTAGGAGGGCCAGCTGCTCCTCAGATTTCGTCCAAGAAAGGAAAAGATATCTCTTAGTTTTTCTGTTAAGTGTTCTTCACACCTAATTTTTCACTTAATAGCGGGTCAAGAGATATGAAATAGAACATAGTTCTTTTGCTAAGCAGTGAGTCCTGCACCTCTTTGTACCAATGAACGGGTCTAGCTCAAGGAACCTGAACAAGATTTCCCTGCCCTTTTTGTCCAAAAGACAGAATCCAAAATTAGTATGACCAAGATGCTCATACTAACAGGAATCGAGAAAAATCATCTCAGGAATTTCCAGGAATCTTTTCTCGACAGTTTTCGTTTCATAGACGGGGCCTGGAGTTAGTATGACGCAACTTCTATTTCACAGTTTCCACGCTAAACTCTGTTTTGTAATGGTATTCACAAAAGTGCAACAGAATTGTTAAATTTCCCCTTCCATTATTTATTCGAAAGCGTCTTCTGCGCGAGACTGAGTTACTGACCAGTGGTCTAGGCCAAACATTGATACAGCCCCAGGAGGGATTCATGAAAAACTTATTCGTACTCATTTCTACACTCACAATATAAAGGTATACCCGATATCTGAATTTCGTAGATACTGCCATTTCAGGTATGGGGAGAAGGCCAGGGAAAAAAACGCATAAACTGTTGGCGCAGTAATTCTTCTGATAAATACAAAACTATTCATCAAAAAGAAATTCTTTTCTGAGAACGTTTTCGCAGCTAAATTCCTAACGACAATTCTGTATTGCTATCCAGAACTTGTGGATGAGCAAATATTGCGAATCACGTTTGTTATTGTGAACCCCCTGGCCAGACTTATCGATCGGCAGCGCATAAGTTGGGGAATTCGTCGGCTCTTCTAAATAAACAAGAGTCAGACGGAATAAGACCCCGCTTATTCGGGATGCGAACTAAGTCGATCGTGATAAATGTTACATTCAACAGATAAGTGGAATTCGCCACTGATTTCTTCGTAATGAAAAGCCCCTACAGTAAGGAATCCGGCTTGAAATGCTTTTCAAAGTTATTACATAAATTGTACACGGTTTATATGTTCTCCACTTTGGCACTCTAGAACGACTGAATGTGAAAAAAAACACGTAAATAAGCACTTCGTCCCATAACTTATCTCCTTCTCACACCACGAAACGTGGTGCCGCAAACGCTAAATTTAGAAACATAGGCTTCATTCAGACTGAGATACATTGTTAAATGTCGTTGGATATTCCAGCGATTGAAGTGGCTAGCTCTCATTTGGTCATTAGGCAGCTAGAAATACGTTCCAACAAAAGTTAATGGGATCAGCAGTAAATGCATTTGCGCACGAATAATCTGACATTCCGAAGTGCAGACAATTTGAAAGAAACACTACAAACAGAGCGCTCTTTGGCCAAACATGGCCCTTGCGTCATAAAGATCAACCAACCAACACCACAATGAGACCCCCACACACACACACACACACGCACACGCGCACACACACACCGAAGAGCCAAAACATTAGGACCACAAGTCTAATACGTATGATGTTGGTCCTCCACATGCCTCCAGACCGCTCTTAACCAGCAAAGGCAAAAGGCATAGACGCTACAAGATTTCTAAAGGTATCTTGTGGTAAATGGTACTTACACATTACCAGCAGATCCTTTAACTCTTGTAAATTACATGGTTGAGCTGCCACAGACCGAATTTTCTGTTCCAACATAAACCACAGATGCTTCATTGGATTCTTGTCTGGGGAATTTAAAGACCAAGGCAATACCTGGAAGTCTCCTTCATGTTGTGCGAGCCATTCTTGAAGAATCCGAGCTGTGTGACATGGCGCATTATCCTTCTGTAAGAAGGCACTACTAGAAGGGAATACCGTTGCTATGAAATGACGTGCCTGATCTGCAGTGATGTTTAGGTAGGTGGTAGATGTCCCAGTTTTCTTCACACGAATGACTGGAAACCGGAGTTTTCCAGCAGAACATTACCCAAAGCATTACCCTTTCTCAACTGATTTGTTTTTCTCCCACGGTGTATCCTGGTGCCAACATTTCCCTAGTTAAATGGCGCACAGTACCCAGCCGTCTACATGGTTCAACAGGAAACGAGATTCATCGGACCAGACGATCTTCTTCCAATCATTCAAGGTCCTGTGTTGACGCTAGCGTGCCCATTGTAGTCACTTTCGACAGTGAACCACGTTTAGCATGAGCGCTGGGAGCTGACTGCGTCTACGCAGCCTGGTATCATTCAAATTACCAGCGAATTGTGCCAAGGCTATCCCTTCTGTTGGCTCGCACCACACGGGATAGCCTTCGCTCACCGCGAGCATCGACGAACCATGGTCGGCCTACACCTTGCCGGTGGTTCCTGGATTTTCCCACGTCGGACCACTTTTTGAAGGTACTAACCACGGCTGACCGTAAGCACCCTATATAAGCCTTAAGTATCGGAAATGCTCTGACTCATTCGTCTGGCCATTGCAATTTGACCTTTGTCAAACTCGCTTAGGACCACTGCCGTTCCCATCTGAAGAACAAGAATAACATTCCAATAAATAGGAACTGTACACCAATTATACTCAAAATAGTATAACTATACTAATAATCCGAAATTTCTTGGCGTAGAATAGAAATAAAACTTTCCAAGCGTTCGCACATCAATCAGATGGCTTTTTCAAGGACGGTAGACAGCTAACTGCAAACTGGGCAATAGAACGTTTCAAAAATTTGAACGCGGTGACTTGACTAGACAATAAATGCATAGGCCCCCTCTTTTCAATGAGGCAGGTGTTTATTCCATTCCACTACAATATCCGGACGGCTCCAGGCGATACTACATCAGAATGACTAAACGTTCGTTTGCAATTAGAATCGGCGAACATAAAAGGGATACAAGAGATGGAAAACTAACCACTGCCCTATCAAGAGAAGTCAAGTACGCTGACCCTATATGGAGGGATGTAAAGAAATTAGCTTCATGCTCCATGCCCAAATCTACTGACATTCGCGAAACCTTGGAAATCTTGACCAGCTGCGATTCTTGCAATGATAGTCGCTCTGGAGTTGCGACGTATTTGGAATTAATTCTTAAAATAATGCTGCGTTTTCTACCATAGTACCTCGTGCCCAGTCGACGTGACTTCGTTTCTTCGAATCATCCCGTTTGCGCCTATTCCTTTATTGTCTAGTAAAGTCACCGCGTTCAAACTTTTTGAAACGTTCTGCTGTCCAGTTTGCAGTTAGCTGTCTACCTTCCTTGAAAAAGCCATCTGGTTGATGTGCGAAAGCTTGGAAAGTTTTATTTCTATTCTACTCCGAGAAATTCGGATTATTAGTATAGTTATACTATTTTGAGAAGAATAACACTCATTAACAGAGCTCAGCATCAGGTGTTATTTATACCGTTTCATGACATTCACAGGCGCCGTCGTTTACCTATAGTTGCTTCGATTTGCATAAAGACGACCTGGTCATAATATTTTGGCTCTTCGGTTTATACATGTTCCGAGTGGTTATGAAATAAGTATCCCTGTTCTCTCAGGTCTCTAGAAAAGATAGAAATGGAGATATCACGACGAAACTTGGTAAGTAGCATATTGAGGACATGGAAAAACAACCTACTGGGAACAAAATTAGTTATAATAGCGCCGCTAGGTAAACAACGGCACTGCACACGTAAGGACAGACACGTGGTCAATTTTCTGGTTATTGACCACACAAACGTTTCAAAATCAACTCAGTATGCTGACCATCACAAGAGATCACTTGTTATGCACAGCAGAAGCATCACTGCTGAAATCCAAGAAATTCCAGTCGTTCAGATGGAAAGTTTCGTATGCAAATGTTTACATGCAAATTTGGCATGCTACGTCTGGCAGCATAAAAGCGGCAATGATCAGGCTGCAGGACTCCTCGCCTCTAGACTCCTCATTGGTAAAGAGTCCAAGCGAGATGTTTTCAGTCCCAATTCATACGGATCCTTCTGTGCGCTGCGGCGAGTGGGATACAGATTATTAACCTTCTTGCATACAGACCTCTCGCGTGGAGTCTTCTGTAAACTTTGTCTTGATACCGCGGTTCCCATAGTAGGCGATAGCTCCTGAGAGTCTCCTGGCTGTCGACTCCCTATGGAGGCGGGCTGTTAGAGACAAATCTTGACTTGTTGAGAGTCTCCTGGCTGTCGACTCCCTATGGAGGCGGGCTGTTACCGGATATCTTGACTTGTTGTGGTTCGTGGAAGTCTTTGTCCTGGCTTTCTGGTTTCCTGGAACTGTTTCCGGAGATTGCCTCGACACGTTCAAACATCTTGCTACCTCATCTTGCGATTTCCTTGCTTTCAATCAAACAATCGCTCCCCATCGTAAGGAGTCTTCTAACCGATAGTGTGGAGCCATTCTTCCACTAACAGTCTAACTCAATTTTCGATTGCCGCTCCCCGTTCAGAACTTTTATCAAGGACACAGAGGTCATGTGCCTGCCAGCTTGATGACGTACGGTCGTCATTCGCATATTTCTATAGAAGCTAGAACAATATTGCTTGCGTATGTCGACTTATCGGTTTACCTAACACATATCTCTGATTTTTTTACAATCGGTCGTCTCGTTTTGGACATATTCTCGAATTTGTATTTATCACGTTTATTTTGGACACCTGTTTAATTTGCTACTTCCCTGTATTCATCATAGAAAAGCCGGATGGTGAGAGACCTTATACAAAACCATAGTTGCAGACGTACAATGAAAACACGAGGGAAAGTATCCTTTCCGTCATTCTCAGTTCCGCAAATAAGCAATATTTAACCTCAGATCTGTTAGCAGAGTTTGCCAAAGGAAGCGTTACCTCAAAATCTTTGAAAATCGATATCTGAGGTTGCACCAACTGTTAAAGATTTTATCGCACAAGACTCTCTTTGATCGGCAGGTGTCCCAATTATCGTTTTAGTCATTATTGACGGTTGTCACTAAATTAAGTCTTTTCTCTAACGATCCAAAAGAACAACCTTATCTCGATCAGTAAGATATACAGAAAACTGACACTAGCAACGTTCATTTATCAATAAGTCTTTCTACTTCGACACGCCGTCCCACTTAATACAAGAAGCTTGCAATTGAAGGTGAGTTAAACTTCATCCTAACAACCTTATTTGACGTATTTTCTGTCAAGAAAAGTTTAAAGTGATTAATTTGAAAAGATGCCATACGCAGCTCTCCGCAGGATAGAAAATGTCAATAATCAAATGTGAAGTATTCCCGAAATTTTCTTAAAGCTCAACTATAATATCTTGTGCTAAGGTTTTTCTCCTTATGAGAAATGCTATTCACGATATCTTTTTGATGTGTTTTCTAACCTAAACAGACGCAAACGGATTATGCGGACTAATTAGTGGTGAGCTGGAGATGATGGCAATTTGTGACTCAATTGGCTAGGATTATAATAATGTTGCTCCTGAAAGCTTGGCAAAGTGCCAGCGAAAAACAAATAAGGGACTAGTATTAATTGCAGTGCATAATTAATTATTCAAATCATGTCGGGAATCAAAGTTGAATGGTCTGCTCAAGTTAATAATGCAGCGCATTGTTAAACGTCGGACTGAAGTCTTATGTCAGTAATGTAGCATATCAGTCAGTAATGAAGTATATAGAACACAAGTTAATCGCACGATGAATACTGGAAAACAGGCCAGTCAAACCAAACGCGTAGGGTAAAGTGCTAATATGAGAAATGAAATTGATCGTACGATGAATAATCAAACAACTGTACAGAAGATAAATGAACAGTGAGCTAATAGTAGAACATTTGGTAATAAATCCTAGAACCGAAGTTAATTGTTCAGTAAATACGCAATGCAAGAATTGAAGCCAATTGTGAAGTTCATAAGAGAATATAGAGATCGAAGCTAATCTTGACGTTTGCAATATTGTATTGAAGCTAACTGTGAAGATCGTAAAGCAGAGAGAAGAACAGAAGCAAGCGATTTAGTGGAAGATACTGACAAGAGACCTTCACGATTTTGTGAATTCGATCGGTGAAAATACATAGCACCAATCGATAGCGCACCTTAAGGAACTGTGACGTACTACAGAGGTGAAAACGTGTGTCAAGACGACAAATATGCAGGGAGATATTCTGTCCGCGTAGCTCAGTTGGGAGAGCGACTTACTCTGGAGTGAGGGAACACGGACAAACTTGTGTTTTCACAGAACCTCTAAAGAAACAACATTTTTCGGCGGACCGCTGATGAGACGAAAGCTACAGATGTTCAAAATTGCACCTATCATGTACAGTAAGGATGATTGTGTGTTTCAGAGAAAAATGGAAGGAACAGTGAGCACATTTTAGGAACTGTAGCACAGTCTCTGCAGTTCGTGTTGACTGCAGCGCTTCCAGGGGCTAAAAAAGACAAATCAAAAGAAAAATTTCGTCGAACTTTAAACTCATTTATCTCCATCCCTATGTACGGTCCACCAATAAAAATCCTTGTTTTCTGCGTTTCTTTAGGTGCTTAAACCAATGATGATAAGCATTTTCCGTTATCGAATTCACAAAATCATAAAAGGTACCTTGTGAGTATGAAGTGAAAAAGCTCATATGTAAGACGTCTGGCGGATGTGGGAAAAGCTCGAGCTGTATTTTAAGATCACTGTAGATGTAAACGTTTCTTATATCATCAGTAGTTTTAACTTGGCAAAGTATCTTTATTTGAGAAGCGAACATTTGATTTTCAGGGAACAGCTTGGTGAATGTAATAAAGCAATATAATAACTGAAACTGAGTGACTAAGCGCAGGGCAGGGATTAAAGCCAATTATTCAATGTATTGAGCGCGCGCACACACACACACACACACACACACAAAATGGGAAGTGAAGTGCATCTGAAGCTTGCTATTAAGAATACTAAGAGAAGCTAATAAAACAATTATGAGGTATGAGGTCACACACTTGACCAATGCGTCATTTAGGTATGGAGCACAGATGGAAACGGGTCACGGATCAGCGGGTCAATGGGTCGACAATTTCTTGTGAATCAAACGGGTCGGGTCAAGGTGTTCCTGACCCGAGTTTGACCCGGTTTTATTTTTTAAAAGAAAAATGCATACTGGGGAATTTGGTGCTCCATACTGGTGCCAGCGGAATGAAAAATGATTTTTCACACAAAACGAATTCCATCACTTTCTTAAAACAAAGATTTCCACAGACCAACGGTACAGCGCAGACGCTAGACTCACCGATACCATATCGTAAAACGATACTTCCTTTGCTTTTGTTTTCAGTGCGATTGTCCGGAGCAAGATACAAGCAAACGCCTGTCGCCTGATTCTCTGGTTATTCACTTTCTTACACCTCGCGTGTCACATTGTAAGACAGAGTTACTTTTCACATTGCATCTTTTGCATTGAGCATTTAGAGGTTGTCGTTTGACGTGCTAACATCCCATTCCATTGCATGTCATGTCGGAATTAATGCCTCATTTGTTAATATGGATGAATTTAATATCCAAGAGATTGGAAAGGCGTCGAGGCCAACAAGTACGTGCTTGTTGAAAACAAAAAGGGAAAAGAGTGCATGGTGGAAGTTGTTTCGCCTCATTAAAAAACCAGAATTTGTTTCACAGCAACACCAATTTTCACACGCTTGTCATGAGTTGAAAGTTTCTAAACTCTGAATGTTGATTTCATGAGTGTTCCTTCCCTCTGAGGGGCAATGGATGAAATCCACATATTGGGAACTTTCAACCAATCAGAAGCCCGTGAAAACTGGTGTTGCTCTGAAACATATTCTGAAGCTTGATATGTTATAGAAAACGGAGAAACCTGAAATTAATCGTACAACAAGTTACTTAATTCAAAACTTGTGACTGTAACACCATCAAAATTAAGTGGAGCAGCCTTAGCATCACTTCGGAGGGACTTTTTGAACGCCCTGTGTGGTGTGTGTGTGTGTGTGTGTGTACATACATATGTAAGCACACCTGACAAAACATTAGTCACCCCTGTCACAACTTACCTAAAAACGGGTGACGGTGCCTCTTGCCTTGATAACAGCATGAATCCGGTGTGGTAGAGACCACGAGGTTGTAGATGTATTAAACATCGATTTGCAGCCACTCGTGGGTCATTTGGTCCCGAAACTCCGCCAGAATACGTGGGTGCCTATTCCGGCGTTTCACCTTCTGTTCCAAATGATCCCACAGATTTTCAATAGGGTTTAAATCTGGGGAATTGGTGGGCCAATCCAGGTGAAACAGTCTTGCTGATTGTTCGTCGTACCACTCAGACACGGTTTTAGCCCTATGCACACGGCAGTTGCTTTGGAAGATAGCAGTAGCAATGTGATGCTGCTCCTGGAGATGTAGGGCAAAGGGTAACACTTCATCATTCAGAACGCCGAGGTACGCATGCTTGTTCAATTCATTGTCACTGCAACGAGAGGGCCTATTTCGTGGTACGAAAAATATCCCCAAAACATCACAGAACCCCCTCCAGCTTACAAAACAGCACCTTCGACACAATCAGGATTAAAGGCTTCATTGGGCATGTGATGGACTCGTCGCCTCCCATCATTGGAATACAAACAAAAACGAGGCTCATCACAATAAATTACTCGTTTCTAATCCTACACATTCAAGTTTTGCTGCCTCTGAGCCCATTGCTAACGTGTGACTTTGTGACTTGCTTTTAAAAGGAACCTCTTGCGTGACACTCTGCTCCACATGTCCATCACATGCGGTTCTCGTTGCAATGTCCTTTCGGATTGATTGGAGTGGACTTTCATTGACTCTTCGGAGCAATTGATGCCTGGTTTGAAACCTATTTACAGTTACCAGGCGGGAAACATGGAGGCGGTTCCTGTTGGGGAGAATTGCTTTCCGGCAACGGTTGCATCGCTGATTTTCAGTTTACTGCGAACTGTTTGTAGACCCGCTGAACAGTACGCTTTGGCACACCAACAAATTAGGCGACTTTATTCACTTTGTGTCCGTGGGCATGGCCAAACACGATGGTTCCTTTTTGTCACTCAGTAACGTCTGTTTTACGACATATATTGCAGACTAAATTCAAACAACACACACGTTGGTCTTCACCACTGCACGAGACAGAAATGATCCTGTAGACCACGTCAGTGTTATTTATCTCCCAACAATGCTATCACGGCGCCCTCTGTGCAACCAGTAACTACCTACTGCCATTTCTGTTAGGGTACTCCCCTTCGGTGCTAATGACAGTTTGCCAACGGTGAGGTAGGTCCTGGATGCCGCGTAGTACGCCATCTTTGTAGTACTCGGGTCACGTCCAAAGACAGTTCGTCCAGCGATTCGTAACGATGTCACGGAGCCGATTTCTTAACCCTGGAAAAAGATCATCGGATGGGCTGAGATCAGGGTTGTGTACCAAATTTTTAAACAATAGTTACCTTTCTTCCACTTTCAGGTGTATCTACTCGTCTGACGCAAACAACGCAAACAATACAATAGCAACTTTTGGGAGTTTCCAAATTCAGTGGTTGCATTTTATTTTTCCGATTTATATTTCATGGCCTTAATCAAAATTTCAGTTTTGTTTCGAAATGCATCCACCCATCTCCCGAATTCAAATTTTCTATAATTTACTTAGAAATTGAAATATTAGCATAAACTCATCTTTTTTTATATACCCCAAATCTTCTATATAACAGTTGTATGGTGGGTTGGATAAGGTTTCCCAGCCATATTTCGACAAAAATCCCGTACCGACGCTGCACCATGACATGATGCGTTGTTATGCAGCAAGATCGCTCCCGCTTCCAACAAGTTGGGGCGATTTTGAGGAATTTTCGGTCTCAACTCTCTCCTCAGAAAGAAATTGTACTTCAATCAAGAATTCCTTCCTCACAAACTTCTTGCAAGGCAGTGTGGATCTGTGTCGGAGTTTTTCCCCACAGAGTTTCTATTTTCACGTACGAGGGCTGGTCTAACGCCGTGACTCGACCTGAGGAGCTGCGTGCTTTCATTTCCAAACCCTCTTACGTCCACACAGCAAATGATAGCGCGTTGTTGGGACACCACTACGTTGCTCAGAGTCTGACCTTGACATAACGCAATCATTTTCCCAATTGAATCATCCGCTTCCGTTTAGGTTGACTTGAGCAGAACTTTCCTTATGACCTTCGTATTCCCCACACGAGCACATTGCCGTACTAGCCTGTGTTGTTGACACCTGACATGATGACTTCATGTTGCTAAATAATTCGGATCCTGCTATGCTAAAGGAACCATGATTCATCCGTCCAGGCGACCTTTTTCCATTCCTCAGCTGCTCAGTGTCGATGCTTTCGCATCCAATAGAAGCGCTCTTTCCTGATCTGTGCTAAAAACATCGGTACTGGACATGGTCGTTGGCTATGTTGCAACCCATTCGCGACATGTTCCCATACGTGATGCGTTCGGGGATGACCCTTGGCACACGAATGTTAAATTCGGCAGTGATTTGCAGGATTTCAAAAAATTGGCCCCCAGAAAAAGGCGCAAAATATGTGAAAAACTTTTATCGTGCTCCTATTCAACCGATACAAAAAGAATTAATTCAATATTACTTCCAGAAAGTGCGATGTATATATGAATGGACAGAGTGATAACGTAAGCATGGCGTTTTTGATACCCGCACGTACGACCAAAGATTCTTGAAACTAACAGAACTCCGCATCAACGTCGAATGTAAATAAATATATAATAATATGAATTCCCTCAGCACACCACACTTGGACGAACTTAGAACTCCTGAGAGCTTATGACCTAATTTCATTTCTCTCCACATTCGTAACCAGAGAGGCAAGGAGTGAGATATCATTGCCTCAATGAAGAAAGTGGAAGCATCCGTCTTCCACACAGTGGAATTATCCAATTTGTCCACTGCACAATGAATCTCCACCCATCCACTGATATAGGAAATTATGGTCTTATGACGCTAATAAAGACTCCTGCTCTCAGTTCTAAACAGGACAGAAGTAATAATTCTACCGTTAAAAATGCAATCGCTTTTCAGGGTAACTAGGGATTGTAATCAATAAGACGTACAATACTAAAGGAGACTGGAATTCAAAATTACATTTGGTTTATCAGAGAAAACACATTACATACGAGGCAATATGCGCTTAGGAACACAATGTGTTTTTCTATGAGAGATGTCGGATTCTGCTTACATAGTTTCCAATTAATACTCGTTGATATATTTTCCTTTGTTTTTTTTTTTTTTTTTTTTTTTGGCTAATTATTTGCATCTAACACTTCGGAATTGATTGGCAAATCAAAGTAAGTCTTATTCTTTACGTAATTACATGTTGCTACATATTACGGTTATTATGTTACTTAAATTAAATAATTATTCCAAAACTTAAACCCAAACATTTTGTGTTACAGAAGGCATTCCGCTAGAAAAACGCCCTGACTAAAAATCTATAAGTTCATTTCAACTAGAGAAAACGAAACAGCGAGCTACTGGTTTATTAACATGAATATATCACTTTGTATCTGATCATAAAATTTGTACTCGATAAGTCCTTAAAATGTTTAATGAGTACCAACGTGTAACACCATTCTTTAACCTGCGCCTTTATGAACATCATTAGCAAACACTTCCCATTTTCACCTGCAGTGTTGGCATTTATTTCTCGCGTGTGCCAGTCGTTGTATAGTTTATCTTGCAAAGCCCTACTTATCACTTAACTTGAGTCACTTGGTGATAATATCTAATCAGGTTAATTTGCTGTACAAATGAACGAATTAACGACTTCAGAACACACGCAATCGCAGGCCCTCGGCGATGAAATTACATTAGTAACCTGACGATACTGCTGCTTCGTGTCTTTTGTCAGAAATTGCGACGAAGAAAAATCGAATTCTCGACGACAAAAGCGCAGAATATCACCTATGTTATGTAATTTGGATGATATTCTCAGATATATGTTTGTTACACGATAAGAAAGAACATTAATTCATTTTAGGCTGTTGGCTTTGGAAGGGAGAAGGACCACAAGATTCTGTGAACTTTTAATAAAAGCCAGGGGAAAAAGACTGAAATTAAAATGACAACATTTATTCCAATTTTATTACGTCTTGCAGTTGTTCTTGTAGACATCCTAGAGTAGTTTATGCACAAAGCGAAAACAATTAGGGCAATCTGATAGCATTTCTTACTCTTTTTCTTGCATTGATTGTCAATGTCTTTTTGCTACTTCACCGCAAGCAGGCAGCTTCCTATATATTTTACGAATAGGCGTGTAATCAGAGGGGGCAGGGGCTGAGCCCCTTAACAAATCTGTAGTTTTTTTGTTTGTTTTTTTTTTTGTCTTCGGAAAAAAATTCCTGCTATAAAAATGAAATAAAAGTTGCCAACTCTGTTTTAAACAAAGATTCAAATTAACTGCAAAATTGTTTCAACAGTCGTGCCCATGATTAAAAAGTTAGTAAAATCATGCAATGCATTGATTATGATACGCTTTCCACCATACCAGAAATCATTACTCAAATTATTACTCAAGTTATGAGGATAATGGCAGTAGAATAAATCTCGCTCCTATGCCCTGACCTTTGACCCCATTTCGATGATATTCAACAGAACCGATTAAGTATACTTCCAGATCAACATGATCAAGTTTCGTCGCAATCGAAGCATTTTTACGTAAGTTATCATGCATAAGGCCAATTGAATGGATCCCGCTCCTATGTCCTGACCATTGACCCCATTTCACCCATTTTCAATAGGGTTCATCCCCAAGTGATCCCCTACCACATACTAAAATTTCATCGAAATCGAGCTATTTTTACGCGAGTTATCCTGCGGACAGACGGACAAAGCTGGAGCATATACGCTTTTCTACGCTTTCCAACCGTAGGTTGAAGAAGCGTATTAAAGATATAGTCACGTTCGTTTCAAGCTCTGTGTTTGTGCCAGGTTTTGAAAGTGTATAGTACGTGTTGTTCCTGTTTCTTGTGTTCCCCTTCAAGAAGGTCTGTACTTTCTTTTAGTTCGGCTCCCAGGTCGGTGAGTAGCATATTTTGTTTGCATTCAGAGTTTTATTATTTTCGATCAAGCTGATCGATCCTTGTTAGCCCTCGCCATTAACAATGGCGGGCACTGATACGGATGAAGTCCACGCTCACATTAGTGATGCTCATTCAACCTCCTCCTCCTCCTCACTCTCAGGAGACCAATCAGCATTTATGCACGTCAGAGACGTCATACGCGTACAAGATGTGGCGCGCGACTCCTCTGCAAAGGCTCAAGCTGGTATCCCTGCCCAGGAGAGTGAAGTGACCTTGACGCACGTACCTGGTTCATTTGACGAAGCCATGGATGTGACCGATAGCACGGTTGCGTTGCCTTCCACTGACTCAACTCAGTTTACCAAGCCGCTACCAGCAATCAGCACTGTGTCGCATGCCAACTCTACTTCTCTCACTTATTCCAAAGTGACCTCCGGAGCAAGAGTTTCTTCCAAGTTTATTGCTCCGGTTTTTCCTGACTCTTACGTCAGTGTTGAGGGCAGTTCTGCCACCATCGATATTCCAAAGGACTCCCCAGCCGTAAAACAATTTTTCTCCCCAATGGATTTCCGTGTCTGTTTTGATGCTTTACCAGACACGAAGCTCAAGGAATATAGTATTGCCCTAAAGAAGATGCTTCGTACAGGAGCTCATATCACTCAAAGATACGGGCCGTATTAGTGTATTTTGCCCGTAAAGAATATGCAGACCTTGTGATGACTGATGGCTTATCCATCAAGGATGTGCATCTTCTGGCTGAACCTGTGGCTCAGCGACCTATCCAGGTCACTTTCCACCCAGTCCCGCCTGAAGTCTCAGATGTCGCTCTATGCACTTTACTCAGCAAATTTGGCCGAGTGGTTGGACCAATAATGACCCTTTCAGCGGCGCCCAGAGACCCGGATGACAAATCCATTGCAGGGTTTCGTCGAAGTGCCCGTGTCATCTTTCCGTCGGACGATCATCTGCTTGCGTGTTCGAAGATCCTAATCGTACGGTGTGGCCAGTAACGTCAGAGAATCGACGCCATTACCTCTTTACACTGCACGCTTTGCCATGGCAAAAACCATCTACGCGTGCTCTGCCCACATCAAGTTCCACCGACTCAGACTGGCGCTCCATTAGGTACTGTTCCTACCTCGAAGCGTAACACACCATCTGCTTCAGCACAACAGGTCTCTGAGCCAAGATATGATTAAAAAAGTTCGCTTACAGACGTTGGTCGACGCGAAGCTCCCACGGCCGCTTCCTCCTTTTCACCAGAGGACTTTCCTACAATTGCCTT
This sequence comes from Macrothele yani, assembly GCA_039090855.1. Lineage (NCBI taxonomy): Eukaryota > Metazoa > Arthropoda > Arachnida > Araneae > Macrothelidae > Macrothele > Macrothele yani. Next base: position 7,262,138 of record CM077012.1, read on the forward strand.
CTCACTCCCGCAACGTTGTCGCTCCACCACTAAGTCCCTTTCAGGGGGTTTACAACCAGCTATTACCACTGGAACCTCCGAAACAGCTGATGTGGAGTCCGTTGGTCCAGAGACGCAGGGTAAGGATGAGACGACCGAGCCTCCACTGAAAAGCCGCGGCTCTGGCCACAGCAGGCGAGTAGCGAAGAAGCAAAGCTCTACTTCACCTCGTTCAACCTCCCTCTCCAGCAGTTCTCGACATACCTCGCCAGCCGAAGTCTCCTTCCCCACGGTCGAAGAGTTCGCTGCATCTCTCCAGGCAGCCAATACACCTCCCGTACCACTCTCATACATTGATCCTCATACATACTTAACGAATACGACCAGCTACGCAATAGCACGTGCCTTAGCAATCAAGAATCCTTCGCTTCGCCAACTTGTGCCGGAGCAGATCTTCAATGTGTCACATGTCTGCCGTCAGAATGTATCCACCCATCCGTGGGCACAAATTTTCTATAATCGTCTAAAGTTTTTCCTCCAGCTCTGAAAGATCTTCAGCTAGAGGCAAGGAACCCCACAATTCAAGATCGTGTCACTTAATTGCAGGGGATTCGCTTCCCCCCTCAACAACTCTCTGGCATATGAAGACCTCAACCCGTTAGGGGCTGACATTCTCCTCCTTCAAGAGACAAACTGCAAACCAACTACCGTCTATTCTCGTTGGCGCCAGTGGAACTTTGTGTTTCATCACGCCTATGGACTAACATCTCATAGCGGCCTTGCCATAGCAATAGTCATACTCTCAATTCTAGTGTCACATCACACTCTGTGCGAAATATTTGTCGAGATCTCTTACAGCATGTATCTTTTACCATAGTGATTTCCAGATACCATTTATTCAATATCTATATTCCATGCACTACAACTCATCTATCGATTCTCTTCACACGTCTTCGCAGAGCACTGGATCGTATCCCACCGTCACACTATGTTCTCATTGGTGGTGATTATAACTGGACCCTGAATCCTCTTCTGGATAGGTCTTTTACCAATAGAGAGCGCCGCCATGCCCTGGCGAACCTGCTACAGACAGTTGTCACCAACAACGCTCTTCATGATGTACATCGGCATATTCATCCATGGTAGACTAATTACACTTGACGCTCCTCTCATGCGCAAAATCCTTTCTTAGCCCGCCTTGACAGGTTTTATGCCTCCAGTACTCTACTTCCAGCCGTGACAGAACCGAGTGCGCATCCCACGGCCTCATCTGACCACTGCGCCATTGCCATCATAGTCCATGCTGAACCATTTAAACCCAGGATAATACGCCCGTGGACATTTGATGATGCACTTCTCTCGGACCCGGCATTCTGCTCTTCGGTACGGTCATTCCTGAATGACAGACGGCCGCAACTTCAATCTGCTCTCTGCGGATTACATTCTTGGATGGAGATCAAGCAACAGCTCGTTCTGCATGTCCGAAACTACTCATTCCAATCAAAGACACTCCACAACATGCGCCTAGACTATGTTCGTTCAATGCTATCCATGCTCAGTCTCAGTGATCCTCTCTTCTCCTCCTTTCAAGAAGAGCTCCGATCTATTCTCACTCCTCTGGCGCAACAAGCTGTCCGCCGACTTCGCTTGCAACATCTGACGCCGGATGCTCACAACTATGAGTTCTTGACGTCGGTGGAAAATACCCGACGAGCTTCGACTATACTTCATCATCTACGTCTTTCTTCTGGGGAAGTATCAGATGAACCGATTGCGCTTTGTTCCCATGTCCGTCAGTACTTTTCCACGAAGTTCTGTGAACCTCCTCAACCATCCTCTGCAGCAATCAATGGATTCTGTCCTTACTAATGTACCTCAGGTTACCCCCCCATCTCGCTTCTTTTCCCCCACACCCTCTGAACTAAACACTACATTCTCTTCTTTGAATTCTAGTGCCGCTCCGTGTCCGGACGGCCAAACCTTTTGCTTTTATCAAACTTTTCTACCTCTTCTTCTTCCGTTTCTCCTATCCGCTTTCTCTGCTGCCTTTACCCATTCTCCTCTCCCGAGGAGATTCACAGCTGCATACGTTGTCCTTTTCCCCAAGAAAGGTGATCTCCTTGACTTGGTGAACTGGCGGCCAATTTCCCTACTGAATCTCGACTACAAACTTTATGCCAAGCTTCTTTCACGGCGACTAAATTACATCCTCACTCATATCCTCTCCCCTAACCAGACTTACACAGTTCCCGGCCGTACCCTATCTCGCAACATCCATCTCCTGACTGACCTAATTCACCTTGCGCGCTCCCGCTCTGAACCCCTCGCCCTCCTCTCTCTAGAACAGTCCGCCTTTGATAACATCCCCCACACTTCTCTCCACCACACTTCTCCGCTTTGGATTTCACCTCCGTTTATTTATCCCCTCACCTCCCTCTACCAGGACGCTAATTTACAAGCCAAGTTGCCCACCTTTCTTACAGCACCGATCCTCTTCCGCCGTGGAGTGAGGCAAGGCTGCCCACTCTCCGGTAAATTTTTCGCCATAGCCTTAGAACCTTTTCTCCGCTTTGTTCAACGCTCCTTTCAAGCCACCCTGCCTCCACTCATTTCCCGCACGAGACACCATACCACCACTTCCGTGGCGTATGCAGACTACGTTACCTTCTGTATACGTCTGGATTCACAGTTCTCTTTGCTCCAAATCCTTTTCGCCGATTACGCCTCCTGCTCTGGAGCTGCGATTAATACAACCAAAAGCACAGGCCTGTGGTGCGGCTCATGGGTTGACCGCTTGGATTCCCCATGGGGAGCGCACTGGGCTTCAGCCTCTCAACGTTTCCTTGGCGTACATCTTGGCGTCCCAGGTGAAGCCTCCAGCACAACTTGGAATACCATCCAGCCACGTCTACATCGGTCAACTGCGTTTTGGCGAAAAGCGCAGTTCTGCACTTCATATTTTTAACGTGCACGTCTATAATGAATTAGCTTTGTTTCTTTTTGCTAAGCTAATTATTATGAATGAATAATGCTCTAAGCTTCAAAATAATGAATTCCCAAAAGGGTGTTGTTACTCGTTAATTATGAACTTAAACAAAGTCTCAACGCTGGTTATTTATACACTGCTGGACAATTGCTAAGGACGGATCATAAACGGCTATATAGCGCATAAAAAAGTAAGTGTGGTTGGATGCCAAGTGAAATAAAATAATGTCAGAATGCCAGGACATTACAAGAAAGACAATTTATTGTGCTCTGAAATCCAGAAGGCTTTGGAACGTGTTCAAGGGACAAACAGGCCATTTTGTGCAGAATACATAAACGTGAAAAAAATGCAATTACCGTCCGCAGGCGTTCCGGCGTAAGATGTCAATACGGGATATGGCCACCATGGAGGGCGATGCAAGATTCCACACGTCGTGTCATGCTTTGCACAACATTATCAAGCAGCTGTTCGGGTAATTTATCCCATTCCTCTGTCAGTGCACTGATGAGGGTGTCCTTGTTTATTGGAGGGCATTGGCGACCAGCAAGACTCCTCCCCAAAGCATCCCACACATTTTCAATGGGATTCAGATCTGGAGAACGTGCTGGCCATACGAGGCATTGAATATCCTCACTCTCATGACACTCCTGGACAGCGACTGTTCGATGACATGTTGCGTTGTCGTCCATGAAAATGAATCTATCACCCGACAGCACCACGGAACATGCGAACATGAATTAGCAGAACATCATTAATGTATCGTTGGCCAGTCATAGTCCCAGTTGGAAGCACATAGAGGGACGTACGGCCATTGATCATGATGCCAGCCCATACCATGACACTACATGTCGGATATCGGTCCCTTTCCTGTATGTTTGCTGGACAATATGCAGTACCACTATCACGCCAGATCAGTTGTCGTCGACAATCAGACGATAGACTGTATCTACTCTCATCTGAGAAGAGGACAGCAGACCAGTCGTTATCAGTCCAATTGCGATGTTGATGGCACCATTGCAAACGGGCGGTACGGTGACGTCTGGACAATGGGATGCACACAACAGGACGGCGGGCGTATAGTCCTCCTTCATGCAAACGTCTAGCGACAGTTTTTCGGGAGATCCGCTTGCCAGTAGCAGCCATAAACTGATTTGCTACCTCACTAGCTGTGCTGCGCCGGTGTCTTTTTGTTGATAGCACTATGTACCGATCTTCTGCAGGTGTCGTACTGCGAACACGACCTCCCCCGTGACGTTTGCTACACTCTCCATTTGTTTGAAATGATTTCCAAAGCCTTGAAAAAACACTGTGGCTGACGTCGAACTCCCTGGCAACATCTGTTATTTTTCGCCCTTCTTCAATCTTGCCAATAATACGGCCACGCGTAAAATCATCTAGGTGATGTCGGGAAGACATACTGAAAATCGCAAGTTCGTCAATTGATTCTTTCCCTTTCAACTTTGCGTTTGAGCAACAACGGTCAATATGCGTCAAATCCTTTATATCTCTTATCAGCGCTATGACGTCACGAACAAGTTCGGCAATCCAAAATTTGCATACGCACAACACGTCTTACTGTATCCCGCACTTATGCTAATTTCCATATTTTCCTGCCTTCCATTTTATGGTTGCTATCGTTGCTATTGTCATCCGTCCTTAGCAATTGTCCGGCAGTGTATTAAGTAATCAAAGTCATAAACCTAACAGCCAGACAGAGGTCTGACAAAACTAAGAATTGAGAAAGACTGAACTTACTGACAAACTTGTTTATTTCCAAAGACTCTTGGTCAACTAAGGCACTCATATATCTTGTACATAATAATGCATAAACTTTCCTCTTATAGTACACACACTCTCATAACAACACCTCGCAACGCCAACACATCAACCTCAACAACTCAACACAACTCAACACCCCTCCTCTCTCGATGAACGCGCCTATATACTAGCTACCATCACGTCATGACTTACACTCATTGCCAGATCTCATTCAGCGGGTGAAATAATATTTCGTTCAGTAGGAAGATAATTTACATAGTAAAATAAAATAACCAGAGATAGTAAAATCAAAAGGAAAGTGAATATAGAGTATACGTTACACGTCTTACGCAAACCTATCTTCTCTCCATGTGGACACATTCCTGGCTTGCTACTAAATCCCCACTTCTTCGACTCAATGATATCACTCGCTGCTTCACCTCAGTTATCTGGACCGGACACCACTGGCTCAGTGCCCCCAAGCTCAGCCTTCCTCCTGACCAAGGTGGCATTGGCCTAATTGATACACGATTGTACTATCAAGCTCTCCGGATTACTTCGTTCCTCCGTCTTCATACTTCACCTGTTGCCGATGCCGTTACCGCAAGGAATGTCATCACCTGTTCGAGCAACACTAATTTCACTTTCTCTTCCTTCATTCTAATGTACCTCCGAACTACCACTCGCTCTGGCCTTCCTCCTGCTTTACGGGAAGCTCTTACCTTTCTCCGCTCTCTCCCGCTCACTCGATCCCTATCCGATTCCACCACTGAAATCCTTGCCGAACTCCTGTTCTTCTTCTCTCTTCTTCACCCCCCAATCTTCTTCTTTCACCCTCCACTCGCTGTGTCTATGACTCCCTACTCTCTACTCTCTACCATCATTGCTAAATTCCCTCATCTCGCAACACCACCGGCCTAATCTTGTTCCTTCCGCCTCCCTTCCCCTTCCTTTCTTTCTTTCTTTCTTTCTTTCTTTCTTTCTTTCTTTCTTTCTTTCAGTCGGCAGATCCACACTTTCACTCTCCTCTCTTTCAACCTCAGTTCTCTATCGGTTCCTTTTAAAATCCCACTCTCCTTCTCCCCTCCACATCCCTGATGTCTCCCAATCCTCTCTCACCGCTGTCTGGTCTTCCGCCCTTTCTGCTCTTTCAGCTCCTCTTGAAATAAACACTCATTGACTTTTTCTCCACCGCCGTCTTCCCGTTTCATCCATCCTCCACCGCATGACCATTCTTGACTCACTTCTTTGCCCCTTCTGTGCTCAAGTAGCTGATGTCTCTCACGTTTATCTACATTGTGTCATCCTTCTTCCCCTACTCCATCTTGCATTTTCCATAGCTCAACGTTCAGCCACAACTGATCTTCCTTTCGATGCCTATAAGACACTACTCCTGCAGGTCTCTCCGCCAGTCAAGCTTCCACCCGTCTGCTCATATATTTTCATCCTGGTGAAACACGTCATCTACGTATTTGTCAGCGCTGCCGAGATATCTCATCTCCTCATACCATCCACCAAGCTTCTGTGGTACTGCTATGCCACTTTCGGGAGAGTCTCCTCTCAAGACTTCGTCTAGAGAACCTTGTGGCCGTTGCCCAACAGAGAGAGCAACATTTCTGTTCAACCTGGTCTCCGGCCGCCTCCTGGTTCGCTGGCATGCCAGCGACGTTGCAACTGACTGTCGGCAGTTCATAACCTCGATTCTCCTAGCTCTGTTGAACTTCAGTTCAACGTGCATGCTCACCATTGGTTTTTGGAATCAAACTTCAACATAAAGCTTATATCTTCTAACAAATGTAAATATAATATGCACCATGCTGTACAAATGTATAGTCTTACTTGTCTTCCCTATGATTGTCATAATTTCTCCCAGTACTAAGACAACCTAATTCTGTTTACCTTAGGTTTCACATTGTCTACTTTGTCATCTACAATTCTCCTTTTGCACAGTGCTTCATTATTATATATATGTTATTGTCAGCACTATAATATACTTATGCTACGAGACGAAATGTTCCGACAGTCTCTTTTATTTACGTTTTCCAACCGTAGGTTGAAGAAACGTATATGTTCCAGCTTTGTCCGTCTGTCTGTCCGCACGATAACTCGCGTAAAAATGGTTCGATTTCGATGAAATTCTAGTATGTGGTAGGGGACCACCTGGGGACGAACCCTATTGAAAATGGGTGAAGTGGGGTCAAAGGTCAAGACATAGGAGCGGGATCCAATGCCATTGCCCTTATGTGTCATAACTTGCGTAAACATGGTTCGATTTCGATGAAATTTTAGTATGTGGCAGGGGACCACCTGGGGACGAACTCTATCGAAAATGGGTGAAGTGGGGTCAAAGGTCAGGACATATGTGCGGGATCCAATGCCATTGCCCTTATGCGTCATAACGTCCGTAAATATGGTTCGATTTCGATGAAATTTTACTATGTCGTAGGGGACCACCTGGAATGAAACCTATTGAAAATGGACGAAATGGGGTCAAAGGTCAGGACATAGGATCGGGATCCACTCCATCGCCCTTATCCCATACTACACTGGCGGAAAGTGAAAAAGAACACCAAGAAGGAATTGGCGGACGATCATGAAATTTACTTATGTTAATGGGGTCGAGTTTACGTAGGTGTGATGTTAATTTCGGGACCAACCGGTGAGAGGTTACGCCACAGCACGGCATAATATGCAAATTATCGTCGGTGGTATTTAAAGAGTACGGCGAAGTGAATGCAATCAGTCGTCGGCGTACGGACATGTGCAAAGACCCTGAAGAAGCTGCAATGCCTGGCATGGAAGACGTGTACAATTTCAGCAGTTATCGGACTTTGAGCAAGGTCATCTAGTCAGACTGCGCGAGGCCGGGTGGTCGTATCGTCGTATTGCGGAGCGAATTGGACGGGGAGTATCGGTGGTGGTACAATGGTGGCGTAGATGGTCCGAGGAACATTCCCACACGAGAAGACGTGGAACCGGGAGTCACAGACGGACTGATGAGCGGACCGATCGACGCATAAGAAGAGCGGCGTTGTCAAGCAGAACATCGACTGCGACGCAAATCCGAGCTGCCGTTGCACCTGAAGTGACGGTGCGAACAATCCGCAACCGTCTACTGGATGCAGGACTACGTGCACGTGTGCCTCTGGCATGTATACCTCTGACTCCAGCCCACCGTCAGGAACGGCTGCAGTGGTGTCACCAACGTCTGCACTGGAGAACGCAATGGAGATCTGTCGTGTTCAGCGATGAAAGCCGATTCTGCTTGGAAGCCTCCGATGGCCGTATGCGTGTTCGCAGACGCACAGGGGAGCGTCTCCACCCTTCTTGCATCCGCCAGCGACACACAGGGCCTACACCTGGTCTCCTGGTGTGGGGAGCGATCAGCTATCACTCCCGTACACAACTAGTGTTTGTACCGGGTACGTTAAACAGCACCTCCTACATCAACAACATCATTCAGCCCGTTGTTGTGCCATTTGTAAGGTCGGTCCATCGTGGTGTTTTCCAGCAAGATAGCGCACGCCCACACACGGCACGTGCAACGCAACATGCACTTCAGGGTGTGAGACAACTTCCATGGCCTGCACGTTCACCGGATTTGTCCCCCATTGAGCACGTGTGGAATTTTATGGGACAACGACTTATCCGGTCTCCATGGCCAGCCACGACCATCCCCGATTTACGCGTCCAGGTTGAGGATGCTTGGAACTCAATACCAAAACACATCAATGCCTCACCGGGATTCGAACCCGGAAACCCTTTCAGACGAATGATCAGGGCCCATCGCTTAGACAACTGCGCCACCGGGGAGGCGATATTAATAATTCAGCTTATATCTCAGTTGTATTAGGAGAATATATTTCAATAATATAAATATATAAAATCAGCTTCAATTTTCTTCTGGTTTTTTTTTCTATTTGACTGGGGATTTTTTTCTTTCTTTTGACGTATAACTACGTCTTTCTCCGCGCTGGGTAGGGGGTAAACATCGACAGCACGGATGCAACGAAAACATGTCACACTTTGAACGCTTATATATTAGAAACTAATAATCTTAGAATAATAAATAATACATTATTAGGTAGTTTATAGAGTCCCATTTATAACAAACAAGTTTCAACCCTTCACCCCTTCGATAAAGTAGCGTTAGAAAATTTAGCTAAATTTCGCGTGATTTTGTTTCGCCGCATACCGTTTTAAGGTGGATAACTAGTGAATAGATAATGATAGCGATGACCTCAACCCTTAATTCCGTAGCTGACGGTTAGGACTAACGGACGTATGTGATAAACCGAAATAAAGTGGATTCAAAATTTATTTATTTTTTAGATAAAGAAAAATTGGTGACGAAAATTTAGAAATGCCCCGAAAATCCAGGGAAAATTACTATAAGAACCGACGAAAGTTGAAGAAACAACTAGAGTAGAAATAGAGGAATCCGAAAAGGCCCGCTAAGTCTTCAGAATTGAACGTAAAACGCATTTTATACAAAAATTACATCACTGGGAAAAGTATTCATGCAGGCAGCCCGAAAAATAAAAACTATCAACAAATAGGTACACAATGCTAAAAAGACCGGCGTAACAATAAAACCGTGCTGTTAAGCGTGCATAACGTAAAAACAACATGTGAGCAACAACGACACGACATGAATCTACAGAATGGAGAAAAGCGATGAAGACACAGTGAGCACATGTAGAAAGGAATACAGCAGTATCCGACGATGTGCTGTAAGCTGACGGCAGGAACGAAGAAGCATGCACCAATAAGGAACAGTTAAGCCACAGATAAAGAACGGAGCAAGTAAACGGTATCTGGTCAGAGTCGGCGAGAGGCAATGTAGCAGCAGGAAGTAATGGACGAAACACTCACGCGATGCAGGCTACGAAAAAAGATAACGAAAATGCAATGCGGGAACCAATGAAGATCGACGAACACACTGAAGATAAAAGACACACGGGAGAGGTCGGACGCACGGCAGGCACAGCTGGAGAAAGAACGACGAAAGCACGAAGCATCGTGGTTACGAATAGATATACTACAGGAACGAGACTTAACTCAGGCACGGGAAAAACCAGAGCACACAAGCAGGCAAAGATGCGAACAAGCGACGAGGTAGTGGCAGTAGGCTGAAAAGGAAACACGTCCGAGGCAGGCGATGAGGAAGTGGCAATAACACACATGGGGATCCAAAACAGATCGACGAACACACTTTTGACAAACGGCACACGGGAAAGGCGGAACACAGGGCTTACACAGATGGAAAAAAACTCAGTGAAGGTACGAAGTAGAGCGTTGACAAGTATATGTAAGCTGACAAGAAACTCAGAGGCAGAACACAGTCAGGGGGAAAAACCGGGCAAACCAGCAGGCAGGTGCGCACACGCGAGACAGTATGACGGCAGTAGACAGAGTAGAACACACACTATTGATGTAGGTGAGGAAGAAGGCAGTAAAACACACATGGCTGAGTTCTAAATCAGACCGACAAACACACGCTGTGGGTGGAAGACGCACATTTGAGGCCAACAGGAGACAGGGTGAAAAGAACGACATGCTGGAAGACTTCAAGCAGAAAAGCAATTAAGGTTCCAAACACATGACAATGAACAAGACACTTGAGGAAAAACCATGAAGAAAGCTGCTACCTTGCGGAACACAGAACAATAAATGACGCGAAACAACGCGTCGACAGATCACTGGAGTCGGACTACACCAGGAACAAAACAGCTGAGAGGAACCCACGAAGCGAACTACAACTGTACCGAACGCAGAAACAATAAAAATAAGCGAAACAATCTGGTGACAAAAACGCTATGGACTGACTAGTCTAACAACAAAAATATAACTGAAAAACAAGGAAAGAACACACAGACATAAACATTAAAAGAGACACAGAACAAAAGTGTGCGTAACAACGTACCGACAGAAAACAGGAGGCTGACTGTACCAGGAATAAAACAGCTGGGAAGGAAACACAAAGCGAACTGCAACTGTACAGAACACAGAAACGATGAAAAACAAAACAATTCGTTGACAAAACGTTGTAGGCTAGCATGGCAAGAACATAAAATTAAAAATTAAAAACAAGGAAAGAACACATTTATGCACTCAGGTTAGGTTGCAGGTGGGTGTCCAATTAATCCGAGAGAATGTTGAGGACATACCTCAATCGACCTGTGTCGCCTCAGGTGGTAACTGGAAATTGAGAAGAAGTTCATCGAGTAATGTCAACCAATGAATCATTTCTGAGAGATGAGGCATACTTTCACGTACGCACGGGGGTGAAAGGATACGGCTGTCCATCGAATGTTGGTAGAGATTAAGCAGTTCGTCATAAGAAATGGGGTAACGGGCACAGTGCTATCAAGGATAAGGGTGGTAAGTTCCCATGGAGAGAAGAAACAGAGTCCAGCTCAGAAGAAGTTGAGAGAGCGTCACTTTGAGCAGCCGTGTCCATCTCTTCATTTTGGGAATTAGACAGAACAGCATATTGCTTCGACGTGGTAAGGGGTGTGGAATAGCAGTCTGGATGTGGAGATGAAAAAGCGGCTATGTGCGGAAGATGCAAAGTTGGGGGGCGAACCCGTGCCGTTTTAGTGGAGGAGGTGGTTGAGAGAGGACGTTTGCTAGAGGAAAGGGGAGGCTTAGACTCCTCCGTAGACTGTAGAGGCGAGAATGAAGCATCATGTTGAGAGACAGGCAATGGGTCGGCTGCAACCAGAGACAGGGGTGAACCCAGTCACTCTGGCGGTAAAGTACTGAACTGAAGGGGTTGAACAGGAGCATCAACATTTTCAGGCTGGGCAAACGACGTCAACGGCAAACTGGTGACTGAAGCGATAGATCCGGGGTCTGATGAAACTGAGGGATGATGAAACTAGGTGGATTGAAGAACAGCACTGGTAGGAGGTCGGGAAGCAAAAGACACATGAGCACATTCAGAGGCAAGGTGGCTTTCTGCCTTGCACCTGAAACATTAAATGCCTGCGAATAAGTTGAAAAGAAAAGTGCGGCTGTCGGAGGCAAATTCTGTCGTTTCCGGGAGGTTCAGTATGGCTTGCTCGGATGGAAAAACAACCCGGTGCTAGCGGCGTCCTCCTTGAATAAAACCATAAGGGGAGTCCCGAGCTGCAGCAGGTAGATATTTGGTTTCACCAACTACACGACCAAAGCTTGAATAAGCAGGTGGTCTGGTATAGCTGAAGGAACAAGAGAGAGTGTGACAGTTATTGGACGTTGAGCTAACGGAGTTGGCTGGATATGAAACGCACCAATATCAATTCCGGCGTGTATTATTTTATCAGCAGCAGCTTTATGTGTGAGATGTACAACGACACGCCTCATGCAGATAACAGACACTAAACTCTCTTTGGGAACAACTTTGCACACAGCATCTAGGTAAACGGGGAGGGGGTCACGCAAAGACGGGAAATACACACTTAATAGAAGGGTAAAACAGAACTCCTTACCTTCTGGGGAGTCGTCGGCAATTTTGATCTTAAGCACTTTATGAATCCGAGGGATTTCAGGTGAGGCAGAAGCAATAGACTCTGTTGAGGAAGAACGAAGCACACTAGTAAACGAAGGAGGTGGTGGGCCCATGGTGCCAGCCCTGACTCCTGAGTCAAGTGGTTGAAGACGAAGCACATTCATAGGCGATGAACCAGCTGAAGACGTAGCACACACATTCGAAGAAATAACAGACACTGAAGCAGAAGACATTGACATGGAAGAAGAAACAGCAGCAGTAGAACTTGACACATGAACATTGGGAGCAGAGATCTCGGCCGCTTTCCAACAAACACAACACTAGGTGTCGCAACGTGCAACACCCAACAATTCAAAAAAATGTTACACAATACGAAGACACTCGCACTACTTGTGAGAAATAACTGAAGAAACACTCCACCGACGAAGTTGCAAAATCCAAAAGTAGGCACGAGCCCTAAGCCTTAGTCAGGAACTCTAAAAAACGTGACCGCTCCTGCTAAGTCATCAACCGAAATGTAGAGAGCGTCAAACACCCGGGCGCCAGGATGCGTTTCTCCCGAATTCGGCTCTAGAGCCACAACCTTCCACTTCAACTGCATAAATAGAGCCTGAACAACAAGAACATATGGAGATTGATGGCATCGATCCAAATTTTCAAGCCGCCACGGTGGCGCAGTGGTCTAAGTGATGGCTTCTGATCATTCGTCCAAAGGGGTCCGGGTTCAAATCCCGGAGAGGCATGGATGTTGTGTTTGTCTTACGGCACTGGCTCTCTCACTTCTCTGGAACCACTGGCCCTAAATTAGGGACTGGCGACTGCTTATAGCCCATTGAGTTGCTCACGGTGGTCGTTAAACCTATATTTTTTTTTTTTTGATTGGAGGTTTAACGACCACCGTGAGCAACTCAATGGGCTATAAGCAGTCGCCCGTCCCTAATTTAAGGTCACTGGTTCCAGGGAAGGGAGAGAACCAGTGCCGTAAGACAAACACAACATCCATGCCTCACCGGGATTCGAACCCGTACCCCGTTCGGACGAATGATCAGAGGCCATCGCTTAGACCACTGCGCCACCGGGGCGGCAAACCTATAATAAAAAAAAATCAAATTTTCACACCGAGTATGGAATACCAATGTACATCGCCAGTCTTCACAGCTTCGCTGGACAATGAATGTATTACGTCTCAAACCTTTACACCGCCGATGCATTCTGAATCTTGACAAGAACGAGAGCAACAACAAGAAGAGTACATTAATCCCGAGACGTATCGCCAAATTTATAACAAGGCAACTAAGGAATTTGAAAAATTGTTTAAAAAGAACGATTTCTTCAGAAACAATTTTAGTAATAACTACTGACAACGATGATACTGCGCCTTCTTCTAACATTAATTTATAATCCGCATAAGTTACTGTGAATTGTATAAAGTATAAGTTGCTTTTAAGTAAATAAAGTAAAACATTTCTTTCGTTTTATTTGCTAAAAAATCTGAAAAAAATCAAAGGGGCACAGTAGCAACTGTGCCCGCAAACTACAACGTAGGGATATGTCAACTGTCCTCCGATGAATACTTTAAGGACGTCGTAGAACTAGTGAGATAGTGCCATGAAATAGTGACAGTTGACGTAGTTCTGCGTTGTATATTGTGGCAAAGTTGCTACTGTGCCCCTTTGATTTTTTCTATTTTTTTTTTGTAGAAAGGTTTTTAAGAATCAAAATTTTCCCTACTCTTACCACCAACACACAAGTTGGTTCCTTTTTTTTTTCGGTATCTGATTTCTACAGTCTGAGCGCAGAAGCCATTTCAGATCTGCTTGAATTTGGTCCCCGTTGCTTTCAGCTGGTCATGAGCTTGCCTAATATGAGCTGGTATCATTCGAAGTTGCATCAGCATTTGTCCTACATCCTGAATTTTTTTATCCATCAGAGGCTCGAACTTCTGGCTGATAGTTCAACTTGGATGAAGCATGGGTGTTGTTCATAGTAGGACCAAAACATTGTGACCCCTTCCTCTATCTGACGTTTCGATCTATTCCGGCGCGGCCGTGCACACGTATAAAGATTAAATGTCCATATCCTATGTCCTGACCTTTGACCCCATTTCGTCTATTTTCAATAGGTTTCATTCTGTGACACATGCAGTGCCAGTCGCAGCTGAAACCGTGGTTGTAATGGTTGAGGGTTGAAATTTGTCCGCCTTGCAAAAGATCATGATCATCGGATACAGAACAAAAGGCAGCAGTACCCGGGAAAAGGCGAATTTTGTTGGCTCTTCACATATCCCACCTGTCTGCACACAGTTACCAATTTGTATACTAAAACAAAGTAAATTTCTCCGTCATTTTTGTCCACGCCGGGGCTCGAACCCGGGTCCCCTCATTCTGGAATAAGTCGCTCTACCAATTGAGCTACGCGGACGTTCGTTGTTGCTGATATCTGCCTTTATGTCGTGTGCTGCAGGCATGTCACATCTCCCCCCTTTCCGAAAGAGAGCCGGGGGCATTGCCCATGGGTCAGCCGTAACCATGAATCGTTGCAGGCAGCCATCTTCTGTAGAACGTGCACATGAGAACTCCCAGTCAATCTAGTGTGTGGAATGCAACATCACACACTTTTATTTTCTGAAGCGTTGGAGAAGGGATTCTCTTATTTTTCCTATCTCGCGGTGTGGAAAGAGCATCACACCATTGCAAGATTTTGAATGGCCGGGTCATCCGGAAAGTTCGGGCGCCATTATAACGAAGTAAATTTCTCCGTCATTTTTGTCCACGCCGAGGCTCGAACCCGAGTCCCCTCATTCCGGAATAAGTCGCTCTACCAATTGAGCTACGCGAACGTCCGTTTTTGCTGGTATCTGCCTTTATGTCTTGTGCGTCCTGCAGAGGGCAGGCACGTCACAATACCGATACACCGACTCCCTCCGGGTGGGGCAATTTTAGTGTCCAGCAGTGTATTTGAAAAAGATTTAAAAGGATGCTGAAAGTGCATTAGTTCAAAAATGTACTAAAAATTACTAAAACATAATTTCTGGACAAGGGGAAAAGAACAGGAAAAGTCTTACTTTTCGTGGATAACTTCATTGTCTAGTTTACAGATGAGTCACGTGTATTCTGTTTCTCTCGCGCACTCTTTAGTTTAAGGTTTCTCCTTCAAACCGCACGTACTTAAATTATCACTCTTATGTGAGCTGCTGCTAGCCACCAAAAAGCTTGCCTGGGGTAAACCAGAAGTGCAGTGCGGCTAATATACTTTCGGAAGGAGGAGGAGGAGTTAACGACTACCGTGAGCACCTCAACGGGGTATTGCGGTCGCCCGTTCCTAATTCAGGGTCACTAGTTCCAGGGAAGGAACAGAGAGCCAAAGCCGTAAGACAAACACGTTATCCATGCCTTATCCCGGATTCGAACCCCGACCATAGTTAGAAGACTTGAAATCGACATTTCAATAACACTAAACTACAGAGCAAATGCAGAGCCTTCTCTGAGGGTATTTTTTTTTGATTGAAGGTTTAACGACCACCGTGAGCAACTCAATGGGCTTATAAATAGTAGCCCGTCCCTAATTTAGGGCCACTAGTTCCAGGGAAGGGAGAGAGCCAGTGCCGTAAGACAAACACAACATCCATGTCTCACGGGATTCGAACCCGGACCCCTTACGGACGAATAATCAGAGGATATCGCTTAGACCACTGCGCAACCGGGGCGGCGGGCCAGAACTTTCCTGTGCGGTTAACGCTGAAGACAGAGTAAACCGCTCGTTCCTTTCAGTCTTTTTGGCGCACATTTCTTCACGCTTAGCACGCTTCTGTTGACATCTCTCGTTGTCGCATGCTCCCGACGCAACATATCACGTTCTCAAATTCTGTTCATGTTTATTTTAAAAAATTTCTATTCTTTATTCCTCTTGTCTTGCCTAACCACGAACAAGTCTGAAGAAGGCACCCGTTGGTGTTGAAAGCTTACGCTTTATTCATAATACTTATACGTCAATAAACAGATATTTTATTTCCTTTGCATACTGAAGATTTATCAATTGATGGGGAAAAGCTGGAGATAACCAATTCCTACATTTACCTTGGACGGCAGATATCAAGCGATGGTCAAATTGATGAGGAAATGAATTGGCGTATAAAACTTGGTTGGAGAGTTTTTTGGGAGAAACAGAAAAGTTTTTAAGAGCAATACGCCATTATGTCTTGAAAGAAAAGTGTTTAATCGATGCATGCTTCCAGTGCTTACGTACGCAGCAGAGACGTGGACCTTAACTAATAAAAAAAGACATACAAAGGCTGCAGACAACTAAAAGAAGCATGGAGAGATGCATGCTTGGTGTAATCAGGCGAGATAAGAAGAGGAACTCGTGGTTCAGGAAAATGACATCATGATCAGAGTAAAATCCCTGAAATGGCAATGGGCTGGGCATATTGTCAGAAGGACGGACCACCGATGGACAACCGAAATTTTTGACTGGATTCCAAGGGACATGAAAAGACCCAGAAGAAGACTACGTGGGAGATGGGTGGATGGAGACTTGCCCAGGACAGTCCATTGTGGAAGAAACTTGAGAAGACCTTCATCCAGCAGTGGATTGATAATGATTGACAATGATTATGATGTATTCAAGTTTATAGCTCAAAGCAGATTTGTCCGGGTCAGGGCCAGGTCGGGTCCAATTTATGACAGCGGGGTCCGGGTTCAAAATTTTTGAGCTGTTTCCAACTCTGGCAACAACCACTTCCATTTCTTTCAAAGTTATGAATTTATGAGTTGTTAATACTGCTTTTAAGATACAGAAGTGTAATAAATTCTGCTTCTTTAAAGTGCCACAATGATTAATATTCTTCTATAGTTGTTTTTTTTCATTCTGCAGTTGTTCGGCATATGTTTAATAAAACAAATCGTCCTCAAAAGCAAAATATCCAAAAGTTCCCTTTTTTAATACTTCCTCGTGTCGGAATATTTCAATTAAGAGACAGACAACTGAGAGCTGTTTTGGCTGTCGAAAAAAAGAGCTGCTTTTTCTTGCTACACGATTTTTTCATTCTTTCTCGCATCGGAACAAGAAAGAACTGAAAACATTTCTTAGAACATGATGAGCATGGTAGCCTGTGTTTTAACTTCAGTGCATGAAGTGAAAGTACAACACTTACTGCGGACAAAAAAACACAGGAGTGAAATGAAGTGATGTAACACGGCAACACTCAGAACAGAAGAAAAAATGCTTCAAACAAAGAATTTTGAAAAGAAATTCGGCTTGAGTTAATGACACATGTCTGTCGGAGTTTTCGAGAAATCTTTAGGATCGAATGAGGTTCGCAGTAGCTGAAAAAGGTGAGAAACTTAGAATTCAATTCAAAAAGCTTTTTCTACTAATGCATCAAACTAACTCTAAACGCAGTTCAGTAACTGCTAAAACGCTTGCTTCTCTTGGGAGTGAAATAAGAGAAACAGTGCTGCATTCTCTTCCGAGCTTTATCGAATCGAGATAAACTGCAGCGCTTTGTTTTGGTGACCAAGTAAACACACAGTAGGATCCAAAAAAAAAAATATTCTTAATTCTAAAAAAATTAAGAAAAATATTCTTAATTTTTTTATATTATATATATTAATCCGGAATGCTACAAAACCTTATGCGAGCATGCGCAAATATTTTTTTATGAAATGCAACAGAACACACACACACACAAAATGCTTTTGTTTTTTTATTCAGTCGTGCTCTTACATTTGTTTAAAGTAAAATGTTTTATTTTAAAAACATCAAACTGTGAATACTCATGAAACGCATATAGCGTATTAAATCCGTTTATTTTTGTGGTGTAGTCAGCACAAAGATTCGTCAAGCTTTCGCACTCCAATGGGAGGCTTTTTCAAGGCAATGGTAGACATAAAAATGCGAGCAATTGGAACACGTAAAGAACGAAGATGATTTTTGAAAATAACGTGGGTGACACCACCAGCATATTACAAGAATTTTTATCACGCAATTATACGGTGCGTCGCGATGTGTTTCCATCTTAAGGCATGCCAAACCATTGGTAGTTTTCACTACTGAACTACCAATGGTTTGGAATGCGTTATTAAAAGATAGCACATGCCAAACATGCGTAATTAAAAAATGGAAACACATCGTTGTGCACCGTACAATTGCGTGATAAAACTTTATGTAATATGCTCGTGATGTCACCCACGTTATTTTCAAAATTCCCTGCATTTTTATGTCTACCATTGCCTTGAAAAAGCCTCCCAATGAAGTGCGAAAGCTTGACGAATCTTTGTGCTTACTACACCACAAAAGCAAACGGATTTTATAAACTATATGTGTTTCATGAATAAAATGCTTTGTAATACCGAACTTTTTGCGAATTGATTTTTCCGTGGTAACTATCGCCACTCGTTACCGATAGCTTAACAGTCACGACCCTTCAATGAGATTTTAAAATCTGGAACCCACTGGCGAGCAAAGTAAATTGCCACCATTTATAGAGTATTTACAAGCTGATGATCTTCGACGAACGTTTGGAGATTGGTACTATTCTACGAGTGTTTGCAGTTGGTTGCAAATTATTACGAAGACTTGCATAATAACGCGTAGGGAAGCCATTGGCAAGCAAAACAGTCTCGATTCGATGTGGCATTCACTCAACAAGGTGCTATCGTTATACAAGTATGTTCAGCCGAGCGGATGTTATGGCGTCGGTTGATTGCCAAATGTTCGTTAGAGAAGGATCTCTGTTACGAATGGCGCTTTCAATTTCATCCCACAGGTATTCATTCGGTTAAGATCTGGGGATTGTGGGGCCTCTTATATTATTTTCAAGTCACTGTTGTCCTCCTCGATTGGTTTGACGATCCGAGCTTTGCAGCAAGGCGCATTATCCTGCTGGAAGTAACCAGTGTTGCATTGAGAGAGTTTTTTCCGGGGGGGGGGAAGGGCAATACAAATTTTGATGGGGCTAAAACTTGTTGACTGATTATATACATATAATCACACTTTTGTTATTTATATATTCATTAATATATATAAAAATTTTAAATAGAGTACAAACATTTTCTTATGTTCGTATATCGCAGATGCAAATTTCAATAATCTGCTATGCAAGTGATTAAAAATGTAAAAATGTTATACCTTTGCTTTAATTCAGTAATGCACCACGGATTTCACCATGGAGTGGTGTAAAATATTGAAGATACTAGTAAGATAACGCTGCGCCGAAGAAAATTTCCCTCCCCCTAAAACATTAGGAGTGATAAAAATGTCTTCGTCTTACTATAAGCTTGTTTGTCATTATTAAGGAATCATTACAGTTTAACCTGAAAACGTATGGTGTAAGCCATTCTCCTGCCATTTGGTTTCAGCCCCTTTTTGCCCATAGTAGTAAAAAAATAATAATAACTGTTTGGATGCCAATTTGAGATGCCTCGATTTTTTTTTTGTTAACGAGTGTAACCCCCCCCCCCCCCCCCCCGCCAGGAAAAAAAAACTTTTATGGGAACAATTCCTAATAATTTGCTATTGTTAAAAATTAAATAGCAAATATTTTGTTGTATTGGGAGCAATAACGTCATGTTAGCTACAGTGAGTCTTAACCGTATACATGGAAAGCCGGCATCAAGAAGACTGAAATAAAGCTCAATGCCAGCTTCCAAAATATGATGATGTATTGCAGTACAAACATCTCTACTTTGTGGAAATATGTTTTCATTGCGGAAGTAGTTCGAGTTGTCGGTGCTTGAAAATTCATCTCTTCAGGGAGGACTATTTAATGTTTTACTAAAGGATGATAGAAATTTCAGATTGAAGTCCATGTGTTTTTTTATTATAATATTTTCCCTCATTTTCTTAAGTTTTTTTAAATTAATTTCTCAATTATTCAGCTATAAACGAAATCAACTAGACTAAATATAAGGGGAGATCGCCCAAAAGCTTACGAGGGGGCGTTCATGGATCTTAAGGGGGCTAAGCATCCCCGAGAAGATGCCTGAATACATCACTGGAAGTAACCCTCTTCACCACGAACCGCCACTCATATCTACGGGGTGATGATGCACATGAGACTTCTCGGCCCTTTTATGAAGTGCAATCAAATACTATGTACAGAGCGTGAGTGGAACGTTTTGCAATATTTGCATAACCGTATGTGCTGCGGCGGGTATGCCACGTGTTTAAACTAATTCAAGTCACGCACTGCAGTCAGTCAAAAGAGATATAAAGCGGTAGTCGCTGCTGTGAACAGCATTGCATGTCGTCGTTCTGTCTGTGGTTGGTACGCCTAAAAGGTGAAGAGCCACAACCGGCTAATAACGGAACTTTTGCTTTGCGAGTTTGAAATCGGCCATAACGCTGCTCAAGCAACACGAAACATTTGTTATGCGAAAGGTGAAGGCTCCGTGGACCGCAACCAGATGGTTCAAGTAATTTCGCTCAGGTGACAGAAACCTCGACGATTAGCCAAGGTCAGGTAGGCCGCGAACCGTGGGCCGGGAGGCCGTGTGCCAGGTCGTAGAGGCAAATCTGACAACCTCCACTCGGAGCTTATCAGGCGAGCTGGGAATATCACAGACCACCGTGGTTCGTCACCTTCAGGACCTCGGCAAGGTCTACAGGAGCTTCCGCCTTGTCCCTCACGAACTGACACCAGCTGAAGCAAACTGCCGAGTGGAAGTGTGCACAAAACTCCTAGAAAACCCGTGCGATGTATGTTTCATCAAGAGAATTGTTACGTGCGATGAAAAGTGGGTCTATTTCCGTAATACTAACACACAACGGCAGTGGTTGAACCCGGGCCAGCTTCCTGAACCTGTTGCCAAACGTGGGCGCTCCGAGCACAAGGTGTTGCTCTGAGTCTGGTGGAATTTCGAGAGGATAATCCATTACGAATTTGTTCCAGACGGTCGGACCATCAACGCCAACCTCTACTCTGAACAGCTGGAGCAAATGTGTGCCCATTTGGCGAAATACCCAGCATTTCTGAGTAGAAAGCGCGCTCTCCTACAGCAGGACAACGCTTGTCCTCATACCGCTCGAACGACCTAGGCAAAACTCCAGGAACTTGAGGGCATCGAACAGATGTTACACTCAGCATATAGTCCAGACCTTGCCCCGTCGGATTATTACCTGTTCCGGTCCATGGCCCAATTCTTTCGCGGGCGACACTTCAACAATCAGGAGGAGGTGGAAGTTTGGGTGAAAAAGTTCTTCTCCGCGAAGGGCAAGAACTGGTACCACCGCGGAATCGAAAAACTGGCAGACAGATGGCTAAAGACGGTGCAAAACGATGGCCTATACTTTGAATGTTAGTCAGCTTTCGTCGTAAAGGTACGTATGAAGACACAAAGTGATCCAAATGTTGCAAAGCTTTTGACTCACCCTCTGAATGTGGAAGAGTACTCTCATAACGTAGCATTTTATACTAGAGAGAGTCAAACATTCGTCTCGTTTGCAGTGGAAAAGCCTAATGATGCAAGAAAGCCATACACGCTCACCTCATTCTACAAAGTACAGATCGTTATTTCCTACAGTCCTTTGCTAACGTTCCACCAGAGCCACAATCCTACGGTGGTACTACTCGGCAGGTTTCGACGACAGAAACCTTTTGATACCTGATTCCATATCTACCACTGAAGCAAAGTGCCGTTCTTGTAGGAAAGGGGCTAAGACATGAAGCAGATGATAGTCGCATGAAGCAAGTCTGTTCTGTACGGAGGATGGGGTAAGACCTCTACCCCTTCCAATTTCGGTAGTTTCCAGTGGGCTACTCTGGAGGTGTTGTAACGTACCAGGAGATGTGACGTACCTGCCAGAAGGAAGCACACGACATAGAGGCAGATAGGAATCAGAATAAAACGTCCGCGTAGCTCAATTGGTAGAGTGACTTATTCCGGAATGAGGGGATCCGAGTTCGAATCCTGGCGTGGACAGAAATGACGGAGAAATTTACTTCGTTATAATGGCGCCCGAACTATCCGGATGACCCGACCGTTCAAAATCTCGCATTGGTGTGATGTTATTTCCACACCGCGAGATAGGAAAAATAAGAGAATCCCTTCTCCAGCACTTCGAAAAAAAAAAATAAATAAATAAGGGGGAGATGATGTAACGTACCAGGAGATGTGACGTACCTGCCAGAAGGACGCACACGACATAGAGGCAGATAGGAATCAGAATAAAACGTCCACGTAGCTCAATTGGTAGAGTGACTTATTCCGGAATGAGGGGATCCGGGTTCGAATCCTGGCGTGGACAGAAATGACGGAGAAATTTATTTCGTTATAGTGTGATTTGAGGTATTAGCCACTTGCAGCAACGCCCGCATCTTATTGATGAGCTCTGGATAGCGTCCCACAGAGCATGATGAGCCCGCTGCAGTTGCTCGGCATAGAGGTTTCTGTCCACAGCCTGAACACCTGGAACGAGTTTACAGTGCACAGGACCCTCACAATCCCACCAGATGCACAGCATGACTCTTCGCTCGAACCTCCCCCTTTGCGTCACTGGTTATGTATGCTTTCTGGCGTAGCCTCAGACACTGGATGTCAGTGGTAGGATAACGTATGGATATCCACTTTCCCTCAACTGTGGTGATACGATGCTAAATTCTGTCGTCCTGGGGATTTGATATCAATCTGTGACATAGAGCGACACGTTGTTCCGCCTGCTAGTGTTTCAATTCATGAGGAACCATTCGATGTCCCCTAGAGGAGAAACCAAGCTGATGCAGGTGACGGCCGATGGTAGATTGCGAAGGCCATACCTCAGCTGCCTGTTGTCGTGTACAGGTTCCAGGGTCCTCTGCCACAGCTTCGACTAAAGTGTCAGTGGTGTTGGTTCGAAGTCATGAACTCGCCTTGTCTTCGGGGCTGGTGTCCCCAGCGCTGAAAGGCCGAAGCCATTTTCATGCAGTGCTGTTCTCTACTGTATCTTCGCCTTCAACTGCACAAAATTCTACCGCTGCAGCGTTTAATCCTTTTTCGAATAATGGCATAGAAGCGCCCGAAAAGCACCTTTACCGACCACCTCCATCCTCTGCTAACATGATAGCGCAATGTGACGTCGTTCTGCCAAATGGACGCCATCAGCCTCGTGTGTTCCACATCATCGCAGCACCCAATCAATGCCGGCGCGCGTTTCGCACAGGAATAGAGAAGCAACATTAGGTGTAGTTCAAAACGGGATGGACTTTTGATTCAACCTGAAATAGCCATTGACATGCGCTGAAGGTAAGTTGGTCTGTACATGAATGATACAACGCATCTAAACCTGGAATCGTATTAGAATGCTGTTATTCTGTAAGAACATGGGAGCTCAAACATTTTAAATCTCTGTTCTGGAACATGGGTGCTCCACTATAGGAATATTTTTTTCTCTTATTTAGGACAAAACCTCAAAAGAAGATGACAATTATTAACGATAGCCCGTATATTGAACTCATACAGAACAATGAATTTGCAAACATTCCTTCTTTTAATAGAATTTTGGAGCAAAATCTGTCAGAAACAGCCCAGATTTTGTAAACTTAAGTACCCATATTACTGAAATGTAATAAATAAGAGAGTACAAAGTTTATTATTTTACTTTGATTTTGTCTTGTTAAACATTCCATAAACACTCGAAGCTTTTGTTTCAATAATTGCACCGCCTGGAAGTGATTCTTTTAATAGACATATTATGGGCGTGAAGCTGTACTTTGCCATTGGCAAAAATAATTTATTACATGCTCAAAAACATTTTTCTCTCCGTCGGCAAACACAGTGTCACTCCTGACGAAAGGTTTATGAGGAATTCCTTTTGCCTTTGATAGATGCAATTACGACCAAAACTTTTCATATATCTTCTCCTTTTCGAAAAGTTGCTTGGGCACAATTTTGCCCCTGAGAATGAGTTCCCCACAAAACTATGATATTTTTTCCTCACTTTTCTTTAAAGTCGTAATAACTTGAAGTACAGCCCCCAAAAATTACAATACTTTTGTTTTTCTGAGAAACAACATCTCCTTCAAATACTATTTTGCAGGATTCAGTGAATGTGAAATGTCATGACATATTAACATTTGAGCTTCTTTTGTTTTCCCAAAAGGCGTTATTATTGCACCCTAGACTTCAGTGAAATCCGTGGAATAAACATTAAGAACTCCCTCTCTCCCAAAATGATAAAATTTCCATCCTGGGAAACCAAGTTTGATCAACTTTACTTCTGACGCAGATTAAAAACTCAGTGTGAAATTATTGAGCCCATAATTTTGGTCTCTGATTTAAAAATGGTATGCCATTCTGGAGAAAAGACCATATACCCTTTATTATCATTCTTAACAAAGGTAATGTTAACAGAGGATGAAGTCAAAACGAGAGTAACTGTTAACACGCACAAATTGAGATTCAGAATGTTTAATCATGATGATCCTTGTTCAGGGAGATTGTGAAAACCCAAGTTTGTCCGTGACGGTGATTAATCCGCGGCCCCCTCACTCTGGAGTAAGTTGCTCTCCCAACTAAGCTACACGGACGGAATGTCATCATCATCATCATTGTCAACCATTATCAATCCACTGCTGGATGAAGGTCTCCCCAAGTTTCCTCCACAACGGTATGTCTTGTGCCAGTCTCCTCTATGTCACTCCTGCATACTTTCGAATTTCATCCACCCATCTCCCATGTGGTCTTCTTCTGAGTCTTTTCCTGTCCCTTGGAATCCAATCTAAAATTTCGGCTGTCCATCGATGGTCTGTCCTTCTGGCAGTATGTCCAGCCCATTGTCATTTCAGGGATTTAACTCTGATCATGGTGTCTTCCACTCTTGTCATTTTTCGGATCCACGAGTTCCTCTTCTTATCTCTCCTGGTTACACCAAGCATGCACCTCTCCATGCTGCTTTGAGTTGTCTGCAGCCTTTGTATGTCTCTTTTAGTTAAGGTCCACGTCTCTGCACTATACGTAAGCACTGGAAGGATGCATTGATCAAACACTTTTCTTTTAAGACATAATGGCATATTGGCATATTGCTCTTGAAAATTATGCTGTTTCTTCCAAAAGCTCTCCAGGCAAGTTTTGTACGCCGATTAATTTCTTCATCAATGTGACCCTTACTTGATATCTGCTGTCTAAGATAAACGTACGTGTCTGTTATCTCCAGCTTTTCTCCATCAATCGATAAATCTTCATTTCTTGAAAAAGCATTGAACATCACTTTTGTCTTCTGAAAGTTCATTTTTAATCACACTTCTTTACTCTTGTCAGCAAGTTCCTGGATCATACTCTGCAGCTCTGATGGGGTAGTTGCAAAAATGACTGTAATCAGCAAAACAAAGGTGAGTTAGATAATCTCCATTAATCTTTTTCCCCTTGTTTTCCCAGCTCAACGACTGAAAGACACCCTCCAATGTGGCATTAAAGAGCTTCGGAGATATGGTGTCACCTTGTCTCACTCCCTTTCTTACTTTTATTTGTGCTGTATTCTCAAACAGCCGAATCTTTGCACTTGCATTTTCATAGATGTTATTAATAATATTAATGTATGCATCTTCAATACCACACGATTTCAGAGCCATTGTAACTGATGATGGTTTCACCGAATCAAAGGCTTTTTCATAATCGATAAAAGCTATGCACAATGGAAGTTCATATTCCCTTGCTCTTTCAATTAGTTCTCTCAGTACGTGGATATGATGTATAGTGCTGTAGCCACTCCTGAATCCAGCTTGTTCTCTCGGTTGAGCCATGTCCAGTATTACCTTCAAGCGGTGTGAAAGAACTTTAGTGAAGATTTTATAAACCACTGATAGGAGGCTGATAGGTCTGTAGTTCCTGAGATCCTCAATGTCACCTTTTTCATGTAGCAGGATCATTGTAGCGTTGTTCCAATCCTCAGGAATCTTCCCTTCATTAAAGCATCGAGTGAAAATTTGGGCGAGTACTGTTTCGATTTCTCCACTTGCTTCTTGTATGATGTCTACAGTAATTCATTCTTCTCCTGGAGCTTTTCCCCGCTTCATGTTCTTGATTGCATGTGCAACTTCTGCTGGGAGGACTGGGAGAACTCTGGTACCTTTCATGATGTCTGGAGTATATGTATCATCCCTTTCATATAATTTGGAGTAGAAATCTTTCACTGTTGTCAAAATTTCGTCTCTATTTCTTGTTACAGAACCATCTTTTTTTCTCAGTGCCATAATCTGTTTTCTTCCCTTACTGAGATGTCCCTTTGCTATCTTTAGGCTTTTGTTGTTTTCAATTGCTTTTCTCACTAGTTCAGAGTTGAATTTCCTTACGTCTTCAGTGATACTTTTTCGTACTGTCTTGCATAGCTCTATATATTCCACTTTGGAAGTTACATCTTCTTTAGTTGTCCTCATCTCTCTTCTTTTTTGCATCAACATTTTGGTTTTTCCTGATAATTTGTTCACATGCAACTTGTTCTTAGACCCAGCTAATTTTGTTGCTGTTTCCATAAGAGCTTTGGTTACTTTTCTGTTAACTTCAGAAATATCCACTTCTTCCGATGTTAGGTCTTCTAAAGCGGAGAATCTGTTCTTCAGTTCCAACTTGAAGGTATTATGGTGTTTTTTAAGGTTGGTTATGTCAATACATTTTGTTTGTCTTATGAGCTTGCCACGTTCAAGTTTAGTGTTGAGGTGCATCTTGCATCTCACCAATCTATGGTCACTACCTGTGTTGAACTTGTTTAGCACACTGCAGTCTTCTATGACGAATTTTTTGTTACACATAATAAAATCAATTTCACTTGTCGTTCCATTTAGATGTCTCCATGTCCATTTCCTGTGTGGCTTTTTCTTGAAAAAGGAGTTCAAGATGAAAAACCCTTCTGCCTCTGCAAACTCAACGAGAGTATTTCCACGCTGGTTTCTGTTACCGTGACCGAATTTACCTACTGATGTTTCATTCTGTTGCCGTTGCCCTATTTTTGCATTGAAATCTCCCATAATTATCTTCAAATGCTGCTTACCTTTATTATTTAGATCACGAATTTCCTCATAAAATTCTTCAATTTCTTCTTCAGGATGACTTGTGGTGGGTGCATAAGTTTGAATTATCTGAGCCTGGTATCTTCTCGAGAGTTAGATAACGAGTCGTGCAACTCT
Source organism: Macrothele yani (assembly GCA_039090855.1). Classification (NCBI taxonomy): domain Eukaryota; kingdom Metazoa; phylum Arthropoda; class Arachnida; order Araneae; family Macrothelidae; genus Macrothele; species Macrothele yani. The sequence goes on from CM077012.1 coordinate 7,289,450, forward strand.
GTCAGAGGAACTTTCAACTTCAACAACTTTATCCTTCAGTTTCTTGTTTATTATAAATCCAACACCACTAGTTCTGCCAGTATCTGTCCCACGATAGTAGAAGAGATGTCCACTTTTCAATTCAATGAGATCTTCTCCTTTTCTCCTTACCTCACTTAGCCCGACGATGTCCCACTTGATCCTTTGTAGTTCCTCTTCCAATTCAAGAAGCCTTGAATCAGAAGATAGGGAGCGTCCATTATACGTAGCCAAGGTCAGCATCAGATGGCAGCCTAGTCCGGTCCTCCGGAGATTCTTAGCACCCTCTGCCTTCATGTCACACTGGCCGCTGCCTTGGCCAGGTACATTCCAGCTGCCGGAGACTGAGGGCCAAGATTTAAGTTGTGGGGTCATTTTGGAGGGGTTGGCCATAACTCACCACGCTGGCCAAGCGGGTTGGTGAGTGTGGGATAGTATTTCCTCTAATCCCGATGGTTAGTTATACCGCTATTGGCGGTCGTCAGAGCTGTTAAATATTTCTAAACAATTAAAATCTATAATTCCTTTAAGTAACGCAGTAAGCCACTTACCAGTTGCAGGAAGATCTATCCTTAGTAATCACACAGAGAAAAAGGGGATTCCACACATATAAATGCTTCAAAGACAACACACTAATATTTATTGTACATCTCCACAAAAAGGTAATAACTCACTATTCCAACATGCACACCCTCTACATATCACCGACATTGTTGTTGTTCAGTCAAAGATCAACCACTTAGATTACTAACCGACGTGAGCAGCAGAAGGGGATCTTCTTTTTCTTTTTTTTTCTCAGGCAACGCTCGCTAGAGTAAACAACTAAAAACGTATCGAGCAGCGCCACCTGCAATTCTGTTAAATGTTCGCTGAGGCGTCTGGTTCGAAGAACTCTGACAGTCATATTTCTAATAATAATTTCTAACAGTCTCCCACTTGGCTGGAGGAGTTCATTTTATCATGCCTAGTGTCAGTCTAAGTTTTTCAAACTGGGGTCCAGCCAACGACTTGGTGAAAATGTCCGCAACCATTTGAGAAGTATTACAGTAGTTTAACTGAAGAATAGTTCCACTCAATTCTTTCACAAACTGATACCGCACCATAATGTGTTTAGATCTGGAATTGATCTTTTGATTTTCTATAAGATGTATAGTTGATTTGTTATCCTGAAATATTGTAGTGGTTCCAGTCTGTTCACAATCAAAATCCTTGAGTAACTCTCGCAACCACAATAGTTCTTTGCTTGCTTCTGCAGTGGCGATGAACTCTGCTTCGGTTGTCGATAAGGCTGTTGTTAACTGCTTACAGCTGGTCCAACATATGGCACTCTTTCCAAGCATGAAAACAAATCCAGATGTTGATTTCCAGTCAGTCCGGTCTCCTGTCCAGTCAGCGTCTGCGTAGCCTTTTAAAATTAGTGTGTCTTGTGAAGATAGTCTTAATTTAAGGTTTACTGTTGATTTCAAATAATAAATTAACTTCATAATGGCTAACCAATCTTGTTTACTTGGTTTTTCTACTTTTCTGCTTAAGACGCCTATGGCAGTTGAAATGTCTGGTCTTGTTACTGTAGATAAATACATGACAGCTCCCACTATTTCTCTATAAAGTCCATTATCTTTTAGAAGTTCTTCTTCTTCTTGAATGTTCTTTCCGTAGTCTGTACTAATTGGTGTTTTACTTTCCTTATTTTGATCTGTAGCATAACTTTGTATAATTTCCTTTATTTTATTACTTTGACTCAGAAGAAAACTTCCATCTTCTTCTCTTTTTATTTGAATTCCAAAATAATATGTTATGTGGCCTAAATGTTTGACTTCAAATTGATTTTTCAACAAATTTGCAGTTTTCTTTATATTTTCTGTGTTATTCGATGCAATTAATATATCATCTACATAAATAGCTAAATAAGTTGTTTGTTTTCCATCCTTTAGTGATAGTAAGCAAGGATCTGTTGTACTTTGTTTGAAGCCCTTGTTGAACAAATATTCTGTTATTGTTTTATTCCAATTTCTGGCACTTTGTTTGAGACCATATATGCTCTTATGCAATTTACAAACTTTTTCTTCTTTTCCTGTTTCTCTGAAACCTTCTGGTTGTTCCATAGACACATCTTCTAATTTTCCATACAGGAAAGCAGATTTTATATCAAGATGATGAACATTCCATTTTCTATTTGCTGCAACTGTTAAAAGAATTCTTAAAGTGGTATGTTTTACTACGGGTGAAAAAGTTTCTTCAAAGTCTAATCCCGGTTGTTGTATATACCCCTTTGCAACAAGTCTTGCTTTATAGCTTTCGACTTTTCCACTTGCATTGTATTTTGTTTTGAAAATTCATTTATTTTTAATGGCTTTCTTTCCTTCTGGAAGATCTACCAAAGTCCATGTTTCATTTTCCTTCAATGCATCTAGTTCTTCCTTTATGGAATTCAACCAGTTTCCTTTTTCTACTTTGTTCATGTCCTGGATTTCTTTTAAATTTTGAGGATCCTTTTTGTACTGAACTTTTGCAACATATGCTAATCTTTCTGGTGGTTTTCCTTTGTTTATTCTTGAAGACTTTCTTTGAACATTTTCAGGTTCTTCTCTATCATTATTTTCTTCCACAGTTTCTGATGACATTACTTCAGTTTGAACGAAAATTTCTTGTTCATCTTCTTTCCTTTCAGCAGGTTTACTTTTTATTATAGCTTGCTGACGTTCATCAAATTTTACTGATCTGGTAATGATTATTTTGTTTGTTTCTTTATTTAATACTCTGTATCCATTAGATCTTTGATCATATCCTAATAAGATTCCCTCTTGTGCTCTATTGCCAAATTTTCTTCTTTGTTGCTTTGGTACATATACATAAGCTTTTGATCCAAATACTTTAATATGACCAAGATATGGTTTAAATCCGTTCCATAATTCAAAAGGAGTTTTTCCTGTTGCTTGTGTTGGAACTCTATTTTGTATGTAAGCTGCTGTTATTAAAGCTTCTGCCCAGTATTTACCTTCCATATTAGCATCTAACATCATAGTTTTTGTCATTTCTGTCAAAAATCTGTTTTTTTCTTTCAGCAATTCCATTCATCTGAGGACAGTATGGAACAGTTGTTTTATGTTCTATTCCTTGTTCCACTAAATAATTTTCAAAATCTCTTCCACAATACTCTCCTCCATTATCTGTTCTTATTGATTTTGGCATTTTTCCAAATATGGTTTTCACTGAAGCTACATATTGCTTAAATTTTACTAATGCTTCATCTTTACTTTTAAGCAAATAGATGTAACAGTATCTGCTATAGTCATCTATAAATGTGATAAAATACTTGTAACCACTAGGACTGGCCTCAACCATGTGACCACAAATATCTGTGTGAACTAATTCTAATACAGCTTTGTCCTTAAAACTACTTTGTTTGGAGAATGGCTTCTGTGTAAGTTTACCTTTTATGCAAAACTCCCAATTTTCTTCCTTTTTACAATTGGAAAGAGTTATTCCTCTTGCTAACTCATTTTTCTCTATTTTTTTATCATTTCAATATCCCTATGACCTAGCCTTCTGTGCCATAAATTCAAACAATTCTTATTTTCACATGTAGTGGCCAAATTTGCCTTTTCATCTAATATTTGTAGTTTGTACAAATTATCTGAGGCATCTATTAATCCTATAGCTACAATAGTATCCCCATACTTAATTGTGCATTTTTTATTCTTGAATAAAACTTCAAATCCTTTTTCTGTGGCTTTTCTAACAGATAACAAATTATTGTCTAAATCTGGAACATATAACACATGCTTTACTTCCACTTTTCGAACTTTTCCTTTTTCGATTTTGCAGTTTAAGGTTATATTTCCCTTGCCTTCTGACTTTATCTGAGAACCATCGGCAGTAGTGATCAGCTCTGATTCACCTTTTGAAAGTTCTTTAAACAGTGTTGCATCATTTGTCATGTGACACGTTGCACCGGAATCAATTGACCAACCTTTGGATATTTTGTTGGGTTTTGACTTCGTTTCTAATGAGAAATTTTCATTTTCTCTTTTTATGTCATTTTGTTCACAATCTAATTTTGTTTTTCTTGTCTTCACGGCAATATTACTGTGAGACTCTGTATGTGGGTTTATTTTGTGAAACTTACCAGTGTTACCTTTATTTTGATTTCTTTTGTAATGCCAACAGTCATCTTTGACATGATTCTTTCTTTTACAAAAAGTGCAAAATCTTTCTTGTTTGGAGCTGTAATTTTTCTTTTTATAACTTGTTTTCAAAACAGTTGTGTGATCGGTGTGTGCCTGTGAGTTTTCTTTCCTTCTATTAGATTCATCTATCACTTTACATTTGATAAACTCAAGTGTTAAATCTTCTTCCTGTCTTGCTTCTAATGCAGTAACTAAATTTTCATAGGTACTTGGTAAACTATTTAGCAAGATAGCCCCCAAATGTGTGTCTTTGAATTCCTCTCCCTGTGCTTTAAGCTTGTGAACTATTTCCAGCATTCTATTTACATTCTCTTGCATAGTTGATCCATTTTCTTGAAAACGTAAACTATACAGTTTTCTAAGCAAATACAATTTACTACTCAAACTTTCTCTTTCGTAAACCATTTTCAAAGCATTCCACATTTCAGAACTTGTTGTTCTCTTATCGCGTACGTGAATAATTTGATCATCAGACACGCAAAGTGTTATTGTAGCTTTAGCCAGTTCGTCATTTCTCAACCATGCATCACTCTTTTCTTCTGGAATTGGCTCTGAAACAACCTTCTATAAATTATCTTTAATAAGAATCATTTCCATTCTTACTTTCCAAATTTGATAATTAAAATTATCTAACTTTGTTATACTGTACATGCCGCTTCCTATAATGATTTTGTTCCGCTTTCGATTTTCGAATGAGGAACTACGCAGTAACAAATACGCCTTCAAATGCTTGATGAATTTGATGAACTTTGCTTTTAATCTTCCTGACAGCAGTGAGATTTCAGTCTCATAATCAAGATTGTTAAATATTTCTAAACAATTAAAATCTATAATTCCTTTAAGTAACGCAGTAAGCCACTTACCAGTTGCAGGAAGATCTATCCTTAGTAATCACACAGAGAAAAAGGGGATTCCACACATATAAATGCTTCAAAGACAACACACTAATATTTATTGTACATCTCCACAAAAAGGTAATAACTCACTATTCCAACACGCACACCCTCTACATATCACCGACATTGTTGTTGTTCAGTCAAAGATCAACCACTTAGATTACTAACCGACGTGAGCAGCAGAAGGGGATCTTCTTTTTTCTTTTTTTCTCAGGCAACGCTCGCTAGAGTAAACAACTAAAAACGTATCGAGCAGCGCCACCTGCAATTCTGTTAAATGTTCGCTGAGGCGTCTGGTTCGAAGAACTCTGACAGTCATATTTCTAATAATAATTTCTAACAAGAGCCCCTTTAGTGGGAACAGGATGCACCACGAGAAGGCGGGGTTGACATTTGTCAAGGAAAGGCTGTGATGTTACGCATCACCTGACCTTACATCACCTGACCACACGGATGGAATGTATGGCTGCAGATTTCTCGTCTTCCCACGTGCTTTACCTCCGTAGTACGTCACATCATCTCCCTCGTATTTTTTTCAGCGAAGAACGACGTTTCATTAATTCCAGACGATGTGTGAAACAACCACACATTTTTCGAAGAACCCAACGGTTAGTACATTCATTTTTACTTTCAGGCACCAATGTGAGAACACAAATTTGGCCGTGAAGATGATCAAATCACGCCCTCTCACTCCGGAGTAAGTTGCTCTCCCAACTAAGCTACACGGATGGAATATTTTCCTGCAGATTTGTCGCCTTGACACATGCTTTACCTCCGGAGTACGTCACAAGATCAGTCGAACCCGTATATAACGAAGTTGAAGGGAGAATCAAAAACATTCGATACATGCTACTTTATTACAACTGGACAGATAAGAAACTTTTGGACACATTACATTATTCCAGGTTAAAACTATTCAATCATAACGTTTTATCAATTATTCGAATGTAAATAATACTTGTTAATTGAAAATTATAGTTAGCAAAATAACATGAGTGAGATCTGCAATAAGCAAAGCATTTAATAAATGTCAAAATTAAAGTGACTACCGAAACTTTGAAATTTCACCTGTTGCATGTTACGTCGACTGTATGAGCCAATTGTCACTTGCTTTGTGCTTATCATGATCAATGTTTTAAATGTTTTTCAGCCTTCCTCTTACGCGGGGTTAAGATGTTACTAGATGTGCAAAATAAACTAAGATTTTCTAAATAGAGATTAAGTGATATTAAAAAAGGGTGGCGAGAAGAGGGGATAAAAGACAGCATTTGCCCAGGAGATGTATGTTTCGCAAGGGAAGGGGTGGACTGGAGATACGGAAAAATCAACGGAAACATACTTGTCTTCGTGTAAACTGACCTATCTATAAGAGAACCACGGGTTGTTGTGCATTCCTTGTTTACCAGTAAAAAAACTTAGTGAATTCCTTTCATTTTGTTTGCTGATAATCGTGCTGAACTTCGATATATACAGTTTCTCCAAAAATTATTTTTCGTAATATGTGGTTAAAAAGAAAGGAATTTACTAAAGACCATAAGGAAAAGAAAATACTGAATAACTTGATAGGACATGTGTTAAGAGGAGACGGACTATTGAAAAGAATGATAGAAGGGAAAATTGAAGGAAAGCTACCAAGAGGAAGGAGACGACTAATGATGCTTGATGATATAATGGGCACTGGAGGCTATCAAGAAATGAAGGTAAAAGCAAAGGACAGAGGAGACTGGAAGAAGAGAACTTGCTGATGTACTGTTGGACCTGTCAAGAGACATAACATTAATGGTGATGATGATGCGATTAAAATAACAAGGAAGAATATTACGAAGTTCAAGGGATCTATAAAAACTTCGGTTTATGCGGAACTTTGTATTATGCGAGTTCGTCTTATATGAGTTCGACTGTATCATATACAGCAGCAGACTTCGGCTTCTTTTTTCTTCCACCTGTGCTACACGTTACTGGTACCTGCCCGAAGAATTTTGTGCTACGGAAATCTTGGCTACGCCGGGCTCTGGCCAACAAAAACAGATATTTTTTCGATCCACTTCTTATATCTAGACATACTGTCTGAAAATCCAATCCCTGCCAAGTGCTTCGCATTTACAATGTTCCCCTACTATGGTCTACAGACAAGATAAATTAACCTTCTGAACTCCAAAAATTGATGTATTTCTGAGGAACATCATAATGACCACTCCTATCTCAACGAGTAGACACTTTACACAGCACGTAGCAGTGACCTCACTGACCGGCACGGAATGTATGTGTATCACTATTGTATTCTACGTAAACACTTCATGTTCATACTTGAAGGTATTTTGAAGGTATTACATTTTATCAATGTCCTTGCTCATACGGTATTCAACACGAGCCTCTCATTAATGATTTTCAGATGCTCTACAGGATGTTGAGTGTCGTGATGTGTTCTACTGCACTGCATGCTATACGTATGTGCACAGTTTCTGTAATCCTATTTCATGATGCGTTCTGTAACTTATGATTGTGTTGGATTGGAAAGAAAGTAATGTCCGCTTACGAGGTACCCCGAAGTCGAAGCCCCGGTCACAGCGCGCAATGGCCACTGAGATTGCGCAGCACAATGGCATGCATCATCAGGTTGGTGGCTTAAATCAATGGCAGTTAGCCGTCAGAAGGCCAAGAGTGTGAGCGCCAGCTAACATGGAAATGGACAAAAAGCACATTCGCCATTTCATGCTGCATGAGTTTCGTCGTGGTAGCATCCCGCAAGTGCTGTAAGGAACGTTACCAGTGTGTACCCCAATCCCATATCACATCGTCAGTGCTGTCGTTGGTTCGAGAGGGAAGACCCGCAACAGTGGATATGGACATGTATGACCACGCGGGAGTTGGCCAAACATCTGTCACGCACCTGCGTCAACTTGAGAAGGTGCACAAGAGGAGAGTTTTGGTACCCCATTAACTCACAGTTGAGCAAAAAGCAAATTGCATGAGTGCATGCGTTTCCCTTTTTGCACTTGACCAAGTTGAACCGTCCTTGGAACGCATTGTGACAGCTGACGAGGATGGGTCCTGTAAAACAATTTCATTGCGCCGAAACATTGGTTGTATCCAAAACAGAAGCCAGAATACACTCACGTAGGGTCCTGTTGTCTGTTTGGTGGGATATACGGGGTGTTGTGTTGTTTGAGCTACTGACGGACAACGCCACTATCACCGCTGATATGTACTGCCGTCAGCTCGACTATCTGGACACATCGCTCATCTCGAAACGACCAGCACTGCTGAACCGCAAGGGCGTTCTCCTACAGCAGGAAGGAGCGAGACCTCACACAGCACGAGTGACCTGTCAAAAGATCAGGCACCTAGGCTGAGAGCTGCTGCCACACCCAGTCTATTCCCTGGACATTGCCCCAAGTGACTACCACCTTTTCCGGTGGTTGCAGCATTTCCTGAATAGTTGTTCACTAACCGGGCACTTACTTCTTTACGTGCAAGCCACCACAATTCTACAGGAGCGGTATCCAACAGCTGCCCAGGCGATGGGACAATTCTACAGGAGCGGTATCCAACAGCTGCCCAGGCGATGGGACTAGGTCGTAGCAAACGATGGTGACTGCATTTTGGTCTGATTTGTATTTGTATATACGGTAATTAGCACTTTCCTATCGCCTTGCATTTTCAGACATTTTGTGACGTCTTGGTGGGATTAGTCCCGGAGTCATGTTCTGGAGTCGCTGGGATAAAAATAACGTAAATGTAAAGTCAAATTAATAGTGATTATAATCTGAGAAAGTTTTTTATGTATACAGGTAGAAATTCTAAATACTTTATTTAGAATATTTGTAGTCGCTTACGTGCTGAGGTCACAAATAATGATTGTACAAATTGTTCATTATGTGTTATTTGTAAAAAAAAATTGTTGTATATTTTATTTATATAATGTTGGAATTTATTACGTTGTGAGTTATGATTAAGGATTTGATGTGCGGAAAATACTTATATGCAAAAATGTACCGGAGGTGACGCCACTTGTAGTGGAGTGGCTTGATTGGAGCTCAGGGTCTCTTGGCACTACAAATTGGTGATCTTTATCTCTCGCTTGCTCGGGTTTTTTTTTTTTTGGTTTTTTTGTGTGGTATTGTTTGCACATTTGCTCTGCGTGTGGCACGCAGGTGCAGTTTGATTTCTCCTTGGAAAACCATGCGGGAAGGCTCGTTGGCTTCAAGTTGTGAAGCGGGACGGTCGAATATCTGCCGGAAGGGAATCTCCATGGTTGAACTTCTTTGGAGATCAATTGATATCTCTTTCAAGTTTTCTCTTGAGAATGCAAGAGTGTCTTTTCTTGAACTAGCAAAAGCTTTATGCTCTTCCATGCCGTGAGAGCTCGGAGTTTCTACTTAAGTGTTCCTGGGTGTCGGAAGCAGTGAAAGTTTTCGTCACGTCTTTTTTTATGCCGAGAGAGTATGGAGTTTCCGTCCAATTATGTCTGAGAGTTATGAGTGGTGGAGGGTTTTCTTCACGTGTGGACGAATGCGTGGTTGTGAAAAATTTGGAGTACCGGAACTTTTTTTACATGGAATACTCATCATCCAGTGCTTTACTTGAAGCGTTTTTTGTGTGTGAACTTTTCTTCTCATTGAGCCTGTTGTGTGTGTGCCGGGGGTCGTCAGAGGAATACCATTAAATCCTAGTATGTGAGTGCAAAAGTCTTTTTCTTTGTATAATTAATAGTTGCTGGCAGAGTTTAAAGTAGGGTTGTAGGATAATTGAAAGTTATTTGAAATTGGTTTATTTTCATGTGGTGTTCATTGATGCATGTTGTACTATTAGGAGTTTAAAATTAATAGTGTTTATATACCCAGAGTTGATTGTCACTCTAGTGCTTTAGTGTGCTTATATGCTTTAATTAATTTTGAATGTTGTCTAAAGAAATGACAGGCTAATGATTAATAGGGTTTAAATACCTAATGTTATTAGTATTGTATTGCCTGTCTTGCGTGATAAAAATTGAAGAAGCAAAAGGGGTGAAAATCTGCAGTGTGTTAGAATTTGAATTCAATTTAGTAACATGCATTCTGAAGTAATTGACTTGTGGTTGCACTAAAACTGTTGAATTATATAAGAAGTTTTAGAAGAGTAATTTGTGTATGATTTGTTTATTTGTCATTGTAAATTTATTTCAATATCTGTCTACTGCACATTACGTCCTAGTCGTGGGTTCGAACCCAGAGAGAGAAACATATTTCCGAGATAGGAGCTGGGCAAAGTGAATTCTGGTGGGGAAGAAATGGCTAGGAGCGTTGCAATTTCTTTCTTTCCAACCCAATAATAATTATGTATGTCATCATCGTCATCAACCCTTATCAATCCACTGCTGGACGAAGGTCTCCCCAAGTTTCTTCCACAACGGTCTGTCTTGTGCCAGTCTCTTCCATGTCACTCCCGCGTACTTTCGAATTTCATCCACCCATCTCCCATGTGGTCTTCTTCTGGGTCTTTTCCAGTCCCTTGGAATCCAGTCTAAAATTTCGGCTGTCCATCGATGGTCTGTCCTTCTGGCAGTATGTCCATCCCATTGCCATTTCAGGGACTTAACTCTGATCATGATGTCTTCCACTCTTGTCATTTTTCGGATCCACGAGTTCCTCTTCTTATATCTCCTGGTTACAACATGCATGCACTTATCCATGCTTCTTTGAGTTGTCTGCAGCCTTTGTATGTCCCTTTTAGTTAAGGTCCACGTCTCTGCACCATACGTAAGCACTGGAAGATGCATTGATCAAACACTTTTCTTTTAAGACATAATGGCATATTGGCATATTGCTCTTGAAAATTATGCTGTTTCTTCCAAAAGCTCTCCACGCAAGTTTTGTACGCCGATTAATTTCTTCATCAATGTGACCTTCATTTGATATCTGCTTTCCAAGATATACGTTACACATCTGTTATCTCCAGCTTTTCTCCATCAATCGATAAATCTTTATTTCTTGTAAAAGCATTGTACATCACTTTTGTCTTCTGAAAGTTCATTAATGTTTGTTATTTTCGACATGGTTTTGCATTCTATGTTGAGCAATTTGCCCTGCAATAATTACCTCTTTTTTTATATTTCAGTGCTACTCGTGTTTCCCTATATTCCTACTTTCAGTTCTACCCACGCATGTACTCAACAATGTGTTGTGGGCAGTAAGACTCATGTGGTGATTTTGTTGTGTGAATTGTATATGCTGTACATACGTACCTGCTTTTCTTGGAGACACTGCAGTTAGTTCCATCCACATTATTTTTTATATTCTGTGTTGTTGTTTTTTTAATTCTTCGTCCGTGTTTTAACAATAAAGCTTATTTGACAAAACAAAACAAATGATTCAGACCTGACGATATTTGAATAAAAACGCAACCCTGTTCTGAACTGCAGTGTCCCTAACCTATTTTGGGCAGTTTATTATAAATGAAGCATTTTACTGCGAATGTGTAAAATATATGCGTGAAGCATTGCAAAAGCATGAAAATTAAAAACAAATTCTAGATCTTTTGAAAGAAGGATTTACCGAGTTTCAGAACGAGTTACATTATTTCTTATGGATATTAACGACTTGATTTGCGACGCTCTTTTTAATAAATAACACACATCGTAAACCGTTATATACAGAGAGTGTTCAATTTAACGATATTTCAAGGTACACCAGACCGTGCACACTCAAGGAGCCCTTACAGCGTAGTAAATCCGTTTGTTTAGTAGCACAATACGCATAAAAATTTACTAAGCTTTCGCTCTCCCCTAGGAGGCTTTTTCAAGGCAATGGCAGACATAAAATAGTACACACCGCTGACATAATATAGATATAAAGTTTTATGTCTTCCACTGCCTTGAAAACGTCTTCCAGTGGAGAGCGAAAGCTTGGCGAATCTTGATGCATATTACACCACCCAATAAACGGAATTACTACGATATAAGCGCTTATTGCGTGGGTGTTCAGTTTTAAAATAGTATAACTATGTTAGTAATCCGACTTTCTTGGCGTAGATTATAAATCACTAATATAGTTATACTATGTTAAGTCTGATTGGTGCACAGTTCCAAGTTATTACTGAATGTTCAGTCTGTTAAATTCCCTTTCATATCATGTCTTTGAGATGGAGAACTTACAGATAATGTAATTATTGAAATAAACGTGGCATGTAAGTATTAGGAAGTTTTTGCAGCCTTCACAGATTTAGAGAAAGCTTACGACCGAGTCAATAGGACACTTTTGTGGAAGGTATTGAATGAATATGGTGTTACTGGGAATCTACTTAATAGTGTAAAAGCCATGTATGCTGGCAGTGGGGCTTGAGTACGAGTGAACGGTGTTTTATCAAAATGGTTTTCTATTGGTGCAGGAGTCAGACAAGGTTGTTTAATGTCACCCTGGCTGTCTAATATTTTTATGGATGCGTGCATGCGTGATGCCAAAATAGATAATACTTGTTTATGTCTTGGTGGTATCTGCGTGTGCAGATTTCTGTATGTTGATGACACTATCCTGTTGTCGGAGAGCAAAAGTGAGTTGCAGAGTATGTTGTCTCGGATGTACGAAGTTTGCATGAAATTCAAACTGAGTATAAATAAGGGAAAACCCAAAGTTATGGTTTTTGAGAAAGAAACTGGTAGCACTGAATGTAGTGTAAGTCTAAATGGCACAGTGATTGACCAGGTGAGTAAGTTCGTGTATTTAGGAAGTTTTTTTGACAGAGAGAACAAGTTGGATGGTGAAATTAGTAGGCGAGTAAATTCTTCATTGAAAGTCATGGCTGCTTTGGGAGGTTTTCACAGGAATGATGGGTTCTCTAGAGAGTCCCGCATGGCTGTGTATGAAAGTATATATAATCGTTCCTACTCTGATGTATGGCAGTGAAACCTGGATACTACAAAAGAAACATAGAAGTCGTTTGTGTGCTGGAGAAATGCGTTACTTACGGTGGGTTTGTGGCAAGACACGTTGTGACTGTGTGAGAAATGAAGATGTGTTGCAGTTGTGTGATGTGAAGGAAAATGTTGTTAGCAAAGTGGAGATTAATATGCTTCGGTGGTTTGGTGATGTTGAAAGAATGAGTGATGAAATGCTTACTAAGAAAATCTTTTTAGCCCAAGTGGTAGGAAGGAAAGGCAGAGGAAGACCAAGGAAGTCATCGGAGGATCAGATTCAGGAGTGTCTACATGAGAAAAGGATTATGAGTATGAAGTATAAAAGATCTTGTGTGCGGCGTGTAATGGATGTCAGTGAAGCCCGAGTTGTATGTCAAGATCGCTGTACATGGAGACGTTTGATACGGCAACAGTAAGTAAAAATTATCTGGTAGTTTGCATTTCTTTTTTGAGCTAACCTCTGAATATCAGAGAATAGCTTAGTGATATGTATGTATGTATGTATGTATGTATGTATATCAGGGACGAATATTCTGGGTGTGCTAGGTGTGCGGCGCACACCCACACAGAGTTGCAATTCAACCTATATTATCGATATTATTTTTTCGGATTTGTTTCTAATAAAAACTCGCCAGAGTTCGTCTTAAGGCTTTTAGTGGTGGTTAAAATTAATTTCCCCACATAATGTTTTCATTAATAACAGAAGGTTCGTTCAGTAAGCATATCGCATTCGCGCTAAAATCCCGGCGCAGATCCGACGACTTTAAAGCAGCTGTGGTACAAGAGCTCCCGGACGGCGCTGCAGGTCACGTTCTTATTTCCCTGTGGTCTCAAACGTACCAGCGGAACTCTCAAGGTGTGCTACCCAAAATCAGCACCGCTTGAGTCTCACGGAGCAGCCAGTTGCTGTTGTATTGTTTTTTTGTTCTTTATATGTATTTCCAGTAAGACTCGCTGAAGTTTGTCCGCTAAACAAACTTCAGCGAGTCTTACTGGAAATACATATAATGTTCAATATTTTTGTGAAGAGGAGAAGGTTCGTTGCTTCGTGCAGTAAACAAAACGTAGTAAATAATACTTGCAGCTGCAGGAGTGCTATTTTAACAGCGGACACCCTAAGTCATTAAAGCAACTGTAATTCAAAGCTTTTCCAGATGGCGCTACAGGTAATTTTTTTATTTCTTCGTGGGTCCAACGCAGACGTTTAAATTCCTAGGGTGTGCGCGCTTAAAAAAAGCACCACTGGTCACACTTGTTTGCGTTTGAAATAGCATGGAGTCGTAAACACACTTCATCGTTCTGCTACAAGTTTTCTATCTTTTCATCGCTGTGTGAATCGGTGTGTTTATGAGCACAGATACAATTCAATTTTGACATCCATATACAATTTGAATTTTGACATCCATTTGGTTGACGATGTACCAAGTGCCCCATTTTTGCCAGAGATCTTGCAGATTGTGTAAAGCGGGTTAAAGAAAGTAAGCCTCGTGCTGTATTTAAAACTTATACTGTATATATAAAGAAACAGATACAGAAAATTTGTTCATCACTCTAGTATTTGCACAGGAAATTCAGTTTTTTCTTACGATGAAGTGTACGTAAAGATCTTTATTGCCGTAAGTTATTAGACGACAGTTAAATAAAAGAAATGCTTTTCGTATGTTCAAAATCAATTCGCGAATTTTGCAGCTCGGGATACATAATAAAATTTTTGCGTGTTTTTTTCCCATCAACAGCGCACACCCAACCTAAATGGGTACGCGACGCCACTGGCATGTATGTATGTATGTATTAGGTTGTTGCAGGTGAAATGTCGGCCTATTGATGGAAACTGAAAACACCCAAAATACGGTGCAAAATAAATTTCTTTAATCAAAATAATCCCCGACACTTTTGCCAATGAGATACAAGCTTCTGTTGCGACAGACTCTTGGAATGCAGTATCAACTGCTGTTTGATTGGGAAACGATTTACCCTGAAGAAAGAAGTGTTGGGTTAGAGGACAAATAAGGTGAATAAGGTATGTAGTGTACTTCACCATTTGAAACGTGTATATGTAGCTTAGGGAAAACTACGTCAAGTTCTTCTTCTTATACACTCACTGTAAGTGAAACAGAGCAACTCAAATAAAGTTCAAGAAAGATTTACTTACAGTTCGCCTTTTATTCAGCCGCACTTCACTAATGATGAAATTTTTAAATCATAGCTACAGTAACAATATGCACTTAGTCGAATTAAGGTGAATTAGTATGCACAGTCGTAGTTTGAAATAATTAGCACGAAATATGCAGGGTGGTTATAAATTAGTTGGGCAAAAAGAAGACTTTATTGTGCATAGTTATAAGGTTACATATGAAAATGCACCGATGATCCATTACATTATAACGGGGGAGCAGGTGAAGTTCACAGAGCAGTATATATACAACCCGAGAATCGGCTTTCGGTTGGTAGAGTGTTCGGAGTCACAATAGGAAAAGCTACCAATTTGTAGGAGTTTGATAAAAGACAAATTGTGATGACATGGCGCCACTTGTGGGTTGCTCATGTGCCGCTGTAGTGAGTACGTATCAAAAGTGGTGCACAGATGGCCAAACGACGAACAGTCGTCGAGCCGTGCGTTGTCCGCAGCTCATTGATGCTAGAGGGGAGCGGAGACTGTCGCGCATTGTTCATAGCAACCGCAGGGCTACAGTGCGACAAATCACCCGCGACATCTTTGTGCCAGTGATTTATTTATTGGGCCAGTGATTTATTATTGGCAGAAGCCTTGATGCTTTAAATTTACATATCACAAGTCACATCGCGCGATTTGTTTATTCCTAAATAGCCTGCCATGACTGATTTATTGGCAGCAGCCTTGATGCTTTAAATTTACATATCACAAGTCACATCGCGCGATTTGTTCATTCCTAAATAGCCTGCCAAATGCTCGAGTCTGCAAAATCCAAAATCCGATATTTCATGTGCAACAAACTAATGCTATGATTTTTTAACCAGATAACGACTGTTTTTATATTTAAAGATTTATCCAAAAATTTCGCAACGGAGAAATTAATTTACAAGGGTGGATAACGCACACTATTTTTTTTTTTTTGGCAACAGTTTAATATATAGGCAAAACAAAACATATACACAATGAAACAACATTTCTTAGCTATTTTTGAAAGTAAGAACCGAGACGCTAGAAACATTTTTTTCAGCGTAGTATCAGTTTCAGTGTACCTTATCCATAAAAGTCCATTTTCTGGGCGTACAGCCACCTGTGGACAACCGATTTGATTTCGTCAGCCGAATCGAAGCGTTGGCTGCCCAAGAATCTTTTCAAGGGACCAAACAGATGAAAGTCCCAAGGAGCCAGGTCCGGACTGTTTCCAGCCATATAGCGCAATTTTATCAAGAACGTGTTGTTCAACATGTGGGCGAACGTTGTCGTGAAGCAGTCTGACATTTGCAGCGTCTCTGTTGAGTCTTTTGTCACAAAAGGGCACGACGCAACTTTGTCAATGTGTTAGCGTAGGTTTTGGCATTCACAGTGATCTCCGTTGGATGAATCTCCACCAGGAGAACACCATGCATGTCCCAGAACACCATCATGAGAACTTTTTGTGCAGATTGTGTTACTCTGAATATTTTTGGTGGCGGGGAGTCGGAATGTTTCCACACCGTACTGACCTTCTTTGTTTCAGGAGTGTAGTGGTAAGCCCAGGACTCATCGTCCGTCACTACACCTTCCAGAAATTCATGTCCTTCTTCTGCGTAACGCATCAAGTGATCCAAGGATGACATCATTCTCTGTCTCTTCTGGTCGTCTGTCAAGTTCTTAGGCACCCATCGCGCACTGACCTTGCGAAATTGCAATTTGTCATGCACAGTATCGTTCGCTATACCGTACGAAATGTTGAACTTCTGTGCCAATATGCGCAGATGGATCCGCCGGTCACTCAGAATTGCCTGTTCAATGCCTCTCATAGTGGCAGGTGATGGCGGGGTTACAGGTCGACCGGAACATGGCGAATCGGTAAGGTTGCCACACCCCTCTGCAGAGAAACTGCACCATCTGGAGATTTTGCTGCTGTCCATGCAATCATCACCATACACTTTGACCATTTCTTTGTGAATTTCTGAAGGAGTTTCCGTTTAGCCCACAAAAATCGGACTACACCGCGTTGGTCTTCACTCGTAGACGACGCCAACACACGCGACATCTTTGTGCCCTCGTTCACACTGTCTTCTACCACGGCGACACCTGATCCAGCCAAACTGGTCAGTAGCGTGGTATTCAAACTCGTTATCTGCCAAACTGCAACCTGCAAAGAGAAAAAAATTGCTGTGCGTTACTTTTCGATCCTCCCTTGTAGTTTGTTTGCTCGTGCGAGCGCGCGTGCTCTCTTATCTATGGCATCTAAAAATGCCATATTCTGGTACTTTAGATAAGTTATGCTAAGTTGAAATCTCCTTTAGTGAATTAGCAGTAATTTGGGTTGTTATACAGAATACAAAGTTTTGGTTTCCATAGACGTAAAACGAGAGAGTGCAAAATGAAGTGGCCACTCGGTGTACGTATCTATTTTGCTTTAATATAAAAAATGTATTGACGCAGACGACTGAATGGAAAGCATGCGCTTTACTAAAAGTTAAGGAAACGTAATTAGTTGCAAAACGATGAAAGCAGTGGAAATGGCGTGGCAGGAAATACTGGCTTTCAAATCTGTTCAGTTCGTCCAATTCAGTAGTCTTCTAGAAAAGCGAATAACGGAAATCGCCTAATGGATATTTAGAAAGGTAAATGCCATATCACTTTAGATACCAACGGTCCATTAAACCTGGATTCTGAAAGACGTTTTCGATTTCTATTAAGTTATACTGTAATACCCCAAGGAACAGGGAAGAAATGTCTTTTGCACCAAAGGCTGGACAATGTCTTAACAGTTCCGAAATACGACATTACTGCAATAAACGACTAAAGTTCGCTTAGAGACTGACACGTAAATAAAATATTAGGTAATAAAGAACGTTATTACTGACAGTTTCAAGGTTATGTTCTGAAAATATATATCGCTGACTTCACGTAAGGACATTGCTTGCTTTATTTTCGGCACATCTTTTTCACATACTTTTTGAAATAAAGAAGTTGTGCCTATGTCATGACATTGTTTGGATACGGTATATTTCATCCAACAAAAGTCGGTATTGAAAAATTCTTTCTGCGACATATAAATGGGAGGATTACAAAAGTTTTCTAATTACAATCTGTTCCTACAAACGGCAGAAAGCTGCCGTTAAAAATGAAGAAATGTATCTATGTATGTATATACAATCGTGGCCAAAAGTCCTACACCAGTAGACCGAAAATCAATTTTTGATGTTTGAAGTCAACTTATACAGCGGAATGATAAAGTCATGAATACATGTTATACATCATTTTAAAGGACATTTTATGCTGAGTTCAAATAGTTTTACAGAATGTTATTACCAGTAATAGAAGTGCAGTTACAGGCAAAAATCTGCAAGTGAGGAAACACAAATCCAGTTCTGAAAAAGCGTTCGCGTCCCTCTAATCCACTATAGTTTTCTCAGACGTCCGCTAGTGAGATATAAAAGGATGTAGAATCGTCTGCCGACTTAGAACACAGCTGCTTATAGTCAGTTGACGGAAGTTTATGCTGAATTCCTGGTGATATTGAATTTCGGAATGTGAAAGACCCGAAAATTTGTCCTGCCTCTTAAAACCAGGGCAAAAATTATTACTTTGCATGAACTTGGGTCAGTAGTCGTAAAATTACTATTACATGTGGCTGTGATCATTTCGCTGTCTTGCGCACCATTAAAAGAGTTACAGAAAATTGATGTGTGGGAAACAGAAAAAGAACAGGTCGACCAAGGATGTGCACAGAACGTGACGATAGCATGTTGATTCGTCGTTCCTTAAAATCAAAGTTTATAACAACCACTGATTTAAGAAATGAGTGGGAGAATGAAGTAGGCATTATTGCATCTGCACGTACAGTTCGTCGTAGACTACAACAAAAGGGACTGACTGCACAAAAAGCTACAACCTTTCCTTACTGAACAACAACGGCTCAAAAGAATTGCTTGGGCCAAGGCACACAAGAATTGGACTGTTGATGAAGGGAAAAATGTTATTTTCAGTGATGAAACAACTGTTACTATTTCTGTGGAGATAATAATGTACGTCGCTGGGCTTGTGAAAAAATCCAAGCCAACAATCAAGCACCCACATTCTGTGATGTTATGGTCCTGTATTTCAGCCAATGGTGTTGGCCGTCTGCACATTGTTGATGGCATACTGAATGGATCAAAATATGTGGATATTTTGGAGTCCAAACTGCTACAATCTGCACAAGACATGGGTTTGCGGAATTTTATCTTTCAGGACGATAACGCGCCATCATGTCATCAGTCAAAGCTCATTGACGAGTGGTTTAATCGAAAAGTTATAAGAAAACTTCAGTGGCGGGCACAGTCACCGGATCTTAATCCCATAGAAAATCTGTGGATGAGATTGAAGCAAAAGATCCGTCAACAAGGACCCACATTTAAAACAGCATTAATAGAGTCTGTAAGGGCCGTATGGTACCGTGTTATCACCAATGGACAACTAGAGAAGCTCATTAGTTCCATGACAAGAAGATGCACTTTGTTACTAAGAAAACGTAGTTATCCAATTAAATATTAAAGCGTATTTTGCTTGTTGGTAAGTTATTTCAAGTGTCCTGCAAGTTTCAGTAATGTACTGTACAGCAATTTCACGTTAAATACCTTGTACACTAATTTTACAAATTCCACTATTTTTTGCTTTTTATGATTAGATGCTGTACTTTTGCTTCTAACTTCACTTCTGTTACTGGTAATAACATTCTGTAAAAGTATTTGAATTCAGCATAACATTTCCTTTAAAATGATGTATAATACACTGCTGGCCACCCAAAATGCAACACCAAGAAGGACACGAGATAGCAAAGCCAGATTTACTGGACACATAACAACAGATACAAAGAGGAAACTATTGAGCTTACAGGCCCGTGCGACTTGCGGAACACGCAGACATCAATAGTTCGTGTGGCCCCCAGCGGCCGCTACACGCCGCGGCATCGAAAGAAAGAGGCTTTGGATGTGGGCTTGGGGTATGTCGGTCCAGGCTGTTTCCACACGTTGCCACAGTTCATCAGGCGTAGCCGCGGGTGGTGCTTGCCGGTCCACTCGGTTGCCGATCAGCGACCAGACGTGTTCGATGGGCGACATATCGGGAGAACAGGTGGGCCACGGCAGCAGTGACACCTAGTGGGCCGTAAAGAATTGTGCACGATGCGTGCCAAGTGCGGGCGCGCATTGTCCTGTTGAAACGTGGCCACTGGCAGGTCCTGCAGGTAAGGGAGGACTACAGGCTCCAACACATCGGAGATGCAGCGGTGGTTGTTGAGTGTACCGGCGATGCGTACCAGAGGGGTGCGGGTGTCATATCCAATTGCGCCCCAAACCATAACGCTAGGCTATTGACCGGTATGGCGATGCATAATGCAGGCGTCATACAGTCTCTCGCCGCGGTGCCGCCACACGCGGATCCGACCATCGTGGTGTCGCATACAGAAGCGGGATTCGTCGGAGAAGACAATGTCGTGCCATTCCGTAGTCCAGGTGCGGCATTCAATGGCCCACTGCCGCCGCACTCGCCGGTGGTGTAACGTCAATGGTAATCGGAGCAATGAGCGCCGTTTGACAAGTCCCCACTCCTGCAGACGATGTCGAACGGTACGTGCTGACACAGGTTGTTGCGCAACATACCTTAATTCCTGCGCTAACGTTCGTGATGTGGCGGTGCGAGCCGTCAATGCCAGCCGCACAACATGCCGGTCCTCTCGTTTGGTGGTGTGCCGCGGCTGCGGCAATCACTCACGTCGGCCCGTCCGTCCCTCCTGCACCCACCGAATCCATACTCGCCTCACTGTGGCTGGATGTCGTTCCACACGGGCGTCGATGTCTCGGTACGATAAACCACTGTCATGATAAGCCACTATTCGTCCTCTGTCGAACTCCGAAACGTGCTGGAATGACTGCTGTATTCTGCGACGAGGCATCAGGAAGCTTCCCACGCACAGGTCCGGCAGCACAACACACTTCCACTACTTACACCTCGCCTTCTGTGCACCCTTCTTATAGTGCTTCTCGGTGGCGTGACGGGCCCACATGATTTTCATATGCCCTGCAATGCTAATCGTTTGCATGTCCCCTCGCGGGCAACGCATGCTGCGAATTTCAGGCCAATCGGATGCTTCCTTCTTGGTGTTGCATTTTGGGTGGCCAGCAGGGTATGTATTCCTTACTGTACCATTACGCTGTATAAGTTGTCTTCAAACATCAAAAATTTACTTTCGGTCAACTGGTGCAGGACTTTTGACCACGACTGTATATACAAATGCCGTTCCATAAAAATTGAGAGTAATTTTTTTTTTGAGTTGGCAACAGAGCGAAGAGGAAAAATAATCACGCAGACGACTAACTAAATTAAGGAAGTATCTATGGCAACAATTATTAGTCGTGGCAGACGATTCTGGTTTTGTTATTCCGCAGTTGTTTAATTTACGTCTGCATTTCGCCATACAACTGTGGAGGTAAGTGATTCAGAAATTAGAAGTGAAATGCGTTGTGCGATAAAATTTTGCTATCGTCTCGGTAAAACGGCTCCAGAAATAGTTGATTTAATGAAAAAAGCTTACAAAAATGTTTGGCTGAGTCAACGATTTTTAGAGGGCATCATGTTTTCAAAAAAGGGCGTTTGTCGGCAGAACTCGCTCTTAGGCCTGGTCGACCGTAAAGTGTTCTCACGGTGCATATCGTTAAACTGTTTGGGCAACCCTGCAAGAAGATCGACGAATGACATGTGAAGATAAACATTATCTTCACGGCGTCAACTAATATTTCAAAAACGTCGGCATTCCGCATTCTACGCGACAAATCACTACTGCATCGTGTGTGTTCCAGATGGGTACCTCATCACCTGACGAGAGAACAATTGTTAGCCAGAGTTCAGGTGTGTCATGAGTGGAAACAAATGATTGCAAAGGATCCAAACTTTCTAAACACATAACTGGCCATGAAACATGGGTCCACTATTTCGACCCCCTCACGAACCGCGCGATGAGTGTCTGGAAACACACAGGCTCGCCTCTTCCAAAGAAAAATCCGCCAAACCAAATCAGCTGGGAAGGTGATGCTGATCATTTTATTTGATCATAAAGGTGTAGTCTATCATCATGCCGTTCCTCCACAAATTACTGTCAATGCTGAGTTTTACGTTTCAGTGTTGAAGCGTCTGCGACGACACATATCGATTAAGTGACCGGAACTGGTGGGCAAGTGGACCCTACACCATGATAACGCCAGCCCAGATGTGGCTGCTTGTGTTCAACAGTTTCTTATGAAATGCAGAATTGAAATCATGCCACAGCCTGCCTACAATCCTCACCTCGCCCCGTGCGATTTCTGGTTGTTTCCAACAATGAAGGAGAAGTTCCATGACGCAACATTCAACACAGATGCTGACGTTATTCAAGCTGTACAGGGGTCTCTAAAGCAGCTTCCACAAAATGCCTTCGCCACATGCTTTGAAAAGTGGACGGAAAGCTGGGACCGTTGCATATCATCCGAGGTAAGACACTTTAAGGAACAATAACATATATTTTACTGTACCTATATTTCTTCATTTTGTGGGATTTTACTCTCAGTTTTAATGGAACGGCCGTTGTATATATATAGAGGGAAAAACAAAAGAAAATATATGTATATTTACTGACAGGGTGAGTGCGCATTATTTATGCAAAAACTTAAACTTTAGACAAACTATCAGTGCGTATAATACAAAAGAAAAAAAGAAGTATGAACGTTTTAGTACAGATCTTTTTCTGTTATTATTATGGTATTATTCTCATATCCGGTTTTTTTTTTTTTGTCAACAAGAAGAACATTTTTTTTTATGAACCACTTTGGCATCTCAATGGCTAGCGAACCAAAACTCATTGCTATAGTTATTGTCATATATGTCTTCATCCATCTCTGCAGAGGTAATTAAGAACATGTAATCTGAATTAAGCCTTGTAATTTAGTAATTGTATTTTAGAGAATTAATTATAATCGACTGTTTATTATATGCATTGCATAGAAATATAATCAAACCTAATAAAATCATGAACAGGTTCTATATTGAAAGCATTAATTCACACACTGTAAAATGTTTTCTGCAATTCACGAACCACTTGCCGTGATTATTTTCGTGAATTGACGAAGCATATTTCTGATACAATCTTTTCCGTGGATTGACGAAAAGAAACCTGAATTTCACGATTTTTTCGTGCGTCAGGAAACTTCTGAATCTTCTGAACCCTTTCCGCAATTCCTTTCTTATATCGATGGTAAATTGGCGTTTTCAAGATGTCCTAAAGGAAACATTTGCATTTTCAGAAACCTTTCCGCAATTTCTTTCGCATATTAACGGAGAAACTCCGTTCTCACTTCTTCCGTATCCATATGACGAAAATTTTCTGGTAATAGGAGAGATTTACGAAAATTCTTAAAGTTTGATTAATTGTTAAATTTCCGTAGGCTGTCGAAGAATTTGATTTTGAAGTTCTGTAGCGCGATCGGATATTGTGGATAGCATATTGTGGCACCAGATATTTCTTCTCCTTTACCCCATTTTGTGCACCAGCTATTATACACTATATTAGCAAAAGTCACCGGACACCTAGAAAAGAAACACAACATACCATTTAATGACATACATTAGTACGGTGTCGGTCCACCTTTCGCCTTAATGCATACACTGACCCTTCGAGACATGCTTTCGACAAGGTTTTGGAACACAGCGATAGGTATGCGCTTCCATTCAGTACATAATGCTGCCGCTAACTGTTTCTTAGTAGTTGGCCTTGGTTCCAAACTTATGCGCAGCTCTAATTCATCCCATAGGTGCCCTATGGGATTACCATCAGGGCTGTGTGCTGGCCAGTCCGCACACGAAACGGAATTATCGTCAAACCACGCCGTAACAATCCTTGCTTTATGGCTCGGTGCATTATCCTGCAGGTACCAACAAGACTCGGTTCCATAGTATTGCCAGAGTTGGTAGGGTATAATTGTCCAGAATATCGAGGTAGACGTGCTGGTTAACAGGTTTGTCCACAATAACCAATGGGCCGAGATCATACCACGAAAAACACCCCCAATCGAGTACACTGCCAGCTCCAAACTTGACCGTAGGAACAGTACACTGTGGTAAATAGCGTTCCCCCGGCTGCCGCCATATCCACACACGGCCATCAGACTGATGGATCGTGTATCTGGATTCATCAGTCCATAGGACCCGTTTCCGTTGATCTATACGGTCCACGATAAATGTCCTTTACAGCATACGAGTAGCATTCCGAGTGGAGATTAAAGGCTTATGAGCAGCCGCACGACCCTGGTAACCCATAGAATGAAGTGCTCTGCGAATGGTACGTGTGCATACCGAGGTCCCAGCATTTTTACTCACCTGTACACTGAGGTCTTGTGCAGTACTCCGTCGATTAGCTGTAACGACTCTCCTGAAGCTTCGACGTCTTCTATAACTGATTTTTTTGATCTTCCGGTACGTTTTGCTGCTTCAGGCACGCCATGTGTCTTTCACTTATTCAGTACATCCAAAACATTTGACTTGGGTATGTTTAAACCCCTCTAAGTTTCTCTTATGGGCAACCCACTAATATAACACCCAACAATCTTTCCTTTCTCAAAGTCAGTTCTCTCCCGCCGCGACATTTTCACTCAACCTCACAGTGCAATATGATCGCGGTCAGCTGCAGGCATGTTTTTATACCGTTTGCAGCTGTACCGCGCATCTTAACAACGCAGCGGATCTGTTCATTTGCTTTTGAAGGGGTGTCCGCTGACTTTTGTCAATGCAGTGTATATTGTGTTGCGTAAGAAACCGGGTACTTAAATTATCGTACAGGTGATTTGTACGATGTCTATCCTTAGTCTGTCTAGTCCCTAAGACTAAAGCTATTACAGCTATCCAGAGTAAATTGTATATTTAGAAGTTTTGTGAAATAATACTAAAAAACAGTACATTTCACCTTTCCTTAAAGATAATTTAAAGTTATTGTCAGTTAAAAAAGAGATCTCAAATTCCAAAGCATTCTGTTGCTTAGAAAAGTCACGATGAAAAAAAAATAATTTGTGATAAGTCCTCCTGCAGAAAAAACAAAACTATTACAAACGTATATTCAAAAAATAATAAGCTCTGTAACGTACCAGGAGATGTGACGTACCTGCCAGAAGGACGCACACGACATAAAGGCAGATAGGAATCAGAATAAAATGTCCGCGTAGCTCAATTGGTAGAGCAACTTATTCCGGAATGAGGGGACCCGGGTTCGAATCCTGGCGCGGATAGAAATGACGGAGAAATTTACTTCGTTATAATGGCGCCCGAACTATCCGGATGACCCGACCGTTCACAATCTCGCAATGGTGTGATGTTATTTCCACACCGCGAGATAGGAAAAATAAGAGCAGCACTTCGAAAAATAAAAAAAAATAAAAAAAAAAAAAAAAATAAGGGGGAGATGATGTAACGTACCAGGAGATGTGACGTACCTGCCAGAAGGACGCACACGACATAAAGGCAGATAGGAATCAGAATAAAATGTCCGCGTAGCTCAATTGGTAGAGCAACTTATTCAGGAATGAGGGGACGCACACGACATAAAGGCAATAGGAATCAGAATAAAATGTCCGCGTAGCTAAATTGGTAGAGCAACTTATTCAGGAATGACTAAATCACTCACATTAATGGAAAAAAATCATCATCACGCAATTAGTTTTACCTTGAATATGAGCGCGATTCCGAAAACATTCTGGCTCAGTATAGTTAAGACACGCGTTTTCTAACTCAAACGACCTCAGTTCGATCTCGCCACCGGTGCGAAAGGATTCTATGACGTAAGGGCTGAAAAATTCAGCGTTCTCAATTTTGCGAAATTTCTGTAAATACGGGAAAAACTTGAAACGGACTTTTCTGAAATAAACGAAACTACTGACTACGGAAAACCTGTGAAAATGCGGAAGTTGAAATAATCGGGAACTCTTAGAAACGGAAATTTCGTTAAAAGACGGACATTTACCGGCAGCTTTTCTGCACGTTATTTTCAGAAAATTTCCTTGAATTCAAACCACTTATCTTTTACAGATTTTTACAGTGCTTCTTTCGTCAATTCCGAATATTCGTATTGTGAATTTACGAATTCGAAATCAACAAAGGCCAAATTTGTGTTTACTGTCGTTATTAGAGAATTAGCATCGATTTCGTGTTTAATAAAGCTATTTTTCCAGCGGGCTAATGTTCTGGTTTCTTCTGTAGCGATTAATTCCTTGGTAAGATTGTTTTTCCTGTGAACACCAACCATTATTCAGTCTTTTCATTTGTTTCGTAGTTTTGCTCTAAATAATTTATATGTATAATCTGTTTATGGCGTCTGACGCCGCCTTCCGATCTCCAAGAGTTTTTTCCATCTTTCTCTATCTAAGCACCATTCTTCCTTCAGGTCATTTTGACTAAGTGCTCTCTTTATTCCATCAGCCATGTTCTTCAAGGTCGGCCTCTATTTTTTCGTCTGTTTGATTTAAATTCCATGGCAGTTTTTGGCAGTCTTTCATTGGCCATTCTTTTAGCATGACCAAATCAACGCAATTGTCTCTTCTGTATGTCTTCTAAAATTGTTTCTTTCCCTTCCATCAATTCTTTAATCCTTTCATTCGTTATTTTCTTTCTTCTTCACACTCTACATGATCTTCGTAAAGCATCCATCTCTACGGCTGTTATTTTTTCGATCCGTTTCTGTTAATCGCCAGGCCTCTGCCCCATATACGTAGTAAGATGCTCTTAACAATACTATTATAAATACCCCATTTCCTTTTTCTGACTGTTTCTTGACTCCACCAGATTCCATTCAGGTGTTTAACAGCTTTTCTTCCCTGTGCAATTCTATTTCTTAATTCCGTTGTATCTCGACTTTCTTGTATAATTTTAACACCTAGGTAATTACAATGACCACATCTTTCAATTTCTTAAAGTAATCACTAAATAATTTACTAAATATTTACTCTAAATAATTTACTAAATATTTACTCTAAATAATTTACTAAATATTTACTCTAAATAATTTACTAAATATTTACTCTAAATAATTTACTAAATATTTACTCTAAATAATTTACTAAATATTTACTCTAAATAATTTACTGACAGCAGAGGAGTTAGAATATTTTTGTCAGTCCAACAAACATCGAAACAATAACCAGCATGAAATAAATTGCGCCACTGAAGTGGGGCAGTTGACTAAACCTTGTGGCTGTGCGGCAGGCGGCGTGTTTTGGATTTAAATCTTTTTGCCGGCCATCCAGTTAGAGGTTTTCCAGGATTATCTCGAATTCAACATGAATACGTTGCTTGATCCCAAAATTTGGCTCTGGACGTAGTGAGTCATTTCTAGAGGTTGCCTCTTGCACCATCAAATGCTTAACTCAATCAGTGTGAATGACTGCGATGAGAAAGGAAACCAAAATCAGGAAATTCATCAACATGGCTGATGGGCACGGTTCTTCTTGGCGATTAAAGCCAACTTTCGTGGAGGACACAAAACTTGAAGAAGTAAGAACAATTGAGAAAGAAGTTGTTTCTGTGTGCCAGTTATGTGTGCAAGGCACACGTTCATCTCAAAATCTACTTGAATCTGAAAAATGCCAACTTCCTAAAAACAGTCTTTAGAGACAAAACTTTATTTACCCGATTTGTTTCACTTATAGTGACAATTGAACTATACAGAAAGATCTCTCAAAAAGTATTTTTATAATCGGCCCATGTACCTACGGAACAATTCCTTTCTGCCTCTCATCTCAGTAGAACTGACCATAAACCTGCCACAGGTGATAAGAGCTCTATTCTAGTTCTCTATTCTCTTCTCCATGTCCCAAAGCATGATTGGGAAGATTAGACCCCCTGACACAGACGACGTGTCACTGGGCAGAAACACAAGTGGCACAAACATCTCTTGCTTCTTAGGTTCTACCCCATTGTTATAACTTTAGCAGATAATCAGTCAGAAAGGAATAGTGTCAGTCATCCTTTTAAATGACCACTTTGAATAACAAAGCTAGGGGAGGAAAGTAACGCGTTATGATGCCCAGGTTCACTCGTTTCAGCCGCGTTCTGCCCACTTCTCAGACAGCGACTATATTCGTCCGAACTGATTTCAGCCCACTTTGCTAACCCCGAGTTAATTCGTTCCAGCCGGTTAAAGCGTTAATGACTAAGACTAGTTGAAAGAAATTGAGATTGTGCCAGTGTATTCAGAGTTTTTATAAACATTTCTCAATTTTTATGAGTTCATCATCTTGCCGTTGGTTCCCGTCTATGTCTACAGATGAAGGCCTTCCATTTCGTTGTTTTTCAGTCCCTGGGGTTTTTCCTGCTTGAAACCTCTGTCTCCTGACATACTGATTGTCGTATTTCCATAAACCTTTATCAGCCTTATATGGATCTCCATCGCCTTGCGACTTTCAATTTCCAAAATCTCAATCACAGCTCTTAGCTTTAAGCGAATATCCATCATGTGCGTTGATTAATCTAAATACAAAAAGATGTACATTCACTAAGAAGTTTAATCCAGATTTGCAGACATCTGAATATTTCCAAAATTACAGGATTTATTGAACAGGCATTACGCGTTTAAACCAACCCTGGTATAAAGAATTTTGCCGTACTTACTGCCATCGAATGTAAAAAGAATTTTTCAGATGAGACTTGTAGAAGCAGCGATATCATACTGAATGCAAGTATATGTTTTCGCCACTTCATCGAAATACACATTTACGTCGCGTAGAGGTAAAATTGTCCATCTGGCAAGGGGAAAATGCATGGAGTTTGAACTATCAAATACAAAAATAATTTGCCTTTTCTACTTTCAGACACACACATAATACAGATACCATCCAAAAATCAGTAGACGAAATTTAAGTTACAAAAATAAAAGTTGATACAGCAACACAACTACTATCCAGAATGTAATGAAATTCGGAAGAGAAGTACATAGTCCATAATGAACATACGAAAAAAGGAATACCACGTCAACAGCGTTTGCGCTGGCACATGAAAAACGTCAAGTACATAAGGTATGCTTTAAAAAAAGCGTAGATAAGGCTCTCGTCATATAGTACCTCGTACGGTCCAAAGCTCGTTATCTTGCAAGAGGTGCTGGAGAAGGTACAGACAAACGCCCGGAGCTTTTCCGGGGAATCCGAGAGGTGGGCAGCCATCGGTCAGATGTTGGCGGGACACACTATAGCTGTGGTAGACAGGACGCATAATATTTGTCGGGTGGTCATCTGCAGGCTATGGCAACAATATCAGGGATCAAGAATGTGAATCTATGACTCTTTCGGGTCATCGATGCACAGTTCTGCCAAAAATGTACGCTATCCCAGGACAGCCAATAGTATCTGGTTTTAACATACAGAAAGCATAGAAAGACAACGGCCAGAAAACTCGCTATCGAACTCTGCTGTGCTTTAGACTCTGTGGTGTGAAGGAAAGCTGTATCCAAGAGATTTTGTGAGAAGGGTCTGTATTCTAGGACATCAATAGTTTGCCTCCATATCGTCCCCTCTTAAAGAGCTCGAAGGACATCGTGCAAGCAGCATCACACCTCGATCGATGAGCAACGGCGTATATGCTATTCGTGGATGAACCCCGTTTTTGTGTGACTATGGATACCCGACGTGTGCGCATTTAGAGAGAACGCAGAATGCACAACTATTCTCGCAAAGTCCTGGAACGAGATAGCTGTGAAGTAGGATGCCTTCGAGTGTGGGGAGGCGTAATGCTGGATGGCCATACGCCACTCCGTGAGTTTTAGAATAGCACCTTGCGTGCTCAGAGGTATATAGAACCCTTTAAAAGGCTATTCAGAGTGCGGTATAGCCCGAGTTCATTTTTATGAACAATAATAAGTGCCTTTATAGAACTCACCTGGATGACGATTACTTGGAAAGTGAGGGTATCCACAAAATGGAGTAGCCAGTCACTTCTCCGGATCTTAAACGATTAAGCACATCTCTGATTCTCTGGGCAGATGTACTGCTGCTCTACAGCCGAGTATATATATAACGGAAGAATTTTGCACCTCATCCGATCGTTGTGCAACATGCTAGGGGTGATTGTACTGACTTTTGATCACCGGAAAAACGTATTTCTCCTGCCACAAGTGAAGAACCTTTTTGACGCATCATCTTTACACCTACCCATCTATTTTTTTTCAGGGTTTATCGACAATCATGAGCAACTCGTAGCACAAAAAGTAGTCCATCTGTCCTTAATTTAGGTCCGCTGGTTCCGTTAAATAAAAGCACATGCACACCATCTATTCCTAATTCAGAGCTCGAACCAAGGCCTATTTCGGATGAATGGTCAAACGCCAGAGCCCCGTCCATTCCTACGCATCTCATGTTTCAATATGTTCTTTGTCGTGATCTGATGCACGTCTCACCCGAACTTCGTTAACCCGTTAAGTTTAAGTTTGAGGAGACTAAACTATGGTATAACGTTTGAGGTTCACATATATCAAAATTAAATCTCTTTGTGCCCGTGTTATCTATTTCTATTATCAAGAGCTACCACACATAAGCCGTTATGTAATTAAAACGCCCATCTAAATCGGGCAATTTTCACGGAAGTTATCGTGCGAAAATAATGGCTAACGAATCTTACGCATGCGCACTGCCTGCAATTGCTGACAAAAAAAAAAAAAACATTTTCGGCGAAACTGCTTGCAAAGTCGTTACGGAACAACTTATTGTATTCCGTCGCAATCGAAGCATTTTTACTTAAATTATGACGCATAAGGGTGATACAATGGATCCCGCTCCTATGTCCTTACCTTTGGCCCCATTTCGCCCATTTTCAATAGGATCGTCCCAGGGTTGTCTTCTACCACATACTAAAATTTCATCGAAATCGAACCATTTTTACGCGTTATCGTGCGGACAGACAGACAGACTGACAAAGCTGGAGCATATACGCTTCTTCAACCTAAGATTGGAAAGCGTAAACAAGTTAGTAAAATCATGCAATGCATTGATTACGATACGCTTTCCAACATATCAGAAATCATTACTCAAGTTATGAGGATAATAGCTGTGGAATAAATCTCGATCCTGTGCCCTGACCTCTGACCTCATTTCGATTATATTAAACAGAATTATTTCAGTATACTTCCGGAACAACATACTAAAGTTTTATCGCAATAGGAGCCTTTTTAGTCAACTTATGACGCATAAGGGCGATGGAATGGATCCCCCTCCTATGCCCTGACCTTTGACCCCATTTCGCCCATTTTCAATAGGGTTCATCCTCAGGTTGTCCCCTACCACATACTAAAATTTCATCGAAATCGAGCCGTTTTTATGCGAGGTATCGTGCGGACAGACAGGAAGACGGACAAAGCTGGAGCATGTACGCTTCTTCAACCTACGGTTGGAAAGCGTTAAAAAACAGTCAACTCTGATAGGCGCTCCCTCTAGTTCTTTATTCTCTGCTCTATGACCCAAGGCATGTTGGGGAAGGGCTGGTCCCCCTTAACATGGATATCATACCACTGGATAGAAATAAGTAACTCAAAATTCTTCTCTTTTCCTTTCTTAGGTTCGTAGCCATTGTTATTACCCTTTTAGCAGGTAATCAGTCAGCAAAGGTTAGTATCTATCATTCCCCTAACCATTAAGAATAAGAAAGCTGAAGGAAAAGGAACGTTTTCTTTTGCGTAGGTTCATTCGTTCCAGCCGCGTGCGGCCCACTTCTTAGACAATGAATGTACTAAGGGCATCCTGAGGGTAATGCCTCCTCCTTATAACTTTTGAAATTTTGAAGTGATTTTAATGAAACTGCACTGACATATACTATAGTATGTTACCAACGTAGGAACAATATTTTTTCAGAATCGGAAATAATGATTATGAATGGCAGAGAAAAGCAGCGAGCCGTAATTGAATTCCTGGAGAAAGAGGGATGTGAGGCTCCAAAAAATCCACAGAAGACTCCAGGCGGTGTATGGAGCTGCCACAATCGATATCAGTAATATCCGAAAATGGATGAATAGGTTGCGAGAGGGAGAAAGTTCGGTGTCGGACAAATAACGTAGTGGAAAACCCGGAACTGCAGTGACAGGTGCCAACAGGCAACGAGTGAAAGACTTCGTCATAGCTGATCGTCGTGTCACCATCCAGGAGTTGTGTGATGCAATTCATTGTGGTAATAGTGCTATGGAAACATTAATTAGGGATCTGGGCTACAGAACAATTTGTTGTGCCGGAACCTCTTGGACTGTTATGAGAGGGAGGTGAGATGTTTTTCTCTGATGTTGTGACAGGGGATGAAACGTGGGTGTTCTTTCATGACCCAGAAACAAAACGTGCGTCAATGGAATGGCACCGCACATCTTCACCTCGACAGAAAAAGGTGAAACAACTTGTACCGCAGGGAAAGTGATGGTGACAATTTTTTGGGACAAACGTGGTGTCATTTTGACTGATTTCCTTGAACGTGGTTCAACAATAAACAGTGCTCACTATTTTGAAGCTAAAGGAAGCTATCAGAAGGGAAAAACGAGATATTCCACTTCATGGTGTTGTTTAACATCATGATAACGCACATCCTCACACCTCAATGAAGACTTTACAGGCTACTGCCAAAATGGGGTGGGCGGTGATGCCCCAATCCATTACGATCCCGATTTGGCTCCCACAGATTTTTTCCTGTTTGCCCCTTTTGAAAAACACCCCTCGTGATGGGAATGTTTCGACGATGTGACAGACGTTAAACTGTTTGTGAACTCATGGGTGAAACGACAGCCTCAGGAATTTTACCAATGGGTTCAAAGATGGCGCAAATGTACAGAAAGTGATGGACAATACTTTGAATAGGGTAGCATTATTAACAATATGTCCAAATAGTTTGCCACCAAATTTCACATTTTTGCTGCTACAAATAAAAACTTTATGAGGGACGAGGCATTACTTTCAGTGGACGAGGTTGGTTGGTTGGTTGTTTGATTTTTATGGCGCAAAAGCCATGTTTGGCCAAAGAGCGCCAGACATAAGACAGACAAACAAACAGTATTAAAAACGTGCTATGAAGCTTAAAATATGGCTGATCAAATAAAACTGAAGAATGAGAACGATGGAAGGGCTAAAAAAGATAATGAAACAAACAGTATTAAAAACATGATACAATGATTAAAATCTAGCTGATTCAGTAAAACTGAGAAATGAGGATGATGATAAGGCTAAAATCTAGATACGTTTAAAATAGTCAATTTGTTTAAAAATGAAAAAACAGCAACAGTATTGCAGTGGTCATTTAGGAGCCGCTGCAGTGTAGCGGCGTCCTCGTTCAACAAATGAGAATGAAATAAATGAAAACGTACATCACGAAAACGAACACAGGTACACAGAAGATGAGTGACGGTGAGTCGGCAACTGCACGTCTCACACATCGGCGCAGTGTCGCCACACAGCAAAAAGCGGTGAGTGAAACGACAATGCCCAATGCGGAGACGCGCAAGCACCACTTCCTCCCTACGGTTCTGATGATATGATGTTTTCCAGACTTCAAGATTAGGTTTAATACGATGCAGCTTATTTTTCCACCTGTTGGTCCCACAGACCCTGCCACGTTCGCTTGATATAGTCGCGAACGATAAAACGGAAATCCCGGTGAAACAGTGGCAAGGGTGTGACGACCAAAGATGAAGCAGATCTAGCAGCCGCATCAGCACACTCGTTACCCGAGATTCCAACATGTCCAGGAATCCAGCAAAACTGAACCTGAAAACCGGCCTAGAGCAAACGACGAAGCAACCGTCTCACATCCAAGAGAAAAGGATGGTCACGGCAATCCGCAGATGATAAAGACTGCAAGACACTTAAAGAATCCGTATAGACCATAGCACAATGATGAGAACTCGACTGAACATGGACAAGGGCGAGATACACAGCATGCATCTCCGCCGAAAACACCGTGGCCTCAGCTGGGATCCGCGCTACTGAAACGTCATCTACACAGACAGCCGCGGATCCAACGACTCCATGCATCTTGGAGCCATCAGTAAAAATAGAAGTGTAGTCAGAATTGAGGTCACGGTGCTCAGCGAAGATCTGCTGGTACACTGACGCAGGGGTTGAGGATTTATCGAAAGATGTAAAGGTGGTATCAACCATGACACCAAGTGGGTGCCATGGAGGATCCCCAAAGCCCCTGGTCTCTCCAACAAGTGACAAGTCGAGCCCTACATCACGGGCTACGGCCGCCATACAAAGACCGAAGGTTGAAATGCACGAGGGCCGGTTCCCGAATAAACGAGCATGCTGGGGATGAAAAACTGCATCGTATAAAGGATGGTCTGGAATAGATCTAAGTTTCAGGTAGAATTGAATAGACAGCTGCAGACGGCGTAATTCAAGCGATGGTTCGTTCGCGTCAGCGTAAAGGCTGGGAATCGGAGATGTTCGAAATGCTCCCGAACAAAGACGCAGTGCTTGATGGTGAATAGTGTCCAAAGGCCGGAGAACGGAACGACGAGCAGAGCCATACACGACACAACCATAATCCAGTTTTGACCGTATTAATGAATGGTAAATTTGAAACAAAGACATCCTGTCTGCGCCCCACGAGACTCTCGAAAGGATCTTTAGAATAGATAGAGCCCGCAGACAGGAAATCTTGAGCCGCCGAACGTGCGCACTGAACGTAAGCGCACGAACGTGAACGTGCGCCGAACGTGCGCACACTGAACATAAGCTAGTGAGAGCAATTGGACGATAAGCGCACGGTCGACGGTCAGACCAAGGAACTTGGTCTCCGGCGAAACTGGTATGGCTGCACGGTCTAAAAACAGCTCTGGGTCCGGATGGAGGCCGGGCCTCCGGCAGAAATGGACACACGCTGTCTTGTCGGGAGAAAGAACGAAACCAATGCTATTCGCCGCTTTAAAGATCTGATTAATTGCAGACTGCAACTGCCTTTCAATAAAATGCATGCTTGATGACGAGCAGAAAATGTGCAAGTCATCAACATAAACAGTAGCCGAAACCGCAGGAGGAAGATTTGTGAAGAGACAATTAATGCGAAGTATGAACAATGTGACAGATAAAATGCAACCTTGAGGAACACCTTGTTTTTGATGGAACGGTGCCGAAAGCGTCGTACCCAGGCGCACCTGGAACACCCGATTGCGAAGAAAATTAACGATGAAAGTCGGAAGATTTCCTCGCAATCCGCATGCGTGGAGGTCACGGATAATACCGTGCCGCCACGCTCGATCATAGGCTTTTTCAATATCAAAGAAAACAGAGACACCAAGTGTTGCCTACGCACGAACGCCTCGCGCACAGATGTCTCAAGGTGCCGGAGATGATCGTGAGGTGAACGATGACGGCGAAAGCCGCTTTGTGATGGTGAAATTACTTGATGATATTCTAAAAAATGAATTAACCTGGAATTAACCATGCGTTCGAGAACTTTACACAGACAGCTTGTAACGTACCAGGAGATGTGACGTACCTGCCAGAAGGACGCACACGACATAAAGGCAGATAGGAATCAGAATAAAACGTCTGCGTAGCTCAGTTGGTAGAGCGACTTGTTCCGGAATAAGCGGACTCGGGTTCGAATCCCGGCGTAGACCAAAAATGACGGAGAAATTTACTTCGTTATAAGCTAGTGAGAGCAATTGGACGATAACTAGAGGGAGACTTGGGATCCTTGTCAGGTTTGGGAAAAGGCAGAACAAAAGCTTTTCGCCAAGATTCCGGGAAACTGTGCTCCGACCAAATACGATTATACAAGATTAAGAGATTCTCGAGAGACGACTGCGATAGATGACGGATCATGTCATAGTGGATGCCATCGGGACCGACAGATGTAGCGCCGGGCCGATGCAGAGCCACCCTGAGTTCAACCATGCTCAAGGGGGGGGGTTATAGCCAGTGTCGTGAAAAGGCGCAAAGGAGATTCTCTGGCGTTCCGCAGTGGATTTTATTTTTGAAAAGAAGAAGGATGCGCCAGGTCACTCGACACGGAGGTAAACGCCTCCCCCAAACAATCAGCAATCTCCCCGATTTCAGCATACGTGCAGCCGTTACTCTCGAGAATGGAGATCTGGTGAGAGCTGTAGTTACCCCGGATCTTACGAATCTTGTCCCACACACTTTTCGAACTGGCACGTGAAGTGAGAGATGAAACATACTGGATCCAAGACTCCCTCTTGCTACGTCGACGCACCAACCGAGCATAAGATTTTGCTCGTTTGAATGTAACGAGATTAGCATCGGTCGGATAACGCCGAAACGTAGACCAGGCCTTATGTTGAGCTCTCCTAGCCGCTGCGCATTCAGGGGTCCACCAAGGCTTCGGACTTCTGGAGAGTGTCGTAGATGTTTTTGGTATAGAAAGATCAGCTGCCTGAAGAATGCAATTTGTGACTTCAAGAACCGCTGCGTCGATTGACTCTTGGGTCACCATTGCAGAAGAGATCAAAGCTGACGGCGTGAAGACCTCCCATCTCGCACGCTCCATCATCCACCGAGGAGAGCGGGAGGCAGAAGATGGCATGTTCGCATGATGCGAGAGGACAATTGGAAAATGGTCGCTCCCGTGGAGGAGGTCGTTACACACCGTCCACGACCAATCAGCAATAATCGATGGCGATCCCAAGGTCAAATCGATCGCACTGAAGGATTTTGTCGGCTCGCGGAAGTACGTGTCAGCACCGGTGTTAAAAAGGCACAAAGAGGTCGAGGACAGAAGAGACTCTATGCGACGTCCTCTCGTGCTGATGCTGACACTACCCCACAAATGATGATGAGCATTGAAATCACCCAGTAAAAGAAAGGGTGAAGGCAGCTGATCAACCAATCTCTCCAGTACAGAGACGCTTACGTTCTCGTCCGGCGGCAGATAGACACTGCAGACAGTAAGAGGCCCAGGGACAGATATACGCATCGCCACGGCCTGCAAAGTTGTGGATATTGCAACGGAAGACACCGGAACACTGTGAGGGACAAAAATAGCGACTTCCCCCACAGGCGATGCCTCCCGATGCATTATCTGTCCGATACGCACTGTAGCCTCGAACTGAAAGCAGGTCTGATGGTTTAAGTTTTGTTTCCTGTAAACAAAAGCACACCGGAGAGTGCAACGAAAGCAGATGTTTCACTTCATCAAAATTCGTCCGAAAACCTTGACAGTTCCACTGAATGATTGAAGCCATGGTTAAAAGTGAAATGAAAATGAAAATGATCAAACGAAGTCAGGCTCCATCACCTCTGATGGGGGTTCCCCCAGATCTGGAGGCGTGTGACCAGGGGCCAAGATGGGAGCATGCTTTGTCCCAAGTTTCTTAACGGGAGGCGCACGACGTTGAGTTGTTTGCTCAGATTTTGGAGGAGAAGAAATGCTTTTCTTATCCTGGGCTTTTGTCTTTTTGTTAGAAGAAGTGGCCTGAGTTCCCTTGTTGGTGGTGG
Source organism: Macrothele yani (assembly GCA_039090855.1). NCBI lineage: Eukaryota > Metazoa > Arthropoda > Arachnida > Araneae > Macrothelidae > Macrothele > Macrothele yani. The sequence continues at coordinate 7,327,075 of CM077012.1, forward strand.
GATGAATCTGCTTCGGCGAAGTGGTGTGTGGCGCTTTCAGACCCCTAGCTCGAGACTGGAAAGCCTCCAGTCCGGCTGCGATGATTTCGTTTACATTGTATAGACATTTAGGGGGGATCTGAATGTCGGTCTGAATGGCAACCGTAGATTTGGCAACCACCACTGAAGCGTGTGATCGCCGATCAGATATAACAGGAACTACTCTTCTTCTGGCCTCAGGATAGGAAATATTTTCTACCGTTTTGAGCCTTTGGATTTCCTTCTCCTCCTTCCACTTGGGACAATCTTTGGCTGATGCTGCGTGTGAACCCTGACAGTTCACACAAAACTCGGCCTCGGCCACACATTCTGATGAAAGATGCTCTGTGGCACCACAGCGTCCACACCTAGGATTGCTCCTGCACGACTGCTGAGAATGGCCGTACGACTGACACCTAAAACATCTCAACGGGTTAGGGATGTACGGGCGTACTTCTAGGTGGAGATACCCTGCCTTGATGGACGTAGGCAGGGAAGGGCTGTCAAATGTTAAAATGACGTTGCGGGATGGGACAGACTGCCTATTCCGCCTGAAGAGTATACGCCGCACACCCGTAACGTGTTGGCTCCTCAGTTCTTCAAGTAGTTCCTCCTCAGAACACTCAACGAGGTCCTGAGAGGAGACAACACCTCGAGATGAATTTAGGTATCCATGAGGTGTTATTTTGACCAGAGTCTCAAGCAGCGTGGTGGTGTTAAGAAGTGTAGAGCTGTAAGCCACAGTGGACATTTCAACCAGAAGATCTCCAGATTGGAGCTTCTTTACGCTCTTAGGAGAGCTTGCTATGGATTGAAGTGCTTTGTTGATCCAAAATGGACTTTTGGCACTCAAAGGCTTTGAAGGGTCCAATGAGTGCACAAAAAAGAAACGAGCATTTGAGCAGTCAGGAATATGTTTTTTGCGGAAGGGGATGAGCCTTCCTCCATACCTCTTTTGCTTTTCTGTTCGTGGGAAACTTTATTTTCATCCATGGAATAAATTAATAATTTGTCCGCCGACTTCCCCACCCACAATCGAGCCCAACGAGGGAGAGCCGGAAGGTCCGCAAGCCCAAGTGGACGCAGGACACGGCTCTAGGGATAGCAAGCGGATATAGCAAGTTGATAGGGCAGACATGCGCTCGGCGTGCACCCAGACTTTCCCATGCCTGGGGAACACCCCTTTGGCATGCCCACCCTATCCCCAGACTCACCCTGTCGTGCGAAACGACAAGCCGTTAGAGGTCTGGGCTCCACTCGGCCACAGACCTCATTGACTAGAAGTGGGTTAGTTCCCAGCCGCCCATTTAGGGTGAAGCAGGGGGCAAAGAAGAGTGTTGGCAACTGGCGACAACAACACCCAGGCCTCCAGAAACCTCAGCCTCCAGCATCCCCTTTTCCACCTTACGGGTCACCGCACACGGCAAACGTGCAGGTAGGTCTAGCTAACCAGCTCGGAAAAACAAAAGGAACATGAAATGGAGAAGACAGGATAGAAAACGAGAAACTAAAATCCAGAGCTGGCGCATAATCACAACCTCAGCAGCCTACAACTGAGGCGGGTTCGTGTCAAGTGAAAAAACAAAAAACATAAAAAATGTGAAAATCATCACATATAGTACATGTCGGCTCGGGCCGTGGGGACGCCATCCCCCAGCAGGTGGATGAACAGCTGTCCCTTCGGTGATGTAATCGTACAAGACGAAAAAGCAAGATGTTCCGTCACAAGGTCAGCTCGGGCCGTCTGGGCTCCGCTCCCCAAATAACTGGAAAAACCAGTTATCCCCGTGCGGGGTCAGTGGACGAGGCATTACTTTCAAGGGACGAGGTAATTGCCATTATGAGGGGACGAGGCATTACTTCATTTTGTATTCGTTCGAGATGATTTCAGCCCATTTTTCTAACTTCCAGTCATTTCGTTCCAGCCAGTTTAAAGGCAAAAGTCTATTCAGTCGTTTGTAGTATGTCACTATTTATGTTTCTAACTTAACTTTGTCCGCAAGTGTAAGTTTGTACTACTACCGTAAAAGCTACGCATCACAGAAATTCGAAAGTGCATGAGTCATTGAAATGAGCAATTGGAATTTTTTGAATGTGAACGAATAAATGCAGGCATATCATGTTTACGTTCATAGGAAAAGACAGAGTGATACTAAAAGCGCGTAGTTTCTATTTAGCACGCTTTTAAAAGCCCACAATGATTTTATAGCTTATGGTCTTTGTGTTTCATAAAAGGTTCTACAGTTAATAAGACAACGCAAATGATAAAAAAAAATGGAGGCAACCTTCAGCTTTTCTTATCAGGCAACTCTTTACCACTCCTCTTTTAGTCTCCATTCTCCCGATATTTCCAACCGTGTGCTTAACTTTACTTTTCCAGATACAATACTACCTCTGAGATGAAGGCATACGTGTAAACCTACTTCCCTCACCTTTCTATGAGGAGTCAGTGTGAGAGCATAAAAAAATCAAAGGGGCACAGTAGCAATTGTGCCACAACCTACAACGTAAGACTTACGTCAACTGTCACTATTTCATGGCACTATCTCACTAATTCTACGTCCTTAAAGTATTCGGCGAAGGACACTTGACGTAGCCCTACGTTGTAGGTTGCGGAACAGTTGCTACTGTGCCCCGTTGTTATTGTTGTTTTGTTTGTTTTTTTTAGATATAAAATTTTTAAGAAATAAAACGTAAGAAAAAGGTGAAAACAACTCGTTTTACTTAAAAGCAACTTATATACAATTCATTGTAACTTATGCTGATTATAAATTAATGTCAGTAGAAGTAGAAGGCGTAGTATCATCGTTGTCAGTAGTTATTGCTAAAATTGTTTCTGAAAAAATCGTTCTTCAGAAACAAATTTTTCAAACTCCTTAGTTGTCTTTTTATGAATCTGGCGATATGTCTCGGGCCTATTAATGTACTCTTCTTCTTGTTGCTCTTGTTCTTGTCTAGATTCAGAATGTATCGGCAGTGTAAAGGTTTGAGACGTAATACATTCATTATCCAGCGAAGTTGTGAAGACTGGCGATGTACATTGGTATTCCATGCTGTGTTTGAAAATTTAGATCGATGACATCAATCTCTATCTGTTCTTGCTGTTCAGGCTCAATTTGTGCAGTTGAAGTGGAAGGTTGTGGCTCGTGACCTTTCGGTTGATGACTTAGTGGGGCTTTTCGGATTCCTCTCGTTCTCCTCCAACTGTTTTCTTTTTTTTTTTTTACTTTTGTAGATTCTTATCGTAATTTTCCCTGGATTTTCGCAGCATTTCTAAATTTAGTTACCAAGGTTTTTTTTTAATCTACAAAATAATTTTTTTTAAAAGCCACTTTGTTTCGGTTTATCACATACTTCCGTTAGCTCTTACCAACAGCTACGGAATGCGGGGCTGAGGTCATCGCTATCATTATCTGTTCACTAGTTATCAACTTTAAAACGGCATGCGGCAAAACAAAATCACGCGAAATTGAGCTTAACTTTCTAACGCTACTGTATAGAAGGATTAAGGGATGAAACTTATTTTGTTATAAATAGGACTCTATAAACTATCTAATTATGTATTATTTATTACTCTACGATTATTAGTTTCTAAGATACAAACGTTTAAAATGTGACATGTTTTCGTTGCATCCGTGCCTCCCATGTTACCCCTACCTGGCGCGGAGAAAGACGTTGTTCTACGTCAAAAACCTCCGAAGATCCAAGATATTTATTGGTCTTCTCGTAATAGCAAATCGCAAAGCTGCACGACGAGTGTTTGAAATACAATAATACACATAAGCGCTGTAATATTCATATTTTACCTTCCAAGTGACCTGAGAGGAGATAAGTATTTATTTAATTTTTATATTATGCGGTATATCTCGCCTAACGGAATTCTTCTGTAAGCTATGAAGTAGCTTCTCTAAGTAACTTGTCTTACTGGAATTACTCTGCTCAGATATTTCAGTCCGATGTCGTCTATTCTTTCTTTCTTTTCTTTTCTTTTATTTTATTTCTTTCCTTTTCTTTTATTTCTTTTCTTTTTTGCTTGTGACGCTCTGAAACTCAATTACTACATAAGAGACACCTGATACCAAGAGATCTTCTATTGTCTGTGTAGGCATCGTCACAATTTTCAAAGTCTTAACGAAACGAATCTCAAATAACGCAGTAATTTTGTCACCATACAGCAGAATGATCCGAATAGCCATCATACGCTTAGTAACTGAAGTTCTGGCAAAGATTTTCATCTGCTTTCTGTGGAATAATCCGACGAAATTCTCACCATTCCTTCGAAGAAATATAATCATCATTCTCCGGGGTATTTCCAAGGAGCAGAAAATGCCTCCACCAATGAAACTCCTTTATCTGTTGCTTAGAAACAGAATTTCTTGGGGAAATGGTTTTTCACATGATGTTATCTACCGAAACAAGAAAAATAAATATCATCATAATCTCTGTATTAAGTCTAAAATGTATTTAAAAGTGCTTGTCAGTGTTTTTCTCTTGAAGAATTTTCGTTTCCGTTGGGATTACTACGGTAACGCTGAAACATAGAAGCTAAAATGTTTTGCAATAACCAGTTTTCTGAAAGTGAGATATCCACATTTTTCCCTGCTCATTTATATTCAAGACTTTCTTTGATCTCATTTAGAACATAAATCTCGCAAATCGGAGAATTTATTGGGTTGAAATCCTCGCAAAGTTCTAATAGTTTTACGTAGCAGCACTCTTAAGGTTCTCTCGCTCATACTGCACAACAGTGCATTACTAAATTTCTTCCTGTGGAAGGTGTTAAACAAATACATTATTCAGAATAACAAAGAAATGCTATTTATTTAAAAACTCTAGGTATTTTTTTTTTTTCGCTTCGGGGTTTGACGATCACCTTGAACATTTAAATTTATGTTTCAGCACCAATAGCGCTATGATCTAAGCGCTGACTTCTGCCTATTCGTCCGAGATGGCTCCGGGTTTAAATCCCGGTGAATCACGGATGTTGTGTTTGTCTTACGGCACTGGCTCTCTCCCTTCCCTAAAACCAGTAGCCCTAAATTGGGGATGGACGACTGCTTATATCCCATCGAGTTGCTCACGGTGGTCGTTAAACCTCCAGAAAAAATTTCTAATCAAAACTACTATGAGAATTTTTACTAGGAAAATTTTTATTTGATTGCAAATTTTCGGAGAAAATTCTTCTTCAGGCTGTCCTTTGTTGTCACTTTTTCCCATCACTCTCGCGGTTACGGTGAACCTTGACGGTTACGGTTATTTTTCCCCAAATCCTGCCAGTTGTTAGTCAGGGATAATCCTCTGCAGTCATTGATGATGGAATTCTGATTTTTTTTTTAATTTCTATTCCTTCTTCTTATTTTATTTTTTGAAAATTGCTTTGGAAACTGATGACTTTAAAGGAATTCCAGTCCATGTTATGACCAGTTTCTCTAGCATGCCTATCTAAACCTGTCTTGTTGGAGCAATTTTTTGTAGCAGCTTTATGCTCTGCTATACGAGTTTCTAGTCTACGACCTGTCTCACCTATGTAAGACAGTCCACAACTATACTTTACTTCATAAACAACTCCTTACATTTTTAAAGTATCTTCTTCTTCTTCTCAGTGAACAATTTAGAGAAAAAATTTTTAGCTTTGTTCTCTAAACGCGGAGCTAGGCTTATATTATATTTCTTACTAATTCTCTTTATAGACTCTAATAAACCTTTGTGATAAGCAGGTTTTTTTAGGGAATTTTACTTGTTGCTGTTGAGGATATCAAAAACACATCCGAGTGTAGCGTCGGGCCCGGCTCGGACGGAAAGTCAGAAACCAACGTCTCTGAAAATTGGGTACCACTTACTCTTCTTGAAAAAAGTCCTAACGTAAATTTAGGGGCGCAAGAGCCGTAGTTGGCCACAGCGGGTGTAGTGTTTACAAAGGAAAAAAATAAGAGATGTGAATTCACGGAAAATTTATAAACATAGCGTGCAGCAAAGTTGCCGTAACTATCCGTCTTTTGACGGAATCTCCCTTTTTAAAAGTGTCCGTTTTTTTTGTTTTTGTTTTTTAACTTCCGTATTTTCACAGATTTTCCGTAGTCAGTCATTCCGTTTATTTCAGAAAAGTCCATTTTACGTTTCACCGCATTTAGACTGAAATTTCGCAAAATCCAACACGCTGGAAATTTCAGCGCTTACTCGCGAGAATCCTTTTGCGCCGGTAGTGAGGATTGAGCCCGCGCCTTTCAGGTTGAGGCCGCGCGTCTTAACTACTGAGCCTGAATGCCACAAGAACTGGGATCACGCTCAAGTTAAAACTCAATTGCGAGATGGTGATTTTATTTTTTTCAGTAATGCAAGGAAGTCATTTTATTTTCTATTGGAGCTTGTTATTGTTTTTTATACGTTTCTAATAATTTTATTTTTTCTGTACTAGGTCTTATTGCAAATTAGGTATTTTTTTCATCGTGATTTTTGGAAGCAACAGAATGATTTGGAGTTTGAGATTGTTTTTCAACTTACAATAACTTTCAATTATCTTTAAGAGAAGGTGCAATGTTCTGTTTTATAGTATTATTTTACAAAACTTCTAAATACAAAATTTACTCTTGATAGCTATAATAGCTTTTGTCTTAAGGAATCCACAGTCTGATACATAGATATCGTAAAATCACGTGTACAATAAAATACCCGGTTTCTTACAGGAAACAATATATAATAACTGGTGCACAAAATGGAGGAAATGAGAAGAAATATCCTGTGCCACAATAACAAAAATGCATGCGATACAATATCCACGATACCCGATCTCGCTACAGAACTTCAAAATCAAATACTTCGACAGACCATGGAAATTTAAGAGATCCGGGTCGGGTCCGGATCCGAAATTTTTGTTCCGTTTCCAACTCTGGAGTGTACAAGGTTCCTGGCTTCAAGGAAGGGAGTAAACGAGGGGCACGGTAGTGTGTCTGTGTGTCCTTATTCCTTGTTAACCCTAATCCACGAAAACATTTGCTTCCGCAATTTCTACATGACGTACGCACAAGACTTACATACAAATTCGACAGAAAGAAAAACTAGAAAAAGTACACTGATGGAAAAAAAAATCCCAACACCACGAAAAAATAGTTGTAGAGGAATGAAATGGCGGCAATACATTTGTATAGGTAACATATTTAATCGATTAAGGTTTCAAGATCACAGCTTAATGTAAGCGCGAGAAGAGCCATTTTAAATGTGAAATGGTGGTACATTAATAACTGGTGTTATAATGAATTAGCTTTGTTTATCTTTTTGCTAAGCTAATTATTATGAATGAATAATGCTCTAAGCTTCAAAATGATGAATTCCCAAAAGGGTGTTGTTACTCGTTAATTATGAACTTAAACAAAGTCTCAACGCTGGTTATTTATATTAAGTAATCAAAGTCATAAACCTAACAGCCAGACAGAGGTCTGACAAAACTAAGAATTGAAAAAGACTGAACTTACAGAACAACTTGTTTATTATGATGACTCCTGGTCAACTAAGGCACTCATATATCACTACTACATAACAACACACTGCAACGCAACACACCAACTACACCAACCACCACAACTACAACGCAACAACACACCTACAACGCAACAACACACAACGCACACTTCTCGATGAACGCGCCTATATACGAGCTACCACCACGTCATGACTTACACTCATTGCCAGATCTCATTCAGCGGGGTGAAATAATATTCCGTTCAGTAGGAAGATAATTTACATAGTAAAATAAAATAACCAGAGATAGTAAAATCAAAAGGAAAGTGAATATAGAGTATACGTTACAGTGTAACCACCAGAATGTTTAATTCAAGCTCGCAAACGTTCATGCATTGTGTCGTACAGGTGCTGGATGTCAGTTTGTGGGATGGAGTTCCATGCCTGTTGCACTTGGTCGGTCAATACAGGGACGGTTAATGCTGGTTGGGGGTGACGCTGGAGTTGTCGTCCAATGATGTACCATACGTGCTCGATTGGTGAAAGATCTGGTGATCTAGCAGGCCACGGCGACATTTCGACACTCTGTAGAGCATGTTGGGTTACAACAGCGGTATGCGGGCGAGCGTTATCCTGTTGCAAAACACCCCCTGGAATGCTGTTCATGAATGGCAGCACAACAGGTTGAATCACCAGACCGACGTACAACTGTGCCGTCAGGGTGCGTGGAATAACCACGAGAGTGCTCCTGCTGTCATAGGAAATTGCTCCCCAGACCATAACTCCAGGTGTAGGTCCAGTGTGTCTCGGCCGCAGATGGGTTGGTAGCAGGCGCTCACCTGGCCTCCTTCTAACCAACACACGGCCATCACTGGCACCCAGGCAGAACCGGCTTTCATCAGAAAACACAACAGGTCTCGATTTCGTCCTCCAATGAGTTCTAGCTTGACACTACTGACGTCGCAAACGGCAGTGGTTTGGAGCAAGTGGAATGCACGCTACAGGGCGTCTGGCTCGGAGCTGTCCTTCAAGTAACCGATTTGTAACAGTTCGTTGTGTCACTGTGGTGGCAACTGCAGCTCGAATTGCTGCCGCAACGCGGTACGATGCTCCACGGCCATACGCTGTACACGGCGGTCTTTCCTCTCAGTAGTGCCACGTGGCCGGCCGGAACCCGGTCTTCTTGAGGCAGTACCTTCCCTTGACCACCGCTGCCAACAATCATGCACAGTGGCTACATTCCTGCCAAGTCGTTCTGCAATATTGCGGAAAGAAAATCCACCTTCTCGTAGCCCTATTACACGACCTCGTTCAAACTCCGTGAGCTGTTGATAATGGTTTCTTCGTCTTCTTAAAGGCATTCTTGACTAACATAAACACAGTACGTCGAATCTCAACGATAACTAACGTTCACGAACATTACAGCGCGTATTTACAGCAAACCTGCTTTGCATGTTCCGAGGAGCGCTACTAGCTCCACACGTATGCGCCGAGCGCGAAATTTGCATAGACGTCATCTTACAGGTGTACTCTCACCGCCTACCAACTGTCGTTTATCTAACACAACCCCTTCTTGGTGTTGGGATTTTTTTTCCGTCAGTGTATTTCATTTTCCGCTATTAATGGTAAATATTTAATTTGTAACACGCATATTTACTAACCGCACGAACCGCTACTACGTTGAGTAAGTGCAACTTGATACATTCAAATAAGCGATTGCTTTTGGAAAGCTGCAACTCAGCGTCGTATGAAACAATTCATTGTCGCTGCATAAATACCTCAGAAAAAATCATGATAGCTTGACATTCGCAACGCTTTTTGCATGTCTACAGTGGCGCAACCATGTTTCAAAATCTGGGGGGTCCGATCACAATCGCACATACACACACACATGTATACATACACTATATTGACAAAAGTCACCGGAAACCCCTTCAAAAGCAAATGAACGGATCATCTGCGTTGTTAAGATGCGCAGTACCGCTGCAAACGGTATAAAAATAAGCCTGCAGCTGACCGCGATCATATCGCACTGTGAGGTTGAGTGAAAATGTCACGACGGGAGAGAACTGATTTTGAGAAAGGAAAGATTGTTGGGTGTTATATTAGTGGGTTCAGTGGCGGCTCGTGCCTAGTTGATAAGGGGGGCTGCATCCGAATTTTATGGATATCTTTCTCAAAGATAAATTTTTTTGCGTCTGTTCGTGCTTTGGTAAGGGTTATTTATTGCTGTGTTGTGTACACTTACAGCCAAATTTTTTGTGTGATACAATTGAAATGAATAAAAAATATTATATGCTTAGAGCTTAATTTCACAGATACACTTCAGCTTTTTTCCCTCCCGATACTTACATTAACAGAGATGATTAATTAAAAGTTTAACAAGCAAAAGATATCCAGTTTGCACTTATACACTTATTTTCCAAATGCAAGTAAATCACTTTGATGTTTTCTTTCACCGGTTGCCTGCTGGTTTATTTTCCATTATATATATAAAACATCATTAGCTGACCCCCACCGGTGATTATTTATGCTACACTGAGGGCTAAACGGCCCGGGCCAAACATCGGAGGATGGGAGTTAGGTTTATTTATAACGAGGAGTCATTACCCATGTACCGCCGGCTTAACATCACTTCCGAACCAGGACGGGTCTTCAGCGGCAACGAGACTCGAACCCTTCAAGTCGGGAGGCGAGCATGCTGCCACTGAGCTACCTCGGCCAAGCGCACTCCGTATTGAGCCGAGGTAGCTCACTGGCAGCATGCTCGCCTCCCGACTTGAAGGGTTCGAGTCTCGTAGTAGTTATGTAACTTTCCACTGCTCAAGGAATATCAAGAATACATTTTGTAACAAAAACACATGGTTTGCGTAATTTACTGATATTTAGCAGAAGCCGCGGAAAATTTGCAGTGCAAGCGGGAAATGTCAATAATGTCAAATTTAACAGTTTCTGACTTCCTTCAAGTGCTTTAAGAATTTTTAAACGGTTCTTAATTTTAATTAAAGTAATAAAAAGTTTACTTCCTAGCGTTAAAATTGAGAAATGACTTGCAGTGATAGGGAGATCAAAATATTTTTTTTTAAATTGATTAATAAATATGATACAAAGGAACTTCACCGTAATTAAAACTTCAGTACTGCTTAAATTAGTAAATTTATGTTTTACGAAGTGCATGTTAGATGTTAACGAACTTTTAAAGCAGCGAAGACTGTTTAGAAACGTAAGTTTAAAGATACGAGTATGCAGGACTTTAATCACTCCTAGGGAGGGGCTTAAGAACTACTTGAAATGTTACCGTATCAAATAAACTGTTATTGTGCTTCAGGATCAATCATACCGATAATTTTGGCTTCACCTAAAATACCTGTTCCAATGTGACTTAAAAATTTTCTAATTTCCTTTATGAAATATGTTGCAAATTTAATTGTACCTAAACATTACGATTTTTAAATGTTATCGGTCACAAAAGAATGTTTCTAAATTTTGGAAAAAAAAAGTTATTCTGTTTGAGATATAAGATATTAAAAATATTTTATAGTGATCAACACCAAACAGGGCACCACATAGGATCAAAAAATACACACAAAATCAAAATGTTAGCAGTTTTTAGCAAAGCGTGCAAATTTTTTTAGCAGTGATAACATACATACCTGTCACTTGTAAATAAATTCCATGCTCCGATCTCGACGAGTAGCAAACATATCAATAACTTGTTCGTTGAATTTCTTGGTGCTAGCAATAATGTTTTTTTTCTATTGACAACATTGCAAGTGCTGTCAGTCGATCTTGTCCCATGCTGTTCCTTAAAAAATTCTTGATTCTCTTGAGGGACGAGAAACAACGTTTTGGCTCTGATGTGGTCATTGGGATAGTAACTAAGATGCGAAGAAGTTTCACAGTTTCCGAAAAGGATGCTTCCAAATTATTTTTCAGCATGAACTGTAACAGCTGAGTCGCACTTGTAATATTGTGGAAATCGCTTCGGTTATACAACACGCTGAGCTCCGAATACAGCTTTTCCTTTTCTAGCACTCCAAAACGTTTTATTGCAATGTCCATCTCATGGTTTGGAAACTGCTTATAGCGTAACTGGTAAAATTTTCAGGTAAAAAAGTTTGGCAGCTTCAAGATGATCTGTGAAATGAAACTGTTCAGTGGCTTGAGTGGTAATTAGATCACATACTTCTTTTGCGGCAACTATTCTAATATTGTTGTTCTGCTCGACCCGTCTCTTTTTTGGAGGGGGAGGCTGATCCGGAGTTTCGTCCTCAGAACAGTCTGTATTGTCAGTCGGCATATGAGCCCTTATATTCTGCACAGCGTTAATGAAAGCTGAAACACAATGTTTTGTCTTCACTGCAACCGTTTGACGATTCTGCAATTGGTGGTATAACATGTCTACGTGAGGCATAAGATTATGAAAAAATGTCAACCAGAATTTAAATTCCGGATCTTTCAATAGCCGTTCAAGCCCACTTGCAGCATTTATTGTAACTGCTGGAGATGCACTACTTTCCTTGAGTGATCGAAAACATTTCAATAGATTGACTTGTTGTTCGAAAACAGAATTCACAGTACGAATATTAAAATTCCAACGGGTCGTCACCGAGTGTGGAATTTTCTTTAAAACTACGGTGTTAAGAGCTGCTAATCTTTGTGGTGAACGTGAAAAAAATGTAGGTATTCCAGATAAGTTTGAAAAAAAAATCCTGGCTTTAGTGTTTTGTGATGCGGCTTTCTCCATCACGAAATTTAGCTGATGAGCATAGCAATGAATATAAAAAGCATTAGGATATATCTGTCTCACCCTGGCCTGGACACCTGAAGTTGCACCGCTATCACAGCTGCACCATCATAGCTCTGTGCTATTAATTTCTGAGATTCATTGGGAATTATTTCTTCCAACACTTTGTAACGTATACTCTATATTCACTTTCCTTTTGATTTTACTATCTCTGGTTATTTTATTTTACTATGTAAATTATCTTCTTACTGAACGAAATATTATTTCACCCGATGAATGAGATCTGGCAATGAGTGTAAGTCATGACGTGGTGGTAGCTAGTATATAGGCGCGTTCATCGAGACTTAGAGAGAGCTTTTGTTGTTGTTATGAGAGAGCGTTGTTGTTTACGAGGAGAGATTCTTCATTATGGTAAAACAAGTTGTGTGAGTGCTTTAGTTGACCAAGAGTCTTAGAATAAAGAAGTTACTGTAAGTTAGTCTTTCTCAATTCATAGTTTTTGTCAGACCTCTGTCTGGCTGTTAGGTTTATAACATTTATTTATAACTATAAATAACCAGCGTTAAGACTTTGTTTACGTTCGTAATTAACTAGTAACAACACCCTTTTGAATTCACTATTTTGAAGCTTAGTACAAGTATATCATTAGCTAGCTGGTAGGAAGAGAATCATTCATATGAATTAGCTTAGCGGAAAGAAAATAAAGCTAATTCATTATAATTGGCGCCCGAACTTTTCTCGAACACGAGATCTTGACGATTATTACCCATGTCTTCCTTACCTGAGACAACTTCAAATTTCCACCCTCCGGCAAGTCTCGAGGGTGATGGTGTGTTTTTGGACAATTTGCAAGAAGCCTGTGGGTCTGACTTTGATATGCATGATCTACACGTACCCAGGCATTCTTCACAATTTCGTAATATACCAGCTTCCTATTACTCTGAGTCGCGGGTCGTTCCTGAGGGAGTTCAATCCTCTCAGCGAAGCAGAATGCTTGCCCATTTCGTGCCGCATGCAGGAACAATTCATTTCAATGGTTTGGAGGGGTCCTTAAAGTTCCTCGAAGATCTGGAAGATCATTTTGATCTATATAATATTCCTGAAGACTGCAAAGTCCAAATCGCCGGCACTTGCTTGAGGGATACCGCTAAGACCTGGTATCGGCAGTGGAGAGTGTCGAACCCGGATTCTCATTATGCGAATTTCCGTGCAGAATTCTTGGAGGTCTTTCCTTTCGGCCTCAGTCGAGCTAGCCTTGCACAACAGCTTTTTTCACGTCAGCAAGGTCCCAATGATAGCCCTGTTGCATTTGCGTTGGAGACTACACGCTTATATAACCTATGGGATCCACATGCCAGTCATGTTGACATGTTGGATACCCTCGTGCAGCAGCTCGACCCATTCTTACAAGATTTTCTTGAGGTTCGACACCCTGCCACAATTCATGAATGCCTTCGCCTCATACGCACGTATGAAGAGCGACATGGCAAACATGGTTCAACTCACCATGCTCGGGCACCCCGCGAGGCTTATTACGAAAACCCTCAGCGGCATAATAGACATAACTTTCAGCGCGAGCATACACAAGTGCACACCCAAGCTTCATACGTTCCACCACACAGAAGAGTGGCAAACCAACAGCGAGTTTCTGCACAAGCTTCGGAATATCGCAATAATGCACAGTATGCTCGACCCCGTTTCACTCAGCAGCATTCGGAACGTTATCATGCTCAGGGCAATGATAATTTTTCTGCCCGTGCTGAGGGCAGACGTAACGGATATGAAAATGTCAACAGACACGCGGAGTTCCCGACGCAGGTTTCACGCAGTTTTCCTCATCGTGAAAATTTTCCCGATACCCGGCAGGGTCGAGGTTTCAGACCGCATGATAATCAAACCAGGATTCCTTTAAACTTCCAAAGGAAGTAGACGAAGGGTCGGTCCTGCTTCCTGATACCAAACATTCTGACCCTAAAACAGTATTAGTGACTGTTCAAACTCCTCAGTTGCCTGATGTATTCTTAACAATTGAAGATATTATTGTCGAGACAAAGTTCGACACTGGGTCTGAAATATCAGCCCTAAATACAAAGTTTTGCACTGACACTTTTCCTGCAATACACGTTCAGCCTGCAACGCAGTATTTGCGAGGTGCAAATAATGAAATCTTCAGTATCGCAGGAACTGTCACATTATCTTTAGGGCTGGGAAAAGCTCGTTTTACACATTCTTTCCTGCTTATAGACGAGCTACCTGTGAAATGTCTAATGGGAATGGACTTTATACATCAGTTTCAAATAACTTTGAATTTTGTACAACATGTGATTTCCTTTTCGGAACCTGTCGAAATGATTCCTACGGTTCCTGTAGATATAACGAGTTTGTTATTGACTAACCAGTTGAATGAGGGACAACGAAACCAGCTTTCTCTCCTTTTACAGGAAAGCCCTGGTTTATTTTCGGATCAACCTGGTTTCACACATGTGGTTTATCATGTCATTGACACTGATGGTTCGAAACCCATTGCGACGAAACCTTACCCTTGTGCTCCACATAAAAAACAGGAAATGCAACGTCAAATTGCTGAAATGATTAAGCAGGGCATAATAAGGGAATCAACAAGCGCCTGGGCTGCTCCTGCCTTTTTGGTTCCAAAGAAACAACCCAATGAATTTCGTTTCGTGACAGATTTCCGCAAGCTCAACCAAGTCACAAAAACGATCAATTATCCACTACCTGTCATGTCACATATTTTAAATGACTTGTCGTCAACCAAATGGATGTCAACCTTGGATTTGGCGAGTGGATATTGGCAGGTAGCAGTACATCCGGACTCTGTCGATAAAACAGGCTTTGTGACTCCTTTTGGGGCCTATGAATATTTACGTATGCCTTTTGGACTAGCTTCTGCACCTGCTACTTTCCAAAAGCTTATGGATACGGTTCTCAGACCTGTCCTGGGTCCCCATGTGCATGTATATTTGGATGATATTATTATTACATCCGAGACTTTTGACGAGCACCTTTCTCTGCTCAAACAGGTGTTCCAACTCATATACAATGCTGGCTTGACGTTAAAACCTAGTAAATGCCAGATAGCGAGGGACGAGATTGTATATCTGGGGTTGAAAATCACTCCCCACGGCTTATTTACTGATAATGAAAAAATTAGGCCTATTGTTGACTTTCCTCGGCCTAAAACAGCAAAAGAACTATCCCGCTTTCTGGGAATGACCGGATGGTATCAGCAGTTTGTCCCCGCTTATGCTACAATATGTGAGCCATTGTATGCTTTAAAACGTAAATACAAGAAGTTTATCTGGACACCTGAGGCTAACGCTGCTTTTGAAACACTGAAGTCTGCATTGACTCAGCCTCCGGTGTTGGCTTTCCCGGATCATACTAAGGAATTTGATATTTATACTGACGCATCCGGAGTTGGTCTTGGTTGCGTTTTGTCACAAGCTGGGCATCCAATAGCTTTTGCGTCTCGTACTTTAGCCAAAGCTGAACGTAATTATTCAGCTACCGAACGTGAATGTCTTGCTGTTGTGTATGCGCTGAATAAATTTCAATGTTATCTTAACGAATTGACGGTTAACATAATTACGGATCATTCTGCCCTTCAGTATTTGAATTCTGCTAAGCACCTATCTCAAAGACTTATGAAGTGGGCTCTGAAGTTACAAGAGAGCAATATCAAAATTTCGTATCAGCCAGGTCATAAGAATCAATTACCGGACGCATTATCTCGCGTTCCGATTAGTGGGGTCCCCACAGAAACTACTCCTGGATGTCAGCCTTTACTTCTAATAGCTGATATAACATCCAGAGAGCAGATAATGGCAGAATTAATAAATGATCCAGATTTTGGGGATATCTATAATTTTTTGCTTGCGGGTTCGCCCCTACCAAGTGATCCTTCTCTGGCTAGAAGGTCACAACATTTTGAAGTAATAGAGGGTCTTCTTTATTATACAAAATCTCGGACTACTAGGGCAGAGTTTCGCCCATGTATTCCGCGAACCCTTAGAATGGCCCTTTTAAATGAATTTCATGACAAACCTCTTGCAGGCCATTTAGGTATTCGCAAGACCCGTGGTAAATTGCGGGATGTTGCCTATTGGCCTGGCATGTACCAAAGTGTGCTCGCATACGTTCAATCATGTCACTTGTGTCAGATTAATAATTACCGTAATGTAAGACCGGCCGGTCACTTGAAATCTAGTTTAAGTTCTCATGTGTTTGATATTATTTCCATAGATTTATTGGGACCTTATCCTTTATCTGTTAAAAATAAAGCTCGTTACGTTTTAGTACTAACTGATAATTTTTCTAAATGGGTTGAAGTTTTTCCCATTAAAGCCGCTACGGCAGAAGTTATTTGTAATGTATTAGTTAATGAAGTATTCTCTAGATATGGTGCACCTAATAAAGTAGTTTCGGATAATGGCCCTCAATTTATTTCTGACATTTTTGAAAGAATGTATGCGAGACTACACATTAAACATAAATTCATTTCCCCATATCATCCCCAGAGTAATCCTGCGGAACGCGTTAACCGCACGCTAGTGAAAATGATTGCGACTTTTGTAATGGATCATCATGAAAGATGGGATGACCATTTGGAGCTTTTTGCGTTCGCTCTCGGCTCGTCTGTCCACGAGTCTACTAAAATTACTCCTGCAGAACTTTTTCTGGGTCGCAAAATTAAAACCCCTTTTGAAAATTTAACGGGGATTATCGACGAACTAAACCAGCGACCAACTCCGCAATCAGTACGAATCATGGCAGAAAAAGCTCGTGTTGCAATGCTTGGAGCACAAGCGGCTCAAGCAAGATATTATAATTCTAGGCGTAGGGAACCAGATCTTGTCGTTGGAGATCTCACTCTCGTGGAAACGCACTTCCAGTCTTCTGTTTCGCATACTTTAGTGAAGAAATTTGCACCCAGCTACGAAGGTCCATATCGGGTGGCAAATATCTTTGAAAATAATATTGTTCTGGAGAAACCGGACAACCAATTTCAATACGTACACGTTGATCAGTGTCGCAAGTATCATGAACGAAATATCGATCTCATAATCAACCCTACTCAACCTTCTGTTCCACAGACTCAAGAGTCTATATCTCATGTTCAACAGCCAGAAATTTTGGACGAACCAACAAACATTTTTGAAGAATCTCCAGTTATTTTTCCTTCACCCTCCCCTCCTCCAGACGGGTTTCCAAACACGCAACCCGATTCTCCCATGAGACCAAGGCTCGAATCGAGTTCTTCGAATACTAGTATCGTTCCTTTCCCTCCAACCATTGCCAAGACTATTGCTGCGCCGTTTCCGGATAACTCTGCACCAACGCGGGCTACTTCTTCTTTGAATACCTCGTCAGAAAGTATTCCTATAGGCAAATCTAAACATCGCCCTGTACGACCACTGAATTACAGCAGCGACTCAGAGGCTTCGGACATTTCTGACTTATCAGTTATGAACACTAAATTTCATGTTCCAAACCGTCCAGCACCACCAAAGGCTGGGCGCAAACGTGACTTGTCTCCCCAATCTGCTTCGCCGCAACAGCGACGAAGGCAGAAATCTTTGCATCCGCCCGGGTTTCTCCCCTGGAACCTACGTTCAGGGCGAACAGGGCCGATGCCTGCTGCTACTCTCATGCCACGTGGGCGTAAGCGAAAAGGTTGGTTGGTTGGTTAGTGGAGTTTAGTGGCGCAAGGGCCAGGTTTGGCCAAAGAGCGCCAGACAAAGAACTATCAGCCACAGAATTTTAAAAGCATGGAAAATCAGTAAGAGTAGACAGGCTTGTTAAAAGTTGAAAAAGAGTATGATGAAAGCTAGGAAGACAAGGGAGTTAATCAGATTTATAAAAAAATTCACTAATTGAGGGACACGAAACGTCACTCTCCTCCCCCCACACTCCTCTGCAATGCTGGCAGAGGGCGGGGACGAACTTCATCACTCTCCTCCCCCCATGTTCCTCTGCAATGCTGGTTGAGGCTGGGGACGAACTGTCACTCTCCTCCCCCCCATGTTCCTCTAGAATGTTGGTTGAGGGTGGGGACCTCGCAGAGGCCGAGACAGTTGGGTGGACACTGCACACCTTTGCGGATTGAGGGCCGGGTCTTCCGCACGTGCAGGCTGTCTGCTGGGAACCGGAAGAGTCGGGCGTCTTCAAACGAGAAGGCGCAGACTCAGCTGGTCGAATAAACTGGAGCTCGGTGAAATCCACCTGTGTCGCTTGTTCAACTGTAGATCGCTTGGCAAGTGCGGCGAGAGCTACAGGGCGCGGAACAAAGGGCTGCACGGGTGGTGGCAGAGACTTAACCACTGCGGCAAAACTACGCTGTCGGATGGTGGGTATACCCAACCTGGCTTTGGCAGCAGGGTACGAGAGGCCTTCCAGGGTCTTGAGACGCTGGATCGCCATCTCGTCCTTCCATGTCATACAGTTGCGGGAGTAAGCAGCATGGGCCTCACCACAGTTAACACAGCAGGCCGCAGAAGTGCAACCTTCCCCGTCATGTTCACCGGAGCCACAATTAGCGCAACGAGCGGAACTCTTACGGAATCGTTGTGAATGCCCGTACCTCTGGCACTTGAAACAGCGCAGAGGACTGGGAATGTACGGGCGAACTCCGCAGACCAAGTAGCCAGCCTTGATTTCGGTCGGAACTTTCGGGGAGTTAAAAGTCAAGATTACATTTTTAGATTTAATCAAAGAGCCATCACGCCGGAACATCATACGACGTGCTGCAAGAACACCCTGATCCGCAAGTTCAGTCACCAATTCGTCCTCACTGCATGGCAAGAGATCAAACTCCGAAATAACACCCCGAGAGGTGTTAAGAAACGGGTGAGGTGTCACTTTGACAGGAATGCCTTGAAGACTAGTGAGGTGCAGAAAAGTGTTACTCTGAGAAACACTGCAAGTTTGGACAAGCAGGTCCCCAGAGCGAAGCTTCCTCACAGACTTCAAGGGGCCAACCGCAGCGTCCAAAGCTTTAGAAATGAAAAATGGAGATCTGGTGGACAGTCTCTCATTCGGATCGATGGATTCTACAAGTAAGTGTGTAGCATGCGTAGTCACAGCAATCGAGGGGAGACGACGCTTCGGAGCGACTGGTACAGCTGCCGAAGAAGATGTTGTACATTCTTGGTCCAGGTCAGGGTCTAAAGAACGTTTAAGGTTTCGAGACTTGGTAGGTTGAGAAGATGAAGGAGTGTCGTTGGCAACTATCATTGTCTCAGGTGACTTAAATTTGGAGCGTTTGTTTTTGGGTTTACCCATGGAAAAAAAGAAGGAAGATTCGTCTGCAGACTACTCCACCCACCACCGAGCCCTACAAGGGAGAACTGGAGGTCCGCAAGCCACGAAAATGACGCTAGACACAGTTCTGGAGCTTATACGTTGCAGATATAGTCCGTTGGCTGTGATCACACGCACTCGGCGGACACTTCGGCCTCCTGGTACCGTCATGCCAACGCCTTTGGCATGATCCCACAGCCCCCGGGCTCACCCTGCCGTGCTATACGACAAAAAAGCCGCTAAAGCCCTGTACACACCTTGGAACAAGACTTCTGACTAGAGGTGGGTTAGTCTCTAGCCTCCCGTTTACAGCGAAGCCGGGGTCGAAGAGGAGTGTTGGAACACAGGAGGCACTTATCCGGTCTCCTGCGACCTCAGCCGCCAGACATCCCATTTCCGCCTCACGGGTCTCCGCACGCGGCAAACATGCAGGTAGGTCTAGCACCCAAACCAGCTAAAAGGAAAAAAAGAAATCCAAAGAAGACAAATCCTGGAAGGGAACCTAAACGGAATCTCAGCAACCTACGAACTGAGCGGTTAATATAAAACAGTAAGTGGTGGAGGGTAACAAAACCACAAGACCGGGGTGTTAGTACATAACGTGGTAGAGATTAGGTAGAGAACACAACACGGGCAACTAGCCAGTGGAGAAAATAAATAAAAACGAAAAAGCGAGACACAAGACCAGCTCGGGATCGTGGGGCCGCGACTCCCCAACAGCTGGATGAACAGCCGTCCCTGCAAACACCAACAGCACCAAAATAAAAATCAAGCGGTGGCATGACATCAGATGTTGACCAGTCACAAGGTCAGCTCGGGCCGTGGGGGCGCCGCTCCCCAAATAACTGGAAAACCAGTTATCCCCGTGCGGGGGTAAGCGAAAGCAAACAATGTGGCCGGAGCCACGTCCGTCCAAGAGAATACTGGAAGGACACAACGGGCCCCAGCACAAAGGGACTTCATATCAAAAGCCTGGGGGAGCCCGTTCCTATCAGCCGCAAGGATTTCCGGACCGCCAGACTTCAGACGTTCCTGACCGTTCTTCTCAGCCGCAGGGATTTCCGGACCGCCAGACTTCTGACGTTCCTGACCGTTCCTATCAGCCGCAAGGATTTCCGGACCGCCAGACTTCAGACGTTCCTGACCGTTCTTCTCAGCCGCAGGGATTTCTGGACCCACAGACTTCAGCCGTTTCGGACCGAAGGATTTCCGCCATTCCTGACCGTTCCCGTCAGCCGCCGGGATTTCCTGACCGACAGCAGACCGATGTTCCAGATCCATTACAGTCCCTGAAGAGATCCAAGCCACCTGATTTTACCAGTCCGATTAGGACTGGAAAACGTTATCGCACTAGAGTTTTTTATGCGTCCTCGAGATAAGTAAGTTCTCGTGGACAGGTTCTTTTCTCAGTTTGTTGTTTTTCCTGCACGACCAGTTGGCGTGTCAGAATTTCTTTTTTTCGTGTGGGCCTATGCATTCTTTTTTGTGTATATATGTGTGTTTTTTTTTTTATATTTCTTCTATGTCCATCTACTAATCCACTTTTTTTCTATATCTATGTGCTTAGGGGTAAAATAATAAAATTGTTACTGTTAGGCAGCTCCAGGTAAATTTCGCTGCTGATACAGTTGGTATGTATTTCAACGAATAATGCGAACGTGATTTGAAATTAAAATAATAAAATTGTTACTGTTAGGCAGCTCCAGGCAATCTTCGCTGCTGATACAGTTGGTATGTATTCACCGAATAATGAGAACGTCATTTGAAATTAAAAAAGTGATTCCTGCTAGGCAGAATAAAAGGAAGGTATGCCGATGCAGGTTTGTTTTGTTCAACAATACAAGTTTCACAGACGAATACAGATTTCTTAATTTGTCATGCCAAGTTTGATAATGTAAATACTGCTACCACCAAACAACAAAACAAAAAAGAGGTCGAGAAACGTCAATCAACGGAATGTAAGACTTACACTCCAAAATTGATAGGTTTTTCGGAAACAAAAAAAAAAGAAAAAAAAGAAAGAAAAAAAAAAAAGAAAAATTAAGGGGGAGATGATGTAACGTATACTCTATATTCACTTTTCTTTTGATTTTACTATCTCTGGTTATTTTATTTTACTATGTAAATTATCTTCTTACTGAACGAAATATTATTTCACCCGATGAATGAGATCTGGCAATGAGTGTAAGTCATGACGTGGTGGTAGCTAGTATATAGGCGCGTTCATCGAGACTTAGAGAGAGCTTTTGTTGTTGTTATGAGAGAGCGTTGTTGTTTACGAGGAGAGATTCTTCATTATGGTAAAACAAGTTGTGTGAGTGCTTTAGTTGACCAAGAGTCTTAGAATAATGAAGTTACTGTAAGTTAGTCTTTCTCAATTCATAGTTTTTGTCAGACCTCTGTCTGGCTGTTAGGTTTATAACATTTATTTATAACTATAAATAACCAGCGTTAAGACTTTGTTTACGTTCGTAATTAACTAGTAACAACACCCTTTTGAATTCACTATTTTGAAGCTTAGTACAAGTATATCATTAGCTAGCTGGTAGGAAGAGAATCATTCATATGAATTAGCTTAGCGGAAAGAAAATAAAGCTAATTCATTATAACTTTTAGAAGACATCCTGAAATGGAAGCAGCGTCCTGCCCAGAAGGATTATAAAAGCCTCAGAAACGCTCGACAGCGCAACCTTCTAACTCATATCGGAATACAATTGCTATTTGTGTTATTTCCGATACATCTGTGGTTTCATCTGCCATAATAGATAAAAACTGTGCAGAATCAATTTCCTGTTTTATTTGTTGGCGTGAAATTTCTAACATACAATCCAAGAGCTCGTTTTGGATTGTTTTTGATGTGCCCTTGAAGACTGTTGAATTCTCCAAATGTTCCCCGACTGTTGGGTCTAACTGACTAGCAAAATCGAGTAAACCTCGAAATATTTCGGAATTAGAGGATTCCGATGTTTCATCATGCCCCCTTAGTGCAAGCTCGTGATTTCCACAAAATTTGATGCAATCAATAATTTTTGAAAACACTGACCTGTTTTTCTCGACTTCCTTATTGTGGCGTTCAGTGCTCAATTTGTACGCACTATCCATTTGCGTAGCAATATTGACACTCCCCAACATCGCGAAATCCACTGAACTTTCTAGGTGCTTCGTAGAATTTTCATGCTTTTTTATTTTTTCACGGAGTTTTTTAAGTCGTTTACACCTGTTTTGGTCCACACAGAGTCCCCACCATACAACAGACATGGAAAGCAAAACAGGGAGTTTGAGACTTCGCATCCACAAATCCAGTCATTTTCCATGTACATCTTAGTGTTACTACCCGTCCAGCTTACCCCTAGGCGATCGTCACCACGAGGACTGTTTTTACGGCAGCAAGTGAAAACGGATTTAGTACTAAATGCTGCAGGAACTGCAGTCTCCGATGAAAAACAAGAAATGCACTCGAGTGACCTCACGCTCCCCCCACCCCACACACACACCCCACACACACACACGCTGTTCAGTCTTCCAAAGCTTTTGGGGAACGGGAATTGCAGTGGGGGTTCAGAGAGGGACGCTTCCCTTCATTAGATTTTCTGATCCCTGCACAAGTTATCCCCACCCCTAGGCGATCGACATCACGAGCCACGAAGTTTGTTTTAACGGCAGCCAATGAAAAGATATTTCGAAGCGAGGGCTGCAGAGATACCAGTCCCGGTGAAGTTGTATCCCCACCTTGTAAGTTTAAACACACAGATGTTACATACGGGAATTTCAGCCCCTCGCCACGCTCTTTAGATAAAGAGCTGCGAATTTTGCAGTCTCGCGCATTGCGTATATTGCAGTTGTACAATGTACACGGAAACTAAATAAGGTTAGGCCGTCAAGGAACTATGAACGGCAGGAAGGAGAGAAAAAAATTATAACATGTGCTTCGTAATATCTGGGGGGCTGCAGCTCCGCAGCCCCCAGCAGGAGCCGCCCCTGAGTGGGTTGTCCATAAGAGAAACCGAAAGGCGTTTGAACGTACCCAAGTCAACTGTTTTGGATGTACTGAATAAGTGGAAAACACATGGCGTGCCTAAAGCAGTAAAACGTACCGGCAGACCAAAGAAACCAGTGAGAGAGCACGTCGAAGCCTCAGGGAGAGAGAAGTCATTGCACTGAGTACGAAAAGAGTCAGCATGATGTTACACAAGTGTTAATGATTCCGCTACAATTGCTATTATTTCCACAGTGTTCCAGTAGATTAGTCAATGCTCGTGGAAGGAGATAGGGCATATCGTCATTACAGCAAATACCTCTATAATGGTGGATATACAGTATAAGCTTTCTGCAAAGAGGGTCATGCTTTTGGTGCTGTGCGTAATGAGGATTTTAAGTGTACATAGGGTCAACTTTATGCAATTTAAAAACCCGTTTGCTTGAACACTCATGCGATGTCAGAACAAGCTCACATTTGACAGCCCCAGCTCGATTGGCAGCTAGCAGCACACATAGACCACTATGGGATGAAGTTAAAATCCTCATTACGCACAGCACCAAAAGCATGACCCTCTTTGCAGGAAGCTTATACACTGAAGAGCAATTGAATTAGAGATGCATGTCTAGTAACGTGTAGCACCACCTTTCACCCTGATGACGGCTGCGATTCGCCTCGGCATGGACTCGACAAGACACCGGAAGCGTTGGGAAGCCATACGGATCCACGACCCTTGGACAAGCTCCCACAGTTCACGAAGATTTCATGGAGGGGTCAGAGCCTCCAACATATCTCTCCATGGCATCCCAGATGTGAACCTAGCTGGCCAAGGAAGCGAGGTCACGTCCGTGGAATGTTCATATAACCATTCGGATACAATTCGGGAGCGATGGCACGGTGCGTTGTCTTGTTGCAGGATGAGGTCCCCAGTGGGATGTTGAAGACGCACAAACGGGAGCAAATGGTCGTCCAGGATATCCCGGTAACGCTGACCTGTGAGAGACGAAGTCACACGTACCAGGGGTCCCATTTCAGTCCACGTAAACAGTCCTCAGACGAGAATGCCACCCCCACCAGCTTGAAGAGCACCCTGCTGGCAAGAAGGATCCATCGCTTCATGTGGTTTGCGCCGTACTCGTATCCTGCCATTCGCATGTACCAACGTGAATCTCGACTCATCAGTCCATTCAACATTTTTCCACGTGTCTAGGGTCCAGTGACGATGTTCCCGCGCCCATGCTTATCTTTGCACCCTGTGATGTGCGGTCAGCAGCGGTACCCTCGTGGGACGATGGCTTCTGTACCCCATAGCGAGGAGATGGTTCTGGATGGTGCGGCTGCTTAAACGTTTTTGTGCACCAGCGTTAAATTGCCGAGTGATTTCTTGCACTGTTGTGGCCCGTCTATCCGCTGTTACAATGCGAGTTAGCCGACGATGACCTCGCTTATCCACACGCTGGTGTCCACGGCAGTTGGCCCTTGCAGGGATGGTTTTACCGGATTCGATGTACCGTGACACAGTGGCTCGTGAAAATCCCAGTGACTGCACGACTTCCGAGATGGAGTGACCCATTCGTCGGGCCCCGACAATTTGCCCACGATCAAATGCGCTTAGATCCTTCGTCTTGCCCATACTGCGCCCGACTCTTACTGATTCCCGTCGCATCAGTCCTTATACTGTTGGATCGCTGCATACGTCATGTCGTTTTCGTTTACAGGGCCGCCCACAGCGCCACATTTGCACAACGCCAGCTGTCTCTAATTCAATTGCTCTTCAGTGTATATCCACCATTATAGAGGTATTTGCTGTAATGACGATATGCCCTCTCTTCTCCCACGAGCATGACTAATCTACTGGAACATTGTGGAAATAATAACAATTATAGCGGAATCATTAACACTTGTGCAATATCATATTGACTCATTTCGTTCGCAGTGCAGTGACTTGCCCTAAATATTCAGAAAAGTGCTGGCCTGTGGTGTGGTTCTTGGAGAGGCCGCACCGACTCGCCGTGGGGAGCAGTGTGGTCCTCCTCTACCCAAAAATTTCTTGGAGCTCATTTTGGACACTCCTTTACCACAAGCAACGTCACTTGGCAAGCTCTTCGCCCACGACTTCATCGCACGGCTGGTTTTTGGCGATTTACGTTTTCCTTTTCCTCTTACTTTCAACGTGCTCAAATTGTTCATCGATATCTTCTCTCACAATGCTTCTATCCCTGGGATTCCTGTGTGTTTAAATCGCATCATTTCTCTGCCATCAATAGTATTTTCACTTCAGTGATATGGTCATCTAGACATTGGATTTCTGCTGCAACGCTTTCTCTGCCAACATCATTTGGTGGTCTTCATTTCCCGGATGTCAGAACATATTATCGAGCTCACCGAATCGTCTCCTTCATTCGTCTTCTCCTTTCGCCCTCCCCTGCACTTTCTTCTACCCTGAATACTCTTATTTCTCTTCATGATCCATCTTTCACTTTCCTCCTTTTTCTTCGGATGGATTCATCTCCTTCTACTTCTAAACGCCTCCCACCACTTCTTATCGACGCTCTAGCGGTATTTCATTCTCTTCCGCTACTCCGCGCTCCTCCCTCTACCACCCTGGACCTGCTTGCAGAACCTCTTTTCTTTTCCACTCAGATTCATCCACCCGATCAACCATACTTTCTTTTCCCCTCTTGGTTCCGCTCAGGAATTCTCACTGTCGAAGCTTTATTAACTTCCGATTTGACCTGGAAACCCCTCTCTTCTTTTTTCCCTGACCCTTCTTCCACCTTGGAAGAGGAGTATGACCTTCTTCGCTCCGCTCTCCGTACCCTCTTCCCACTTCTGGTTTCTGACACTGGCCTTGTTTCTGTCTCTGGACCGAGCCTCTCTCTTCCTTTCTTCCTTCCCTTTCGGGACTCTGTTGCTCCCATTTCTTCTTTTTCCACTGCCTCTATCTATGCGATCCTTCGTGCGCCCCTCACTTCTCCGCATGGTCTTCCTGATGCTTCTCCTTCTCTTCTGCTGCCTATCTGGTCTGCCTCTTTCTCTCCCCTTTCTACCCCGTTAGAGCGAAACATCCACTGGCGGTTTCTTCACCGCCGCCTTCCTGTTCCTTCTTCTCTCTTTCACATGTCTATTTCTTCTACTTCTCTTTGCTGCTTTTGTGGTGTTGAAGGTGATGTTCCTCATGTCTACTGTCACTGTCCCGTTCTCCTTCCACTTCTTAATACTGCCTTTCGTCTTGTAGGCACCATTTGCTCCAGAGACATCCCTTTTCAAGCGTACGAGTGGCTATTGCTTACCAAACATCCCCCGGCTATTTTGCCGGATGCCTGTGCCTATCTCTTCGTACTTGTGAAACATGTCGTTTTTCTTTATCATCAATCTCTCCGCTCTCCTGCTACCACACCTAGTATCCTCTCTGCTGGCGCGGCCTTACGGTCGATTTTTAGGAATCGCATCGTGTCTCGACTACGCCTGGAGAACTTCGCTGCTTCCACCCCTCAATCTCAAGCCTCTTTCCGGTCTACCTGGGCGCAGGGGACCGGTTGGTTCGAAATCACTGGATCTTCCATTCATCTTTCTTTCTGATTTTTTGTCTTTTTCCAGCTTTGAAGATCTGAATGCATCAGTCGAGATTTTGTGTTCTCTGTTCCTGGTGCTTCGTCACAGCGTCTACTAAGTGTTTGTCATGTAACTGCTTATGATTTGTATTGTAGGGGTTTTCTGCAATTTTTGTGTAATTCGTGTGCATGTACCGTGTTGTATTTGTTTCTTCGTTGCACCTGTCCTTAATACTTTTTCTTCACTCATGTGTCTGCTTTTGCTGCCTGTACCTTCATTGAGTTGCGCACCGTGTATTTGTTCTCTAGGAGCAATACGAGAGGTATTGCCCTGCGCTACTTTGTTCTTTCTGTTTTTTCTTGCTGCATTGTGTTGTATCTTTTAATTTATACCTTATTTCTGTCTTGCATTTTCACATTCTTTAACGTCATGTATTTTTTGCTCGTCCCATGTCGTTGTTTTTTGGATCGATGCAATACTGCACGGCTTGCTGTTTGTATTTTGTGTATCCTTGTGTTTCACTTGGGGAGTTTGCCCAAGTTTCCACTATGTTCTGTAATACTTATCATGTTTTTGTCACATATCGTGTGGCTTCCTGGATTGTGGGAACTTCTGTGCCTTTTTCGTAGTATATGCCTTTGTTGTGTTTTACATGTTCCCTTCTTTTTGTGCACTGCGTTGTACAGCCATGTTCTTGTAAATATATTTACCTGTTGTTTTGTACTCTGCTTTCACTCTGCACGTCATCACATGCTTTATTAATTAATCATTACTTTTGCTTGTGCATCATCTTCCTCAAGCATATATTGTTCCTTCTTAACGATTTTAACATTTTGTCATCCTTAGTTGACAGCCGTATCACATTCACCTGTAATATTTCATCAGTATCGCTCATTGTTTTGTTGTTTACTTTGCCATATGTGGTACGCCTGTATTCCCTATGTTTTTGCCAATAAAGTATATTTTGAACTTGTGTCTCTCTCTCTCTCTCTCTCTCTCTCTCTCTCTGTTCACAACAACCTCCGTGAGCATGCGCTCTAACCCTTTTTTCTGTGTCTTCAAAATCCCTATATATGTTGCGTGTCGGTGTATTGTGATGCCATTGGGTGAGCGACCCGATGAAGATCACTAGTAAGATCGAAAGATCGTGTTTTTACCTATCATATGTTTTAAACTTGTAAATACCGTTTTTAATCTGATGAAATGTGTAAGTGCTCTTCCTCATTTTGTCAAAGGTGGTTATTGAACAAGTTGCCTATCATGTTATGTATGACAGAGGTCTACTCCCATACGAATATTGCTTGCAACACGAAAAATTCATTTACTGTTGTTAGTTGTAATTTTGAAACCACAATGTAAATAGGATGATACCACATCAACAGACAGCCGTGGAAAGACGGATGCAGTAATATTGACTAGTGATATTAACGAGCGATTACTTTTCAGCCGTGGAAAGACGGATGCAGTAATATTGACTAGTGATATTAACGAGCGATTACTTTTTTATGTCAAACGACATACAAAAATATTGGTCCCCACCCCCACCCGTAAGTGTAGCCTTGCTTTCTTAATTAGTTCCCTGTAAGAGAAATATGTTTCGATATTTCTTAATTCTCGATTGCTTTTTTGACAATCCCGATTCGTTCATAAGGTTTAGAATATTCTATTTTCTAATCCAGAGATCCTTCATAGTTCTCCTGCAAAGTATCGTAATTTTCTATACCATAGATTATCCATATTCAGGATAGCAACAAAGTTTTTTTCTTTGGTTTCGGATTAGACACCCCCGTAAAGGGGCTGGAAGGGAGGGATGCCCTCCCCCCAGTACACGAACTTTTGTTGCCAAACAACATCTTCATACTGTTTGCCAAGTCACGTGTACTAGCGTCGCGCGTTGGCGAAGTCAGATAGCACTGCCAGTGACAACCCCGGAGCTTTTTCGCTCTTTGAATGATGGCATTAGCAAGTGCATTCTCTTGTATCGTTTTCACTTCAAATACTTGGGGGGGGGGGGGGGGTCAGCGTCATTTTCTTGTAGGACTTCCGTCCACAGGTAGTAGAGTTTAGGTCCCAGCCACCTACAGCGAGATCGCCTTTTGGGCAGGACACAGAAACGGAAGGAATGAGAGCAAGTCTAGCGACTTTGACAGAACAGTTTGTAGTGAGATTAGAGTACAGTAGATGGCGCCACCGTACAAGTACGATATTGCACATAGAGGGGTGAGAGAATTTCATGTGGGGAATAGGAAAGGATACCCATTTAACCAGTGGGTCCAGCCTGGGGGCCGTCACTTAACGTGCTCGTCCGATGCACGGCGGATATTCAGCGATTGTTAGTAAATCACACCATTTCTGAAAGATCAGCCCAGGCTAGAACCTGGGGACCCAGCATCGATAGTCTGAAACACTAACCACTAAGCCATCCGCGGCTCCACTTCAAATACTTCTTGCCACAAAATTTACATGAATCTAGCTTTTCAGAAAGTTTAGTGTAAACAAAGTTGTCATTTCTTCCTGCTGTTTACAAATTAGCAGCAATTCAATTGGATTGTATTAATTTAGTGTACTATGCACCAGAGATAAGTATATTAGTCGAATATGTGTCCTCCTGACGAAAAAAAAAACTTCTTTCGCTCCCTACTTAATTAGGCATGACTACAATTCTCAAGGCAGGCAGATGTTGAGCGGCTACCTCTTTCTGAAGGGTGCGTCTAGCGCATGCGCGCCGACCACGTACATCTGCTCAAGTTCTATGCTGCAAACAAATCGTTCTGCTGCATGTCGTTCAAGACAGCTAGCTAGTTTCCTAGACATTTTTTTTTTCGGCGGAAGATGACAAAAACTGACGTGCAATTATTGCATTTGTTTCCGTACTAAAGTAATTCATTGTTTGATTTGTGCGAATAAAACAGTAACTGTGTATTTTAATAAATTCTTTGGGTGTTGAGGCAAGGCATTTTCATTGCCTCTGTTTATCAATTTGAAAATCGTCTTGCATCTTCTGCCAATCTACATGGTATTTACGATTTTTATTAATGACACTCAGAAAATTGTGACGTTTCACTAAGATTTTTTTTCTAATTTATGTTTCTTCATTTCTATTTAATTTCTGAATAATGGTAGAATCAATTGGTGTAGTACAAATGTTGCAAGAAACGTTTCTACACAGGAGTTTCAGTGCGGAAAACGGGTATAATAATTGCTAAAGTTTTGTACCGTACAACCTGCGACAAGACAACCGTGCGCTTCGAAAGGCTAGTGATGGGCATAATCAAATAGAAATGATCGATTCATTCGATTATGGAAATCTCTCGAAACTTCGATTACGCCCAAATCATTCGAATGAAGAAAAAAAAAACTTTGAAAACTCATTTGCTCCTACGCTGTCTGTCTCGATTCAACGAGTGCATTCGAAAGGCGAGAAAATATCAGCCAATCATCGTTCAAATTCTCTTGTGCAAAATCTTTCATCTCTTCTCGAGAACTACTCCAGGAGTTCCGAGATCCGGGAGGTTCTCGAAATACCTTTCGTGTGACGGAATTATCTCTGGCCTGTAGGATCACTCGAATGATCTCTCACTTGCAGGACAGGATCACTGGCATTATCTCTCGCTGGAGTATCTGCTAACCTTGGGTTACTCTTACCATGGTCAAGCTAATTCAAAAAATGTTGGCGTGTTCGTCTTTTATTTACAGCTTGGATTCCTCACAGTGGGTAAAGAGAAGAAATCTACTGGTAAAATGTAAATTTAAAAAAATATTCCAATGTTATTTCCAATGAAGATCTCTATTTGTCAAAAGCAGAAGCCGTCTCTGAGCGTATCGCGCCATCTACTGATGCATTCTAAAATTAGAAATGATTTGAATCATTATTTCGAATGAATATCTAGATTACAACCTTTCGATTTCTGATTCAATCGATTATGCCCAACACTACTAACGGTAACGGCAATATAATTCTGTGAATTTATTTCGATGGCGCGAATTTTGCTAAACGTTACTTATAACACATGCTACTTACCTGATGATATTTTATATAAAAAAAAAATTTATTTCGCCCTCCAATATTTTTCATGGATTTTTTTTTATATAAAACTTATATTTTTTATGTTTTCGGGAATCCTGCCTATGCATTATTTATTCAATTCTCATATTTTTCCTCTCTCCAATTTTAATCAATGTCGATTTTAACCGTTGCCCCCTTTCATGATAGCGATTCACCACTCAAAGGAATGCATAAGTCGAGATTTTCACCATGTATTGGATTTCACTCAGGAAAACGTGGGTCAGGATGGTGAAATTTTGAAATCTGAAATTTTTCCGTGCGGAGAACATTGGACTAAAGTTGATAAGAAATCTACTATGTTAACTCATAGAATAGACGTTTCTTCGTTCCATTTCGTTTTCAGCTTTAATTAAGAAAGCCTTGGAAAAAAAAATAATTTGACTTTGGAAACATTACAAACACCAAAAGAAGAATTTCTGTGGAATGATGGCTTTTTTCTGCTCGAAGAAACTCTCGGGGACACAATGCATGACATGGTGGACATGAACGGATTGGAATTCTCCTACGACGACAATCAAATAAACATGGCCAAAATTATTTTACAACTGGATTTTGAGAAAATAGCTTAACAGTATCGGAAAGAACTCCCTCGCAATCGAAATACTAAAGTAGACGAAGCATTTCTGGACTCAGTTGACCTAAGTCATTACGTTGGAGAAATTTTAAGAAAAAAGGGAATATTGAAATCGTACACTGTGTTTTCTTTATGTGAAGAACAAAGTATTTCATAGTTTACTGTTTTTTTTTTTTAAAGCGGCTTTAAATCTGAGATGAATTCTTTCAGGGTGTCTGATTAAATTCTTTCGCTTTCCGTATTCCTCTCTCATTTTGAGGAAAATTCAACATTGAAGAATTTCTTACCGAATACATTTTAGTTTTATTTTCTCAAGATATGAAAATTAATTATAATGAAATCCTTTCGTTTTTCTCTAAGAATTTTCCTTAAGAATAAACACTCAGCTGAGTTCGCTTTGTCAGTCGACAGCGTTTCGCCACGAAATGACAAGATAAGGGTATAGTCACCGTGAAGCGTTGACGCATGGTGACACACCAACACGTGTTGTGATAAGGGTCATGCATTGGTCACAGTATGCAAAGGAAACGCTGAGTGAATTTTAGTTCTGTTGTAAGTTTGCATAAAGTAAGGCGTCATCAAGTCTTTCAAATTCTGTTTCCATCAGCTGGCTAACGTTATTTTATTTTTTCCACATTTATTCATTGGGAAAGAAGCAGTATGAATCTTCCAGACGTTTCTGTTTCTTTCGCTAAGAAGCAGTGTGTCGGTTCCTCCAGCTGTTCAAATGCTTTGATTCCATCTGAAAATTGTGATGAGTTTTCATTCGTCTCCACTTGTGTTCTGGAGGTTCAACCTGAGAAAAGCTGTCCTATTGGATTCAGGCTGGAATCAATTCC
Organism: Macrothele yani; assembly: GCA_039090855.1. Classification (NCBI taxonomy): domain Eukaryota; kingdom Metazoa; phylum Arthropoda; class Arachnida; order Araneae; family Macrothelidae; genus Macrothele; species Macrothele yani. The sequence goes on from CM077012.1 coordinate 7,359,625, forward strand.
AGAACATTATTTTCATTTAGGAGGAAATCTGTTTATGACTGTTTCCGTATTTTCTTCTGTAATCAAAGTTCATGTTAGGGAATTCAAGTGGACTGGAGAATTGTTAATGTAGTTTTTTTTTTTTTTTTTTTTTTTTTTTTTTTTAATTGGCAAGTGAGAAGGTGAGTTTGTGAATATTTATTATTTATTGAAATATTAGGCGTAAATATTTTTTAGTTTTGAGGCATACATTTAAAGAGTAATTTTTTTTTAAATTAAATTTTAAGTGAAACTATTTTTTTATTGAAATGAGACAAAAATTTAATCTTTCAAGAATTTTAAAAAGTAAAGGAAATTTCTTTTTCGAAATGTTTAAAACAGTAGCAGGATGAATGCAATTGTTTTAATGGGGAACTAGTGCTTTTTTGCTAGACTTTTCTTAAGGAAATTTGGGTGTTGTTATTGGAAATGGTCCTGATGTTTTCAATTAGGTGACCAATGGGGGGGGGATTTCTGACTGGTCTGATAGCAATGCTTTACAGTATTGAGCCGAAACCAGAGTACACGGCTTATTTTCGGGGAGTTTGAAATGTTTCAAACTGACTCGCTTTATTCTTTGAGTTGAAAAAGAAGAAGCGCTCTCACTGAAGACCCCCTAGCCTGGAAAAACTAAACAGTCTGTGTCGAACACATCTGGAAAAGGGAAGATTTCAGAAGAGTTCCTCTCTACAATCATGGGAAAATAACTACTTGGAGAAATAATGATTTCGATTATATAAATTCAGAAATGAATGTAGTTTTTTTTTTATTATTGGCAAGGTAGAAGGTGAGTTTGTGAATATTTATTATTTATTGAAATATTAAGCGTAAATATTTTTTAGTTTTAAGGCATAAATTTTAAGAGTAATTATTATTTTTTTAAATTAAATTTTAAGGGAAATTATTTTTTTTATGGAAATGAGTCAAAATATTAAGCTTTTCAAGAATTTTAAAGTAAAAGTGAGAATGTAAACTTCTTTTTTGAAATGTGTAAAACAGTAACATGATGAATGCAATTGATTTAATGGGGAACTAGTGCTTTTTTGCTAGACTTTTCTTAAGAATATTTGGGTATTGTTATTGGAGATGGGTCTGAGGTTTACCATTAGGCAACCAATCGGGGCGGAATTTCGACTGGTCTGAGAGCAATACTTTACTGTATTGAGTCGAAACCAGAGTACACGGCTTATTTTCGTGGAGTTTGAAATGTTTCAAACTGACTCGCTTTATTCTTTGAGTTGAAAAGATGAAGCGCTCTCACTGAAGACCCCCTAGCCTGGGAAAACTAAACAGTCTGTGTTTCATAAAAATTTCTTTCCTACATCCATTTTCAACTTCATATATTTTCAACTTTCAGGAACTTGCTGTGACTGTTTCTACTGCATTCTGTTTTCTACCTGATTCGATTTCAACTGAATCGAAAATAGACCTTTTAAAATATTTTCCTTGAACGAAAACGTGCTTCTTAAATTTCATAGTTCCCCGTGTTATTCAATGGGAATTTCACTGTTTTTACTGAAACGTGTTTCATCAAAACCGCCCTTAAGAAAATATGAAGTGTTCCATTTTTAACCCTATAAGAGAATGTACTTTTCCGAAACGAACCTTATCTGTTTTCAACTTTTCCTAAAACGATCTTTGCAAACATCTTTCAATCAAAATTTAAACCCTTCTCAATATGAACTTAGGAATGCATTTAAAAAAAAGAGAGAGAGAGAGAGAGAGAGAGAGAAAATCAACTCAAAAGAATGATACTTTATATAAAATAGATTAAGAAAAGAAGTTTTAAGTTACATAGGGAAAAACAAGAAACGAAGACGATATGAAGTAGAAAAAGAATAAAGTTTACATGAGGAAATACAGAATTTGATGCGAAAAGAGCCACTTAATGCTTTGAACAGGGGAAACTTGTTTCAGTAAAAAAAATTCTTATTCTTATGATTTCTTTAAGAAAACTGACATTTTCAGTACATTTATGCTTTTCTATGAAAGTTTTTCTCAAAGGACTCCATTAAGTTGATCTCAAATCTTTGAAGTGAATGGGAAGAAAAATAACATGTCTATGTGTTATGAGAAAATGAAAGAATTTCCTTAAGACAGCGTGAAGTGAATTGAACATCAAGCAGTTGTGTGATGTTTTACTATCGTAATATGTACATATATTTTGGGAAAATATCTTCTAAAGTTAGGGGGAAAAATATATGAATATTAAAAAAAAACTAAAAACAAAAACAGCTCCTTAGATTTACAAAGAGAGTGAAGTAGAAAGCGGGATGGAATGTTTTGAATAGGAATTTCTTGTTTCATTGAAGGGATTCTTATTTTGGATTTTTTTTAAAAAAGAGAAATTATCATTTTCAGAAAATTTCTGGGGGAGTCGAACTTGGACATTTAACAAAATTCTTGGATATATAGGAATTTGAAGAAAGTTTATGGAATGAAACATGAAGAGAAAGAAATGGGTTGAAAGACTTAACATTCAAGCTTCGTCAATTTTTTTTGGTTTCTCATACAATTCTGGGGAAATTTTACGTTTTCGGGAGAAATCGTTTTTTTTTTTTTTTTGGTTTTTTTTTCAAAATCAACCCTTTAGAAGTTTTTAAGATAGAAAAAATATTGACTAAGGAAAATCTTAAGTAATACAAATTCTGACTTGAAGCACTTTTAAGTAAGAAAATATTTGTCTGAAGTAATTTTTCAATGTCTAAGCATTGACATCTGACTAATCGTCCATCCGAAATTGAATCCTGGGGATGCTTGAGTTATGAGGTTTTGAATTACGACACTAGCTGTCTACCTTCCTTGAAAACAGTGGACTAAATCAGGGTCTGCTTATTTCCCTTGTAGTGGTTCACTACGGATCTCTTAAATCTTGAATGAACGGCAAAGTTTAAACGCTCTGTCCCATTGAGTTTTAGATTTTTGTCATCTTAGACAGTTTAAGTTCGCTCAGAAAACAATGCTTTTGCAAGCTTGAGTTTGCGTTCAAAGTTCAAAACCAGAATTTAGTTTAATCTACCAAGCAAAGTGATTTCATGTCATATGAGGTTTTCCAGTAAGCAGTAGACGCGTGAAAACAGTCGCACAAGATAGTCATTTTCCGGTAGAAAGAAGGGAGATTCCAAAGTTAATTTCTTGGGGAAAGCGTAAAAACACTCTTCTTTCACTGGTGAGAGCGTAAAAACACTCTTTTTTCACTGGAGAGAGCGTAAAAACACTCTTCTTTCACTGGAGAGAGCGTAAAAACACTCTTCTTTCATGTTTTAATTTAAACCTCGAGGAATTAGTATCTAACTAGGAAAAGGAGGTTCTAAAGAATTAGGGGCATTTACACTAAAATCCTACAATGACTTTATTTGAAATAGGGAAGAATCGGCCTTAGAGACTCAAATACATGTGAAGAATTTAGATACATTTCTGTTCAAAAGTAAAGTCGAATGGAAAAATAAGAGCAATTAAATCGATAGGAAAAGATTGATAGGTTGAATCAGAAAAAAAAACTAAGAAACAAAAAAAGAAGTTTCATAAAAATAAACCAAAGTTTTAAGAATCATACAACACTGAATAGAAAGAAAAATATAATAAGTAAAATAAGAGGAATACGATATTTTCACTATGAGAGTTTGGAAACACCTGCTTTTCTTACGAATTAGTAAAACGTGAAGTAAAAATGTTTAGAGGAAGTACGGACTTAGTCGCTATGTCTCCAGAATGAAAGCTTTTTCTGCTGAGACAATGAATAAAAAATACGATAATGAAAACCTAATTAAAACGAAAGAAAAGGTCAATGAAACTAAACGTCTAAAGATAAAATGCAGCAGGCACAGAAGTTAAAAATGATGGGTCAGATACGGGAGAACTGGACATTTAGTGAAAGAAATATACGAAAGGTTTTGAAACATCTCAATTTAAAGCGAACTAAATGAGGGAAAGGAATGAGATTATGGGAGTTCTTATTAACTTTGATGAGGTGGGGAAACAATAAAAATTTAGTTATACATGAAATAAAGTAAAAAAATAGCTCGTTTAAGAATATGATTTTTGGGGAAAGTATGAAATTTTACTTGAAATGTCATGACCAGCATTTCGAAAAGAAATAGATTGAGTCGATATGTATGGAAAAGAAGTAGGAATTTCTTTATTTTCGCTATGGGGGTGGGGAATAGCTGCTTTTCTGGTGAGTTAGTAAAACGTTAAAAATATAATGTTTAGTGGAAGAACGGAATTACTCTCTTTGCCTCTAGAATGAATGTTTTTCGGACGAGACAGAAAAATATTCAGCCCAAAGAATACAAATTTTATCGTAAGAAAAAAAGGTTTGAGATTGTATGTCTTGACAATGAAGGCTTTCTTGTTGGGACAGTCCACGAAAAGTATAGCAAACTAGGAAAGAATAAAAAAATGCATATTTGACTACATGCAAGCTTTGAGGAATATTTTTAAGCAAGTTTGAAAATATGCTATATAAGGAAACAAAAATCTGATGATTTGCTACATCTAAAATAATCGTTTTGTTGAAATGAAATGAAAAAAAAAGTCTAAATAAAAGGAGTCACAAGTTTGACCAAGTAAGAAAAAAATTACTGACATACTGAAAAGTTTTACGAAATTTAAAAAAAAAAGATGAAGTAAAATAGCGAAATTGGGAAGCTATAATGATATGCGAAATAAAGTAAGAAAATATTGTTTCATCAGAATTTTAACTGTGAAAGATCTGTAGAGTTCTTGAACATACGAAAAAATTACGAGAAAATAATATTGCAAAGGCGAAAGACTCAGAATTAACATGAAGTCTATGACCAATAATTACTGTGAACAGAAACGAAATCGTTTCTAAAGAAGCATTTCCTCGTCTCATGATCTGTAATAAAATTGAATAAAGGAAAAAGAAAAGTTCCCCAGAAAATTCATTACATCTACACGAAAAAATCCCTCAAAACATACAAAAAATATAAAAAATACATGATGAAATAACGTAAAAGTAATTTAAAAAAAATAGAGTGAATACGTAGTACACGAGACCACCTGACCAATTTTTTGAAACCAAATCATTGTGAGTTAGGACCTCGCTAAAACCATCAGAGCATTTTTATTCCATTGGAAAGAAAATTCCCCAGCATCATTACGTAAAAATTTCCTCTGGGGAAAAATAACATCGAAGAGAGGGGAAATAACGCTTGAAAACCACTGGAATAAATACAAAAAATCCCAACGGACCCCACTCGGTTGTTGCCATCCCTCAAAATAAAAGATCCATCGAAAGTTCCAAGAAGCACCGCTAGGGGCAGCACGTCGAGTTGACATCCCCCTATATCCGCCCCCTTCCACGCTCTGTCGTTGCCATCTCTCAAAAACAAAGATCCATCGAAAGTTCCAAGAAGCACCGCTAGGGGCAGCACGTCAGCATCGAGTTGACATCCCCCTATGTCCACCCCTTTCCACGCTCTGTCGTTGCCATACCCAAAAATCAAAGATCCATTGGTATAATAAAGTTCCAAGAAGCACCGCTAGGGAGCAGCACGTCAGCATCGAGTTGACATCCCCCTATGTCCACCCCCTTTCCACACTCTGTCGTTGCCATCCCCAAAAATCAAAGATCCATCGAAAGTTCCAAGAAGCACCGCAAGGGAGCAGCACATCAGCATCGTCCCAACACACTAGCGCCACCTACATCCTCACCCATGCCACACCCCCGCATCCTCCTGATGCCTGCTACTGACCACGCCCCCTCCGTCCGCCCGGCTGCGGCTGGCTGCTACTAGAGGCTGCTGAAAAAAGTAGCAGCCTAATGTTAAGTCTATGGGCTGCTATTTAAGCCAGAATCCGTCCTTTTATACTACTCTTAACACCAGATACCATTTGAACTTTGAGATGAAGACAGTTGGAACTAAACTTTACTTATCAACCCATCACACGAACGGAATTTCAATTTCATTGAAGACGGGACTCGGAGTAGAACTGAACGAACGTTACTACCTTATCGTTGGAATTTGTTTTGTTTTTTCCTCCGGTGTTCAAAGACAGTCCCGAGCAACTGTAAGGTATATGAGCAGTTGTTCGTTCCTAATTTAGGGTCGCCGGTTCTAGGTAAGGTAAGGGTCAGGCAGGCGCACAACTGAACTTTACTGTCAACCCAGACTGAATGTCACAAAGGAAAGTGCCCTCGTTTTTTGTTTTTTTTATTGGATGTTTAACGACCACCGTGAGCAACTCAATGGCCTATAAGCAGATCAGATCATATGTAGAGGATTTTAGGAAGCGAGTGTCTGACCCCAGGTCTTAAACAACCCTTAGAAATAGAAAGCTAGGAGATTTGGGCTAGAGTGCCCGATAGGAAAGTCACTCGGAAGCGAGGCAGATAGACGCCCTTATTTATTACCGGGGGGCCAGTCCCCGGGGGCCCGACGGCTTAACGTGCCCATCCGACGCACGGCGGATATTTTGTGGTTCGAGCGTTCGTACCTGCCTGGGATCGAACCAGAGGTCTTCCCCGTGGCAGTCACGGACGTTGACCACCAGGCTACCCGCGGCCCCATGGGCTACAAGCAGTCGCCCGTCCCTAATTTAGGGCCACTGACTCCACGGAAGGGAGAGAGCCAGTGCCGTAAGACAAACACAACACCCATGCCTCGCTGTGATTCGAAGCCGGACCCATCTCGGACAAGTGATCAAAACCCAGCGCTTAGAATACTGCACTCGTTAAAAAACAGCTTTTTGCGTCAAAAAACATAAGGGACGACTGGCATGATCCTGGAAATATTCTCCAATTTTTCTGTTGTGGATTTTTACCGGTAGGCGGTGTAAAATCGGATTTGTCTGTGTAATCACAATATCTGTAAGCCGTCTGGAAGAGGTGTTTTTTTTTTTTTTTTTTTTGGAGTACTGGTACTTTTTGAAATCGCTGCAAAAAGAATGTAACGAATCAGAGGTGACACGTTTTCCAGTTTTTGTGTTGCACGTTTTCTCCGCCGGAGGCCTAAACGTTTAATACTATTTTACTTGTGCTCACTTATACACGGCTTCTGTAACTGAGATCGTAACAGAAAAAACTGTACGTCTTCGCAAAGCAAGTCTCTAAAAATCACTAGGCCCATCCGTCCGCCTTTAGACGTCATATCTTTGTATGCCTATTACTTCAAGCTGTTTTTGTTTTTTCACGTTCGGAAGTATCAAATGTGAGAACGAAGATCAGGACCACTCTTAGACCCGCGCCTCAGGGACCCCTACGCTATGGAGGACCCGGATCATCATAGGCACACACACAAAAAAAAAAAAAAAAAAATTAAGGTAAAAATGAAATATGCAGAATAAAACAAAATTATTAATTACCTGCACAACCAAGCGAATGTTACCTCATTTGTATGGGATATATTGTTTGAGTTATGGGAGCGTCTGAATACACCTAAATTGAGCCAACCAATTATCCTGGATTATATGGGACACTTTCGGATTCCGACAGCCCGGAATCACCGCATGTACTTTTTGTGCTGATTCATTTACAAATTTTAATATTGCTTTAAGAATTTGAATGACAATTCCAGTTACTATAGCCTCAATATAGAGCGAAGTTTCTCTTCACTGATACTGATTAAAAACTATCTTAGAACTACATTGACGCAAAAAAGGTTATTTAATTTGGCATTACTGTCAGTAGAACATGCATTATGTGAAAATCTGGAGTACAGCAAACCTAATTACTGATTTTCTGAAAAGAAGACATGAAAAATAAACTTTCTGGAATAAACTTGTGATAATTTATGAATATTGTGTGTCATTTTATATCCTATGTTCGCTTATCTATGAATAGAAGAACATAGAGACATACGCAATCTGTAAGTACATAATTTCCTTTGAAATTTTCTTCCACTTTAGTAGCGCAGTGAAAGGGCGCTTTTTTCTTTTCTCCTTTTTTTTTTTTTTTTCTTTTTTTCTTTTTTGAACATTTGTCCCACTTTAGTGGCACAGTTGAAAAACAACGCTTGCCTGTTTTAATTGTCGACCTGCCCCAACTAATATACTTTTCTTTTATTGTTAAAATGTTCATTTACATACTTTACATACGGACATCACAAACAAAAGAATCTGATTATTAAAAAATTATACTGCATAACTCATTTTTCCCCGTCATTATTGACGGGATTTCACCTACACCGATTATGACCATCTACCTAATAAGTTGTACTAACTCCTTTAGCTCGCAAAACAGCTGCCACGCGGCGAGGCATCGATTCGATGAGGTGGCGATAGGTAACCTGGGGTATCTGGTACCATAATGTCAACAGCAGGGCCTCCAGTTCCTTACACTTCGGAGTGGTGGTGATTTAGCGCGAAAAGTCGAACCACAAATGTTCGATTGGGTTCACCTCGGGTGAATTTGGAGGCCAGGGCATTAACAGAAAGTCACCAGCATGTTCCTCGAACCACTCCTTGACGATTCTGGCAGTGTGGCATGGCGCATTATTCAGTTGGTAATGGCCATCACCAGCAGGGAACACAGTTGCCATGAATAGGTGAACTTGGTCCACAACGATGTTCAGATACCTGACAGCTGTCAGGGATTATGATATTGGGATGATGGGGCCTAAAGTGTCCCAAGAAAACATCGCCCACAGCATAACACCGCCGCCGTCCTGTTTCCGCCCAACAGTGCATCCAGGTTCCATAACCTCCGTTGGTAATCGGCGTATCCGCGCTGGGCCGTCTATGTGATGCACCAAGAATCCTGATTCGTCAGACCAGGCCATTTTCTTCCAATCATCCATGGTTCAATATCGATGATCTTGAGCCCATTTCATGCGTTGTTGGCGATGATGGGCAGTGAGCATAGCATGGGGACCCGGCTGGGTCTTCGGCTACGCAGGCCCATGCGCAGAAGGCAGCGATGAACTGTGTGCCGTGACACATTGCCCTGAACACTGCTGTTGTAGCTACGGGAGATTTGCTGCACTGTGGCCCCGCGGCCGCTGTAAACAATGCGCGACAGCCTTCGCTCGCCTCTGGCATCAATGAGTTGCAGGAGAAACACGGCTGGGCGTCGGATAATCGTTTGGGGATCTGTGCACCACTTTTGATACGTACTCACTTCAGCGGCAAGTGAGCAACCCACAAGTCGCGCCGTTTCCGAGATCGTAGTTCCGAGTCGCCGTGCCATCACAATTTGTCCTTTATCAAACTCCGATAAATCGGCAGCTTTTCCCATTCTGAGTCCGAACACTATACTAACTGAAAGCCGGTCCTCAGGTTATACGTCGTACGCCACCGCTCGGTCTCCAGGCGCGCTCATTTCTTAAGGCTGGGGGGTGGTCATAATGTATTGGCTCATCGGTGTATATCCTATGTTCGCCGCTCTACGAATAGAAGAACATCCAAACATGCGCAGTCCGAAACAATATAATTTCCTTTGTCTGAACTTTTCTTCCACTTTGGTGGCGCAATGGAAGAGTGTTTTTTTTTTTTAACGTTTGTCCCACTTTTGTGGAGCAGTTGAAAAAGAGCCCTTGCCTGTTTTAATTTTCGAATCCCTGCCTCAACTAATATACTTTTATTTTATTGTTACAATGTTCATGAAGCATACTTCACATATGGACATCACTAACAAAAAAGAACACCTGATTATTACAAAATTATTCAGCATAACTTATTTTTTCTCGTCATTATTGACGGGCTTTTACCTATTCTTGTACATAAAAGATAGCCTGTTTTGTAATCCGGATTTCAGCATCATATTTTATATCATTGAGCTCGTCTGTGTGTGGTAAGGCTTCTGCCAATTGAAATCGGCAAGTTAAAAACGTATGAGAAAACCCTCCTTTTCCACATTTGATTTATTATCGAGCGCTATGGAAGATGTCCGTTGTTATGACTGCGATAAAAATCCCCGGAAAACTACGGCCAACACTAAAAGAGATTTGAAATCTTTTTGATCTGATAGAGCGTTCACAGTAACTAAAATTCTGCATATTTTCCCCAAAGTTTTAAAAAGCACAATTTAACGGCTAGTAAGTGCATATTTCTGTTTGGAATATATTTGCATCCGTTTTTGTGCGTCTAAATATCTTATTAGAAAAATTCTTATTTTTTTCGATCGGGGGTTTAGGCGATGGAGAAATGTAGGAATTTTTATGGAATGCAGCACTTCAGTAGCGCACCCAGAGCGAGGGGGTCCCATGGGTCGTGGCGCACAGAATTTCCCCAAGGTGGGGGTGACCCCCCCTAAATTTATCGGGGAAAATAGTCAGGTACCATAACAAATAAGAAAGAGGTTGACTTTTGTACATTTATTCTTATTCAGTTATTAGTAATGTTACTGTACAAGAAAGTTAAATGACTTAAAGAAGCAGTAGATGACATTTTTTTCTGGTTAGATTTTTCTAAATTCATTTAACAGAACTAATCCCTTATAATTATTGTATGTTATAATTATACGGTCATGATTAAGCAGTATATGTAGATCGCTTATCGTGATTTTTTGTTTCAAACTTCAACGTAATAACTTTCCGCTCTGTCAACCCAAGGGGGTCGGGCCCCATCGGCCCTCCCCACTCACTTCTAGAACATTTTATGCGTACTTCCACCTCAGAATAATACACAATACTTTCTCTAGGGAGCGCCTCAAACATATATGGCAGTTTTCTTGATACCAGAATTTAATTTGTAAAGTTGCAAAACAATTTTTTTCTTTATTTTCAAAAGGTATCTCTTTGAAAATTGACACATTTTTAAGGCATCGACCACCTCCGAAATACAACCATTACTTCAAGAGAACGGAGAAAATCAGATACGGAACGATAAACACAACAAAGATGTATTGCTGCGGTATTCGAACCCAGCCAGCGAAGTAGTCGCCTTTGCAGCTAGTGTTAAAAACCGTAGCTTGTGGATTCACTGGTACTTTGATTCTTCCTTTGAGATAAAACAGGGGCCCTCCTTTTGGGTTCCGTCACACTGTGTGACTTTCCACCAGATGTTAAAGATCCACGTGTCCGCATTGTTGTCCCTCAACATACCGATTTCACGAGGAAAGCAAGACATCGTATTGTTGAAAACTCGTCCAGTCTGACTTGGCCTGTCATTTCATTACAATTCGCTTTGAGTGCACATTGTTTAGCCTGCTATATTAAATTCACTCAGCAATGGAGTCATTTGAGGTCACTAGGATAAAAATTAATCGTATGCTTTGTACAACGGTTATCGAAATAGGATGAAAAGGAAGAACTGGAATGGCTCGATAATGTGGAATTGCTAGAAAGAAAAGAGTGAAATGTTTAACGGTTGAATATGTCTTCAATGGATAAAGTTGTTTTACAAGTAACCAATCATACCTGTAAACCAGATTTAGCCGAAAATGAAGTTAAAAAGAAGTTATATAATCCAAAAAAGTGGCTCGTGAAAAACATCAACTACTATCAGCACAGTGTTGTAAAGAAATGACTCGTATCTGTTGCTTGAAGGGCGCAGTTGCTTTTAGCAATAAAAGAATATTGACTAGGTAAATTTTGACACGCAAGCTGCTAAATATGACGACGCATCAATGAGAACAGAAATTAGCTTTATCTGAAGCCTAAATGAATATAACATATATACAGTTGACATAAGCTATAGACTTCTTCTACCATGTTGTAACTATCAAAATAAGAATGACGTTCAGTTGAACTGACTGGTAAAACATATTATACAACACGCTATTAGAAAGAGTTCGAATTCAACTTTGTTGATAAGATACTATATAGGCTTACTGTTCTTAGAGAAATCGGGAAGACAGTCACTTGTCACCTTGATCGGAGAAAACTCCGCTAGAAACTTGAGCTGAATCCCTCGTCATAATCCAAAAGGGGCTTCATAATACCTTCATTCTCCGAAGACATCAGACTTTGTCGACACCTGGCTCGGGCTCTCCAGGTCGTACTCCACAGGTCATCCACCGAGATATACTCCTGGCTATACTCCACGGGTAAACTGCACCTCTATCCAAAGGCGGCTCGTCTTTATAGCGGCTTGATGATGGTTTGTGACGTGATACGTCAACGTTGCTGCTTTGCAAGATTGTGAATGTTGTTGTTTTTGTTGTTGTTGTTTTGAGCGGGCTGTGAAGCACTGCTGAAATTCACTATTTTCAACAGTATCATGGACTGCGGTTGGCTTTGTGACAGAAGAACGTTCATGGCCTGGGAGGTCAATAGCGCGCCCTGAGTGAGTGTTTCGGTGGTGGTGTTTGTTGTGTGCAAGTATTTATTTGTGTGTTTTGTTTGAGTGCTTGGACTGTTTGGGGAGGGTATTCGTTTGTGTGGTGCTGGGTGTGTACCGGTTCTGTGTGGGTGTGTCTCTCGTAGGAGTAACAAGTTGTTCTCCGCCCCGACGCCTCCACTGGTGCGATCACTTCATCGGTGGCAACACGACTGAGTCACCTCTGAAGGAGGATTCTCCTCTTACCTGTTCGTTCTGGGTTCAACTGGGTTCTGCTCGCCGAACTAGGTGTGAGTGGGTCCGTTTGAGTTTTTAGCGTGACCAGATTGTTTCGGAGTGAGTGCTGGCGTCTGTGGAACCGTGGTGTCTGTATCGGGGCGTGAGTGAAACTCTGGTGGAACCGAACCCATGTATTATACACGTGGCGAGGGGAAACAAGTGTGTTGGTGTTGCAGGGCAACAAACTTCGTAATGGAAGAGAGGTCGTCGTGCGTGAGCATATTATGGCCAGAGATTTTGGCACTTGCGTGAGAAAATCGCAGGTGTGACAAAGCACCCGATTTATTAAAATTAATCATGTGAACAGAAAAATAACAATAAATATAAATTTAAGAGGAAAATAAACAAAATAACAAACACCATGATAATGCCTTCAGGAAACATGACAAAACGAAGAAAATTGAAGCATATTACATGACACAAATCAACGCAAAAAAAGCGTAGGAACAGTATGCTGTCGACCAGGCATCTACGAAAACATGATTTCGCAGATAACATTCAATTCACAATAACAGAATTGGTAAGAGGTACAATACCAAAAGGTATTGCATTGAAAAGCAGAAAGAACCAATTTCATGAGTACAGAAAAAAACCGTACATTTGATATTCCCGAACTCAATGAATTAATAACGATGAAAAATCATTTATATGTAAGAAAAAATCACTAACCATAGAATCATATCAATTCAACATCAAGCGAAAAATTACGTATTATATAACGAAGTAAATTTCTCCGTCATTTCTGTCCACGCCAGGATTCGAACCCGGATCCCCTCCTTCTGGAATAAGTCACTCTACCAATTGAGCTACGCGGACGTTTTATTCTGATTCCTATCTGCCTTTATGTCGTGTGCGTCCTTCTGGCAGGTACGTCACATCTCCTAGTACGTTACATCATCTCCCCCTTATTATTTTTTTTTATTTTTTTTATTCGAAGTGCTGGAGAAGGGATTCTCTTATTTTTCCTATCTCGCGGTGTGGAAATAACATCACACCATTGCGAGATTTTGAACGGTCGGGTCATCCGGATAGTTCGGGCGCCATTATAACGAAGTAAATTTCTCCGTCATTTCTGTCCACGCCAGGATTCGAACCCGGATCCCCTCATTCCGGAATAAGTCACTCTACCAATTGAGCTACGCGGACCTTTTATTCTGATTCCTATCTGCCTTTATGTCGTGTGCGTCCTTCTGGCAGGTACGTTGCAATTAAAGTATAACAAAACCAGTAACATTAGATAGTATGTATCAGTCTGTTCCTTTACATAAATAACGATGTCCTCTATATGTTGAGAAAAAATGTCATAATAATCTTTACGTTATACCGGATCGTGATCCAGCTCAACAGTCTATTGAGTTGTGAAATGCCGTCACTTAATTTCTCTTCATGTTCATTAAGAAACATCGGAGTAAAAGAACGTGCCTATTACCTCGATGGTTGAGAAGAAACCAGATCTGCATGCAGAGCAATTAGTATCAAATTTGGGAATACAGTAACTTGCTATGTAAATCAAAGCAGCTGAGTCACTTTCAGAAATCACACTAACACAATTTTTTCCAATATGCTGCGAAAGCAGTGACGTACTGGAAAAACTCGGGGGGGGCGAAAAAAATGTCTTGGTGGCCGTTTTTCGAAAATCTAGTAGCTTCCAATTACTGAAGTTTCTAAACTTAATATTATTAACTAGATTTTATGGGCGTTTTAATAATTAAGATTCTTTGAATTACTAAAATGCCCATAAAATATTTTTCATGAAAACCAAAAATATTGCGCTTTATTACGTGTAACACAAATGTGCACGTTGTAATTAAAGTGATTGCACTAATTTTATACCATACAAAGTATTACAAAACACTTTGAAATGCCTCACGATCACACGCACGGAACGTATAACTGTCGTGTGACTTTATCTAACAGACGCGAAAGTAGGGCGCGGCAGGCGGGGCATTTCAAAACGTTGTGTGTTTTGCAATACTTGTATGGTATAAAACTAACGCAATCACTTTAATTACAACGTGCACATTTGTGTCACACGCAATAAAGCGCAATAATTTTGGTTACTGCACCATCTCTTGGCTGTCCCTGGCGCAACTCAGGAGAGGGCGTAAGAATCACTGCTTATAATCTGATTAAAACTGAAACTTTTGCACCAATCTCTGATGGAGTTTTTCGCGGCATACTTTGCTATTTCTCCACTGACAGACTTTGCTTATAATAAACTACTGTTTGTGAAAATTGCAACACCATGAAATGAAACTTACAGGATATGCAGAGCAGGGTAGGACATGCAAATAATTGGAAGTGTCGAGTCATTGCGCATGTCTGGGCCCAGCTGCGCCCTCTGGACAGTCGAGTGAGGGGTATAAAGAGAGGACTGTTTAGGATACACACCAGTAATGCATCGCTGACAGCGAGCCGTAAAAGGGTCTCCAATATTCAATAATGCCTCTGCGACGACGAAGGGCGCAATATACGACAGAGTTTGAACGGGAACGAATGATTAGTCTGCGTGAAGGTGCATTTTCGTACAGCGACATTGCGGCTCGGACGAAACATAACGCCACGACAGTGATGCACGTGTGGCTGCAGTGGACCGAGGAGAACCAGGTGCATCGACAGTCCGGCAGTGGACCGAGAAATGTGACGACACCGCGTGATCACAGACACCTCGTACGCATGGCAGTGACGAACCGTTCCGCATCTTCGCAAGTGTTAGCACAACAGTGGAGCACTGCAACAGGTGTGGCATTTTCTGCCTCCACAGAGGCAGACAATGCCACACCTGTTGCACAGAGGGATGGTTACCATCCCTTTGCGGCGGATTCCTTTGACCCTGTACCACGGACGCCTCAGGCTGGAATGGGGTTTTCAATGCAGACAATGGCGTGCTGATTGGCAACATGTCGTGTTTTCGGACGAGTCCCGTTTCAACTTGGACTACAATGATCGCCGCATACGAATCAGACGGTATTGTGGTGAGCGCCTTCTTCCAGCATGCATTGTCGAACGTCATACGGGCCGAACGCCAAGTGTGATGGTGTGGGGTGCCATTGGGTACCATTCGCGATCTTAGCTGATACAACTTTAGGGCAATCTCAACAGTGACCGCTATATCAGGAAAGTTGTACAGGCAGAAGTCATACCCTTCCTTCAGAGCACTCCTGGCGCTATATTCCAGCAGCAGAACAATGCCCAACCACATGTTTCCAGAAATGTTCAAGCCCTCTTCGCAAAACAGTAGGTACCGCTTCTTCCCTGCCCAGCACGTTCTCCAGACATGTCGCCTATTCAACATGTCTGGGATATGATCACTCAGCAACTGGCCCATCAAAGTCCTCCAGCTGTCAGTACCAATGATCTGTAGACTCACATACATGCCGTCTGGCAAGCAATTACCAAGGACGCCATCCAACGCCCTTTTGATTCAATGCCACGCCATCTAGAAGCTCTTATTGCAGCTTGAGGAGGCTTCACAAGATACTGAGTTTTGTAGGTAAAAATTGTTGTATTGTTCTGAAAATTAAATCACTTACTTACAGTCATATCAGTAATGTGTGGTATAAATTTCATTTGAATCGCATGGCTTCTTCTTGGTGTTGCAATTTTTTACAAACAGTAGTGTATATGCGTCTCCAGTTTCTGTAAACTTGGAAGCTTAAAATTCGCAGTTTTTTCTCACAATGTGGGGATGTCAGCTGCTCGCATGTAAAAATGAAGGCACTATTATATGTACGTTACAAGATACTACGTCATTCACTTTGTTGAAGATTCTGTGGGGGTTATTCGGTCATTACTACGAGCCACAACTGCCAGATCAGATCAGATCATATGTAAAGGATTTTAGGAAAGGAGTGCCTGACCCCAGGTCTTAAACAACCCTTAGAAATAGGAAGCTAGGAGATTCGGGCTAGGGTGCCCGATAGGAAAGTGACACGGAAGCGAGGTAGAAAGGGGGGGGAAGACGCTCTTATTTATTACCGAGGGACCAGTACCCGGGGTCCGACGGCTTAACGTACCCATCCGACGCACGGCGGATATTTAGTGGTTCGAGCGTTCGTACCTAGCTGGGATCGAACCTGAGGTTTCTCCGTGGCGGTCACGAACGTTGACCACTAGGCCATCCGCGGCCGCCACAACTGCCAGCTGAATTCGGCCCGTTTGATGTGATACGGAATGTCCAAACTCCGAAGCAGTTGGAAAAAGCTGAACAGTCACAGTTTTCACAGTCTGATTTTGCCTCACACATAGAGATAACAGTGGGTTGTGGCGTTAATTTTTTTCGGGGGGGGAGGTGTGCGATCATCGTGAGTAACTCTATGGGCTATAGGCAGTTGCCCGTTCCTAATTTAGGGTCACTGGTTCCAGGGAAGAGAGAGAACCAGTGTCCTAAGAAAAACACGACATCCATGCCTCACTGGGATTCGAACCCGGACCCATCTCGGATGAATGGTCAAAAACGCTTAGATGATTACTCCACCGAGGCGGCAATATTGTTTTGCCGAGTAGAGTATATATAAGAAACATGGCGGCGCAATATTTTGTGGTTTGCCCAGGGCGCTGAAATGCCTAGTTACGCCTTTGTTGTCTAATGACCTTTCCCAATTTATACGAAAGTGTAGAAAACAGTATGCAAATAAATAAGTAAAAATTAAGAATTGTGGCACTAAAAAAAGCAAAAACTACTTCAATAATTTACTCGTGAATATAAAACACACTTAACATGATGCCACAATGTTTTGCACATAGCAAAAAATATTTCTCTTGACTCGGTTGTTAAAAAATACACAAATCTCTGTTTCTTCGTCCCCACGAAGAACACCTTTTAGTCCATTATATTCTGAAGGGGCCGTGGTTATGGGCAAACAACTGCAATACATAATACATTATCCTCATTGGTATAAAAATTTCATTCATTGATTCACATTCTCTTGTTAATGTACAGGTATAGAAACTATTGCTAAATTTGTAAAAATGGGGCCACAAGTCCTCAGGAGTAGATGCTTTCTCGTCATCTTGTTTTTATAAACTTTAAACCCGCTAAAATGATTTCTAAAGGTCTTAATTATTTATTGAAAATAACAACAACAACCAGTAGTGCCTTTTTTTTAATATAAAATCGCAATTTAAAATGTCTGGCTATTTCTTTAACTAGTTCCACATGAAGTTCCCGAGAAAAAAAAATGGCCGCCTTGGTAGCGCAGTGGTGTAAGTACTGGCCTTTGACCAATCGTCCGAGATGGGACCGAGTTCGGATCCCGGTGAGGCATGGATGTTGTGTTTGTCTTACGGCACTGGCTCTCTCTCTCTCTCTCTCTCTCTCCTCCCTGGAACCGGTGGCGCTAAATTAGAGACAAGCGGCCGCGTATAGCACATTGTGTTGCTCACAGTGGCCGTTAAGCCGCTGAAACGAAAAAAAGAGAAAGTAAAATACTTTTACTGAGGCTAGAGACCCTCTTAGCCGTAAGACTCCCGCACCCCTTCCGATGAGGAGGTTGCGGGGACTGTCAATACGCCTCTGTGCGAAAGGATGCTGTAGCCATTTTTGCTTTACACTCTCTCGAGTAAGCGGAAAACAGAACTTTCATAGGAATACGGAAAACGAATGCATATTCTTTTGCACCTTTAAATTTCGATCGGCAAGCCGTGAACACAAGTGTTTATTCAATTACTAGAAGTATTTTAAACAAATGTAGAAAAGAATAATGAGAACATTCACGAGTTACACTGAATGACAAACTCGCAGGGGAAAAAAACTAGAAACAATGCACTTCCGAGACTCATAGGCGTAGCCAAGGGGGGTCCTCGGGTCCGGACCCCCCCCCTCCGCCTCTTTGAGAGCGATTGAGTACGTATTTAAAGCGATATACCGTATATGTATATACACTATATTGACGAAAGTCACCGGACACCTAAAAGAGAAACACAACATACCATTTATTGACATACATTAGTACGGTGTCGGTCCACCTTTCGTCTTAATGCATGTACTGACCCTTTGAGACATGCTTTCGACAAGGTTTTGGAACACAGCGATAGGTATGCGCTTCCATTCAGTACATAATGCTGCCGCTAACTGTTTCTTAGCAGTTGGCCTTAATTCCAAACTTATGCGGCGCTCTAATTCATCCCATAGGTGCCCTATGGGATTACCATCAGGGCTATGTGCTGGCCAGTCCGCACACGAAACGGAATTATCGTCAAACCACGCCGTAATAGTCCTTGCTTTATGGCTCGGTGCATTATCCTGCTGGTACCAACAAGGCTCGGTTCCACAGTATTGCCACAGAGTTGGTAGGGTATAATTGTCCAGAATATCGAGGTATAGACGTGATGATTAACAGGTTTGTCCACGATAACCAATGGGCCGGGACCATACCACGAAAAACACCCCCACACGAGTACACTGCCAGCTCCAAACTTGACCGTAGGAACAGTACACTGTGGTAAATAGCGTTCCCCCGGCTGCCGCCATATCCACACACGGCCATCAGACTGATGGATCGTGTATCTGGATTCATCAGTACATAGGACCCGTTTCCGTTGATCTATACGGTCCACGATAAATGTTCTTTACAGCATGCTAAACGACGAGTAGCATTCCGAGTGGAGATTAAAGGCTTATGAGCAGCCGCACGACCACGGTAACCCATAGAATGAAATTCTCTGCGAATGGTACGTGTACATACCGAGGTCCCAGCATTTTTACTCACCTGTACACTGAGGTCTTGTGCAGTACTCCGACGATTAGCTGTAACGACTCTCCTGCGGCTTCGACGTCCTCTATCACTGATTTTCTTTGGTCTACCGGTACGTTTTGCTACTTCAGGCACGCCATGTGTCTTCCACTTATTCAGTACATCCAAAACAGTTGACTTGGGTATGTTTAAACGCCTCTCGGTTTCTCTTATGGACAACCCACTAATATAACACCCAACAATCTTTCCTTTCTCAAAGTCAGTTCTCTCCCGCCGCGACATTTTCACTCAACCTCACAGTGCGATATGATCGCGGTCAGCCGCAGGCTTGTTTTCATACCGTTAGCAGCTGTACCGCACATCTTAACAACGCAGCGGATCCGCCGTTCATTTCCTTTTGAAGGGTGCCCGGTGAGTTTTAGCAATATAGTGTATATACTAAAAAACGTTTGTTTTTTTCTCTCAGTAATGTTTTTTTCATTTTCTTGACTTTTAAAGATTTTGGGTTTATTTCCACTTGGAGTATTTTTTTCGGGGACGCTTTCACCGATGAATTAAATCCATGACACCCCCCCCCCTTCCCTTCTTAAGAAGTTTCTGGCTACGCCACTACCGTGACTTATAACAGTTTGGCCGCCCCGGTGGCGCAGTGGTCTAAGCGATGGCCTCTGATCATTCGTCCGAAAGGGGCCCGGGTTCGAATCCCGGTGAGGCATGGATGTTGTGTTTGTCTTACGGTACTGGCTCTCTCCCGTCCCTGGAACCAGTGACCCTAAATTAGGGACGGGCGACTGCTTATAGCCCATTGAGTTGCTCACTGGGGTCGTTAAACCTCCAATAAAAAATAATAATAATAATAATAATAACTGTTTGAGGAATGTGGGGATAAGTGAATGGACAGCGGTCGTGACGTCATATCTCTCCGCACTAGCTGCTGTGGCCTTTAATATCTCGTTGGCAGTGCCTGGCGTCCGAGCGGATGTTTGACTGCAGACGCTTTGTCCTGCCTGAAAGTTTGGGGCGATTTCTTTTCCTCAGTAGGTGTTTCCGGGAACATTTTCTTATCTCTGCTGTTTATTTCTGTGTTTACTGACCTGTGAAAAAACACCTGAAACTTTAGACCTTTTTTTATTCGTTTTTTTTTTTTTCTTCGAACGTCACCGGAAGTCATTCAAAACCTAGTTAAACGACTTTCGGTGTCGTTCGAAATCCAGCTGATTTGTTGGTTTTCCCCTTACTGCGTTTGTCATTGCTTATTAAGTTGCCTTCAGTCATCAGCAGGCCGTAGCCAGGGGAGGGCCAGGCCGGGATGAGCCCGACCTGTGTTTCCTTTTGCCCATCCTAGCGACTCACACAACAGTATAGTGCCCGACCTCTTTTACATCTTTTACCCGACCATTTTATATCTTTCGCCCGATCTCAATCATCAGCCGCCCCTCCCAGTTTGCATATCTGGCTACGGGCCTGGTCATCAGATCGATTTATTGAAATGTGCGATCTTGCAGAACTCATCAATATGCGTGTTGTACTTCTGGAAGATGTACTGTTCTGTGGGAAGAAAGCTGAGCAGGAAAGATCATCTCTCAAAATGATCCTTTCGATGAGTTTGCTCCTTTTCATCGTTTTCGTTCTCAAATTCTTTATTTTATAATACTTTTACATCTGAAAAGGAACATTTGGTATTAAAGTACCTCTTCACACTCTTTTAGGAAGTATCTCTGGGTCAGTAGCAAAGATAACAAAACGCGCGAAAATGTTTCAGTTTTGATCTTCTGGCCTTGGCCACTCCCGACTGTTTTACGGAGGCAGGCAACTGTTTTGAAATTTTAAATTATCCCCTTACAACCTGGTTAAGTCCTTCCCTGAAATGCTTGTTAGGAGATGCTGTTAATATTACTTTTTTTTTTTTAATTGAAGTTTTAACGACCACCGTGAGCAACTCAATGGGCTATAAGCAGTCGCCTGTCCTTAATTTAGGGCTACTGGTTCCAGGGAAGGGAGAGAGCCAGTGCCGTAAGACAAACACAACATCCATGCCTCACGAGATTCGAACCCGGACCTTTCACGGACGAATGGTCATAAGCCAGCGCTGCTGTTACCGTTTCGTAACCATGAATCGAATGAATTCTTGCTTAGGAATTATTCGGTGATTTTCAGAAGTTAAGATCAGGGCAGAGTTTTATCTTTCGTTATTAATTTCCTTGCTGTTATAAAGATAGCGATCGGATAAGAAAAATTCCACTCACAATTTTGTTATCTTCATTTACATGGATGCCAAGGATGACTACATTGATTTGGAGATCACAGGTCACACTTTTTTGTAAAGTCAAAGTTCATAAAGTAAATTCTTGAACAGTATGATAGGTCATGACAGTTGGGATGGCGGGGTACTCACGATTTCATTGCGTGAAAGTTAAGCTGCGGTTTTATTTTTCTGAAAGAAAAGCAAACACACGAGGCAAGCACAAAAGCTTTAAGTACAAAAAATATGTATATACGACTTTATTTTAATGGGCTCGGTGCAAAGAAACTGATTTTATGACAAGTTCTGAGAAACGCTTATGCTCTGATGACGATATGGATTTCCCCATCGTTGAAGGAAGCCATTTGCGTTATCATATGTGTCAACTATTATTATGTCTCAAGCATCTTATTTTCATCAATACTAAATAGTAATTCATTTCATCCATACAGTTACACAAATAATGTGCTTTGTCACTCTTGGACTGCCGAAGACTCTGTATCCGATATGCTAAGAGTAAAAGTATAGAGGACGAATGAATAGTAAATACAATGTAAGATAGCACCGATTAATTGCTTATAGCCCATTGAGTTCCTCACGGTGGTCGTTAAATCTCCAATCTCCACCGATTAATTTAAATCAAACTTTCTTTTATGTGAGCACAGAATTCATGAAATTTCACAACAGCTGTGGAGTTGGAAAATATGTCAAGGGCCTTTCTCATGAATGCTGAGCTCTACCTGGATAATTTTGCACTACCGCCGTACTTTGGGGAAGGCTCTTACCTCTATCAGCAGGACAACGCACTATGTTATACTACTCGAGTTATTACAGATTGGTTTGAGAACATGGGCGTCGTAAAGTTGAATTTACTTGACTGGAATCCTGACCTAAACCCCGTAGAGAACCTCTGGGTCGGGGGCGTGGAAGAAATGGTCTCCCAACAACAAAAAACTGAGCTGGTTACTGCATTGAAGGCCGAATGGCCGAACTTATGGGCGGACATTAACAAAAATAATTGGTGGAGGGTATTTCTCGGAGACTAGAGGCTGTCGTAAATAAAGGCCAAAGATTTCAGCACACCATACTAAATTTTCTATAAAGATTATTTGCAGACGTGCAGGTTCCAG
The DNA here is from genome assembly GCA_039090855.1 of Macrothele yani. NCBI lineage: Eukaryota > Metazoa > Arthropoda > Arachnida > Araneae > Macrothelidae > Macrothele > Macrothele yani. The sequence goes on from CM077012.1 coordinate 7,382,172, forward strand.
GATGTTAATAGTAAGTCAGTGTACATACGAACCTGCAAACACAGGCATCAAAAATACAACCTCAAAATAGACTGGGGTTTGATATACAAGTCATATAATCAATATGAAATGTGATTCCCTATGGAAGTTACGCAAGCTTGGCACCAATAAGTCGTGCCCTCACCAAGGTAATTCCGGAGAGTGGAAAAACAAAAATTCCTACAGCGGAATTGGAGCTGCATTGAGGTCTCGGAGGGGGCTGGAGAGCAGCAGTACTCCTCCTTAGGGAATTCCATAGATGTTCAGTGGAACTGATATCCGGAGAAAATGCAACTCCATTCATTGTGTACCTCGTTCTTCAACATATGCGTCGACGACGATAGCTCTGAGAAAACGACCGTTATTAGACACTGGAATAAATGCTGCGCTCACTGCATCCCTATACGGCATGGAATCCAGAATCTCATCTCAGTAATTTGCTGCATTTACAGGACTTTGAGAGAGAATATGGAGATCGGTACTACCGCCTAATGAAAAACTAGTGCACGTAGTCATACGCTCAACGAAACCCACTTTGTCCGATGCTGTTAAGAGACGTGTACAGATCTTTATCTCTTATCACTAGCTCATGGCCCGTGTCATGCACGGGTGAAAAAGCTGTGACTGAGATTTTTATAACACGAATCGTAAAATACATATACATGACTACAATAAACGGTTTAATTATTAATTGGCGGTCTATAAGATAGGTCACCAACAACAAAATTTTCATAATTCTTTCAGCTTTATCTTCTTCTATCCTGTACTACAAAGAAAAAATTCTACGGAACCAATAATTGTTTTTAAATTTCTATCACAGTGAATCAAAACTACGCTTGAAGTTACTTTCCTACAATTTTGCTTGTTCTTTTCTATATATGAAATAAAATAGCGCTGATTTCTTTCTATGCATTCCTTTCTATAAAATTACTTTGCAATGCTAAGAAAATGAAATAAAACACGACATAACACCTACGTAACAGAACAAACGTCGCAGACAGTTGTTCGAGCATGTGCGTGTTTCCACAAATGAAGTCGTTTGTCTTACTAATTTTATTTTATTTCCCGGTATTTCTCCTTGATTTTACGTATCGTGCGATAGCGGTGAGCTTGGTTCCGATTTCGGCCACCGGATACAAGAAGATGGCGCTGCAAGTACTGCATGATGTCATAGCGTTAAGAACAGACGTAGCCTATTTTATAGGTTTTGTACTACTACGCGTCTGCCTTCTGATTTCAGACAAAAACGGGGTTCATCCGTGAGCAAGACATTATGACACTGATCTAAGGTGCCACGTATATTAGCGTGACACCACCTAAACTGATCGCACCTGTGGTTGGCACGTACACTGTTAAAAATTTTGTGGTAAGTTGCACCAAAATGTGGTACTACACCAGCTGCGCCACTTCTCGAGAAAAGATACACCATTGTGTGGTGCAAACAACATAGTGCAACCTTGCACCATAATGTAGTGAAACTGCATCGTAACGTGGTGGAAAGCTGCACCATGTTGTTGGGTTTCGTTTGCACTACACAATGGTGTATCTTTTCTCAAAAAATGGTGCAGCTGGTGTAGTACCACTTTTTGGTGCAACCTATCACAAAATTTTTAACAGTGAACGCCATATATACAGCAGATCTGCGGGCGTAAAGTCCAAAATCATGGAACCTTCTGGTCACAATGGGGACCGATACCTGGCTTCCTGTGGCTACTATGAGTTCCGAAATTAGACTGCGTGCAGTTGTTCTTCGACTCCGTCTTTTCAATAACGTGACGTTGCAGTTATCTTGGCGGTTTGTCACTCCTGGACTGCCGGAAACAATTCCAGGATAGATGTTCCACTTGTCTGCTATTGGCTCCAGAATGGTTGATACCAAAACATCGATCTACAGAGGGTTAGTAGAAAGTTTTGCAATATTTGTATAAACGCATGTGCTGCGGCGGATATGTTACGTGTTTAAACTGGTCCAAATAACGCAGTGCAGTCAGTTGAAAGGGATATGAAGTGGTAGTCGTTGTTGTGAAGACCATTTTGCATGTCGTCGTTCTGTCAGTGGTTGGGACGTCTAAAAGAAGAACAGCCACAGCCGGCTAATTAGAGAACTTTTGCTTTACGAGTTTAAACTCGGCCATAACACTGCTCAAGCAACACGAAAAACATTTGTCGTGCAAAAGGGGAAGGTTCCGTGGACTACAGCACCGCAACCAGATGGCTCACGAAATTTCGCTCAGGTGACAGAAACCTCGACGAACAGCCAAGGTCAGGTAGGCTGCTAACCGTGGATTCAGAGGCCGTGCGCCAGGTCGTTGAGGCAAATCCGACAACCACCACTTGGAGATTATCAGGCGAGCTGGGCATATCACAGACCACCGTGGTTCGTCACCTTCAAGACATCGGCAAGGTCAACAGGAGCTGCAGCATTGTACCTCACGAATAGACGCCAACTGAAGCAAACCGCAGAGTGAAAGTGTGCACGACACTCCTAGAAAACCTGGGCGATGTACATTTCATCCAGAAAATTGTTACGTGTTAGGAAAAGCGGGTCTATTTCCGTAATCCTAACACCCAGCGCCAGTGGTTGAGCCCGGGCCAGCTTCCTGAACCCGTTGCGAAACGTAGGCGCTTTGAGCACAAGGTGATGCTCTGAGTTTGGTGGAATTTCGAGGGGATAATCCATTACGAATTTGTTCCAGACAGTCGGACCATCAACGCCAACCTCTACTCTGAACAGCTCCAGCGGATGTATGCCGTTTTGGAGGAGAAATACCCGGCACTGGTGAACAGAAAGTGGGCTCTCCTACAGCAGGACAACGCTCGGCCTCGTGCCGCGCGGACGACCCGGGCAAACCCCCAGGAACTTGAAGGCATCAAACTGATGCCACACCCATCATATAGTTCGGACCTTGTCCCGTCGGATTATCAGTTGTTCTGGTCCATGGACCACTTACTTCGCGGGCGGCACTTCAACAACCAAGAGTAGGTGGCAGCTGGAAGGTGTTCTTCGCCTCCAAGGACAAGAAATGGTACCACCGTGGAAACGAAGAATTGGCAGACAAATGGCTAAAGACGGTGCAATACGATGGCCTATACTTTGAATGCTAGTCAGCTTCCGTCGTAAAGGTACGTATGAAGACATAAAGTGATCCATATATTGCAAAACTTTCGACTCACCCTCTGTACCACCGAGTTGGTTAACCGAACTCTAACCTCCTAACTGCTCTACTTCATTCTGTATCTTCTAGACGTCCTCTTGAGGCATGGCTAGAGAAATGACTGTTCCCAATTTAGCTGGAACAATCCACGTTGCGCGGACAGATGCAGTTTATTTCCAGAAAATTGCCGTATCTCGTTAGCTTTCACACAAGGGAGGGTTTAGACGCAACCTCTTACACTCTAAGTGGGATTTAAGCGACGTACGGGAAATAAAAGTCTAGGGATCCTAATAGGAAGGTGTGTATACAGGGTGACACAGCTGGGAGTACCAGACGGGAAGCACAAACTGACATGTTGGCGAAATGCCGGACGATGTCAGAACATCGAAAAATTAGAGAGAAAGAACAGATGACCTTATTTACAGCGAGAATACGATTACCCAGGCCACCGACTAAGCCTGCTCATCGAAGCATGGTGGATCTTTGGTGGTTGGAGCATGGAACGGCCATGGAATATATATACTAGAACCACCAAAGATCAGCCATCGAAACACGGCGGATCTTTGGTGGTTTGAGTATAGAACGGCCTTTGTATATATTTACATACAGTAATTAAAAAAATTATATATAGCAAATGGAAAACTTGCTTCCTCTAAGGTTCCATTAGCCATCCCCCCCTATTCCTTCCAGTCAAAAAGTCCTGAAAGAGACGCTGGCAGCAACAGACTAAGGGAGTGGTGTGACGAATGGCACAATATCGTGATCTCGGACGAAAGGCGCTTCTGTTTAAGCGAAAACGATGGCCGTATCCGGGTCGTCCGACGACAGGGAGAGAGGCGTTGGGAAGAGTGTATTCCCACCTGGCATACCGCACCAGCACGTGCGTACCACCATAACGTGTGCCCGTTACGTCAATGGCATTCTACAGCCAGTCGCCCTTCCCTAACTCCAGGACGTCCCCGGGACCGTATTTCAGCAGGACAGTGTACTACACCTTGTGTTACAGTGAAAACACGTGCCTTCTTCAGGGATTACAACGTCCCACTTCTGCCAGTGCCAGCTAGATCTCCGGATCTATCACCCATAGAAATTCTCTGAGACATACTCAAACGACAGGTGCAGCGGTTCAAACTTCCGCCAGCAACTCTTGGTGAGCTTTGGACGCGAGTCAATACAGCCTAGATGGTTATTCCACAGGACACCATTCACACATTATTTGATTCAATACCTCAGAGCGTACGACCGTCTGCCAGCAACTCTTGATGAGCTTTGGACGCGGGTCAATAAAGCCTAGATGGTTATTCCACAGGACACCATTCACACATTATTTGATTCAATACCTCAGAGCTTACGACCGTCCGCCAGCAACTCTTGATGAGCTTTGGACGCGGGTCAATACAGCCTAGATGGTTATTCCACAGGACACCATTCACACATTATTTGATTCGATACCTCAGCGCGTACAGCAGGTGATACAACCCAGAGATGGCCACACCGATTATTAGCTACGTCGACGCACTTGGTACGCATGGCACCAAGATACTAATTATTTGCTCTGTATTGTCTAATGAACATATCCGGTAAAAATCAAAGTCGTAGCTCGACTCCTTTCAGGTGTTCTGTTTTTTGTGAACATGAATGTACGCTTCGTTAATTGACGATAGTAGTCACGGAAAATGACTCGTGAATTTCAGAACTGGTTTTACAGTGTATCGTCGGTAGCGAAAAGATAGGTCATTACAGTGTCGTATATTCGAGGGTAGCTAGGATGCGAAGCCCAGAGAATGCACAAATAAAAGTCAGTTATCAACGGTATTAAGATATGTCGATGCTTTCGCTACGAAAAGAAAAAAGCGGATTCGCTTCTTTGGATTATGAGAATCAGTCTGGCGGGCAGTCCAACGGCATAACGCAAGCAGGTCTTCGAGAGTATTCGCCGTTCTGGTGCGAAGAACTTCGATACGATCGCCTGCTAGCGTTTCCATGACAACATGAATGAGCTTATGGAGGTGAATGGACCTCTGCGCAACGGTTCGCTCAGCAAAGAGAAGGCTTCGGACTACCTCGGTCCCTCCATGCTTCCGCCTTTAACAGCGCGTGTTTCGCGAGAGTGGTTTCAGTTTGCCTGAAGTGTCAGTGAATTAAAATCAGTGATTGATATTATATCTCAAATTCGTGGCTTTGTTGGATTCGAACTGTTTTGATAAATTTTGTGAAAGCTTCCTGAACATCTACAGTACTATCAGAGCTTAAAGAAGTCTATGCTTCAAATTTTGATACAGCTCGGTTAAAAAAATGAACTGAAGGTGTTTTATTCCCTTGATGAATACAAAACAAATCAGTAAGAGACATTATTTGTTACATAAAGTTGAATAATTGGACATAGTGTTTATTGAGGTGTACAAATTAGCAGATCTAATATTAAACTTTCCATCAGCAACTGCAATTGCCGAAAGAAGTCTTTCCGTATTAAAACGAATTAGCAATAGCATGTACCTAAAATTTAGAAAAAAAAAGGTTACTTCTATTACTTAACAATTAAAAAATAAACTTCGCAGTTTTTACGAAAAACAGTACTGTGGGGGGGGGACCCAGGTCTCGGACCCAAGATACGCCACTGGGTCATTAAAATAAAGCAGGCTGTAACGAAGAAGTCTGCTTCGACATCACAAGTTCATCTGGTAACCACTACTTTGCTATTGATGAAAAGATATGAGCGGATACTGGAAAAATAAGCCTTCTTTTTTTGCTTCACACTAGGGTTGGTTATTTGTTTTAGTTTAGTGACGCAAGCGGGCGTCAGTGGAGTGCAGCGCGCAAGTTTATACTAGTGACACGAAAACAGTAGTTAATCCGGCGCCGTGTCAGATGGCGTAAGCTCTCTTCCAAAAATATGAAGTACTTAACGTCTTATCTGTCTCATAATCCGCAAAGTTTATGGACGAGATTTTTCATATCGCTCCGTCATCCTGAAAGTCTAATCACGTGGTGTGCATCAGCATCACAATTTCGAAGCCTGAATATTCGCAAGAAATAGGAACGCCTGAAGGGGGGGGGGGGATTCTGTGTTTGAATCGTGATTAAAAGGATGATAGAATAAACTCAAAAATTGAAGGGCGTAAGTTAGCGCTCGTGTTTGTAGAGAAAGGTATTGGAGCTCGCACTCTCCGATCACGTGATCGCTCATGACAGGCTGCCATTCCCTGTCTGCGCCGCAGACGTGAGAAGTCAGTTCTTTCGCATACGCAGCCGTGGGCTGCGTTTCGCATATGTTGGCCTCGAACTTCATCCCATGATGCATCTGCGAAGCGGCAGTGACTGCCGTTCACGCCCGCAATTTCCATTTCTTCCCTCTCTCACTCGCTCACCCATCCGCTTCATGAGAAAGCTGAGATTTTCAAATTAAATCAAAAGTTTTAAATCAGAAGTTTCGTTCCACAACTGTGTTGCTGTAAAAACACTAGCAGTAAATTCCAAATAAAAGATTAAACTCAACAGTAGCTTGTTTACGATTTTGAAATTTATTGTTTATATTCTAAAACTTATTCAGATGGTTATTGAATCAAAAATTCTTCGCCAAAGCTGACTGGAAAAGAAATTTCCAATACTATTTGAATTAAAATGGAAATAAAAGCGAGAATATATTAGATTAGTCTTTATCAGATTGTTTTTGGTTTTCATTTCGTTATAGTTCTCTATATTTTTATTTCAGGTTTACTTATTTCTTAAAAGGAAAAGAAAGACTCGTGACTGAAATTAGCTTTCGAACACTACTGAATTCCAATGCATCATAAATATGCCGGGCCAGCGTAGCGAGTTATGACAAACATTTCAGGGAACAACTTTACTTAGAATATAAAACAAACATCACTGAATCATGCTTCAGCTTTCAGATTCGACTTTAGCAAATTTAACTTTAATGTGACTGTATATGAATTATTATTTATTTTATTTTACTTTTGCTTAGCCATTTCCAATTAGATATTGCTGTAAACGGAATCATGAACTTACGCCCTCTGGTTGCAGACTTGTGCGTTAAGAAAATTTTGAAATTATATGAGAAACATTTCGTAGTAGAAACGCTCTCCAACAAAGAAATAATATTTCAAATCGGACTCTTAGAAGCAGAGATATCGACAAATATAAGATATGCCTCTGCGCCTCCTGGTGTAAAAACATGCATTATTTTAAGAATAAAGTATTTTCAAAAGGTTTTTCGATGTGAGCGGTATTGGTCCACAAACGATTTTTTTCAATCGAGATTTTAGAAGCTCAGATTTTGCTGCAAATACATCAGAGGCAGAAATGAAACCTTATGCCTCCTGTGGGCCAAACCATTCTTTACCTAATATTAGAAATTCTACGAAAAACATTCCCCATCAAGAGCTGTATGGGATACAGGAAGAATTTTTCAAATCGGAGTTTTAGAAGCAGAAATAGGGTGGGGGGGACGCAATTTATCTTAACGCCCCCTAACGGAAAGTCTATGAGTTACTCGAAAATTTTGTAGTTATATGAAAAACATTTCGCACCGGAAACTCTATCCAACAAAGAAGGATTTTTTCAAATCGGAATCTTAGAAGCTGATATATTGGCAAACATATGATATACATCTACGCCCCTTGGGGGAGAAACCATACATTATTTTAAGAAAAAATATTCCGAAAAGGTTTATCGACGTGAGTAGTATCTGCCCACAAACGATTTTTTTTTTCAAACGAGATTCTAGAAGCTTAGATTTTGCTGCAAATACATCAGAAGCGGAAATTAAGACTTACACACCCTGGTGGCCAAACCATTTTTTACCAAAAATTAGAAATTATATGCAAAAGATTTCCCATCAGGAGCTGTTTCCAGCGCAGAAAGAAATTTTTCAAATCGGAATTTTAGAAGCAGTGATATCGGGGAAAAGAAATTTACCTTTACGCATCCTAGCGGAAAGTCTATGAATTACTTGAAAATTTTGAAATTATATAAAAAAACATGTCGCTCAGAAAACTCTATCAAATAAAGAAGGAATTTTTCAAATTGGACCATTAGAAGCAGAGATATTGACAAAAATAAGATACATGTCTACGAACCGTGGCGGAGAAATCATTCAATATTTTAAGAAAAAAATACTCCGAAAAGGTTTATCGACGAGAGTGGCATCGGTCCACGAAGAATTTTTTCAATCGAGATTTTAGAAGCTCAGATTTTGTGGCAAATACACCAGAAGTAGAAATTAACACTTACGCCCCTGGTGGCCAAACCGTTCTTTACCTAAAATTATAAACTATTGTAACGTACCAGGAGATGTGACGTACCTGCCCGAAGGACGCACACGACATAAAGGCAGATAGGAATCAGAATAAAACGTCCGCGTAGCTCAATTGGTAGAGTGACTTATTCCGGAATGAGGGGATCCGGGTTCGAATCCTGGCGTGGACAGAAATGACGGAGAAATTTACTTCGTTATACTATATGCAAAATATTTCCCGTCAGGAGCTGTATCCGCTGAAGAAACAATTTTTCAAATCAGAGTTTTAGAAGTAGAGATATCGGGGGAAACGCAATTTACTTTTACGTCCCCTAGTGGAAAATCTATGCGTAACTTGAAAAGCGACTATAGCTAAAATACTCCTCGACATAAATGGAATCGAAAAGTAAAATAATTTTTTAAATCAGATGTTTAGAAGCAAAGATATGGAATAAAAGGCATTTTGAATTCGATATCATGTGCACTTACGACCTCTAGCGGCAAAATTGTGCATCGTAAAAAAATGAAACGAAGGATCATCATTCGCATATTTCTAGCTTTCCAATGCAAAAAGAATTTTTCAAATCGGACAAATAGTTGCACAGGTATGGTGTTTACAGACGGACGGACGGACAAACCGATGACACACGCACGATCTTTTTTTTTTACAAAAGACGCGTTAAAACAGAGAAAGAGAGAGGTAGAAGCCTAGTTGAGCAAACGAATGAAACACTGTTCCTCACTTGATAAGTGATTATGAGACGTTAAGCTTAAATGCCCACGAAGATGACTTATCGTAGAGACGTTTTAGCTAAATGTATTCCTCTAGGCGATATCAAACAGTGCTCGAAAGAAATCTTTGTGCGAGAGAGAGAGAGAGAGAGAGAGAAGACTTTCAATTTCTTGTTCATTGTTTATAGCGTAAAAGTCATTTGCCGATGGCAGAAATCGAATTCTTCTGCTCCGAAGCCGAATACTTTCCCGATTGAGCGACACCGACGGAGCTTGTCGCTGCACCTTTGCCGTCTTGACATGTGCGTTATCTCTGAGGTAGGTACGTCCTATTATCTCCCTTCCCCATCCCCTTGAGAAAGGGCTGGGACAGAATCGTAGATTTCGGGGTCAGCCGAGAAACCATGCCTGAAGAAGCGATCACTGTAGAAGAAGGAATTCTGACTAATTCCAGACGATGTGTGGAACGAACATCACACATTTTTCGAAGAACCCAACGGCCAAAAGATTAATTTTACGTTTGGGCGCCAATATAGCGTAAAAGCTATTTGCCGGTGGCAGAAATCAAAATCGCATCCTTCTACTCCGGAGCCGACTGCATTCCCAATTAAACTGCACCGTCGGAGTTTGTCATGCAAGTTTGCCGTTTTGACATGTGCATCACCTTTGCGGTAAGTAGGTCACATGTTTCGTGGTCAGTAAGAGTGAGTTTGTTGGTTTATAAGTGCGGAAGGAAGATTTGGCTGTTGACCACAGTAAGAAGAGACTACCTTCGAGATCCAGTGAAGGAGAATGCGCAACTAAATACAGAGAAGAAAAGGCCTATGTTCGGCATCAATAACTCATCGATACCACTGCGTGGATCCCTTCAACTCAACCACCATGAAACCAATTCTTATTTATTTATTTTTTTACTTTTTGGCATGGAGAAATTGTTTGCTAGTGAAGTAAATTTACAAAAGGAACGAAATTTTAAAGCAAAACTCGCATCTGTATTCGTGGATGAATATACAGTGGTTTGACCACTCCGGTGGCACAGTGGTCTAAGCGATGGCCTCTGATCATTCGTCCGAAAGGGGTCCGGGTTCGAATCCCGTGAGGCATGGATGTTGTGTTTGTCTTACAGCGCTGGCTCTCTCAATTCCCTGGAACCAGTGGCCCTAAATTATGAACGGGCGACTGCTTATAGCCCACTGAGTTGCTCACGGTGGTCGTTAAACCTCCAATCATAAAAAAAAGAATATAGTTTGCCGTTGAACACAGAGCCCCCCCCCCCCCCCCCCCAGATGAGTCTCCACGAATACAGATGCGAGTAAAAAGAAGAAGCAGGGAAATCATGCAGCATGATTTTGGAAGACGGAATCAAAAGACTTATCAGTGTCTCCTCGTATAAAAATATTCAGTAAAAGCTTCTGTAAACCATAAAAAAACACTGAACATAATTACTGTCTACATCCATCCTCAACTTTGGACGATGCTGTTTCTGATCGCATAGTTCCATTTGATAGAAAGTGATACGTACAATTTTTTGTGAAGAAAACAACATCTTTGCTTAAGAATACTACCGCAGATTGCTTTAATATAGCAATCTAAACTGTATGCTAGAAATTGGAGGTTAACTACAGTAACCCTAAAAATGAATAAAAGTGGAGAGGAAAAGCTTTGCGGAGAAAATGTATGCTACAGAACCTAAACGTAATGGCGAGATATAAACTGAAGATGCAAAATCTTGGAAGTGAAACGACTCCCCCCTCCCCTCCCCTTTTTTTTGCACATAGACAGTGCTGCAGTTAAGTAATGAGACTAAATTTAAAAAGAAAAAAAGAAGCAGGGAAATTTAAGTGAGTATATTTTATTCGAAGAACATTTCTCCTGTGTTAATACAAGAAGTGATCAGCCAACGAAAAGGAGTTGCAGAAGTCATCTTTTGGTATGACGTGAAGAGCTGATATCGCAGTTTCTTTGTATGTCTTCAGTGTTTTGAAAAACGTTTCATTTTAAAGGCAGCTTTAATTTAGGGAATAGAAAATAGTCACACGGTGACAAATCCGGAGAATGTGGAGGATGGTTAAGTACACACACTTGTTCTCGTGCCAGAAATTGCTGTGCACTGATTGCTCTGTGTGCGGGCGCGTTATCATGAAGAAGGAACCATTGCCTGTTTTTGTACTCAAGCCTGACACGAATAATCCTCTTCCACAATCATTCCAAAATGGATGTGTAAGCATTACCAGAGACAGTTGCATCTTCAGGAATGATGCATAATTCCCTTGCTGTCGTAAAAGCATACAAGCATCGTCTTGATTTTGAACTTCTGTAACCGGATCTTCTTTCCTTTGGGTGACTATGGCGACTTCCACTGACGCTTCGTTTCAGGATCATAACGAAAACACCGTGTTTCGTCACCTGGCACAATGCTTTGGAGAAATTTTGGCATTGTTCCTGCAGTCCCCAGGATGTCATTTGCGTACTCTACTCGTGCATGTATGTGGTCGTCTGACAAAGCATGCGAAACAAAACGAGCACAAGATTCTTTTTCCCAAACCTTGTACTGAAATTTGACGAATCGTCTTTTTATTAACATCGTGCTGACATTCCAGCACCCTCAAGGTCAAACAACGATCACTTGTTATCCTTTCGCGAACTTTCTCAAGAAGTTCAGTCGTGCGCCCTGAAATCGGGCGTCCGGGCCTTTCGTTATTTTCCAGATCTTCTCGCCCGTCCTTGGAACGTGCCTACCATCGGAATATTTGTGCACGACATAAGCAATCAGCCCCATACACATCACGCAATATTTCAGTTGTTTCAGATGCAGTTTTACTGATTTTCAAACAGAATCGGATATTTGCTCTTTGCTCCATGACAGAGCGTGACAATGTTCTTCCACCGAATGACGTCACGCACAGCGTAAATAAACATCTGCGCAATTCTCACGTAAACGTTGATGCCACTACACAGCTGATAAATGACTTAACAAAAATACATACCTCCCTGACACTTGTGTTTTACAGGATTTTTTTCTTTAAATCAGTCTCATTTATTTAATTGCCGCGCTGGGTAAATATTACCTGGGCACATAATTAGCATCACGCTAATGTTATGCTTGTAGAAAGGAACACGGATAACTAGTGCAATTAATGAAATAACATTTTTACAGAAGAAATACATTTACCGACCGTTGAATGCCCCAGAGTCTACGTAAAACACTTCCATTTATCATGACTTATTCGCGCAACATCACAGCGTCTCCTTGACAAATGTCAACCCCGCCTTTTCGTGGTGCATCCTGTTTCCACTAAAGGGGCTCTGACGACCGCCAATAGCGGTATAACTATGCCATCGGAATTAGAGGAAATGCTATCTCACACTCACCAACCCGCTTGGCCAGCGTGGTGAGTTATGGCCAAACCCCTCCAAAATGACTCCACAACTTAAATCTTGGCCCTCAGTCTCCGGCAGCTGGAATGTACCTGGCCAAGGCAGTGGCCAGTGCGACATGAAGGCAGAGGGTGCTAAGAATCCCCGGAGGACCGGACTAGGCTGCCATCTGATGCTGACCTTGGCAACGTACAATGGACGCTCCCTATCTTCTGATTCAAGGCTTCTTGAATTGGAAGAGGAACTACAAAGGATCAAGTGGGACATCGTGGGGCTAAGTGAGGTAAGGAGAAAGGAAGAAGATCTCATCGAACTGAAAAGTGGACATCTCTTCTACTACCGTGGGACAGATATTGGCAGAACTAGTGGTGTTGGATTTATAATAAACAAGAAACTGAAGGATAAAGTTGTAGAAATAGAAAGTTCCTCTGACAGAGCTGCACGACTCGTTATCCAACTCTCGAGAAGATACCAGGCTCAGATTATTCAAACTTATGCACCCACCACAAGTCACCCTGATGAAGAAATTGAAGAATTTTATGAGGAAATTCGTCATCTAAATAATAAACGCAAGCAGCACTTGAAGATAATTATGGGAGATTTCAATGCAAAAATAGGGCAACGGCAACAGAATGAAACTTCAGTAGGTAAATTCGGTTATGGCAATAGAAACCAGCGTGGAAATACTCTCATAGAGTTTGCAGAGGCAGAAGGGTTTTTCATCATGAACTCCTTTTTCAAGAAAAAGCCACACAGGAAATGGACATGGAGGCATCCCAATGGATGGACAAGTGAAATTGATTTTATTATGTGTAACAAAAAGTTCGTCATCGAAGACTGCAGTGTGCTAAACATGTTCAACACAGGTAATGACCATAGATTGGTGAGATGTAAGATGCACCTCAACACTAAACTCAAACGTGGCAAGCTCATAAGACAAACAAAATGTATTGACATACCATAAAAAACACCATAACACCTTCAAGTTGGAACTGAAGAACAGATTCTCTGCTTTAGAAGGCCTAACATAGGAAGAAGTGGATATTTCTGAAGTTAACAGAAAAGTAACCAAAGCTCTTATGGAAACAGCAACAAAATTAGCTGGGTCTAAGAACAAGTTGCATGTGAACAAATTATCAGGAAAAACCAAAATGTTGACGCAAAAAAGAAGAGAGATGAGGACAATTAAAGAAGACGTGACTTCCAAAGTGGAATATATAAAGCTATGCAAGACAGTGCAAAAAAGTATCACTGAAGACGTAAGGAAATTCAACTGTGAACTAGTGAGGAAAGCAATTGAAAACAACCAAAGCCTAAAGATAGCAAAAGGATATCTCAGAAAGGGAAGAAAACAGATTATGGCACTGAGAGAAGAAGATAGTTCTGTAACAAGAAATAGAGGCGAAACTTTGACAAGAGTGAAAGATTTCCACTGCAAATTATATGAAAGGGATGATATATGTACTCCAGATATCATGAAAGGTAGCAGAGTTCTTCCAGTCCTCCCAGCAGAAGTTGCACATGCAATCAAGAACATGAAGGGGGCAAAAGCTCCAGGAGAAGATGGAATTACTGTAGACATCATACAAGAAGCAAATGGAGAAATTGAAACAGTACTCGCCCAAGTTTTCACTCGATGCCTTAATGAAGGGAAGATTCCTGAGGATTGGAACAAAGCTACAATGATCCTGCTACATAAAAAAGAGGACATTGAGGATCTCAGGAACTACAGACCTATCAGCCTCCTATCAGTGGTTTATAAAATCTTCACTAAAGTCCTTTCACATCGCTTGAAGGTAACATTGGACATGGCTCAACCGAGAGAGCAAGCTGGATTCAGGAGTGGCTACAGCACTATAAATCGTATCCACGTACTGAGAGAACTAATTGAAAGAGCGAGGGAATATGAACTTCCATTGTGCATGGCTTTTATCGTTTATGAAAAGGCTTTTGATTCGGTGAACCCATCTGCAGTAACAATAGCTTTGAAATCCTGCAGTATTGAAGATGCATACATTAATATTATTAATAACATCTATGAAAATGCAAGTGCAAAGATTCGGCTGTTTGAAAATACAAGACACGTAAAAATTGGAAACGGGGTGAGACAAGGTGACACCATATCTCCCGAGCTCTTTAATGCCACATTGGAAAATGCCTTTCAATCACTGAACTGGGAAAACAAAGGGATAATTATTAATGGAGATTATCTAACTCACCTTCGTTTTGCTGATGACGTAGTCATTTTTGCAACTACCCCATCAGAGCTGCAGAGTATGATCTAGGAACTTGCTGACAAGAGTAAAGAAGTGGGATTAAAAATGAACTTTCAGAAGACAAAAGTGATGTACAATGCTTTTACAAGAAATGAAGATTTATTGATTGATGGAGAAAAGCTACAGATAACAGATACGTACGTTTATCTTGGACAGCAGATATCAAGTGAGGGTCACATTGATGAAGAAATTAATCGGCGTATAAAACTTGCCTGGAGAGCTTTTGGAAGAAACAGCATAATTTTCAAGAGCAATATGCCATTATGTCTTAAAAGAAAAGTGTTTGATCAATGCATCCTTCCAGTACTTACGTATGGTGCAGAGACGTGGACCTTAACTAAAAGAGACATACAAAGGCTGCAGACAACTCAAAGAAGCATGGAGAGGTGCATGCTTGGTGTAACTAGGGGAGATAAGAAGAGGAACTCGTGGATCCGAAAAATGAAAAGAGTTGAAGACATCATGATCAGAGTTAAATCCCTGAAATGGCAATGGGCTGGACATACTGCCAGAAGGACAAACCATCGATGGACAGCCGAAATTTTAGATTGGATTCCAAGGAACAGGAAAAGACCCAGAAGAAGACCACATGGGAGATGGGTGGATGAAATTCGAAAGTATACGGGAGTAACATGGAGGAGACTGGCACAAGACAGACCGTTGTGGAAGAGGCTTGAAGAGACCTTCGTCCAGTAGTGGATTTATAATGGTTGACAATGATGATGATGATGATGATTCGTGCTTCCAAGAATAAGAAAGTTCATACTACATCGTTGTCTTTCTCACAGATACTTTTTTTCCAAATTTGATTATAATGGAGATGGTGACTGCGAAGTCATGATCTCTGTGCAAATTCCATATATGTGCAAGCGTAAGTACAAAAATTTCCTCTAAAGTTTATGCAGAATCAGGCGAAAAATCACTGTCCTGAATAAATTTGTCTCAAGAGTGTGATCTCTAATATTCTTGGGATTTAAAATTGTACAGGGTGTCCCCCTCGCAACCGAACCAGGCATTTCTTTAATTGTATTAATACCAATGGAGATATTGCAACGAAATTTGAAGTGGATTTACCTCATTTCGTGCGAAATGTGATCACATCACGACTTGTGCTGGAAGTGGTCACCATTTGCGTCCAGACAGCATTGAAACCGGCGCTGTCCGCCAGCCAGCCGAAGTGCTCCTTTGTGACAGACACATTCTGGACTACACATGGTTCTCGGGTGAGGCGTGGTTTCACCTGTCCGGATACGTCAATTCTCAAAATTCTCATATTTGAGCCAGTGAAAATCCCAACGCGATACATGAAGAACCCCTTTATTCACAGAAAAGTGGTGTTTGGAGTGGGATGACCGGCGCCGCATAATTGGTCCCATCTTCTTCGATACAACCATCACAACAGCTGCATATATGGAAATCTTCAACTCATGAAGAACCCCCTTTATTCACAGAAAATTGTGTTTGATACATAAAGAACCTCTTTATTCACAGAAAAGTGGTGTTTGGAGTGGGATGACCGGCGCCGCATAATTGGTCCCATCTTCTTCGATACAACCATCACAACAGCTGCATACATGGAAATCTTCAACTTATGAAGAACCCCCTTTATTCACAGAAAATTGTGTTTGATACATGAAGAACCTCTTTATTCACAGAAAAGTGGTGTTTGGAGTGGGATGACCGGCGCCGCATAATTGGTCCCATCTTCTTCGATACAACCATCACAACAGCTGCATATATGGAAATATTCAACACCTTTGTAAATCAATTGGATAACGAAGAACTCTCCATTGAATATTACCAGCATGATGAAGCGACAACACACACACATCCCACACCAATATGGCCGAAATCCAGTCCTTTTTCGGCGACCGCGTCATTTCGAAGGGTCTATGGCCACCACGCTCGCCCGATCTGACGCCTCCATAGATGCCTCGAAAGCAAATATCACCGAAGAAATTCAGGCAGTGACGGCGGACGTACTGGCAAGGACTTTCCACAATATGGTGCGCCGGGTTCAATTCTGTCTGGACGCAAATGGTGGCCACTTCCAGCACATGTTGTGATGTCATCACATTTCGTACGAAATGAGATAAGTCCACTTCAAATTTCGTTGCAATATCTTCATTGGTGTTAATATTATTAAAGAAATGCCGGGCTGGGTAGCGAGTGGGACACCCTTTATAACTGGTGCTATATTTCTCAACCTTGATAGGTTATGTGGAGTTCAACTTGTTCTCTGTTCATTCCTTCCGACGAAATTGCATTTTAGAATGTTACTCTGAGCGTTAAGTCGTTCACCTAATTTACACAAAGCAGTTTTTCACACACACACAAATATATTTTTCAGCAGAAGTGCAACCAAATTTTCGTTATGACGTAGTGCAACGTTATTTTTCGAACGTATAATAAAATAGTGAAATTCAGAACATAATTATTTTATATTGCCACACAAGGCACTAATGCCGACACATCTTTTCTCATCTACAGACATTCTTCGAGGTTACAGAATTTTTTAAATTTTGAGTGTGGCTGGTCGCGTTTATGTACTTTTTATTATTTTCCACAGCGGCGGCTGAAAAACAATTTTTCGGTTGCTGTGTGTTTCTGGAACGTGGAAAGAGCGATGTTTTAATTTATTATTATTATTATTATTATTGGTGGTTTAACGACCACCGTGAGCAACTCAATGGGCTATAAGCAGATGCTCGTCCCTAATTTAAGGCTACTGGTTCCAGAGAAGGGAGAGATCTAGAGCCGTAAGACAAACGCAACATCCATGCCTCAGCACGGATCCGAACCCGAACCCATCTCGGCCGAATGATCAGAAGCCATCGCTTAGACTACTGTGCCAAGGCGGCGTATTTTAAATCGCGAGTTCCAGTACGAAAACCATGTCGACCTTTCAGTGACGTTAAATTCGTCGTTACTTCCTAAACGGAAAACCTTTTTTACCACAGGGTATCAAAAATGTTTTTAAATATTCATTTATTAATCGGTGAAATGTTTCACGATGTTTCTTTCTATGAGTTTAGTTTTTAAGGTTAATTTATTCTACTTTTTTTAATATTAAAAGCTATAAGCACCATTGAATTATTTCAGCTGGGTTTTTTTACGCTTTCCAACCGTAGGTTGAAGCAACGTATATGCTCCAGCTTTGTCCGTCCGTCTATCCGTCTGTCCGTCCGTTTGTCCGTCTGTCGGCACGATAACTCGCGTAAAAATGGTTCGATTTCGATGAAATATTAGTATGTGGTAGGACACCACCTGGGGACGAACCCTATTGAAAATGGACGAAATGGGGTCAAAGGTCACGACATAGGAGCGGGATCCATTCCATTACCCTTATGCGTCATAACTTGCGTAAATATGGTTCGATGTCGATAAAATTTTAGCATATTGTAGGGGACCACCTGGGGATGAACCCTGTTGAAAATGGGTGAAGTGGGATCAAAAGTCACGGCATAGGAGCGGGATCCATTCCATTGCCCTTATGCGTTATATCTTGCGTAAATATGGTTCGATGTCAATCAAATATTAATATATTGCAGGGGACCACCTGTGAATGAACCCTATTGAAAATGGGTGAAGTGGGATCAAAGGTCAGGACATAGGAGCGGAATGCATTCCATTGCCTTTATGCGTCATAACGTGCGTAAAAATGGTTCGATTTCGAAGAAATTTTATTATGTGGTAGGGGACCACCTGGGGACGATCTTATGTCGTCACAATCTCGCGCTTGAGATGTTGGCGCGCGGTCACGCCATCTCTCTCATTACGTCACGCATTCTGTGTGGATCCTATTAAAGTTTTATAACGTCACACTCTTGCGAACAGATGGTCGCGATTCCCATCTGCCTCATTACGTCACGCGTTGTGTGCGTATGTCCGTCCGCACGATAACTCGCGTAAAAATCGTTCGATTTCGATTGAATTTTTGTATGTGGTAGGGACCACTTGGGGACAAACCCTATTGAAAATGGGCGAAATGGGGTCAAAGGTCAGGACATAGGAGCGGAATTACTTCCATCGCCATCATGCGTCATAACTTCGTAACAATTCTTCGATTTGGATGAAATGTTAGTATGTTGTAGAGGCCTGCCTGGGGACGAATTCTATTGAAAATGGACGAAATGGGGTCAAAGGTTAGGACACAGGAGCGGAATCTATTCCATAGCCCTTATGCATCATAACTTACGTAAAAATGCTTCCATTGCGACAAAACTTTATCATGTTATTTCGGAGGTATACTGAACCGGTTCTGTTAAATATAATCGAAATGGGATCAAAGGTCAGGGCACAGGACCGAAATTTATTCCACAGCCATTATCCTCATAACTTGAGTAATGATTTCTGGTATGTTGGAAAGCGTATTATAATCAATGCATTGCATGATTTTACTAACTTGTTCCTGTATTGCATGTGTTAATATTATTTTTATCATATCTTAGTGTTCATTGAAATTTTAAGATATAAGATGCTTATTTTTGAATAATTCAGAGAAACATTCTTTATTACCTTGACTCTTGCTAATTCTATGAATATCTTGAATATTAGTCCTTTTTCTTTATTTTTTGTAGTAATACTCAGTATTTCTCCAACAGAAAGGATAGTCAGTATTGTTGCATTATTGAGGTAAATAAAGAACATTTTTCATAACTATTTGTTATTAAGCTGTTGTACTGTATGTCTTGAAATTTTAATAAACACTAAATTATGATGCCAAAAATAAAATTTCAAAGTGTAGTACGGAAAAAAAAAACAGAAACTATGTATTGCGCTTATAACTTTTGATAAAATCTTACATATTTTCACTCTTGTAGAGAACTTTCACAAATTTAAAGAGCATTCCATGTAACAAACATTTTTGTAAGGGAAGAAAAACTAAACGGAATGCAACTATAAAATTCCTATGTAATTTAAAACAGGGAACATTATGGATAAAGCTTTAGATTCCCCTGTCGCCTGAATTGTTTGTATGACACATAATACCAACAGCCGGCAAAACATCACCCAAGAGGCGAAGATGACCCTCAGAACCAACGACAAAGGCTATTATTGGCTGTGCCGCGGCTGGGTGGTAGGACGTTACCGGATTCTCTTCCAACGCACGTAGCCATGGGCTGTTGGAATAAGCAGCGTTTCTCTACGATTTCTCCGGGGGAAATAGCAGTACCTGCGAAGTTTTTTTTTTTTTTGAGGGTTTGACGACCACCGTGAGCAACTCAATGGGCTATAAACAGTCGCCAGTCCCTAATTTAGGGTCACTGGTTCCAGGGACGGGGAAGAGCCAATGCCGTAAGGCAAACACAACATCCATGCCTCACCGGGATTCGAACCCATCACGGACGAATAGTCAGAAGCCAGGGATTAGATTACCCCGCCACTGGGGCGGCCGAGCCTATGTGAGAATTCAGTTACGGAAATTCCAAAGACGTTGCACTGATTATATACGAAGAGGCCATTAGTATTAAAATTGCGTACTCTTCTGCTAATCTAAAGAACATGCAGCGAGGTCTGTTTATAGCGTTGTAAAACAGCTTATATGTTTCAAGAAGCACTTCTGAATATTCGAAATAATTTCCGCTTCTAAAGTGTATTATTCTTAAGATTTCTTATACTAAGAAAAAAATCTTTGAAATGCATCTGCTCGATCTGTCTGTACAAATCCCTTATCGTTCCTCCTGCGAGTCATCATCATCATCATTGTCAACCATTATCAATCCACTGCTGGACGAAGGTCTCCCCAAGTTTCCTCCACAACGGTCTGTCTTGTGCCAGTCTCCTCCATGTCACTCCCGCATACTTTCGAATTTCATCCACCCATTTCCATGTGGTCTTCTTCTGTGTCTTTTTCCTGTCCCTTGGAATCCAATCTAAAATTTCGGCTGTCCATCGATGGTCTGTCCTTCTGGCAGTATGTCCAGCTCATTGCCATTTCAGGGATTTAACTCTGATCATGATGTCTTCCACTCTTTTCATTTTTCGGATCCACGAGTTCCTCTTCTTATCTCTCCTGGTTACACCAAGCATGCACCTCTCCATGCTGCTTTGAGTTGTCTGCAGCCTTTGTATGTCTCTTTTAGTTAAGGTTTTCGTCTCTGCACCATACGTAAGCACAGGAAGGATGCATTGATCAAACACTTTTATTTTAAGACGTAATGGCATATCGCTCTTGAAAATTATGCTGTTTCTTCCAAAAGCTCTCCAGGCAAGTTTTATACGCAGATTAATTTCTTCATCAATGTGACCCTCACTTGATATCTGCTGTCCAAGATAAACGTACGTATCTGTTATCTCTAGCTTTTCTCCATCAATCAGTAAATCTTCATTTCTTGTAAAAGCATTGAACATCACTTTTGTCTTCTGAAAGTTCATTTTTAATCCCACTTCTTTACTCTTGTCAGCAAGTTCCTGGATCATACTCTGCAGATCTGATGGGGTAGTTGCAAAAATGACTACGTCATCAGCAAAACGAAGGTGGGTTAGATAATCTCCATTAATCTTTACCCCTTTGTTTTCCCAGTTCAGTGATTGAAAGACATTTTCCAATGTGGCATTAAAGAGCTTCGGAGATATGGTGTCACTTTGTCTCACTCCTTTTCCAATTTTTATGTGTGTTGTACTTTCAAACAGCTGAATCTTTGCACTTGCAATTTCATAGATGTTATTAATAATATTAATGTACGCATCTTCAATACCGCAGAATTTCAGAGCCATTGTAACTGCTGATGGTTTCACCAAATCAAAGGCTTTTTCATAATCGATAAAAGCCATGCACAATGGAAGTTCATATTCCCTCGCTCTTTCAATTAGTTCTCTCAGTACGTGGATATGATCTATTGTGCTGTAGCTACTCCTGAATCCAGCTTGTTCTCTCGGTTGAGCCATGTCCAGTGTCACCTTCAAGCGGTGTGAAAGAACTTTAGTGAAGATTTTATAAACCACTGATAGGAGGCTGATAGGTCTGTAGTTCCCGAGATCCTCAATATCACCTTTTTTATGTAGCAGGATCATTGTAGCGGTGTTCCAATCCTCAGGAATCTTTCCTTCATTAAGGCATCGAGTGAAAATTTGAGCTCCATTTCGCCAGCCCCCCACCTCGGAATTTTGAAATTTCGACTATGCCATTCGTTTGTACTCCGTTTGTACCGGATTGTACCGCAAAAATTTTCGTTTGTACCACTTCCGGTAACGAGTTATTCCCATTTCAAAGTGGGGGGGCTGGGGAAACGGCAGCCCCCACCTCGGAATTTTGAAATTTCAAATATAGCATTCGTTTGTACTCCGTTTGTACCGGATTGTACCGCAAAAATTTTCGTTTGTACCACTTCCGGTAACGAGTTATTCCCATTTCAAAGTGGGGGGGCTGGGGAAACGGCAGCCCCCACCTCGGAATTTTGAAATTTCAAATATGGCATTCGTTTGTACTCCGTTTGTACCGGATTGTACCGCAAAAATTTTCGTTAGTACCACTTCCGGTTACGAGTTATTCCGATTTCAAAGTGGGGGCTGGGAAACGGCAGCCCCCCCACCTCGGAATTTTGAAATTTCAAATATGGCATTCGTTTGTACTCCGTTTGTACCGGATTGTACCGCAAAAATTTTCGTTTGTACCACTTCCGGTAACGAGTTATTCCCATTTCAAAGGGGGGGGGCTGGGGAAACGGCAGCCCCCCCCCCCACCTCGGAATTTTGAAATTTCAAATATGGCATTCGTTTGTACTCCGTTTGTACCGGATTGTACCGCAAAAATTTTCGTTTGTACCACTTCCGGTAACGAGTTATTCCCATTTCAAAGTGGGGGGGGGGGCTGGGGAAACGGCAGCCCCCCGCCTCGGAATTTTGAAATTTCAAATATGGCATTCGTTTGTACTCCGTTTGTACCGGATTGTACCGCAAAAATTTTCGTTTGTACCACTTCCGGTAACGAGTTATTCCCATTTCAAAGTGGGGGGCTGGGGAAACGGCAGCCCCCACCTCGGAATTTTGAAATTTCAAATATGGCATTCGTTTGTACTCCGTTTGTACCGGATTGTACCGCAAAAATTTTCGTTTGTACCACTTCCGGTAACGACTTATTCCCATTTCAAAGTGCGAGGGGGGCAGGGGCTGAAGAAACGGCAGCCAGCCCACCACGCAATATTGAAATTTTGACTATGCCATTCGTTTGTACTCCGTTTGTACCACTTCCGGTAACGAGTTATTCCCATTTCAAAGTGGGGGCTGGGGAAACGGCAGCCCCCCCACCTCGGAATTTTGAAATTTCAAATATGGCATTCGTTTGTACTCCGTTTGTACCGGATTGTACCGCAAAAATTTTCGTTTGTACCACTTCCGGTAAGGAGTTATTCCCATTTCAAAGTGGGGGGAGGGGAAACGGCAGCCCCCACCTCGGAATTTTGAAATTTCAAATATGGCATTCGTTTGTACTCCGTTTGTACCGGATTGTACCGCAAAAATTTTCGTTTGTACCACTTCCGGTAACGAGTTATTCCCATTTCAAAGTGGGGGCCTGGTGAAACGGCAGCCCCCCACCTCGGAATTTTGAAATTTCAAATATAGCATTCGTTTGTACTCCGTTTGTACCGGATTGAACCGCAAAAATTTTCGTTAGTACCACTTCCGGTAACGAGTTATTCCCATTTCAAAGGGGAGGGTGAAAAAACGGCAGCCCCCACCACGCAATATTGAAATTTCGACTATTCCATTCGTTTCTACTCCGTTTGTACCGGATTGTACCGCAAAATTTTTCGTTTGTACCACTTCCGATAACGAGCTATTCCCATTTCTAACTGGGGAGATTGGGGAAACGGCTGCCCCCCACCACGCAATATTGAAATTTCGACTATGCCATTCGTTTGTACTCCGTTTGTACCGGATTGTACCGCAAAAATTTTCGTTTGTACAACTTCCGGTAACGAGTTATTCCCATTTCAAAGTGGGGGGGGCTGGGGAAACGGCAGCCCCCCCCCACCTCGGAATTTTGAAATTTCAAATATGGCATTCGTTTGTACTCCGTTTGTACCGGATTGTACCGCAAAAATTTTCGTTTGTACCACTTCCGGTAACGAGTTATTCCCATTTCAAAGTGGGGGGCTGGGGAAACGGCAGCCTCCCACCTCGGAATTTTGAAATTTCAAATATGGCATTCGTTTGTACTCCGTTTGTACCGGATTGTACCGCAAAAATTTTCGTTTGTACCACTTCCGGTAACGACTTATTCCCATTTCAAAGTGCGAGGGGGCAGGGGCTGAAGAAACGGCAGCCAGCCCACCACGCAATATTGAAATTTTGACTATGCCATTCGTTTCTACTCCGTTTGTACCACTTCCGGTAACGAGTTATTCCCATTTCAAAGTGGGGGGCTGGGGAAACGGCAGCCCCCCCCCCCACCTCGGAATTTTGAAATTTCAAATATGGCATTCGTTTGTACTCCGTTTGTACCGGATTGTACCGCAAAAATTTTCGTTTGTACCACTTCCGGTAACGAGTTATTCCCATTTCAAAGTGGGGGGGGGCTGGGGAAACGGCAGCCCCCCACCTCGGAATTTTGAAATTTCAAATATGGCATTCGTTTGTACTCCGTTTGTACCGGATTGTACCGCAAAAATTTTCGTTTGTACCACTTCCGGTAACGAGTTATTCCCATTTCAAAGTGGGGGGGGAAACGGCAGCCCCCACCACGCAATATTGAAATTTCGACTATGCCATTCGTTTGTACTCCGTTTGTACCGCAAAAATTTTTGTGTGTACCACTTCCGGTAAAATGAAATGGGAATACCATTTCAAAGTGAAATTCTGGGGAAACGGGAACCCCTTCACCACGCAGTTTTGAAAATTCGACTATGCCATTTGTTTGTACTCCATTTGTACCGGAATGTACCACGGACATTTTCGTTTGTAGCTCTTCCGGTAACGAGTTAATCCCGTTTCAAAGTTGGGAGATGGGGAAACGTCAGCCCCCCCCCCCCTCTACGCAAATTTGAGATTTCGGCAAGGGCATTCGTTTGTACCACTTCCGGTAACCAATAATTCCAATTTCAAAGTGAAGAGCTCGGAGAAAATGGCAGCCCCCACCTCGCAATTTTGAAATTAGGACTATGACATTCGTTTGTACCCCGCTTGTACCGGATTGTACCGCAAAATATTTCGTGTGTACCACTTCCGGGTACGAGTTATTCCAATTTTAAATTGGGAACTGCGGAAACGGCAGCACCATCACCACGGAACTTTCAAATTTCAACTATGCCAATCGTTTGTACTCCGTTTGTACAGGATTGTACGGACAATATTTCCGTTTGTACCACTACCGGTAACGAGTTATTACGAGTTATTCCCATTTCCAAGTGGGTGACGGAGAAACGTCTCCATCTCCCCCCCCCCTCCTCAGCACGCAATTTTGAAATTTTGACTATGCCATTCGTTTGTACTCCGTTTGTACCGGATTGTACCGCAAACATTCTCGTTTTTACCACTTCCGGTAATCAGCTATTCCGATTTCAAAGTTAGGAGATGGGGAAACGTCACCTTCCCCACTGCGCAAATTTGAAATTTCGACCATGTCATTCGTTTGTACTCACTTTGAATCGGATTGCACCGCAAAAGTTTTCGTTTGTATCACTTCCGGTAACCAGCAGTTCTAATTTCATAGTGGGGGCTCGGGGAAAACTGCTTCCCACTTCGCAGTTTTGAAATTTCGACTGCGCTATTCTGTTGTACTCCGTTTGTACCGGATTGTACCGCAACTTTTTTCTTTTGTACCACTTCCGGTTACGAGTTATTCCCATTTAAAGGTGGGGAGCTGGAAAAAATGGCATCCCCTCTACTACGCAATTTTGAAAATTCGACTATGTAACATTCGCTTGTGCTGCGTTTGAATCGGATTGTACCACAAAAAAATTCGTTTGTACCACTTCCGGTAACCAGTGATTCCAATTTCAAGTGATGCTGGAGGGAAAAGGGAAGCCCCCACCTCGCAATTTTGAAATTTAGACTATGCTATTCTGTTGTACTCCGCTTGTACCGGATTGTACCGCAAAAACTTTCGTTTGTTCCATTTCCGGTAAACAGTTATTCCTATTTCAAAGTGGGGGCTGGTGAAACAGCAGCGATATTGAAATTTCGTCTATGCCATTGTAACACAATCGATTTAAATTTATCCGGTTGTAACACAATCGATTTTAATTTATCGGGTTGCAGTTTGAAATCCGTGAATGGTTTCTGTGTTCTTTGAGTTTGAGGAAAGCACCAGTTCTTTGTATGAATGGGCTAATGTAGAGCATTTGCTATCTGCAAAGTACTGTAGTAGTAGATATAGGCGACGTAGATATGTGTTTCGCATAATTTTATACTTATTACGTATTATTACAGTCCCTGTCTCCTTCGTATCCTATACGTACATGACATGCGTACTTGTGCACTGATGGAGTCTAGGTTCAGTCTATAATAATGTTTTCACAAATCTCCTCCAGAAGTACTCTGGAATTTGACACTATTGTCTTAGGTGATCTCTCGGTCATTTGTACTTAATTCTCTGCTTCAACTTTGGGGTCTAATGCTGTTTAACTGTACTGTTTTTATACAAACAATTTGCTGTAGCACCCGGTGCTATATTGTGCAGAAGGTACAGGCTTGTGTTATTTGCCATTTTTAAGACGTCATGATGTGTCTTAAAATAAACGGGATCGTAATTTTTGTAGTACTGTATTAAAATGGGAAGAAGAACGCAAAAAAATATTTTGGCGTCCTCTTATGGCGGTACTTGTGAAGATGATACATTTGTTTCATTGTTGTCTGTGTTAGAAAAAGAGGCGTCGCCAGAGTATTCTTCGGGGAGTGAGGCTGGAGGGTTCTTTTTTTGGATTGATTGGAGGTTTAACGACAACCGTGAGCAACTCAATGGGCTATAAGCAGTCGCCCATCTCTAATTTTGGGTCACTGGTTCCAGGGAAGGGAGAGAGCCAGTACCGTAAGACAAACACAACATCCATGCCTCACCGGGATTCGAACCCGGACCCCTTTTGGACGAATGATCAGAGGCCATCTTTATATAAATATGCTTATGTTTTAGAAAATGTTAAGTATTCCAAGTTATAGTATGAAGTTATTTTAATCGATGTTCAAATTTCCATCCTTGGGAACACACTAATTGTGAAGGAAATGTGTGCAAAAGGTTTTCCATTGGAAATATAGGAAGCAAAATTACTTGACGTCCACCGTAATAGTGTGGGATAAGGGCGATGGAATATATCCCGATCCTATGTCCTGGCCTTTGACTCCATTTGTCCCATTTTCAATAGGGTTCCTCTCCAGGTAGTCCCCTACCACATACTAAAATTTCATCGAAATCGAACCATTTTTACGAACCATATGACGCATAAGGGCAATGGAATGCATCCCGCTCCTATGTCCTGACCTTTGACTCCACTTCACCCATTTTCAATAGGATTCGTCCCCAGGTGGTCCCCTACCACATACTAAAATTTCATTGAAATCAAACCATATTTACGCAAGTTATGACGCATAAGGGCAATTGAATGGATCCCGCTCTTATGGCGTGACCTTTGACCCCACTTCACCCATTTTTAACAGGGTTCGTCCCCTGGTGGTCCCCTACCATATACTAAAATTTCATCGAAATCGAACCATTTTTACGTAAGTTATCGTGCCGACAGACGGACGGAAAAGCTGGAGCATATAGGCTGCTTCAACCTACGGCTGGAAAGCGTAAACAAAACTGATTAAAAAGAGACCCTTTGGATTTTGTTACCCTGTGTGCTATTTACTGTAGTGGAACTGCGATATTGCAGGGAAGTGCTAAACTATTAATAGGAAACAGATGGCGCGGCCTGTACTTTGATGACGTCAGTGGACAAATAAATGTTGGATTGCATAATTACGGTTGTGGTTTAGAAAATATTATTACGGTTATGGTTTAGAAAATATTAAGTATTCCAGTTATGAAATGAAGCTATTTTAATCGATGTTCAAATTTTCATTCTTCGGAACGCAATAATTGTGAAGAAAATGTGTACAGAAGTTTTTCCATTGGAAGTATAGGAAGCAAAATTACTTGACGTCCACCTTAAAGTAGCAATTCTTGTATGCATGTATGTACATTTTATTTTGAAAACGGCTCTAAGAATTTTGATGAAAGTCGTTAACCTACCGTTTTCTGGTACTAGAAATCGATTTAGCTTGATCTCTACTTTAGGAGAATTCATTTAGTGGGTTAAATAACCACCCCGAATTATAACGTTTTTAGTGTCATGGCGTCGTTCCATTAATGTTTCCAATGCTTAGAAATCTTAAGACGTCACAATCTCGCGTTTGAGAATGTTGGCGCGCGGTCACGCCATCTGTCTCATTACGTCACGCGTTATGTGTGGATCCTATTAAAGTTTTATGACGTCATACTCTTGCGCGCAGATGGTCGCGATTCCCATCTGCCTCATTACGTCACGCGTTGTGTGCGTATGTCCGTCCGCACGATAACTCGCATAACAATCGTTCGATTTCGATGAAATTTTAGTATCTGGTAGGGTATCACATGGGAAGGAACCTTATTTAAAGTGAACGAAATGGGGTGAGAGGTCAGTACATAGGAGCGGGATCCATTCCACTGCTGTTATGCGTCATAACTAACGTAAAAAAGGTTCGATTTCGATGAAATTTTAGTATGTGGTAATGGACCACATGAAGAGGTACGCTATTGAAAATGGACGAAATGGGGTCAAAGGTCAGGACATAGGAGCGGAATCACTTCCATCGCCATTATGCGTCACAACATACGTAAAAATGCTTCGATTTGGATGAAATGTTAGTATGTTGTAGGGGCCTGCCTTGGAACAAATTCTGTTCAAAATGGGCGAAACGGGATCAAAGGTTAGGACACAGGAGCGGGATCTATTCCATAGCGCTTATGCATCATAACTTACGTAAAAATTCTTCGATTGCGACAAAATTTCATCATGTTATTTCGGAGGTATACCGAACCGGTTCTGTTGAATATCATCGATATGAGATCAAGGATCAGGGCACAGGACCGAGATTTATTCCACAGCCATTAATCTCATAACTTGAGTGATAACTTGAGTAATGATTTCTGTTATGTTGGAAAGCGTATTATGTATAATCAATGCATTGCATGATTTTACAAACTTGTTTTACTTACAGCAACATTTAGGCTCAAAACATTTGCTGCATATAGAAAATCAACGTAGCGAACGCGAGTTAGATCATTTATCAACAGCTTTATTTTAAAAACGAAAGAAAATATGTACATTAACTGGTTGGCACTTCGCTGATGCAGAGTAAACAACACACAGGTATCTAATTGTAAAAGACGCTTTTTAAGATGTTTCCCCTTGTATTAAAAGCAATATTTTTGATAATATCCATTATTTCATATTGAAGACCAATGGTCCAGGCACCTACTGGATCTTTCACACAAGGCCTTCTCTTTTAAATGAATGTCACACCCACAAACGCACAGTTTCATAAAACACTTACATAATATCACTTTGCTAAATATCATTGCTTTAGCAGAATGAACAACACATAGGGAGAAATTATATAACACATTTTAATACATTCCGTTTACTTTATGCAAAACATTTTGCTTATTCCTTTCCCTAACATTTTATGCAATCCCTTCGCTCATAATTATTGCATTTGAAAGATCTATTTCATATGTTTATGGATCATTTTTTTTCGAGTCTTCTGTTTTAAAACGTATATACGTTAGAGGTCTGCACGGGCCCGGGCCTTTGCTCATTTCTAAGTTGGGTAAACGGGCCGGGCCTTCAATATTTAATGCAAAACAAACACGGGCCGAATAGGTTTTTTTTTTTTAGTTTTTTTTTTTTTTTATGAGCAAACCAATCGATGTACTGAGCCTTTCTCGTTTGGAAAATTCGCAACATACAGCAACAAGATGAGACTGAACAATTTCCGCTGATGGAAAAAATAAAAGTTTTACGACATCATCCCCTCCTACAAAACAATTGGAGTGGGTCAGCTCCCTTAGTTTTTCAATGTGAATGTGGTCCTTTCTCTCTCACCCTGTGTCTCCCTGTCTGTCTCTCTCTCTCTCTCTCTCTCTCTCTGTCTCTCCCTCCCTGTCTCTCTGTCTCTCTCTCTCTCTCTCTCTCTCCCTGTCTGTCTGTCTGTCTCTCTCTCTCCCTAACTTTCATCCTCCTCTCATTCTTCAGGGCAGGCTATTAACTGCAGCATTTCTAAACCGAGCCACCCGCTCGCAGACGATCTCTTTTATTGTTCTGGTCGGCGAACTTTGTTCTCTAGATGTGTGAAAAGCTTTTAGGTTGTCTTAAATGGCACGGGAGAAATGAGCTGGGAGAAACTTACTTCTGTGTATAAATCTGAGCCGTATTTTCCCCATTTGTACTCTCAGGCAGCCGTTTTCAAAACTTCTGTGTCACTGAATAGCTGGACAGTCTGTCTTTGTTTTCCCTTAGCACATGCTGAGTTCAGTGTTGCTGATAAATACTCTTCAATACTTATTATGGATTTTAAGTAAGCGAACGTTTTTCGCGAAAAAATCGCTTCCGGAGAATACGTGCTTGTAGACAATGTAAAGGGGGAAAGCAATATTTGGAAATATTTTAAATTACTGTCCCGTTCTGAAACTAGTCGTCCGGTAAACGTTATGCAGTGCACTAAATGCAGAAACGTTTTGAGTTACGATAGCACAAAGTCTGGAACATCGCATCTTAAGCGGCACAAATGTGCTCCCCACACACACACGAGAGACATATTGGGTTCCAGCGATATGATATGCCAGTAGAGATAGGTGCAGTTTATAAAGCCATAAAATCTTCTCCCAGTAGAACGATCGTACTCATAATTCTGGATGTTTCGTACTTTTCGAATTACCCCCCCCCCCTCCTTATCCCCAAGGATATTTCCGTGTCCGGTGGTAGGGAATGATAATGTGAAAACCCAGAAAATTTGAAAGG
The DNA here is from genome assembly GCA_039090855.1 of Macrothele yani. NCBI lineage: Eukaryota > Metazoa > Arthropoda > Arachnida > Araneae > Macrothelidae > Macrothele > Macrothele yani. The sequence goes on from CM077012.1 coordinate 7,412,950, forward strand.
CATGGAAATTGTCCTTTTCATGCAATATTTTTGTGTATACAACCCCCCTCCTCGGACGTCACGTGACTTATACAGAGTCTCAGAAATATTCTGAATTAACGTTTATTGTAATAGAATACGTGGAGCAATTAAGAAAACAAAAACTCTTTGGGAGTCGAATGACCGAGTGTACCAAATGTTGAAATTCGTATTTTGGTAATTGTTGAAATTTTACGGGCCGGGCTGGGCTGGGCTTTCCAAATTAAGGCCCGTGCAGACCTCTAATATACGTATACTGTGTATTCAGCCTATGGCTACGCACGTTTGTTTTCAGTACGGTTCGATTAATTATGTGTTAAGGCATCATATCCCCGTCAATAGCACTCAAATCTCTTTTGTTGGCTTGTACCATTCGAGATAGCCTTCGCTCACCTTTTAGTATCGATGAGCCGTGTTCGGCGTACACCGTGCCGTTCGTTTCTGATTTAATACCCCCATTTGAATTTACGAACCACAGATGATCGTGGGCACCCCACAAACCTTGCTCTCTGAGAAATGCTCTGACCGAATCATGTGGTCATTACAATTTGCCCTTTGTCAAACTTGCTAAAGTTCGCTGTTTTTTCCATCCGAAGAACAAGAATAACCTGAGTAACGGAGGTGAATATCAGGCGATATAGCGTTTCATGGCCTTCACACGCATCATCGTTTACTTGCATTTGCTTTGTTATGTATAACGTTTGGGCCTTTGGTGTATATGTATTGTCCACCTAACAGCCATAAAATTTCCATTAAACAGCCGGCATTAATCAATCGCCCTGAGCCGATTGTTCTCCATCATAACGCGAGACCCCATGTTGCACGTAAGGCGATCCAGAAGCTGCACCAGCTGTGTTGCAAAACATTACCTGATCCGTCTTTCATCTGATATGTCCTCTACGGATTTCCACTTCTTCAAGTATCTGGGCACATTTCGACACAGTCAATCGTTTCGTGAACATCAATTAAACGCGAATTTCGTTGGTTTGTCACATCTCGTAGATCGACATTTTCTACGACGGCTACGAAATCTTGTTTCTCGATGGTAAACACTTGCTGCGAGATGTGATTATTTAGATCGATGATGCTTATTTTACAACGGAATTTGGTTTTTTCAAGTTTCCATCAATATTCCGCCATTCCATGTGCAACAACCTAATATTTGCGCTGAAAATTGTAAGCAGTCTCACATTTTACTAATATGATAGAACATTATTCATTTTCTTTGCTTAAAGAGTGTGAGTAATTTTAAAACCTATTTGAGAAGGTGAAGAGAAATTCGATAGTGAACTTTTGCTGTACGGAAATGATTTCGTAGTCGTGGATACATTTTTTGAAATGAAGTTAGGCAGGATCGCATTTTTTTTTCTTTTTAGGTGCTTCTTTTTCTTTCTCGACAATTTAGGAAAGGCTTGGGGTCATACTATCCCCTCCCTTCCTTTGATGCAGCGTTTGTTTTTTCGAAGACGTTGAGTGGTGCTAACCCCACTGGCAAGTAAAAAATGTCCAGACCCAGTTAATGTATTTTCCGCAGCTTTATGTTCTTTCTCGCTCCTTACAATGCAGCCTGTTGAGATAACGATTGATAAATTCAATTCATGACCACATCATTTCATAATAGTTTGAAAACTTGGGCCCCTACTTAATTAATTAGCTTAGAGGGCAAAACAGAGATAATTGAGGAAAAAGTTTGGATAAATTACGAAAATTGTCCAGATTAATTCAGAGAATAATTATTGTAAAATGGGTTACTGAGTGGAAATTCGAAAAGGAAAAAGAAGAGATAAAGTTAGAAGGGATCAGAAGTCGTACATTCCCTTCCCTTGCTCTCAAACGCCAAACGCTCTATGTTTACCACAGAGGTCCCGTGAGAGGGTTGACGACGATGGAAGACCAGACGAACAGCAACGAATTCTTAGCAAGAGATAAACAACCCTATAATTTGTCGTATACTATGAGACCTAGGCTTCAGATCTGACTTTTAGAACGATAACTTACGATAATGGGGGTGAAGAGGTCACCGGAGAAAAACAGTTTTAGCGTCGAATCTGTGCGGAATGAGAATCCACTGAGCTAGTTGACATAAACCAGACGCGAAGGAGGTTCAGAGAAATGCGAATCAAGTCCACACAAAGCAAGAGTTCTAGTCGCATTCAAAATTCCGAACGATGAGGAATAACTGCAGATCCTCCAGAGGCTGTCAATTTGAGGAAAATTAGTATTTTAATCCCGAAAATGTGAAGATCTCTAGCAGGTGATAATCTATCTTATTTTGAGAGGATTTGTCAATTTTTGCGAGGCCGCCGCCCGCACGGAAAGAAAAGTTCTGAAAATTAGCTAGATCGGCGTTCGTAGTCCGAGGAAAGTTTAACCAGAGGGGAAGCGTACCGAAAGAAGTAGTGATCAAGAGCCTGTTAATAGTAAATGTAGTATGTAACGCATGATAAGCCTACAGTAGTATAACAGCTTTACTACTGTTAACCGTATGTAAACAGCAATTCCCAACACCGGGAAACGGTGATTGGGGACGGAAAGCAATCGGAAAAAACGACCAGGACTCACTCAAAAGATTTGGACGATAACATTTATAAGTGTGTGTGTGTGGAACCCTTCCCCGGAATTCCGCGAAGGAGTAGTGACAGTAATTCATCCCACCCTGGTCAACGAACTTCGAAATCGGCACGGAGAGAGTAAATCGCCTCGGACATCCCCCATCTGGTCCGCCCTTTTGCGGGCTATATCGAGTGTGAGTATTGCGGGGGCGGCAAGGAAAGCCCCCATGTCATAAAGAGATTATCATTTCAGCAAGTAATTAGTGTGGAGATAACAAGTCGTGTACTAGTGTGTTTGTGAAACGTGTTAGAGGCTCAACTCAAATAGTGAAAACTTCCAGGTTATAAATTACACACCCAGACGGTGAGTAAAACTTCCTATTTTATTCCTATCTTGCCGCGGCATCCAACTAAAACTTATTTGAACTGGAAGTCGATCTTAGAAGCTCAGCCATTTCCGTTATTTATTCCTTATTGTTGTGAGTATGTTTGTGTTTGCTAAAAGGGAAAAATCTTTTCTGCCTGGCTCTGAATTAGCTAACGCATGTAACTGTACAACATTAATTAACTAGCAATTATAGTATTAACTAGCGTAGTTGAGCTTTCCGTTATAGTCTCACGTCTCCCAATTATTAAGTACATCCGCTAGGGTACACAACAATAATTTTATTGCTCTTCCTTTTTTTTCAACAGCAACACGCTTTGTGTGAACTGCACGGAAGCTTTAAAGGTTGTTTACAAATACTTCCCAGCTCGTAAGGAAATTTGTAAATCCACTCCACAGCCTATCCAACTTGTATAAAGGTTTTCATTCAGTAGTAAACAGAAGTATTAAATTCTGGGAGAAATCTCTGACTACGAAATACCACGAATGGAGAAATGAAAGAATTCCTTAGCTGAAGTCAGAATCTTAAGTAACTTCTTTATTGCTGTATATCTAATGAGTAAATGCCGTTATTTTTATAAACAAATTGCATCAAAAACAGATTACAATGGTCCTGAATTAATTTTGTTTACATAAGATTTGTTTTCTTTTATGTACTTATAAACTAGTTGAAGACATAACTAAGGTGTGTTTATATTTTGGTTCTCACAAGCTAGTTTTTTTTTTTTTTTATTCTTTTTTCGGTTTCACAGAGCATTCGTCAGGGGCTAGGGATTGAACAAATATAAAACAGCAAACTGAAAAATAGCATCTGCTTTAATTGCTCAGATTTTAATACTTAAACTTAACTTTGATATTAGAAGACGCCATCCTGCGGGAACTTAGTCACTCAAAAAGGAGAACGAACCTTCAAGAGCTTTTTGGCATTTCGATAGATCGGTTGAGTCGCAGAAATTTTTTGTGTTCGTTTTCATGTACTACGTATCAAATAGTTAGGGGGGATAGTGGTGATAATAAAGTGGAATCAATCAGCCCCAAAATGCCTAAAAGACCTGCTTTGGATAGACAGCATTTGGTTGATATGATAGTCAGGGCTAAGGAAGATATTGTGTTACCTAATGGAAATATTAGACCCCCATCGTCAGATATTTGGCTTCGGATAAGCGAAAGCCTTGAATTTAAGTACTCAAGTAAGTACTTGTATGTAATTGTCAAACTCAATCGGTACAATCTTTGGAATTTATTGGGTGTAACTAATAGTGAAAAGGAAACGCTACCAGACGCTACACGATCAAATGAGACCTCAACTGATGATTATTCCTCGGTTAATGCACCATCATCCCGGTGTGCAACATTTACGATAACCCTGTCCCCTGCAGAATGGATAAATGTGAGGCCGCAAAAAGCTGTGTATAAATGTTTGGAGAAGAGTAAGCCTGGAAGATTGTCTCGTGACTACCAGGTTTTGCCTCCCAACGCTTGGGCATCCATAATAAATGACCATTTCTGGGAGCATACATCACTTAGATGCTGTTTAGCATTCAAGCGGGCTAAAGTTCATCCAACAGGAGAACATTTTGTCCAAATATCGGCCCAGTGTTCAACGTGTCAATCTCAACTGCATGGACATATAGAGAAAGAGCCGGTTGACGGATCAAGAGTTCTCATATACTGCGAGTACTCGGGAAATTTTTCTAGTTGTGAGTCCTCTCTGAAACGTCGACTAGTAGGATCACCTAAACGTCTTGCTGCTACGGCTATGGTTGAAGAAGGGCAATCTGCGGTAGTATATCGGAGGCTCCAAGCTAGGAAAATCATGCAGTTTGGCAATTCTTTGCCTAGTCACTTGCCTACAGCTAATGCTTTGCGTGTTCTGAAATCTAAAGAACTAAAAAAGACTTTACCCATGAAGACCCTATAATACGGATAAACAATATGATGTATGACAGCCAGTACCAAGGATCCATTCGATGGATTAGTTACGATCCATTTTATGCCTTGTATTGGATGCCCTCACAAATTCAAGTCTATCGGGCGTACTGTAAGAAGGAGCCGGTACCAAAAATCAGTATTGATGCTACGGGCAGTATAATTAAACGACTCAAAAGACCATGTGAAAATAAATCTTCACATATATTTCTGTATGAGGCTACTGTTAACGATAGTCCGAAACAATTTTCTGTCAGTAATATGATATCAGAAAAGCACGACGAAATCACCATATACCATTGGCTGGCCGTCTGGCTGAAAGAAGCCAGTGTGCTACCAAAGGAGATATCCTGCGACCACTCCACAGCCATACTTGCAGCCGCTGTTCAGGCCTTTACCCAATATAGTGGATTAAGGGACTATTTAGATGCTTGCTTTCATTTAATTTTTCACACAAAGCAAGTTTACAAACCTCGAACTTTTATCCGGTGTGATGTAGCTCACACCATAAAAATTGTGGCCACGTGGAAGTCTTTGTGTAACAAAGGCAACCGAACGCGAAATTTTTACATTCGCTCCATAGCGCAAGTGTTACTATCGCCTAATATCCAAGACATTAAAGATCTTCTTAAAGATATATTTACGGTGTCACAAAGCGAAACTGAAGGATTCGACAACAAAACTCAAAGAGTAACTTCCTGTGAAATTTCTAAACATAATCTAAAAAGACGTATTGCCACTGGAGACTCTGATTTTACAAATTTTCTAGAAGATTCAAGCTACAGTTTATCCGAAATGGAGAACAGCGACACAATGCCTAGGACGGAAGAAGATTCCGATTTTTCCTTATGGGCAAAGAGACTCAGTAATGAGTGTCTGTTGAAAGTTCAACAGGAAGATGGTGAACATGATAACTTGCAGTTCCTTCCAGAAATAGTTAAATGTTGCATAGATTTGGTAAAACGGTTGCCCTTATGGTCAGCTGTGATGGTACCAGTTTTCGGTTTCGGTTCCCAAACTAGCAGTAGTTCATCTGTGGAGAGTAGCTTCAACAATTTAAAAAATAGAGTCCTGAGAAATGTTAAACAACCTTTACACCCGGACGTGTTTTTGAGTCTGCACATAAAGTCTCTAGAGGGACAAATGAAACTTGTAGCAACAGAACCGGAGTATAAAACACAGATGCAAAAAGATACCATGCCGTCGAGGAGCGCTGAGCCTTCGGAAACGACTTTGCCTTTGGACACAACAGTGCCTTTGCTAAGTGAAGGTGGTGTAAAATCAGATTGTTCAGCTTGTCAGCGCGGGCAAAAACCCAGTGGTGCACATCGATGCATTTACTGTAAAACGCCAGTACATATCCTTATTGGATGTTCATTTCCTGTAGCTGGAAGCTCCTTTCAAGAAGAAGGCTACGGTGAGATAAGGATTTGCCAAATATGTGCAAAGAAAAACGCTAACCACGATGATGAATATATTGCCGTGGAAAATTGGAGAGGATACGCGCGGCTTCCTCCAAAAAAAACGGCACAGGCAGTCATATTTAGAACCACAAAGGGAAATAATGCACACTGATTTCCGAAAAAAGTTTTTGCAAAGGCTATTGGATTGTTGAAAAACGGTAACAGAAGTATATCTCTGAAATCTATTAAAATAAAAGATTCACAATTCGTCATAAATAACACCTGTGCATTTGATTCTTTAGCACAAATATTGGCAAGTGCTATCTATGACAGTCCCGAATACGAAGCGTATGGGAAAGGTCTAACCGGTTGTGCTATATTTGAACTCATTTGCGAAATGGTGAACTCTGGTGTGACTTCTAGCAGTTACCGAAAGCGAGCTGCAATTTTAAGGGAGTCATTCCCAGTTATTGACCTACCTCACGGTGTCCGTCAAATTTCGTCGGAAACAACCATAACAGAAATGGCAAAACGCATGCTCTTTCAGGTGCCATCTATCACTCAGTGCTGTTCATGCAGTCGGTCGGAGGACTGCGTATCAAACAAGTCAATCCAGCGTGTTGTACTTGTAATTGAGATCGAGGAATATAGCTTAGAAAATATCCAACAACACATTGTTGAATATTTATCCCCAAAGAACACTAAATGTCCAGTGCTGATATCATGTGGTGAAACATGCGAAGGAATTAAAACTACTACATTCTCCGTTTATGGCAAACATTTATTAATTGAACTAAACAGCACATCTACCGATGGGAAGTACACGTCAGATGTAGGAACAGACATTAACGTACGCTTATCTGACATTCCACGTGAGCTTACAGTTTTTGAGCACATCTATAAACTACGTGGAGCAATAGTTTTTTCTGATTCAGGAGGAACTCGGCTGAACAGGATTGGACATTACATTGCTCTTTGTCTGCGGGAGAATAACCACTGGGAAGTGTACAATGACTTGGAAGATAAGAAAAGGCCTTGTTCTAGAGAAAAGAATGTTTCGTGTCAAATGCTAATATATACTGTGTGAAATAATGTGATATCCAAAAATAGCACAGGAAAAACAAATGCCATTCTTTCCTTTAATTAAGTAATAATGAATATTAAGTTTGGGCTTCATTGGTTTACGGGCTGCTCCGGGTTTCATTTCTTCAATATATTACGTGTTTCAATTACTACTGCTGTAAGATCCATTTCACCAGTCACCTTTCTTTCCTCGGAAAATTCATAACATCAAAATGCCATTTTTTTGTACTACATTTGATCCCGGATAAGACGCACTCGGATTCCACGTGTGCCAAAACATTTTTTTCGCAAAACAATATGGTAGCCTGCAGAAACGGTAGCACTCCGTCTCGAATTTTTTCTTCTGTTAGATTTAAAGCCAGCAAAATATGAGTTACTTCTTTACAAGGTATTGCCCAGTAATATTTACGTGTAAGAAACGCATAAATGCACGATTTTTGTATAATTTCACAATCACTGCCCCCCTCCCACGGAAATACATATACAATTGGTTTGTTTGCTTTATCGACCACCGTGAGCAACTCAGTCGTCCCGTCTCTAATTTAGGGCCACTGGTTCCAGAGAGAGAAACCAGTGCCATATGACAAACACAACATCCATGCCTCACCGGGATTTGAACCTAGACGCATCTCGGACGAACACATTTCTAACCAATTCATTAACGAACAAAATCAGCGTGGACGAATATGAGGCGGAAGCAGGCTATTTCTTGTAGTACATGGAAACTTACTTTTTGTTATGCGTTTTGTTGTATTGAGAAAACCTTAGACTCAATAGCGCTCATACTTGTATTTCTGGAGGACTTCACTCTTGTAATGACTTCGAATAGAAAATTATTTTCGTAAACATAAATTTTTGACACAAAAGTCATAAAATTTTGTTACGGTGTTATGGAAATATTTCTCTGACCACTATTTCTTGAACATTGTGTGTGCTTCTGTAAATTTTCTTTTTTTACTGCTTTCCAACTTGATCATTGTAAAACCTTGATTTCAAGCAAAAATGCAGTATCAGTAATTCTAAAAAGTGGTTTCCCTCGTTAAAATAATTATTAAGTATTATTAAAAATTTATGAACTTAATTGTATGTAGTTTATGGTCCTAAGAATTAACACAACTCTGAGACCTATGAGACTGTTCGGTTAAAATAATCTTCAAAAAATGATTTTCCTATAACTATACAAAAATCAATCGCATTCGATAATTCATGATGCATGAACTCCCGGCTGATAATTTTTTTAAACATTTCTTCTAATATTGAAAAAAATAAAAATAAAATAAAGGAGCCATCATGAATGTGATTTTTCCTTTTCAAATTTTTCTTGTATTACTGGAGCTGACTCACCTGGGTTAATGATTTATGCCAAGATACAAGATTTACGCCAGCATTAACAATTGTGTATTGAACTAATATGACAGCATTACATTTGCTTTCTCCCTTGAAACGTTATGTATAACGACACGGAATTATGCTTTTTTCCATGTGTTTTCGGAGTACTACCCTTGGCAGCCATTTATTCTACCGAAGCAATCGTACTGCACTGAAACGCAAATCTGTTTATATTATATTTTAAGTGAATATATGTATATGTATATACGTTTTTATGCACAAGACTGTGTAAAAATGATCCATAGGCACGAGAAATATATTTTCCATATGCAGCAATGGTTATGAGTAAAATTCTTTCATGAAATGCAATGGACACGTACTATGAGAAAGACGCTTTGCATAAAAGACAATGGAAATGTATTAAGTTGTTTGTTTCACAATTTCTTCCTAGGTGTTTACCCTGTTGTAGCAAAACATTAAATATAGCACTTCATATTAGCATAGAAGTGCTGATATATAAATGTTTATGTTTTACAAACTTGCATGTGCGTGTGTGTGGCTTTTCTTCAAAAAGAGAAGGGCTTGTGTAAAAGATTCAGTAGGTGCCTAAAACATTGATCCTTAATATGCAACAATGGTTATGAGCAAAATTATTGCTTCAAATACAATGGAAACATATTAAAAAGTGTCTTTTACAATTTGCTCACGTGTGTTGTTTACTCTGCCGAATCATCCCTGCAGCAATGAAGTGCCAATTTGTTAATGCATTCCTTCCATTTGGTTTTTAAAACACGATTGTGTCGAAATGATCCAATTGGCATCTGAAACATAGATTTTCCATATGTAACAGATGTTCTAAGCAGAAATGTTGCCGTTATTATGATAGAACCATATCAAATGTATTTTTTTTAATTAGCCCTTCCCCTGTCTATTAATTCTGCCAAAGCAACAGTACTGCAGTGGTCATTTTCGAATTATTCTTTCATTCTCAGTTGTTCTCAAAGCGTATTTTGGTACACAATTGTACTGATAGAATTAATAATATAATTCATGAGGAAAATGGGTTTATTGGAGAGGGAGTCACGCTGCGATTTATCATTAATTCTATGTTTTGTATAAAATGGCATTGGAACTGTTGTTCCTTATTAAAACTTCAATTGGTTGTCCGTGAGCTGGTGTTCTGATCAAATCATAGTATAAGTATTTTTGATATTTCATCTTTTGTGTTATGAGTAAGACATTCCCATTATTGGTTTTGTTACCAAGTGCACATGTTCGATGACATATAGCATATTATCATCTTTCATTGGTTTTATTTTTGCATTTTCTATTTACTCTTGTTAATTAGGTTTCGCATAGTATTTACTTATGATGTTAAGCTGACGTCTGTTTGAATTTAACCACCGGAATACTAAATGTAGTCTAAAGTTAATTTTAAGGGTTTTGCTTTCAGTTACTATAAACTTGTCTTGTTTTCAGTTCTTGAATATTCAGTCATTATGTGGCTGGAATTGTATTTCCTTGTCGTAAATATTTTATCATTTTGTATATTTTTCTATATATTTTCCATGGTGTAATATGTTAGCATCTACAGTATTTGAATTAGAAAAATAAAGAACATTTGAACGCTAATATGTTAAAGTTGCATTTCCGAGAAACCGTGTAGAAATGATCTAATATAGACCATAAACATTCATTTTTCATATGCAGCAATAATTATGAACAAAATTATTGCTTTAAATACAATGTAAACATATTTAAAAGTTTGTGTGACAATTTGTTCTTGTGTGTTGTTTACTCTGCCACAGCAGTGGTGCAGCACTGAAAAGCCAACCTGTTAATATACATAATTTTTTTATTTTTACAAGACTGTGTACAAAGAATATAATAGGTGCCTGAAACGTTGTTCTTTCATATGCAGCAAATGTTCTGAGCACAAATGTTGCTTAAAATATGACGAAAACAGATTAAAAGGTATATTTTTGAACTTCGTTTACCTATGTGTTGTCTACTCTGTTCAAGAAATGGTAGAAAAGTGAAATGCCAAACAATTAATGTTTCAGAATTTTCAATATATATGTGTGTTGTTAAATTGATGTTTTTGTTGATGAAAGGACTGCATTGAAAATAAAAAATGCCAACGGGAAGCATTCAATTTCCATTAATGACCAACGTTATGAGCAGAAATGCTGCTTTAAATAGAATGACAATCTATTAAAAGGAAGTTGTTTGAATTTTCCTCCCTGTCTGTTATTTATTCTGTTGAAGTAATAGTTTCCAGTTCAGTGCATTTAATATACTAATGCTTTACCAAAAAATAATATGTGGTAAATTATTATGATGGTCTTATACTTCACATAAATTTAAAAGAAAAAAATAATATGTGGTATTATATTTCTGAGAACAAAAAGTTCAAACCACAAACATACATTTTTCACACACAACAAGGTTAAACAGCAAAAACATTTCTTTATAAATACAATGGAAACTTCTTTAAAAGCATCTCCTACAATTTCTACCTGCATTTTGTTCATCCTGCTAAAGCAATGGTTTTCAGATGTAATAATATCAAAATGTTTTATTTTTCGTGTGTGTCTTTCTTTAAAAGATACAGTAGGGGATTGGAACATCAATCTTTAATATGAAATAATGGATATGATCAACAATATTGCATTTAATACAAGGGGAAACACCTTAAAAAGCGTCTTTTACAATTAGTTACCTGTGTGTTGTTTACTCTGCATCAGCGAAGTGCCAACCTATTAATGTACATATTTTCTTTCGTTTTTAAAATAAAGCTGTTGATAAATGATCTAATTCGCGTTCGCTACGTTGATTTTCTATATGCAGCAAATGTTTTTTTTTGAGCCTAAATTTTGCTTTAAGTAAAAGAAAACTGATTAAAAAGAGACCCTTTGGATTTTGTTACCCTGTGTGCTATTTACTGTAGTGGAACTGCGATATTGCAGGGAAGTGCTAAACTATTAATGTTTCGGAACATTGCACATACAGTTTTTTTGTTTTTTTTTCTTGTTACTGAAAGAGCTGAATTGAAAATAACCAATGACTATACGTGAAGTGTTCCTTTTGCACATATGGCAGAAGTTCTGAGCAGAAACACTGCGTTATATAAAATGGAAACAGATCAAGCGGTAGTTCCTTTAAATGTTTTCCCTTGCCTGTTATTTACTCTGCAGAAGCAGAAATAAACCAGATTTCCCAGCAAAGTTTCAGAGAACACACAGCATCCACTATTCAATTGTTTAAAAAGCTCTTAACTCACGGATGTTCTATAAGCCTGGCACTTCATGGCATTGCATATAGAAGGCGAGTCCAATGCAGGAATGCAGAAAACCAACCTGGGTAACAACCAAATATTTTGAAAAGCGCACCCATGATGTGGAGTAGATGAATATTTAAATAATATTAACGCTAGGGTAAACATATTGTGCTAAAACGAGTATTTTGGGGTTACAATTGTTTTAAGTAAAATTACATTAATTATTTTAAATTAAAAATGTTATTAAACAAAAAAATGTGAATTATAAATTTTAAAAAACTGATGTTTAATTTTCATAACGCATGAGGGGGGAAACGTTGAGTACGAGGATGTAAAAACAAAATTATGTGCTGTTCAGGAAACCTCCGCCGCCCCGGTGGCGCAATGGTCTAAGCGATGGCCTCTGATCTTTCGTCCAAAAGGGGTCCGGGTTCGAATCCCGGTGAGGCATGGATGTTGTGTTTGTCTTACGGTACTGGCTCTCTCCCTTCCCTGGAACCAGTGACCCAAAATTAGAGATGGGCGACTGCTTATAGCCCATTGAGTTGCTCACGGTTGTCGTTAAACCTCCAATCAATCCAAAAAAGAACCCTCCAGCCTCACTCCCCGAAGAATAGTCTGGCGACGCCTCTTTTTCTAACACAGACAACAATGAAACAAATGTATCATCGTCACAAGTACAGATATAAGAGGACGCCAAAATATTTTTTTGCGTTCTTCTTCCCATTTTAATACAGTACTACAAAAATTACGATCCCGTTTATTTTAAGACACATCATGACGTCTTAAAAATGGCAAATAACACAAGCCTGTACCTTCTGCACAATATAGCACCGGGTGCTAACAGCAAATTGTTTGTATAAAAACAGTACAGTTAAACAGCATTAGACCCCAAAGTTGAAGCAGAGAATTAAGTACAAATGACCGAGAGATCACCTAAGACAATAGTGTCAAATTCCAGAGTACTTCTGGAGGAGATTTGTGAAAACATTATTATAGACTGAACCTAGACTCCATCAGTGCACAAGTACGCATGTCATGTACGTATAGGATACGAAGGAGACAGGGACTGTAATAATACGTAATAAGTATAAAATTATGCGAAACACATATCTACGTCGCCTATATCTACTACTACAGTACTTTGCAGAGAGCAAATGCTCTACATTAGCCCATTCATACAAAGAACTGGTGCTTTCCTCAAACTCAAAGAACACAGAAACCATTCACGGATTTCAAACTGCAACCGGATAAATTAAAATCGATTGTGTTACAACCGGATAAATTTAAATCGATTGTGTTACAATGGCATAGACGAAATTTCAATATCGCTGCTGTTTCACCAGCCCCCACTTTGAAATAGGAATAACTGTTTACCGGAAATGGAACAAACGAAAGTTTTTGCGGTACAATCCGGTACAAGCGGAGTACAACAGAATAGCATAGTCTAAATTTCAAAATTGCGAGGTGGGGGCTTCCCTTTTCCCTCCAGCATCACTTGAAATTGGAATCACTGGTTACCGGAAGTGGTACAAACGAATTTTTTTTTTGTGGTACTATCCGATTCAAACGCAGCACAAGCGAATGTTACATAGTCGAATTTTCAAAATTGCGTAGTAGAGGGGATGCCATTTTTTCCAGCTCCCCACCTTTAAATGGGAATAACTCGTAACCGGAAGTGGTACAAAAGAAAAAATTGCGGTACAATCCGGTACAAACGGAGTACAACAGAATAGCGCAGTCGAAATTTCAAAACTGCAAAGTGGGAAGCAGTTTTCCCCGAGCCCCCACTATGAAATTAGAACTGCTGGTTACCGGAAGTGATACAAACGAAAACTTTTGCGGTGCAATCCGATTCAAAGGGAGTACAAACGAATGACATGGTCGAAATTTCAAATTTGCGCAGTGGGGAAGGTGACGTTTCCTCATCTCCTAACTTTGAAATCGGAATAGCTGATTACCGGAAGTGGTAAAAACGAGAATTTTGCGGTACAATCCGGTACAAACGGAGTACAAACGAATGGCATAGTCAAAATTTCAAAATTGCGTGGTGAGGAGGGGGGGGGAAGATGGAGACGTTTCTCCGTCACCCACTTGGAAATGGGAATAACTCGTAATAACTCGTTACCGGTAGTGGTACAAACGGAAATATTGTCGTAACAATCCTGTACAAACGGAGTACAAACGATTGGCATAGTTGAAATTTGAAAGTTCCGTGGTGATGGTGCTGCCGTTTTCGCAGTTCCCAATTTAAAATTGGAATAACTCGTACCCGGAAGTGGTACACACGAAATGTTTTGCGGTACAATCCGGTACAAACGGAGTACAAACGAATGCTATATTTGAAATTTCAAAATTCCGAGGTGGGGGCTGCCGTTTCCCCAGCCCCTCCCCACTTTGAAATGGGAATAACTCGTTACCGGAAGTGGTACAAACGAAAATTTTTGCGGTACAATCCGGTACAAATGGAGTACAAACGAATGCCATATTTGAAATTTCAAAATTACGAGGTGGGGGGCTGCCATTTCAGCCCCCCCCCACTTTGAAATGGGAATAACTCGTTACCGGAAGTGGTACAGACGAAAATTTTTGCGGTACAATCCGGTACAAACGGAGTACAAACGAATGCCATATTTGAAATTTCAAAATTCCGAGGTGGGGGGCTGCCGTTTCCCCAGCCCCCCCACTTTGAAATGGGAATAACTCGTTACCGGAAGTGGTACAAACGAAAATTTTTGCGGTACAATCCGGTACAAACGGAGTACAAACGAATGCCATATTGGAAATTTCAAAATTCCGAGGTGGGGGCTGCCGTTTCCCCAGCCCCCCCACTTTGAAATGGGAATAACTCGTTACCGGAAGTGGTACAAACGAAAATTTTTGCGGTACAATCCGGTACAAACGGAGTACAAACGAATGCCATATTTGAAATTTCAAAATTCCCAGGTGGGGGCTGCCGTTTCCCCAGCCCCCCCACTTTGAAATGGGAATAACTCGTTACCGAAAGTGGTACAAACGAAAATTTTTGCGGTACAATCCGGTACAAACGGAGTACAAACGAATGGCATAGTCGAAATTTCAAAATTCCGAGGTGGGGGGCTGGCGAAATGGAGCTGAAAATTTGGGCGAGTACTGTTTCGATTTCTCCACTTGCTTCTTGTATGATGTCTACAGTAATTCCATCATCTCCTGTAGCTTTTCTCCGCTTCATGTGCAACTTCTGCTGGGAGGACTGGAAGAACTCTGGTACCTTTCATGATGTCTGGAGGGGTCTGGGTCAAAACACCGACACCCAAAACATCGACAGGACAAAGCATCGACACCCGAAACACCGACACCCAAAACACCGACAACCAAAACACCGACAGGACAAAACACCGACAGCACAAAACACCGACTGGACAAAACACCGACAGGACAAAACATCGACAAACTGTCAACATTTTACTTCAACAGTTTTAAACTTCAAGCCTTGTATCGTACTTCTTTGACAATAGTCGGAGCTGCTGTACCAATGCAAAATTTCCTTTGTTAAAACTGCAGTAAGGAGCTATATAAAAATTTCAGTTTTTCCTGTATATGTAAAATTGATTGTTTGTATGTCAGCTATACAAATCGACAGTTTTCAATTTACAACCACCAAATTTGGTATACTACCTCATGGTACTCTAAGTTAGACCGTAAACCCTTTTTGGAAGGGATCGGGACCAGGAGTCAAGGCGGCCCCATACAAATTTTCGCAAAATCGACAGTTTTCAATTCAGAACCACCAAATTTGGTATACTACCTCATGGTACTCTAAGTTAGACCGTAAACGCTTTTTGGAAGGGATCGGGACCCGGAGTCAAGGCGGCCCCATACAAATTTTCGCAAAATCTACAGTTTTCATTTTAGAACCACCAAATTTGGTATACTACCTCATGGTACTCTAAGTTAGACCGTAAACCCTTTTTGGAAGGGATCGGGACCCGGAGTCAAGGCGGCCCCATACAAATTTTCGCAAAATCGACAGTTTTCAATTCAGAACCACCAAATTTGGTATACTACCTCATGGTACTCTAAGTTAGACCGTAAACGCTTTTTGGAAGGGATCGGGACCCGGAGTCAAGGCGGCCCCATACAAATTTTCGCAAAATCTACAGTTTTCATTTTAGAACCACCAAATTTGGTATACTACCTCATGGTACTCTAAGTTAGACCGTAAACCCTTTTTGGAAGGGATCGGGACCCGGAGTCAAGGCGGCCCCATACAAATTTTCGCAAAATCTACAGTTTTCATTGTAGAACCACCAAATTTGGTGTACTACCTCATGGTACTTTAAGTTAGACCGTAAACCTTTTTTGGAATGGATCGGGGCCCGGGGTCAAGGGGAGGCCCATACAAAATTTTCGTAAAATCTACAGTTTTCAGTTTAGAACCACCTAATTTGGTATACTATCTCATGGTGCTAAAAGTTAAACCGTTGACCGTTTTGGGAAGTGGTCGGGGCCCGGGGTAAAGTGGGCCCATACAAAACTTTAGTAAAATCTACAGTTTCCAATTTAGAACCACCAAATTTGGTTTACTATTCCAGCGTGCTCAAAGTTAAACCGTTGACCGTTTTGGAAGTGGTCGAGGCCCGGGTTCAAGAGGGCCCCGTACAAAATTTTCGTAAAATCTACAGTTTTCAATTTAGAACCACCAAATTTCGTATACTACCTCGTGGTACTCTAAGTTAGACCGTAGACAGTTTTTGGAAGGGGTCGGGGCCCGGGGTCAAGTGGGCCCATACAAAATTTTAATAAAATCTACTGTTTCCAATTTAGAACCACCAAATTTGGTTTAGTATCCATGGTGCTCAAAGTTAAACCGTTGACCGTTTTGGGAAGTGGTTGGGGCCTGGGGTCAAGAGGCCCCCATACAAAATTTTCGTAAAATCTACAGTTTTCGATTTAGAACCACCAAATTTCGTATACTACCTCATGGTACTGTAAGTTAGACCGTAATCTCTTTTTGGAAGGGATCGGGGTCAAGGGGGCCCCACACAAAATTTTCGTAAATTCTACAGTTTTCAATTTAGAACCAACACATTTGGTATACTACCTCATGGTACTCGAAGTTAGACCGTAAACCCTTTTTGGAAGGGATCGGGGCCCGGAGTCAAGGGGTCCCATACAAAATTTTCGTAAAATTTTT
The DNA here is from genome assembly GCA_039090855.1 of Macrothele yani. Taxonomy (NCBI): domain Eukaryota; kingdom Metazoa; phylum Arthropoda; class Arachnida; order Araneae; family Macrothelidae; genus Macrothele; species Macrothele yani. The sequence goes on from CM077012.1 coordinate 7,430,105, forward strand.
AGTTTTCAATTTAGAACCACCAAATTTGGTATACTATCTCATGGTGCTCAAAGTTAAACCGTAGACAGTTTTTGGAAGTGGTCAGGGCCCGGGATCAAGGGGCCCCATACGAAATTTTCGTAAAATCTACAGTTTTTAATTTAGAACCACAAATTTGGTTATCTCATGGTAATCCGAGTTAGCCCCTAGACGGTTTGGGGAACGGGTCGTCGGGGCCCTTTGTCAAGGGGGCCCACACAAAATTTTCGTAAAATCTACAGTTTTCAATTTAGAACCACCAAATTTGGTATACTACCTCATGGTACTCTAGTTAGATCGTAAACCCTTCTTGGAAGGGATCGAGGCCCGGAGTCAAGGGGTCCCATACAAAATTTTCGTAAAATTTAGTTTTCAATTTAGAACCACCAAATTTGGTATACTATCTCATGGTGCTCAAAGTTAAACCGTAGACAAGTTTTGGAAGTGGTCGGGGCCCGGGGTCAAGGGGTCCCCATACGAAATTTTCGTAAAATCTACAGTTTTTAATTTAGAACCACAAATTTGGTTATCTCATGGTAATCCGAGTTAGCCCCTAGACGGTTTGGGGAACGGGTCGTCGGGGCCCTTTGTCAAGGGGGCCCATACAAAATTTTCGTAAAATCTACAGTTTTCAATTTAGAACCACCAAATTTGGTATACTACCTCATGGTACTCTAGTTAGACCGTAAACCCTTTTTGGAAGGGATCGGGGCCCGGAGTCAAGGGGGTCCCATACAAAATTTTCGTAAAATTTACAGTTTTCAATTTAGAACCACCAAATTTGGTATACTATCTCATGGTGCTCAAAGTTAAACCGTAGACAAGTTTTGGAAGTGGTCGGGGCCCGGGGTCAAGGGGACCCAGTACGAAATTTTCGTAAAATCTACAGTTTTTAATTTAGAAACACCAAATTTGGTTATCTCATGGTAGTCCGAGTTAGCCCCTAGACGGTTTGGAGAAGGGGTCGTAAGGGCCCGTTGTCAAGGGGCCCATACAAAATTTCCGTAAAATCTACAGTTTTCAGCTTAGAACCGCCAAATTTTATATACTATCTCATGGTGCCCTAACTTACACAGTAGACGGTTTTTGGAAGGAGTTGGAGCCTTGTATTGGTCGGAGCCCGGGGACACGAGGCGCCCACCCAAAATTTTCCGTACAATCTACAGTTTTCAGTTTAGAACCACCAAATTTGGTATACTATCTCATGGTACTCTAACTTAGACGGCAGACCGTTTTTGGAACGGGTAAAGGCCCGGGGGTCAGAGCCCCCGCATACAAAATTCTCTTAAAAACTACAGTTTTCAATTCAGAACCACCAAATCTGGGGTATACTATCTCATGGTACTCTAACTTAGACGCTAGATGGTTTTTGGAAAGAGTTGGAGCGCGGGGGTAAACAGCCCCCCCCCCCCATAAAAATGCCGTAAAATCTGCAGTTTTCAATTTAGAACCACCAAATTTGGTATACTATCTCATGGTACTCTAACTTAGACGGCAGACCGTTTTTGGTACGGGTCAAGGCCCGGGGGTCAGAGCCCCCCCCCATAATTTTTTTGTAAAATCTACAGTTTTCAATTTAGAACCATTAAGTATGGTATTGTCATGGCGAAAATGTTAACCTCTGGTGAATTTCAGAGAGACCTGATCAATCTTTCTGTTGGTTTATCAGAGATTAATTAATGCAAAAAAATTTTCTCCCATGACATACGTTAGAAGAAAATACCTGGTTGAAAGGCAGGGGAATTCGTGCGCAAAATTCGCTTGTCTTAATCACAACCAGGAAAACAAAATTTCATGTTAATGAAAAAAAGAGAATAATATTTGATTTAACTGACTTTGGGGTTTTGGAAATAATTATTTTATCTGTTCTTTTATCGCGATAGGAAAAGGTGAGTAGGTGTGCAGCTCAGAGAATCAAAATTAATTTTACTTTCACATCACGGAATGAAGGGGAAAAAAAGAAAGTTGTAAGAAAAGGGAATCTTCTTTCAGATCGGCCATTTTAAGGGTTCGGTCTAGTTGTCGATCAGAAAATGTTGCAGAAAATGCTCTTAGGGGGTTGGCGCTGTTCTATTTTTAGAAACTAGGTCGCAGCTGCACATGGGAAATCACTTAATCCCTACGTGTTGAAGGTCAAGTTCATCTTCCCCTGGCCGACCAGAGGATGCACGTGCCTGGTGGCATTTTTTTTTCGTGGAGAGTGTTGGGCGCTGCAACGATGCCTGAGTGAAGGTCAGAGGTCACTCGAGGCGTGGGAGAGAAATTCCGCTGTTGCCATGCAGAGGTCAGCCAATCAGGGGTCAGCATTTTTTTCTAGCATCCCAGAGTTTCTTTGACACTTTGAGACGCTTGTCTCAGTCACTTTTGTTCTTGTCCTCTGGCTGGCCGGGAGAAAGAGGGGACAGCCGAGTCTCTCCTCGCCTTTTGGTGGGGAGAGCATTTGCTGACCACCATGATTTGACATCGAGGTAAAAAGCTTAAAGGAGCCTAGTAGCGACGGTCTTCTAGCGTGGGGACTTGTCAGGTTCATGGTTAGTTACAAAAAAAGAGGAAAAAAAGGAGCTCGGGGCTTGCGATGAATTGCTCACTGATTCCACCAAATGAAAAGAGGTGGAAGAAATTATGAAGAAAGGACAGGACCACCGTAGGACGAGACCTCCTCGGGGCGCAGCGAAAGATGATCACCGATGCACTCCTAAGCATTCTCGTGAGAGCTGATGGATAAAGATAGGGGAACCTCCGTGGATGATGCCGTCCACCTTCCAATGCAGCCGACCAAATTCCTACCAGGGTAGAGCCATGGGCATCGAAAAGGACAAGGGAGAATTACTCCCTCTGAGAGGGTCCATCATCACCAGCTTCGGGATGTCTTTTGTTTTCCCTGTGTTCAGGTGAAGTGCTCGGGCACATTGTGTCCAAAAAGAAAGAGAAAGACATTGTTGGAGGCGAAGAGAGGATCAACAGTGACAGTGGGACGAGAAGATTTTTTTTATTTGAAACAAGAGTTGTTCATGCCCAGCCCAGAAGGTAAATTCTTTCTCGATTTTTTTGTATAATGTTGTGACCGCTGCGGAATTTTGAACGAGTGGGTCAGCAGTGTGAAATCAAATTTATAGTTCTGCGAAAAAAAAAAAAAAAAAAGAAGAAATTTTCTGTTGTTTTTTTTTGAGGTTAGCTGGATGTGGGACAGATGTCCCCATATTGTTGTCGTTCAGTTTTCAAAATTAAGATTTATTAGTTCCTCAGGCATGAGTTCAGAAAAAAAAAGAGGGAGTTGAAAATGCTTTCATTTATGTTTTTTTTGTGTTGTCATGTCTGGTATTGTAGCAACTCCCCAGGCCAGTAAATTTTAATGTATCGGAAAAATTTAGTTTAATGTTTGGGCACAGTGAATTTTGGTGCATCGATAATAGTTTAGTTGGGCATGTGATAATTGAAAAGCAGTGTTATTGTGATGTCGTGGGTGATAAAATAATAGTAAACATTTCTCTCTAGTCTTTTACAGCGTTGAGTTATTTTTTTTTTTTTTGAGTGAAGATAAATTATGGGATGATTTATATTGGGATTTTGGGAACATATTATAGTGTGATGAAATTGGAAACCTAAAGTGTTGTTTACATTCTTGGAGTGTTGAGTGTCGAAATTGAGATGGTAGGAGTGTTAATTGAGGACCAGTATTTTACATGCTCCAGATGAGTGTTAATCTCCCATTGGAAAGGGGTGATCTTAGGGCAAGCCGGGAACTTGTCCTAGGGCAGAGGGCTCTGAGTAGGGAATTTTCACCAGGATGCGATATGTGCAGAATAGAAGTTAAAGTATTTTTTGTTCTCAAGTTTAGTATTTCACAAAAAGAATGAACATCATTGGTTGAGAAGACACATTTTTGCTCACCAGTTCCAGTATTAATTGTTCTTTTCTTTGGCCTGAATTTTCTTGTTTTTACAAAAAGAGTCTAAATTGTAATTTTAATTTTCAATAAGGTGAAAATATTTAGTGGGTTATGTAAATGGTCAGTGTTATTGTCTGAAGTGGATCTGCGCATTGCCATGATACAGAGGAATTTCCTTGCTAGTGATTTTTCCTGGGCTATATGTGGACATAGAGATAAGTGAATTTTCCTGGGCTATATGTGGACATAGAGATAAGTGAATTTTCCTGGGATATATGTGGAGAGAGATAAGTGAATTTTCCTGGGATATATGTGGATATAGTGATTTTGGATTTCTTGGGATATAGAGAGATAAGTGAATTTTCCTGGGATATAGTTGTGTTAGTTCTGGGCCGGATGTGCCTGGAGTATTTAGGGTTGAAGTACGACAGGCTCTTGCAGGCGTGGTTGATCAAGGTGGGATCATGCATTGGTTCGAAAAGGGGGAGCCCTGAGGACGTGGTTTTTGGGGGAAAACTTGTCTTCAACCCCCCCCCCCCCCAAGTAGTTTCGCTGCTCACGGAGATATGTACTGCCGGCGAGGGTCGGTCGGGCGTTGCTTCAATAATTGGCGAGATCATGTTAGAGGAAATTCTGTACCTGATGATGATGTGTCACACTTGAGGATTTTTTCCTTTCCCTTTGCCTAGGCTGAAATTGGATTCACGACCCAATTTCACGCCTTCAGCCTGACTGGTATTTTCTTCCTGTGTTGGTTCTCAAAAACCCAGGGTAGTGTCTGAACTGAGAGTATTTGCCTCACCGCTACCTCAGAAATTCACTGCAGGTGTTAAATTTAAGTTTTGTTTGGTGATTTAAAGTATCTAAATTTATTTGTTTATGATTTGCTGTAGTGCTAGGGATGTAAATTCTAAATTCTGGTGGTTGGTGTTAGTGAACTTGATATTTAGTTTGGAAATTTAGTTAATTGGTATTTTGAGCTTTTGTTTACAGTATAGAGTTATTAAGTATCTTGAGCTATTATTTGAAGTGCAGAGTGAGGTGATTTTTATGAGCAAGCTGGTGCAAGAAGATTGTTTGAATTTCTGAATTATGTGGATGATGTTATGAATAGTGATAATTTTTAAGTTAGTTAGTGAGGTTTCTTTATAAGTGAAGTAGGTTCATTCAGGGTAGTTCTATAGGTTATGTAATGTTAATTAATGCTTGTGCTCAGTGTAAATTCTGTTTTGAGGATAATTTACTTGGTTTGTTTACTTGCTGATAGTAGATTTGTTAAAGTATAATTTGTGGCTCTTAGTATAACTGTAAATTTAATTGAAGTCTTTGAAGCTGGTCTGGGAGATTGCAGAGTGTGCTAAGATTGTTTAGGTGCTGTAAATTTAAATCAATAAGTGTAAAATTGTAAATTTGTCATTGAGCTAACTAGGTGAGAGAGAAGAGAGTACGTTTCAAAAGAACAGAACTTGTCCACCTTGTGGAATTAAAAATAATCCAGTATCTTTTTTTGTGTAAGCTATGTGAATCATGGTATAATTTTGGATGCATAAAGTCAATGCCTAGTGTTCAAACCAACTGTGTTGAAATATGTAAAGTTGTGCTGTTCATAAGGCCAGTGGCCAAAGAGAAATAGAAAAGAAATTGAGATTCTGTTTTTTTTACTGCTGTGTTTTAGCAAACAACAAAAAGGAAATGCCATCTGATTGTCCACTAAATGACCTTATTAAGTTTTTAAAGAAAAATAATAAATACAGGCAGTAGCCTTTCAAAAAAAGTCCAAAATTAGTGCAGTGTGAAAAATTTTGTGTGCTGTTGTCTTCCATGACTTGGTCCCATGTACCCCACCTTAGCTTGACTAAGGCTATCGATCCGAATCCTGGTATTATAAGGTATTTCATAACTGCAATTTTTGTCCTATCCTTTTAAATTGACTTTCACCGCCTCCACAAGTTGTTCTTGAACGAGTACATTTTATCCTATGACTTATAGTGACACATTTTCATACACATGCAACAATATTCACTTATTTTTGCACTTTCAGGTGACTCAACTCTGCGTGAACACAAACAACGCAAACTTTCCAATAACTTCTTGTGAAATGTAAATTTTCAGATGCATTTTTGTTTAGGATGTTCATGGCCTTCTAATACTTAGAAAATATTTTTGTTTTGAAATGCATCCACCCATCTCCCAAATTTAAATTTTCTATAATTTCCATATCAATTTCAATACCAGCATAAATATAGTCGCTTTTGATAAACAACTTCAACCGTCAAAATTTTTTTCACCATAACAGTATTGAGAAACTCAAACTTAGACGCCAGACGGTTTTGGGAAGGGGTTGGAGCCCAGGGGTCAGCCCCCCCCAATAAAAAAAATCGTAAAATCTACAGTTTCCAATTTAGAATCACCAAATTTGGTATACTATCTCATGGTACTCTAACTTAGACGGTAGACCGTTTTTGCAAGGGGTTGCAGCCCGGGGCGTAAGGGCCATAAAAAAAGGCAAATAAAAAAAAAGGCAAAATCTAGTTTTTAATTTAGAACCACCAAATTTGGTATACTATCTCATGGCACTCTAACTTAGACGGTAGACCGTTTTCAGAACGGGTCAAGGCCCGGGGGTCAGAGCCCCCTCATAAAAAATTTCGTAAAGTCTACAGTTTTCAACTTAGAGCCACCAAATTTGGTATACTATCTCATGGTACTCTAACTTAGACGGTAGACCGTTTTTGGATCGGGTCAAGGCCAGGGGTCAGAGACCCCCATAATTTTGTTTTCGTAAAATCTACAGTTTTCAATTTAAAATCATCAAATATGATATGAAACTATACCTTAGATGGTTTTTGGAAGGGGTTGGAGCCCAGGGGTGAGAGCCCCCCGCCCTCCCATAAAAACTTCGTAAAATCTACAGTTTTCAATTTAGAACTACCAGATTTGGTATACTATCTCATGATATTCTAACTTCGACGGTAGACCGCTTTTAGAACGGGTCAAGGCCCGGGGGTCAGAGCCTCCCACATACAAAATTTTCTGAAAAACTAGTTTTCAATTCAGAACCAGCAAATCTGGTATACTATCTCATGGTACTCTAACTTAGACGCTAGACGATTTTGGAAGGGGTTGCAGATTTTTTTATGAAGGGGGTAAGGACCCCTTTCATAAAAAAATCGCAAAATCTAGTTTTCAAATTAGAACCACCAAATTTGGCATACTATCTCATGGTACTTTAACTTAGACGGTCGACGGTTTTTGGAACGGGTCAAGGCCCAGGGGGTCAGAGTCCCCCCCCCCCCCCCACACACACACACACATACAACTTTTTCTTAAAAACTACAGTTTTCATTTCAGAACCACCAAATTTAGTATCATGAAATTCTAACTTAGACGCTAGACGATTTTTGGAAGGGGTTGGAACCCGGGGGTGAGAGCCCCCCCCTCCTCCTCATAAAAGTTTCGTAAAATCTACAGTTTTCAATTTAGAACAAACAAATTTGGTATACTACTCATGGTTATCTAACTTAGACGGTAGACGGTTTTTGGAAAGGGTCGGGGCCCGGGTCAAGGGAACCTTATACAAAATTTTCGTAAAAAGTTCCGTTTTTTACTCTTAAGAATACCCTATCTACGTTCTAAGGCGCTCTTTGGCCCTTTGAGGGCCTTGCACCATAAACCATCAATCAACCAACAAACCAACCTACGGTCTAAGTTAGGGACTGTAGATAACAATAAAGTGCAAAAATTTGCGTTTAATGGTGTATTAAAAACACAAATCAATATAGTTTAGCTTTCACTACCAACGAGCGGCTTATCAGAAAGAAATATAATGTAATGTAAATAGAGAGTTCCAGATATTCAAGATTCAAAACGATAAGAAAAAGATGATCAATGCCAATGTGAAGTCGTACGCATGCGACATCACATAGGTACATTGCATTTCTGTGTCGCGGGATTCGCAGAAGCACACGCCAGATGTACGGCAGTTCTATAGATGTCTCCTAGAAGGTAAGTATTCCCATTCCTTTTTCTTTCTTTTTTTGTTTCGCAAAATTAAATTAACTAAATCAAAAAATTTAAAATAAGTTTACTGGAAAATTGCAGGAATATCTTTTTCATTCATTAACTTTCACCCGATGAACTTGGTGATTCCACAAATAGTGATATGTACCTGGCAAATAACTGGTATCCCTGCTAGTACAAATTATATTAATGATTTATTTTTGTCAAGTTCAATCTAGTATGTCCATAAGAGCGTTTGGGGCTATATGAAAAATACATTTCAACGTGTGCCGCTACGGCGGCGGAGTGATCTAGGCGCTGGCTTCTGACCACTTGTCGAGAATGATCCTGGTTGAAATCCCGGTGAGTCATGGACGTTGTGATTGACTTCTGGCACTGGCTGTCCCCCTTCCCAGGAACCAGTGGCCTAAAATTGGGAACGTCCGACTGCTTATAGCCCACTGAATTGATCACGGTGGTCGTTAAACCCCAACAAAAAAACAAAACAAAAACAAAATATTGCGACGTGTCCATTGCTATTTGTTATGGACCGTACAAAAAGTATGTTTTTGATATGAACGTGTCCACTTCCATGTAGGCTGGCCATAAAATGTTAGGGGACCGTACAAAATTGCCCTTTTGTTTTCACCTTGTCAGCGCTTCGGTATATGGTTGAAGTATACGTATATATAGTTGGGCCATTTCAGCACGTAGTTTGGTTTATATAGAAAATAATGATAATGTTACATTTTTACTCAGCTACAACACATTAATCCCAAAGGCTATTTGTTGAAATCTTTAATCCGCCGTGCTCATATTCACAACGTTAACATAAGATGTCAAGATATTAATGTTGCAGTTTTACCCTGTCAAAAAACTTTAGTTACAAGACCTTAGGCGTAACCTTTTTTAGGAATTTTTAGTCCGACGTATTCATAAGGTTTCGATAACATGCCAAGGTTATTGTACTGCGTTTTGACTGAGGCACAAAAATTAATAAACAGGCCTTAAGCCTTTTTATCAGTTTTCAATCAACCGTGCTCATATACATAACATTTTCAGAGAAAGTCAAGTTTATTGTGTTGCGCATTTACTCGAGTACAAAACTATAAAAACAGCCATTAACTTTCACCCGCTGAACTTGGTGATTCCTCAATTCATCCATTAACAAGTCTTTTAAGTGATTGTATGCTATGGTCATATTGATAATGTTTGATGACAAGTCAGGTTAATGATGTTGCACTTATTAAAAAGACTTAAAAAGGTGTAGAGGCTAGTAATTATTATTTGAAGTCTAAGTAAAAGCTCATTTTTAACTTGACTTGTCATGAAATCCTTATGAATATGGCATTTATTTTATTTTGTACATTTTACAAAGCGTATGCATTTTTTTTTTTTTTGGCATTTGTTTTATTTTGTGTTGTACTTGTTACATAGCGTTTCGCATTTTTGTAATGCTTGTGACTTGTGATTGCATTTTGAATTTTTATTTGTTTCACATTTTGGATTACTTTTTGACATTTTATGTTTTTGACATGCTATTTTGAAAATTTTGTCTTTTTTAATTTTGCATTGTGTTTTACATTCTTGCATCTTCGGCGGAATTACATTCTTGAAAAATTCAAATACAAGTTAGTAAAAGGTATATTTCAATTAGTGAGAAATACCAGCACATTTTAGTAAAGGGTAGAATTATATGAAATTCCTCTTAAAAAGTCCAGCATGTTAACTTTGTCTCTGTGCACCAAAAAAGTTCGAATTCCTTTTTATCTTGCCAGCGTTTCTCTTGGGTGGATTTGATGGAATCTGTGCTATCACTCTTTCAATTTTAGCCTTAGTTGTTCTCTGCTCTTTCGCAATTTCTCTGATTATTTCGTACAGTCACAGTTTTTTCTCTCCCAGAATTGTATTCCAGCGTCTGTCCAATCTTTCAAGTTTGTTTTGTGTTCTGGGAAAGCCAAATAAATTGTTTTCACTTACTGACCAAATTGTTGGTGGGAAAAGCGGAGGGCTTCTGCTCGAATTGTTTCTTCTGCTTCCACGAAATTTTCCAAGAACATAATTTTCCTCAAGCCACTGAACTACAGAATCTGCATATTCTAGTAAAATTGATTTCACTTCTTCAAAAGCAGTTGGAATTTCATCAGATGAAAAAAATGCGAGTGCTTGCAAATGTCTGACTTTGAGAGCAAACTCACTGTTTTCCCTATATTCCAAGGCTATGCCAGAGGATGGATATTCCTCAGCACATTTTTTTCCGAGATGAAACCAACAACATTTGTGTGTGCTGCTTCCAAATTCCTTTTTAGCAGCATTATAACGGTAGCTATTTCAAAATCTATTATTATGCGTATATTGTGGTGCAAGCTGAATATCATAGTCTGATGCATAGTCTTGTAAATCCTGCAAAAATACTGTATAATAGTATTATATTCTTTATACTTGCTGGAAAGTAACCCATAAACTAGTGGGACAAGTCTGTGCATCTCTGGATTCGTTTCAACCATAGCATGAATGGTACATAATTGCCTAAAAAGGGTTGGACAAGTTTCAAATGTGCCATCCATAATCCAGAGGGGTGCTTCTTTAAGCTTTCGTAAATTATTCTCTGTTAAAAATAAAATAATTCTTTGATGTCCAAATGCGCTATCTCTGCCAAGAAATTTTGCACCATCTCCTCCTGTAAATTTATTGGGGCATCGATCAGTTCTGAAGTCGTAGGCTCCGCAGGCATGTCTTCTTTTCGTATTCGTTTAACAACTTGCCTTAGTACATCCATATTAGGCATGTAAGCTGCATTTACTGTAGCCACTGACGTTGTCACGGTTTGAATAATTTGTGCAGGGGCTTCGTCCGTATTTCTCGCTCGTTCTTTTATTTGCGCTCTTGCAACAGCAACATCACTTTTCTCCGGTCTTGGAGCATGATTATGTGGTTTCTCATTGCGCATCCTGTGTTCATCTCCAATAAGAATAGTACTAGCAAAGCCAGTACAATTTCCATAATTTCTTTCAATACAGTAGTGCCAATACCGTAAATCACCTCGCACTCTGTTATGGCAAAATAAATACCCTTTCCATTTCAGCAAATCATTTTCTTTTTGTGAGTTAACTATTTATGTTGCATTCTTCATCTGCATAGTGCCTTCGGAAAACAATACATTTTCTCTTTCCGAAATATTTAAAATGATATATTTCCACTATTATCACTTGACAACGCACAACAAAGGTTTCAACAAGCACGTTCCCTGTTCGCCAGTCAACTACGAACTGATGAGCAACCATTCAATAAAACACTCAGAATACAGACAGTCACGTAAAGCTTGTTCCTCCAGTTAGGGTTTAAGCGAAGTTCAAAATTTTCGTACCTGTGGTCACAAGAAGTGGTTAAGTTTAAGGATCAGCAGCTTATCTTTTGTTTTTCAAAAACGCAGAGGTACATGTATTTTACAGCAGGGACGCTCCAGGCGGGGGATCAACAGATGCGATGAACCCGGAAGCCAGGTTCCGGAGGCGGTAGCAGGCGCGGACTGGGCAGCTGTACTCTGGGCCGGTAGGCGTCATGCTAATTCTCAAAAATAAATTCAAATTTTTTCTGTGCTGCACCATGCGTATGAAAGAAAATTGTTATACTGAAAAGACAATTTGTTTACCCCGTAACGTATTAAACGAAACCTACGTCCCTACGTGCCAAATGGTCTGTAAGCCAGACAGTTTTTCATGCAACACCTTCCCCCGACTTTCTAAGTTCAGATCTGTCTCGTTCGACTTATTTCCTGTACCGCACCTCTCTTTCGCTAATTTCAGTTAATTGCCGTGAAATTGGTGTTTTACGTTGGGGTGTATTGCCGTGTGTCCTGAAGACTATACTGAAAGCGGTGAACCCCAGGGGAAAAGTATTCCATCAAAAGCACAAGAAATCCAATGCCAGAGCAAAAACTTTTTCGTTGGCATTACATCCAAGCAATTTAGGCGAAGTAGGAAGTGTGTTTTTCTACTACGACACCAGAAGATTGTCGCGAATGCTCAGGCAATTACGATACAGATGTGTCCTTAAGACTTCTCTTTCAAGACGTCCAAAGGCCGGCACTAGGGAATGGGGAGGGATACAGTGCTGATGATCTTTTTTGTTGCAGTTAGAAATTCCTAAGCTCATTCTTCCTTAAAACTTTGCCTGGCTACCAGTAAGTACTGTCTCATGCCTCAACCATTGCACAGATTTGTTGTTTTTGTTTTCATTCTTTGAGTTAACAGCGGGAAAATATCTGAACTGCGTTGTTTCAGTTGGAAATATTTTTTTTACTTCAGCAACTGGGCTTCACGTATAAATGCAAAATACTTCGATTGAATAAACATACCTTACATAAAGAGTTTGCATGAGAAAATAGATTAATAATAAGGAAAATATTCTAAAACCAAAAAAAGAAATTGCGCAGCCGAAAAAGCTAGGTAGAGGAAACAAAAGGCTCTAAGAAAAAGTTCATATTTAAAGAAACCTGTAGTCGCTTAATGAGTAAGCCGTATTAATCAATACAAAATCATGTGCTGTATTTGAAAAAAAAATTATAAGCAAGTAGGCATCGTGACTGTCCACAGTTTCTCCTTTTCATCCTGTCGACATTACAACCACCACAGAAAAGAAAATAACAAAAACATAACAAAAACACCCATACAAAGTAAAATGCCCAAAACATAAAACCAAGTAACCACACAAACTGAAATGCCCAAAACATTAAAAAAACTGCAATCACACAAAACAAAATACCCAAAACATGGTAAGAAATTCTGTTAAAAGCACAATGAAGGTAAACGATAGGAGAAATATATGTTTTTAAAACTTAATACAAGTGTCAAAACTGAAATAAAAAGAAAGAAAAAAGAAATATTCCAAATTTCATTGTTATTAGATATTTTGACCTGTTGACATTTCGTAAATTACACTTGCACTCGGTCAAAAAATATTACTTACAAGGACTCTTTTAGTAACTTTTAATCGCTGTGGTCATATTTATAAGGTTTGCATAACAAATCAAGTTAATAATGTTGCGCTTTCACTTAGGCACCAAATATTAATGATTGGCCGCTAAGCCTAGGCCTTTTAAATAATTTTTGATAAGCGTAACACTCTTAAATTGATTTGTCATGCAGACCTCATATGATCACAGCATTATAAACATTACTATAAATGCATATGCCTAGGTCTCGGGCGTATCTATTAATGCTTTGTGCTCGAGTAACATTTAAACAGAATTCATTTTATTTTCTATGAAAACTACATAAATATCAGCTCGGAGGACTGAAAACTATCAAAAAGCCCTAGGGTCTGCTTAATAGTTCCAACCTCAGAAAAGCGCATTGCTAAAATCTTGGACTTCTATGCAAACCTTAAGAAAATTAGCACGGTAGACTGAAAATTGCTAACCAGGCCCAGTCCTAGGGCTTTCTAATTATTGTTTTGTACCTGACTAAAAGTGTAACATTATCTTAAGTTCTTACTAGCAGGGGTACCCAGTATTTCCCGGGTAAATATTACTATCTCTAAAATCACCAAGTTCAGCGGGTGAAAGTTAATGAATGAAAAAGCTATTTCCGTAAATTTCCAGTAAACTTATTTTAAATTTTTTGATTTAGTTAATTTAATTATACGAAGCAAAAAAGAATTTACATTATTTGCATTACATTGTATTTCTGCCTGATAAGGCAACCGTTGGTGGTGAAAGCTAACGTTTATTAATTTGTGTTTTTAATACACCATGAACCAGATATTTTTTCACTTTATTGTTATCTACGTTCTCTAACCTAGACCGTAGGTGGGGTAATGGAGTGCTGTATTGGGATGCAGTTCTTAAGAGTAAAAATTGTAATTTTTACGAAAATTTTGAATGGGCCCCCTTCACACCGGGCACCGACCCTTTCCGTCTGCGGTCTAAGTTAGTATACAATGAGGTAGTGTACCAATATTGGTCGTTCTAAATTGGAAACTGTATTTTACAAAAATTGGTATGGGGGGCTCTGACCCCTGGCTCCAACCGTTTCCAAAAACCGTCTACATTCTAAGTTAGAGTACCATGAGATAGTATACCAAATTTGCTGGTTCTAAATTGAAAACTGTAGATTTTACGAAATTTTTTATGGGGAGGGGCTCTGACCCCGTGCCCGACCCGTTCCCAAAACCGTCTACCGTCTAAGTTGGAGTACCATGAAATAGTATACCAAATTTGGTGGTTTTAAATTGAAAACTGTAGATTTTACGAATATTTTGTATGGGGGGGGCTCTAACCCCCGGGCCCCGACCCGTGCCGAAAATCGTCTACCGCCTAAGTTAGAGTACCATGATATAATATACTAAATTTGGTGGTTCTAAATTGAAAACTGTAGATTTCAAGAAATTCTTTATGGGGGGGTCTGAACCCCGGGCTCCGACCCTTTCCAAAAAACCATCTACAGTCTAAGTTAGAATACCATGAGATAGTATACCAAATTTGGTGGTTCTAAATTGAAAACTCTAGTTTTACCGAAAAAATTTTATGGGGAGGGGGCTCTTACGCCGTGCCCGACCCGTTCCAAAAACCGTCTACCGTCTAAGTTAGAGTACCATGAGATAGTATACCAAATTTGGTGGTTCTAAATTGAAAACGGTATATTTTACGAAAATTCTGTGGGGGGAGGGGGGGCTCTTACCGCCCGGGCCCCGATCCGTTCCAAAAACCGTCTCTCGTCTAAGTTACAGTTTCATGATACCAAATTTGGTGGTTCTAAATTGAAAACTATGATTTTATGAAAATTTTGCATGTGGGGGCTCTTACCCCCCGCGCCTTGAGCTATTCCAAAAACCGTCAACCGTCTAAGTTAGAGTACCATGAGATAGTATACCAAATTTTATGGTTCTAAATTGAAAACTGTAGATTTTACGAAAATTTTGTCGGGGAGGGGATTCTAACCCCCCCCCCCCCCCGTGCCCCGACGCGTTCTGAAAACCATCTACCGTCTAAGTTAGAGTACCATGAGATAGTATACCAAATTTGGTGGTTCTAAATTGAAAACGGTAGATTTCACGAATTTTTTTATGTGGGGGGGGGGGGCTCTGAACCCCGGGCTCCGACGCTTTACAAAAAACCGTCTACAGTCTAAGTTAGAACACCATGAGATAGTATACCAAATTTGGTGGTTCTAAATTGAAAACGGTATATTTTACGAAACTTTTGTACGGGGGGGGGGACTCTAACCCCTTGGGGCCCCGACCCATTCCAAAAACTGTCTACCGTCTAAGTTAGAGTGCCATGATATAGTATACCGAATTTTGTGATTTTAAATAGAAAACTTGATTTTACGAAATTTAGTAGGGTGGGGGGGGGGCTCTCAACCCTGGGCTCCGACCCTTTCCAAAAACCGTCTGCAGTCTAAGTTAGAATACCATGAGATAGCATTCCAAATTTGGTGGTTCTAAATTGAAAACTGTAGATTTTACGATAATTTAAAATTTTGTACAGGGGGGGTGCTCCGACCCCCAAGCCTCGACACGTTCCAAAAACCGTCTCCCGCTAAGTTAGTGTTTCATGACACAAAATTTGGTGGTTCTGAATTGAAAAATATAGATTTTAAGAAAATTTTCTATTTGGGAGGTCTTACCCCCGGACCGTGACCCGTTCCAAAACCCTACTACCGTCTAAGTTAGAGTACCATGAGATAGTATACCACATTTGGTAGTTTTAAATTGAAAACTATAGATTTTACGAAACTTTTGTGTGTAAGGGGGTTAACCCCCTTGCCCCGACCCGTTCTGAAAACCGTCTAAGTTAGAGTACTATGATATAGTATACCAAATTTGGTTGTTCTAAATTGAAAACTCTAGTTTTTAGGAAAAAAATTTAGGGGGGGGCTCTGACCCCGTGCCAGACCCATTCCAAAAACCGTCTAAGTTAGAGTACCATGAGAGAGTATACCAAATTTGGTGGTTCTATATTGAAAACTGTAGATTTTACGAAATTTTTGTGGGGGGGGCTCTAAACCCCCGAGGTCCCGACCCATTCCAAAAACCGTCTACCGTCTAATTTAGAGTACCATGAGATAATATACCAAATTTGGTGGTTCTAAATTGAAAACTAGATTTTACAGCAATTTTGTAGGGGGGGGGGGGTCACTTCACAAACATGGTGATTCTAGCAAACACCTGAAATGCGAATTAATGCCAAATAATTTTGAAAAGAATCAGAACACCATTGCCGATGCCCTGAGGGAGAATGCTAGGCTTTTGAAAATGCATTTCAACAAAAGCGTTCGTTTAAATAGACTTTTCCTGCAGACAATGATTGATGCAGTACTGTATTTGAGTAAACAAGAACTAGCATTCCGTGACCGTGACAAAGGCAGTGACTCGATAAATCGTAGAAATTCAAGGAATTGCTTTCACTGTTGATATCAAGAAGTCCTTTAAAAATTCAAAATCAATACGAAACGATAAAAAAATGTCTTCACAGGTGACTCAAAAACTACTCAAAATGGATTAATTCAATGAATTTCTGAATATATAAACGATCACGTCAAAAATGAAACAAATGAAGTTCAATGCTTTTATATTCAAGTAGATGGGAAGACATAACCAGACTTCCGAGTGCTCTTTAATAATAAGATCTGTTGATTCGAAAGGTGTATTGGTTGAGTGATTTTTGGGTTTCCATGATGTGAGTGAAGATAGAACGTCAGAAGCTTTATACAAAATGCTAGAAAATTTTTTGGAACAGTTTGATTATCAACACAAGTCAATAGGAAAATGTTACGATGGGGGCAAGCGTAATGTCTGGACACTTGACTGGGCTCCAGAAAAAATGAAGCATAAAGCTTCTTAAGCTGTTTTTGTTATTGCTTAGTACATCGTTTGAACCTTGTATTACAGCAGAGATTTTCTAAAATTTCTAAGTGTCGAATATTTTTTGCAAGCCTAAGTGTAATTCCTTTGCTTTTTCACCACTCAGCGAAGCGATCGCTTCACTGAGTGGTGAAAAAGCAATACACTCACATCAACAAATGCAAGATGCATGCCAACCATAACAGAAACTCGATGGTCCTCCACTTCGAAGTTAGTAAGTGTAATAGTTGAAGATTGGAATAAATTGAAGGAAGTATTCGAATTTCTCACAAATAGTGACCAATCAGACAAAAATCAATTCAACTTGCCCAAGGGTTTTTAAATGATATGAACACTTTTGAATTTACATTTTTGGCAATAGTATTTAATGAAATATTTGGCTTCACCGATCTATTATTCGAACTTTTGCAGAAAAAATCACTAGACATAAACTACTGTGTTACTCAAATTAAAAAAAAAACTTATGAAATTTTGAGCCATAAAAGGTACGATGAGGTATTTGAAACACTGTTTGGAAAAGCTAGCAAAATCACAGAAATAAGCAGATCTAAACGGGAATATGCTGCTCTTACACAAGAAACAATTTTTAAAAATTATAAACAATTGTATTTTGAAATTTTGTACCACATTCTTATGGAAATGGATATAAGATTTCAAGACTGTGAGAAACTTAAACTTCAATTTGCCTGTCTTGCTGACAACCAAATTCAACCAATTTAATTCATGCTTTCCCTCTCACGCTTTTGAAAATCTACAACATTTTTACGAAAAAATATTTACTAAACACCACAGCCTTAAAAATCAACTGAGTCTTGTATATGCTGATGAAAAATTAAGGAATATATCGATTCATGAACTTTTCGAGTGCTTCATGGAGATAAAGACATTTTTATAGAAGCTTATACACTGACGGAAAAAAAAATCCCAACACCACGAAAAAATAGTTGTAGAGGAATGAAATGGCTGCAATACATTTGTATAGGTAACATATTTAATCGATTAAGGTTTCAAGATCACAGCTTAATGTAAGCGCGAGAAGAGCCATTTTAAATGTGAAATGCTGGTACATTATTAACAGGTGTAACCGCCAGAAATTTGAATGCAAGCACGCAAACGCTCATGCATTGTATCGTACAGGTGCTGGATGTCAGTTTGTGGGATGGAGTTCCATGCCTGTTGCACTTGGTCGGTCAATACAGGGACGGTTAATACTGGTTGGGGGTGACGCTGGAGTTGTCGTCCAATGATGTCCCATACGTGCTCTATTGGTGAAATATCTGGTGTACTAGCAGGCCACGGCAGGCAACATGTCGACACTCTGTAGAGCATGTTGGGTTACAACAGCGGTATGCAGGCGAGCGTTATCCTGTTGGAAAACACCCCCTGGAATGCTGTTCATGAATGGCAGCACAACAGGTTGAATCACCAGACCGACGTACAACTGTGCCGTCAGGGTGCGTGGGATAACCACGAGAGTGCTCCTGCTGTCATAGGAAATTGCTCCCTAGACCATAACTCCAGGTGTAGGTCTAGTGTGTCTCGGCCACAGACAGGTTGGTTGCAGGCACTCACCTGGCCTCCTTCTAACCAACACACGGCCATCACTGGCACCCAGGCAGAACCGGCTTTCATCAGAAAACACAACAGATCTCCACTCTGTCCTCCAATGAGCTCTAGCTTGACACCACTGACGTCGCAACCGGCAGTGGTTTGGAGTAAGTGGAATGCACGCTACAGGGCGTCTAGCTCGGAGCTGTCCTTCAAGTAACCGATTTGTAACAGTTCGTTGTGTCACTGTGGTGGCAACTGCAGCTCGAATTGCTGCCGCAGACGCAGTACAATGTGCCACGGCCATACACCGTACACGGTGGTCTTCCCTCTCAGTAGTGCCACGTGGCCGGCCGGAACCCGGTCTTCTTGAGGCAGTACCTTCCCTTGACCACCGCTGCCAACAATCATGCACGGTGGCTACATTCCTGCCAAGTCGTTATGCAATATTGCGGAAAGAAAATCCACCTTCTCGTAGCCCTATTACACGACCTCGTTCAAACTCCGTGAGCTGTTGATAATGGTTTCTTCGTCTTCTTAAAGGCATTCTTGACTAACACAACACACTACGTCGAATCTCAACGATAACTAACGCTCACAAACGTTACAGCGCGTATTTACAGCAAACCTGCTTTGCATGTTCCGAAGGGCGCTACTAGCGCCACACGTGTGCGCCGAGCGCGAAATTTGCATAGACGTCATCTTACAGATGTACTCTCACCGCCTACCAACTGTCGTTTATCTAACACAACTCCTTCCTGGTGTTGGGATTTTTTCCCGTCAGTGTGTATGAATTTCCCTGATTTTAACAATTGCATTTGCAAGTGTTTCAATGGAAAAGACGTTTTTCTTGCCTTAAAAGAATACAAACTTACTCAAGAAACACTATTTCTCCAGATAAACTTGCTTCTTTGGCAAAGATTTCTATTCAGAAAGACATTTTCTTGATGTCACGAAGAAACAGTCATTTTATGACGACATAATCAACAAATTTCCAGCTTTAAAGGGAAGAAGAATTGATCTAATATATAAAAAAATAGGTAAGTTCTCATTAACTGATTTTCATTGAAGACAGTAGATACTTTTCATATTGTTCTTGGTCTTGTAGCTCTTCACCTATTTTTCCTA
Organism: Macrothele yani; assembly: GCA_039090855.1. Classification (NCBI taxonomy): domain Eukaryota; kingdom Metazoa; phylum Arthropoda; class Arachnida; order Araneae; family Macrothelidae; genus Macrothele; species Macrothele yani. The sequence continues at coordinate 7,449,552 of CM077012.1, forward strand.
CCACGAGCCGCCAATGGTTCTGGGGACTATGGGGGATATTTTAGCACTTTGAAGTCACTGTAGTGCTCCTTGAACCATTGTGTGATGACCTCTGCCTTGCATGGCATGATGCATTATCCTGCATGAAATCGCACTCTCCATCAGGAAACACCATGTATGGCCTGGTCCACAACTATGTTAAGATACCTAGTGGCATACAAATGCTATTCCAGAAGTATTAAGGAACCCAATGTCCACCATGAAAACTGACCCTAGACCATTATACCACCTCCACCTGCACGTGCATTTAATACTAGGCAGCTGGGATCCATCAGTTTTTGCTGTTGGCGCCATATTCTGGCCTGTCAATTGCTGCACATTAACTGAAAGCATAATTCATCAGACTATGGGCAACATTTTCCATCCTCATGGGTCTAGTTTTGGTGCTCCTGTGCCCACTTACAGGTGAATTTGTTGGTTCTTAGCAGAGACCACTGGTACATGAAGGGGACGAGCATCTGCTGTTATAACCTATTCACACCAATGTACAATGGGCTGTGTATGCTGAAATTCTCCTCTTGATACTGCTGTTGCACTGCATGGTTACTTGATGCAAAGAAACTCGTGTTACCTCGTACAATCCTCTGTAGCTGCAGTTGCCCTCAAACAACTGTCAGTCACTTGCACCCACAGGAAGGTCACTGACTGCTTACTTTGCTGCTCATACAACATTTATTGTACACACTCAATATAGTTGCTCTTACATAGCCAAGAAGTTTTCTCATTTCTAAGATGCTTCTCCCATCCAATATGTCCTTTGAAAGTCACTTAAATCACAAGCCTTTTCCATATTGCCACTATCTACACTTGGTACACTTCTGAATCCTTTGCAGTGAGCTATTTAGAAAGCCATCTCCAAGTTACAACTGAGTATGTAAGTGAGGACAGCACTGTCTGATTGCTATTGGACATTCCTAATAATTTGCTACTTCAATGCATAAAAGAACTGCTCAGAAAACCTGAAAACTTCTGAGGAGTGAAAACGTAAATGAACAGTAAATTATAGTATTTCTAAGTCAAAATAAAAAGCTTACTTTATTCCATTTTTAAAGAACCAAATCTATTTCCAACACACTTTGAAAATCTAAATATTGGTGTGAATCCACAATTTACACTGTCAATGTCATGTTCTGTCCCATCCATTGACATGCATAAACTGAAAACATGATTCATCAGACCAAGTGACCTTTTTCCAGTCATCAAGGGCCCATTTTTGGTGCTCTCGTGCCCACGAATTTGTTAGTTTTTAGCAGAGATGTGCTGTTATTGCCCATTCACACCAAAATCTAAATATTGGTGTGAATCCACAATGAGAGTCCACAATCTGAAAATCTAAACATTGGTGTGAATGGGCAATAACAGCACATCTTCCTTTTGTGTACCACTCATCTCTTCTAAAAACTAACAAATCCATCTTCAGTGGGCACGAGAGCACCAAAACTGGGCCCTTGAGGACTGGAAAAAGGTCGCTTGGTCTGACGAATCATGTTTTCAGTTAATACATGTCAATGGATGGGACAGAACAGGACATCAATAGCGTGAATTGATGCATTCCAGCTGTCCAGCGCTAACTGTACAAACTGGTGGAGGTGGCGCAATAGTCTGGGGTCTGTTTTCACGGTAGGATTCGAGTTCCTTAATATCTCTAAAACAGTATTAGGACACACTGAGATATCTTAACATCACTGCAGACTAGGCACATGTGTATATGTGCATAGTGTTTCCTAATAAAGAAGGCTAGTAACCACAGGATGATGCACCACACACACCACACAAGGATAAGATCATCACCCTTCCAGGAGTAAGACAGTGATTTCAAAGTGAAAAAATGGTCTCCACAGTTCCCAAATGTTAACCCAACTGAACACCAGTAGAATGAGATCGAGCCATTGTAACAAACATCCTCTTCCAGCCAACATTCAGCAGTTGACGGATGCCATCACATCTGCTTGGCAGCACGTAACTGTAGAACAATATCAGCATCTTGTTTAATCCATGCTACACAAGATCAATATTATGACAGGCTGCCCTTGGCTTTCAGCTGTTTTGAAAGACAAGGGCAGCCTGACATATCATTGGGTATGTGTTCCTAATGCTTCTTCAGTGTATTCACCATTTCAGAAAATAATTTTAAAAATTACAGGTAATGAGGGTATTCAGATGAAACAAAAACAAAATAACCACAATAAATCAGTTTATTCACACACTCAGTATCTCCTAAAAGACCTAAAACAACCAATAGGTACAGATTCACAAGTCCAGAAAAGAGAACCGTATTAAGTCTACATCAATATCAAGACAATCATGTTTGTGATGTTTATAACTGCGTGGCAAGTCAAATCGTAGCTGCGCAAGAACTTCAGCATTTACGTTCCACCTTTTTGATACTTTCATAATGTGCTAGAAAAAGACAAAAAAAAAAAATATGATGCAAATTACATACGTATAAAGCATGCATGTGTATCAGTGCATACACAGAAAATCTCAAAAATTAAATAACTGCAACTGTTAAAATAAAACTTGTGTAATTATTTCACCATAAACAAGAGGTAACATCTCACACAACTCAATCTTCACCGACATCCATCACACAAGACCTTTTGTATTTGATACTCATTATCTTTTTCTCACGTAGACATTATGAATCTGGTCCTCCCATGATTTCCTGGGCTTTCCTCTAACTTTCTTTCCAGCAACCTGGGATCAATAAATTCTCTTAGTGAGCATTTTGCCAATCATTCCTTAAACATGTCCAAACCACCTAAAAATATTTGTCCCCACCATACTAACAACATTTTGCCTCACATTACTTAACTGCAACACATCTTCATTCCTCACTTCCTCACACGACCAGAACGTGCCTTGCCCCCCCTGTAAGTAACGCATCTCTCCAACACACAAACAACTCCTATGTCTCTTTGCAGTACCCAAGTTTCATTGCCATATATCAGAGAAGGAATAATTACAATTTCACGTACAGCCATTTGGGATGTTTTCGAGAATCCATAACTTGTCTGTCAATTATCCTAAAGCAGCTATGCCTTTCACAAGCTCATTCACTTTGTCCATCACTATACCATTTAGACTGATCCTCACTCAAAAACCATAACTTTGGTTTTTCCCTTATTTATATTCAGTTTGAATCTCATACAAACTTTGTACATGCAGGACATGCTCTGCAACTAACTTTTGCTCTCTGCCAACAGGACTGTGTCATCAGCATACAGCAATCTTCACATGCAAATATTGCCAAGACATAAACCAGTATTACCTATTTTGGCATCACACATGCAGGCATCCATAAATACATTAAACAGCCATGGTGGCATTACACAACCTTGTCTGACTCCTACACCAATAGAAAACCATTTAGAAAAAACAACAATAACTTGCACATATGCTGTACTGACAGCATAAATACACTGCTGGCCACCCAAAATGCAACACCAAGAAGGACATGAGATAGCAAAGCCAGATTTACTGGACACATAACAACAGATACAAAGATGAAACGATTGATCTTACAGGCCTGGGCGACTTGCGGAACACGCAGACATCAATGGTTCGTGTGGCCCCCATGGCTGGCAATAACGGCTGCTACACGCCACAGCATCGAATGAAAGAGGCTTTAGATGTGGGCTTGGGGTATGTCGGTCCACGCTGCTTCCACACGTTGCCACAGTTCATCGGGCGTAGCTGTGGGTGGTGCTTGCCGGGCCACTCGGTTGCCGATCAGCGACCAGGCGTGTTCGATGGGCGACATATCAGGAGAAGAGGCGGGCCACGGCAGCAGTGACACCTGGTGGGCCGTGAAGAATTGTTGCACGAAGCGTGCCTCGTGCGGGTGCGCATTGTCCTGCAGCCTGTCCTGCAGGTAAGGGAGGACTACAGGCTCCAAAACGTCGGAGATGGTGTGGTGGCTGTTGAGTGTACCGGCGATGCGTACCAGAGGGGTGCAAGTGTCATATCCAATTGCGCCCCAAACCATAACGCCAGTCGACGGACCGGTATGGCGATGCATAATGCAGGCGTTATAAAGTCTCTCGCCACGGTGCTGCCACACGCGGATCCGACCATCATGGTGTTGGTGGCAGAAGCGGGATTCGTCGGAGAAGGCAATGTCGTGCCATTCCGTAGTCCAGGTGTGGCGTTCAACGGCCCACTGCTGCCGCACTCGCCGGTGGTGTAACATCAATGGTAATCGGAGCACTGGCCGCCGTGCGACAAGTCCCCGCTCCTGCAGACGACGTCGAACGGTACGTGCTGACACAGGTTGTTGCGCAACACACCCTAATTCCTGCACTAACGTTTGTGATGTGGCGGTGCGAGTCGTCAATGCCTGCCGCACAACATGCCAGTCCTCTCGTTCGGTGGTGTGCCGCGGCTGCGGCAATCGCTCACATCGGTCTGTCCGTCCCTCCTGCACCCACCGAATCCATACTCACCTCATTGTGGCTTTATGTCCTCCCACATGGGCGGCGATGTCTTGGTACGATAAACCGCTATCGATAAGCCACTATTCGTCCTCTTTCTAACTCCGAAACGTGCTGGAATGACTGCCGTATTCTGCGACGAGGCATCAGGAAGCTTCCCACGCACAGGTCCGGCAGCACAACACACTTCCACTACTTACACCCCCACCCCCGTCTGTGCACTATTTTTAGAGTGCTTCTCGGTGGCGTGCCGGGCGCACATGATTTGCATATGCCCTGCAATGCTAATTATTTGCATGTCCTCTCGCGGGCGACGCATGCTGCGAATTTCAGGCCAATCAGATGCTTCCTTCTTGGTGTTGCATTTTGGGTGGCCAGCAGTGTAGTGAAACGTTGAAGATTATGGGTATTTAAAAAAGAGTTTATGCTAATATTGCAATTTCTATGGAAATTACAGAAAATTACAATTTGGGAGATGGGTAGATGCATTTCGAAACAAAACTGAATTTTTTATTAAGGCCATGAAACATAAATAGGAAAATAAAATGCAACACTGAATTTGGTAACTCCCAAAAGTTACTATTGTATTGTTTGCGTTGTTTGTGTTAGATGAGTAGATACACCTGAAAGTGGAAGAAAGGTAACTATTGTTTACATGTGTCCCAAATTTGTATAACTAGTAGTTTATTAGTAGTTAAGTACATGTGTAAATAACTTTTGGAGGCGGTGAAGTCAAATAAAATAGCTAGGACAAAAACATTGATTTTAAAACACAATTACCCCTGATTTCGTTTCCCACCTCAGTCACTGCTGAGGGGGATACATTTGAACCATGTGATGAAAATTCAAACTGAGACACTTAAATACTTCACTGCACTGAGGTTTGGGTTTTTGAAAGGCCACTTGGCCTACATTTATTTTGTAAAACTTAACAAGCTAATTTTTGGTCACAAATTTTAAACCTGGCCACTGGGCCCAATAAAAATAATCAGCTGACACACAGCTTAGTTGCTTTCAATGAAACTATAGCACCAGGCACATTACTGATCAAAATCAACACATGAATGCAATTTACATGGTGTGTAAATTAAGTGGATGAATGCAAATCTCTCTCTCTCTCTCTCTCTCTCTCTCTCTCTGTTTGTAAAAATTATAAGAATATGTGTACACTATGTTGCTCTAACTAACTCCTTCGAACAAACCTTCGGACAAAGCCTTCCCAGACCAGTTTTCTGAATCCAATTCAATTTTAAACTACCATAACAACTGAGCCAAAATTTTACGCATAATGAAAAGTTACTTTAAAACAAGGTTCTACACTCCCAGGAAAATTTGCCTTAAAATCAACATAACATAACAATCTAGCACTACCTGATACTGAACCAATTCTAGACACCATACAAAACCTAATACACTAAATACCCTACTCAATTTACTAAAAAGTTATCATTAAATTGCTACACTGACAAAAGAATCTAAATTCACACTATCATCATGAAAATCCAAAAATCCTTACCAACACAAGCTTGTTCTGAGTACTCAAAATGTTATAATGTAGGCAAAAGCATACACCAATTTCCCTAACTCTCCTGGGCTTATTTATGTGCACTCCTACCGTTCATCAAAATTTTTAATTTACATAACTGGTCCTGACAGACAATTTATTAACAGATTAATCCAACTTTTCAAGATTCCACAGTATAAGTTTTCCAATCTACAAGCACCCATGTAGTAATCAACTCGGGCAGAAAGGCCAAACAAACATCTCACTCAACGAGTCCCACTTCTCTAGAAAAACTCTATTTCACTGAAGGAACAACAAAGTTTGGGTCTGAAGGCAAGAATGGGTCGTGAATCCATTCCCAGCCTATACAGTGTAGTGGAGCAAAGCATGTCCTAACACCCTGTACTGTTTCTTCACTCTGATTTTGGGATAACTCACACAACTCCTTGGTAGGAACCACTTCCTATGGGCCAACGAGCTTACTCGGGCAGAAAACAAATCTCCCAATTTGTTTCATGCGCCCTTTCAGACCCGAGGCATGTCTACATAGGGAAAAGTATCCCACAAGAGTTCTCTTGCCCCCAAAAATATCTCATTCCCTATTTTCCAGAAAACTCACCCAACATCCTTATTTCCAGAAAACTCAATAAATCACCTTTTTTCCCAGAAAATCCCTCCATATCTTTATTTCCCAGGAACACACCCCCGGTACTCATTTCCCAGGTACTCATTTCCCAGAAAACACACTGTACCATTTCCCGAAAACTCTATAAATCATCATATCTCAAAATCACCTATTTCTAGAAAAGTCATCACTTTTTGAAGAAACACAACAGCTATTCGGGTTCTCTCAATCACACTATAAACATGCCCCTTATTCTGCCTGTATGCCAATTTCTATATTCTTTCCCCATAAAAATCGGTTTTCTAATCCACGGGCTGAAACTAGAAATTAGCCCTCACTACTACAAAAATTTTAAAGAGTAATTTTTGCACTTAAATTTACCGAAACACTAAACCATAATAATAACCAGCCTACAAGAAAAATTCCCAACTAACATGGCACCTACACTAAGCTCATAAATACTAATTCTATTTCACAAATACAAAAAAATCCCTGAGCACAAAAAAGAGTTAAATTTTACTTAATAGAAATACTGGTCCGAGAGGTTGTTCGTTCCAAAATAACTTAATACACTTTGGATTTCAGATATTCCCTACACATGTAAAAATTTACACAGCATAACCCTACCATAAAAAAAACCTGAATGGAAAAACATTTTTCATTTTTATTTCTTTAGCTTTACCGACCTAAGCATGGATTACAACTGAAACCTGACCTGCCCCACAGTCATGCTCAACGATACAAATTCTGCCTGATATATATATATATATATATATATATATATCAGGCAGAATTTATATATATATATATATGAACAGAATTTATATATATATATATATATATATATATATATATGAACTAACCGAAACAAAAATTTGTTTACTGAATACATTTATTACTTCAGTTCTTAATCGAACTCCATAAGCTTTTCAAGTTCCCAACGACACTTCTAGGCGAATTTTGACGGCCTCATATCTCTTGCCTTCAATGTAGAAAATAAACAAAACTTACCCCCAGTCCTTAGGGATTGGCGAAGGGCACGTTGACCACTGCGTGTCAAAAAAAAAAAAAAAAAAAAAGAAAAAAGAAAACTCTTGATGTAATAAGTTCCTGGGTCCAATTTTGCTGCAGCGCCTCTTCCGGGGCCAAGGTGTTATATCTGCAGGTTCCTTTTTCCCAGGGAGACCAGGTCCGCCATTTTCCTTTCGACTTTGGGGATGACCATTGGAATACTTGTAGCATCCTCGTCAGCCTCTTTTCAAGCTTGAAGAAATGTCGGTGCCATGAAGAATACCTGCTTGGCACCTCTTCTGTGCAGGGATGGGCTGGTCATCATCATCCGGCCCAATGGAGCAAGTTAACTTGAGAATATCATTTAGCATGGAACCAACCACCACACTTTATTTGGTAGCATCTGCTCCAGGTGATATACGGTTCCGGAAAGAGTGGCGTTGGTAGGCCACTGCAATGAAAGCCAAAATATCGCACAGAAGGTGACAATATATATATTTTTTTTTCCTGTGGGTCCTTTCCCCACCAAAAAAGGTGAGGAGAAAACTCGGCCGTCCACGTTTTCTGCCGGCCAGCAAGAGAGAACAAAAGTAGAGTGACAAATTTTTTCAACTGAAGCTGGGATGCTTGGAACTGCTGACACCCCCCCCCCCCATTGGCTAAAATTTTCCTAGTAACCAACGGCTTCGCTGGCCATTGGCTAGCAGGTTCGCGCCAAAACTCTGTTACTAGACAAATGGCCCTCTCCACATACCAGGCAGGGTGACCTCTGACTTAAAGCAAAGGGGGAAAACGCTGTAGCCTTCAGCGTAGGGGACCATGTAACCTTCTGCATGCTGCTGAGCTAAAAATAGATTTGTCGCTAGCCTATATGAGCATTTCTGAAACACTTTTCAGGGCACCTAAACTTCTGCCTAAAATGGAGGACTGAAAGAGAGAAAGATTTTCTTTTCCTTTGCACAAATTTTATAAAAATGCTTTCCCTTCATTCCGTGATTACTACGAATAATTCTGTTTTCTAAAAGGGTTGATGGTGACTTCTTTAGCTCGCCTTTTTTTTCTTACTCCGAGAAAGAAGTTAAATATTTACAAAAATAATAATAATTCATTACTACCTCCCCCACCTTTTTTTCACATTAAATTTTGCCTGCATACCCGGGGTACGAGAAATGACAGAACTGGCCAAATTCTGACACTCCCCGCTCCCAGATAAATTTATTAACGTGTTCTGGCTCGAACCTGTCATTCCGCCAGTAAATCCCAAAAAATCGATCAGGTTTCTCTGAGATTTACACGCAATGAAAATTCGAGACAGAACAGTAACTTTCACACTTTTAATCAGATATTCCCAGTTATACCATTATTGCTCAAGACTTTCCACATAATTATCCTATTTACTCGGTTAAAAGTGTTCTCTAAATCCATAAAGGTGACAAAAACTTTACCAACAGATATTTTTCAACCATCATACATAAAGCAAAAATTTGGTTAATCCAGCTGTTAACAGGAACAATACCACGATGTACAAGGTTTGTCCGGAAAGTAATGAGACCACTTTTCCTGGGCCAATCAGAAGGGCCGGAGGGTGGAGTATTCGGGGCGTAACGGGTGGCAGGGTATGTTAGGTAAACGATCGATGCCTCGTCAGTTGGCTCAGAGCTTTTGCAGAGTGAGGATCGCTTGCGAAGTAGATAGCTGTGTGAGCGTCGCGTAACGGTCAAAATGCAGAAGAGTGTCGAGCAGCGATATGCAGTAAAGTTTTGTGTTAAACTTGAAAAATCCGCGACCGAGACTCTTGCTATGATACAGAAATCCTACGAGAAGGATGCCTTATCGAAAGCACAAGTGTTTCGGTGGCACAAAACGTTCAGAGGGAAGAGAGAGTGTCGAGGATGAGCCATGCCCAGGGTGCCCTTCAACGTCTCACACTTCGGACAATGTGGAAAAGGTGAAAGCGGTTTTCGACTCTGATCGACATCTGAGTGTTAGATTGGTAGCAGAGCATGTGGGACTCGTGAAATCCATTGTGCATGAAATTATCATGCAAGAATTGCAGATGCGGAAAGTTTGCGCCAAATTGGTTCCTAAGCTTTTGACCGATGAACAGAGGAACAACCGTGTGTCGATATCTCGTGAGTTTGTGGACCGTGTGAGGAGTGAATAACTTAGTTTTCTGGAGAAAGTGATAACAGGTGATGAAGCGTGGGTCTTTGAGTACGATCCGGAGACGAAAAGACAGAGCCCAGAGTAGCACACTCCCAAGTCTCCTCGACCAAAGAAGGCTCGAATGTGCAAATCGAAGATGAAATCGATGCTCATTGTCCTCTTTGACTGTAAAGGTGTTGTCCATAGGAAGTTCATACCACCCGGACAAACGGTCAATGCTGCATTTTATGTGGAAGTGCTTCAACAGCTGAAGAACAGAGTTGCGCGCGTCTGCCCGGAGATCACAAACAGTTGGGTTCTTCAACACGATAATGCGCTGAGCCATGCGTCACTGAGATTGAGAGAGTTTCTGGCAAAACACAACGTGGCAATGCTGCCCCAATCTCCCTACAGCCCGGACTTGGGCCCAGATGACTTCTTTTGTTTCCCCGGCTCAAATCCAGCCCATTTTGGGACTATTACAAACGTGCAAGCTGTCGCAACGAGTGCTTTGAAAGCGATCCCTGTTCCCGACTTCCAGGCAAGCTGCGCAGCATGGCAGAACCACTGGCAGCAGTGTATTGATGTTCAAGGATGTTATTTTGAGGAATTTTAATGTTATGTAAGTATAACCTTAAATTAAACGTCTGTTATTGAATGAATCTCATTACTTTCTGGACAGACCTTGTACACTGAGTGATCACTGAATTATGACCACCTACCTAATACTCCATAGGTCCTCCCTTTCACCCTTAGTACAGCAGCTATCTGATGTGGCATGGATTTAATAAAACGCCGGAAGCAATTGGGAGATATGGCCAACCAAACTATGTGTAATGAGACCTTCAATGCAGGTTTGGAGGTGATTGGTGCAACCAAATTCCTGATATACCATTCCATAGGGTCCCACAAGTGCTCTATGGGGTTGGTATCAGGGGAGTTTGGAGGCTAATCGATATACTGGAAGTCTGAACTGTGTTCCTCAAACCATTCCTGCATAACATTGGACCTGTAGCTTGGCACACTGTCATTTAAAAAGTGCAACACTACTGGGTGTACAGAGTCAACAAGCAATTCATGATAGTGAGCATCAATCATACATTGTTCCCCATGCACTATCACCTGCATGATTTTTGAACCAGGCAAGTCTTTTGCGCTGGTGAACTGTAGTTAGGAGAGGATGTCGTCGAGGTCGTCTGCTGTTATAGCCCATACATGCGAATGTGCGATGCATGGTCATGACAGATACTGTTCTGGATTGACCTCTGTTGTATTGGGTAGTCAACTGTTGAACAGTGCTGTGTCGGTTGGCCCTATATGAGTTGTCAAACTTGGCACTCACCTCTCACATCAACCTTTTGCTGTCCTGGGTAATTTTTCCTTCAGGTCATTGTTTGACCACTTTCACGCCAGTTCTGATACACATTAACTGCAGCAACGCACAAACAACCCACCAGTTCAGCTGTCTGGGAAATCGAGACACCTACTCTCCGAGCTCTTACAATCTGTGCTTTCTCAAAGTCCGATAAATCCTTATGTTTACCCATCATGCTCCGGATTTTACTACCTACTGCTCCACTCACACCTTATATATGCTATGTCAATGGACTAATTGTGCCCCTCTCAGAAATCATGTGATTAATGGGCTACATCCAGTTTTGGTAGGGGTGGTCATAATTCAGTGATCACCTTTCCAAACACTTACCCTGGAACACTTAGCAGGCTGATACCATGATAGTTCTTGCATTCAGTTTGCATGTGTGGGTGTGTGATCATCTTTTCTCTTATACAAAAGAATGATAGCATCCCTTCAATCCTGAGGTACCATTCTGAACTCCCAGTACCAACTGGCAAATTTCAGTTAGCCAGTAAATTGCAAAGTCACCATTTTTTAACATATCATATCCCATCTACTCCTAAATCTCTACTATCTTGAAGAGATTGGCAGAGATTTAGGGGTATGTGTTGGTAGAGATTCAGTACATTTATGAAGAGATTGGTAGAAATTCAGCAGAAAAAAAAATCTTTTAAAAACAGACTGCTGGAGAGGCACAGTCAACTATTCACGTCATCATTAATCAGGATTCAAAACTGATAAGCTACTGTGAGGAAGAGGAGGATGCACAAGCAGCTTCTTTGCCACATGAAGGAACGTAAGATGAACTACAGGACTGTGTAAGAATGGCCCTTGCATATTATAAATGCTGCTTCATTCATTTCAGACAAACAGCCTTTATCTCTTTAACAAGTGCTACATGGCTAGTGTGATTTTTTATATCCCAACCAACCTTTTCAAAGGTGGTACAAAGAATACTGTGGAAGTTTGTCTCTAGGGTTTATCCTCATAACAGGGCACTGCTATGAGGGCAAGTTGGAGATTTGAATGTTCAAATGGTAAGTTTAATTTGATCTACTGTCAGGCTAACATTTGGACCATTGTTTACTGAAAAAAGATCCTTGCCTTGTAGAGTGTGGATCAAGAAATGATATCAGTGCATCAGGATAAGAACTTTGGCCATGTGTTGCAAGTAAATGGGATTACTTGCATACATCAATGTGGAAAACCATGATTCGCATTTTCTCTTTTAACCATTTTCCACAAAAGTGCTTGATGTATTATCACCCATGGATAGCTGTGCCTGTGGACTACTAAAATAAGTCCTGAAAGATCAGTAACTAAAAACCCTTGGTGCGATATGGAAAGCATGCAAGGAACAATGGCAACATTTAGATCTTCGCATTCTCTCATGACAATCAGTGGCATTACAGCATTTGAAGCTCTTAGATGTGATAAATCTTTGTATTTCACCTGATCCTATCATACTACGACATTTTATTGACTTATATAAGAAACCCTATACTCATTAAACCTTCAATCAAACTGCACACAACAGTGTTTCAGTGCCAACAATGTTTTGTACTTAGAACAAAAAGAACAGCTCAAAATATTAAAGCATACTGAAACTAAAAAAACTGAAAACTGAGTGAAAAATTCTGAAGTTTACACACATTCCTGACAAAAATAAAATCAAATCTTTCAAAGATTTCCAAAAAAGAAAACAAACAAAAAGAAAAAAACACCTCTGATCCCAAAAATGATTAACTCAACTGCAAATGTGTTTTGAATGAAGGAACTGCATTAAGGATTCCTCTCAAAAATCTTATACCCATTCCCAAAGAATAGGGAAAGGAAAAAAAGTATAAAAATAAAATACAGTAAAAACTGTTTAAGATGGAACCTGTATCAAACGGAAACATGCCCGAAACAGACCTTTCTTTTTTTTTTTTTTTTGGATCCCGAAATGAAAAAAAAAAGAGAAAATAATGTACTATTTAACCTGTCTAAAACGGAACCCGCCTAACGCAAAAACGAAAACGACAAGACAGTAAATAAACCTGGTAACAACGGAAAGTTCCCAGACGTACCCATGACATCAAGTATTTTAATTGAACACACAACATTACAATAAAGTGTAATGATGAATTCACATGGAACAAATTTGCTTGAGGTTGAAGATAACATAATTAAACAAAGAGAGACTGCTCTTGCATTGCTCACACAAACTGCAGCACATCCACCATTTGGCTTCTTTTAAGCACAAGCTGCAACTCAGGTTTAGTTCGTGTAACCAGTGTTTATCTCTTTCTTGGATGCAAAGACCAAGGTCTTCACAGCGGGCTGTTTCGTACAGATTTCAATGAGACACTCCAATTTAATCCTCTTAACATTCCATTGAGATGATCATTCACAACTTTTGCTTGTTGTGAATTGCATTCATTTGCTAGCTTCTTGCCATGGCACCAAAGAATAACATTCTTGATTTGGATACAAAAGTTAAAGTTATTGAAATGCAAGAAAAGTGTGAGTATCCAGCATTTGGCAGAGAATTTCACAATGCCAGAAAAATACAAATTTATGACATTTTAATGCAAAAAGATGAGATAACAGAGCACCAGCATAAAGGCAATTAGCTTAAGGGGGGGGGGAGATAGTCAATTGAATAAGACTGCCTGGGAATGGTTTGTTAATGCAAGATTAAGAATTTTGCCAGTTTCAGGCCCTAAGCTGCAAAGGCAAGCAAGAGATGTAGCCAAAAACACCTCCAAAAAAGTTCCATGCTTCAAAAGGATGGTTATAATTTTCGAAAGAGGCACAAAATTTTGTTCAAGAAAATCTGTGGTGAAGCAGCAGCCGTTAAACAGAAAAGTTTTGAAATGGAAACAAAAATTATCAACATCAAGCATTGCAAAATATTCAGGATATTTGAGATTTTGCACTACTCCAACGGGCCACTGAATTACAGGGTGATCTGTTTGGGTACGGATAATTTAAAAATGATGTGGTTTGGCTTGCAACAGATATAAGTCAATATTTGGTAGAAATTACCTTTATGGATGAGAGTTTGTCAAGGCCTCCACATGGCCCCCTTTGCATACTCTGTGCTCAATTCTTGCCATGTGTTTTCAAACATCTGCAGTGATTTGCATGAACGCTGCAGCACGGAGGGCAAATTCTGCCCAAAGGGTGAGGAAAGATGGGAGCTTCGTGCACTGTAGTCCCTGCTCATGCCACTTTGCAGTATCATGGCAAAAGTGAAAATGGCAGTGACTGTTTAACAACATACAAAGCATGTCCTGTGTTATGCAAGTTTGAGAGTGTTACAACTGTTCAATGATAGTTTCATCGTGTTTCTGGGGTAAGGAAGGTGCCCAAGTATGAGAGCATAATGCGTTATCAGCACACATTTGAAGAAATGGGATCCATCATGAAGCCAAACTCCAGTGGCCGTAAGCGTGAGCCTAAGAAAGAAGCCCTTGTTTCTGCTGCTTAGGAGCATAGCCCGCGGAAAAGTCTACAACAGTGCCATACACAACATGTCTACATATTGTGCGGCATTACCTAAAAATCTACATGTACCGCTTACAGCGTGTACAAGCATTACAGGAGTGTGATCACGTAAGCTGTTTCAAGTTTGCCTGCCATTCATGTGTGACAAAGCTTTCTACGAAGTGGAAAGAGCACGCCCTAAGGTAAATGTGTGATGCAGGGTGAGTCGTCACCAGCTGCAAGATCCTTTTTTCTTCTCTGAGGACACTGTGTGATCAGGATCATACCTGGAGATGCTACAGATCTTCTTGGTGCAGCAACTGGATAATGATGTCATTTTACAGCAAGATGAAAACAAAGTGTATTGACATGGCCAACCTTAAAAAATATCATAATACCTTCAAATTGGAACTGAGGAACAGATTCTCTGGACTAGAAGATCTAACGTCGGAAGAAATGGACATCTCTGAAGTTAACAAAAAACTAACCAAGGCTCTTATGGAAACAGCACCAAAAATAGCTGGTACTAAGAGCAAGTTGCATACAAACAAATTATCAGGAAAAACCAAAATTCTGATGCAAAAAAGAAGAGAGATGAGGACAACAACTAAAGGAGATGGGACTTCCAAAGTGGAATATATAGAGCTATGCAAGACGGTACGAAATAGTATCACTGAAGATGTAAGGAAATTCAACTGTGAACTAGTGAGGAAAGCAATTGAAAACAACCAAAGCCTGAAGAGAGCAAAAGGACATCTGAGTAAGAGAAGAAAACAGATTATGGCTCTGACAAAAGAAGACGATTCTGTACCAAGAAACAGCAGTGAAATTTTGACAAGACTGAAAGATTTCTACTCAAAACTATATGAAAGGGATGATACATGTACTCCAGACATTACAAAAGGTACCAGAGTTCTTCCAGTCCTCCCAGCAGAAATTGCACATGCAATCAAGAACACGAAACAGGGAAAAGCTCCAGGAGAAGATGGAATTACGGTAGACAGCATACAAGAAGCAAGTGGAGAAATTGAAACAGTACTCGCCCAAGTTTTCACACGATGCCTTAATGAAGGGAAGATTCCTTAGGATTGGAACAATGCTACAATGATCCTGCTACATAAAAAGGGTGGCATTGAGGATCTCAGGAACTACAGACCTATCAGCCTCCTATCAGTGGTTTATAAAATCTTCACTCAAGTTTTTTCACACCGCTTAAAGGTGACACTGGACATGGCTCAACCGAGAGAACAAGCTGGATTCAGGAGTAGCTACAGCACTATAGATCATATCCACGTACTGAGATAACTAATTGAAAGAGCGAGGGAATATGAACTTCCATTGTGCATGGCTTTTATCGATTATGAAAAAGCCTTTGATTCGGTGAAACCATCAGCAGTTACAATGGCTTTGAAATCCTGCGGTATTGAAGATGCATACATTAATATTATTAATAACATCTATGAAAATGCAAGTGCAAAGATTCGGCTGTTTGAGAATACAGCACACATAAAAACTGGAAAGGGAGTGAGACAAGGTGACATTATATCTCCCAAACTCTTTAATGCCACATTGGAAAATGTTTTTCAATCACTGAACTGGGAAAACAAAGGGATAAAGATTAATGGAGATTATCTAACTCACCTTCATTTTGCTGATGACGTAGTCAGTTTTGCAACTACCCCATCAGAGCTGCAGAGTATGATCCAGGAACTTGCTGACAAGAGTAAAGAAGTGGGATTAAAAATGAACTTTCAGAAGACAAAAGTGATGTTCAATGCTTTTACAAGAAATGAAGATTTATCAATTGATGGGGAAAAGCTGAAGATAACCAATACCTACATTTATCTTGGACAGCAGATATCAAGTGAGGGTCACATTGATGAAGAAATTAATTGGCATATAAAACTTGCCTGGAGAGCTTTTGGAAGAAACAACATAATTTTCCAGAGCAATATGCCATTATGTCTTAAAAGAAAAGTGTTTGATCAGTGCATCCTTCCAGTGCTTACGTATGGAGAGATGTGGACCTTAACTAAAAGGGTCATACAAAGGCTACAGGCAACCCAAAGAAGCATGGAGAGGTGCATGTTTGGTGCAACCAGGAGAAATAAGAAGAGGAAGTCGTGGATCCGAAAAATGACAAGAGTGGAAGACATCATGATCAGAGTTAAATCCCTGAAATGGCAATGGGCTGGACATACTGCCAGAAGGACAGACCATAGATGGACAGCCGAAATTTTAGATTGGATTCCAAGGGACAGGAAAAGACCCAGAAAAAGACCACATGGGAGATGGGTGGATGAAATTCGTAAATATGCGGGAGTGACATGGAGGAGACTGGCACAAGACAGACCGTTGTGGAGGAAACTTGGGGAGACCTTCGTCCAGCAGTGGATTGATAATGGTTGACAATGATGATAATGGCATGTGCATACAAGGCTTTCACCAATGAATCAAACCCATGGACACCCCCCCCCCTTAAGAAATTTCTGGATACGCCACTGGTCCACATGCACACAAGTCAGAAGCATAATTTAAAAAAAACGTACTAAAATTGCATTTCAAACTCTTAAAAACATATTTCAAGAATTAACACTTCAAGTTATTCTTAAAAGCTAAAGAACTCAAGAACTCCACCCACAGCTCACACAAGGTTAGCACTTTCACAAATTCAATTTCCATCATCAGGCATTACTTCCAATGTGCTGCTGTGGGACAGCAAGTAGTACAGGGCTTAAAATTCAAATTTGAAATGGGAGTCTCAGCACTTATGTTTGCAAATGGAGAAGATTGAGAATTTCAGGTGGGGAGTTTTGAATATGTGACTTAATAATATTAAAAGACTTTGGGGAAACAGTGGTAATTTTTCAAACAACATAAGCTATACTTGGTTTTTAAAACAACAGGTGAATTAGATCAAAAAATTTACTACATCTAATACAAATCCCCATGATTCATTTCACAAAACTAAAGTTGTTCGTTTTGCAGTACATTGATATCATTAAATTGCACCTGAAGTACATATGTCTTGTCTTTCATTCCTTGCCACAGTTAGCAAGCTTTGATCAGCTGTTGTTTTATTTCTGAGAATTTATCTGGCCCAATTTCAGAAATATGCATTAATATTTTTGTTGCTCAGTCAATCTCTAAATTCTGACTGAATTCTGTTTCATACGCTAAAGCCATGTTCACTTGGTACATTTGTTGAATGCAAAACAAGACTTACTTGCAGAAGAACCTTTTGATACTAATGGAAATGTGTGCAGATGGTTGCTTATAACACTCTTATGAAACTTTGAACATTGGCACATATACTCTTCATTTTTTACAGCTATGTTTGAATAGTGAATATTCCATATCTGCATCTTCATTAATTTAAAAAAAAAAAAAAAAAAAAAGACTGTACCAAAAAGTCTGTGTGTGTGTTTGTATTGCCTCACAGATTCAGGTTATACACACTCAAACTTCAAAAAGAGTTCCATTGCAGAGGGAGGAAATCTGCAGTCTATCTCAATCACAAAAGATAGAATAAACCTTCACTGGACATTGTGATGCGCAAGTTTAGTATTGCAAGGGTCACCTAATTTATCTTTGAACATGTTTCTCTTCATCTCTGAAAAAATATATATATATCTTCTTGAATATTATGTATGAGATGCTTACACAGTTCACATAATTGAGATTTGGTTTATTCAACCATTCTTCTGATAGGAGGAATGCCCAGATTTTCCCTTTGCAACTATTTATGGAGGGAAAATAACATTTAACAATAATTAAGGGCAGTGGGAACTTCGCGAAAAAAATTACAATTACGAAAAAAATCTTCCATCCGTCCGACTTACAAATTTCGGAAATTTTCCCTCCATTTTCAAGCTGAAATACAATCAGATCTTGAACAAAATTATATTTTACAATAACACTGAGCAGAGGGAATAGCGCCAGAAAAAAACATTACGATTATAGATTAAATCAGCAGCATGTTTAACTTCCGTTTTCGGAAGTTTTGAAAGACAAAATTCCATCCCCAGCCAGAAAATGCACCCCCCTCCACACAAACACACACTAAACTCCCCCCCCCAATTATCTTCAGTCTTGCATGGTTCTGGAGAATGACACAAATGATGACAACAAAGTCAGAGTTCCTCGAATCCGCGGAAGAAACTCGTGCCTAAAGTTTAAAAGTTTACAAGAAAATTTTTGCTCCGTCGAACTTCCGTTATTGGAAACTGTTGACTACACTTTCAAGATTAAACACAAACATTTATGCAATAAATTGATATTTAATGAAACTGGACAGAAGAAACTTTGCGAAAAAAAAAAAATTACAATTGCGGAATTTTTTTTTACTCCGTTTAACTTTGGTTTTCGGAAGTTCTGAAAAATAGACTACCATTCCCCAGACGGAACCCCTCACCCCACCCACACACATTACTCGTCCAAAAATAAAACATTATCTTCAGTTGTGTCCCTTTTTTTTTTTTTTTTTTTTTTTGCATCGATCTCAAGTCTAACTGAAACGTGGCAAAAAAGCGCAATTCCACGAATCCGAAGAAGAATATCATGCCCGATTCGTAACAGGCCGCGGTGTGAAAAATCAGCTGCTCATGAAGCTACATATGGAAGCCAATTCACATGCCCATAAACTGATTACGTTCCCAACATGAACGACATATTCGATTGCAATTTTCGGAACCGTTCGTTTTTAACGCATGTATTTTTACGAGGGATAAGTTTTTTAACGTGCAAATTTTGCGAGTGGTCCAAAAATGGAACCAAGATTTTATATTCATATATCATCATCATCATCATCATCATTGTCAACCATTATCAATCCACTGCTGGACGAAGGTCTCCCCAAGTTTCCTCCACAATGGTCTGTCTTGTGCCAGTCTCCTCCATGTCACCCCTGCATACTTTCGAATTTCATCCACCCATCTCCCATGTGGTCTTCTTCTGGGTCTTTTCCTGTCCCTTGGAATCCAATCTAAGATTTCGGCTGTCCATCGATGATCTGTCCTTCTGGCAGTATGTCCAGCCCATTGCCATTTCAGGGATTTAACTCTGATCATGATGTCTTCCACTCTTGTCATTTTTCGGATCCACGAGTTCCTCTTCTTATCTCTCCTGGTTACACCAAGCATGCACCTCTCCATGCTTCTTTGAGTTGTTTGCAGCCTTTGTATGTCTCTTTTAGTTAAGGTCCACGTCTCTGCACCATACGTAAGCACTGGAAGGATGCATTGATCAAACACTTTTCTTTTAAGACATAATGGCATATTGCTCTTGAAAATTATGCTGTTTCTTCCAAAAGCTCTCCAGGCAAGTTTTGTACGCCGATTAATTTCTTCATCAATGTGACCCTCACTTGATATCTGCTGTCCAAGATAAACGTACCTGTCTGTTATCTCCAGCTTTTCTCCATCAATCGATAAATCTTCATTTCTTGTAAAAGCATTGAACATCACTTTTGTCTTCTGAAAGTTCATTTTTGATCCCACTTCTTTACTCTTGTCAGCAAGTTCCTGGATCATACTCTGCAGCTGTGATGGGGTAGTTGCAAAAATGACTACGTCATCAGCAAAACGAAGGTGGGTTAGATAATCTCCATTAATCTTTATCCCCTTGTTTTCCCAGCTCAGCGACTGAAAAACACTCTCCAATGTGGCATTAAAGAGCTTCGGAGATATGGTGTCACCTTGTCTCACTCCCTTTCCAATTTTTACGTGTGTTGTATTTTCAAACAGCCTAATCTTTGCACTTGCATTTTCATAGATGTTATTAATAATATTAATGTATGCATCTTCAATACCGCAGGTTTTCAGAGCCATTGTAACTGCTGATGGTTTCACCGAATCAAAGGCTTTTTCATAATCGATAAAAGCCATGCACAATGGAAGTTCATATTCCCTCGCTCTTTCAATTAGTTCTCTCAGTACGTGGATATGATCTATTGTGCTGTAGCCACTCCTGAATGCAGCTTGTTCTCTCGGTTGAGCCATGTCCAGTGTTACCTTCAAGCGGTGTGAAAGAACTTTAGTGAAGATTTTATAAACTACTGATAGGAGGCTGATAGGTCTGTAGTTTCCGAGATCCTCAATGTCACCTTTCTTATGTAGCAGGATCATTGTAGCGGTGTTCCAATCCTCAGGAATCTTTCCTTCATTAAGGCATCGAGTGAAAATTTGGGCGAGTACTGTTTCGATTTCTCCACTTGCTTCTTGTATGATGTCTACAGTAATTCCATCTTCTCCTGGAGCTTTTCCTCGCTTCATGTTCTTGATTGCATGTGCAACTTCTGCTGGAAGGACTGGAGGAACTCTGGTACTGGTATCTTTCATGATGTCTGAAGTGCACATATCATCCCTTTCATATAATTTGGAGTAGAAATCTTTCACTCTTGTCAAAATTTCGCCTCTATTTCTTGTTACAGAACCATCTTCTTTTCTCAGTGCCATAATCTGTTTTCTTCCCTTACTGAGATGTCCCTTTGCTATCTTTAGGCTTTGGTTGTTTTCAATTGCTTTCCTCACTAGTTCACAGTTGAATTTCCTTACGTCTTCAGTGATACTTTTTCTTACTGTCTTGCATAGCTCTATATATTCCACTTTGGAAGTCACATCTTCTTTAGTTGTCCTCATCTCTCTTCTGTTTTGCATCAACATTTTGGTTTTTCCTGATAATTTGTTCAAATGCAACTTGTTCTTAGACCCAGCTAATTTTGTTGCTGTTTCCATAAGAGCTTTGGTTACTTTTCTGTTAACTTCAGAAATATCCACTTCTTCCGATGTTAGGCCTTCTAAAGCAGAGAACCTGTTCTTCAGTTCTAACTTGAAGGTATTATGGTGTTTTTTAAGGTTGGTTATGTCAATAGATTTTGTTTGTCTTATGAGCTTGCCACGTTCAAGTTTAGTGTTGAGGTGCATCTTACATCTCACCAATCTATGGTCACTACCTGTGTTGAACTTGTTTAGCACACTGCAGTCTTCTATGACGAATTTTTTGTTACACATAATAAAATCAATTTCACTTGTCGTCCCATTTGGATGTCTCCATGTCCATATTCATATATATATATATATATATATATATATATATATATATATATATATATTTCTTAAAATTTCGTAAGACGGGACACTCCCGCCTAACAACTTTATTTCGGCAGGAATCCCGCCATCCCGCCCTGAATTTTAACCCCTGTAAGTATACTCATATTCACCTTAATTGCACATGTATCCCGAAAGAGATTGCAACAACAGGACTCTCCTCCCCAAACAAAAAGACATTTCATTATGAAACAGCTTTATCAAAATAATTTTACATACGCAGCAAGCTATTTTGATACTGTCTTGAAACTAAATATTAAGTCCAAATAATTTGTTGTCTCAGACAGCTGCAACAATAATAAATTTGTAAGATGGTGCACATAATCTGCACTATTTCCAAAGCTGCCATACAAAACAGGAAGCAACTAGTTCAGAAACTCTGTCCAACTTTGTGTGGGCTGAATAATTACTTGTTGTGTGCTTGCTCACTCCTTGGAGTATACACCAATGAGCCATTACATTATGACCACCCCCAGCCTAGAGAAATGAGCCTTCCTGGAGACCAAACGGTGGTGCAGGTGAAGTTCACAGACCAGTATATATACGTACAACCTGAGGGCCGGCTTTCGGTTAGTAGAGTGTTCAGATTCAGAATGGGAAAAGCCGCCAATTTATCAGACTTTGATAAGGGACAAATTGTGATGGCACGGTGTCTTGGAAATATGATCTCTGAAATGGCGCAGTTTGTTCCTGTTCCACTGTAGTGAGTACATATCAAAAGTAGAGCACAGATGGCCAAACGATGAACATCGATGTGTCGTCCGCAGCTCACCGATGCCAGAGGGAAGCGGAGACTGTCGCACATTTTTCACAGTGACCACAGTGCGGCAAATCACCCACAGCTACAACAGTGGTGATCAGGGCAATGTGTCACAGCACATAGTTCATCCCAGCCTTCTGTGCATGGGCCTGCATAGCTGAAGACCCAGCCGGGTCCCCATGCTCACTGCACGTAGTCATCAACAACGCACAAAATGGGCCCAAGATCATCGAGATTGGACCGTGGATGATTGGAAGAAAATGGCCTGGTCTGGCGAATCAAGATTCCTCGTGCATCACGTAGATGACCGAGCACTGATACGCCTATTACCAACTGATGCGATGGCACCTGGATGCACTATTGGGCGAAAACAGGCTGGCGGCAGCAGTGTTATGCTGTGAGCAATGTTTTCTTGGAGTACTTCAACGTTATCCCAATAACAGTGTATCTGAACATTGCTGCGGCGGACCAAGTTCACCCACTTATGGCAACTGTGTTCCCTGCTGGTGATGGCCATTACCAACAGGATAATGTGTCATGCCACACTGCCAGAATTGTCAAGGAGTGGTTCAAGGAACACACTGGTGACTTTCTGTTAATGCCCTGGCCTCCAAATTCACATGAACCCAATCGAGCATTTGTGGTTTGCACTTAATCACAACCACCCCGAAATGTACGGGTTTGCACTAAATCTCAACCACCCTGAAATGAACGGGTACTGGAGAACCTGCTGTTGACATTGTGATACCAGATACCCCATGATACCTATCACCACCTCATCAAATTGATGCCTCGCCGAGTGGCCGCTGCTTTGGGGGCTAAAGGGGGTCCTACAGCTTATTAGGTAGGTGGTTATAATGCAATGGCTCATTGGTGTATTCTCTCTGAATTACATTAAATATTCATTTTTTGTTTTTTACCATTTTTCATTTACACACTTACATCTCTAGTTGAGCTCTTGTGCATGCTATAAACAGACGTTTGGGCCAATGAAAGCGCAGTTTCTAAAAACAACATATCGACACCTGAAATAAAAAGAAAAAAATTATGGATGCTTTCTACTATACTTTTTAATTATTTAAACTACTGTTAAATTACCTAGGGCTGACTTTAGCATTCATGGCACATAGTACTTTGCTGACATTCCCTAGATTTTTTTTTAGGTATGTGTATGCTGGACTACATGGTTTTTCAGCCACATGACATATGAAAGATATATAATAAAAACTAATAGTCACATGCATTGATCCCAAGGCCAGTGCTAAAAACAAAGTTCCTTTTTGCACTCATTGTAACAATTCTCTAATGTTGTTGGAACTTGAACTAAGCCACAAACTCAGCAGGCTAGCGACTGTTTGTTTATAGTGCATGACATCAGAACTTGTTCTTTTAATGTACCATCACTAGACGCACAACGGGACAAAATTTGAAAGAAAATGGTTTGTGTGTACTGCATAGTAGCACAGTAGAACTGAAGTGATTATGAGTGTTACGTGGTTTTATTGTACTCAAGGTTTATGTTGGAGTGAGTGTGTCTTCATGCATAATATGAGTGTACATTTGTGCACAATGGTGTAATAAATGTTAATTCACTTAATAGCTTGACTTTTCGGAAAGGAAATATTTGCTAATTAGATGTGTACACAAAATACAGAACTTTGTACTAGAGAAATAAAAATTCGAAAGAAATGTAATAAATGCGTTAATTTGGTTTGTTCCAGAGCCAAAGACCTTTCATCATCTCCAATCATATGACTCATCATCTTGAATTACAATACTCACAGGATATTTTGCCTTTTTCTACCCATATACTCTACCATTTCTCTCACTCACTCACTCACACACTCACACACACACACACACACACACACACACACACACACACACACACACACACACACACAGATTTAGCTTGGTGCCAAGTGCAGTGGGAGAGGGATCCTATTAATTATGCTTCCATGGGCTCCTGTCACTCTAACAGAACGTGTGGATTAAATAATATTTACTGAAAAGATGATTGGTTAAGAATAATAGCTGCCTCTTTTTTATACAAAATGCATACAAAACTGAATTAATTTAAATAATGTCTTGCCCTGTTCAAGGAAAGTTGGAGAAATTTACGCTATAAATAAAAAAACAAATTCTGAGTGTGGCACAAGACTACATTAAATAAATAGCAATATGCATTACAGCATTCTGAGTACAGAGAGTGTGCATGCAAATGATGACAAAGAATTTTCCAAAATACTGAATATAACACAAAAAGTACATGTAACCAATAACAATGCACATTTCAAAATTTGGGGTATGAACAGTTAATACATGCAGCAAATAACCATGTATGTTACAAAATTAATGGATGTAACTGACGAGAGCAAACAACTGAACAGATAACAATGTACACTACAAAATTCCAAAACAAAGGAACAGCATAAGCAATAAATGACAATGAACATCACAAAATTCTGAATGTAGGAGGGAAACTCATTCAGTAGATGGCAATCTACAAAATACTAAAAGCCAATATTTTCCTTCATCTTAATACAAATGCTGCCACAGACACGCTGTAGCATGTAAATTACCCGAAAACAAAAAAAAAGGGCCCATAATTACAAATTCTATGCATCCTTTGGAACTCCCATTTTATTTCGTATTTTTTAACATGCCCTTTGGCAAAACTCAAATTCATGAAGATGAGGAAAAGAATGAAAACAACAATGCACCATCCCTCAAGATTGTGTAAATATACATATGTCCTGATTAATTTATTAAACCTTTCAGCTCTTTTAATCAATATTGGAACAGTTGAAATTTAAAATTTGAAAAACAAACAAACTTACATTTGATAAGAGCACTGTAAATGATTATACTCTGCTAAAAGTTGAACGTTTACTTCAATGATTGTTAGTTAAAAGTAAAAAAAAAAAAAAAAACTGTTCAAGAGTAGTCATCACACAGTTCCTGTGTTTTGAAAAATAAAAACCACTCTGATGTTCTGAGCGGACTTAAAATGCATTAACTTTTTTATGGGTCTTATAGAAAGTGAATTCCACAGTACACTATGAATAAAGGTGCTATAAATTCATTTACAACTAGGATTAAAATGCATTGTATTTGTGTAGTTTCACTATGATAACATTTATGTGAAAATGATAAAATTTAATTCTGTCAGTCCTTGATTTTTTTAAGATTGTTTTCAGAGAGCATAAATTAAAGTGCCAAACAATGTACATAACATTTATTTTTCATTTGCTTATTTATGTAAGTATAAATATCCATTATCTCTTGATTCTTTTGATTTTTTAAAAGGACCCAGAATATCTCACAAAGTACCCACTTTTCAAAAATCTGTGGGTCCCTAGGACCCAGCTTGATAAGAATGCAACAGCAGCTCTGAATACACTGTGTAAATTGGTATTTACAATGTCAAATTGAAGTTGCAGGGTCTGCCTGATTTTTTCATGCTCATCAGATTTGTGTTTTTCTTCCTTCTTGTGAGGCATTAGTAAACAAATTCCAGAATGCCTTTCATGTCAAATAAAGATCCACAGACAGATCAACATGGCCAGAGTCATATCAGTCATCAAACATTCCTACATAGAGTATCGTGTTTCAGCATGTTTTTGAAATAGGAAACAAAAAAGGAAGACTGTATTATACTTTTCCCATCTCTTTATGCAATAAATGTACAAGAGAAAGTACATATCACTGCCATTTCATCAAGATGGAAGGCTAATATCCCCATGGGGTTTTGCAAGGTTCTTCAAGATGACTAATGTCACTGAAGCCCATTCTACAACACAGCCTGTTTGTTCACTTTTAAGGGAGTTCTATAATACCATGGCATAAAATGACACTAAATCCTCTCTTTCAGTATTGCAGATAAACTACGAACTGCAATACACACACACACACTCAAGGACTTGAGTAATTTCAAGCATCGGATTCACACCAAATTTAGAGTGATTTGCATTTCTAATTTTCTTTTTATTGATGAATCTCTTGTTTTTGTTTCATTGAATTTATCAGTATTTTTGTATTTTCCTAGTTTCACTTAATTACTTTTCTTTGAAGCATTTATGAGTGATCAATTGTTTGGCATTTTTATTAAGTTTAACTTCCAAGGCATGTTCATCAGATTCGCATTTTCAGCTTATTCATTCCTCCCACACAAAAATTTGGAATTTCTTACCTAATCACTTTTGTTGCTTGCATTATTACCACTTCTAACTATTTAAATCAACAGCAAATAAAACATTTTTGAATAGGTCCACTCCTTTAGATAAAAATACAAAAACAAAATTGTCTATCATACTATGCAATATATCCCATATAAGTTGCAACTCCAACTTCAATAACATTTTTCCATGTAGGTGTAAAACAGCAGTGAATAAATGTGCTTCCTACATATGCACTGAACTTTCATTTCACTACATTCAGCAACTCTCCCTAGACAGTAACTTTTTTTTTTTTTAACTTACACGTGTACAGAACAATAACTTAGCTTAGAAAGTTCTGAAAGGATCTTGTCATGTGCATACAATAACAGAAAATATCTTTTATTGGATTTCTGTCATAGATTAGTAATGTTTACATATGCAGAAATTAAATTTACAAAAGAATACTATGTATTCTTAGAGCAAGATCAATAGTTGAATAGTTTTAATATTAATGACATCACAGTTAATCGATTTCTATTAAGCAAACAAATTGGAAACAAATGTTTAATGCAAGTGTGAGCATACCTTTGTTATTTTTTGTTCCAAAAGGTGGATTCATGATGACAATATCAAATGCTTTATACCAGCGTGAATTCAAACCATTGAGCACATCTACCTGAACGAAATCTACATTCTCACACTCCAGTTCACTTTTATTCTCTTCGGAAACTTTCAATGCTTTCTGATCAATATCAAAACCTATACAAAGACTAAACATGAGGTCAATAACTGGTGTGTTTGGCAATGTTAGGTTTCAAAATCTATCAAGAACAGGTTATTGTACAGAATTTCCACATTTAATGCAGGCGTGTCTAATACACATATAATTATACAACAGAAATAAGTACAAATAAACAAACCACTGTTTACTAAAATCCAAAAAATTCTGTTTTTATATAGGTCTACAAAACATACTTTAATAAAATTTCATATGTGCATTTTTTTTCAATAAACTATCTCAGATACTATTGTGGTTATACATGTGAATTCAAGGGGTTGTACTTTTATATTTTTGAATTTGAACTTTTGTCTTCTCTGTATAACCACACTTTAAATGGTACTTTTCTACTGATATCCAGTCTTTCCTTTTGAATTATCTGCCACTTTGATGTTCCATAGCTGTTATCCTCTTTGAACTGTTTATGAGCACCCTACATTTGCCTAAAATTGCTTGATACATTTCATTCACTTTTGGGACATCCTCAGAAACACAATCATTTTTCTGTGGCCTACCCATAAATAGTCTGCATTTTGCTTATTATTTTTGAGTTTGTGGCATTTACTGGTAATGCTGTGGCCCCATCTGCAGTTCTTTTTTTAAATAAACAGTTGGAAGTTGAAGTTACCATCTCCTGATCAATAAGTTTCCATGAATGCAACATTTTTCAGAATATAATTGAAGTTGTAATTCTTGTCTTTTGGTTTTAAAGCTGATTACTTATTCTGCCAAATGAAATTCATTACATTAAAAGAATTCTTGAAATCGTCATCACACACGTAAGTTACGTTGAAAAATTATGAGCAGGACGTTTCGGTAGCGACTTCTACCTCATGGAATGAGACACGTGGTAAAAGCGTCAGTTGTTGCCAGATTTCAAAATCGCTTTCCAAATCATAGGGATGTTAAAAGGTGCGTCAGTATTGCAGGTGTTAGGGGTAAGGTAGATTTCAATGCTTTCGCGGTATCTGAGGGCATGCCGATTGCTGAACGGGGCGATCCGCTTAACATTGCGCCAATTGGGAGCCGCGGACATATCGCTCATGGTTAAAATTGAAAGGGAGGTGGAAGGGCTACCTTTCTTAACATCAGCGATATGCTCCATCAAATGCTGGTTTATGCTGCGGTAAGTACTACCACCAATATAGTGGGTATTTTCACTACCTTAAAATTAATTTTGCATTCTCAAAATTGGATGTTTCTTGGCTTCCCATGAAATGCTAAACAAGGGCAGTTTCATTTTATTTTGGCTCTCAATTTTCATTATGCCCTGAAGTATAAATGCAAGTTCCTATACATGTTGCTCCCATAATAAATTTTATTCTCATTTCTTTCCTTTTGAAAATCTTACTGAATAAACTCCTGCATTGTTTGAAATTTAAATTTTGCCTTTGTTTAGTGAGACCATTTGTTTACCATACAAACAACATTAAAAAGGAACTCACACACTAACAGGCACATATTGAAAACTGGCAGTAAAATAAAGAGAAACTATATTCATTACAACAGAGCAAAGAAAATTTTTTTGATGATTGGCAATTTATTTTCAGGCACAGAAAACTTTGTGAAATTCAAATGCAGAATCAGTTGTTAACTATAAAACCAGAGAGATGAGTACTGTAACTTTCAATTTTCTAGAAAAAATATCTCTTATACAATAAGATTGAACACGAGATGAAATCTCCAACTTCCAGCAGTTTGAAAAAGAAAAGAACAAAAAGTAAAGCTACTACATATAAAGTAAATACAACAAACTCAAAAATACAGGGTGTACATAAAAGAATGTCACAGAAGGAAAAATTAATAACTCGTAAAGTAATGCACATACCTATATGGGGCTGTCTTTCTGATGAAAAAGAAAGGCCCAATTACCCGGTCATGCATCACACCACACCAGACATCGATTTTTTTGCTGCTTCTCTTATATCTTACAGCACATGGGGGTTCAATATTTGAATATTTTGGTGGTTAACATGCCTGACACACGAAATGTGTTGCTTCTTCCATAAATATTAGACACTGCAAAAATGTAGTAGTACCATTATTAATTTTATTCAAAATCTCTTCCATGAATTCCATTTGTTTGGATTTGTCTTATAAATGGAGAGTTTGCAAAATGCACTTTATAAGAAAATAATTTTAGTCTTGTACAGAGCACATTCTGAACAGATGAATGTGATATTTGAAGTTTCAGAGATGCCCATTTTGTCAATTTCCATTTTGTCTTTTCCATTCGTCCTGAGGAAGTCGTGCTAAACACTCTGCAAAACTATAGTCAATGTATAATAAACATGATATAGTGAGAAATGTTATTTTTATTCTAATCAAAGATATTGTTATTTCTTAAACACATAATCATGGGAGCAAGTATTTGTGTTACCTTTTATTTAGAGAAGGAATTTTCAACTTAATACTGATGCTGTAGCTATGTTTTAAATTTGTACTCGCCAGCAAACAAAGTACGCACAAAAATTTCCAACATGAAACGAAATAGAATAATGGGAAAACCTTAAATCCAAGGGCTGTGTACAACAGCATTTATTAGTGATTAAAGCAATTTAACTGGCCATGATTAGAAAACTAATTATAGAAAATGCAAAGTGATTAGTTTGCTCAGAAAAAACTAAGAAACAACTAGATTTAAAGTTTGATATTAGAAAGCAATCTGATTTTATGGCAAAATTTTATATAAAGCATTCATTAGAAAATTTCAGTAAAGGTCAATATAACCCCCCCCCCCTCCCCCTTCAAAATCAGCTACTTACTTCCACCAATGGCTAAAAAGTATGCTACAAAAATTAACAAATGGTGCAAAAAACATTTCCCATAGCAGGAAAAAGGTATTAGAGACAAAAAGATTTTCAAATCGAACAGTTAAAAAAAGAGATACAGAAGGAAACATGATATAACTCTATGCCTTTCAGCGGAAGAATTTTGCATAATGGAAAAGTTGAAACAGACAAAAAGTATTTTTCATAGCAAAAGCTATGCTAATGAAAAAAATAAATTTCAAATACATCAGCAGGAAGCTGAGATAGCATGAAAAACATTTTGACCTTTACAACTCCTAGGGAGACAGTTGTACATTATTTACAGAGGATCTTCTTATTATAGCAAAAATCTTATTCACTCTCCATCTTTATTATAGCGAATGACATACGGTAAAAAAATAATTCCTCAATAGCGTTTTTAGAGGCAGAGATAGGCTGCAAACGGAAGTACACAAACACCACCTAGTGGCAGAATTGTGAACCACAAACCTAAAGTGTTCCATAAGGTAAATGGTATCTGGTGGTAAAATAATTTTTTACATCAGACATTTAAAAGTACAGATATTGAGAAAAATAGATTAAATATTTGCGCCCCCTAGCGGCGAAATTGTGCATTATTTTGGGAAGAAAATAAACACAAGGAGTTTTCATAGTTAGTAGTATCTGATCGAAAGAGAATATTTTTCAATCGGGTTTTTAGTCCCGCAGATATTGCTGTAAACGGAAACGTGAACTTATGCCCTCTAGTGGCGCACTTCTGCGTTAAGAAATATGAAATCATATGAGAAACATTTTGCACCAAAAATGTTCTCCAACAAAGAAATAATTTTTCAAATCGGACTCCTAGAAACAGAGATATGGACAAAAATAAGATATACGTGTACGCCCCCTAGTAGAAAAATTATGCAGTATTTTAAGCAGGAGGTATTGTCAAAAAGTTTTCTGAGGTGAGCGGTATCAGTCCACGGAGGAATTTTTCCAATTGAGTTTTCAGCTCAGATTTTGTTGCAAATACATCAGAAGCAAGAAAAAAAAAAAAAAAAAAAACACTTGCACCTCCTGGTTGCCAAAACATTCTTTACCAAAAATGAGAAATTACATGCAAAACATTTCTCCTCAAGAGCTGTATCCGACGCAGGAAGAATTTTTGAAATCGGACTTTTAGAAGCGGAGATATTGGGGAAATCGGGATTTACCTTTACGCCCCCTAGCAGAAAATTTATGCATTATTTGAATAAGGAACTGTAGCTAACATAGTCTTCGATATAAATGTCATCAAAAAGAAAAAGAATTTTTTCAATTGGATATTTAGAAGCAAATCGAAAAAAAAACCAGAACGCATGGAACATCATTCTCACATTTTAAGCTTCCCCAATACGAAATAAATTTTACAAATCAAACTAATAATTGCAGAGATATGGTCTACCCGGTCAGACAAAGTGATAGTAGCATAAGCACGATGCAAAAGATGTTAATAATGCAGCTTCAGTCCTCCTAACAGACAAAAAAAAAAAAAAAGTCCCCATCCCCTGCATTTTGCAGGGGGTGGGGAAGGAGAAATTTGTCAGACATAAGTTATGTCAATGGAGAAATCCTCAACTACAAAACATTGTGCAGGGACACAAAGGCAGGAATGGATAAAATTCCAGGACATGTAACAGAATTTTAGGCCATTTCCAGGACAAAATGGAGTTCCAAGACGCGCACAAACCATGCCCCCCCCTCCAGCAGCTGTTCTATTGGGTTGTTGGAAAAGTCATGGCGTATTTTGGCACCCGATGGCGGTTGGGCGGTTCTGGAAGTACTAGAGGCATGTGCAGCTCTGTTATCGCTATGGCATTTGACAGGTGCCAGTTCTAGCTGCAGTCTAAAAGGAATAGTGAGCGATTTGGTTGATTTACGGAGATTTGACATCAAGTTGAAGATGGAAGACCAAACTGTGCATTTTTGCCATATTTTACTGTTTTACGTCTGTAAAGGGAAGAGCTCGCATCAAGCTTGTGAAAAGTTGCGTAAAGTGTATGGTGATAATGCTCTACAAAAACGTCAGTGCCAGCAGTGGTTCGCAAAATTAAGTGCTGGTGATTTTGACCTGAACGATGCTCCTCGGTCCGGGAGGCCAACCGAGGTTGATGACAACCAAATCAAGGCATTGATCGAGTCAAACCCACGTTACACGACATGAGAGATTGCAGACACATTGCACATCCATCATTCAAGCGTTCACGACCACCTGAAGAAGCTGGGATACATAAGCAAGCTCGATGTGTGGGTTCCTCATGAACTCAAAGAAGCTCAATTGATGGTGCGTATAAACATCTGCGATATGCTCATTAAACATGAGGAAAACGATCCTTTTTTTAAGCGACTGATAACTGGAGACGAAAAGTGGATTGTGTACAACAATGTGCTGCACAAACGGTCTTGGTCCTGACATGCTGCTTCGCCTCAAACGACATCCAAAGCAGACATTCATCAGCGGAAGGTTCTAGTCTCAGTGTGGTGGGATTTTAAAGGTGACGTGTTTTTTGAGCTCCTACCATGGAACCAAACAATCAATTTGAATGTGTACTGTTCGCAATTGAATAGTTTGAACGAATCCATCATCCAGAAACGTCCAGAGCTCGTTCATCATAAAGGTGTTGTGTTCCATCACGACAACGCGAGACCACACACAGGTTTGATCACCCGTCAAAAATTATTGGAGCTTGGGCGGGATGTGTTGCCACACCCAGCATACTCGCCTGACCTTGCGCCATCAGACTTCCACTTGTTTTGCTCTCTTCAACAGTCTTTGCGTGGTATAACGTTCAATTCAGATGAGGCTGTAAATCAGCACCTTGTACAGTTTTTCGCCACGAAAGACAGGTCATTCTATGAACGAAGCATTCTGCAGCTCACTGAAAGATGGCAAAAGGTTATTAAACAAAACGGGCATTATATCATTTATTGATCTTTGTTCTTTCTATCAATAAATGACCTTTGCAAAACATGGCTAAAATACGTCATGACTTTTCCAACAACCCAATAGCTGTGTAGCTGTAGCAATTGCACAAAGTTTAAAAAAAAATCGTGGCTAGTTTGGCGATTTTATGTTGGATTCACATGGAATTTGGTTGATTCATTCTTGTGGGTGATTTATGAAGGTCATTAAAATTTCAGCAAGTTTTGTGAAAAATCCACAAAGATTCATTTCGGCATCCCCCCCCAACTCCAGGAAGTCGCCTTCTGAACCGATTTGCAGGAAACAGGTGGGTGGCAAGGGGGAAGTCGCTGATTCGGAGGGATCCATCCCTCCAGGCACGTCCATTTTACCACAGAAATTTCTGCCAACCTTCCCCTATATCCCATCAGCCTCCGTCACAATCACTTCTCCTCCAGTTTGGATTTGGATTGGAGGTTTAACGACCACCGTGAGCAACTCAATGTGCTATAAGCAGTCGCCCGTCTTTAATTTAGGGTCACTGGTTCCAGGAAAGGGAGAGAGCCGGTGCCGTAAGACAAACACAACATCCATGCCTCACCGGGATTCGAACCCGGACCCCTTTCGGACGAATGATCAGAGGCCATCGCTTAGACCACTGCACCACCGGGGCGGCTCTCCTCCAGTTCACCTATTAAATGCAATCGACCTTAAACATCTTCATTCCCAGAAATCTTTAAGGCACCAAAAAGATTTCTGGGAATGAAGATTTTTTTTTCTTCATTTCTAAAAAAAAAAAAATATTATCGGCGGAAGTGCCACGGCATTTTAAGTGGCACAGAAATAGAAAAACAAAGTTTTAAAATCATATGAGCCGTAGCACTTATAACCTGAAAATTAGGAGTTATCTTAACACAATTCAAATCCAAAAAACTCTTAATTATACTCTTTCAAAAATTAAAAAAAGCTAATAAAGTTTTACTTACATGTTTTGCAGTTGCAGAGTCCAATTCAACAGATTCACACACATACAAATAATTCAGCTGTTCTCTGAAATTTAGAGGTTAGCTCCTCAAAGAAAGACCATCTGCCAAGTAAATATTTAACTGATGGAACTAGAATTTATTTACTATTGGTGTATCAAATGTCTTCATTTACAAAGATCTGAACAAACACACAGTTCGAGCTTCGACATCCATCACACGCCGTACACAAGACATTTTGTACTTCATACTCATAATCTTTTTCTCAAGCAGACATTCCTGAATCCGGCCCTCCCACTAACTAGCTATTGCCTGTGATGAGAAAACTTTAGTTTTGGTTAGCATTTCTTCAACCAATTAGAGGGCTGGACTACAGAGCTACACAAATAGCACCAATATTAAAACTGACATTTCACTCATCGATATACAAGTACATCTATACCTAAACCCACATGTGATTAAAGGAACAACCTACTCAAATGACAAAAAGTACAGTCTCGTTATTTTTAACGGATACGTACAAATGTCTCACCAGATGTTTTTTTGATTACCACTTAATTTTTCCGTTATGAGCAATTCCTAATTTATATCAGACATGTTGCAGATAATGTAAAGTGAGTTTAAGTGTCTGCTGGCGAAAACATGCATTTTCCGTGTCATTCGGAAAATAAAGCTGTAAAAATGATCATGGAAATTTATTTCAATGAACATATAAGTTCACGAAATTCTAGGTGCAAAATTTTCATTTAACTGCAAATAAACTTCAGTAAACACAGAAAACAACACAGTGTTTAATATGGCAAAGGCAAGATACGTGCTTGCTCCTGGCACTGCCGTGCGGCAATCTCTGCCGTATTCCAAACAGAAAAACGGGACACTTTTTCGGTGGAATATCTTGATTTGAGTCTGGTTGTTCCTCTAATCACATATGGGTTTAGTCTATACTTGCCATTTACTTTCCTCTATGATACTTGTAATAGAGCAGAAGGCAATGAACTGAACAAGACACATCGATATCGATTCGACATGTACATATCAACATCAAAGTTGATATTCATGTGTATTGATATTATTACGTGTACAAATAAGTTTTAAAATGTTTTAAGACAATGTAACATTTCATTTGAGTGGAAACAACAATACCTTTATGAATCAAAATATGGGAAGTCATTATCTATCATCTTCCGCTATCGGTCGGGCAGCTGACGGATTCATTCAAGCCATGAAGAATACTTCATCGTGTGACGCGATGAAGTCGTCAACCCATTTTTGCACTTCAGCACATGTCCAGAACCATACAGCAGACAAACCATGTTGCATCGATTGGAACAAGTGATACTCTGAAGGGGCTATGTCAGGACTATACATTGGGTGCTCGAAAATTTCCCAGCCAAGCGTCAATAACGTTTCCTTGACTGATTTGGCGACAAGCGGCTCAGCGTTGCCATGCAGTAATTTCACAGGACGCAATCCTTTGCCAGTGAATGGATGCTTCCGACAGGTTTCCTGGTTCAATCACAGCAATTCTTGCTTGTAGCGATCAGCAGTAACAGTTTGACCCTGTTCCAATAGTTCATAATAGAGCACACCATTCATATCCCACCAGATGCACAGCAGAACTTTGTTGGAGTGAATATTACGTTTCGGTGTCGAAGTCGTTTCTTCACCAGGATCTACTCAGTGTTTTTTGCATTTGGGATTGCCGTACCATATCCACTTTTCATCACCCGTAGCAATTTTCCACAGGAAAGGCTTTCTGTGCTGTTTATTCAACAGATTCAAACACTTTTTGACATGCTCATTCTTGTACCTCTGGCTCAGGTCATGTGGCACCCATTTTCCTTCCTTCTGAATCTTTCCCATTGCGCATAAAGGACTGGAAATGGTTTGTTGAGTTTAACCCCAGTTGTTCAGCTGTTCATTTTGCGTTTGAGATGAATCTTCATCCAGCAATACTTGCAATTCCTTGTGTGCAACCTTCTGCGGGGTGCCGCTACGTTCTCGATCACTAACATAAAAATCACCCGCTTTAAACCGTCTAAACCAAAACTCACACATGCTTTTCGATACAATATTCTCCCCCAGAACAGAACGAATCGACGATGCAAATGCTTTTGCAGCACTTTCTCCTTGATGAAATTCGTAACGAATGCAGTGTCGAATAAATGCAGTATCGCTTGCCATCTTTCACTTACCGATGTGCAAGTGCGTTCGACTGTCAGGCAAACTTCTGTGTCACATCTTATACTCTGGACCAGTTACGGTCACATCACAACAACATGGGGGAATGTCGGATATGTAAATTAGTGATACACGTCACACAAAAAACGCTTTAAAACTTATTTGTACACCTAATAATACCCATCCATAACTACAGAATCGAACATTTCCCTCTCTTAGAAGGTTGGAAAACTTTGTGGTTAACA
Source organism: Macrothele yani (assembly GCA_039090855.1). Taxonomy (NCBI): domain Eukaryota; kingdom Metazoa; phylum Arthropoda; class Arachnida; order Araneae; family Macrothelidae; genus Macrothele; species Macrothele yani. Next base: position 7,486,044 of record CM077012.1, read on the forward strand.
GAAATATGTCAGTGTCTCCAATTTTTGAGAAACTAGAGTTAAGGTATTTTGATTCAGCATGACATTCATGAATCGATTCTATACCTGCCAACATCAGGTTAAAAAAATCCAGTACACAGTGTGGTGGGCATTTTTCAGACATGCAACAAGTATGAGAAAAATGAATTGGGGATTATCTTAAGGAAAAGTAGGGAAAATTAGTCACACAGAAAAATAAACTGAAATACTTTACTTTTTTTTTAATATAATAACTGAATATACCCGGTGTCACAATATTGTAAAATCATAAAGTGTAATGTACCTGTGTAGCTATCATTTGCAGAATATCAAAGTTCCTAACAGTGGCATGCTGAACATGCTTGTTTCAACTCATTTTCATTGCAAGATGATTAATTCTACACGGTCGAGCCACATTATTGTGACCACCAACTAATATCCAGAGTAACCGCATTGTGCAGCGTGGACAGCAGCTATACGGGCTGGGAGTGACTCAATAAGGTGCTGGAAAGTGTTCACAGGTATGTGGAGCGGTGCTGACTGCAGTGCATCTGACAGCTGCTGGAGGGTGCGTGGTAGAGGATCCATAGAGCAAACAACACAATCGAGGTGGTCCCACAGATGCTTAATTGGGTTTAAGTCTGGGGAATTAGGGGGCCAGGGAAGTACTTTGAAGTCTTCATCGTGATCTTCCAACCACTCTCGAACATTTCTAGCTGTGTGATACATCGCATTGTCGTGCTGGAAGATTCCATCCGCCCCGGCGAAGACACAATCTGCATGTATGAGTGTATGTGGTCTGCAAGGGTGGATTCATAACAAATTCGGTCCATAGTACCTTCCACAGGTACGAGTGAACCCAGAGAATACCACGAAAACATTCCCCAGACCATAACGCTGCTCCCACCAACTTGTGTTCTTCCAGCACTAGTTAAAGAGTGTTTGTTCTTTGATGTTTCTCGCCTTATATGCCAATGTCCATCCATTCGATGAAGCAGAAAACATGACTTATCAGAGAAGGCAATCCTTTCCCAATCAGCGGAAGTCCAATTTCGATACTGCTGTGCAAATGTAAGCCTTTTATACTGCTGCACCTTCGTTAGCATAGGAGCGGAGACCATCCGTCTGCATCGGAGCCCCATATGCAGCATGGTTCACTGAACTGCGGTTTTAAACACACTTCTGGTAGCCCCCTGGTTCACTTGGCCAGTAAGCTGCTTCACTGTAGCATGTTGATCGGCCCTCAACACCTTTTCAGCCGACGTTCACTTCTCATACCAATAGAGGTGAACGCCTGACATTCACCTCTCATATCCACATCGCTTAATTGCAATGGTGCCATTTCTCTCATCATGATACACCTTAACCACAGCAGTATGCGAACAGTTCAGAAACTGTGATGTTTCAGAAATACAGCCACCCTTGGCCCAAAAGCCGATAATCATCCCTTTTTGCAAATCTAATAAGTCACTCCTTTTATCCATGACATTTATGAGTGATATGTATTCAGAATGCCTACAGCACACCTTATATACCCTCCAAGCCAGCTGACAACACGTGCCTTCTTTCATTGGATATGTGCTGTTGCCGTCAAAAGTAGAAGGTAGTCACAATAATGTGACTTGACTGTGTATAAGCTACATATATTAAACATTTTTACAATAAGATATAACAAATAAACTATTATAAAAAAGAGTTTAAGCTCAAACGACTTATGAATTACAACTATAGTTCAGAAAATTAATGGCATTTATTTCTAAAACACTAAATTATCTAGAGCACAAAACTGGTGAAAAATAAAAATCAACATACGTAAATTAAAAGCATTAAAGATTGATAAAAAAATTACATTACCTTGGTTGAAAACATTTATTAAATTTTTACGACTTTGAAACTATAAACAGGAACACTAAACTTATTTATGATTTTTTACATATGTTGACAATTTTGCTTTCTGCAAAAAACTATCAAATTCTTGATCATAACAATTGCCTTTCAAATTGCATTTCATAATCATCAATTCTCTACACTTTCATCAGACAATAAGGATTGGAATTCAGTCCTATTTTTTTTTTTTTACTTGGCTGAATACCTCTCGCATTCAGCATTACTATGGGGTATGGATAAAATATATAGCATAACCAATGAAACTTTTTTAAATGGATCTTTGCACAATACATTTTTATAATCACTAAGCAAACTCCACTGAACATCAACCCTCTGTTTGGACATTATATGGGCAGCTAACTCTGCCATCTGAAGTTCACAAAATTCAGACTGCAAATTATCAATATTACTTTGACTTCCTGTTAAAAGGACGGGAAATTTCTCTATAAAATATTTAGCATTAGAGAAAGAAGCATTTTCAATTGCATTCAAGTCACAAACTGCAGCATGAAGTACAGTTTCGTCTTTGAATGAAAACTTATGAATCATGTAATTTGAAGCTTTCACATAATATTTTCTGATGTTGCAAAAAATAAAACCTCTTTTCATCAGATTTCAAAGTATCCACAATGATATTAGTTTCCTATCCAACAAGAATTTTAGAATCACCCTTTTGATTTTTTTTACAGAGTGATAATCCACACTCAAAATATCAGAATGTCTTTTCACATTAGATTTCACAAATTTAGACATAATTTGCTTCAACAAATCCAATAAGATAAACTCTTAGCTTATGAATCAGTGGAGCACTACTATGGAGCAAAACTTTTACTTTGTCAAAATGAGGAATGCTACAGGACAAAAAAAGACAGGCCATATTTACATACATACATACATACATACATACATACATACATACATACATACATACATACATACATACATACATACATACATATCACTAAGCTGTTCTCTGAGATTCAGAGGTTAGCTCCAAAAAGAAATACAAACTTCCCGATATTTTTACTTATTGTTGTCGTATCAAACTTCTCCATTTACAGCGATCTTGACATACAACTTGTGCTTCACTGATATCCATTACACGCCGTACACAAGATCTTTTATACTTCATACTCATAATCTTTTTCTCATGCAGACACTCCTGAATCTGACCAACCCATGTCTTCCTTGGCATTCCTCTGCCTTTCCTTCCTACCACTTGGGCTGAAAAGATTTTCTTAGTAAGCATTTCATCACTCATTCTTTCAACATGGCCAAACCACCGAAACATATTGGTCTCCACCTTGCTAACAACATTTTGCTTCACATCACACAACTGCAATACATCTTCATTTCTCACACAATCATATCATGTCTTGCCACAAACCCCACATAAGTAATGCATTTCTCCAGCACACAAACAACTCCTATGTTTTTTCTGCAGTACCCAGGTTTCACTGCCATACATCAGAGTAGGAACAATTACAGTTTCATACACAGCCATGCGGGACTCTCTAGAGAACCCATCATTCCTGTGAAAACCTCCCAGAGCAGCTATGACTTTCAAAGAAGAATTCACTCGCCTACTGATTTCACCATTCAACTTGTTCTCTCTGTCAAACATGCTTCCTAAATACACAAACTCACTCACCTGGTCAATCACAGTGCCATTTATACTTACATTACATTCAGTGCTACCCGTTTCTCTCTCAAACACCATAACTTTGGTTTTTCCCTTACTTATACTCAGTTTGAATTTCATGCAAACTTCGTGCATCCGAGTCAACATACTCTGCAACTCACTTTCGCTCTCTGCCAACAGGACAGTGTCATCAGCATACAGCAATCTGCACACACGGATATCACCAAGACATAAACCAGTATTATCTATTTTGGCATCACGCATGCATGCATCCATAAATATATTAAACAGCCATGGTGACATTACACAACCTTGTCTAACTCCTGCACCAATGGAAAACCATTTTGATAAAACACCATTCACTCGTACACAAGCTCTACTACCAGCATACATGGCTTTTACACTATTAAGTAGATTCCCAGTAACACCATATTCATTCAATACCTTCCACAAAAGCATCCTATTCACTCGGTCATAAGCTTTCTCTAAATCTATGAAGGCAGTAAAAACTTTCTTCCCAACAGCCAGATACTTTTTAATCATCGTGCGTAATGCAAAAATCTGGTTAGTGCAGCCTTTACCAGGCATAAAACCACTCTGAACATCCTACACTTTCAATGATGTAAGACCCCGTACATTTTCTATAACAACCTTACCAAACACTTTCCCTGGCACACTCAGTAAGCTAATACCACGATAGTTCTTGCATTCAGTCTGATCACCTTTTCCCTTATACAAGGGAACAATGATAGCATCCTTCCAATCCCGAGGGACCATTCCTAACTCCCAGCACAACCGGCAAATTTCAGTTAACCAGTCAATTATAGAGTCACCACCATATTTCAACATCTCTGCAGTTATGCCATAACTCCCGGTGCCTTACCATTCTGAAGAGATTTTAGAGCTTTACACACTTCTTCTCTTGAGATCTCTCCTGTGCTTTCATCCCTCATTGTGACATCATCTGCGTCTGTCTCAGAATCATCTTTGCTTTTCTGATCTAATAACTCACAGAAGTATTCACCCCATCTGTCACTTAACTCATTGGGCTCCCATATCATTTCCCCAATCTCATTCTTCACACAACTTACAACTTTGTTTCCCCTATTTGTCCTGAGTCTCATGTACTTCCAGAAGGACTTCCTATCTTTCCAAAAAAGCCAGTTCATGCCTTTCCACTTTCTCCTTCCTATCTTTTGCCTTACTGTGGTGAACCAGCTTAGCAGCTTCACGCTTTTTACAGCGATATTCATCCACAGAGACTCTACCTTGCAACATCCCCAAATAGGCTTCCTTCTTCCTCTTTACTGCCTCTTCAATCTCACTATTCCACCAAGCATCACCTCTATTGTTACTCACTATTGTGGTGCCACAGACCTCTAAAAATTTTTAAAAAATCAGATTTAAAACTTACATGTAAATCTTTACTAGCTAATTCCTGAGGTGAAATGTATTTGTCTAGGAAAGTTTGTGCATTTAGTCATGCAATTAGAAACTTGCAAGAATTAGAAACATATATCCACAGATTAGTTTTGGTCAAACATCATAGTACAAGAATAAGTCAGTCTTGTTGGCTTAGTAGCACTCTAATGTACCAAATTTTTCAGAAATGAAATGTATCTCAAGAGTCATGTGTGTGGAAATAAGTTAAATTCACAGATTCTTACTAAATGATAATTGGAATATGTATTGTAATACAGTCGAGCCCACTTATAGCGAGCCCGTATTTAGCGAACTAAACACAACTTTTGTTTCGTACAATGCTAATTTAAGGCAAATGTAATCTTTTTAGCGAACAAAGTTTAATGAAAACCCCGGATTCAACGAGGGAGAAGAACAAAAAATAACAGAATTTAAGGAAATCACATTTAACGTGAGGAAGAGAAAATCTGACACTCAGGGTTCTAGAGGGAAGGAAAAGGTGCTGAGTAATATCTTTTCTGTTTACTAGTGAAAGCTCAGTAATGGAAAAAGAATGTGGAGGGTATGCACAAACACTTATCCCAATCCCCCCACCAGTGCGAGCAAGTGGGAGAATAGTGAGTCCCAAAGTTAAAGTTGAAAACCAAATCCTCTTCCCCTCGGATGGGGTAGAAGGAGGATGGGTGTGGTGGGGAGGATCCAAGGCTACAAGGTTGCACCCAGCAGCTTTTGTGCTTAGAGAACAAAGGTGTGGGGGGAGTGAGGGAATGTGAAAGTCGTGCCTTAGGAGAAACAAGAGTTAACTTCCTGGAATTTTTTTCTCACGTGTCACCTTCTCACATCTGGCGTTTCTTGTACTGTATATTCTTACTTTGTGCTGCCCTGCATGCGATGTTAGTTACTGTATAAACAGGAATCACAAAGGAAGTTAAAAAAAATGTCTAAGAGAAAAGTTTTATCCGTGAACGATAAAGTCTCCATCATTAGGGAGTTGGAAAATGGCGAAAAAAATGTTGTGATATGCAAAAAATATGGACTGTCATCTTCCACCATTTCAACCCTTTTTAAAAATAAGGAAACATTATTGCAGGTTTTTAAACGCAATGTAATGTCTAGCAAAAGACTGAAGAAATGCCAAAAAACTGACATAGATGGAGCCTTATTAAAATGGTTCAGTGTTCAACAAAACACTGGCTTACCAATAAATGGCCCAATAATGAAAATTCAAGCTGAAAAATTTGCAGTTCAACTTGGTTACGAAAGTTTTTCGTGTTCTAATGGGTGGCTTCACCGCTTCAAACCGTAACACAACATTTGTTCTGGAAAAATTATCAGGTAAGCATCATCAGTGGATACAAAAGAAACTTCATCATGGTTGAAAACAGTGTGGCCGGATCTTCAGAAGAATTACAGTGATGATGACATTTATAATGCGGATGAAGCAGGTATGTTTTATAACCTAACTCCCAATCAAACAATGAAGTTCAAAGGTGAGAAGTGCACAGGGGGAAACTTCAAAAGAATCGCCTGACTGCGTTAGTGTGCGCTAATATGTCTGGCAAGGACAAGAGGAAATTGCTAGTGACTGGAAAATCTGCAAAACCAAGATGTTTTAAAAACGTGAAATGTCTCCTCCTTTCTTACAGGTCCAACACGAAAGCATGGATGACATCGGGCATTTTTACAGCTTATCTTAGGGAGTGGGACAAAGAACTCCAAAAAAAAAAAAAAAAATCTTAAAATTATTCTTGTTATAGATAACTGCCCAGCACATCCTCATGTTCAAAACCTGACTAACATTCAGCTTATCTTCTTGCCTACAAACTCCACAGCCTTGCTACAACCAATGGACCAAGGAGTTATTCGAAGCCTTAAATGCCACTACAGACGGGAATTAATCCTACTGATGTTAGAAAGGATGGAAAAAAAGGTTGAAGTGAAAATTTTCATTCTTGATGCAATTAAAATGCTGGCTGATGCTTGGGGACGAGTATCAGAATCTTGTATTCAGAACTGCTTCAGAAAATCAGGGTTGGATAACACAAGTGGCAGTGATGACGAAATGGACGATATCCCCCTTTCTGAGTAGTTAAAACTAGAGAACATTACACGTTTTAATGATGTCCCTGAAATTGATGACTTTGTTACCGCTGATGATGCTGTCGCTACATCGAGCATCGTTTCTGGAGATGACATTGTAGAGCATCAACAATTGCACAGGAAAGTAAAGAAAGTGAAGAAGAAAGTACTCAACCACCGTCATATGCATCAGCCATTAATTGTACGGAAAACCTCCAACGTTTCTTCGAGGCAACAGATCACTGCGATGACGAGGTGTTTACTGCACTGAGTGTTATTCGCAGAAAATTAAGGGAACAGAAGTACACCAATAAAACAAAACAAACAACTATTGACTGTTTCTTCAAAAATGTTTCCAATTAGTGGATTTGCTGCTACTGTTCCATTCACTTCAGGTTTTGTTGCTACTGCACTTTAGAATTCATAAGTTTCTCTTTAATTAAAAAACTTATTTTATTTAATTTGTATATGCAATTGTTATGGATAGTACAGTATACAATTGTATACTGTATTTTCCTGCATATAGTCTGCCCCACGTAGAGTCCGAACAAAACCATTTGCACCTCCAAAAAAGAAAAATTTACCAGATAGTCCGTACTTCGTTAAAAAGCGGGAGGGGAGGGGGTGATATTTATTGCATTTGTACTGAAGCAGTGCCTTTTTTTTTTTTTTTTTTCACTGATAGAAAACCTTTATTTGTCACTGATGTCTTTAAAGACTTTTTATGGATCCGGGTGCGACCTTCACCCCGTTTGTAAATCGCCTAGAAGAACCTGCAAACAGATTGAAAAAAAGCTTTAAACAAATAATCGGCCTCTGGAAGTTCTAAAAGAAATGACTTCTTTAACTGTGCAGATCCCAAATGTTTTTCGTTCACTTTAAATTCCCTAACTACCGCACAATTGTTTGTTTTCTCTACAAATGGTGTCATACTTTTTCTTGTGTGTGAATTCAGCAGTATAACTACCTACTTCTTTATTACCCCAACTCAAATAAACAACAGTGACTCGGAAGAGACAGAGCCTTGATCATAAACAAGTAGGGGAAGACAGCAGGGGGTATGAAACAGGGAGTAGATGAAAGACCTCCGTCAATCAAACACTGCCCAGTCAAAGGCCGACAGCTGCTTCAAAGAGAGATTTTCCCCCTCTCTCCCAGACTTCACTACTGCCGTTCTACATGTATGAAAAAAGATGCAAGCAGTGAAGTTTTAATTTTCTTCTGAGCTCGCCCTGGTACGCTTCCGTCTACAAATGCAAAACTATTGTTTTTAAAATGCCAATTTTTAAGGTGCGGTGGGCACGGAAATTGAGGTACATACATACAGTATGTATGTTACCGTATTTGAGTGCAACAATTAAAAAAAATAAATACGGTACTATTGCCAGATTGTCCACACCCAACAGTTTCGCAGACAAAAAAACACAGATAGTCCGCAGACTGTACGCAAGAAAATACATACTACATGTACTATGTACCTTATCATTATCATTTAGGCTTATTTTTCCATGTGTTATTTATATGTCAACAAATCCGTTGTCATATAATTCACTGTTTCTCACAGCACGGGAAACGTCAATATTATAAATATATACCAAAATTTCAACATGTTACTCACATTCCTTCACATGGTCCCCAAGATATTGCAGATTTTCAGCAGTTGAAGTCATCAAACTGATATGGAAGAAGTCTTCATATGGATACCTAAAGGCAGTGTAAATGTGACCAAGTCTTCAAATAGATAGACAAAAAGCAGCAAGTGATTATCACTATTTCAGATTCGTCATTTAAAATATGACTTATGAACTTTAAAAGAATTAAAACTTCCCAACCCCATGCTGAAGGTGAGTCGAAATGGCAATAAAATATTTTGTGTCGATGACGGTTCAATCTTTGTTTCCTGTGGCACAAGCACCCATACTAGTTTCAATTACTATTTTGTAATCATCTTCAGTGGGTATATACGAGTTATTTCCCATTGATGTTGTTTCTTGGCCACCCAAATCAAATCTACTGGCAGAGTCCAATGTTCCACGTCGGCAGAACCACTGCGCATTCGGTTTTTGGTTTCATTGCGCATCTAAAGTCGTGTGCGTTTTTAATTGGAGCGTTCGAATTTTCTTCTGATTCCAATTCGTTAGGTGTCACCATCTGTTTGTTGATAGATTTATATTTTATCCTGTTTCTGTATATTTTTATTTTTATTATGGTTTTTTTCTTTTTCTATAAGGTATCTCCAAGCATATGGAAGATCAAATAAAAACAACCAAATTTATTATGATCAGTTTAGGTATAGTCTCCCTGTATCCAAATACTCCGGTTTACGAAGCAATTAAATTATTAGATCAGAGATTAAAGGATCGAGAAATACCTGAATCACAAAGAATTAGTATTATCCAGGCAGTAAAACTAGTTGCTGATAACAACTACTTCACGTATAATAAAAAAATCTACCGACAAAAACAAGGTGCACCAATGGGGTCCCCAATTTCAGGTCTTCTTGCTGAAATAATATTACAGGACATAGAAAATAAACTCATTAAGCCACTCAATCAAAATAAGCTGTTAATATATGTAAGATACGTTGATGACATCCTTATCTTCTGGAAGCAATCTGAAAAAGACCTTAATACATTCGTACAAAAATACAATAGCTTTTATCCATCAATACAAGTTACTATGGAAAAGAAATTAACAGACAACTACATTTTTTAGACATTTCTTTATTTAGAAACAATAATATGGTTGAATACGAAGTCTATAGAAAATCAACGTTTATTCCAGCAATTATTCCGATCGATTCAAATCATCCATGGAAATATAAAAGATCAGCACTTCAATTCTATGTAAGAAGAGCTTTAACAAACTCATGTAATAAAAATAAAGAAATTTTGGAAATTAACCGGGTAACCGAAACTGCTATGAAATTTGGATACAGAAAAAAGATTATTGAAGAAATATTTGAAAATACGAAAAAATATTTTAGTAAAAATAGCACTAAACATAAAACTGAAATAAAATTTGTGAGTAAATTTCCCTACATTCCTCCAATAACGAATATACTAAAGAAGGAATGCGCTAAAGAAAAAATGATACTAGCGGAAACGGTTATCGATAACGAAACCATATTAACAATGGGAAGCGAAGGAAGATCAATACTTGATAAAGCAGGTGTACTGTATACCAACAAATAACTCTACGGAAAGGAAAAGAAATGGAGAAAAAAAAAAGTATACATCAGAAGTACTAAAAGAAGATTTAAGACCAGATTGGGTGAACATATATCTAAATGGAACAAAAAAAGAGAACAAAACATCTTTAATTCAGCATTGCATAGAAAATAAGGCTATCCCAGATTGGTCAGAAGCAAAATTAATAACATCACATAAAACAAAGAATCAAATTTTAACATCGGAAGCAGTGATGATTGAAAAAACTAAGGAAACAAATTGTAATAATAACGACCCAATGGATCTTCCATATGCTTGGAGATACCTTATAGAAAAAGAAAATAACCATGTAATAAAAATAAAAAATACAGAAACAGGATAAAATATAAATCTATCAACAAACAGATGGCGACACCTAACGAATTGGAATCGGAAAGAAAATTCGAACGATCCAATTGAAAACGCACACGACTTTAGATGCACAATGAAACCAAAAACTGAATGCGCGGTGGTTCGGCCGACGTGGAACATTGGACTCTGCCAGTAGATTTGATTTGGGTGGCCAAGAAACAACATCAATGGGAAATAACTTGTATATACCCACTGAAGATGATTACAAAATAGTAATTGAAACTAGTATGGGTGCTTGTGCCACGGGAAACAAAGATTGAACCGTCATCGATACAAAATATTTTATTGCCATTTCGACTCACCTTCAGCATGGGGTTCGGAAATTTTAATTAATTTTTTTAAAGTTCATAAGTCATATTTTAAATGACGAATCTGAAATAGTGATAATCACTTGCTGCTTTTTGTCTATCTATTTGAAGACTTGGTCACATTTACGCTGCCTTTAGGTATCCATATGAAGACTTCTTCCATATCAGTTTGATGACTTCAACTGCTGAAAATCTGCAATATCTTGGGGACCATGTGAAGGAATGTGAGTAACATGTTGAAATTTTGGTATATTTTTCTAATATTGACGTTTCCCATGCTCAATTTAGTGATAATGTGAGAAACAGTGAATTATATGACAACGGATTTGTTGACATATAAATAACATAAATCGTAACCACGTAAAGAATTCGACAAATAGAAATATTTGATGAATTGATATTATTATTTTTCCACATTGGGTTGGTTTCGCACTGAAACGGATTTAGCGAGTGCCCGGATTTAGCAAGCATTTTCGCCAGTCCCGAGCTCCTCGTTAAAAGCGGGCTCGACTGTATATATTTGAATATGTACAAGTGTAAAAAAAAACACGACTAGAAGTTATGGTTTTTAAACAGGTTGCTTCAAAGATATTTTGCCCTTCTTTGCTGTACTTGCTTGCACAACAATTCAAATTTCCTCTTCTGAGCAAGCCTGGCTTTCTTCTCAGCAAGCTGCACGGCCATATATATCTTACGTTGACTCTGCAGCTGAACAGCATCCATTGCTAACTTTTTCTTTTTGCTGATAATTGCTTTTCTTGTCTTCTCAATTTCTTTGGTATAACTTGTTTTTGATGTCCTAAGATTTTGGCAGAGGTTGGCACCAACTGCTTCTTGCAAAAAAAAATTTTTACTGAAGAAATTAACTGCAGACTTACCGTGTGCTTTAAGTTTATACTACACAGTTTGTATAGCTGAATAGGTTTCAATGTTCATTCTTCCTGATTTTATATCTATGATTTCAACCATCATGCTGAAAGAACTTTCAACCTGTGGACCAGGAAAGCATGATATCAAGGCTTTTACTATTTTAGATAACATAGTGTACTTTTAGAGGTTAAACATCTTTGCCCACCATGCATCAATTTTTACAAAGTTTCCAAGTTCATCAACAGGAGATGGAAGTTGTTAATCAACCTGATACTGGTGAATTTCTAGAGCATAGCTTTCCATTTCCTCTGAATTCAATATATTTTAAAGGAACTGTGGAAGTTTATCAGTCTTTTTAAATTTAGATTGTCCCCTTGTAGAAGGATCAAAAGCTGATATGTACATTAAAAGATCACTACATAATGGTAGTGTCTTTTGCATGTATTTTGCACGCTGAATATAAGCTTCAGCAGCCTGGCTAAAAAAACATTTCACCACAATGTCATTTGATTTGCTTTCCAAAATAATGTTCCTGATTCAAGAATCTTTCACAGGTTTGCCTTATCAAATCTTTCACAGGTTTGCCTTTCAGTATCTCTTGTTTTAAGAAACAAGCTAAGAAATCCAAGAATAGTTGCTTCTGCTCTTCAAAAACTTTATGAATTAATGGCTCCTTTGTTTGAAATAAGCATACATATTTTTTCAAAAGAGGTCGAGCTGCAACATAAAACTTTAATATAAGCAAGGTTTTCTTTGAGCTTTCAAATAATTTTGTAACAATTCTAGATTTCCGTTTTCTTCCATCTTCTGCTAGATTTTTTTCCGTAATTTCTTCCAAAGCTCCTGGAATTTTAACTTTTTCTTTCTTTACATATTTTGTTAATGACATCCATGTATATTGGTCTTTCATTAGGCTGCACAAATCCATAATACAGGAGCAAAAGGGCATCATGGATATGTAAACTGTTTAATGCCACATACTGTTTAATGACAACCACCTGTGTTGCACCATGTTTTTAATTTCAGTGAATTTTAGCCCTATAATTTCACAAATTTCAGCAAGGGCTTCACATTGATCTGCCGACCATTTAAAGTCATTGAAGAAGTCAATAAAGTATTTCTCAATGTAACCTTATAAAATGGCTTGCAAAATTTTTTGCTTGCATTGAGAATATGGTGACATTAATCTCCATCAATGTCAAGCAAGTGGGGAGATTTTCTCTGCCGAATTCTTGTTTTTAACCATGTTTTTGAGCCTCTCATTACACATTCTTTCCACTTAGCTTTCAAACAAGCAAAACAAATTCCTTCTTAGAAAGAAAGAAAGAAAGAAAGAAAGAAAGAAAGAAAAAACCCATAAAAAAACGGAAAGCTGTGTATTAACATATAAAACGAGCGAAACACACAGAGTCACGTATGGTAAAAGGTTCGTTTAGCAGTTGCTTTCGGTCATCCTACGACCTTGATAACCCACAATCAAGTGGATGGGCTGGTGCCAGAACTACAATTTGAAGTTGGGGTGTTGGAAATGTTGCCAGATTTTAGAGAGAGATCCAAATATATGGGATTTGGTGAGGGGTCTCTGAATTGCAGTTTTTGGTGAACAAAATTTCAATGCACTCTTGGAAACGCAGAGGCCTTGTTGATGAATGGGGCAACTTTTTTGGTTTCTTTCCAAATGGGAACTGCAGATGTGTCTTCAAGGGTTAGTGCAGATAAAGCTGTCTTTGGAAGACCATTGGAAACATCTTTTTTGTGTTCACCAAGTCTTGTTTTGATGCTTCGGTATGTGCTTCCAAAATATTATATGTTTATGTGTTGTTGTCGCGTGAAGCCTGAGTTTTAAAACAGGAAAGCTGCGTCATGAACTTTGTTCGTCATGAACTTTGTTCAGAGGCTTCGGGCCGACGTAATACTGGCCCGAAGCCGAGCTTTTTCCCCCACCTAGCTTTCAAACATGCAAAACACATTCTTCCTTAGAAAAAAAAAAAAGAAAGGAAAGAAACAGTTGCGTCACAAACTTTTTTCAGACGCTTCGGGCCGACATTATCCTAGCCGGGCGCGTGCTTTCTTTCCACTAAGTTTTCAAACAAGCAAAACACATTCCTCCTCCTTAGAAAAAAAAAAAAAACCAAAGAGGTGCATCACGAACATGGTTCAGAGGCAATTCCGGGCAACAGCGAAAGAAGCACGTCCGAGCCAACGTAATTCCAGATCACGGCAAAAGAAGCACGCCAGGCCGACATAATCCTGGCGTGGCGCGGTGCTTTCTTTCCACTTAGCTTTCAAACAAGCAAAACAGGGGGGAGAGAAAGAATTTATTCAGATGCTTCAGGTCGACGTAATCCCTGGCCACGGCGAAAGAAGCACGTCGGGCATTTTTTTTTTTTTCACACTTTGAAACAAGCAAAACAAATTCCACCACCTCAGAAGAAAAAAGAGACAACAGGCTGTGTTACGAACTTTGTTCAGAGGCTTTTACATCGATTATTTACAAAATCAGTAAAGCTTTCTTAATAACAGCGAAAATCTGAATATCCATAAATTTTTGTTAGTCACCCGTAATCCCGGGGCAAAATCCGTTATAATTACGGAGATTCCGTAATTTTTGGCATCCTCCGTAGGAAGAGGTTTCACAAGAGCTTCGATTGTCAAACGATCTCAGAAAAGCGGGAACGCATTCGGGTACATTTGCAAATTACAAGAGGGAGTTTCTGGCGATGCCGTCACGGATAGAATTGAGCGGATAGAATTCAGAGTGGCGATTTCCCACAAGACACAGAAAGGGCTGCGGGAGTTTCCCTAAAGCACAAAGTAGGCGGAGCTTCCACCCTTTGCGCTGCGATGCTCAAGTGACTGACATCCCATCCATTGTTGACAGCAGTAAACGACAGGGCTTAGCAAATGAATTGAGCTCCTGACTCCACCCTCAAACATTTTTTCTTGCCCCCCCCAGCACCTGCTCCAAAAACAACGCTTTCAGCTAGAACGCGCTTAGTTCTTTTACTCCACGAAAAAGGGGAATCACGGAATTCCGCTTTTTCAAGGTTTTTCTAAAGAACGACGACCCCCCCTAAAAAAATCCTGAAAAATTTCTCTTCATTTTTGCAATGACCTCGAGAATGACCAAAATGATGCCAAAAAAGCGGAATTCTGCGAATTCGCGGCAGAATCTCGTATATGTTCTTTTTTTAGATGATGTTGCTTTGCCATTTGTTCCCTTTTTTGGAAGTGTATGTTCCTAAAGCGCGTGATTTTTTTTTATTTAATTTCACCATTGAAGAAAGATACAAGGAGATTCCACTGACTCAATGATCTTTAAATGCACTTGCCCATTGACAACCACCTTGTACATACATGTTTTAGCATTTTCGTAGTATTAGCATCATGCATTTCTTGAAAAATCTTCAGATGATCCTTCCTCTCTGGACTCTTTTCGAGGTAAAACAAATATCTACTAGAAGTTAATCCGCATTAAGGGGCAAGCAAGCCGCACCCTTCTCCGCAGCTAAATTTATTAAGTGAAAAGGACACCCAACAATGAATTCATTGTGATGTCCCTGCAACACAGCTGCAACACCTGCTTTCTGTCCAATCATTACAGGTGCATTATCAGAGACCAAGACAATACAGTTAGTCACAGGAATATTAAAAACCTTTTAAGATTTCCAAAAGCAGATTCCCAATATTAACACCTGTGGCATCACACTTTAATGTACATATGGCACCACATTGAAATGGGTAACAATGATGGGATATACTGTAATTTAGAGTCACTATCATTAGTACAATCTGTTGCAATGCACAATGGCTTTCTCTAAGAACAGATACAAGCTTTGATCTTCCTTTTGCAGCAAATTCCCCTTAATAGCAGCCGGTTTTGTTCTTGCACATCCATAGTTTTTAGCGATTTTGTTGTTAGGGCCGAAAATCTTCAGTAAAAGGGGCCCTGTGTGATCAGCGGGACTCAGGGGCAAGTTGTGTTCAACAAACAAAAGCTATAAAAAGGCATTCAGCTCGAATAACTTCTTGAGATACAGTTTTATTGCTACTAAAATATATGTATTAATTTTAGAAGCGTTCGCATTCTTTGAAGAGTTTTCACAATGCTTTTTGCTTTCCACATGATTCACGATGTCACCTTTTCCAGCATGTGCAATACTGAAATTTACAGCACATTCAGTGCAAAAGGCGTGATTTGTGCATTTTCTTGAACTCTTTATGAATGGATATTCTGCAGAATAAGATGTCTGAAAAGATTGGAGATATTTTTCTTTGAAGTTAACATTTCGTGTGAAATCCCAAAAACTAGCAAGAACGCAATAGCAAGCGAGGCAAAACAACAAAATACTATTTTAGCTCACTTCAACTAGAGTAAGAACTGTTGCCAGGTTCAAACAAGTTATTTTTCTTTTTAGTTTATTGATAACTACAATCATTTAAGATATAACTTTGAAAAAAAAAAAAGACCTACTTAAAAAAAAACATACTACAATAAAACCTCAACAATCAGGCATCCAAAAAACTGGCACTTTTCTGTTGGTTGCGTATGCGTTGCAGCAATGGCGAGTGGCGAGGAGACAGGAGAGGAAGAGAAGCTTCACAAGTCACAAACACTGACTCAAGCACACATGCGCAATCTGCTCCTGTATCAGCCTGTATATGTTGTTTTCTGTGCACTGCATGTTTTGCTCCAGTTTATCGGTGCTAGTTACATGTCGCTGAGCTTTAACTTCTCGCTTAGATGTTCTTTTGATTCAATCTTACAAACACGTTCGGTTAGCTGCACGTCACAGCTGCAATATCATTGGATTTCATGGACAACTCACTGCATCTGTGCATTAGTGAGTTTCGGGGTTTCTGTGGCATACTACATCACACTTTTTTGCAATCTGTTCCGGGAGGGGAAAATAATGACAGGACAACAAGTTTCGCGTGAAATTCCCCATCATAGGGATTTTCGTGGGGAAAATCCCTAAATGTACGGAATTTCAAAAAAAAATTGACTAAAAATGGGAGATTTTGATTAAAAACCGGGAAACCAGAAAAAAGCATCGAAATCCAGGAGCTTCCCGGAAAATCCAGTGGAGTTGGCACCTACGAGATTCTATTTGTGAATGTTTTTCATTTAATAAAATCTTTTGCAAGTTTATTATCTGCCCCTTCTTCACCGAATGCAATGAAAATGCCACAAAATAAAATTTTGGCTATGGAATAGGCATCACGTAGCAACAAAATGGTCGATCACAAACCATTTTCTGTAAACTTACATGTGGTCAATTGTACTGAACAAGGCTTTCCCCATGACTACAAGGCTGTTGCCTGTTGCAGATGACAATTTGCCACAATTCTCTGCATCTCCTACATGAGACTAACGATGAAAGAAAAAAGCTGAACTTTTTCACCGAATGAAAAATCGGAGCACGCCGCGAGAAGGTATGAATATAACGCAGCATGAGCAAGACAGAATTGTTCGCTGAAGTTTATTTACGTAAATATTAAAATAGAGCACATCAAATGTAACATTACTGACATGTAACAAAAATAACACTAGACAAAGAAACATCAGGGGGGGTACAATTACGGGCGAAATATTCGCCCCTTCAGACTATGTTTTCCGAAATTTTTACTCCATTTTCAAGCTGAAATACAAATATTTATGGACTAAAATAATATTTAACAACAACAATACTGGATAAGAGGAACATCGCACGAGAAAAAATTACGATTACAGGAGAAATCTTCACTCTGTCTAACTTCTATTTGCAAAAGCTTTGAAAGCTGGAGTTCTGTCTTCAGATGGAAAACGACCCCCACTAATCCCTCAAAAATTTTTGTTCGGTTATGCATCTATCTTGAGAACCACAGAAATTATGATGAAAATGGCGGAATTTCTTGAATTCTTGGAAGAATCTCGTGCCTGGAGATCACAGGGAAATTTTTGTGCCATCTAACTTCCAATTTTGGAAAATTTTCCCTTAATTTTTCAAGCTGAAATAAAATATTTATGGAATAAAACTATATTTAACAACAATACTGGACAGGGGAGCATCACGAATAAAAGAAATTATGATTATGGGGGAAATCTTTACTCTGTCAAAAACCATACTTCGCCTAAAAAATGGCATCCCCAATTAATACCCCCCTTCTCTTCAGTTTTGCATTGATCTCGAGTATGACCCAAATGATGACAAAAATGTGGAAATCCACGAATTCACGGAAGAATCTCATGTATGGCATCTGGAGCTTTCAATAGCACAGTGCTGTTAGTGCAGAGGAAGATACAATATTTAATTTTCAGTGTACCCTCCATGAGTGGCAATAATGATGTGTGTGAAGCATGGCACTGAACTAAAAAGGTCCTAAATCTCTGTTTGTGGAATGTCCTGCCGTGCTGCCTCCATTCAGACAAAAAAATCATTCAATCTAGTTAACTTTTTTTATGAGATTTATCTAGGTAAAGTGTCAAATTTCTGCAAATTTTCTGAAAACTCCTCTCCTTCGTCAGGCAGTCATTCATTCAATTTCTGTCACTGTCTTTGGTTACGGTTAACCTTGACAGTTACAGTGATCTTGCCAGATGTTAGGCAGTGAAAATCCCTTACAGTCATTAATGATGAAGTTCTAGTATTTTCCTATTTCAAGTCCCACTTTCAATTTACACTTCAGGAAGTTGGATTGATGTCCAATGACAGTTAAAGAGTCCCAGTCCATGTGGTGTCCTGTTTCTCTAACATGCCTGTCTAATCCTGTCTTGTTTGAACAATTCTTTATTGCTGTGCTGTGCTCCGTGATGCGAGTTTTCAGCCTATGACCTGTTTTACCTATGTAGAATTTTCTACAGCTGCAAGTTACTTTATAAATTACTCCTTGCAATTTTAACAAGTTTTCTTCTTTTTTAATCAAGCTAGGGCAAAAAAATTTTAAGTTTGTTGTCTAAACTGGGAGCTAATCTAATAATATTTACTGCTTATTCTCTTTCAAGATTCAAACAAACCCTTTTGATACATAATTTTTCTTGTGAACTCCTGCTTGAACTTCTGCTTGCTTGCATTTTTTTGTTTATCTTGTGTGAGTTATTTATCTATTTCTTTTTTGGGGTAGTTATTTTCTGTTAGCATTACTTTCAGTTCATCTATGTGGGCTTTTTTCATATCTTTTGAGGAGACTAAATTATTTACTTTTTCTAAAAATTGGTTTGCAACATGTCTCTTCATTGAGTATGGGTGAGAGGAGTTAAAATCCAGTATTTTATTTGTATCCAAAGGGTTTTTTGTACATTTTTGTGAGGAACTTATTTTCCTGGACATAAATAGTCAAATCCAAGAAGTTTTATTTTCCTTCAGTTTGAACATCCAAAGTGAACTTAAAGGAATCATCTAATTCATTAAAGCACCATAGAATTTTTCTGGTGACTGGCCCATCAGGTCACTCTGGCATGCTCGGCAGATGCCAGAGTGACCTGATGGGGCCAGTCACCAAGCAACTACATCCCAGACAGGTTCAATGGACAATAAATAAACATGCAGGCCAAGGAAGAAATGACACAGGTTGTGCATCCAGATCTAACATATTCAACACCACATGATGCTAAGCATTGTCTTGTTGAGAGATTTAGCCAAGGCCCATTGGCAACACACAGTAGTGCTTCAGCCTCCAAAATGTTCTTCATATGTACAGGGTCCCAGTAATGTGTATGAGGCAGGAATCTGAATAAAACTCAATAGCACCCCACACTGTAATGTAACACTGTCAGGACTGTATGATGCTCCAAAATAGATGCCTCTAACTGTTCACCAAACACACAAGGGTCAGTCCATTATGGTGCATCAGGTTAAACAGTGACTCACTTGTAAACAATATGTGATGCCATTCTTCACAACAGTGTGTGTGTGTGTCCCCGTTCTTGTACTATTGCAGTCTCTGACATCGGTGGTACAGGGTAAACGGAAGTTGCAGCAACGAATGGCAAGTGGCAAGTCCTCTCTGTAGCAAATGGAATCAGAGCTTGCAGACATGTGACATACATCTAATATCACATTAATTTTTGGGACAGCTCTGCGATCTGCCAGTGCTATATGGCAAAGATGCCTGTCTTCATGTTCATTCATACAACATTGTGCTTCAGATCCCTCACGTTGGTGCATCTTACCTTCCTCTTCTCATTGCCACTAAACTCACATCACTGTGCTAGCATTTCTTTTGACACAAGCAGCAATATCATGGAAAGACATTCAGGCATCCCGCAATTCTACAACTGTGCCTCATCAAAGTCTGACAATTGTGCACACAGATTTCTTCTGTTGCAGCATGGCATGGACACTTGTGAGCAATGCTACACTGGCTGCACTCACATAATGCAAACACATTTTTTGCTCCCTCCTTTCATACCTACATGGGATCAGTTGTGAGGTTGTGGCTTATACACAAGATTTGCATAAGTGCTGCCACAGTAATTTCTTACCATGGTCTACCCTTGCATACAAGTTTCTGTGCAATCCATCTTCCTTGGCATTGCAATTTCACTAGACAGCAATGTAGATTACTGCTTTAAAACTTAGAGCATTCTACTTATATAAAAAGGAAATTGACTTTTACAATTCTTAAAAAAAAAAAGGCTAAATTCATCTCAAAGTGCAAGAAAAAATTTTAAAAGATCTAAAATCCATTTTGCTATCAACAAAATACTCTTCAAAAGTAATTAAGGATTAATGACAATAAGTACTTCTAGGCACAACACAAGCTCCTTAAACTTGTTAAACAGCAATAACAAACCTTTATTTACTAGGAAAGTTACAAACTATAGCAGTGGCAGCTCGTTGTTAGAAAAATAGGTGAAGAGCTACAAGAGCAATATGAAAAGATATCTACTGTTTCAATGAAAATCACTATATGAGGACTGACCTATTTTATGTATATTAGGTCAATTCTTCTTTCTTTTAAAGCTGCAAATTTGTCGATTATGTCGTCATAGAATGGTTGTTTCTTCATGAGCATCAATAAAATATCTTTCTAAATAGAAATATTTGCCAAAGAAGCAAGTCTATCTTGAGAAATAGTGTTTCTTGAGTAAGTTTGTATTCTTTAAAGGCAAGAAAAACTTCTTTCCACTGACACATTTGTAGATAAAATTGTTAAAATGAGGGAAACCAATTTACAAGCTTCTGCAAAAATATCTTTATCTCCATGAAGCACTCGAAGAAGTTCTTTAGTCGATATATTCCTTAATTTTTCATCGGCATATACAAGACTCAGTTCATTTTTAAGGTGCTGGAGTTTAGTAAATATTTTACCGTAAAAATGTTGTAGATTTTCAAAAGCGTCGGAGGGAAAACATGAATTAAATTGGTCAAACTTGGTTGTGTCAGCAAAACAGACAAATTGAAGTTTCTCACAGTCTTCAAATCTTATATCCATTTCCATAAGAATGTGGTCCGAAATTTCAAAATACAATATAATTTTGAAAAATTGTTTCTTCTGTACGAGCAGCATATTCCCGTATAGATCTGCTTATTTCTGTGATTTTGCTAGGTTTTCTAAACAGTGTTTCAAATACCTCATCGTTAAGGCAATTACTTTGTGCAAATAAAATTTAAGAGGATTTAGTACTTAATTTGAATAAGTAATATATATATATATATAAGTATGGGATGTAAGGTCAGGTGATGCGTAACATCACAGCCTCTCCTTGACAAATGTCAACCCCGCCTTCTCGTGGTGCATCCTGTTCCCACTAAAGGGGCTCTGACGACCGCCCATAGCGGTATAACTATACCATCGGGATTAGAGGAAATTCTATCCCACACTCACCAACCCGCTTGGCCAGCGTGGTGGGTTATGGCCAAACCCCTCCAAAATGACTCCACAACTTAAATCTTGGCCCTCAGTCTCCGGCAGCTGGAATGTACCTGGCCAAGGCAGCGGCCAGTGCGACATGAAGGCAGAGGGTGCTAAGAATCCCCGGAGGACCGGACTAGGCTGCCATCTGATGCTGACCTTGGCAACGTACAATGGACGCTCCCTATCTTCTGATTCAAGGCTTCTTGAATTGGAAGAGGAACTACAAAGGATCAAGTGGGACATCGTGGGGCTAAGTGAGGTAAGGAGAAAAGGAGAAGATCTCATCGAACTGAAAAGTGGACATCTCTTCTACTATCGTGGGACAGATACTGGCAGAACTAGTGGTGTTGGATTTATAATAAACAAGAAACTGAAGGATAAAGTGGTAGAAGTTGAAAGTTCCTCTGACAGAGCTGCACGACTCGTTATCCAACTATCGAGAAGATACCAGGCTCAGATTATTCAAACTTATGCACCCACCACAAGTCATCCTGAAGAAGAAATTGAAGAATTTTATGAGGAAATTTGTCATCTAAATAATAAAGGTAAGCAGCACTTGAAAATAATTATGGGAGATTTCAATGCAAAAATAGGGCAACGGCAACAGAATGAAACTTCAGTAGGTAAATTCGGTCACGGCAACAGAAACCAGCGTGGAAATACTCTCGTTGAGTTTGCAGAGGCAGAAGGGTTTTTCATCTTGAACTCCTTCTTCAAGAAAAAGCCACACAGGAAATGGACATGGAGACATCCAAATGGGACGACAAGTGAAATTGATTTTATTATGTGTAACAAAAAATTCGTCATAGAAGACTGCAGTGTGCTAAACAAGTTCAACACAGGTAGTGACCATAGATTGGTGAGATGTAAGATGCACCTCAACACTAAACTTGAACGGGGCAAGCTCATAAGACAAACAAAATCTATTGACATAACCAACCTTAAAAAACACCATAATACCTTCAAGTTGGAACTGAAGAATAGGTTCTCTGCTTTAGAAGGCCTAACATCGGAAGAAGTGGACATCTCTGAAGTTAACAGAAAAGTAACCAAAGCTCTTATGGAAACAGCAACAAAATTAGCTGGGTCTAAGAACAAGTTGCATGTAAATAAATTATCAGGAAAAACGAAAATGTTGATGCAAAAAGAAGAGAGATGAGGACAACTAAAGAAGATGTGACTTCCAAAGTGGAATATATAGAGCTATGCAAGACAGTACGAAAAAGTATCACTGAAGACGTAAGAAAATTCAACTGTGAACTAGTGAGGAAAGCAATTGAAAACAACCAAAGCCTAAAGATAGCAAAGGGACATCTCAGTAAGGGAAGAAAACAGATTATGGCATTGAGAAAAGAAGATGGTTCTGTAACAAGAAATAGAGGCGAAATTTTGACAAGGGTGAAAGATTTCTACTCCAAATTATATGAAAGGGATGATACATGCACTCCAGACATCATGAAAGATACCAGTACCAGAGTTCCTCCAGTCCTTCCAGCAGAAGTTGCACATGCAATCAAGAACATGAAGCGGGGGAAAGCTCCAGGAGAAGATGGAATTACTGTAGACATCATACAAGAAGCAAGTGGAGAAATCGAAACAGTACTCGCCCAAATTTTCACTCGATGCCTTAATAAAGGAAAGATTCCTGAGGATTGGAACACCGCTACAATGATCCTGCTACATAAGAAAGGTGACATTGAGGATCTCGGAAACTACAGACCTATCAGCCTCCTATCAGTAGTTTATAAAATCTTCACTAAAGTTCTTTCACACCGCTTGAAGGTAACACTGGACATGGCTCAACCGAGAGAACAAGCTGGATTCAGGAGTGGCTACAGCACAATAGATCATATCCATGTGCTGAGAGAACTAATTGAAAGAGCGAGGGAATATGAACTTCCATTGGGCATGGCTTTTATCGATTATGAAAAAGCCTTTGATTCGGTGAAACCATCAGCAGTTACAATGGCTCTGAAAACCTGCGGTATTGAAGATGCATACATTAATATTATTAATAACATCTATGAAAATGCAAGTGCAAAGATTAGGCTGTTTGAAAATACAACACACATAAAAATTGGAAAGGGAGTGAGACAAGGTGACACCATATCTCCGAAGCTCTTTAATGCCACATTGGAGGGTGTTTTTCAGTCACTGAGCTGGGAAAACAAGGGGATAAAGATTAATGGAGATTATCTAACCCACCTTCGTTTTGCTGATGACGTAGTCATTTTTGCAACTAGCCCATCAGAGCTGCAGAGTATGATCCAGGAACTTGCTGACAAGAGTAAAGAAGTGGGATTAAAAATGAACTTTCAGAAGACAAAAGTGATGTTCAATGCTTTTACAAGAAATGAAGATTTATCGATTGATGGAGAAAAGCTGGAGATAACAGACACGTACGTTTATCTTGGACAGCAGATATCAAGTGAGGGTCACATTGATGAAGAAATTAATCGGCGTACAAAACTTGCCTGGAGAGCTTTTGGAAGAAACAGCATAATTTTCAAGAGCAATATGCCATTATGTCTTAAAAGAAAAGTGTTTGATCAATGCATCCTTCCAGTGCTTACGTATGGTGCAGAGACGTGGACCTTAACTAAAAGAGACATACAGAGGCTGCAGACAACTCAAAGAAGCATGGAGAGGTGCATACTTGGTGTAACCAGGAGAGATAAGATGAGGAACTCGTGGATCAGAAAAATGACAAGAGTGGAAGACATCATGATCAGAGTTAAATCCCTGAAATGGCAATGGGCTGGACATACTGCCAGAAGGACAGATCATCGATGGACAGCCGAAATTTTAGATTGGATTCCAAGGGACAGGAAAAGACCCAGAAGAAGACCACATGGGAGATGGGTGGATGAAATTCGAAAGTATGCAGGGGTGACATGGAGGAGACTGGCACAAGACAGATCGTTGTGGAGGAAACTTGGGGAGACCTTCGTCCAGCAGTGGATTGATAATGGTTGACAATGATGATGATGATGATGATATAAGTATATATATTACTTATTCAAATTAAGTACTAAATCCTCTTAAATTTTATTTGCACAAAGATCAACCAATACACCTTCCGATATATATATAAGTATATATATTACTTATTCAAATTAAGTACTAAATCCTCTTAAATTTTATTTGCACAAAGTGGGTTGCCTTACTCATCGTTCCTTTTATGGCTCAAAATTTCACGAGTTGTTTTAATTTGAGTTACACATCAGTACTTTATGTCTAGTGACGTTTTTGCAAAATTTTGAATTATAGATCGGTGGAGCCAAAAATTTCATTAAATACTATTGCCAAAAATGTAAATTCAAAAGTGTTCATGCCATTTAAAAACCCCTCGGCAAGTTGAATTGATTTTTTGTCTGATTGTTCACTGTTTGTGAGAAATTCTAATGCTTCCTTCAATTTATGCCAGTCTTCAACAATTACACTTACTAACTTCGAAGTGGAGGACTATCGAGTTTCTGTTACGGTTAATATGCATCTTGCGGCTGTTGATGCGAGTGTATAAGATCGCTTCGCTGAGTGGTGAAAAAACAAAGGAATTCCACTGAGACTTGCATAAAATATTCGACACTAAGAAACTTTAGAAAAACTCTGCTGTAATACAAGTTTCAAACGATGCGCTAAGCAATGAACAAAAACAGCTTGAGAAGCTTTATCCTTGATTTTTTCTGGAGTCCATTCAAGTGTCCAGACATTACACTTGCCCCATCAATAAATTGTCCTATTAATTTGTGTTGATAATCAAACTGTTCCAAAATTTCGTGGAAACCCAAAAATCGATCAGCCAATACACCTTCCGAACAACAAATCTTATTATTAAAGAGCACTGAGAAGTCTAATTTATGTCTGTGGTGTCATCTACTTGAATAGAAAAGCATTCAACTTCATTTATTTCATTTTTAACGTGATCGTTTATATATTCAGAAATACATTCACTTAATTCATTTTGAATAGTTTTTGAGTCACCTGTGAAGACATTTTTTATCTTTTCGTATTGATTTTGAATTTCTAAAGGAATTCTTGATATCAACAATGAAAGTAATTCCGTGAAATTTCCACGATTTATCGAGTCGATGCTTTCGTCATGGTCACGGAATGCTAGTTCTTGTTTGCTCAAATACAGTACTGAATCAATCACTGTCTGCAGGAAAAGTCTATTTAAACGAATGTTTCCGTTGAAATGCCTTTTCAAAAGCCTAGCACTCTCCCTTATGTTCTGATTTTTTTCAAAATTCCTTAACTTTTATTCGCATTTCAGGTGTTCGCTAGAATCACCATGTTTATGAAATGACCGAATGTTTATGAAGTGACCGTATTATATTTAATAAATCTAAGAAACCATCTTTATTCCACGCCGAATGTTTTTTACTATAAAGTAACACGGCCAAGGAAATCATTTTTGTAACACAGAAGTGCTACAAAGCTATTTTCTGTCATGAGAAAGAAGAGATATTCAGTAAAACAACAGTTTTTACAATTAAAATTGTAAGATTTACCGCTCTTCCTGATTTCTTTCTTGGCGACAATTGTCAGTGAATCCGTGAAGATAAAATAGACATTTTTCCTTGAAGTAAAATGTCTCTTTTATCTTCATCTTTCCATCGATCAAATGGAGTTTGCAATAAATTATAGACAATGCCGTTCACAGAATACATACTAAAAACTAAAACTATCAGTTAAACTGTACACGAAATTTAAGAATCAGGTGAAGTTTTTGATAAACAATCACAAAGCACAAAAAAACAAATCTCTTTCAGAAAGCATGTACTGCAACGAGAAAACCCTAGTGGATTGCAAGGTACCCTGGGCAATCCGTCCCGTTTCTCCGCGATCTCTTCCGAAGGTCACGACTCCAGGTGCAGAGCCTGAGTGTCTCAAGCTAAAACTCTTCACTTGCCCGGTAGATAGGAGAGGGTGACATCATGGTTACCATGGTAACTCGGCCGATAACTACAGACTTCCAAGCATTCTCATTTTGGTTCTTCACTTGAACTGTTTTGCGTAGAGAGACTTGGTTTCCGTATTGAACGCCCATTGTGAATTGATCTAATAAGAATTTTGAGCATTTTGGCACTCAATAAAGTCAAAGAAGAATATATACACAAAATTACTGAATAAAATTTTATTTTAAATGAAATAGGTGAAGAGGCACTTCACCTACTTCACCTGAAAAGCCACCACTGAACTATAGAGGCCTATCCAGAAAATTAAAGAAAATAATGTAAAAAAATACATCTGAATTGTTCCAGGTTTAAGCAAGAAAATTAAAAATTATTTACCATCATTTAAACATTCAGAAAAGAACATTTCACTCCAAGAAGGAGTCATTTATAGTACAAAATGTTCCTGTGAATTACCTTATACAGAAGAAACAAGGGCCAGATTATTGACTATGTGGAATGAATATAAAGCTGCTATAAAAAATACACAACCATATCAGAATAATATGACCACCTACCTAATAATGGGAATAACCACTATTGGCCCTTATGAGAGCAGCGAGACGGCGTGGCATGAACGCAATGAGGCCCTGGAAGGTTGCCAGAGGCACACATTCCCATTCAAACTGCAGCAGAGCACAGAGGTCCCAGAGACATGGTTGTGGGTTGGCACGTCGAACCTGCCGACCCAAATAGTCCTACAAGTGCTCTATGGGACTGAGGTCAAGGGAGAATGGAACCATTGCTGTCATGTTCCTGGAAACAATCATGCACCCCCTTAGCGACGTGGCATGGCACATTGTCCTATTGGTAGGCACCTCACCACCAGGGTAAACATCCAACATGACGGAATGTATGTGGTCAGCGAAGATAGACAGGTAGCCATTGGCCTTCAGGGACCCATCCAGTAGTACCAGCGGTTTCAGGACATACACACTGCCACTGCGGGCCTGTACTTGACCGAGCTTGTCTGGATGTTAGTTCTCGTGTCTGATGCCTTATCCACCACTTCTGTGCAGTAGAAACCTTGATTTGTCGAAGAAAGCAACCCTCTTCCCTTCTTCCACTGTCCAATGACGGTAGTCCCATGTGAACTGCAGGCGTCGTTGCCGATGGACCGGGGTTGACATGGGCGCCTTGACACAGTGTCGACTCACACTGTTGAAGATTCACTGGGTCTGGGACTATTCAATCATTACTGTGACTGCGAGCTGTGTTTGGTCCGTTTAATGTGGCACAGAATTATGAAGCAGTTGGGAACCTCGTCACCCTCTTCTTCTCTATGTTACAGTCCTAAATAGCATCCAGTATGGATTCACTACCCAGAACACTCTTGATGTAGGGTATAGGGAAATGTATAAAACCCTTGTGTGAGTTCTACACCTCCCCTTGCCCACTACTTGACTTCTTCTGAACCAAATGTAGAGGAGAAAAGTGCCTTTCCTGTTCAGGATAAGAAATGGCACCTTGCTCCACAATACCTTTTCCACACCATAATAAAAATGCTGAAGCATTAGGTTGTTAAACTATAACCAAGGTAGTGGAAGATGGCTAACTGGTTCTTAAAATGTATAGCACAGCCATCAATGATTATTAGTTACCAATTAAGTACAAGCAATATGTGGGTACTGTACTAAATAATGCTAATTTTTGCATAACCAACACACAAAACTAGTTAAACTATGCTAAGTACTCATGCAACATGTATAATTATATTTCAAGCACTTATATATCATTGACACTAACTATTTCTTTTCTTTTTTTTTTTTTTTTTTGTCTTAACAAATTCAGTATTGCTTTTTATTTAGGTAGCAAGCACCCCAGATCCCAATGTTGCCCTCTATGGGTAAGGAACATTCAAATTGCACTGTTGGGGTGCACAATGTTTTGTGGTTTGCCCTGGGCACAGAAATGCCTAGTTATGCCGCTGTCCATTACTAATAACATATAACACTTAAAAAGCAGGAAAAATGTCTTACCCTGCATCAAGTAGGGCTGCACCCATTGTTAACATGCCACATCCACAACCAAGATCAGCAATAAGCTTGGAATTTATTTCCCCATATGTGTTGTCAATAGTATGCAGTAGATGAGCTAGAGAAACATACACATTTAATTATACAACTACACATATTATGCACACACATTTGTTTTTCAGT
The DNA here is from genome assembly GCA_039090855.1 of Macrothele yani. Classification (NCBI taxonomy): domain Eukaryota; kingdom Metazoa; phylum Arthropoda; class Arachnida; order Araneae; family Macrothelidae; genus Macrothele; species Macrothele yani. Next base: position 7,514,787 of record CM077012.1, read on the forward strand.
GTTGTATTTGTTATCCTCAAGGATATATACACTAAAGTAACAAATTATTAGGAACACCTACCTAATAACATGTTGGACTACCCTAAGCCTTCAAAATCAGTCTTGTGTGAGTGTGATTTGATGTAGCATATATTCAATGCTACATAAAAAAGGTGACATTGAGGATCTCAGGAACTACAGACCTATCAGCCTCCTATCAGTGGTTTATAAAATCTTCACTAAAGTTCTTTCACACCGCTTGAAGGTAACACTGGACATGGCTCAACCGAGAGAACAAGCTGGATTCAGGAGTGGCTACAGCACAATAGATCATATCCACGTACTGAGAGAACTAATTGAAAGAGCGAGGGAATATGAACTTCCATTGTGCATGGCTTTTATCGATTATGAAAAAGCCTTTGATTCGGTGAAACCATCAGCAGTTACCACGGCTCTGAAATCCTGAGGTATTGAAGATGCATACATTAATATTATTAATAACATCTATGAAAATGCAAGTGCAAAGATTCGGCTGTTTGAAAATACAACACACATAAAAATTGGAAAGGGAGTGAGACAAGGTGACACCATATCTCCGAAGCTCTTTAATGCCACATTGGAAAATGTCTTTCAATCACTGAACTGGGAAAACAAAGGGATAAAGATTAATGGAGATTATCTAACCCACCTTCGTTTTGCTGATGACGTAGTCATTTTTGCAACTACCCCATCAGAGCTGCAGAGTATGATCCAGGAACTTGCTGACAAGAGTAAAGAAGTGGGATTAAAAATGAACTTTCAGAAGACAAAAGTGATGTTCAATGCTTTTACAAGAAATGAAGATTTATCGATTGATGGAGAAAAACTGGAGATAACAGATACGTATGTTTATCTTGGACAGCAGATATCAAGTGAGGGTCACATTGATGAAGAAATTAATCGGCGTACAAAACTTGCCTGGAGAGCTTTTGGAAGAAACAGCATAATTTTCAAGAGCAATATGCCATTATGTCTTAAAAGAAAAGTGTTTGATCAATGCATCCTTCCAGTGCTTACGTATGGTGCAGAGACGTGGACCTTAACTAAAAGAGACATACAAAGGCTGCAGACAACTCAAAGAAGCATGGAGAGGTGCATGCTTGGTATAACCAGGAGAGATAAGAAGAGGAACTCGTGGATCCGAAAAATGACGAGAGTGGAAGACATCATGATCAGAGTTAAATCCCTGAAATGGCAATGGGCTGGACATACTGCCAGAAGGACAGACCATAGATGGACAGCCGAAATTTTAGATTGGATTCCAAGGGACAGGAAAAGACCCAGAAAAAGACCACATGGGAGATGGGTGGATGAAATTCGTAAATATGCGGGAGTGACATGGAGGAGACTGGCACAAGACAGACCGTTGTGGAGGAAACTTGGGGAGACCTTCGTCCAGCAGTGGATTGATAATGAATGATGATGATGATGATATTCAATGAGGTGATTATACAGAATCATTCTATAGGTATGTTCAGCCAAGCACATGTGATGGCACCTGTTAATATCCGAATGTTTGCTGAAGAAGGATCTTTGTTATAAAGGGCTCTCTCAATTTTATCCCATAGTTGTTCAAATGAGTTCAGTTTTGGGGACTGTGGGGGCCATCTCAGCACTCTGAGATCACTGTCATGCTCCTGACAACTGTGTACCCATCCGAGCCTTGGCCCATTATCCTACTGAATGTAGGCCCTCTCCATCAGGAAACACCACACACACACACACACACACACACACACACACACACACACACACACACACACACACAGGCGTGCCTGGTCTGCAGTGATGTTAAGATACTTTGTCACATCCAAATATTGTTCCAGAGATATTAAAGTACCCAATGAATGCTCACCATTAAAATAGACCCCAGACCAATACACCACCTTCACTAGCTTGTACAGTTAATGCTGGGAAGCTGAGATTCATCAATTTGTGCTGTTGATACCATATTCTGGCCTATCCACTAAAGTGTGTTTTAAAACCAGAAATATGATTCATTGAACTAGGCAACCATTTTCCAGTCCTCAAGGGTCCAGTTTTGGTGCTCCTGCACCCACTGCAGACAAATTTGTCAGTTTTAGCAGAAACAAGTTCTATACAAAGGAGATATGTCACGCTTACATAGCCTATTCACAGCAACGTGCGGCAAACTACATGTGCTAAAAATTCTCCTCTATATTCCACTGTTGTACTGCACAAATTCTTGATAATCAATGGAACATGTCAGTTACCTTGTAATCCACTAAAGCCACTGTTGCCCTTGAGCACCAACCAGTCAATTCATGTACACCCTCGATATAGTTGTTCTTGCACAGCCAAGGTTTGCCATTTCCGAGATGCTATCTGCCCACTCAGCATCCACTATATTATCTCCTACAAAGTTGCTTAAATCATAAGTCTTTCCCATATTGATGCTATCTACACTTTGTACATGTCTGAATCCTTTGCAGTGAGTTTTTTATAAAGCCATCTGAATAGCATAAGTGCATACATGAGTGAAGATGTCACATGCCTGATAATTGCTATTGGGTGTGCCTAATAATTTGCTGCTTCAGTGTAAATTTAATGACAAATTCTTGAAGGCATATTAATTAAAGCTATCAGAACCACAAACAAAAACATAAGTATCAGAACAAACAGAAAACAATTACAGCCACAAAAAGAGAAGAAAAACATCATGAAATAATTACTTACTACTACACTGCATCAATACATATCACTAAGCTGTTCTCTGAGATTCAGAGGTTAGCTCCAAAAAGAAATACAAACTACCAGATAATTTTTCTGAAATAATTAGCTATTTGTTCAATTTCATGTGAAATTACCTAAGCTTAATACCCAAGATTTTCTATATAAAAATGTTGTAACTAACTAACTGCCATCTATGTACATAGGCCAATTCTAAAAAAAAAACTTGCAAAATTTGTTGATCTGGAACTTCCAGGGGTAGAAAATATTTTGTGTCAAATTAATTTCACATTAATAAAAAATGTATTTTTAATTCCTAGTTATTGAATGAGTATGATAGCCATTGGCACCATCTGAAATGCTTGTTTTCAGTTTTGGAACCTGTCAATTTTCTAGTAATATATATAGACGCTACTAACTTTGACGATGCTGGTGCCTAAATAAAGGGAACACAGCTGATTACACTATGAAACAATTGCTTTCTACCTCTTTCAAGTTTTTACTGACATACACAATGAAAAAAAATTTTATATAGAGGTTTTACTTAAAATACTAGAACTTCTCCAAACTTCAATTCCCTGGAATCTAAAATTTAGGGGTCAGGCATTGGGTGGGACACCAAGATACCAGGAAAATTCCTGGTCAGCCCTATATTCTGGGCCGGTATACCTTATGCTACCTGAAGAAAAAAACATGGCACAAATAACTATTAGTACGTACCCTTGTCTCAACATGGCAGTGACTTCATCAATGAGTTTCAAGATCAACTATAGCTCGTGGGGATCTTTGACTCCACTAAAACATATAAACAATAAGATCATCATGAACTAGCACAGAATATATAATGACATGGGCAGATACATCAGTATAAAACCTGTGCTATGGGAAAAGGGAAGTACTATTATTGGCAAAAGTATGTGGGGAGGAGCAGCATCTCAGCAACCATGAGTGTTGTTGGATGTCTGAAAGCCACCATAGTCTTAAGTGTCATACGAACGGGATTCAAAGAGAGAGACACACACATTTGCCCACAGTGCCAGAAAGGAGAGACCACTGGTTGAAAGTTGAGGTGGATGCCAATAGCAGATTTGCCAAATTCTCAGAACAAAAACGTAACACTCAAATAGAAAAAAAAGTAACATGATGCATGCTGATAATTTTTGAAGCTTACTTCAGTTATATAAATTCTCGATGGTTACAGGTGTAAGGGAGGGAGGCTGCTTCGAATAAACAGACACTCGTCCACATTCCAGCACCGACGAATCAGCAGCTTCAAATATGACGAAAAGTCGAAAATACGAATCAGTCTCGAACGTTATATGAAACGAGTCTGGATTCGTCCATTGGTTGCTGATTGCACTTGACTTGACTTATGTTGGGAAACCAGAGGCAGAGGAATTTGTTAAGAGAAATTGGAAACCTCTCCAAGAAAAAAATCTTTCGAAGGGGGAAAAACAGACTAAACACAAATGCTTCCTTACTTCTGTCTGAAAAGGGGGAAAATGTGACTTTTAAAAAAAAATCGTGTTTTTGGCATCAAAATCATATTATTGTACTGCAGCATGATTTATTGTACTAAATATGATAAAATCATAACAGTTGGAAGGCCTGCAATTATCATGTGCTCCCTTTATAAATGGCTACAACCAGGGTGCACAGCAATTTCTGGGCACACAATCCAACAAATGCTCTTGTGGATGGGCCTTAAAAGTTGACAGCTTGCTCATGTTGACTGACCATCATTGGCAGTAGGCACAAAAACTCCACGACTGGATATTGGATTACTACAAAAGTATCACGTGAACAGCTGCAACCAAACTGCAGAGTTGGGCAGAAACACATAAGCAGTGATGGTGTCGTGGTATGAGAATTATTCTCATGGACATTACTAGTTCCCTTCATGCCTGGTGAACACACCCTCCCGACCAGCATTGTTTTATACAAAGTGCTAAACTACATGTACATATGTAAGAGATTAAACAGCGCTAGTGGCCATTTACCAGGCATTTTTGCCCCAAATATAAACTACTTTGCCCGCAAAGAATAAAATTAAATACACGCCAAAAAAAAAAAAAAAAAAAGGACAAGCAGGAGACACAGTGGCATTGAAGCAAGGTGAGTTGAGTAGAGCAGTAGACACTAGATAGATCCGACCACATGAGACAACTGACACCATAACTTGTGAAGTGAAACCGAAACCCCCACCCCACCTCACCCCCACCCCCACACACACCTTTGAGCTTTGCTTTGACTCTCTGACCCCAGAAAAGACACAACGCAGATGTTGATCCCACTGGTAAGGTCAGGCAAGGTAAGTCATGCAGGCTATAATGGGAAAAGTAGGGGCGGGGGTTTTGAAGGGAGATCATTTCTAAGAACATTCCAGGGGATTATCTCGCTTCAATGAGCTAGAAGAAAGCTCTCCTGGTGAACGGGTTAGCGTATTTACAGACACACTAACAAAAATGGGAGAAGGATTGCAATGCCCATTATACAGCGCAAAAACAAGACGGGGGGTGGGGGTGAGCACTTGTTTTAAAAAATAAGGACTTCTTAAAGACTTTTAACAGGGTTGCCACTCAAAAGTAATAAAAAAATTCCCTGAATTTTCCAGGTGGTTTTTAAAGTTTTCCAGCATGGCATGTTGCAAAGAATTATTACATTTCATTCTATTCCATTCATTTTTCTCACCAAAGCACACACTTGTAAATTCTTTAAGTAATTTGTCTTTATAAAATTACCTGCTTTTCATTAATAACAACTAACTGTGCACATTATTTTCTGTACCAAAGTCCCGTGAACTTTTGTGAATACTACCCACATGGAATTTGATACATTCCCATAGAAACAGGTCATATGTAAGAAAAAATCTGTCAGTTGAATAGTTTCAGTTTTTCTATAACACAACGCAGCTAAGCTTAATGATGGAATGGCTCTGTTCAAAGAAACATGTTTCAAGAGAACCAACAGACAAAGGACTTTGATCCATCACTTGGTTGGTTCTCTTGTGAAGTGTTTCTTCAAGCAGGAGCCATTGTGCCTAATTGTTCCATGTTATAAAACAACTGCAGAAATTGAACAAAAGCTTAATTAACTGGCAATTTTAAAAATTCAATTGTGCATCTTTTTTTAGAGAATAAAGGAAATACTTAATATAACTGAAAGCAAGATCTACCAAATTCTAGGCAGGCAGTAATTGCAAGCAAAATTTGAAATCTTGAAAAAATAATTTTTTTTTGGCAAAATAAAGTATCCATTGATTTTTACAAAAAAAAGAGGGTAATTTTCCCTGACTTTTACAAAAAAAGATAATTTTCCCTGAGTTTTCCCTTATTTTTGGAACCATTTTCAAATTCCCTGAGAATTCCAGGTTTTCCCTGTTTTCCAGGTTCAGTGGGAACCCTGTTTTAAGGACCATACAAACCTTGTAAAGTCAGAAATACATATTATACATGATTTTAAAGGAAATTTCATGCTGAATTCAAATACTTTTACAGAATGTTATTACCAGTAATAAAAGTGAAGTTACAAGCAAAAGTACAGCATCTAGTCATAAAAAACAAAAAATTGTGAAATTAAGTGTACAATGTATTTAACGTAAAATTACTGTACGGTACATTATTGAAACTTGCAGGACACTTGAAATAACTTAGCAACAAGCAAAATGTGCTTTAATATTTAATTGGATAACCACGGTTTCTTAGTAACAAAGTGCACCTTCTTAGCATGAAACTAATGCACTTCTCTAGTTGTCCATTGGTGATAACACAGTGCCAAAATTGCTGTTAAATGTGACTGTGATCATTCCACTGCCTTGTGCACCATTAAAAGAGTTGCAGAAACTGGATGTGTGGAAAACAGAAAAATAACAGATCGACCAAGGCAGTGTACTGAACGTGATGATCGCATGTTGATTCATCATTCCTTAAAATCAAGGCTTAAAACAGACACTGATTTAAGAAATGAGTGGGAGAATGAAGTAGGCATTATTGCATCTGCACATACAGTTTGCCGTAGGCTACAAGAAAATGGACTGACTGCGCAAAAGCCTTTCCTACGGCTCAAAAGTATTGCTTGGGCCAAGGCACACAAGAATTGGACAGTTGATGAATGGAAAAATGTTATTTTCAGTGATGAAACAACTGTTACTATTTCCCCTAATAATGGAAATAGCCCGACGACGTACATAATGAAAATTATGTACGTCGTCCGGCTGGTGAAAGATGCAAGGCATACTGCACCAAGCCAACAATCAAGCACCCACATTCAGTGATGTTATGGTCCTGTATTTCAGCCAATGGTGTTGGCCATCTGCACATTGTTGATGGCATACTGAATGGATCGAAATATGTGGATATTTTGGAGTCTAAACTGCTACAATCTGCACAAGACATGGGTTTGCGGAATTTTATCTTTCAGGACGATAATGCGCCATTCCATCGGTCAAAGTTCGTTGACGAGTGGTTTAATCGAAAAGTTATAAGAAAACTTCAGTGGCGGGCACAGCCACCGGATCTTAATCCCATAGAGAAGCTGTGGGTGAGATTGAAGCAAAAGATCCGTCAACAAGGATCCACATCTAAAACAGCATTAATTGAGTCTATAAGGGCCATATGGCACTGTTATCACCAATGGGCAATTAAAGAAGCTCATTAGTTCCATACCAAGAAGGTGCACTCTGTTACTAAGAAACTGTGGTTATCCAATTAAATATTAAAGCGTATTTTGCTTGTTGCTAAGTTATTTCAAGTGTCCTGCAAGTTTCAATAATGTACTGTACAATAATTTTACATTAAAATGCATTGTACACTAATTTCACAATTTCCACTATATTTTGCTTTTTATGACTAGATGCTGTACTTTTGCTTGTAACTTCACTTCTATTACTGGTAATAACATTCTGTAAAAATATTTGAATTCAGCATAATATTTCCTTTAAAATGATGTATAATATATATTGCTGACTACCATTACGCTGTATAAGTTGACTTCAAACATCAAAAATTGACTTTCGGTCTACTGGTACAGGACTTTTGGCCACGACTGTATATCAAGTTGAAATACATGGAATAATCAGTACTAACTTAAATCAAGCTGTTCTTTCCATGTAACCAAATTTGAAAATGTTATCGTCTTGGAACAGGAATTAAACCTGCATCTTCCGATTTGCATTTGAGTATGCTAACCATTACACTACCCAGGACAATGAAATCCAAACTGAGGCATTAATCTGAAATGTCAGACATTTTGATTTTGTTGCACAAGTCAAAACAAACATGTCTCATCATAGCACTAAGTTAGATCCCCAGCATATGAGTATATACATTTACAGTATCGAACTGATTACACGGACTCCTGAAAACCGGACCTTTTTGTATAATTGGAATTTTTGCCATATTTCTTGACCTTAAGGTCCAGGTGTTCCATGCTGAAGCTCAGCCTCGTATTTCAGTCATCCCCAGCTGACCGTCCATACCCTTTAATCTCCCCATCATATGTACATATATGTATTCAAAACAGCATTCTAGAACAATTCAAGATACATTTTCCTTTCCCACTGTTTGAGGCAGACATACAACTTCACCCTCCTCCCTCCCTATCTTTCCCCCAAAGGAACAGTCAGCAGAAACTCAAAGCATTTTTCCACAATAACGAAGGCATTATTGTCCGTCAGAGCGCGCATCAAAGTACGGTTTCCTCAAGAGAAAAGAGAAGTGTTTCTCTTTTCAGCTGATGATGTTGCTATTCTCCTTTGCGCTGGTGGCTTCCGCGAACCTGCTTTTGGAAGAAAGAAAAAAATCTTCACCACACTGTTCGTTGATCATTGGTGTGACGTCATAGGCTGGTTGGGAATACTCGCGACTTCCCTGCGAAGAGGGGAAGAAACAGGGGTACGGAGACCCACTTCGTTTCAGAAAATTAGGTCAATCACTTTGTTTCGTTGGTCGGTGCTCTGTGGTTCATGTTTATTCCGCGGTGCAGCAAAAATCTCACGTGTAATGTCAAAAAGGCTAGGAGATCAGGATGCAGGTGGACGCAAGAGGAAACATCTATCTTTAAGCATCCGGAAAAAGGTCGAACTGTTGAAAAAGCTGGACAGCGGTACATCAGTAAAGAGATTGATCGAAGAATATGGAATCGGAAAATCCACAATTCACGACCTCATAAAACAAAAGGCATCAATATTAAAGTTTTTTGAGGACAGTGATGTGCCTGGTCTAATGAGCCAGCAAAAAACTTTACATCAATCAAAGAATGTGGATGTAGACAAGATTTTAATGGAATGGATAAGGCAGCGGCGTTACAAAAGGGTACCTCTGGATCGCTCCATAATCGTGGCCCAGGCCAGAGTTTTTCACGAGGAACTCTCAATTCAAACATCTTGTGATTATTCAGTGGGTTAGTTCAATAAATTTAAGGGTCGTGGTTTACGACTTCTGAATATTTGCGGCGAACAGGCTTCTGCTGACTACGAAATTGCAGAGACTTTTGGGGAAGAATTTGCAGATATGATTTTGAATTAAAAGTTATCGCCAGAACAGGTCTATAATGTGGACAAAACTTCTCTATTTTAGAGATACATCCCGAAGAAAACATTTGTTACAGTAGAAGAGATGCCACCCTCCGGTGTAAAGGACTTAAAAGAATGTCTCACAGTTCATTTGAGTGCCAACGCAGCTGGAACTCACAAATGCAAATTGTTGGTGATCAGAAAAAGTACTAGGCAGAGATGCTTTAAAGGTGTTACAGTTTTTCCTGCGATTTACAAGGCGAATAAACAGGCCTGGATCACAAGAACATTTTTCATGGATTGGTTCCAAAACCATTCTGTATCTGAAGCCAGGGCACATTGTAAATCTGTTGGTTTGCCCGATGACTGCAAAATGTTACTAACTTTGGATAACTGCCCAGCGCATCCTGATGCGAAGCTTCTCATGAAGGATAATGTATGCGTTGCCTACTTGGCACCTAACTGCCCCGCACTTTTTCAGTCGATGGATCAGGGCATATTGTGCACATTAAAATGCCGCTACAAATCAGCTTTTATTTTAAAGTTACTGAATGCATGCAATAATGGAACTGGTATCAAGCAGTTTCAAAAAGAATTCAGCATTAGAGATGCCCTTTTGAATATTGTGAGTTCCTGGGATTTGGTATCTCAAGACACCTTGATGAATGCCTGGCACAATCTTTGGCCATCTATGATTATACTCGACAAAGAAGAGGTCAAACACGATTTCAGCTGCTTCCGCATTTCGCAGGAAAAGGTAATCCTACAGGATTTATTGCGTTACGCAAAAGGATTGCTGTGTGAAGAAGCGAGGCTCTTCAACGAAGAGGCCATAGAAGAATATGTGAACATCGACAACGATGCTCCAGTTGCTTTGAAACTCACTGATGGTGAGATAATTCAAATGGTCATGAATCATGAAAAGAACAATGTATTGGTTACAAGTGATGAAAGTGATGATGACAAAAAAATTTCCATTGAAAGGTGCCATCTTACTGAAGAATTGATACGAGGGATGGAACAAAAGAAATTCTTCACAGAACAGCACATCATATCTGTTTATAAAATAAAAGAAGTGTTGCTAACAGAACAGCCAAAACATATGAAGCAATTAAAATTAAATATGTTTGCAAATCTCACTCATTAAAGATAAAATACATAATCATTCTATAAATGTAATTAAAAAAATTGGCTATATACATATTTCTTAATTTAGGCTCATTTTCTTTTAGTGTTTTTATTGTTTAGACTTTTTTTTTCTTTTTCTTATAATTTGTTCGTAGTTTCGTGAATTCATCCTTGTACAATGCACGATCGGAAGCAGGGTGAAGTCTGCCATGTATTTATGTGAACGATACAGCTTTTTATCGGAGAAATAACGGCGGCGGTAACTTGGAGGGGGGGTCTTTTTTTTTTTTTTTTTTTTAATGGTTCTGAAAACCGGAAAAATTTGGAAACCGGACTGCCGCTGGCCCGGAGCTGTCCGATAATCGGTTCAATACTGTATATATCTCAAGTTGAAACACATGGAATAATTAATACAGACTTAAATCAAGCTATTCTTTTTATGTAATATTCTGTAGCTATGTTATGATAGCATCCTTCCAATCCTGAGGGACCATTCTTAACTCCCAGCACAACTGGCAAATTCCAGTTAACCAGTCAATTACAGAGTCATCACCATATTTCAACTTCTCGGCAGTTTCAACTCCCAGAGCCTTACCATTCCAAAGAGATTTTAGAGCTTCACACACCTCTTCTCTTGATATCCCTCCTGTGCTTCCATCCTTCACTGTGACATCATCTGCCTCAGAATCACCTTTGCTTTCCTGATCTAATAACTCAGAGAAATATTCACCACATCTTTCACTCAACTCATTCGGCTCCCATATCATTTTCCCAATCCTATTCTTCACACAACTTACAACTTTGTTTCCCCTATTTTCCTGAGTCTTGTGTACTTCCAGAAAGTCTTGCTATCTTTCCAAAAAGCCAATTCATGCCTTTCCACCTTCCTTCTATGCTTCAAAAGGATGGTTAGAGTTTTCGAAAGAGGCACAACATTTTGTGCAAAGAAATTTGTGGTGATGTGGCAGATGTCACAGAGAAAAGTTTCGAATTGCATACAAAAATTGTTAACACCAAGCATTACAAAATATTCCGGATGTTTGAGATTTTGCACTTCTTTGTGGTGACTGAATTATTTCAGTTAATAAGCAGCATATGTACTCTAATTGAACATCATGTTCTGACACTGTATAGAAATTGATTTTGGATTATTTAAAAAAATTGTTTGTAATACCTAACAGATTAAGGCATTACAAACAATACATTATCTTAAGTAATAATGAAGGAGGTCAGAATACATGGAGCAAGGATGATGTCAAAATCTAGAAGCACTTTGAGCAGATGACTTTAATGCTCAACGTCTCACCAACATGGCGGCAGAGGCTATGACGTCATGATCGTGACATTTCCGTGGCTTCACTTTGATCACATGAGAGGAACGGCAGGCACTTACTCCACCTATTCTAAGCTCCTTGGTAATAAATAATTACATAAAATCTGTTATTATCATGAGAAAAATTCCAGTGTTTACATTTCTATGATTTCCATGGATGCACCCGACCCACACAAGAAAGAAAAAAACTTCGAAGTCCCTGGGATTTTGTCTGAGACAGGGTTCATTAATTAATTAATTCATGCTGAAATGAACTTGAAAGGCAATACTGTTCAGGAAGTCATTTTATATCATGACATTCTTTTTGCAGCAACCTAAAATGTTTTGGAAATATTTTGAACAATGGTCAATTATAAAAACAAATTTTAGTTTGTTTGAACAGCACAGTAAGTCAAAACAGAGTGCAGATTTCTATGTACAAAGTTTTCAGCTGCACCTCGTTACTCAACATTAGGCAGCAATTGGCAACGAAGGTACTTAAAAGTGGCCCATAACATGACTGCACCTTTGGCAGCAAAGTTTTTTTTTTTTTTATTATTGAAGGTTTAACGACCCCAGTGAGCAACTCAATGGACTATAAGCAGTCGCCCGTCCCTAATTTAGGGCCACTGGCTCCAGGGAAGGGAGAGAGCCAGTGCCGTAAGACAAACACAATATCCATGCATCACCGGGATTCGAACCCGGACCCTTTCTCAGACGAACAGTCATAAGCCAGCGCTTAGACCACTGCGCTACCAGGGTGGCACAGCAGCAATGTTCAATGCAGATTTTACAACTGCAGAGTGTGGAAACAAATGCGCTTGATAAGAAGCTATGGCACAAATTTCATGATTTCTATGTACGTTGTACGGCATCAAACACAAAAATGTTGTCTTAACTTTCAAATACACAAATTCTTTCAAGCACGCATACATGAATTTGCAATATGCTTTACAACTGTTTCAATCTCACTGCAACAAAAAAAGTATTATGAAAGGACCCTATCTCTTGAATGCTGGAAATTTTGAAAATATTAACATTAGCAGAACAATTTATTTTTGTAATTCAAAAATATTATTATACTTATGAAAACTGCAACAAACCAGCAATGTGAGGACTTGTGGCATACTGTTCAAGACTGATGTCTGGATTTTCAAACCTTTTAACACTTTCCAAGATACTCTGCAACTGTTTCAACTTCATTTTGACACAATTACCTATTAAAAAGATAAGCTATTTCTTTAAAATTTATCAAACCATTCAAGATCACATTTTATTTTCGTGTTTTAAAGACATTGTTAAGTCGGTTTTGAATCCTAAATAACAATATCATCAAAATGCTCAATACAATAACAAAAACAAGAAATAAAATTACTCTTTCACCCCACGGGCTCACCAAATTTAGGTTTGATATAAGCTTGCTATCATCACAATGCCATTATTTCGTAACACACATTTCTTCAAAAAACACACCGTAACGTCTTTTCACAACGAACTCAAAATGTAAACAAAACAATATGTGTCAGCCTTATCTAGACTTAAGACAATGTTTCATTATGTGTCCTATAGTACATGTTTTAAATGGCTCAAAAGTGCAATGAGCGCAACAGGCAGCGAAGCGCTCCAAGTACCCATTTGGTAGGTAAGCCTATTATTATATTGGTATATACTGTATGTATTATATTATAAATACTATATACTCCAATATAACTGGCTGTCCCGGGTTTGGGGTCTGGTTCAGGCGTTCCAGCCGGTTGACTGTTTTGTCCTAGTCAGAAATAAAAACAAATTCACTATGTAATATAAATCCTCATCAATCCGGATCTCCACCTAAATCACACTGCAACAGGCTGTGTCATGTGGCTTGTTGTCCAGATTCGATAAATAATGTTTTTGTTTGGTTTTTAGCTATTAGTTTGGAGGTTAATGACCACAGTGAGCAACTCAATGGGCTATAAGCAGTTATCCATCCCTAATTTATGGCCACTGGTTACAGGGAAAGAAGAGTTAGTGCCATAGAACAAACACATCATCCATATCTTAACCGCGTTTCGAATCCAGGCCCATCTAGAAGGTATGGTCAAAAGCCAACACTTAGACACCTGTGCCACCGGAGCAGCCAAATTATATTTCCAGTTGATAAAAGAAATGAGAAATATTGTGGATGTTGGTTGTGCAGCCTGCATCGTTTAAAACTCTTTCAAAATGCAGATGATTGACATAGCTGTCGTTAAAAAATATTAAAAAAGGTTTTAAAATATATATAATTATTTTCAATACAGTTTTTGTTTTGTTGGAGGTTTAAACAACATGGTCAGCAACATGATGGGCTATAAGCAGGCCTCGCGAATGTCGGTCGCCAGTCGCCAAATGGCAACAAGATATTATGTAGTAGCTAGTAATTTTTTTAGTATAGTAGCCAATGATGGCGAGTAGATTTTCCCCCCAAGTGAGCAACTATTTTGTCCAACATCCCCCCCCGACTCGGCAATGTGTCGATACATCGCGAAAAACCGCTGTGAATCTAAAATCGATGTTACAGTGTTTCAACTGACGAAACTACGATTCATCACCACCTTGATGTAAATACTCGCTGCCATGTAATCGCCGTCGCCAAGCACTGTTGTTCTAACCAGTTTTCCCAGTCCAAGACACATACGAATATCGGCTGATCCTCATGTACACGAATGTTTCTGATGTAGTTTCTCGCGGTGTCTTGTTCCAGACTCTACATCGGGGGATTGCTCATCGGAAATTTGCGTGCCAGGCAAGTAATCTTGGACATCGTAGGGATACAGACACAGGTTTACAAGGCGAATAAACGTTGGATCTCAGAAATTCACCACAGCTTAAGAACAATAGAAAGTATGTGGCAGGTTTTTTTTTACTTGACGTGAATACGTCTTTAAAATCAGAACACTACTAGGTGGCCAGTACGGAAAGCTGAGCGCTACGAAAAAATGGGCATCGAGTATGGTCTAATAATTTCTATATTATCAACGCGAACCAAACCAATTTAGTGTCATTCATTAGCTAAGGGAACAAAGACATGTTAGTGACCTTGAGTTACTGCGCAGCTATAAGGGGGGGGGGGTGGAGGCTTTGCACTTCGCCGCGCAAACTTCTAATCAGTATAACTCGGCACTGCAAAGCGCTACGTCGAAATTGGTCTCAAACGAAAGCTAATGCCGAGATCTGTCAATTTAAAACACTAGAAGTGAAATGAAATACAGTTTGGTTGTGAAACTTTAGATCGCAGTTGAAAAATTTTTAAAAAAATTCACAATGTCTGCATATATTCGTCGAAAAGCCAAGCAGAAATACATTGAACGTAGTCTACGCGGAAGAGCAACTCGTCAGCTTTCAATAAACACTGCAATGTCCGTGGCAGAACACATGAGAAAGTATCGGGAGCGAAAAAAAATTGCCGTGGCGCAGCACGCGAGCACTTCGACGGCAGCGACGCACGAGCCCATTGACATGGAGCATCAGCAATGAACCTCATAAAAACCAGTAATTGGGCATGTCTGAATTGTGACACTTTAAACGACTTAATGATGATTAGATGCAATGGCACTTCAATTGAAGATTTTGATCCTCAAAATGCTATTCAATTGTGGTGGGCATATACCTTTGATGGGAAGATCAGACACAGTATGTATCAGTGGTAAACTATATCAACATTATTAGTGCCACTTTATGTATATATATCCTAGCTTTTGTTCCTTTGTTTTAAATATTATTAAAAGAAATCAGACATCTAAATTCAATGGCCTCTCAAAAATAAATTATGTATGTGTAAATTGAGATAGAGTAATGATATTACAACACTGAAAATAAATTATCAAAAACTCAATCATTTTAGAACAAAAGCATATACAATATTTGCAGTCAATCTAATGATGCTATGCAGTAACCGCTCTGCGTCTGTTTTTATGAAGTTAATGGGGAAAGTGTCTCACATTAGAAAGAAAAAAAAAACATGAACCCATTTAATTTCATCGAAACGTAAGTAGAGAAGTTACTGATTTACTATTATTTTTTTAATTTCGTATGGCCAGTAGATTTTGTTATTTGGCTAGTAAAATTTTTATTCCACTAGCCACATTGGCTAGCAGAAATTTCAGCAGTTTCGTAAGGGCTGGCTATAAGCCATCCCATCCTTATAACTGCAGGCCAGTGCACAAAATGCCAGAAGCTGGGTGGCATATGGGAGGGTAGTCTGGTCATCTACGGTGGGTGGTCGAGCTTGCTCGCTCGCTGCACAAGCATCACTGTCAATGTGCGTGGCTGTCATTGTCAACTAAAGAAGTTTGCTTCTCTCTTTGCTCTCATAAAATAATATTTTTAGGAACATATAGCTCCAAAAGAAAATTCATTATGCCGTTTACATGCAGTGTACCCCACTGGCACGGTAATTATGATGATGGACCTTGTGTGTCTATCTTCAAATTCCCCACTAAAGGGATACTCCAAAGAAAATGGATAACCACAATCAAGTGGGAAAATTTTCATGTGACCAAGAACTTCCAGGTAAGTAATTGTACCAGAAGATGATAAAATGCTTAAAATGTGTAAGCTAAAAATATGCTGCTTAAAATATGTAAGAAGGGATTTTAAACATTTTAAATATAAAGCTGCTAAAAATATAAGCATAACATGTATAAACATGTTAAAATATAAGCTTAACATATGTATAAATATTTTAAAATATAAAGCTGCTTAAAATATAAGCATAACATATGTATAAACATTTTAAAATATAAGCTTAACATATGTATAAACATTTTAAAATATAAGCTTAACATATGTATAAACATTTTAAAATATAAAGCTGCTTAAAATATATGTTAGAAGGAATTTTTAACTTTATTATGGACACAATAATAATAGGTGCATGTTTTTGATCCCAAACGCAATATGTTGATACCCTTGTACTTAGTTATTTAAGTGTCTTAGGTTGAGTATATTGTTATTACCTTTTATGATAGATACCTTTTGTGGACCTTACTTAAATTAACTCATAAAATCAAAAAAATTGAATTAGAAAATTTAAATTTGGTTAATTTTGTTATTAAATGCATCTCACAGCAGGAATTCTGTGTTGTTAAAAGTAGTCAGAGAGCTGAAAAGATTTTTGAAAAATTAAATTTATGTTTGTAGTGGAAAGAACACAATGCTTGTTTGCTAAAGTAACCCACAACATGTTTTTGCTAATGTATCAAATTAATTCAACATAAAACATGTACGAAGGGATTTTAAACTTTATTATGGACACAGAATAAGTGGTGTATGCTTTTGGTCCCAAGCGTAACATGTTGATACCAGCCCTTGCGAATGTCGGTCGTCAGTCACCAAATGGTGACCAGATATTTTGCAATGGCTAGTAAATATTTTTAACATAGTAGCCAATGACAGCGAGTAGACCCCCCCCTCCCCCAAGTGAGCAAATATTTTGTCCAACTTTTCCTCCCGCTTGTGAATGGATAACGAGTTCAGTTTTCTTGACTGTGTTCCTGCAGCTGCTTCGAAAATGAATGGAAGTGAAAATAGGGTTCAATAGAAACTTAATCTGCTGAGGGATCAGCCTGGAGCGAGCAAAGGGTCAAGGTTAATATTTGTGATGTGTGGGGAAAGGAAGAGTGATAGAGATAAGCTGCAGGAAAGGGAAGGGATGTGGGAGGGTTCCAGAGAAAAGTGGTTTGCCTGGAGCGAGCTCCTACAGTGAACTAGAAATTATTGTGCATGAGGAGTCTTAATCCCGAGGGGGAAAGAATTCTAGGAAGTTACCAACTGAAATTTTGGGTGAGCTTGCCATTCCTTTGTCAGTGTATTTAAGTTCACTGAAAACTGTGCTGTGTAACGTGCTATCCTTAGTTTTTTACTGGTGTAGTTTTTTAAATGTTTCAAGCAAAACTCTCAGACCTTTGGAGTAAAAACAGAAAAAATGGTGATGAATCTACTAAATCTTCTATTTCTAATCAGAAATTAGTGCCAAGTCCAATAAATTCTGACACTAGCAGTTGTCTATGAACTAGTGGGAAAAGAAATTTCCAGTGAAAATGAAAATTTGCAGTGTGCAAAATTTTTTTTGTAGAAATGAACCAAGGAATTACGATCAGCTAACATTTTCAAAGTGGCAAGCACAATAAAATAGTTAGAAGAAAACGGAAATCCTTTTTGCAAAATATGCCGACGGAATGCAAGTACTAACCAAACAAGTTTTGTGGAAGGATGTCAAAGGTTTAAAAGTAGGAACGGTAAGTCAAACTTTTATCAAAAAATTTATCTGTAATTTATACATAGTAGTTTTCTTGCATTTCCCGGAATTCCACGGTTTTCATCATCATTATTTGGGTAATTCTCGGGACGGATGCAAAACTGAAGAGAAATTTCTTAAACATGGGAGGGGGGGGGGGGTCGTTTACGTCTTTTGGAAATGGAATTTAGCCGGAATGAAGATTTCTCCCGTAATCATATTTTTTTAAGGTTTCGCGGTGTGCTTGATTGGTAGATTTTATCTTACAAAATACAAATTTCTGATGACCAGAGCTTGAGAAATGTGCTCGTCTGCTTGTCCATGACAACTCAAAATACTGAGTTGATGAGCAAGAAATTCGGGATTAATTTACGTATGGGATTCTCGTTGGGAAAAATGTTAAAAAAACTGGGTTTTCTTGGCTATTTTCTCGATCAGTCAATTTGCAATTGTCTATTATTTCATTTGGGAAGGAAAAGTTTGTGGGGGATGAAGAAGGGGCTGCAGAAACTTTGTTGCTTATGCAGGTGCATGCTGCTAGCCGGACGGGAAATCGTGCCTCCCTCCATTGACTGATAAGCATCTCTGGCACACCAAGATAAAAAATATGATTTTCTATCTTCGCGGAATGTCGACAAAACTGGCTGAAAATTTGATGCACTTCATAAATTCCTAAAAGGAACGAACCCACCAAATTTAGTGTGAATCGGATAACAATTGTGAAAACTAGCCACCAAAACTTTTAATCACATTTGCTATTGCTGTACGACGAACATTTTTCGAGATGAACCCAGTTTTGTTGTTAAGCTTGCAACAGATATGCTGTCCCTTATTAAAAAAAATTAACACAGTGTTTGCGGGTCACGATGTATAAGGAGTCACAGTAGAATTCTGCTAAGTATAAGTTAATCACTTTCAGCGCAGTTGCTTCTTGAATCTGTAACAGTATGATGTACTCTTCTGATAAAACTTTCGTAATAATTTTCAAGGGGCCCCCAGGATTGTGCAGGATGCTTGAAGAATCGACAGAGTTCTACAGTTATTATTATTTTTTTCTTTTTGCAGATAGCACAGAGAAAACTCTGATTATAAGAAACTGCTTTGTGAAAAAAAAATCCCCTTTCTTAGGAGTCTGCAAAAAAGTACAGTCGCTCCCAGTTCATCCTCAAATCTTTCGAAAGCTTTACACATGTTTTGTACATATCTGTAATTAGGAGAATTTTTTTTTTTTTTACTGTAGGTTTAACAACCACCGTGAGAAACTTAATGGGCTATAAGCAGTCACTCATCCTTAATTTAGGAACACTGGCCCCAGGGAAGGGAGACAGCCAGTGCCGCAAGACAAGCACAATATCCATGCCTCACAGGGATTTGAACCTGCACCCTTCACAGACGAATGGTCATAAGCCAGCGCTTATACCACTGCGCCACCAGGGAGGCAGAGAAATTTTCATACATTAAAAATTTGTTTGAATCATGATATTTGGATTTTTTTTTTTTTTTTTTTTGTCCACTACTTTGATATAATTTCAACAAGCTGAACCCTAAGGTGGGAGGTGGGGTTAAAGCAGAACTGAACTGGTTTCCATTTTGCAACTATGCACTTTTACATTTTCTTGCTAACATTGATTCATCCATCATGGGATACGCACTTCAATATGGCGAGGATATTTCTATGGCCTTCATCATCATATTTTGGGAATGCTTTCTCCTGGGTACTTTTATTCGACCACTGATAGTCAAATCCTAGATGTGCCATTAATACTGGGGCCCTAAAATACTGTCCCCCTGGGACCCCTGTCTTCAATGAGCTCTGTTCAGTATACATAGTTATGCTGGCCTAGACAAACATGTTCCACATTTAATTCTTATAAATGGATTTACTATGTTCTAGTTTTTGTACAAGCAGATAAGAGTAAAGCAAAGTAAAACTGTTGCTTTACTCGTATCTGCTTTACTGCAAGAATTTCTTGATTTTTTAGTTATTATTCTAAAAGACATACCATAGTTTTAGTTGAAAAGTCACAATGTGTCTGAAGTGCACCAGAAAGCATGTGCTGTATACAAGGCACATGAAAACCCTTCAGAAGCACCTTTAGCTGTACTGTAAGTTGGATAAATCAAGATCTAGAAAAGTCCATGAAGGTATTGTTCTTAATATCATTCACTATAGCCAAAGAATACTGCCCATTCAATGACTTTGAAAGTTTGTGTGCTCTCCAGAAAAAGATTGGAGTACACGTAGGGGATACTTATGTTAACGACAAAGCGGCACAATTATTTGTGCTTTACATAGCAAAGGACATAGAAAGAAAACTTGCAGAACAGATTAATCAATCTTACTTCTTATCTCTAATGTCAGGCACCTCTACAAAGGCACAACTGAAAGTTAAATAGTATATATGTACAATTTATGGATGGTCAAACCCAAGAGTTTGTTTCCTTGGCCTTCAACCGCTTCTGAAAGCTGATGCTTCTGGCACAAAGCAGGCGATTGAAATGATTAATAAATAAAAAACATTTCACACTGGAAGGAAAAGCTAATAGGCTGCTGTTTTGATGGTGCCTCAATCAACATGAGACACGTAAATAGAGTTGGGAAACAACTTCAAAATTAAATCAGTGGGATCATAGTATTACACTGTATGAGCCACCGTCTGGAGCTTGCTCTCACAGATGCCTGCAAAAATATTTCTTACTTAACTACATTTGAAAATGCAGTGAAACTTGTAGTGAAAATGCTTAACTACATTTGAAAATGCAGCTTTTACTGTTCAAGCTGTACAGTAAAAGCCCAAGAAGCAAAAATGCTTAGAGCTGTAAGAGAAGTTGCAGAGTTCTTGGATGACAAATTTGTAGTGTCATACCATCACAGGCATTAGGTGGGTGTCTTCCAAGTACAAAGCAGTATCTGCACTGTGCTGCAACATACATGCAATATACATGCACTTGCAGAAAATTGCACTAGATAAAGCCCATGATTCTAAACTTAGAGGGGTCATTCCATGTCAGATCACCCAGGGCATGTCACCCAGCCATCTCAGATTTTTGTGAAAATTGGTACTGGTGAGATATGAAACCTGTTAAAATTTTTGGTCAGTGAGTCCAGTAGATGATCTTGAGTAATGCCACTTTAAAGATTCGGTGGCTCTGCCTTTAAAGTTTTCACAACTACACTGTTGGACAAAAAAAATTCTTAACTTCACAACTAACTATTGCAGCCACACATTTTTTTTTTTTAAATGATCTGCGTGATCCATACATTTAGGAACAACTTGTTTCTGCACAATTTTAGAATTAAAATAACACTTTTTTTTTAATTTAATGACAAAAGACATGGAAAAATTAGGTCACATTTTTATTAAACAAAACATTTTTTTTCAAAATGAGCTCCCCCACTTAAAATTTGCTAAAAATATTTTCATGTGTGTGTGTTCAGCAGGAGAAAAAAATACTTTGGGCAATTAGCAATTTTAACGAGGAAAAAAAAATTAAAAATGGCATGTTTTATAAATGGAATGTTCCGACATATTACCCATTTTTTTAATTAAGTGGCTGCTTGACCATTTTATACACCCCCCTTCCTAGTTTAACCCTATTGGTGAGTAGCTCAAAACAATTTTTATTTTATTTTATTTTTATGTGCCACCATCTTGGATACAGGGTTGTTGTTGTTTTTTATCTGCTGCATGCCAAAATAGGGCCTCACAATGGTTTTGAAAAAGGCAATTTGCTTTCCTCTTATTGTAGGTCGTAACTTTTGGTTTTCACTACCTTAAAGAGGACATTTTAAGGGCTTACAGAAAATGTATAAAAATGATGGAAAATATTTTCTTAACCTTGCTTAAAATAGCGTTGAGATCTGCAATACTCGCAAGCATAAATCGCCATTTTTGATGGACTGTTAAGGTGACTGGGAGTTGAAACCCCAAGTTGGGAATTTTTGTGTAATAACTATGTAGTTTTCAGCTATGGAGAACTTAAGTCTGGGTCTGCCCCCCCCCCCCCCCATCAAAGTTGCAAAATTTTTACCTTTTGCAGAATTCAAGGTTACATATCTCACAAGAGGGACCATATATATATATATATATTTTTTCCCCCACCAAGGATACCCCTACTGGTACTCAACAAAACCTGTGAGTTTCATTTTGTGGTTCAAATTGGTTTAGAAGTTACAGGCTGTGAAATATTTGTGAATAAATGGTAACATTTCAGCACTCAGAAATGCACAGAAACAGATGAATATTTATGCTGATTTCTGTTTTCAAAATATTTTCAAGTCTTGTGGAATTACATTTTAAACACCTTTAACTACCAAATACTATATGTACAATTTATACATATGGTAAATAAAAAAAAACTAAAAAAAAACCTTACCAGAGCATATTGTACAGTTTGCGATTCACAAACTTTAGAAGCAACACTTGTCTATAATCTTACTTCTGTGAGTGCGCTTGCAACTCACTATATTTGTTACTGTTGAATTTAATATTTTGACCAATTTCAATTTGTAACTGATCAAAATGCTAGCCTGCAAAGCCGTGCTCACAATCGGTAGTCAAATTGCCAAGTTTTTTTATAGTTGCCGACTTGCTGTGCTTAAAAATAATCACCAATTGCAAAAAATGCGGCTGACAGGGCCACCTATGCTTTCCCAAACTGTTTATTTTTTCATTTTATTTTTAAGATTACAAGCAACTGCAGAGATTAGTAAATTCCTTACTAATTTTAATAAAATTATAAACTAATGGAACAAACCATTTTATGAATTATTTTGACATTGAATGATACGTTTATGTATGATTTATAAATGAACTTTTCCTTGGTTACATAAGAGATAAATTAATTTTTTTCTCTGTCAGTTTGAATTAAAACTAAACGCAATTACTAATTTTCATACATAAAAAAAAAACTTTGACTGAACCAGGTCTTCAGCATGTTTGAATAGGTTGTATGTTCTTCCCGTTGCAGTGTTTACCTCAACCAAACATAATATATGTGTCAGAGGTACTTTCACAATCATTATTAGGCCAATAAAAAGACAGAGAAGGCCCATGTGGGTGCACGAATCGAACAGTCACATCACTGTCATCATAGTTAATCTTTTCAACAAATCCCACATACCAACAGGAATCATATACACATGCTATGCAGCAGTTAGCATGTAACTGTAACTCATCTTGAAAATTAGTTACACTGATTTTGGAAATAATACTGTAATACTTATCAGAACTTAATCTTTTTAGCACCAATTCTGAAATTGGGAAGTGGTGTAAAGTGATGCATTGTGTGTGTACCTGGAAGAGCATTTGCTTCCTCAAAACGGGAACTAAGCTGATTACGCACTTTGTTCATCTCTTCTGCACACAAAAAAAAAAATGTAATTTATTTTATTTATCTTTGCAGAAGTTATACATTGTTGCAGCAGATGTTATTTGTTGAGCTCAAGGTCGCTGCAAACTGGCTTTTGTTGTTAGCATTTCTACAATTTGCACCAATACCATCACATGGTGACTTGCCATGGCTTGTTGGAAAAAATGACGACTTCCATACCAATCTAAAAAAATCCTGTTCATGATAGCACAAGTTCAGAAAATTCTTGCAGTTTTTATATTGTGCAGAACAACCATCAGTGAAATACTCAATATTTCTCACAGACTGTAGTATCGCACAACTTTTTTCTTAAACTGAAGGAAGTAGAAACATCCACAATGACTAGAAATTTTAGTAGGAGACAAAAACAGAGATAGCAAGTGAGGACATAACTTTATTTTAAAGTCCTGTAAGGGGGAATGATTTGGGGGTGGGGGTAGGACTCAACATTCATTAGTAACTTATGGCAAGCATTTCATTATTGATACAAAAAAAAATTTAGGTTGGACTTTTCTTTTTTCATTTTCTTAAAAGTATTTATGTGCACAGGATGAAAAACTAACTAAAGAAAATTCCTGTACTTTATTACAACTCTACATTCAACAGGTTAAATTACTTTTATTTGATTGCACATTTAATATTAAAATAGAATATTTATCCTTGTTGAGTTTATGTACTATGTACTTAGAAAAAAATCTTAAGATCCAAAATAAATTATTTTATTTGCTGATGATCAGAAATGCGTGCGTACGTGCTTGTGTGTGTGTGTGTTCCCAGAGCTGAAAACTACTAGCCATAGTTATTACACAAAAATTCTCAACTTGGGGTTCCAACCCCCAGTCACCTTAACAGTCCATCAGAAAATGGTGATTTATGCTTGCGAGTATTGCAGATTTCAATGCCATTTTAAGCAAGGTTAAAACAAAATATTTTCTATCATTTCTATAAGCCTAAAATGTCCTCTTTAAGGTAGTGAAAACGAAAACTTTCAATCTACAATAAGAGGAAAGCAATTGCCTTTTTTCAAAACCATTGTGAGGCCCTGTTTTGGCATGCAGCAGAAAAGAAAAATGAACCTGTATCCAAGATGGTGGCACATACAAATAGAATAAAAACTGTTTTGAGCTACTCACCAATAGGGTTAAACTATGGGGTAGGGGGGGGTGTATAAAATGGTCAAGTAACCACTTAATTAAAAAATTGGGTAATACCATGTCGGAATGCTCCATATTATTATAAAACATGCCATTTTTGAATTCTTTTTTTTTTTGTCCTCGCCAAAACTGCGAGTTGCCCAAATTATTTTTTTCTCCTGCTGAAAGGTTACATTATAATACACACATGAAAATATATTTAGCAAATTTGAAGTAAGGGGGAGAGCTTCATTTTGAAAAAAATTGTTTTGTTTAATAAAAATGTGGACTCATTTTTCCATTTTTTTTTTTTGTCATTAAATTAAAAAAAGTGTTCTTTTAATTCTAAAAATGTGCAGAAATAAGTTGTTCCCAAATGTATGGATTATACAGAACATTTAAGAAAAAAAAAACTATATGGCTGCAACAGTTAGTTGTGAAGTTATGCAATTTTTTGTCCTACGTGTAGTTGTGAAAGTTCATAAAGCGAAAACTTTAAAAGGTAGAGCTACCCAATTTTTAAAATAGCATTACTCATGATCTACTGGACTGACTGACCTAAAATTTTAACAGGTTTCATATCTCACAAGTACAATACTTTGTACCAATTTTCACAAAAATCTGAGCTGGGTGGGTGACATTTCGTGAAAATGCTGGGTGATTTGACATATTGGGTTGTCGGAAAAGTCATGACGTACTTTGGCACCCAATGGTGGTTGGGCGGTTTTGGAAGTACTAGAGGCATGCCCAGCTCTGTGATCGTTATGGCATTTGATAGGTGCCAGCTCTAGCTGCAGTCTAAAAGGAATAGTGAGCAATTTGGTTGATTTGCGGAGATTAGACATCAAGTTGAAGATGGAAGACCAAACTGTGCATTTTCACCATATTTTACTGTTTTACTTCTGTAAAGGGAAGAAAGCGCATCAAGCTTGTGAAAAGTTGCGTAAAGTGTACGGTGATAATGCTCTACAAGAACGTCAGTGCCAGCGGTGGTTCGCAAAATTCCGTGCTGGTGATTTTGACCTCAACAACGATGCTCCTCAGTCCGGGAGGCCAACCGAGGTTGATGACGACCAAATCAAGGCATTGATCAAGTCAAACCCACGTTACACGACACGAGAGATTGCAGACACATTGCACATCCATCATTCAAGCGTTCACGACCACCTGAAGAAGCTGGGATACGTAAGCAAGAAGAAGCTGGGATACGTAAGCTCGTTGTGTGGGTTCCTCATGAACTCAAAGAAGCTCAATTGAAGGCGTGTATAAACATCTGCGATAAGCTCATTAAACGTGAGGAAAATGATTCTTTTTTGAAGCGACTGATAACTGGTGACGAAAAGTGGATTGTGTACAACAATGTGCTGCGCAAATGGTCTTGGTCCTGACATGCTGCTTCGCCTCAAACGACATCCAAAGCAGACATTCATCAGCAGAAGTTCTGGTCTCAGTGTGGTGGGATTTTAAAGGTGTCGTGTTTTTCGAGCTCCTACCACGGAACCAAACGATCAATTTGAATGTGTATTGTTGGCAATTGGACAGCTTGAACGAATCCATCATCCAGGAACTTCCAGAACTTGTTCATCATAAAGGTGTTGTTCCATCACGACAGCGCGAGACCACACACAAGTTTGATCACCCGCCAAAAATTATTGGAGCTTGGGTGGGATGTATTGTCACACCCAGCATACTCGCCTGACCTTGTG
Organism: Macrothele yani; assembly: GCA_039090855.1. Lineage (NCBI taxonomy): Eukaryota > Metazoa > Arthropoda > Arachnida > Araneae > Macrothelidae > Macrothele > Macrothele yani. Next base: position 7,540,918 of record CM077012.1, read on the forward strand.
CCATCAGACTTCCACTTGTTTTGCTCTCTTCAACAGTCCTTGCATGGTGGTATAACGTTCAATTAAGACGAGGCTGTAAATCAGCACCTTGTACAGTTTTTCGACAGGAAAGACAGGTCCTTCTACGAACGAGGCATTCTGCAGCTCACTGAAAAATGACAAAAGGTTATAGAACAAAATGGGCATTATATCATTGATTGATCTTTGTTCTTTTTATCAATAAATGACCTTTGCAAAACATGACTAAAATACGTCATTACTTTTCCGACAACCCAATAGAATGGACCCAGAGCAAAAGCCAGAGGATTCAATTAGATTATATCCAGCTCACGATTTCCAAAATTTTTATTTTTCATGTGGGACCTGAGCAAATTGCATACATCTCTGGTTCACCAGAAAGATAATCTTAGAGACCATCGGGCAAAACAAGAGATAACTGTTTGCAAACTGAGAGTACAAAATTTTTAAAACACTAAGGGAGCTGGAGAAAATGAGCTAGAGAGTGCTATAAACAATGATAAATTTCATGTGATTAAATTGCAATCAGAACAAAAACATGATCAAATAAGCTGCTTTGAAGAAGATTGAAGGAAACTTCCGGTTGCAATTGGAAAGTTTATTGATGACAGACAATGTACAGAGGCTGATGTCCTCATAACCCAACTCTCAGTATTGTCAGATCCAGCTCATTTTCCTGATGGGTCTGATCTTGTAGATTATGGAACAAAGGAAATGCCAGATGTCTGCAGGATGTGGACTCTGTTATGACAGAATATTCAAGATTTAAATTGTATGCACAAAGTATAACGTCACCTACAGGTAAAAGAATTACCTTCGAATCTCTGTTTAGCCACATATATGCTGAACAAAAGGAAACAAACTGTTATGGTAATGTTTTCAAGATGTCATAATATTTGCTCTTTTTAGGTATCAATCACCAGCAAAGTGCATATATTTACGTGCAATTCATTAATGATATACTACAAAAACAATCATTCACTTACCCGAAAGATCTTGGTCATTTTATATCTTGTAACACTTCAAAAGCACGTCAATTATATTGTCGTTGGCTTTCTGAGGTTGAACCGACTCCTTACCTATGATTTTCCTTCTTCCGGGGATGATCTTTCTTCTTTTTTTTTTTATTTACTGGACAACACACGCTTGTTTCCTTCTGCCATATGAAACGTAACCCTAGCTCGTCATCACGATAAAAACTTCACACATACACACACCATACCACTCATTCATACATTCCGTTAAAAACACTATGTACATATTTACACTATCTACATTCCCAGGCAGTTAAACCATTTGTCAACTGTGATTAAAGAAGTGCTCAATCCGTTTCAAACTCCATGTTAACCTTATTACATGTGCCAACCTCATTCAGCTCGTCATACACAACCCTCTAGCGCTTTCAACAGGCACTGTCATCCTCAGGAGGCAGATGTGTCTCACCCACCTACCACAGCTCAAGTGAGCTGATTTATTGAGCTCGGGTCTCAGTCGCAATCTCTGCATCTCTGCGTCTCTGGCGCTATCTATTGTCATTGTTGCTCTTTTTTCTTTTTTCTCTCTTAGCTGTTGCTCTATTTTTATTAAAGCCTTCCATTGTTTCATTTAAGTTGCTAGGCTCATTAATGTTGCATAATCTTGATCTGTTTTTTTATTAATATTGATTCTGCAATTCGCAACTGCCTTTCATTTTTACAGTTCTTAATAATTTTAATATCTTCAAACCTTGGATAATGATGATTTTCCAGACAGTATTGGGTTAATGCGGTCTTAGCTTCTTTTTATTCCAATTACTTATATGCTGGTTCAATCTGTATTTTAATTTGTTCTTGGTGCTGCCTATATATGACACAGGTGGTTGTTGGTTTATTGGAATTTCATAAACTCCTGCTCTATCCAATTGGCTCATTTTTTCATTTTTTATTACTAAATTTTTTTATGGTCTGTACCTGATTTCCTACTTGTATGTCATATCTGCCACATATTTTATTAATTTCAGCTGACACGCCTTCAACATATGGGATTGCACCAACATATTTTAATAGTTTCTTATCAGTCTTGCCTTTATTACATGTATTAGCCTGAGTTACTTCATAAATCCATTTCTTTAATACTTGTTTAGGGTAACCAAAATCATGTGCAATTTTTCAATATATTCAATTTCTTCTTTTTTATATTGTTCCATTGATGAGTGTGTTAAACTTCTTTTAATTAGTGTTTTAACACTATTTCTTTTATGTGTTAACGAGTGCGATGACTGAAATAGTATTAGCACAGGAATATATGATGATTTTCTATGCACTCTGTATTGCATATTGTCATTTGTTTTGATTATCATAATATCCAAAAATGCCAATGTATGTTCTTGTTCTACTGTCAATTCAATCGATGGATAAATATCACTATACCTTTTTGTCAAGTCTTCAAAGTTCATCATTTTTTAGCCTCGACAACATAAAAATGTCATCAACATACCTGCAGTATAACAGTGGTGGATCTTCTAGTTTACTTATTATTTTAATCTCTATGTCACTCATTATAATTTCTGCAAATAAAGTTGACAATGGTGATCCCATAGGTCCACCATAATTTTGTTTGTATGCCTTGTTATTAAACATAAAAATGTTATTTCCATATGAGTATAATAAAATTTCTCTTAGTTCTTCAATCTGTATTGCCTTCATTTTCTGTAACATATATAATTTTTTAACAATTATGTCAATTGCTTGAGGTACTGGTGTGCTAGGAAACAGAGCACACACATCCATACTAGCCATATGATATTCATTTAAATCTTGTTTAATTCCTTTAATTTTCTCAATGAATTCATATGTATTCTTCACAGTGAACCTTGTCTTCATGAACAATGGTGCCAAATATTTGTAGATATTTTTTTCCAGCTTAATTAATGGGGAATTCCTTTTTGATACTATTACTCTCATAGGTGTATCAGGCTTACGAGTTTTTATTTTTGCAAACATTTTTGGTATTCCAGTACCCATTGGTGGGTATGCTTTCTTTATTTCTTCATGTAAGGTGCTGTGATTTCTTATAGTAGCCAAGTAACTTACTTGAGATTCAGTTGGGTCTCTTGTCAGAATGCTGCAATTCAGATCCTCTATTGCTTTATTCATTTTTTTATTATATTCAGTTGTGTTTAAAATCACAATTTGCCCTGTTTTATCCGCTTCACAAAATTTAATTGTAGGGTCATCTCTTAATTTTATCATTTGTTCTTTCTCATATTGAATTTTATCTAAATGATATTTTTTACTACTTTTTTCATTAAATTCTTTCAAAACAATTCCATACAATTTACTTCTAAATTCTTCGCGATCTTCTGCAGGTGCACTACGTGTCCTTTCTTCTAGGTTAGGTATTAATTCCTCAGTCTTCGGCAAGCCACGCGGAAACGCATATTTCTTACCCCTCTGCAAAACAGCTCTCTGCATGAAGCTCAAGGTCAAGTTGGATTTATTCTGATATACTTCATACGTATTCTCCCATTGTTCATGTACTTTTCGGCGGTCTATCATTACATGCAACTTCTTATCCATGACTGTTTTTGAGCATTTCTTTTCGTATGCCGCTATGTCAAAAATGTCCCTGAAGGTTACGTCTAAGATCTCATCTTTCCAAGTACCGTCAAACTTTCTATAATCTTTTTATATATCATACCCAATAAATGCAAGCATGTATTATTCAAATTAAAAATAAATTTTCTTTTATTGACAATTTCAGCTCTTAATCTCTTTTTTTGGCACTCTTGGAAGAGATTAAGAGCTGAAATTGTCAATAAAAAAATTAATTTTTAATTTGAATAATACATTTCATGGGTATGATATATAATAAAAATTATAGAAAGTTTGACGGTACTTGGAAAGATGAAATCTTAGACGTAACCTTCAGGGAAATTGTTGACATCGCGGAATACGAAAAGAAATGCTCAAAAACAGTCATGGATAAGAAGTTGCATGTGATGATAGACTGCCAAAAAGTACATGAACAGCGGGAGAATACGTACAAAGTATATCAGAATAAATCCAACTTGACCTTGAGCTTCACGCAGAGAGCTGTTTTGCAGAGGGGTAAGAAATATGCGTTTCCGCGTGGCTTGCCGAAGACTGAAGAATTAATACCTAACCTAGAAGAAAGGACACGTAGTGTACCTGCAGAAGATCACGAAGAATTTAGAAGTAAATTGTATAGAATTGCTTTGAAAGAATTTAATGAAAAAAGTAGTAAAAAATATCATTTAGATAAAATTCAATATGAGAAAGAACAAATGATGAAATTAAGAGATGACCCTACAATTAAATTTTGTGAAGTGGATAAAACAGGGCAAATTGTGATTTTAAACACAACTAAATATAATCAAAAATGAATAAAGCAATAGAGGATCTGAATTGCAGCATTCTGACAAGAGACCCAACTGAATCTCAAGTAAGGTACTTGGCTACAATAAGAAATCACAGCACCTTACCTGAAGAAATGAAGAAAGCATACCCACTAATGGGTACTGGAATACCAAAAATGTTTGCAAAAATAAAAACTCATAAGCCTGATACACCTATGAGAGTAATAGTATCAAAAAGGAATTCCCCATTAATTAAGCTGGAAAAAAATATCTACAAATATTTGGCACCATTGTTCATGAAGACAAGGTTCACTGTGAGGAATACATATTAATTCATTGAGAAAATTAAAGGAATTAAACAAGATTTAAGTGAATATCATATGGCTAGTATGGATGTGTGTGCTCTGTTTCCTAGCACACCAGTACCTCAAGCAATTGACATAATTGTTAAAAAATTATATATGTTACAGAAAATGAAGGCAATACAGATTGAAGAACTAAGAGAAATTTTATTATACATATATGAAAATAACATTTTTATGTTTAATAACAAGGTATACAAACAAAATTTATGGTGGACCTATGGGATCACCATTGTCAACTTTATTTGCAGAAATTATAATGAGTGACATAGAGATTAAAATAATAAGTAAACTAGAAGATCCACCACTGTTATACTGCAGGTATGTTGATGACATTTTTATGTTGTCGAGGCTAAAAAATTATGAACTTTAAGACTTGACAACAAGGTATAGTGATATTTATCCATCGATTGAATTGACAGTAGAACAAGAACATAACAATACATTGGCATTTTTGGATATTATGATAATCAAAACAAATGATAATATGCAATACAGAGTGCATAGAAAATCATCATATATTCCTGTGTTAATACCATTTCAGTCATCGCTTTTCCGATTAACACATAAAAGAAATAGTGTTAAAACACTAATTAAAAGAAGTTTAACACACTCATATATGGAACAATATAAAAAAGAAGAAATTGAATATATTGAAAAAATTGCACATGATTTTGGTTACCCTAAACAAGTATTAAAGAAATGGATTTATGAAGTAACTCAGGCTAATACATGTAATAAAGGCAAGACTGATAAGAAACTATTAAAATATGTCGGTGCAATCCCATATGTTGAAGGCGTGTCAGCTGAAATTAATAAAATATGTGGCAGATATGACATACAAGTAGGAAATCAGGTACAGACCATAAAAAAATTTAGTAATAAAAAATGAAAAAATGAGCCAATTGGATAGAGCAGGAGTTTATGAAATTCCAATAAACCAACAACCACCTGTGTCATATATAGGCAGCACCAAGAACAAATTAAAATACAGATTGAACCAGCATATAAATAATTGGAATAAAAAGAAGCTAAGACCGCATTAACCCAATACTGTCAGGAAAATCATCATTATCCAAGGTTTGAAGATATTAAAATTATTAAGAGCTGTAAAAATGAAAGGCAGTTGCGAATTGCAGAATCAATATTAATCGAAAAAACAGATCAAGATTATGCAACATTAATGAGCCTAGCAACTAGCAACTTAAATGAACAATGGAAGGCTTTAATAAAAATAGAGCAACAGCTAAGAAAGAAAAAAGAGCAACAATGACAATAGATGGCGCCTCAGACCCGAGCCTCAATAAATCAGCTCACTTGAGCTGTGGTAGGCGGGTGAGACACATCTGCCTCCTGAGGATGACAGTGCCTGTTGAAAGCGCTAGAGGGTTGTGTATGCCGGGCTGAATGAGGTTGGCACATACAATAGGGTTAACATGGAGTTTGAAACGGATTGAGCACTTTTTTAATCACAGTTGACAAATGTTTTTTTTTGTTTGTTTTTTTTTTTTTTTTTGATTGGAGGTTTAACGACTACCGTGAGCAACTCAATGGGCTATAAGCAGTAGTCCGTCCTTAATTTGGGGTCACTGGTTCCAGGGAAGGGAGAGAGCCAGTGCCGTAAGACAAACACAACATCCATGCCTCACCGGGATTCGAACCCGGACCCCGTTCGGACGAATGATCGGGGGCCATCGCTTAGACCACTGCGCCACCGGGGCGGCGACAAATGGTTTAACTGCCTGGGAATGTAGATAGTGTAAATATGTACATAGTGTTTTTAACGGAATGTATGAATGAGTGGTATGGTATGTGTAAAGTTTTTATCGTGATGACGAGCTATGGTTACGTTTCATATGGCAGAAGGAAACCTGCGTGTATTGTCCAGTAAATAAAAAAAAAAAAAAAAAAGATAGTATGATGTTTCATCCCCGGAAGAAGGAAAGTCATAGGCAAGGAGTCAGTTCAACCTCAGAAAGCCAACAACAATATAATTGACGTGCTTGAAGTGTTACAAGATAAAAAATGACCAAGATCTTTCGGGTAAGTGAATGGTTGTTTTTGTAGTATATCGTTTTCAAGATGATGCAGCTGCTACATCTATTGCCATATAGTACTGCTCCTTGTGAGCATGGCTTTTCAGCAATGAACCTCATAAAAACAAGTAATCGGACATGTTTGAATAGTGACACTTTAAATTACTTAATGATGATTAGATGTAATGGCCCTTCAATTGAAGATTTTGATCCTCAAAATGCTATTCAATTGTGGTGGGCAGATACCTCTGATGGAAAGATCAAACACAATACATATCAGTGTGTAAACTGTATCAACATTATTAGTGCCACTTTATGTACATCTATCCTAGCTTTTGTCCCTTTGTTTTAAATACTATTAAAGAAATTAGACATCTAACTTCAATGGCCTCTTGAAAATAAATTATGTATGTGTAAATTAAGATAGTAAGAGTAATGATATTACAGCGCTGAAAATAAGTTGTCAAAAAATCATACATTTTGGAACAAAAGCATATGCAATATTTGTAGTCAATCTAATGATCCTATGCAGTAACTGCTCTGCATCAGTTTTTATGAAGTTAATGGGATAAGGGTATCTCATTAGAAAGAAAAGACAAACATTCACCCATTTAATTTCATAGAACCTAAATAGCAGTTACTTATTATTATTATTTTTTTTTTTATCTTTTAAGTTTGCACGGCCAGTAGATTTTGTCATTTGGTTACTAAAATTTTCATTCCACTAGCCACATTGGCTAGTAGAAATTTCAGCAGTTTTGAAAGGGTTGGTTGATACACTCATACTTAGTTATTTAAGTGTCATAGGTTGAGCATGTCATTATTAATTAGTAAATTAAAATTCATCAGTAATTGGCTGTCTTTAGCGTTCATAATCACACTAGAATGAGGTTTAATAAGCAAGCTTCACAGTACCTTGAGCACTATTTTCGTTTTACTGCTTTCAAAAGAAGGGAAGTTAAACTGCAGACTGTTAGTAAACCTATCATATGTTTCAAATTCCAAAGTGATGCTGAACTTCAAAAGTGTGAACCCAATGAAGTGAAGAAATTTCCAAATGACCTGGCAAAATAATAAATGGTACATGATTTTGTTCCAAAGATATTTCACTGCTCCAATATTTATTTAGGTTATGATGATAAGGCTTGCACAAAGTATGTAGATAATTTGTGTCTGAAGAAATAAACGAAAATAAATCGAACAATTTCCATTTCTTCAACTTTTATGGTGAAGTAGTTGTATTAACCACACATTGCTATTTACTCATTTTTCAAAAATCTTTTCAGTACTTTCTGTATGTGATACCTAACTTACAAAACCAGTTAGATTTGGTAATAAATGTAAGGAGCAATGAATAAAATGATCGAAAACTAACAGAAAAACACATAATGTGGTTTGCTTTTTAATATATGAGCATGGAATTGTTAAAAATAAGTTTCAAAGCAGTCTTTTTCTTTTTTTTTTTTTTTTTGAAATTGTGTAAGATTCATTACAAGTTAAGAATAGTCCTGTAATTGGAAAGTTTTTTGTTTTGTTTTGTTTTTTTTGCTAATGGCAGATGGATACTGATTTCTGTACATGAACATTAGCAAGCCACTCATTACAAATGCATAAATTATGCTTACTTATTATTTTCCATGCAAAGTTATTCTTAACTATTATCATATCACTACCAAGCTGTTCTCTCAGATTCAGAAGTTAGCTCCACAAAAAAATACAAACTACCAGATAATTTTTACTTACTGTTGCTGTATCAAACGTCTCCATTTACAGACTTGCAACTCGGGCTTCACTGACATCCATTACACACTGTACACAAGATCTTCTATACTTCATACTCATAATCTTTTTCTCATGCAGACACTCCTGAATCTGATCTTCCCATGACTTCCTTGGCCTTCCTCTGCCTTTCCTTCCTGCCACTTGGGCTAAAAAGATTTTCTTAGTAAGCATCTCATCACTCATTCTTTCAGCATGGCCAAACCACCGAAGCATATTAGTCTCCACCTTGCTAACAACATTTTGCTTCACATTATACAACTGCAACACATTTTCATTCCTCACACAATCAGAACGTGTCTTACCAGGTTTCACAGAGCAGCCATGACTTTCAATGAAGAATTCACTCGCCTACTAATTTCACCATCCAATTTGTTCTCTCTGTCAAGCATGCTTCCTAAATACAAAAACCCACTCACCTAGTCAATCACTGTGTCCTTTGGACTTACATTACATTGTGCTACCAGTTCCTCTCTCAAAAACCATAACTTCGGTTTTTCCCTTATTTATACTGTTTGAATTTCATGCAAACTTCGTACACCCGGGACAGCATACTCTGCAACTCACTTTTGCTCTGTGCCCACAGGACAGTGTCATCAGCATACAGCAATCTATACACACAGATATCACCAAGACATATACCAGTATTATCTATTTTGGCATCATGCATGCACACATCCATAAATATATTTAACAGCCATGGTGACATTAAACAACCTTGTCTGACTCCTGCACCAATAGAGAACCATTTTGATAAAATACCATTCACTCATACCCAAGCTCTACTGCCAGCATACATGGCTTTTACACAATTAAGTAGATTCCCAGTAACACCATATTCATTCAATACCTTCCACAAAAGTGTTATATTTACTCGGTTGTAAGCTTTCTCAAAATCTATGAAGGCAGCAAAAACTTTGAAACCAACAGCCAGATACTTTTCAATCATCATGCATAATGCAAAAATTTGGTTAGTACACAGCCTTTACCTTTACCAGGCATAAAACCACTCTGAATATCCTAAACTTTCTCTGATGTAAGATCTCGTACTTTTTCAATAATGACCTTACCAAACACTTTCCCTGGTATACTTAGTAGGCTAATAGCATGATAGTTCTTGCAGTCAGTCTGTTCACCTTTTCTCTTATACAAGGGAACAATGATGACATCTTTCCAATCCCAAGGGACCATTCCCAGCACAACTGGCAAATTTCAGTTAACCGGTCAATTACAGTCACCACCATATTTCAACATCTTGACAGTTATGTCATCAACTCCCGGAGCCTTACCATTCTGAAGAGATTTTAGAGCTTTACACACTTTTTCTCTTGAGATCCCTCCTGTGCTTCCATCCTTCACTGTGACATCATCTACATCAGTCTCACAATCAACTTTGCTTTCCTGATTCTAATAACTCACAGAAGTATTCACCCCATATTTCACTTAACTCATTGGGCTCCCATATCATATCCCCAACATTATTCTTCACATAACTTATAACTTTGTTTAATATTTTTCCTGAGTATCATGTACTTCCAGAAAGTCTTCTTATCTTTCCAAAAAACAAATTCATGCCTTTCCACCTTCTCCTTCCTATCTTTTGCCTTACTCTGGCAAACCAGCTTAGTGTCTCCATGTTTCTTACAGCTATATTCATCCACAGAAACTCTACCTTGCAACATCCCTAAATAGGCTTCTTTCTTTCTTTTTACTGCCTCTTCAATCTCACTATTCCACCAAGCATCATCTCTATTGTTACCCACTATTGCGGTACCACAGACCTCTACAGCAGCAGTGACAACACAGTTCTTAAAACATTTTCACTTCTTTTCTACATCCGTCTCACAAGACTTCAGCTCCTTCAGCCATTCTGAGTATGTCAGAATAGCACTGATGATCTTCAGGGAGCCTTTCAACCTTTATTCTTTCTATCCTGCACCTCTTCCTATTCCTTTTCCTCCAACCAACATTCAGTTTCACTCGTGACACTACCAAGTAATGATGAGAACCAACATCCGCACCTCTCATCACATGAGTGTCAACAACTAAGTGTTTCAGATATTGATTGTAGACAACAAAATCTATCACACTCTTTTGACCAAGAGTATGATTTTCCCAAGTATATGTGTGGATGTACTTTTGGTTGAAAAATGTATTAGATACACACAAACCATTCTCAATGCAGAGTTCAATTAATCTTTCACCATTATCATTCATACAAGGATCATTAAACTTACCCAGAACATTGTCAGAAACTGCATTCTGCACATCTACTCCAAAATTGAATTCCCCTGCTATTGTAACTTTCTCTTTAGCACCAAACTGGCTCAAAACAGCTTTTAGCTCATTCCAGAAATCTTCCTTCCTGTCAGAAGGTTCCGAGTCACAAGGAGCATACACTACAATTACTATTCTCTGAAGTTTAACTTTCAAACGAATGCAAACAGGGGCACGTCAAGCAGGGGTTCAACAGGTGCGAAGCACCCAGATTGCCAGGTTCCGGGGACAGCAGGGTACCTCACTTAAATTTCATGCTTGATAGATTAATATCAGTGACGTAGAAGAAGTTAAGAAAACGTTTTACTGTGAGAAATCGTTACGCTATGTGGCACGTTTATTTTTTAGTAAAAGTAATTCATTATGTAATTCAACAGAAAATGACTTGAAATCAGAGAATAATTTTTGTTGTTTTGTTCAGTAATGGATACAGCAAGCAAAGGACTAATAAATTTTTTGTAATTTTTTTTAATCTTAAAGATTTTAGCATTCATGATATGCGTGGCCAGCATTAAGATAATGGGGCCGATATGAAGGAAAAACACAATGGACTTCAAAAAACAATTCTTCTACCTACCTTATGCATTTTATAAACTTTAGCAGCTCATACTATAAATCTGGTCGTAAAAAGCGACGAAAAGATTTCTCTAGAAATTGTGAACATTTTCAGCATTGTTCAAGAAATATATGTTTCCTCTTCCGAATTACCTTACCGTTGGCAAATTTTAAAGAAAGTGTCTCCAGCATTGACTGTAAACACGTGCTGTGAAACAAGGTGAAAAAAATAGGATCGATTCATAAGGGTAGCTAAAATTGGGGTACAATTTAGATGTGATTAATCCACAATACATTATATTAACGCTTTAACGAATCTTTTAGAGGCAGTGATATACGAAATTGAACTAATGTTTCTTAGAAAAAAGAATAAAAACAATGACACGTGCAAGTTTATTTGTTCCAAAAAGATTTGATACACTTTTTCTTCAAAAATTGTTAGCAGCAAATAAATGCCAAAATCTGTTGTAGTTATAGCAACCATATTAAATGTTAAAATAAGTAAATGGTTGTTTAAAAGAATATAGAGCATGAGGAGTTTTAAAGGCATGTTAGCTGAAGATAAAACAATTGCCGAAGAAATAAGACTGCGTAACAGAATTTTCAACTGTTGAATTGGTTAGACCACGTAAGAAAAAAAAAAGAAGGGAATTTTGGTACCAAAATAAGGATAAAATATTGATCTGCCAAAAAGAAATTTAAAAAAAAAAAAGAACTTTCCTATTTTTTGGTGGTTCGAACACCTGAACACACATAACGAGACTTTTCAATTTTTAAATGACCTTTATTCTTTACTGACACTAAGCAGAGATAAAAAAAAAAAAAACATGTTGTATGGACTTACAAATACAACTGTCAGGTATTACACAAAAAGAATCTGTTATAATTGCTTCAGATTTGTGCGACTAAATTGAAATTCTTTACTAACGTTAAGCAACAAATGAACCAGGGTGAAAAATTTGAGGTCGCCAATGGCAACCAGAAATTTATTGTTGGCAAGCAGTAAAAATATTAAATTGTTTTCCTGTTCGGCATTTGAAGCCGTTGGGCGGTATTTTCACAAAAGTATTTTTAGCTCAAACAGTATCTTCACAAAAATAATTTGAACTGTGATGGTGTCTTCACTTTCAGTAAAATGTCATCTTAAAAATATTTCAGTGTGAGAGGCATCTTGAGTATTGTATTTAACTGTGTTTTCTTTTCTTTTTTTTTCACCGTCATGAAATGTTTTCAGTAAAACGTTCTCTGACGGAGGTGTATCAATCACTGCGTCATCACCAGCAGCCCAGCGAGCCAACGAAAGTCTCTTCCATCGGCTGCGTGGCGACAGCTGATGCAAAACTAATGGAACCCCAAAGCATTGTGGGAGGAAACGTTTCTTCCCCGCATGCGTTTCTAGGTCTAACTCAGAATGGGGATAGGCATATCGGTGGATATTCATTCCCAAAACATTCACGCATCCATAACATGGGTGGAAATGTTCGATTTATCAGCGAAAACCATGATGTTTTGCTAAAGAACCAAAGAATTCGCATATTTCCCATCTGCAGCAGTTATCGGCCCATCGATGAATAAATTGATGTTCAATATATCGGTGTTAACTCACTATTTTAACATCGAGTAACCATATTTGTTAAAATGCTTGATGTATTGTAAACCTCGATGCATTGGCTCCAGCAACATCGAGGATAAGAACTTGATTTTTGGCGACAAAACATCGCAGAAAAACGGCGAAAAAATCGCTAATTTGCAACATAGAAAGGTGATCCCTTTCCGGGGTCAGACTGGCTCTTTAAAGTTTTCGCCGATTTATTCGCCAAATTCAATTTCATATCGCAAAAGTTTTATAACAGCACAAGAAGGTTACCGCTAAAGCTCTCTTTCCTTCACCAAAACGATTTCTTTTTCGCAAATAGCGAAGATGGCGATCAGCAGCATGACCCCTGCTTTCTCAGTATAAGAATACGAAAAAAAAAGGTAATGTTTCCTTTCTCTGTATAAGAATACGAAAAAGACAAATTCATTTACTTATCGCAGAAAAATTTCGAGTTGATTGCGATATTGCAGTTTCAAACATCGGTCACGAAACCTCAATTTTTTGGGGAGGGCGGGGGAGGACTTATTGGTTCCTGTAACATCAAGGAAAAGAACTGTTTTCGGTGATGAAACATCGAGCAAAACGGCGAAAAAGTCCCTAATTCATGACCTAAGATTATATTTAAAAGAATGCAGCAAAGAGAAATTCATTTACTTCACGTAGAAAATATTGTTTTGCAGTTTCTAACGTCCATTATCACTTGCAAAAACGTTGATTCTCAAAAACACTGAAATTTTTCCCCATCCGTACTCCGATTAATCTTAGCTGTACCAGCCAGGATTCTGGGAAACATTTATGTACATATGAGGAAAAGGAGCATGGTGGTGCAGGGGCTGATAATTCGCTTTATGGGGAGATTGGGTTGTGGTGTATGACCGACACTTTTTTAAATGTTATTTTAGTTATTTCTTTTTTTCCAGCACTCAAAAATATTGGTTTTTGATGACTTTCCTGGTTTAATACAACCTGGAGGATTATTACAGGCATGTGATTCTTCTGCTAATTAACGGAATTACGGAAATTCACTTTTCAGAAAAAAAGGAAATCTGCTAAACTTGTCATTTGTGATCTCAGGCTTTTGACAAAAGTTTGTGATTGTTGATATGTTGGGAAAAAAATCGGGGCGAAAGAGAGAGAAATATTTGTTGGATAGGTGGCAATATTTCAGTGTAAAGCGTTATCTTTCTGCTGCTGCATGTCTGACCAGCAGCTCCGGGCTGACGCTGCTGCTACTCAGCCAACAAGATAACTGCAGGTGACGTCACTTCAAACGTCTCGGTTTGCTCGAAAACGGGTTTTTTAAGGGGAACACTCCAGTGTTTCAGTTCACCTCCATCTTTTCCATTGCTATTTGTTTCATTTATTTGCGGAGGGGGAAGGGGCAAAATCACTTGAGAGATTGGGCACCATCGTACACCAAGAAAAGAAAGAAAAGTTCTGTTCACAAGTGATTGGACATTTACGTTACAAACCTCTCCCACTGGCAGGCGAAAGTGTCATAGGCATACAGAGATGCCAACAATTGTGGATTTCCCCCAGGATTACGGAATTACGGGTGATTAACAAAAAATTACGGAAATTCAGATTTTCACTGATAGTATGTTTTACTGGTTTTGTAATTAATCAATTGTAAAAGCCTCTGAACAAAGTTCATGACGCAGCTCCTTATTTTTTTTTCCGAGGAGGAGGAATTTGTTTTGCTTGTTTGAAAACTAAGTGGAAAGAAAGCACGGCACCAGGCCAGGATTACGTCGGACCGGTGTGTTTCTTTTGCCGTGGCGTGATTACATCGACCCTAAGCCTCTGAACAAAGTTTGTGACACAGCACTTCTTTTTTTCCTTCTTCTTCTTTCTTTCTTTCTGAGGAGAAGGAATTTGTTTTGCATGTTTGAAAGCTAAGTAGAAAGAATGCACCAAGGATAACCTTGGAATGCACGACGCCGGGCCAGGATTACGTCGACCGGAAGCCTCTGAACACAGTTCGTGACGCAGCTCTTAGTCCACCCCCCACACACACTTCCGAGGAGGAGGAATTTGTTTTGCTTGTTTGAAAGCTAGGAGCCGGGCCGGAATTATGTCGGCCCGGCACGCCCGGGATTACATCGGCCCGGCACGCCCAGGATTACATCGGCCCGAAGCCTCTGAACAAAGTTCGTGACGCAGCTCTTTGTTTCGTTTCTTTCTTCTTTTTTTTTCTTCTGAGGAGGAGGAATTTGATTTGCTTGTTTTAAAGCTAAGTGGAAAGAAACCACGGCGCCCTGCCGGGATTACGTCGGCCGGAATGCTCTGAACAAAGTTTGTGATGCAGCACTTCTTTTTTTTTTTTTTCTTCTTCTTCTTCTTTCTTTCAAAGAAGAAGGAATTTGTTTTGCATGTTTGAAAGCTAAGTGGAAAGAATGCACCAAGGATAACCTTGGAATGCACAACGTCGGGCCGGGATTACGTCGACCGAAAGCCTCTGAACACAGTTCACGACGCAGCTCTTTGTTTCTCTTCTCCCTTCCCCCCCCCCCGAAGGAGGAATTTGTTTTGCTTGTTTGAAAGCTAGGAACCGGGCCGGGATTAAGTCGGCCCGGCATGCTTCTTTCAGCGTGGCCCGGGATTACATCGGCCCGGCATGCTTCTTTCAGCGTGGCCCGGGATTACATCGGCCCGAAGCCTCTGAACAAAGTTTGTGACGCAGCTCTTTATTTCATTTCTTTCTTTCTTCTTCCGAGGAGGAATTTGATTTAAGCTAAGTGGAAAGAAACCACAGCACCCTGGCGGGATTACGTCGGCTGGAATGCTCTGAACAAAGTTTGTGACGCGCCTCTTTGTCCCCCCCCCCCCCCCGGAGGAGGAATGTGCTTTGCTTGTTTGATAGCTAAGTGGAATAAAGAATGCACAGCGCTGGGCTCGGATCAGGGCACGATTTACACAGAATGGGGCCCTAAGCACAGCACAAGATGAGGCCCCCCTCCCATCCACATTCTTGAAAGAGTAAGTACATTCGTCACTACTAAATATTATCAATTCATTTAAAAGTTGATTTAATAAATGGGATAACTGTGAGGGGAAAAATAGGAAATGATATATACTTTTATTAAATCTTAATGTTAGCAAGGAAATTTGCACTTAAAAATGTAGACGGGTAAGCAAAACACTTTAATAATTCAGTATTGCTATTTTTACATTTAATTTTACTTGCTTAAACACACACACACACATGCGCACTTATATATAATAAAATTAGTGATTTTTGCGTTTGTCACATTCGTTTTATTTATGTGTATCTCGGAACAGCTTTTGGTGTTTTCAGTTAATTAGACAATCAAATGCCTGATTATTATTACTATTATTTTCTGAGATCTCAGCTGTAGCACAATCGCAGAGTTGTATATGTATATAAATATTTGCATACACAATCATTAAAACAGAAAACTTGCAGCAAATTCACTGTCTCTTGCATGTCACAGTGGTGTGATAGCGAGTGAAAAATATTTTTTTTGGCTAGTAGAGTTAGACCTGAAATTTTGAGATCTGTATGAACACATTAAATGCTTTAGGATACATATTTCCAAATGACTCATTAATATGTTTTCCAAACAATTCAGTAGCTTATAATTTTGATGATGCTTGTAGCAAAATATGGTAGGAGGGGGGAGGGGGAGATATATGGGTCTCATGTTAAGCTAACCGAAGTTGTTTTTAGATTTTGTGGATTTTTACACTTCCTAAAAGTAAATGTTTCTTTTTTTTTACTGTTAAGCCTTAAACCCAAAAGGGTCTTTAAAATTATAGTGCCTCCTTTTCCGTTCCATAGAATTGATAGTGTTTCCGCCATACACAAAACACTCTTTTCAAATTTTTGCTGTCTGTAAAAGTGGCTTACAGGGAAAGATCGTTTTCCAAACTTAAAATCATGAAAAATTACTTTTGTTTAAATATGAAACAAGAACGGCTTTCAAAGATAAATATTGTTAGTATTGAAAGCAAAATTAGTACAGACTTAAGACTATTCGGACATTGTTAAAGAGTTTGTAACAAAAATAAATAGAAAAATAAATAAATAAAAATACAGAAGTTAATTTTAGCTGAAACTATGCATGTTTATATGTTTTCTTGAAGCTTTAGTTTTTAGTTTACAGGAAAAAATATTTTTATTTAATAAAAAAACTAATTATTTCAAATTCTGCTTTTAGGTTTTTACAGCTTTTTCGTATATGTACCCATATGAGAGATTTTTTGGTTAGAATAGTTAAAGAGACACCTGTCAATGTCATACATATATATATAATACAATTGCTCCCCCTACCCCCGGGGGGAAGCTGTAATGTGTTTATCATCGTACAAGACAAAACTTTTTTTTTACCAGTAAAGCAGACTTTTGTATAAATTGACAGAGAGGTAGCTTACTTCTTGGATTATTCTCTACAGTTTTACATTTTTTTTTTTTTACTTCAGTTTTACACGAGACAGTTGTGTTTTATGAAAACTTTTAATTTATAGGAAATATAAAATTATGTTGCTAAAGGTATTTATTTCACGTGAAAATGAATAAAAATAAAATATTCTCCTAAAGCGGCGGCAAATCTGGACTTGCACCAGGGCGGTAAATGACCTTGGCACCCCTAAATTCAAAGAATTCTCTCACTTAAGGCAACTATAGTGAATCAAGTTTTTCTCCATCTTTTCAGTTAAAATCACACTTACACCAACCTGTCCTCTCACATTATCCAATACTTCAGGCCACACACTCACCGTTCCATTCACTTCTTCTATCCCAATTTCCTTCTTTTTGGTTTCACTTGCACACAGCACATCTAATCTATACTCATTCATCTCCTCAATCACCTCATTCATCTTGCCATTTATACCTCTAGTATTTCACACACCAATCTTACACTCACTCAACCGAGATCTCTTTCTGATCTTCCTTCTTCCAGTTCCAGATAGATACTGTGGTGGACCATCCTTCTCAAGTGTGGCAGGTTCACCATATCCCACACTTGAGTCAGTTTTTGCATTTCTTTTTGTCTTTTTAATCAGGTAAGTAAGGTCAGGTGATGCGTAACATTACAGCCTCTCCTTGACAAATGTCAACCCCGCCTTCTCGTGGTGCATCCTGTTCCCACTAAAGGGGCTCTGACGACCGCCAATAGCGGTATAACTATACCATCGGGATTAGAGGAAATGCTATCCCACACTCACCAACCCACTTGGCCAGCGTGGTGAGTTAGGGCCAAACCCCTCCAAAATGACTCCACAACTTAAATCTTGGCCCTCAGTCTCCGGCAGCTGGAATGTACCTGGCCAAGGCAGCAGCCAGTGCGACATGAAGGCAGAGGGTGCTAAGAATCCCCGGAGGACCGGACTAGGCTGCCATCTGATGCTGACCTTGGCTATGTATAATGGACGTTCCCTATCTTCTGATTCAAGGCTTCTTGAATTGGAAGAGGAACTACAAAAGATCAAGTGGGACATCGTCGGGCTAAGTGAGGTAAGGAGAAAAGGATAAGATCTCATTGAACTGAAAAGTGGACATCTCTTCTACTATCGTGGGACAGATACTGGCAGAACTAGTGGTGTTGGATTTATAATAAACAAAAAACTGAAGGATAAAGTTGTAGAAGTTGAAAGTTCCTCTGACAGAGCTGCACGACTCGTTATCCAACTCTTGAGAAGATACCAGGCTCAGATTATTCAAACTTATGCACCCACTACAAGTCATCCTGAAGAAGAAATTGAAGAATTTTATGAGGAAATTCATCATCTAAATAATAAAGGTAAGCAGCACTTGAAGATAATTATGGGAGATTTCAATGCAAAAATAGGGCAACGGCAACAAAATGAAACTTCAGTAGGTAAATTCGGTCACGGCAACAGAATGAAACTTCAGTAGGTAAATTCGGTCACGGCAACAGAAACCAGCGTGGAAATACTCTCGTTGAGTTTGCAGAGGCAGAAGGGTTTTTCATCTTGAACTCCTTTTTCAAGAAAAAGCCACACAGGAAATGGACATGGAGACATCCAATTGGGACGACAAGTGAAATTGATTTTATTATGTGTAACAAAAAATTTGTCATAGAAGACTGCAGTGTGCTAAACAAGTTCAACACAGGTAGTGACCATAGATTGGTGAGATGTAGGATGCACCTCAACACTAAACTCGAACGTGGCAAGCTCATAAGACAAACAAAATGTATTGACATAACCAACCTTAAAAAACACCATAATACCTTCAAATTGGAACTGCAGAACAGATTCTCTGCTTTAGAAGGCCTAACATCAGAAGAAGTGGATATTTCTGAAGTTAACAGAAAAGTAACCAAAGCTCTTATGGAAACAGCAACAAAATTAGCTGGGCCTAAGAACAAGTTGCATGTGAACAAATTATCAGGAAAAACCAAAATTTCGATGCAAAAAAGAAGAGACATGAGGACAACTAAAGAAGATGTGACTTCCAAAGTGGAATACATAAAGCTATGCAAGACAGTACGAAAAAGTAGCACTGAAGATGTAAGGAAATTTAACTGTGAACTAGTGAGGAAAGCAATTGAAAACAACCAAAGCCTAAAGATAGCAAAGGGACATCTCAGTAAGGGAAGAAAACAGATTATGGCACTGAGAAAAGAAGATGGTTCTGTAACAAGAAATAGAGGCGAAATTTTGACAACAGTGAAAGATTTCTACTCCAAGTTATATGAAAGGGATGATGCATGTACCCCAAACATCATGGAAGGTACCAGATTTCTTCCAGTCCTCCCAGTAGAAGTTGCACATGCAATCAAGAACATGAAGCGGGGAAAAGCTCCAGGAGAAGATGGAATTACTGTAGACATCATACAAGAAGCAAGTGGAGAAATCGAAACAGTACTCGCCCAAATGATTCCTGAGGATTGGAACACCGCTAAATTGATCCTGCTACATAAAAAAGGTGACATTGAGGATCTCAGGAACTACAGACCTATCAGCCTCCTATCAGTGGTTTATAAAATCTTCACTAAAGTTCTTTCACACCGTTTGAAGGTAACACTGGACATGGCTCAACCGAGAGAACAAGCTGGATTCAGGAGTGGCTACAGCACAATAGATCATATCCACGTACTGAGAGAACTAATTGAAAGAGCGAGGGAATATGAACTTCCATTGTGCATGGCTTTTATCGATTATGAAAAAGCCTTTGATTCAGTGAAACCATCAGCAGTTACAATGGCTCTGAAATCCTGCGGCATTGAAGATGCATACATTAATATTATTAATAACATCTATGAAAATGCAAGTGCAAAGATTCAGCTGTTTGAAAATACAACACACATAAAAATTGGAAAGGGAGTGAGACAAGGTGACACTATATCTCCGATTAGTACTGAGAGAACTAATTGAAAGAGCGAGGGAATATGAACTTCCATTGTGCATGGCTTTTATCGATTATGAAAAAGCCTTTGATTCAGTGAAACCATCAGCAGTTACAATGGCTCTGAAATCCTGCGGCATTGAAGATGCATACATTATTATTAATAACATCTATGAAAATGCAAGTGCAAAGATTCAGCTGTTTGAAAATACAACACACATAAAAATTGGAAAGGGAGTGAGACAAGGTGACACCATATCTCCGAAGCTCTTTAACGCCACATTGGAAAATGTCTTTCAATCACTGAACTGGGAAAACAAAGGGATAAAGATTAATGGAGATTGTCTAACTCACCTTCGTTTTGCTGATGACAGTCATTTTTGCAACTACCCCATCAGAACTGCAGAGTATGATCCAAGAACTTGCTGACAAGAGTAAAGAAGTGGGATTAAAAATGAACTTACAGAAGACAAAAGTGATGTTCAATGCTTTTACACGAAATGAAGATTTATCGATTGATGGAGAAAAGCTGGAGATAACAGACACGTACGTTTATCTTGGGCAGCAGATATCAAGTGAGGGTCACATTAATGAAGAAATTAATTGGCGTACAAAACTTGCCTGGAGAGCTTTTGGAAGAAACAGCATAATTTTCAAGAGCAATATGCCATTATGTCTTAAAAGAAAAGTGTTTGATCAATGCATCCTTCCAGTGCGTACGTATGGTGCAGAGACGTGGACCTTAACTAAAAGAGACATACAAAGGCTGCAGGCAACTCAAAGCAGCATGGAGAGGTGCATACTTGGTGTAACCAGGAGAGATGAGAAGAGGAACTCGTGGATCCAAAAAATGACAAGAGTGAAAGACATCATGATCAGAGTTAAATCCCTGAAATGGCAATGGGCTGGACATACTGCCAGAAGGACGGACCATCGATGGACAGCCGAAATTTTAGATTGGATTCCAAGGGACGGGAAAAGACCCAGAAGAAGACCACATGGAAGATGGGTGGATCAAATTCGAAAGTATGCGGGAGTGACATGGAGGAGACTGGCACAAGGCAGACCGTTCTGGAGGAAACTTGGGGAGACCTTCGTCCAGCAGTGGATTGACAATAAATGATGATGATGATGATGAATCAGGTAAGTATATCAGTGTGGGAGATTAGCCCACAGCTGACAGTTCCAGTTGGTCATTCAACCTAAGGATTCTGGAATCTCCTGGTACAATTACTTTTCTCAGGGCAGTTTTTGTATTCTGAGAAAAGTGGAATTATATATTTCTTTTAAGTTTTAATTACTTCCGATATTGGAGGTTATTTTTTTTTTTTTTTTTTTTTTTTTTTTGACGTGCATTAATGCAATTGCATTTTTGAACTTACCTTTATTTCGTATTTCCGTTATGTAGAGTTGGTAATGATAGAAAAAAATAGAGCAAAAGTTTGCAACCATAATGACCCTAATATTTTAAGAAACAGTTGGAGGAATTTAATTAAAATTGAGCAAAAAAATTGCAAATTTTGAAAAATGAGATCAGTGACCAACAAGAGATGGCGCCACAACGCCCAAGAGGAAGCGATAGCTGATAACAGATGCAGCCCGCGAGAACCACCTAAATGCCCTACTGACACGGTCCGTGCTGGTCGGAGCAAATGTTTCCTAGATGATGGTAACGAGATGTTACCGAAAGTACTCGGGTAGAAAACGTATTGAAGTATATGTGGAAGCAGCAAAGGAAAAAACTCATTTAGTAATGAGGCAAATTAAAACCAACGGGAAAAAAACTGAAGAGAACCCGAAACTGAATGAAAAACCCCCATGCTGCATCTACATAACGAAAATACGAAATAGAGCCAAGATCCACGTGCGGCAAGTGATAATCGAACTTCACTAACACAAAGGTAAGTTCAAAAATGCAATTATATATCTCATTTCTGTCAAAATGCTGAGTTGTACATATGAGCCATTCATCCAGCCTAAGCACTTTAAAAATTTAAACTGAATTACTATATTGATTTCTTTCAATTTACTTCCGATATTGGAGGTTATTTTTTTAACGTGCATTAATGCATTTGCATTTTTGAACTTCCCTTTTTTGTTGGTAAAGTTCAATTAACACTTACCGCACGTGGGGCTTGGCTTTCAATTCTTATTTCAGTTATGTGGATGCGGCATGGGGGTTTTTCATTTAGCTGCGGGTCCACTTCATTTTTTCCCCGTTGGTATTTATCTGGCCTCGTCACTAAATGAGTTTTTTCCCTTTGCTGCCTCCTCACTTACTTCAATAATTTTTCATAACCCGAGTACTTTCGGTAATACTCCATTACCGTCATCGAGGGGACGTTTTGCACCGACTAGCACGGACCGTGTCAGCTGGGCATTTCGGTGGTTCTCGCGGGCTGCTTCTGTCATCGGCTATCGCTTCTTCTTGGGCGTTGTGGCGCCATCTCTTGTTGGTCACTGATCTCATTTTTCGAACTTTTTCATTTTTTTGCTCAATTTTAATTAAATTTCTCCAGCTGTTTCTCAAAATATTAGGGTCATTATGGTTGCAAACTTTTGCAAAACGTCCCCTCGATGACGGTAATGGAGTATTACCGAAAGTACTTGGGTTATGAAAAATTATTGAAGTAAATGAGGAGGCAGCAAAGGAAAAAACTCATTTAGTGACGAGGCCAGATAAATACCAACGGGAAAAAAAAATGAAGTGGACCCGCAGCTAAATGAAAACCCCCCCATGCCGCATCCACATAACGGAAATAAGAATTGAAAGCCAAGCCCCACGTGCGGTAAGTGTTAATCGAACTTTACCAACAAAAAAGGGAAGTTCAAAAATGCAAATATTGATTTCTGGTTCTTTTTTTTTTTTGCAATAAGGTTACAAGTACATGAAAAACTTTGTTCAGGAGGATTACACTTGTCTAATCATTCAATTAATTGAAAACACCAAAAGCTGTTCCGAGATACACATTAAAAAAATTAATAAATAAACGTGACAAACGCAAAAATTATCGCAAATTTTATTATGTATATATGTATTAACCAGGGACGGCGACTTCTCCAAATTATGGGGGGGGGCAGGCGTGAGGAGATCAGATGTGGGAAGGGCACGTCTCTTCCATTGTCAAGAGAAAAGGAAAAAAGGAGCAAAACGATAATATATGAGATTCGACGATATTTTAAAATGCAACTGTAATTGCTCATCAGCAAGTGAACAAGGAAACAAGTATTCTTTTGCTGAATATTAATATTTCTAAAAATAAAATTCAGCCTGTGATTTTATAAAAATATCCAGAGAGATTTTATTTCCAAAGTTTAGTAAAAAAATTGAGAAATTAGCTGGGTTACTCAAACAAAGAACAAGCGCAAAAAATAAATAGATAAATAAAGGCGCTAGAAAATATATGTTTGTGTATTATTATTTATTTTATTTTTGATAATTGTTTCAGATATTTACCACATATCATGACAACATGTCAGACACAATACGGGGCTGGCAATCCAGTTTCTTATCAAATGAGCAACGCGAAGAATGGGAATTTTTTTTTATATATTTTGTTATTTATTAATTTTTTGGAAATAAATTGCTTTGGCTTCATAAGGTGGAGCTTGGTCCACCTTATGGGGCTAAAGCAATTATTTAATTAAACAGGATGAAAAATATTGGGTGGGCAGTGCCCCCACCCCCACCCCCACCAGTAAAATCATTTTAGGGGGCAAGATTCACTTTGCCCCAGTCGGCGCCTATGGTATTAACTTTATCAATAATTTAATATTGGAATAACATTTGACGGACACAAAAAGTGATGCAATGCAAATATTTATACACATTCAATAATACAGTTTAAGTAGTTTATGATTTTCCAAATAGTACTAATTTACCTACCAGAAATTGTTGTTTCAAATTTTTCTATGGAAATGGGAATTTCACTCTTATTGGATTTCTTCAAACTGTTGATGGAGGTAACGGGAAGTATTGTCTTACTCATCAGTACCTGTCGCTTAGCAGTGTTTAACAAAAGGGGAAACCTTTCTTAGAATTGGAGAACATAAACCAAGATGGGTGCAACTGTTTTCACTTTTGAAGGACAGTCAGATGATTATCGAATGGTCACTTACTTTTCTGCATTGCGTTTGTGAGCTTCAAAATGCCAGGGCTGAAGAAAAAGCATTATGTCTTGATAAAAAAGTAACTTATTGCTGCAAATGGTATGTTTAAAGTCAGAAAGAAATGCAGAAAGCCTGTATGCTTTATACAAAGAATATATAACAAAATGCAAAAGGATAAAATTGAAAATTATGGTAAAGCACTTTTGATTATAAACTGTTTTTATAATTTCACGTGGATTACGCTAAACTTTTAGAAAATGTTTGTACAGCTTTTTATGTTGCAGAACAACATATTTCTTAAAATGAAATGCTTTAAAGTAACCAATATAACATGGTTTCAAGAAAGCAGAGGTTTAACTATATTAAAAGGTAGTTATATATTTTTGAAAATGGTAAATTTTATGAGTGCCATTAAGTTCTATCTAGGACAAGTTTTGCTGTGCAAAGGCACTATATGAAGTGAAGTTTTCTACTTATTTTTTTACACTTGTCTGGAATACTATTGAAAAATGTCTTCCATTGTTCTTTTTGTTTTGTCTGCTGCAAATGTCTATCTCATTGCTTTGTTGCTCCAGCTGGGATAGTGCTACTTCATCCTGCACTTGACAATTTTGAGTAACACTCCTCATTAGTAAAGAAGCTTCATTTGGTTCATTAGGACATATACACTTACACCTCTTTTTTTTTAAACACTTCATGTTTTTATCCTGGGCAAGTTTAATCAGTCTTTGATCTTCCAAATTTGTTTGTATTTTTGAGTTGTTATTTTCATTTGTAACACTTTTTTCCCTCTATTTCATCTTGTGCAGTAAGTTTTTCTTCTCTGTACCTTTTACTTGCTGTTGTTAGATTCTTACACAAAGAGAGATTTACAGGGCCATGGTGCACATCACTCCGATGGAAGTACAGCAAAGCTGTTTTATTTTTAGCTTGTAAGCTGCACTTGACAGTTTGTATAGCTGAATATGTCTTTATGTCCATACGTCGAGATTGTGGATCAATTATGTCATTCATAATATTGAATGTCCCTTCTACAACTGGATTATGGAAATAGCTCAACACTGCTTTCGCCATTTTTGACAGAACTGGATAGTCATGACATTTTAAAATATGTGACCACCACTTATCTAGAGGCACAGACTTGCCTTCAGTGTCTACAGCAGGAGGCAGATCATCAATCTGATACTTTCTGACTTCCACTATATAGATTTCAAATTCCTCCTGAGACAGAACATGAGAGAGAAGTAGAGGTAAATTATCAAGTTTCTTCAAAGTTGAAGTCTTAAATGTCAATAAAGGATCCAATGCAGAAGCATTAATCAGAAATGGATGTGTTATTGGTAATTTGCTCTGCATGTACAAGCCACATGTGACATATGCTGATCTTAACTGCACAAAGAATTGTGAAGCCATAGATTGGGTACACCTATCAATAGTTCCCATTGCCTTAGCACCAATGAATAAGTCTGTTCTTCAGTATATTTGATTCATTGGTTAAATTCAGAACTTGCAATTGGTGAGCACTTAATTTTTTTTTTTTTTTTTTTTTTTTTTTTGATTGGAGGTTTAACGACCGCCGTGAGCAACTCAATGGGCTATAAGCAGTCGTCCGTCCCTAATTTAGGGTCACTGGTTCCAGGGAAGGGAGAGAGCCAGTGCCGTAAGACAAACATAACATCCATGCCTGACCGGGATTCGAACCCAGACCCCTTACGGACGAATGATCAGAGGCCAGCGCCTTAGACCACTGCGCCACCGGGGCGGCGCACTTAAATTGTTTTATTACTTTCGGTTAAATAAAACAAACTTAAAAACTTTTAAATATCTTCAACTGTTCAGTATGCAGCATGTGAATCTTGGGTTCTTTCATTTGAAACAATAATACATATTCTTTCAGCAAAGGCAGAACTTCTACATACACCTGCAATATTAACAGTGTTTTAATGCCATTTCTTTAATTTTATTACGTTTTACAAGCTCACTAATTGAAAGAACACACACACACACACACACACACACACACACACACACACACACACACACACACACACACACAAAAGCTTGATAGCAATCACATAACACACTGACAAATGTCCTCCTCTCAGCTCCAATACATGACATCAATAGCTGAATCCTAGTGTGACCTGATTGGCTCATTGCCAAAACAAGATGACACCTGATTGGCTCTCTAAACAATCATGCTCATTGGCTACATTCAAATGAAGGAAAGCTACTTCATACCAATTTAAGCAAATTGTGCTTCCTTTCCTTTTTCTGGTTATTTGGCTATAACTTTTTATAGAATACAGATAATTGAACAAACTTTGTTGCATTACATTTGTGATGAAATTATCTTTCCATTGATATACAATTTTATGGTGTTACTAAAAAAAGTGGTTATGAGCCATCAAACCTCAAAAATGCACTTTTCCCAAAAACTTTCCACAATTTTGGCCCCTACTGTATAGTGTAATTTATGTTTTGCTTAAGAAATTCATATTCCTATTTTCTAGCGATATCAGACCACTCAAGAGATGGTTGAATGAGTCCTCCAAATGGCAGATGATGTAGCCATGGTTCCTCAGTATGTACAGTGTTATTTTTGAATGTGTAATCTCCCAGATGTGGGTATTTTTCTTTATATTTTTTGGCCACTTAACCAGCAAGACACTCTAGACCATCATCTTCAGTTACTGTGGTTAGGCATTGTTGTGTATTTAACACATTATCATCGTTGTTGCATAGAATAAGCATTGTATAAATCTTTTGACATTTTTTCATCACTTTTGACACCAACGTGGTGCAGCACTTTTGCAACTATGAATTTTTTCATGTGTGATTCATCAGTCTGGGTATTGGTGTTTTTCTGTATTATGCCCATTTTTAACCATTTTTAGTACATCCGTCATGGTACCTGGTTGGGGATTAATCTTGGACGCCCATTTCTGCAAAGTTGATAATCCAGGCAAGGGATAATTTAGTTCACTTCATAAATAAATGTATGATCTCTTACTCCGGAGTCACAAAGTCAAAGTGATCGATATATCCTCATTGGACCAAATAATTAATTTTTTTAATTCAAAAGCATATTTACTTGACTCCTTGTAAACATCTTGAGTAGTATTGAACAAACTTGAAGTTCAACATTTTTTTACAAATATTTTTTTCATTTCATTGCAACAATTTCATATTTCAATCTGTGTATTTTTAGAGCTGAATCCCTTATTTATTTTTGCTGATTGCACAACTTTTTGCATAACGCAATATTTTTAGTCTGCAACTGCCTATATTTACACATTAATCTGCCATATTCTATATCTCTGATTTCTGTTACTCCATCAGATTCCACTGCATTTTGCTTCTCAGAACTGTTATCTGAACGGTTTACTTGTAACAAATCAGAAATCATATTTTTCGTTTCTCTTTGAGTAAGTCTTTCAGTGCGATTTTTATTGCAAGAATCCCCACGATTTATAACCTCAGAACTTTTCAGCAAATTTTTTTTAAGAGAAGGCAAAGCTTTTTAATTTTCTTTTGGGTGGCAAACTTAAAAGTTCGAATTTCGAATCCAGCTCGTAATCTTCGAGTTTAAAATGTTCTGAACACACAGTACAGGATGCTGGGTTTCATTTCCCATCTCTGTGACAAAGATGAATCCACTTTTTCCTGAGCTCTGGATCTTTTGGAGAAGAATTATACATTACTTTCTTTTTATCAGGATCTTTTTTAGTTTTCGAAAAACTCTTGTTGCAGATTGCAACAGTACATCTTATCCCTGGCATCACTGATAGTCAGTCATATAAAATAGTAGCTATGAATGTTACTAGGTAACAGTTAATAGATCACTCTAAAAAATGTTGCTACACAAAAAACTCCTGAGCTCAAAGTGAGATTACATTGAAATTACATAGGATTTGGTTCTTTCGGGAAGGGATGGGTGGTCGTTGACCTTGACGTCACTCCCCCCACCCAAAATGTGACTGCAGGGAAGTATAGGGATCGAGGCAACCTTCTCTTCTACTAACTTTGGGTAAGTTATAACATCTTCTCCTTTCACATATGCATAAAAAAAAAAAAAAAAAACTAAGAGCATCCCACATTCGCAATGTTTCCACAGCAACATCATAGCATGAAAGCCAACGATGACTAAGGTATCTATTAGGTGCTGAAAAGTGCTGCACAGCAGTCTGAAAAGCAAAATATATTTTTCAAGTTTGGGAGCAATTCCGCTTTCAAAGCATTAAGAAGTTTTTCTTTGGAAAGCATGAACAAGAACTTTGTCATGTTTCAGACATTCCGAGATGAAAACAAAACTCTTATGTCTTAGTTAATCATTTTCCTTGTAGTACAAAACAAAGGGATGAACAATTGCCATAGAGTTGTTCCAATGGAATGACTGGGCTTAATCTTGCAGAATGAATGAATAGTTCTCAGAAAAATCACCTCACCACAGCTTTGTTAGGGCAAAGTGTAATTTTCTCCTCTGCAAAAAAAGCAGATTGCTGCTTGGCGATGAAATCATGCTTCTTCAAGATAATTAGCTGGGCTGAAAAGTCCTCAACAAAATCCTCTGTGTACAGAGTGGAAGAAATATTCTTTCCATAATAAGTGGCAAATATGTCATGATAATTAACACAGCAATCAGACATCGCTGAATTGACTGTAATTACTGTTTCACACATGAGTTCAATTAAATTTTAAAAACTTGAAAATCATCCCGCTCCACGGCGATGAAATTTTCAAGTTTTCTGATGTGATTAAATTCACGTGTGAAACAGTAATTACAGTCAATTCAGCGATGTCTGATTGTTGTTAATTATTGTAATCCTCTGTGGTTTTGCAAATAGTTTCAAACAAACAGCGGTCTTCAAGACTTGTCAATGAGGCTTCCTTGAATAAAAAAACACTTCTGTGCTGGGGGATTACACACAATTCCTGATAAACAATGTTGATATGTTTTTAAAGGAGTATCATATCCTTGCAGGTTGACTTTGTTTACATTAGCACCAGCAATCATGAGCTTTACATGCTGATGTGTTGTACACACACACACACACACACACAGTGTGGGTCCCACTAGCTCCTGCTATAATGCAGTTCTTTGTTCTTAACTCAGCAAATTTTGAAAATCCTATCTTTTCAGATGGGTACTTGGACTTGAAAAGTTGGTAAATTTCTCTTAAGATTACCAAGCCTCAGATGCTTTTGGATATGAGTTAGACAACCATCTTTGTCTTTGATTGAAATATAATCTTTCTTGACAGACATTTGCCTGCTGACTTCTTCATTGCAGTAAAATCCCTTTACTAAGTTGACAGTGTTTTCAGGTAAAAATTTTCCAGGTTTGGGATTAGAAAATTTCTTTTTCTTCCACAAGTTTTTTTTGCCTTCCATGCAATGTAGTTATTTACTCCAAATTCACTTTCTATTCATTTACAGGACCAGCTTTTTGGTAAAACTGTATAAATCATGAGCTTTTTACTTCTGTTCATAGTTTTAAAATTTTCCTTTAGTTGCTGAATAATTTCTGTATCCGCACAGTGACATTCTTCCTCATCTACATCATCTTCAGAAGTAAAAAATAACTCTTTGTAGGTCCTTTTAATCTTCCCCATCTTTTTTTTTTTTTTTTTTTTGCAATACTTCTTAGACCTATTTAACCCTTTCGCTACCACAATGCCCAGGACGCCCGGCCATTCGAACGACCACAAGTGCCCATGTAGCCCGATACCTTGAATAGGATTTTGTAACACCCCTTCACCCCCTCCCCCATGTTCTTTCAATTTGCACAGCATCTGGGGGATTATCAGGAGTCACCCTCAGTTGTCTTTGTTGTAGCTAAACAAAGAAGTGAACCAGGAGTTGGTTTGTCCCGGGGCAATATCATTCAGCCTTCTGACATCGCTCAGTAGAACTCTTACTTTGTTGAAACGTGGTTCATTTGATTTGCCTCCGATATTTTACATTAATTTTTACTCAGTATGCCTGGAGCGAGAAGAGGACTAACTAGAGAAGAAATAAATGAAATACTTTTTCACTCACGCACATTAATTCCATTGTACGAGTATATTGATCAACTAGTGACAAGCAGTTTCTTTTTCTTTTTTTTTTTTATTGAAGGTTTAACGACCACCATGAGCAACTCAGTGGGCTATAAACAGTCGCCTGTCCCTAATTTAGGGTCACTGGTTCCAGGGAAGGTAAAGAGCTAGTGCCGTAAGACCAACACAACATCACTGCCTAACCGGGATTCAAACCCGGACCCATCTCAGACGAGTGGTCATTATGCCACCGCTTAGACCACTGCCCCGCCGAGGCGGCTCAATCGGTTTCATGCAGTTTCATCAGAGCAAACAAAAATGTATTTTCTCATTTTATCCTGAATTAGAATCATGCAAACAGATATAGCAATAAAAAAATTACTGAAATTGTAAGCAAGGAAAGTCAGACCTGTGGTGAAAATACTGTAAAGCCCGTAAAAATAATTTATATAAAAACATTGAAAGACTGTAGGCACTGGAAAAATTATTTGGAACATTTTTCTGGACCCTTAAGTGTTCGTGAAACAAATAAATTTGCAAGTTACATTTTTCTGGACACCTAAGTTTGTGGACACGGGAACACGTTCCTGGTAAGCACAGCCCTGCAGTCTAACGGAGGCCCAATATTGAGCCATTGTCTTTTAGAAATAGAAGCCGCTGGCTCAGTGTTGGGCCTACGTTAAATTACCCATAGGGCCTGATTCTAACCGATTACACACACAATATGCGCACATATGTTCTGTAGATATTGCAGCAAAAAAAAATCGGACGTCATAAAATATTTTTTTTACAACGAGAAATAAAGCTCATTTAGCAGAAAAATAGTTACTTTCAGCCTCAATGACAGC
The DNA here is from genome assembly GCA_039090855.1 of Macrothele yani. NCBI lineage: Eukaryota > Metazoa > Arthropoda > Arachnida > Araneae > Macrothelidae > Macrothele > Macrothele yani. The sequence goes on from CM077012.1 coordinate 7,572,234, forward strand.
ATACAATACTAACATTTAATTTCAAATAAACTGTGGTATCTTCCGTTGTCCTAAAAGCGGAGTTTATGGGGGAAATTTGTCATAAAAATTCTTTCATACTTGCTCAATCAAAATAAACAGCATAAGAGCATATTTTTTACAAGAAAGAACAAGAAAAGGGATAAGGGTAAACAAGATTTTCCAGGTGTTACCTCACCCATCTGTCTTATGCTCTCAGTAGATCAGGGGTGATCGTGGTCCCGATTTTATCCGGAATTCCGGATTTTTTTGCTGATTAAACCCGGAAATTCTAGAGAAAATTAGTATATTTTGTATCTGTTAAAATTATTCTGACTTTTAATGTAAAGTAAAGGAATTGGTAGGTTTTTCAGGATAAACCAGTTTGTAAAAGTAAAACAAAAATCCAAAATTTTAATCTTGTAATCTAGAAATAATGCACTTATCGACAAATATTTGTTGCTCATGCGTACAAGGGACAATACAGAGGTAGTACAATTGGTTCAAAATATGGTAAATAGTTGGGATAATTACAAGAAAGATATGTTGCGTTAAAAAATCTAGTAGCACTGTTGAAAACTGTGGGATTGCCGCCCCGGTGGCGCAGTGGTCTAAGCGATGGCCTCTGATCATTCGTCCGAACGGGGTCCGGGTTCAAATCCCGGTGAGGCATGGATGTTGTGTTTGTCTTACGGCACTGGCTCTCTCCCTTCCCTGGAACCAGTGACCCTAAATTAGGGACGGGCTACTGCTTATAGCCCATTGAGTTGCTCACGGTGGTCGTTAAACCTCCAACCAAAAAAAAAAAAAAAAAAAAAAAAAGAAAACTGTGGGATTACAAAAAAAGAAAAAAAAACAAAGAACATTGTAATATAAAAAAAATGTAGACATTCCAGAGCTTAGTAAAAATTAAAGGTGTAAAAGAAAGTCTGATTGTGCCGATGTTGGACTGGGGAAAACAGACAAAACATATGTTTTTGCAAAAAAGGATGAACTTTTGGAATTCATCAACCTCTACTTTTATAAAAACAGGTTACTTGTTTTCAGATTTTATTCTGTGTAAAAGGAAAATGCAAACAAAAATTGTTTTAAAGTTGTTTGATTTTAAATCCATGATTGCTTTACTTATTTCAGAGCAATTTATTTTTCCACAGAATATGTAAGTTAGAATATTTATGGGAAAGTGTTTTATAAGTAAGTAATACGTATGTAGTCCAAAATAATCAGTTTGTTTCCTAAGTGAACTCAGCATACCGGTTACTTTTGTCTTGCTGTTTTCAGGATTTTTGATTTGACCTCACAATCACCCATGGTAAAAGAATGCATTGATTGCCCCAGGGAAACGTCCAACATAGCAAGTCTAGAGATTGGAAGTTTGGAGTGGTGACCCAGCACCAGTGTAGCAGAATGTAGACGTACAGGTGTACACCGTACACGGATACTTTCCAGATTATTAGCAGATTTTGCAGATAGTTTTTGCATACAGATTTAAAAAAATCAAATGTTATTTACAGCAATTAAAACACTTACTCAAGGCATTACTCAGATTAATGTATTTAATTCTATTTTGGCTTGAAGAACTTTCACTTATTTTTCACATCTTCCGAGTTCTTTTGTTTTTGCAGACGTTTCTGGCTTCTAGATTTTATCAAGCCCTGTTCTCAATGTACAGGAACTCTATCAAAAGTCTTGTTTACACAGAAAGAATTTAAATTTTATTGCCAGGTTCCTCTTGCAGTTGTCAGTTATTAAATTAAAATCTTTTCTTTGTGTATTTTGTAAGTCTACTAAAAAGGTTTTCGACAAAAAACAGATCATTTTTTTTAATTAAGTTGTTGAAAATGCTATTTGTTGTGTTTTGTGATTCAAAGCAACATGAGTGCGAAAAGAAAAAAGATTGTTGTTTCATTAGAGACCAAGTTAAAAGCCATTAAAAGAATCGATTAAGGGGAGACAATAAAAAAGGATGCTTTAGATTTAGGTGTAGGTGAGGTTACTGTAGGAGAATGGAAAGATGAGGTTACTGTAGAGACTACTGCGACGCTGGCGTGAAATGGCGGAAACTAAGGGGCGAGCGTCTTCAAGCAGAAAACTTTGAAGGACTATTTTTCTAAATAAATCTTTCAAAATCATGCAAGTTTTGTTTATTATTATATATACTTTATTTTGCATTTAAATGTTTGTAACAAGTTACCTTTAAATAAACGTAACTTGTACCATATGCGTCTTTATTTAAAACCTCAAATTGCAATAAGATCCGTATTATCAGAGTTTTTGGGTATCCGAGCTATGCCCCGGACCACAACAGATTGAATAATCGCGGTCCTACTGTATAAAAACTTTCATTAAGTATCTTGTTTTTATGAGGTTCATAGTCCAATATTTTATTATTTTGCCCTAAAGGTCCATTTCGCACACATTGCTGCACGTTCAGTTGTAATGTACTTATTTTGTCGTTACTGGAATCTGTAATGTTCTGATAATTATTTATTGTTTCATTAATTTTTCTTTAAATTATCTTATTCTATTGTTATCGTGATTCACGGGTTTGCAGCAAGTTTTCTGTTTCAATGGTTGTGTATGCAGATACACTTTATTTTTATACAACTCTGCCCAGCACTAATCCTTCTTTTGTTAACTTGACAAAGGGAAGGGAATGAAATTCGGAAACCAGCAAAGGTCATTTTCGGGCACTGTATGTATTCTGAGGGACAAAACATTTTAGTATTGTGGTCGTAAAAGGGTTAATACTTTCTTCTTACACACCGGAGACTCACCAAGAGAGGTCAAAGAGGCATTTAAGTGGCTTAAAGCTGCATCAGGGTCCAAATACTGAGACTCCTTAATATGACTAGGACCAGGAATCTTGTAATTCTCAGGAGGAATTTCCTTTTCAAGTATATTGTTTTCCATCTGACAAGGCTTCTCTTTCCCAACTGCAATCTGCATGAAATGCATACTTTCATGTGTGGTTTGATTTCACTATTTAGTGAAACCATCCAATCAGTTACTTTCCTGAAGTCTTTACTAACCCAGTGCCCCCCTTTTTTTAAAAGGGTTGCAGCAGTTTTTTGACCACTTATTCTCTCCCATACTTCAAATCATGTAATTTTCAAACAGTTAATGAAATAAACTTAATAAAGCAGCTTCACAACAAAAATGTCCTAGAAAGCTTCACTAAAAACACACTGTCCAAAATAAACTGAAGTGCACACACAGAGAGCCAGACCAAAATCCAGACAGCTTAGTTGACTTTCACTCAATTCGGTGACAGTCAACTAAGCTGTATGGACGGTGACATGGTGGGGGAAGGGCACATGAATAAACAGGCACAAATACACTGGTGTGTAAAAATTACGAAGAGTAGAAATTAGCATAACAGTGGAACGAGCAGGCAGAACGGACCGAAAGACCACTCAGGAGATAGACTAGGGTCTGGTACGGTAGGACATGCGCATATATGCAGCATGACGTGGGGGGGGTCCGAAGGGTATAAAGCACACGGGCGGTGTACGCTCAGCAATTCGGTGAAAGTTATTGCATGGTGTACATCGGTTTGAACGATGTCGAGTTGCTGCCACCATGTGTTATGGCCAACAGGCAATCCAGTAGACGACATCTGAATGACTTTACCCGAGGTCACGTCATTGGGTAGTTGGAAGAAGGTCGAAGTGTGGCTAGTGTGGCCGAGGAGTTTGGGATCGCTCACAGCATCGTTTCACGAGCTTGAAGAGCATTTCAAATGACAGGAACAGCTGTCCAAGAGTTTAGCAGTGGTCGTCCACGAGCAACCAACCACGAACGACCGGTATATTGTCCTACAGGCGAGAAGAGACAGGCAGCAGACAGCGAGAGAAATTGCAAGGCACATGCAACAGACTACTGTACGTCCGTTATCGCATTTTACCGTGGCCAGGAGGCTGCACAAAGGTGGTCTATTTGCACGACGACCAGTACGGTGTGTGCGATTAATGCCTGCTCATCGAAGACGGCGGTTTCTGTGGTGCCAGGAACACAAGAACTAGATACATCAGCAATGGGGTCGAGTTCTCTTTACGGATGAGAGCTGATTTAGTCCGACGAGCGATTTTGGGCGTATACACATCTGGAGAGATCAGGGAACACGTAATCACACATCCAACATCATCGAAAGGGACTGGTTTGGAGGTGGCGGAGTTCTCGTTTGGGGCGGTATCATGCTTGGTAGCCGTACTGACCTCCACATCTTCCAAGGAGGTTCAGTCACTAGTGTCCACTATTGCACCGAGGTTCTCCTGCCTCACGTGCGTCTGTTTAGAGGTGCTGTGGGTCCTGAGTTTCTCTTCGTGGACGACAACGCTACACCTCATCGTACAATGGCTGTCGCAGAGCTATTGGAGAGTAAAGATATTCAACGCATGGGTTGGCCCGCAAGGTCCCCGGACCTAAATCCAATCGAACACGTGTGGGACCTTCTCGAGAGATGCTTGGCAACTTGTCACCAGCCGCCAGCAACGATTCCGCAGCTGCGATTGGCGCTACAAGAGGAATCAGCCGCGATGCCTCAACAGCTCCTTGACAACCTTGTCCTCAGCCTGGACAGACGTTGTAAATCCTGCAACACAGTCAGGGTTGATCATATCCCTTACTAAAGACTGGATTTTTCTTGGCAGCCGCCTGTAACATGGGCGTTTCTATCCAGTTGTGCTCGAAGCTACCTTTTCAATAAAGTGCCTTTGTATCCTTTGGATTCCTTGTTTGGACAGTTTTGCTCACTTGTCCCATATTCTTACATCTTGGGGATCTTATGATATGATTTGAGTCGATGTAGAGCACTTCTGCACGACATTACATTCGAAAAACCGTCTCTTCCTTAATTTTTGCACGCCAGTGTATGTCAGGGCTTGTCTTGCATGTTTTGAACAGTTCCTTTGCCAAGATAACCTGCCCTATCTCCCTGCATACACACACACACACATGCACATCTCTCTTCTCTCTAAAAATCCTGTTATTTTTTTTTTTTTTTTTTTTTTGGATTCATTTCAGTTTACCACATAATTTTATCAATGTAAATTGTCAAAAAATGGACTTGAGGGGTTTAATTCCTTGTCACTGCCAACAAGAAAATTTTGTTTTTTTATGAGACCATTGAGATACCACCTTGAAATTTGAACTGATTAGCTACAAGCATAGAGCCCCTGCAAAGGTAAATGCCTTCTGATTTACTTGCGAACACTTTGTCTTGGAGGCAACACATTACGCTACAGCCATACATACAGCTAAATTATTAGCTTTTAGGAACTGTTTAATATTTAGGAACTGTTTAATTTTTCAATTGGATCTTACGAGCAACCTCATATTACAGCATGAGCGCCCACATCTGAAACTTTTGAGGCGCAAATTATAAAGAATAAGGGAGTGTTAGTGGAATGTATACTATTACACACTGCCGGACAATTGCTAAGGACGGATGACAATATCAACGATAGCAACCATAAAATGGAAGGCAGGAAAATGTGGAAATTAGCATAAGTGCGGGATACAGTAAGACATGTTGTGCGTATGCAAATTTTGGATTGCCGAACTTGTTCGTGACGTCATAGCGCTCATAAAAGATATAAAGGATTTGACGCGTATTGACCGTTGTTGTTCAAACGCAAAGTTGAAAGGGAAAGAATCAATTGACGAACTTGCAATTTTCAGTATGTCTTCCCGACATCACCTAGATGATTTTACGTGTGGCCGTATTATTGGCAAGATTGAAGAAGGGCGAAAAATAACAGATGTTGCCAGGGAGTTCGACGTCAGCCACAGTGTTGTTTCAAGGCTTTGAAAATCATTTCAAACAAATGGAAAGTGTAGCAAACGTAACGGGGAGGTCGTGTTCGCAGTACGACACCTGCAGAAGATCGGTACATAGTGCTATCAACAAAAAGACACCGGCGCAGCACAGCTAGTGAGGTAGCAAATCAGTTTATGGCTGCTACTGCTACTTCTTATGCGCTATATAGCCGTTTATGATCCGTCCTTAGCAATTGTCCAGCAGTGTATTATGCAGTGCAAAAAGAAATAGTAATGATATTTTTAAAAACATAGAAATAAACATTACTTCAAGACTAAAAAAATAATAATCCTCCATACATTAATAATTTCGATTCGTTTTAACCTTAATAAATTTTTGTGTGCACCTAAGCTTTAAATGTTCACCCTGAAAAACTGATCATTGCACAGGAAAGGTAAAATTTAACCACTTTCACAAACCTGCGGATTTTTCTGAGATCAAATCCATTCACTTGGCATCATTTTGTTTAGATTCTATTTTTGGCTTTATTACGATGCACTGAAATCAGGACAACTTAAAACACAAAATATCTTCGAGTCATAATTTTATTGAACGAGTTTATGATTCTGAGTTTGTTAAATTGAGTTTGTTCTCGTAATTCTAGATCACTGGGAAACTCGTAGGAACTCGTTACCCGATGTTTACTGTCTAAATAACAACCAGGAATAATGCAGTGTACCATCGCTACATCTAATGATGAGATCGTTATTTTCGCAATAATAAATATCCAAAACAATGAAATACTAATTCACAAAACAAAATGACCGCTTAAACAGTGGCCAAATCACAACGTGATAAGCTACGCATCGTAGTACGAATCAAGCGAGGCTCAGCTTGCCTCCAACGACCCCTGACGAGCGTTAAAGGCAAAGCGTGTTGCTCGGTTTTTCGCAATTATGGAAGGCATTTACTTATCGGGGGCTACGCTACAAGACATATACCTTTAAGTGTGAATTTTTTAATACATACATACATACATATCATTAAGCCAGAGCACGAAATTTCCGGTCGCCAGCGGCGAGTAAAACTTTTCTCATTGAATTACTGTAATTCCCTTGTTAACAACCGCGGCTATTACGATGATTTTTTTTTTTTTCAAATATGCGGCACATAATGTGCTGCTGCTGATATGCTGAATTTGTTTTTCTGTAATTACTTTTTTTTTTCCCCTCTGAAATTTCCACACAGATGAGTAAACCTTTTCAAAGCATTTTTTTTTTTTCCCCATAAACTGCCGGGTTCTCGGTGCTCGTATTGTTTGTTTGAAGTCTGTAAAGATCACTCTGCAGGCTTGTTTATGTGTCACTAGTATCAATGGAACTGACTCACTCAAATGAACTTCAACCCGCAGGGGGCGGGGCGAGAATCCCACCTAAAGATGCAGGCAGGCCACAGCAGAGACAATCCCTCAAACAAGGAAAAAAAAAGCATAAAATAAACAAGCTTCCCTCAGACTTGTGACACCCACAATTGAGCTACTAGAACGAACTTTAAAGCAGTGCGTTTACAAAACACCGGGTCTTCGGCACTGCATTTTTTTTTTCTTTACTTTTGATAGCGAAGACATAACAGAGAAACTTTGTTTATGGAGAATAAATAAAAACATGCACTATTTTAATCGTATTTTTAGAAAGTGGGAAGAGCAGTGTTCTTTTCTTTGCAAAAACAATTTTTGTAAGTATTTTACTGTTAAAAAAAAAAGTGTGAATCACTGTAGATACTAATTTTCTAAGAAAACTGCTCACTGTCTACAGTTGATCGGACGATTTTCACCCTCATTATTAAATTCATGAAATGTTTACCTACATAGAAAAAATATTTGGACGACGTGAATGAATAATAAAAAATTATAGTAGGATAAAAATGTAAATTTAAACACAGTATTTCTATCTTATGTAACCAAATGGTTTAACTTTAGGGTTCGGCTCATAAAATGACTGTTTTCTACGCGTCCCCAATTCAATAGAGCTACAGCTGTTAACACGTGTGCGGCACATACAGCAACGTTTGCTCCCAAGATGACTAAATTAACACTTCAGTAAAACCTTAAAATTTTATTAAAAATATCATGTATACTCGCGTGGAAGCCGAAAGTTTTTGGAAGAAATTCTTTTTTTTTTTAGTCAGAGTGTCGGTTTATACGCAGGTCCCGGTTATTTGCTAATTTCTAGCTGCTGAATTAGGGGCCTCGGTTTATACAAGATGTAAAATGCTGTTGTTTTTTTCCTAGCAGCATTCTCCTTTCATGTGACATCATGATCTCTGATTGGAGATCACAACCTTTGCAAAGCTATAACGCATTGTGAGCTATCAGAGTTCTTTCTGAATTGGTAGAATCCTTAAAAAAAAAAAAAATTGGAAGTGATGTATATTACTGGCTTTTTCTTATGAAACCATGCTTGTATAATTGCATAAACCAACGCTATCTGTCGTTTGGTGGGCAAGGGTTCAAAACGCTAAAATACTTGCCAGGTTTTATGATTTACATATAAAATTCACGGAAATACAACTTGTTTTACCTGCAGTGTGTTAATTTTTCGGATTTGATTCTTCCAGATTTTTTTTCTGATGATTTTGCACCCAGCATTAAGACTTTTTATTTAACATAATCCATTTAAATTGAAGCACTGATGTAAGCTACAAATAAACTTCTCAGTTAGTTGGGAACATTTGTCTGCAGTTTCATACATGTTGTTTTGGGTTGTTTTAAACGCTAAAGAGCTTACACCGCTCAGCTGTGCTTGTGTTGATAGGCGGGCAGGAATCCTCCATTGGAACTTGTCTTTATTACTCCTAGTTCAAAATGCTCTCTCAGAACGTAGTTATTGTAGAAAAAAATTCAAGCGGATTTTAAATCTGTGGAATTTTTGAGCCCAGATCGATACCCAACATGACGAAATTAAACAAAAGCTGCCAGTTTTGTGAAATTAAAAATCCATTTGGGGCATGGTTTTGTAACTTCTCTGGCAATAACTAACAAAAGATTATAGGAAGTTTAAAAAAAAAAAAAAAAAAAAAAGTCCAATCAATGCTCATTCGACCCAGTGCTTCTCCAGCAATGATTTATTTTGCTGGTCCTTTAGTCAGTAAGTTTTCTACACTTTCCAACTGTAGGTTGAGGAAGCGTAATATGTTCCAGATTTTTCTCTCCGTACCAGGGGAAAAAATAAGCGGTATCGCATCGCAGTTTGCGATGCAAAAATAGAAGTTTGTGTTGCAAACTCAAATTTGAATTGCAAAACCACGAATCAAAGTTTTAAAATGAAATTTCCATTAAAATGTTCAATCCGTAAAGCAATCATTGTTTATCGAAAATACAATTTTGCTGACATGTGCAAAAAAAAAAAAAAAATTCACATATTCATGACTTTATGAATACTTTACGTTTGCTTTCAGCTGGAAAAAGCTTCCTCGTGTAGCTCTAGCCGTGCAGTGATGAGGTGGTCATCGTCCGACCGCAGAGCGTCTATGATTGGTTCCACGCTTCAGCCTGTCTGCACCATGAGTCATTTAAAGACAGATGCTCTTATTGCTGTTTTGGTTTGGTCACCACTTAATTTTAGGGGGATGTGAGTTTTGTTGTTTTACTCTTTGTTATTTGAAATCATGGCTACCAAAATGTAAATATCAACCATGAAAAGGTGGATGGAGAAATTAGATCCAAAAGGTAGTTAGTTACGATTCTTGCTAGCGGTATAAATAATCTTCTGACATCGACCTTTTAGAGCTGGTTTTAGAAGTTTAAAAGCAGAAGGGATAACTTTCTCATCAAATGTAAGTTCTTTCAAGTTATACCTTTTGCTTTTAAACTACTAAAACCAGCTCTAAAAGGTCAATGTCAGAAGATTATTTATACTGCTAGCAAGAATCTTCTCTCTGCTGCAACTCATGATACTACGGCTCAGATCGCTAATTTGGAATTACTGTGTTTTAACCACTAACAAACTCTCTCGTTTTCAACCAACTCGTTACTTGTGGATAAGTTCATGATTATGATTTATCAATCCATCTCTTCTGTCAAATTCTGTGAAGACAAAAAAAAAAAAAAAAAAACATGCTAAGAAATTACGTTTCTTACGCTCTCAGTCAGATTTTGTCAACCACTCTCACCGGGAGTCAACCATGGACTCTCCCACCTCAGATGCCGCTAAATTCATCAACTTGTGTACGTTTATTCTGCCTTCCTTCTTTTTTTTTTTTTTTTTTTTTTTGATTGGAGGTTTAACGACCACCGTGAGCAACTCAATGGGCTATAAGCAGTCGCCCGTCCCTAATTTAGGGTCACTGGTTCCAGGGAAGGGAGAGAGCCAGTGCCATAAGACAAACACAACATCCATGCCCGACCGGGATTCGAACCCGGACCCCTTGCGGACGAACGATCAGAGGCCAGCGCCTTAGACCACTGCGCCACCGAGGCGGCACCTTCCTTCTTCAACGACTGTCTTAACCAAGGCCCAAAATTTGCTCCTCCTTCAAGTGAGAATCTCATGGAAACCATCCCTTTGCTTGAATCTGCTATTCATAACACCACTTCCGATGCTCAGCATAAATACGTACTCAGGCTGCTTCCATCTTTATTAAGCAAGCACAGTTCTGTCACTAATACTAAGTTTGCCTCAAAGCTCTTGAAAATTAAACAGTTCCTAAAAGCTAATAATTTAGCTGTATGTATGGCTGATAAAGTCGGCCTTCCAGTCATTATCATAAATGATACCCTTAATCAAAAAGTCAATGATTTCCTCCTTTTCACCAATTACAAACTTCTTTCTAAAAATCCTGTGGAAGCTTTGAAATCATCAGTGGATCGCCTCAATAAGTTAGTCGTTAAAGATTTTCTTAGGAGATTTTTCCGCTCCTTCTTTCTACAATTCTCTTAGATTATTTGCCCAAATTAAATTACACAAAGCTAATGCTCCAATAACCAATTAGACCTCTTGTGGAAAATACTCACTCTCCTGCTTGTAACCTGGAAAATTGTCTTGCCAAAAAATTCAAGGTTATCACTAATAACCACCCCTTCAATATCTCATCCACTGCTGAATTCATCTCTAAATTTTCAAACTTCATTGATGGTCATGCAAGTACGTTTACCCTGGACGTTGAATCACTTTTTCCTTCTGTGCCTCAATTTGAAGCACACATGCTACTCATTCATAAATTCAAAGAACAATTCCCCATGGACGGCACTTTAACCAAAGATTTGTATGATTGCCTGTATTCTCTTCGTCAACACAGTTTTTTTGTTTATAATAATCAATGCTATCAACAAAACCAAGGTGTACCGATGGGGTCACCTCTTTTCCCACTTTTGGCTGAAGTATACCTGCAAAATATTGAGCAATCAATAGTGATGCAACATGACCAACCTACCTTATGGCTCAGTTATGTCGACGATATTTTTGTCATCTGCCCTCATCCTAAAAAAGATCTATTGCAACTCACAAATTTAATCACTGAAAAATTCCTGTCCATTAGATTCGCTATTAATGATGAAACTGATGGCAAGATAAATTTCTTGGATGTCAGCATCTCAAAATGTAATAATCTTCTTTTCACTTGTCTACTGAAAACCAGTTTCTACCAATAGCACTATTCCTTTCAATTCTCATAACTTCCACCAATATAAACGGTCAGCCCTCAAGTCTCTCATTCATCGAGCTCATTTGGTTTGTAACACTGAAGTTAATCTAAAAAGTGAATTAGCAAACATCCACTTGATCGCTACTCAACATGGCTTTCCCAATCTCCCGGTTTCTAAATTAATTCAAAATGCTAAGGAAAAACCAGTTGTTGCTCTTCAATTTGTTTCACCAAAAAAGGAATTAATGCTTGCTGGCTCAATCCCTTACCACAAACTTTCTGCCTACAAGGTCATCAGTATCTTCAAAAGAGAAGGATTAAGACTTGCCATTCGCTCTTCTCCTTCAATTTCTGTTATCCTCCGTAATGACAGAGACCCAAGACTTCCACTTTCTTCTCCTGGAGTGTATAAAATTCCCATCAAGACTAACGTTGGATTAACCATGTACATAGGAAATTCATTCCAGAAAATTCTCTCAGGACTTCAGGAACACAAATCAGATGTGAAATTTGGAAAACCTTCATCTTCCTTGTCTCTTCTTAATATGGCTGACACTTCTGCTACTCCACTTTGGTCCGATACTAAAAAGTTGGCTCCCTTCCAAAATCGGTATGCTCTGAGGTTTTGAGAAAGTTTGGAAATTTTATTTTCCAAAAATTGCAAGTCTGAGCTCCCCATTTTCCTTCCTTACATCTGGAAATCCCTCACTGCATCACGTCATCCGGAGTTACCATTACAAACTTACCTTTCCAATCTGGCAACGAAAACCAATCATAGTCGCACTGATGAAGGCTATAGCAATGGCTGAAATATATTTGCCTTAAATTTTTTATACGTAACTTAGCATGTTCTACACTACCTTCTTCTTAATTTGTTTGTTAGTTACGTGAATTGCCTACCACTCATTTATGATTATGGTGCCTAGTGAATTTTGGTGTTTTTAAGAAATTTTGAAAATTCAATATCTCAAAAACGGGTGGACAAAAAAATAAAAATAATAATATTTTTTACACATCTCATGGTAAGGCACAAATTTACCAAAAATGAACCAAATCCATGATATTAAAGTTCCATGCATTGGTTGATTTGACATGGAATGACTCAAAACATTCTGTAACTCAGTTTCGGAAAGAAAAGTCTCTGCCAACCCAAATCACATTTTCATAGAGGCAGATGTGTGATCCATTGAAAGATTAGCAAGGGCTTTTGGATCTTGTGAAAACTGTTTTGCAAGGTCAATAAGTACTGGAGCAACAGTAAATGGCAAACTATGTTCAGCCAAAACTCCCAGAACAGATGACTGGGCATTAATTGTGTGAGTAGAAACAGGAACCACAGCGGGTCTTACTGTGCTTGTATTTGAAGATACATCACTAGTGCTAAAAAAATTATCGGGACTTTATAATTTTTAGTAACAGCTTCAACCATTTGCAAGTGTTTTCTACTATTAACCTGACTTAACTTTGCATTCCAACTGCTACTTCCGTAAAAAATTTGGTAATTACACAACAAACACAATGCTTTTCCAAGAATAGTATTTTTTCTTCTAAACTCAAAAAGAGTAATTTTTTTTTTTTTTTTCTGTTTTCTTCAGCTTCGGTACAACTTTTTTTTCAAGCCACTCCCACCGAAATCAGTTTTTTGTGTTTTTGTCAACTTCTTTCAATAACCCCAGCATCACAGCTATTAATACAGACATAGTTAAAAAGTAAACGTTTTTTTTTTTTTTGATTGGAGATTGTTTTTTTATTGGAAGTTTAACGACCACCGTGAGCAACTCAATGGGCTATAAGCAGTCGCCCGTCCCTAATTTAGTCACTGGTTCCAGGGAAGGGAGAGAGCCAGTGCTGTAAGACAAACACAACATCCATGCCTCACCAGGATTTGAACCCAGACCCCCTTTCAAACAAATGATCAGAGGCCATCGCTTAGACCACTGCGCTACTAGAGCGGCAAAGTCAAAGTTTGACATTTATTATAAAATGGTAAATTTTAGAGAAAGTTAACTAAAAGAAACTAGCATGGAGTGCGATCACATAAAAAATACTTTCATTTTGAAGTAAACTTTTAAACAAATAAGAAATTTTGTTGTTATAAATACTGGTCTCCAAAGAACAAAAAAGGTGAAAGCATGGGCATCGACACACAGCATTACAGATGACACATTGACACTTCGTCCATTTTGAACAAAGAATAAGAAATTTCATTATAAAGATACTGCAGAATCACGGGAGTTCCCATAACTTTGAAATATGCCAACGACACTTTCACCTGCCGGAGAGAGAGAAGATTCATAAAGTAAATGTCCAATCACATGTGAACAGAACTTTTCTTTCTCATTGGCACCTACATACAATGGCTCTGTGCTCTGCCCAGTCTCACAACTGATTTTGCCCCCCCCCCCCCCCCGGCAAATAAATAAAACGAAAAGCAGTAGAAAGGAAGGATGTGTACAGAAACAGCGAAGTGTTTCCCTAAGAAAACCGGTTTTGAGTGTGCCGAGATGTTTGAAGTGACATACCCATAGCAGCAGCGTCAGCCCGGAGTTGGCTGCAGGAGCTACCGGTCAGCCACGCAGCAACAGAAAAAGCGTGCCTTACAAATGAAATATTGCCACCTACCCAACGAATATTTCTTGCCACGATTTTCTTCCCTCCAACATATCAACAATCACAAACTTTTGTCAAAAGCCTGAGACGCAAATAAATAACAGGTTTAGGGGATTTCCATTTACTCTAATTAGCGGAAAAATCACATGCCCGATTACGTTGGGTCCTGAAACTTTTGCCCAGTTAAATTTTCCAGTTACATGATACTTTTAAAAGTTATACCACTTCTTTGGGTTATTTACCAGGTAAATGTGTACATTAGCGTCCTACATTATTTCGTTGGAAAAATTTTAGTACCTGGAAATAGTGTGACATACAGATTTTTGAGTATGGAAATTAATGGCAAATGGTGCAGAAATTTCATATTTTAAATGTCTTTTAAAAATTTTTATCGCAATATTTTCCTGTAAGTGCGGCGCTGTGAACAGAAGCTGAGGTAGGCATAACGCATCGCTCCGGCGATGATGTGAAGGTTCATTCATTGCTGCACCGAAATGACAGGTGGAGGAGTACAACAGAAATAGGTTACGTTGTTCGCAGGAGAGAGAGATAAATGTTGTAGTGATACCCTACATAAAATAGGTCCACATTATCCACCACTTTTTGTAGCATCCTGCACGTTGTTGGCAGGAAAAACTGGATAAAACCTCTTTAATTTGCAAGATACGTATCAGTGAGATAGAAAGTGACCTGCAATGAAAGTATTAAGAGGAGAACCAAAACTACAGCAGCACAGCAAATCAGCCACGAATGGAAGCCGTTGAAAGCATAAACCAAAGTTATACTTCCCCAGTTTTCTGTACAACATCGAAAGGCATTGTCATACTTTCTATTTAGAATCTGAAAATCATATGCGAAAGAACGAAAAATTTCTTGGGTGCTTTAAAAACAATGACAAAGCATGAACGAACTATATTTTGTAGCGTACGAGTACATTCGCTGTCCTGGCAAGAAAAATATGCAATATTTTTTATTATTTTTTTTATTGGAGGTTTAACGACCACTGTGAGCAACTCAATGGACCATAAGCCGACGCCCGTCCCTAGTTTAGGGTTACTGGTTCCAGGGAAGGAAGAGAGCCAGTGCCGTAGGGCAAACGCAACATCCATGCCTCACCGAGATTCGAAACCAGATCCCTTTCGGACCAATGATCAGAGGCCATCGCTTAGACCACTGCGCCACCGGGAAGGCATGTACTCGATTACTGTTGTAATCGTCCACGCGTGAATCGCACGCCACAGCGAATCTTCCTTTCAACGGAGCAAACCTCCACATCGCCGCCGTAGTGATGCATTTGGCCTACCGCAGCGCAGCGTCTCTTCACAGCATCTCACTCACACGTAAATATTACGATAAAAATCTTTAAAATACAATTAAAATACGAAACTTCTGCGCAATTTGCCATTAATTTCCATACTCTAAAATCTGTAAGTCGCACTTTTTCCAGGTACTAACATTTTTCCGACGAAATAATTTAGGACGTTAATCTACACATTTACAATCTTTGGTAGTAGGTGCCCTGTAATAATCACCCTGTTTATAATAATGGTTTGTAGTCACTTGATCCTTAATACTTGTTTGTTTTAATTATAATTACCATCATACATACCTATCCATTTGAAAGTTATTAATTTTCTAAATAAAGTACTACATAAATTTAACACCGCCTATCTACACACAAACACTGTTTGCATCTCGCTCTCAACAAACTGTTGCCAGGACCAGTTCACCAGTTCTTTAAATGTCCTCATCTGTTGCCAGATATCTTACATCTTCCTTGCCCCCACCAGAATCTCGTAGGTTATTTTTTTTTTTTTTGGTTGGAGGTTTAACGACCACCGTGAGCAACTCAATGGGATATAAGCAGTCGCCCGTCCCTAATTTAGGGTCACTGATTCCAGGGAAGGGAGAGAACCAGTGCCGTAAGACAAACACAACATCCATGCCTCACGGGATTCGAACCCGGACCCCGTTCGGACGAATGATCAGAGGCCATCGCTTAGACCACTGTGCCACCGGGGCGGCAATCTGCGGCGTGACGTCAAAGCAGACAAAAACAAACTCTCTGGTTATTATTATTTTTTTTTTTTTTTTGATTGGGGTTTAACGACCACCGTGAGCAACTCAATGGGCTATAAGCAGTCGCCCGTCCCTAATTTAGGATCACTGGTTCCAGGGAAGGGAGAGAGCCAGTGCCGTAAGACAAACACAACATCCATGCTTCACCGGGATTCGAACCCGGACCCCTTACGGGCGAATGATCAGAGGCCATCGCTTAGACCACTGCGCCACCGGGGCGGCCCTCTTTGGTTAAAAAGACAAATGTGGGTGTGCTACATTCGTGTTGTGCTTTAGGTGCTACATTCGTGTGCATTTGCATATAAAAAAAACGGGTTACACTGAATTTAATACGTATGTAAAAGACACGAAACTACTGTCATTGAAATAAAAATGCCGCCCCGGTGGCGCAGTGGTCTAAGCGATGGCCTCTGATCATTCGTCCGTAAGGGTCCGGGTTCGAATCCCGGTCAGGCATGGATGTTGTGTTTGTCTTACGGCACTGGCTCTTTCCCTTCCCTGGAACCAGTGACCCAAAATTAGGGACGGGCGACTGCTTATAGCCCATTGAGTTGCTCACGATGGTCGTTAAATCTCCATTCAAAAAAAAAAAAAAAAAAAAAAAGAAATAAAAACTCGATATTGTATAATATTTATATAAACATTTAGCACGATAATCGCGCCTTCTCTTCAAAAGCCCTTCAACTGAGTGATTTTAAAGCCCTTCAACTGAGTGATTTTAAATGGGTGATTTTAAAGTTTTTGAAATCGTACACTTTCAGAATTTGTGTAAACTGTTAATAGTCTCATTTCTTAATTTAGTTGTCTGAAATCAAACCACACGTTAAAAAACACATTAAATTAAAATCAAATGTATACACCAATTGCATATTGAAAGTTACAACACATCATTTATCTTACTTCTAGGCTGTGCTACAAGGAGGGAAAACATTTAAAATACCACTTGGTTTTGCATGTTTTTGAGCAATACTTAATATAGAAAACTTATAAACTTGCATTTTTCTTTTCTGAATAATTTTGATGTCCTTCTGCTTTTCTGACTTCTTTTAAGTTGTGTGCAGCCCATTGAAATATATATTTCTTAATATTCTCTACACTCTTAACCGAATTGTTCATGTTACCTAACATGCTAGTCATTTCTGAAACTTACTCTTTCAATTTTTAGTTACAGCCATGCATCAGTTTATTTTTAAAGCACTAGATGACACAGGTTGCATTACACGGGTGTTGGCATTTAATCCCAAAACTGCGCCGCCCCGGTGACGCAGTGTTCTAAACGATGGCCTCTGATCATTTGTCCGAAACGGGTCCGGGTTCGAATCCCGATGAGGCATGGATGTTGTCTTTGTCTTACGGCACTGGTTCTCTCCCTTCCCTGGAACCAGTGACCCTAAATTAGGGACGGGCGACTGCTTATAGCCCATTGAGTTGCTCACGGTGGTCGTTAAACCTCCAATTAAAAAAAAAATCCCAAAACTGCATATTTTTTGCTGTACTTGAGGCTATACATAAATAAAGTCACTGTAGTCCACACTGGTATCAAATTTGCTAAGGTACCAATCAGTGACGGCCCGGGAGCGTATTTCACAAGTGAATGCACGGAATCGCGATTAAGCTCGCAAGATCTTTCTCTCCTAAACTCGGGGGCTTCTACCTTTTGCAGGGGGTCAAGTTGTTCTGTTTTGGACCTCACCATGTGCTCTCCTCAGCTGGTTTCGTACTGCTCCTGGTCTGTGGATAATGACCTCTATGGTAGCACCCATCATCCTGTCATAACAACTTTGGAGGCAGAGATGTTTGGCTCCCCTCCCCTCCTTCACTGGGTCTGCAACCAGTTGCTTGGTCAGTGGCTTGGCCTTCTATCCAGAAGATTATCCGTGGTGAACTTCCTTCCACTAATGACGGTGCCGCTCTGATCCTGGACCGCATTTCCCTGATTCTCCACGCTTCTCGTCGGCCCAGCAGTCAGCGTCGACGTTGGTCTCCCTGGTGAAACTCTGATTGTGCTCAGCGGCTTTGCAAGAAACGCCGCCTCCTTTGCTATGCCAAGTCATCCGGCTGCCTTTTCGCTTGGTCATTATATCGGCAGGAAGAACGGAATCTTCGCCACCTCCTCATTCTTAAGAGACGTGCCTACTGGAAGGCACAATGCAACGACACCTCGAGCCCAGGCTTCGTTTTCTCCCTCTTGCGCCGTCTGAAATCTCGTGTTGGTGCGAGCCCGGATCACCTGCTGCTTCGGATTGACGATTTCCTTGTTGCTTATCCGGCGGAGCAGGCTTCGGCGTTTGGTGAACTCTTCTCCACAGCCTCTGTCTGTTCGGTGCACTCCTTTTCTATTGACCATGATGACTCTTCTCTTGAGATGGATGCGTTACTTACTGCCGGTGAAGTTGCCGGGGCTATTAATGGATCGCCCCGACGCTCTGCACCCGGCCTTGATGGATGTACTTACGAACTGGTGAGACGTATATGGAGGTGGAATTCGTCTTGGCTGGTTGACCTCCTTAACCTCTTTTGGTCTGCCGGCGTTCATCCTTCATCCTGGAAAGAGTCTTGGGTGATTCCAATAAAGATGCCTAACAAACCTGCTCTCGACTTATCATCGTACCGAATGATCACTCTCACTTCAGTTTTTTCGAAGATCTTGGAGAAAGTCCTGGTCTCTCGCCTTAACAGACTTCATTATCTCTCATCAACGGATCAGCAAGCTGCAATTCGCATTTTTGCCGGGACGTTCCAAATCGGCGTGCCTTCTGTCGACCCAACGTCATCTTCTGGTGGCTCGAGCTAGACATAATTATGTTTTTCTGGTGTCTTTGGACCTTCAGGTGGCATATGATTCGGTCTGTCATCCTGCTCTCCTTGGTAAATTGGCGTCTCTGGGTGTTCGTGGTCGTCTTCTCCGTTGGCTGGCTGACTTCCTTGCTCGGCGCAGATTTCGCGTTCGTTGGCGGGGAACGGTGTCTTCCTCCTTTCCGCAGTGTCGAAGTGTTCCTCAGGGTAGCTCCATTTCACCTATCCTTTTTAACTTATACATTGATGATGTGGTAGATTGCTGTCATCCGAATGCGCATATGTTCTTATTTGCAGACGATATTTTTATTGTTTCTTCTAGTCCCAACCGGGCGGCGGCACTTAGCTATATGCAATCCTCTTTGGATTCCATTGTTCAGTGGGCATCTTCCTGGGATTTTCGTCTCTCTCCTTCTAAAAGCTTCGCGGTTGACTTTTCTCGTAAGCGCCGGTCGCCTGCCCTTCCTTTCCTGCTGGGCTCTGACTCAGTGACTAGGCAGTCCTCCATCAAGATTTTAGGGGTCTGGTTTAACTCCTCCCTGACCTGGTCTTCACACCTCACGCACGTCAAGAAGTCAGTTTTCCGAGCCTTGTCTGCTGTTAAAGTTGTTTGTCATCGCCGGTGGGGTCTTGGCTTCCCCAACGCTCTCGCCTTTGTCGTTGCTGTGATTCGGCCTATTCTGGAATATGCCGCTCCGGTCCTGTTCGCCTCCCCCACCTATCTCTACGACGCTCTAGAAGTTCTGCTTCAACCATGCACTCCGTGCAGCCATTCACCTCCCTCGTTCGACGCCTGTGGAGGTCTTGCGTGCCGAATGTGGAATCGCTAGCGTGCGTTCTCGAATCACCCTCCTGACAGTCCGCTTTTTGTACCGCCACTTGTCGATGGGTCAGCGTTCGCCTATCGCTCATCTTCTTCTGGAAGAGGACGCCTTGTCATTCTACGCTTGGAGATCCCATGGCTTTTCCCTTGGAATCGTGCTCAGTCGCTTCCGATAGAGCCGTTTTTCGTCAACAGCGATCTTCTTCAGGCTCTGCCGGAAGAAGATCGCTGTTGACGAAAAACGTCTGTTTCGTCTGCACCCTGCTACTCGATTATTTGCTCGGGTCTTTGCATCCGATGCTTCTCAGACATTGCTTTGGGGTGTTCTTGGCCCAGTTCTCTGCGTCGAAACACATCATTGCTACTGACGCTTCGAAGATTAACTCCTCGGTGGCGATCGGGCATTTTTTCCACGGAACAAATCCAGCCGTTCGTGCTCCTTCTCGACTATTTCCTCAGTGTTCTCGGCTGAAGCGTGGGCCCTAATATCAGCGCTTGAATTTGCTCCCGGCCCGTGTGGTGGCCTCTTGCTGCTTACGGATAGTCGTTCTGTTCTTCAGGCCTTGTTGGCATTAAATCGCAAATCTCAAGACATTATCGTTCTTTTGCATGATTCTCTTCAACGCCTCCGTTCTTTCTACGAGGACATTGTGCTCGTTTGGTGCCCGGCTCATGTTGGTCTTCCAGCGAATGAGGCCGCTCACGCTGCCGCCCGACGGGGCCATGCCGAGGGCCTGGCCTTGCCCCCCCCCAGTTACAGCCTCTGACGCTGCTCGGCACAGTGGTAACATGCTCATCTCCGCTTCTGATTCAGATTGGCTTTCGTCCGGGTGGGCAGAGCTATATCCGTTCATCAGCTTCCGTCACAGATGGCCTAGCGAACACTGTTATCGAAGTTCCTCAGCAATCATAATTCAAAAATTACGCACGGACACGGCACCTTTAAACAGTTACCTCTTTCTGATCCGAAAACGTTGTTCCCCGACGTGCTTCTGTGGCTCCGGGCCTAACACTGTTCCTCACTTCCTCCTCTCCTGCCCTGCGTACAGTGCATATCGGAGGGTTTGTTTTGGAGTGACAACCCCTCCTTCCTCAACTTCCGTCTCTGCTCTTCCGTGGCAAAACGTGAAGTTCGGGCCTTGGAGAAATTGCGTTTCTCTGTGAGGACGCTCCATTTCTAACCTTCCTTCTCATGAGCGTGCCCCTTCGATGGACTTTTGTGCTGCTACTGTGACTTCACGTGCTGGTCGCAAGGAGGTTATCCTCCGTGGCTGGTCGTGCATCTTCAAGAGTCTTAGTGATCAGGAGATATTTTAGCTATTTTCGCATGGCCAACTAGTTGCTATGAGGCACAAAGCTTAGTCTATAGGCCTCATCGTCTTATTAAAAAAAATCGCGATTAAGGCCATTTCCGCCACGCGATTGGTTCGGAGCAACTTTGGAGATTGCGAGTAGGCGGGGCCTACGAGAAGTGTCATGAGTGAGACATGCAAACTTTGCTGCACATACCATTTTAATGTTCGGGTGTTTTCATTGAGACAATGGTTAACCCCAGTTGTTTTACCCGTACATTCGGAATGCGACAGGAGGTAAATAGAGAGTGTACTTGATTGGTAGGGGAACTTTTGAGTTTTTATATCAACATGACTTCATGGGCTTGTGACTTATCTTTGATTAATCGCAGAAAGCCATACTTTTTTTTTTTTTTTGATTGGAGGTTTAACGACCACTGTGAGCAACTCAATGGGCTATAAGCAGTCGCCCGACCCTAATTTAGGGTCACTGGTTCCAGGGAAGGGAAAGAGCCAGTGCCGTAAGACAAACACAACATCCATGCCTGACCGGGATTCGAACCCGGACCCCTTACGGACGAATGATCAGAGGCCAACGCCTTAGACCACTGCGCCACCGGGGCGGCAAGCCATGCTTCAATCTATATAGTTGTCACAGAGCCGATAGATATCAGCACGTCACCGCCCACTGCTGTAGAACAGGATTAGTGTTTTGTATGGAGAACATAAGCTGTTTTTTTTTTTTTTTTTTATTGGAGGTTTAACGACCACCGTGAGCAACTCAATGGGCTATAAGCAGTCGCCCGTCCCTAATTTAGGGTCACTGGTTCCAGGGAAGGGAGAGAGCCAGTGCCGTAAGACAAACACAACATCCATGCCTCACCGGGATTCGAACCCGGACCCCTTCGGACGAATGATCAGAGGCCAACGCCTTAGACCACTGCGCCACCGGGGCGGCCATAAGCTGTTTAACGGTTGTTGTTGTTTTTTTCGGGGAGAAGACGGGTTGAAATGTGGAATTGAAGACATTTTTGATTAAGTTTGGAGGGACAAAAATATGAGGAATTTCCTAAATATTAGAAATATATATATATATGACAGATTACTTACTAATTTATCAGACAATATATGGCAAACAACATTCTGGAGTATTTATTCCGAAGGAAGTGTCTTATTTCAACAGAACACTGTATTGATGTCGTACTCAGCGTTACATTCAGAGAGTTTTTTCCGGGGGTCAATAGCAAATTTTGAGGGGCTCAAACTTGTTATTATTTGTTATTTATTTATACATTAATACATTTATATTATTTATATATCATCATCATTGTCAACCATTATCAATCCACTGCTGGACGAAGGCATCCGCAAGTTTCCTCCACAGCGGTCTGTCTTGTGCCAGTCTCCTCCATGTCACTCCCGCATACTTTCGAATTTCATCCACCCATCTTCCATGTGGTCTTCTTCTGGGTCTTTTCCTATCCCTTGGAATCCAATCTAAAATTTCGGCTGTCCATCGATGGTCTGTCCTTCTGGCAGTATGTCCAGCCCATTGCCATTTCAGGGATTTAACACTGATCATGATGTCTTCCCTCTTGTCATTTTTTGGATCCACGAGTTCCTCTTCTTATCTCTCCTGGTTACACAAAGCATGCACCTCTCCATGCTGCTTTGAGTTGTCGGCAGCCTTTGTATGTCTCATTTAGTTAAGGTCCACGTCTCTGCACCATACTATAACGAAGTGAATTTCTCCGTCATTTTTATCCGCACCGGGGTTCGAACCCGGGTCCACTCATTCCGGAATAAGTTGCTCTACCAATTGAGCTACGCGGACTTTTATTCTGATTCCTATCTGCCTTTATGTCGTGTGCGTCCTTCTGGCAGGTGCGTCACATCTCCTGGTACGTTACATCATCTCCCCCTTATTTTTTTTTTCTTTCGAAGTGCTGGAGAAGGGATTCTCTTATTTTTCCTATCTCGCGGTGTGGAAATAACATCACACCAATGCGAGATTTTTTACTGTCGGGTCATCCGGATAGTTCGGGCGCCATTATAACGAAGTGAATTTCTCCGTCATTTTTATCCGCGCCGGGGTTCGAACCCGGGTCCACTCATTCCGGAATAAGTTGCTCTACCAATTAAGCTACGCGGACTTTTATTCTGATTCCTATCTGCCTTTATGTCGTGTGCGTCCTTCTGGCAGGTACGTCACATCTCCTGGTACGTTACAATACGTAAGCACTGGAAGGATGCATTGATCAAACACTTTTCTTTTAAGACATAATGGCATATTGCTCTTGAAAATTATGCTGTTTCTTCCAAAAGCTCTCCAGGCAAGTTTTGTTCGCCGATTAATTTCTTCATCAATGTGACCCTCACTTGATATCTGCTGTCCAAGATAAACGTAAGTGTCTGTTATCCCCAGCTTTTCTCCATCAATCGATAAATCTCCATTTCGTGTAAAAGCATTGAACATCACTTTTGTCTTCTGTAAGTTCATTTTTAATCCCACTTCTTTACTCTTGTCAGCAAGTTCTTGGATCATACTCTGCAGCTCTGATGGGGTAGTTGCAAAAATGACTATGTCATCAGCAAAACGAAGGTGGGTTAGATAATCTCCATTAATATTTATCTCTTTGTTTTCCCAGTTCAGTGATTGAAAGACATTTTCCAATGTGGCATTAAAGAGTTTGGGAGATATAATGTCACCTTGTCTCACTCCCTTTCCAATTTTTATGTGTGTTGTATTTTCAAACAGCTGAATCTTTGCACTTGCATTTTCATAGATGTTATTAATAATATTAATGTATGCATCTTCAATGCCGCAGGATTTCAGAGCCATTGTAACCGCTGATGGTTTCACCGAATCAAAGTCTTTTTCATAATCGATAAAAGCCATGCACAATGGAAGTTCATATTCCCTCGCTCTTTCAATTAGTTCTCTCAGTACGTGGTTATGATTTATTGTGCCGTAGCCACTCCTGAATCCAGCTTGTTCTCTCGGTTGAGCCATGTCCAGTGTTACCTTCAAACGGTGTGAAAGAACTTTAGTGAAGATTTTATAAACCACTGATGGGAGGCTGATAGGTCTGTAGTTCCTGAGATCCTCAATGTCACAATTTTTATGTAGCAGGATCATTATAGCGTTATTCCAATCCTCATGAATCTTCCCTTCATTAAAGCAACGAGTGAAAATTTGGGCAAGTACTGTTTCGATTTCTCCACTTGCTTCTTGTATGATGTCTACAGTAATTCCATCTTCTCCTGGAGCTTTTCCCCGCTTCATGTTCTTGATTGCATGTGCAACTTCTGCTGGGAGGACTGGAAGAACTCTGGTACCTTCCATGATGTCTGGAGTATATGCATCATCCCTTTCATATAACTGGAGTAGAAATCTTTCACTCTTGTCAAAATTTCGCCTCTATTTCTTGTTACAGAATCATCTTCTTTTCTCAGTGCCATAATCTGTTTTCTTCCCTTACTGCGATGTCCACTTGCTATCTTTAGGCTTTGGTTGTTTTCGATTGCTTTCCTCCCTAGTTCACAGTTGAATTTCCTTACGTATTCAGTGATACTTTTTCGTACTGTTTTGCATAGCTCTACGTATTCCACTTTGGAAGTCACATCTTCTTTAGTTGTCCTCATCTCTCTACATTTTTGCATCAACATTTTGGTTTTTCCTGATAATTTGTTCACATGCAACTTGTTCTTGGACCCAGCTAATTTTGTTGCTGTTTCTATAAGAGCTTTGGTTACTTTTCTGTTAACTTTAGAAATATCCACTTCTTCAACAAATTTTCTGAAATCTACACATGCAAGTGATTAAAAATGTAAAAAAGTTATACCTTTATTTTAATTCAGTAATGCACCACGGATTTCAGCATGCTGCGGTAAGCTGACCAGACGTCCCCAATTCTTGAGGACAGTCCTCAAATTTAGTTAACTGTCCCCAAAAATGTCTGAAGCCTTTGAGGACGCAAATTGTCCTCAAATTTTAATGTTTGTCCCCAAATGTCCTCGAATTTTCATTTCCTCATTAACCCATTAGATTTCCAATGAAAAATGTTCTTAAAAGTAGTTTCCGTTGTACTAATTTTTCAACATGCTTCTTGTGAAAACAAATTTTGACTTTTTTTTCTTCTTTCTGGGTTTATCGACTATTACGGGCAACTCTAAGGACTATAAGCAGTCACCTGTCTCTAATTTGGAGACATTCGTTCTAGGGAAGGGAGAAAGCAAGTGCTGCAAGACAAACACACCACTCGTGGCTCATTCGGGACTCGTATCCGTACCAGTTAACTGTCCCCAAAAATGTCCGTAGCCAGAACTAGGTCAATGCACCACTGGCGCGGTCAAATTTCGACTGTACGTGTTCTGAGTTTCTCCAAAAACTTTGGCAAAATGAAAAATTCGCCATGCAATTACTATGGTGTGCAGCCTAATTTTAATTCAGCGCATGTACCTAAGGTAAAGCATTTCACTTTGGCTAATATGTTCTCGCCATCATAGTTCTGGTTTATCAATACAAATTACCAACATCGTACAAGATATATCCCTTTAAGACACGTATTTTAATGTGTAATATCACACTTATTGAAGCAATGCTTTTGCCGCCCCGGTGGCTCAGTGGTCTAAGCGATGGCCTCTGATCATTTGTCCGAAAGGGGTCCGGGTTCGAATCCCAATGAGGCATGGATGTTGTGTTTGTCTTACGGCACTGGTTCTCTCCCTTCCCTGGAACCAGTGACCCTAAATTAGGGACGGGCGACTGCTTATAGCCCATTGAGTTGATCACGCTGGTCGTTAAACCTGCAATCAAAAAAAAAAAGAACCAATGCAGTTTTGTGACAACAAGATTTGCATATTTATTTTGAGTACGTATGTGTCCCCAAATGAACTACCGATTTGGGGACGCAACGCCCTTTTATTATCAAATCGGTATCCCGATATCTGGTCACCTTATGCTGCGGTGGTGTAAAATATTAGGGATGCTAGTAAGATAACGGTCCTGTGCTGGAGAAAATTCTTCCCCCTCCGCTCCCTAAACATTAGGAGTGGCAAAAATATTTTAGTCTTACAACAAGCGTTTTTCTGATTATTAAGGAATCATTACAGTGTTACCTGAAAACGTATGGTGCAAACCATTCCGCTGCCACTTGGTTTCAGCCCCTTTAGATTATTTAGTTTAGCACATAGTAGTAAAAAACAACAATTAATTAATCGTTTGAAATTCCTGGATTTCCTTTATGTC
This sequence comes from Macrothele yani, assembly GCA_039090855.1. Taxonomy (NCBI): domain Eukaryota; kingdom Metazoa; phylum Arthropoda; class Arachnida; order Araneae; family Macrothelidae; genus Macrothele; species Macrothele yani. Next base: position 7,598,483 of record CM077012.1, read on the forward strand.
ACAGAGCGTAAACCACATACCGCCAGGAAAAAAGATATGGGAATCATTTTTAATAACTTGCTATCGTTAAAAATTAGGTAGCGCAAATATTTTGTTGTTTTGGAAGCCCTGACGTCACGTTAGCTACATTGAGGCTTACTTAACTATATACATGGGTAGACGGCATCCAGACGACTGAAATAAAGCTGAATGCCAGCTTCCAAAACATGATGATGTATTGCAGTGCAAAGAGCATGCCGTTGGTGATTACAAATTCACAGTAAACTGAACTATCAAATACAAAGGCTCTAAAAAATTTAACGAATTGTGAAACAATGCTGGTTTTCTTGTTTGCCCCTCTTGCATATGTGATCAAAATGAACTGGTCTTCCATCCTCCTGATTTTTATCCGGAGAAAGTATTGAGTAATTTTGGTAGGACTTCATAATATATTTTTAACATGGACAATTGTTCCATTTATAAACAAATTTACAAAAGCATTCTCATCTAGAGTAACACATTTTTCTATAGAGTATATATATTTTCATAACTACTTTGATTTCAGAGCTACATTAAAAAAAAAGTTATTTAAAGTGTTAACACTTTGTGTGAAGTCATTTATGGCTCTAATTAACAACGGAAACTCCGTTTTTTTTTGTCGAGGTATTGTATACATTATTGGCTGCATTGACTCGTCGGATTTAGAAAACGTAAATATACATGCCGATGGCAATTAAATTTTAGTTTTAGTGTATAAAACAAAGCAATAATTTAATATTTAAAATATTCTTAATGCTACTGAGATATGAAGTCCATGTGAATGAGTTTTTTTTATTATAATATTTTCCCCCCGTTTTCTTAAATTTTTAAATTTAATTTCTCCAAATTTCATCTATAAACAAAAAATTAGACTGAATATAAAGGGTGATCACAAAAAACCTACGTGGGGGGGGTTCATGGATTTGCGGGGGCTCCCCCCGAAAAGATACCTGAATACATCACTGGTCGTAATTCGTGCCATTAGTTAGTTCTTTGCTAATACAAAATCACTCTATTTGATTTTATTTTCTAGCTAGACCTCCTCACATTCATGAGAAAAAAACTTGATTGTCAGAATATTTCGTTGTGGAGACATACTTTTTATTGTTAAAGGTCCTTTTAAGGGTAATAAAAAGGACCTTTAAAAGGATACTTTTTAGTATCCTTATATACGCACTTTCACAACAGCACAATCATGATGAGTAGTTGACATGCTGCCATCTATTGGCCGATACGGAGTATGGTATTCAACTAGTTAGTTATTAAAGTTGTCCTTAATTTTAATATTAATATAGATTTCAACTTGTATTCATCTGAGAAACTGCAGATATTCCTTATCGTATTCAATATGATCATTTCTCACATATGTTAAGTAACCTCACAGTGAACTTCTTAGGATGCAGAACTTCCCACGATATAATTCAGCATGAATTATTTGTTACATGTTAGCAAGCAGAACTTCCCCAGATAAAAAGACAGTGTTGGAGATTGTGAGTGGGCGGGGCCTATGAAGAGGGTCCTGTCACATGACCCTCTTCATAGGCCCCGCCCACTCACAATCTCCAAAGTAGCTCTGAACCAATCGCGTGGCGGAAATGGCTCTAATCGCAATTTCGTACATTCGCTTGTGAAATACGCAGCCCGGGACCAAAATTGCTGGGGAGGCAAACTACTTTTGAGCCTGGATTCAAATAAATTTATTCAATTTAATGCCATTTTTTTCACATTATAATTTTTTTATTTATTTTCTCATGTGCGAAGTATAAATAAGTAACGTGACCCGTGAAAAGATTCATAAAGATTTTACAGGAGAAGTACGTTTTACATGACTTTGGGACCAACACAAAACCTGTTTATATAAATAAGATTCCAGCCCTTCGCCTAAATATTTTTTTCTCAGTCTGAATTGCCCTCTTGGACTATTTGGGAACTGTTAAGCCAGTTTGAATATGAAATATATTGCATCGAAATAGATTTTTATTCAAGAGATCAACAGAAGATAAGAAGCAAAACTGAATTATACATCTTTTTCCAGTGGCGGCTTTTCAGGTGAAGTAGGTGAAGTGCCTCTTCACCTATTTTATTTGAAATAAGATTTTATTTGATAGTTTCGTATAATATATTCTTTTTTCGCCTTTATTGAGTGCCAAAATATCCAAAATTTTGATTAGATATCACTTCACAAGGCGCGATCAATACGGAAAACAAGTCCTTATACGCAAAACAGTTCAAGTGAAGAGCTGAAATGAGAATGCTTAGAAGTCTGCAGTTTTCGTCCGAGTTGCCATGGTAACTGTGACGTCACCCTCCCTATCTGCTGGGCAAGTGAAGTGTTTTAGCTTGAGACGCCAAGGCTCTGCACCTGCAGTCGTGACCTTCCGAAGAGATCGCAGTGGAACGGGACGGATTGTCATGGGTTCTTTGCAATCCACTAGGGCTTTTTCCTTGCGGTGTTTTGCTACATACTTTCCGAAAGAGATTTGTTTTATCGTGTTTTGTGATTGTTTTTTAAAAACTTCATTAGTTACTTTAGTTTCGCGTACAGTTTAACTGATAGTGATAGTTTTAGTTTTCAGTATGTATCCTGTGAACGACATTGTAATTTATTCCAAACTCGGTTCAATCGGTGGAAAGATGAAAATAAAAGAGACATTTTACTTCAAGGACGACCGACGGATTCACTGACAATTGTCGCCAAGGAAGAAATCAAAAAGAGCGGTAAATCTTACAATAATAATTTTTAAAATTGTTGGTTTACTGAATATAAATGGCTTTGTAGCCCTTCTGTGTTACAAAAATTGTTTTGTTGGCCCTGCTTATATTTTAGTAATAAAATTTGGCGTGGAATAAGGGCAATTTTCAGATTTTTTAAATATAAAACGGTCACTTCACAAACATGGTGATTCTAGCAAACACCTGAAATGCGAATTAATGCCAAATAATTTTGAAAAGAATCAGAACACCATTGCCGATGCCCTGAGGGAGAATGCTAGGCTTTTGAAAATGCATTTCAACAAAAGCGTTCGTTTAAATAGACTTTTCCTGCAGACAGTGATTGATGCAGTAGTGTATTTGAGTAAACAAGAACTAGCATTCCGTGACTGTGACGAAGGCATTGACTCGATAAATCGTAGAAATTCGCGCAATTGCTTTCACTGTTGATATCAAGAAGTCTTTAAAATTCAAAATCAATACGAAACGATAAAAAAATGTCTTCACAGGTGACTCAAAAACTATTCAAAACGAATTAATTGAATGTATTTCTGAATATATAAACGATCACGTCAAAAAAGAAATAAATGAAGTTCAATGCTTTTATATTCAAGTAGATGGAAAGACATAACCAGACTTCCGAGTGCTCTTTAATAATAAGATCTGTTGATTCGGAAGGTGTATTTGTTGAGCGATTTTTGGGTTTCCATGGTGTGAGTGAAGATAGAACGTCAGAATCTTTATACAAAATGTTGGAACAGTTTGATTATCAACACAAGTCAATAGTACAATGTTACGATATGGCAAGCGTAATGTCTGGGCACTTGACTGGGCTCCAGAAAAAATTAAGCATAAAGCTTCTCAATCTCTTTTTGCTATTGCTTAGTACATCGTTTGAACCTTGTATTACAGCAGAGTTTTTCTAAAATTTCTAAGTGTCGAATATTTTTTGCAAGCCTCAATGTAATTCCCTTGTTTTTTTCACCACTCAGTGAAGCGATCGCTTCGCTGAGTGGTGAAAAACAATACACTCACATCAACAACTGCAAGAGGAATGCCAACCATAGCAGAAACTCGGTGGTCCTCCACTTCGAAGTAAGTGTAATAGTTGAAGATTGGGATAAATTGAATGAAGTATTCGAATTTCTCACAAATAGTGACCAATCAGACAAAAAATCAATTCAACTTGCCCAAGGGTTTTTAAATGATATGAACACTTTTGAATTTACATTTTGGGGAATAGTATTTAATGAAATATTTGGTTCACCGATCTATTATTCGAAATTTTGCAGAAAAAATCACTAGACATATATTGTGTTACACAAATTTAAAAAAAAACTTATGAAATTTTCAGCCATAAAAGGAACGATGAGGTATTTGAAACACTGTTTGGAAAAGCTAGCAAAATCACAGAAATAAGCAGATCTAAATGTGAATATGCTGCTCTTACACAAGAAACAATTTTTAAAAATTATAATGAATTGTACTTTGAAATTTTGTACCACATTCTTATGGAAATGGTTATAAGATTTTAAGACTGTGAGAAACTTAAACTTCAATTTCCCTGTCTTGCTGACACAACCAAATTCAACCAATTTAATTCATGCTTTCCCTCTCACGCTTTTGAAAATCTACAACAATTTTACGAAAAAATATTTACTAAACACCACAGCCTTAAAAATGAACTGAGTCTTGTATATGCTGATGAAAAATTAAGGAGTACATCGACTCATGAACTTTTTCGAGTGCTTCATGGAGATAAAGGCATTTTTACAGAAGCTTATACATTGGTTTCCTGGATTTTAACAATTGCATCTGCAAGTGTTTCAGTGGAAAAGTTTTTCTTGCCTTAAAAGAATACAAACTTACTCAAGAAACACTGTTTCTCCAGATAAACTTGCTTCTGTGGCAAATATTTCTATTCAGAAAGACATTTTCTTGATGTCACGAAGAAACAGCCATTTTATGACGCCATAATCGACAAATTTCCAGCTTTAAAGGGAAGAAGAATTGATCTAATATATAAAAAAAATAGGTAAGTTCTCATGAACTGATTTTTATTGAAGACAGTAGATATCTTTTCATATTGCTCTTGTAGCTCTTCAGCTATTTTTCGTACCACGAGCCGCCACTGTCTTTTTCATCTCAAATGAAATTCTACATACACCTCTACCTTCACTGACGCCAAAAGAAAAAAGTCTTGAAAACTTCTGCACACAGCGTTTACCTACACGGCACGAGAGAAAGTGTCTTGTATATTTGGTCTATCTTGCCTTGTATATGAGGTCTATCTTTCGTTCTTTCTGTTTGGCGAAGTGATTTATTATATGCAGAGGTCATTTTAGATCTTTTGAGGCCCTAGGCGCTAAAAGGTTCTGCCTCCCCCCCCTTCTTATCGCCTCAGAAGCGTTCATCCGTCAGATTAGCAAAATAAAGGGGGGGGGGAGTCAAGAAAAAGGTTTTTTACCTTTTTAAAATGCCATTATATCTTCCTATTATTAGAACGTTCTGTAAGAAACAGTGCTACCGTAATAATTTTGTCTGTCCATGCACATCAACTTTTTGATTTTAGAGATATTTCAAAAATTATTTTTGAAGCTAATAGGAAATCAGTGGATATTAAGTTTGGCACTTTTAATATTCCATGTGCTTCATGCACTGCAGTTATCAGAAACAGAATTTTGAGGCTAATAGGAAATCAATGGATATTACGTTTGGCACTTTAAATACCTGTATCCCATTTATTCTTGCACTGCAGTTATCAGAAACAGAAGCATACGAATTAAATGCAAAAGATCCGGTTTGAAAATGGAAAAGTAGGTACTGCAGGTTTTTGAGTAAGAGTATCATTGAAACTTTATATTGCTTTTTCAGTAGCTAGTTTTATGCAAATTTTAGGAATAGAAAAGGTGAGAATACTTGATAAATATCAGTATTAAACCAGGAGAGCAGGAAGTAATGAGAAAATGTTGTTGCAATACAATATAACTTACTTTTAACACTATTAAATAAGAAAAAGATAGTGCGATATTCTCAAATTTCTTTACTTTTTCAGCTTAAATAATAATAACTCTTTTGGTTTAGGATGGCTTAGAGGGATTAGGGCTCAGAAAGAACTTGATTATCCTAAAAAGAATTATCCTATGACGAATATTTCTTTCTTCATTGATTATCCGACAACGAAGGAAAAAAACAATTATCAGGAAACACCCCCGATCATAAGGAAAGTTTTTACAAGCACTCCTCATCGCAACTTGGGGGAAAGGTGGAAAGGTTTCAACATAGATATGTTCCCTTTGCTGGAAGTAGCATGAAAGCAATTTATAGCACAGCAGGCCAGTTAAGAATTCGTCTTAAACAATGAAAACTGTGGGAAGGGTGAATACCTCCTTTACCTACCACTAAAAGGGAATCAAAATTATTTTAACCATTCCTTTCAAAATACGTATATCGATAAGAACTCGAAAATTCGGAATAACAGAAGCAGCAAGAAAAAACATGTTATTAATATGAGAAAGTAAAATATCAATTGACAGTACAAAGTATTCACTTTAAGGATTGATTTATTCAGTCCGTGAAAACCAAAAAAAAACTGAAAATCCAATTATATGTTTTTGAGGCCCTATGCGCGCGCTTAGTACGCCTAGCGGGAAGTACGCCCCTGATTATATGGTCATACCATGTCTGTTCTGCTTCCATCCTTTTCACAAGCGCCTTCTCGTTAAACATAACTGATAAATTTGACAACCTTTCTTACCCAATGGAGTTTCTCTTGTAGTTTTTTATCCTATTCAGGCACGAGAAACTGATGTTGCAGGAATTGTTACTACGAGGGAAAGAAGTATAAATAGCTCTGGCAGTACCTGTGCTAGATTATTATTGTATATGGAAGATAGAAGTTCTGTTGTACTTTTGGCATTGCTCCACAGATCTCTGTCTTGCAGCTCACTACGCAGTTTGGTGCTGTCAAAGTATTTTTCACGAGTTTGAAGCAGAGTTTTAAAACAATGTTCAGGAAAAATTCTAGAATAAGCTTCGAAGCAGTTTGCATCGATCAGCTGAAGAAATTTTAATTTCTCAATGTCAGAAAAGCGGCATTTTAACTGAGTTGTAACATTGTCTATTACCTCATTTACAGTCTTCTGTATTGCACGGTGGGTGGAATATCATTGATTCCTTTAAATCTTTTATTTGGAGAACCAACCTTACTGTACACGTTATGATAGATATCATCAAACTGTCTCTGATCTCGAAAGCACAACAATTTTTCACATAAGCCAGTAATTCGTTTGTTACAGAATGTAACATGGAAGCTATTTGATTGCAGTACAGAGAAAGTAACCTCAGTTAAATCAAATATTTTTTTATATGAGAAGAGAAGAAAAACGAAACTAAAATCTTGAAGCCACCGTTTTAGTCCTGCTACTTCGTGAATTGTCTCATTATCATAGTTGGAATCATCCTCAACTTTTTCAAATACTTCAATTAGCAGCAACCTGTGGTCAGCTATGGTAGACACTGAACGTGATTTGAAGTTCCACCTGATCTGTGATACACGAGGTGGTCTGGGTCCACCAACATATTCTAGTAAATGAACACGCTTTGTCGAATTGGAAAAGAATGCACAAATTGCTTTTAAATTTGCTAAAAGATACGTGATTCTTTCAACACTGACGCTGCTTTGCTCAAAACTAAGTTCAGTCTGTGTGCGTAGCAATGAACAAATAATGCTTGAGGGGCATCACACTATAATGCCTGAGGGGCAGTCAATATAAAAACCTCTGTTCGAAGTTTTGCCCTTTGAAGTCATCTTTTTCATTTCAGGTGTAGGCCTACCATCATTTTTAATTTGATTCTTTTCTTCAGAATCTCTCCTACTGAAAGACTTTTCCAGTAAGCTCTCCACCATATTAGATATGTTTGAAGCAGAGGCCAAGGTCTAACAAACAACTCTTCATAAAACATAAATAAAATTAGTTACACAAACATTAGTGTGAAAAAAGCAACTAGGAAGAAGGCGCTATGTAATGCCGCTCGAAGCTGTCAGGATGAGGAGTTAACCCAGTGGAGCTGCCTGCAGGGAAACAGCCGTTCCTGTGAGACAAGATAACATCTGCCTCACATGAAGTCCACGGTGTGCGTGCGCTCTTTGTGTTCGCCGCTCCACCGCCCACGCTTCGGATCTACTGAGTCAGTGGAAGTAAACAGGTTTGGCACAAAATCTATGAGAGGCATTTCGCTTCATGCCTCACGGACAGAGATCGCAAGATGATGACATTTTGTAACTACGCGCTACCGATTGTTTTCCAAAAGCGACGACATTTAATTCAAAAGAGTTAACTAGCATAAACTTTTGCTCTCCTGTATCCAAAAATACTGAATGAACAAAACGAGGTATATCTATAGAACAATGTTTTTTGGTTTGAATATACGACTGTTAACAATTTTTGAACACCCTCCCCTGTTCATTTCAATTTTTTTTTTGTATTCAGTGTTCAAAAAATCAAACCTCGAAACACATGTTCGACAACCAAATAATCACATTTGGGGCCTAAGGATTGCTTGCAATTGAGGTTTTCGAACATGCGTTACTAAAAATTTCAAAAACTCCGTGTTTTGAGACATCAGAATTTCTAAATTGGGCCTGGGAGCACTAAAAATGCAAATGCCTCGACAATAACCCCTGGCCACCGCGGTGGAGCAGTGGTCTAAGCGATGGCCTCTGACCATTCGTCCGAAAGGGGTCCGGGTTCGAATCCCGGTGAGGCATGGATGTTGTGTTTGTCTTACGGCACTAGCTCTCTCCCTTCCCTGGAACCAGTGACCCTTAATTAATGACGGGCGACTGCTTATAGCCCATTGAGTTGCTCACGGTGGTCGTTAAACCTCCAATGAACCCCCCTGTGAAAAGCGACTTGGCCGCCCCGGTGGCGCAGTGGTCTAAGCGATGGCCTCTGATCATTCGTCCGAAAGGGGTCCGGGTTCGAGTCCCGATAAGGCATGGATGTTGTGTTTGTCTTATGGCACTGGTTCTCTCCCTTCCCTGGAACCAGTGACCCTAAATTAGGGACGGGTGACTGCTTACAGCCCATTGAGGTCCTCACGGTGGTCGTTAAACCTCCAATAAAAAAAGCGACCTGATGTTCCTCCCCTGTGAAAAGAAGAAATATATTTATTGCCTCACATTTTTTTTAATTTGCTGAAAAACACCAGTTGGAAACTATTTCCTCCTATGAATTCAAATTTTTAATAACGTTTTTTTTTTAATAAGATTGCCCAAAACATGGTGAAAAGCCTCCATGGCTCTCTGCGTAAACATCTTTTGTATGCTCTATCTCTTTTGTAAAGATTATATAGATTATATTATGTGTTGATAAAGTGCTGTGTTATTCTTTCAAATTATACGTAGGAATAGCTTTTAAAATTAGTTTATTGAGTGTGAATACAGCCCTGTAATTAATAATAGATATAAAGAGCTCTGCATATCTGAAGAAAAACAGTGACAGTTTTGTAAACATGATATCTGTAGACCCCCTTTTTTGTTTTATGCGATATTCATTTTTCATGAGGACATATGGTTAAAATATTTTTCAATAAAACAATTTGAGGAACTAATGGAGGTGATTAAGGATAATATGAAGGAACGATAATGCGGTATATTTGAATTCGCATTGCTGCAACTTCACGTATCAGATGTTCGTTATATGTAGCGGCGTATTTTCTATTTCATAGCTGATTTTCATCGAAATTGAGAACTTGCTAATTAAATTTTGATCTAGGAATTTGTTGGTTCGCATTCACACCCGAATATTCCTTCTGCGCTATTTATACGATATTTATGCGATGAATCAAACACTGTATGCACCTTTACAATAGCTATGAATTTCTCACCAAATCCTAGATGTAAGCTTGAGGGGCCCCGAAAACGTATAATTCGATTGCCATTATTGTTTTGGTTTTCACAGACTGAAACAAAAAATGCAGACTTTAATTTTCCGATGAAAATAATAAGAAAAAATGCTTTCAAGAAACTATTCATATTCTCGCTTTCTTGCAGTAACTGATGGGATTCTTACTGTCCACCAGTGGGACGCTATACCAGTGGCATGCGGTCGTTGTATGCAACGCATGCATTGCATGCCCTAATAATTATACGAAAAAAAAATTGTGTGCGAAAATGTTAACTATATGCCAATGGTTTAATGGTTTTGAAAGAGTTTAATTCAAAAACAAAATGTAATTTTTTTCACTCGGAAAGTTCGGAACAGTGCCGTCAAATACAAAATCGGAGTTGCATCTGCCTGTGACCTCACACCGCGAATGACAGCCAGCTCTTTCGTTAAGGAAACCGGCTTTCAAGGTGGTTTCGCATTGTTCACCTTGCAAATTCCCACTTCAGTAGAGGCTTCGGCGTAATGTCAACTGCTGTGGGAAACCGGTCATACGACTGGTCAAAATGCGAATGCCTCTGTTGCATCCACCAATGAGAAGCATTATTTCTTTTGCCTGTAACTCGCTGTTCACTGTGGGTATCGCTTCGAAAGGTGTTTCGTGTAGTAACGTTTGTAACATTCTCAGGCTGTATTTTCCATATTCGTTGGTTTAAGTGAACAAAGGGAAAGCAATGGCAAATGAACTGGAGGATAATGTTGCAAACTTAATGAATAAGTCTTTCGATTCCCTGAGTTTTTGGGGAAAATTGGAGTGTGTTAGCAACGGAAGGCCAACACCATAATTGAGTCGTTTAACATCGTCGTTTAAGAAAGGAGATAAAACATACGAACGACATTTCAACGCTTCCATTTACGAAACAGAATGGATTTGTGGTAGTTCAAAACATTAAAAGCTGTACTGTTGGCCTTGTTTGCTATTTTGCCATGAGAAAATCTTGTTTGTTATTTTGCCATGCGGACTTAAATAATTTGCATAATGCCGGGGAACGCCACGAAGGTTCTGAGCAGCACTTAAGGGCTTGCATAAAATTGAAGACATTTGGCTCCGTGAGAATCGATTGCTTATTGGATCAACAGAAGAATATGTCTGTCACAAAACATAATGAAAAGGTGCAACAAAATCGCAATGTTTTGCAAAGGCTTATACGTGTCGTGTGTCATTTAGCTATTCAAGAACTGGCTTTTCGTAGACATGACGAATCGGAAACATCATTAAATCGAGGCAATTATGTAGAAACTTTTAATCTGATTAGTGAATTTGATCCCTTACTGAAGCAGCACCTGGATTCCTCTACGGTATTTTCAGGCCAATCCAACAGAATTCAAAACGACTTAATCGATGCTGTTCAGCAAAGAATGCTAACCCACATCTACAAAGAAATTGATAATTCTTACCTTACAGCTATCATGATGAATGAAACTTTTGACATTTCTAAGAAATCTCAGTTATCTACAGTACTGAGATATACAACCGAAGATGCCGAAGTGGTCGAACGATTTCTTGGCTTTTCCGATGCAAGCAGTAGAAAAACTGTGGAAGAACTGTTCTTTCACGTGAAATTCTTTGTCGAGACTCACAAATGTAGTGCTAAATTAATAGCTCAAACTTACGACGGGGCAGCTGTTATGGCAGGAGAATTAACAGGATTGCAAACCAGAGTACGGCAGCTGTTTCCAGACTCAATGTTCGTTCACTGCTATGCGCATAATATGAACCTCGTGTTATCATTCTCCGCTCAAAATTTCAAAAAATGTAGCATTTTGTCCTGACACTTGATGGTCTATCATCCTTTTTTTCCAATTCTTCATCTCGAAGCGACTTTTGCGAAATATTGTTAATCGCAGATTACCCACAGGGTCTACAGTAAGGTGGAACTTCAAGTCAAGAATCGTGTTCACAGTAAGGCAGCAATATCATTCTCTCGTGAAATATTTTGAAACAATTCTTGAAAACCCTGAAAAAATTTATGGGGAAACGTATTTATCTGCTGAAGGGTACTTGCACAAGCTAAAAGATCCAGAGTTCATCTTCATCCTTTGTGTATTTCATGATGTTTTCAGCTTAACGGGAATTTTGTTTGAAATATTGCAGTCATGAAATCTTGATATTGGATTCTGTGTGCAGCATATCAAAAGCACAGTGGAATATATCTAAAAAAAGCGGGCTTCCTATAAAAAATATCTAGAAGAATGTCAATCCCTGTGCCTCACTTTCTCTCATCCTCCGTTGAAAAAGATTAGATTTCAAAAAGACATCTGTGGATCCCTCAAAACGTTTACTCGCAGAAATAATTGACACTATAAACGAACAGATGAAAAGCAGATTTTCATCATTCGATAAAATAAAGTTCGTGGAGCTCATTAACCCAGAAAAGTCTAAGATCTTCCAGCTTAAGTTTCCCGAAGAGAGCTTGAATTCACTCAAAGAAACGTATTTCACACGCTTTGATTTCACAAGGTTAAAAAGTGAATTAAGTGTTCTTTGCTCTTCCCCGGAATTAAGCAGTAAAACGGTCTGCAAATTGTTCAAATCTTTGCACGAGCTTGGTTTGGATAAATGCTTGACGGAACTAAATAAGTTGTGCCATTTAATTGTGACAATCCTTTATTCCACGGCTTCCGCAGAGAGATCGTTTTCCGAAGGACAAGACAGATTATCTGTACTGTCTTTAATGACAATTGAAAAGGTTCTCCTGAAGACTTTGATGTCAAAGCCTACGTTTTATGAAGAAGTAACGGAAGAATTCATGAAAAAGGATCGCAGGATGGAATTTCGGTACAAATGAGGTAGGTCTTTTTTTTTTTTTTTTTTTTTTTTTCGCATGCCTTCCTAGAAAGTTCACGGCAAGCCACTGCTGTCCACCCTTCGTAGTCCACAGCATTCGTCTATGCCAAAACTCCTCAGCGAAAAGTCATCCAGCCTTTTCATGTGAAGCACTGTGAATAAATTGCATTTTACTCGTATTTTTAATGTGGAGGAATTTTCCGGTTGCCAATGTCTTCAGGTATTTCATTTTTACTTGATACCATGCTCGTTTCTTACTAATTTGCTCAAAATGTAAAAAAACAAGGTGATTTTCCAAAGCTGAAGCAATGGAAAAAGCACGTTTTACGAAATTTTATGACAATTTACACGCAATGTACGAAATTTTATTTTCAGCGCCCTTAGCGATAAATTTGTCAAGAAACGTGCAACTGAAAAGGTGTTAAAAGTAATCAGTTTTACCCAACTTGTCAAACTCAGAAAGAACGTTTGCTGTAACTGAAATAATCTCTTCGTAGCGCAAAGCTCAAATTTACGAAATTTCCTCTTTGGAACTCCTAGCGGGAAATTTATGAACTAGTAGTGAAATTTAAAATTGGAAAATTGTAATGATATTTTATATCCGATCATTCGCAAAAATAATTGTTGAAAAATCTGTGAAAACCAAATTTTTTTGTCTTCAGCGCCTTTAGCAGGAAATTAACGAACTAACTGGAAAATTTTAATGTTTAAGAAGGAACAATTAAGCCTAATCTGAGAGCACAAAAATATATTTTCCTTTAAGTTGAATAGTTTCTTCAAAACAGAACTTTATTGTTTTGAATTTTCGACTTGACAGCCCTTAGCGGTATTTAAAGTGCCGAACTTAATATCCTTAGATTTTCTAACAGCCGCAAAAATAATTTTTGAAATATCTCTAAAAACAAAAAATTCGATGTGCGCTGGCAGATAAAGGGATTGTACTAGCACTGTTTCTTACAAAACGTTTTAATAATAGGAAGATAGAATGGAATTTAAAAAAGTGTAAATACCTTTTCTCGACTTTCCTTTTTTTTTTTTTTTTTTGCTAATCTGACGGATGAAAATTTCCGAAGAATAAGAAGGGGAAGGGCTACCCCCTGAATCTTTTGGCACCTAGGGCCCCGAAAGATCTAAAGTCGCCTCTGGAGGACTCATCCAGAGTGTCACTGGTACTAAATTTGTCTTCAAATATTTCAACAAATGCCGATTATCTTTTCTGAAGCAATATATACCACTCTATTACCGGTCTAAGCGTATTTTTCTTTTTCTTCATACTGCTGGTGCTTAGTCCCAATCTAAGACAAAACATCGCTGTTGTGTTCGCCGTTCAGGTGCCAGTTTGTCTGATGTCCAGAACCGTTTACATTATTTTATTTTATTTGCTTCCGAGTTTAACGACCACCCAGAGCATCTCAGGTTATAAGCAGACGCTTGTCACCAGTTTACAGCCACTGTCTTCGGAATAGGACTATCTGGTGCCGTAAGACAAACACACCACCCAGGCCTCATACGGGGATCGACCCCAGGAGGGCCAGGTTTGTTTTCTTTTACTTTGAGTTTGATCACCCGTAAGCAACTTCAATGGGCTGAAAGCAGTTGCCCGTCCCTAATTTAGGGCCACTGGTTTCAGGAAAGGGAGAGAATTAGTAGTGGCATAGTCAGAAATTTCTTAGGGGGAGGGGGTGGTCCATGGGTTTGGTTCATTGGTGAAAGCCCCATATATACATATATACAGGGGCGGCCCTACGGTGGTGCGAACGAACCGGGCACTATCTTAGAGGGGGTGCCACAATCAACAAAAATGTAAACATCCGCGCACAGATTTTGAAAAATCTGAGCAACCCATTTGCTCCTGAATGTTTGTTTTCCGGCAGAGCACACTGCTCGCTGGGAACTTAGGACCGGCTTTACATTATCGCAAAGGGAGTTCACCTTCACGCGAAGCTTATATATTCTTTGCCCGAGCACCTCACAAATAAATCCTCGTCACGTGCGCACGCCATCTCTCTGGCTCCAGTGCTCCCAAGTTCAGAGCAAGTTGCGTAATCGACAAAAACAGTTCGTCCTGCAGTTATAACCTTGAACCTTGATAGATGCTAGCACTCTCCGGCTGACCCCGACGCCGCCCGCAACCGAGTTTGGAAGTGCAGCGAGTGGGGATGTACGCGCGAGCTCGTCATACGTTTACTTCCCTTGATTGGAATTCGGAATTCTCGTACCTGTTCATGTGAGTGTACTGTAGTTATTTACATTATGTGTTTGCTGAATTGTGTGTTAGGTAGATAGTACTTAAACTTCTTTTTTAATCAAAATCGATTTTATGTATTTGCTTGAGTGATACGAAATTCACAAATTAATAAACTTCTTTGCTGCTTTTTTTTATTGGAGGTTTAACGACCACCGTGAGCAACTCAATGGGCTATAAGAAGTCGCTCGTCCCTAATTTAGGGTCACTGGTTCCAGGGAAGGGAGAGAGCCAGTGCCGCAAGACAAACACTACATCCATGCCTCACCGGGATTCGAACCCGGACCCCGTTCGGACGAATGATCAGAGGCCATCGCTTAGACCACTGCGCCACCGGGCGGCATAAAAGTTCTTCAGTCGACGTTCGTGAAAAAGGAGAGCACCATAAACAAGAACAACTAGCTATTCCTGAACCATTATTTCAAGCTCAAATGCTACTGAAAAGGGCAAATCTACAAAGAAACAAATATCAACGCAAAATGTACCAATGCCAGCATCTGTGCAAGATACACAGTATGACGCTATTTCTAAATGGTTACTCATAGACTGTGCCACAAGAGATGAAATCATCATTCGAGGACCTATGAGTCACAAAATGAGCAACGAAAACTATCGAAGAAATAATGATGGACGGCACTTTTCCAATGTACTTTTTCAAAGAGTAATGCCAAATGGGGAACTTTTGAAAGAAAATGGCTTGTTTACTCCAAATCTGCGAATAAAGTGTATTGTTTTTGCTGCTATTTGTTCTGCGGGCGCCGCCACTCCAGTTTGGGAAAAGAAGGATTTGACGACTGGAACCACTTATCAGCACGCCTCAAAAGTCATGAAACACCTCCAGGTCATCGGCTTGCTGTGAGCAGTTGGATAGAAGCGTCGAAACAATTGAAGCAATTCAGCGGAATAGATAAGAGGTTGCAAAAACAGATTGAAGATGAGAAGTCACGGTGGGCCGCTGTACTGGGACGGATGATGTCTATAGTTTTCTTCTTAGCAGGCAATAATCAATCATTCAGATGAAGTTCTGGCTCTGCAACCTTGTATACCCTAATAATGGCAACTTTCTAGGTTTGGTTCAACTGTTCGGAAAATTTGACCCAGTAATGGTGGAACACCTTCGGCGTGTTGTCAATAAGGAGACCAATGTCCACTATTTTAGCAAACGCATTCAAAACGAGTTAATCAGCTCACTTGGAGGCGAGCTTCGAAATAAAACTTTAGCTATGGTAAAGACAGCCAAATACTTCTTTATCATACTGGACTGTACTCCTGATCAGTGGCGACTCGTGGTAGGAAAAATAGGTGAAGAGCTACAAGACCAAGAACAATATGAAAGGTATCTGCTGTCTTCAATGAAAATCTGTTAATGAGAACTTACCTATTTTTTTATATATTAGATCAATTCTTCTTCCCTTTAAAGCTAGAAATTTGTTGATTATGGCGTCATAATATGACTGTTTCTTCGTGACATCAAGAAAATGTCTTTCTGAATAGAAATATTTGCCAAAGAAGCAAGTTTATATGGAGAAATAGTGTTTCTTGAGTAAGTTTGTATTCTTTTAAGGCAAGAAAAACGTCTTTCCATTGAAACACTTGCAGATGCAATTGTTAAAATTAGCGAAATCCATATATAAGCTTCAATAAAAATGTCTTTATCTCCATGAAGAACTCGAAGAAGTTCATGAATCGAAATATTCCTTAATTTTTCATCAGCATATACAAGACTGAGTTCATTTTTAAGGTTGTGGTGTTTAGTACATATTTTTCCGTAAAAATGTTGTAGATTTTCAAAAGCGTGAGAGGGAAAGCATGAATTAAATTGGTTGAATTGGGTTGTGTCAGCAAGACAGGCAAATTGAAGTTTAAGTTTCTCACAGTCTTGAAATCATATATCCATTTCTATAAGAATGTGGTACAAAATTTCAAAATACAATTGTTTATAATTTTTAAAAATTGTTTCTTGTGTAAGAGCAGCATATTCACGTTTAGATCTGCTTATTTCTGTGATTTTGCTAGCTTTTCCAAACAGTGTTTCAAATACCTCATTGTTCCTTTTATGGCTGAAAATTTCATAAGTTTTTTTAATTTGAGTAACACAGTAGTTTATGTTTAGTGATTTTTTCTGCAAAAGTTCGAATAATAGATCGGTGAAGCCAAATATTTCATTAAATACTATTGCCAAATATGTAAATTCAAAAGTGTTCATATCATTTAAAAACCCCTGGGCAAGTTGAATTGATTTTTTGTCTGATTGGTCACTATTTGTGAGAAATTCGAATACTTCCTTCAATTTATTCCAATCTTCAACTATTACACTTACTAACTTCGAAGTGGAGGACCATCAAGTTTCTGTTATGGTTAGCATGCATCTTGCGTTTGTTGATGTGAGTGTATTGTTTTTTCACCACTCAGCGAAAGCCATCGCTTCGCTGAGTGGTAAAAAAACAAAGGAATTACACTTAGGCTTGCAAAAAATATTCGACACTTAGAAATTTTAGAAAAACTCTGCTGTAATACAAGGTTCAAACGATGTACTAAGCAATAATAAAAACAGCTTGAGAAGCTTTATGCTTCATTTTTTTCTGGAGCCCAGTCAAGTGTCCAGACATTACGCTTACCTCATCGTAACATTGTTCTATTGACTTGTGTTGATAATCAAACTGCTCCAAAAAATTTTCTATCATTTTGTATAATGCTTCTGACGTTCTATCTTCACTCACATCATGGAAACCCAAATATCGCTCAACCAATACACCTTTCGAGTCAACAGATCTTATTATTAAAGAGCACTCGTAAGTCTGGTTATGTCTTTCCATCTACTTGAATAGAAAACCATTGAACTTCATTTATTTCATTTTTGACGTGATCGTTTATATATTCAGAAATACATTCAATTAATTCGTTTTGAATAGTTTTTGAGTCACCTGTGAAGACATTTTTTTTATCGTTTCGTATTGATTTTGAATTTTAAAGACTTCTTGATATCAACAGTGAAAGCAATTCCTTGAATTTCTACGATTTATCGAGTCACTGCCTTTGTCACAGTCACGGAATGCTAGTTCTTGTTTACTCAAATACACTACTGCATCAATCACTGTCTGCAGGAAAAGTCTATTTAAACGAACGCTTTTGTTGAAATGCATTTTCAAAAGCCTAGCATTCTCCCTCAGGGCATCGGCAATGGTGTTCTGATTCTTTTCAAAATTATTTGGCATTAATTCGCATTTCAGGTGTTTGCTAGAATCACCATGTTTGTGAAGTGACCGTTTTATATTTAAAAAATCTGAAAATTGCCCTTATTCCACGCCAAATTTTATTACTAAAAAATAAGCAGGGCCAACAAAATAGTTTTTGTAACACAGAAGGGCTACAAAGCCAAATATATTCAATAAACAACAATTTTAAAAATTATTTTTGTAAGATTTACCGCTCATCTTGATTTCTTTCTTGGCGACAATTGTCAGTGAATCCGTCGGTCGTCCTTGAAGTAAAATGTCTCTTTTATTTTCATCTTTTCACCGATTGAACCGAGTTTGGAATAAATTACAATGTCGTTCACAGGATACATACTGAAAACTAAAACTATCACTATCAGTTAAACTGTACGCGAAACTAAAGTAACTAATGAAGTTTTTAAAAAACAATCACAAAACACGATAAAACAAATCTCTTTCGGAAAGTATGTAGCAAAACACCGCAAGGAAAAAGCCCTAGTGGATTGCAAAGAACCCTTGGTAATCCGTCCCGTTCCACTGAGATCTCTTCGGAAGGTCACGACTGCAGGTGCAGAGCCTTGGCGTCTCAAGCTAAAAAACTTCACTTGCCCAGCAGATAGGGGAGGGTGACTTCACAGTTACCATGGCAACTCGGACGAAAACTGCAGACTTCTAAGCATTCTCATTTCAGCTCTTCACTTGAACTGTTTTGCGTATAAGGACTTGTTTTCCGTACTGACCGCATTGTGAATTTATATCTAATAAAATTTTTGGGTATTTTGGCACTCAATAAAGGCAAAACAAGAATATATTATACGAAATTATTAAATAAAACTTTATTTCAAATGAAATAGGTGAAGAGGCACTTCACCTACTTCACCTGAAAAGTCGCCACTGCTCCTGATGTGAGTCACATCGAGCAATTATCATTCACATTGCGTTTTGTTGACACTAAAGAAGATGAAGTCGAAGTGCGAGAGTGTTTCATTGCTTACAAGCCAGTAAGTGACTCCTCGGGCGAAGGACTTACTGGTCTTTTTTTTTTTTTTTTTTTTTTTTGATTGGAGGTTTAACGACCACCGTGAGCAACTCAATGGGCTATAAGCAGTCGCCCGTCCCTAATTTAGGGTCACTGGTTCCAGGGAAGGGAGAGAGCCAGTGCCGTAAGACAAACACAGCATCCATGCTTCACCGGGATTCGAACCCAGACCCCGTTCGGACGAATGATCACAGGCCATCGCTTAGACCACTGCGCCACCGGGGCGGCATTACTGGCCTTTTTCTTGATGAAATTGTGCAACAGTTTGATTTGGTCATGAACGATTGTCGAGGTCAAGGCTACGATAATGGCGCAAATATGGTGGGAATAAACAAAGGCATGCAAAAAAGAATTCTGGACCAATATTCTCGAGCATTTTTTAATCCGTTTGGTTCTGATAACTTAAATTTGGTCATAGAAGATGCCGCTAAAACACCAGTTAAATCGGTTTCGTTGTTTGGGGTCCTCCAAAGACTGTTTGTTTTATTCTCTGGATCACCGAAGCGATGGGTCATAATATCCAAACACGTAGATGGACTGTCACTGAAAAAAGTTTGCGAAACCCGTTGGGAGAGAAGGGTTTCTAGCCTTGCTGCAGTTCGGTATCACTACTCTTCTGTTCGTGATGCCCTTCTGGAACTCCACGAAGAAACGAAAGCCTCAGTCGCAGCATCAGATGCATGGTCACTAATTCAGCACATGGAGCAGCTTGAATTCTTACTTACGATGGTGACTTGGTATGACATATTGTTTCAAGTTAACATTGTGAGTAAGGCTATGCAGTCTGAAACTATGGATATACCAAATGCATCACAGTTGCTAAAAAATTGCTCGGAATTTGTGAATCAGTTCAGGAGGAGTTACTCACTTGCTTTAATAACAACCAAGGAAATAACTGCTCAGGCTGCAATAGAGCCAGTTTTTAAAGCACTCCGATCACGAAGAATTATGAGGTTATTCGCGTACGAGGCAAGAGATGAGACCCCAACAGATCCTGAAGAATTGTTTAAAACCAGCGTCTTTTATCCTATGAGCGACACAATTGAAAATGCACTGGTCACTCGATTTGAACAACTATCAAAATTCAATGACACATGGTCATTTTTATACAACATCAAAACAATTCCCAAAAAATTCAAATTGGAAAAAGTGTGTGCGGATTTACAAATAAGTTTGACGGATCGTGATAAATGTGACATTTCTGGTTCTGAATTAGTTGAGGAACTTTGAAGCCTTAACCCATTATTAAAAGAATCCGATTCAGCAGAACCGTTAAAAGTTCTTCAACTTATTAAACAAAATAGTTGGCAGGATATTTTCCCGAATGTGTGGACTGCTCTCCGCGTCCTGCTATCTATACCTGTCACTGTGGCTAAAGGTGAACATAGTCTCAGTAAATTGAAACTCATGAAAACTTATCTACGCTCCACTATGTGTCAGGAAAGGCTATCGGATCTAGCAATTTTGTCCATCGAAAATGACATTGCCCAGGTAATAAATGATTCTGATTTAATTAATAAATTTGCCGGTGTTAAGGCGAGAAAGGTGCCCATGTAATAATCGTAAATAATCATTTTTTAAAAATAAAACACTTACCTACCAAAACATTTTTTTTTTCCTAAGCAAAATATTAGTCATCCTAATAGTCATTGCGGGGGCGCGATCCGAAGATCTCGCACCACCTAGAAAAATTGCTAAGGCCGCCGCTGCATATATATCGCTTTAAATTCATACTAAATCTCCCCTCAAGAGGGGGGGATCCGGACCCGAGGACCACCCCCTTGGCTACGTCTATGAGAACCAGTGACGTAATGACAACACAACACCTATATCTCACCGGCATTCGAACCTGGACCCAACTCGGGCGCCGCCCCGGTGGCGCAGTGGTCTAAGCGCTGGCTTATGGGCATTCGTACGTGAAGGATCCGAGCTCGAATCCCGGTAAGGCATGGATGTTGTGTTTGTCTTGCGGCTTTGATTCTTTTCCTTCCCTGGAAGCAGTGACTCTAAATTAGGGACGGCGTCTGTTTATAGCCCATCGAGTTGCTCACGGTGGTCGTTAACCCCCTTTCCCTCCAAGAAAAATTTACTTGTGAACTCCTGGGTTGACCAAGGAGTTTTCTGAACGAATCCTAATACTTTGGGAGAAACAACTTGAATATCATGAAAATTTGCAACTCTGATATTTTGGTATTCCGTCAATCGTAAGGTAGAAAAACTGTATTTTATAATTATTTTCTTTTTTTTTGAAGAATGGCAACAACAATATGATACGTATTTTTAAAACTAATAGTTTGGATTTGGGTATGTTTACCTGTTGTTTTCTTGGTTGCTAAGAGCAACAGTTGTTACTTGGAATATACGGTAAGTTTTCTCTCTACATTAGTGTTTATTATGGTGTTTTATGTCATCTTTTAATGAATTTTTTGTGTAAATTTCCGTGACTTTATAATAATAGCGCATATTTATACATTATTCTGTGAAAGAAGTAAAAAACAACAACATTATAATTCATAAAAATTCGGTTTTGACCTTTCGTAGTAGGCTTAGCAATTACATCCAAACTGTTTCATTTCAGGCTTTGCATAGTGAACTTGAAAAGGATTTATTTAATTTTTCAGGATTTTTTTCTCAATAAAACTATAATTTGTAATTTTTGTAATGAAATATAATTTGTAATATTTTTTCTTAGAAGGGATTTCAGAGGTCTACTGGACTAACATAGACTGATGGTTGTGGTGCCCATTTATCTGTTTAGGGAAGGAACAAGCTTTACATATAGCATGGCTAGGTCAAAGGCATTGATTTCTGGCTAGTCATCTAAGTGAGCAAGGTTCAAGTTCTAGATGTGGAATGGGTAGTGTGTTTGTCATATGGCCTTGGCCCTTTCTTTCAACCGATGGCACTATATTTTAGATGGCTGATTGTTTTTAGGCCTTAAACCTTGAATCAAAGAAATAATAAGTGCAGATTGTAATTAATAGAACTATCACTTCTTGTGAATTGTCTTCGGGCAGCCGAATTTCATCCATTGTTAAAACATTCATATCGCTGTGTCTGGGTTCAAATCCAGAGGCATGACATGGATATGTTTTCAAAATTTTTTGTGATGTATGCATTTTGGCTTCCATCTTTCATTATTAACCACTGATTAAAAAATACAAATGTTAATTACTTATAAATCATCACTCCCAATGATATGGAAGAACTATGCCAAATAGTGTATCTATAGAGAGGGAGGGATGAAAACTCTGATTTCATTTTATTTGTGTGTGATAGTAATGATCACAGAATTTCCCATGCAGTTAGCTATTTCTAGTATAAAATTTCTCACAAAGCAGCATGAACTTCAAATTTTAGTTTGATATCTGAGCATTTGCTGGTTTAATTGAAGAAATTATTTTACTTCTGGCTACGTCTAACTATTGTGAACATTTTTTTAAAGAAAACTTAACAGTTCATTTGCATTTGGCAATAGATGAGCATTAAAAAAATTGTTTCATCAAGTTGCTCTTGTTGTAACACTTACCATAAAATTTCAGGTATTTTCATGGTTTAATTGGGCAAAGTTTTCCCACTTTGCACTGTAAAGTTATCATTAATTTTAGACTAAAAGCTGCATGAAAAATGCTAATTTGGATAAAAAATCAAGCACAGATTGGACCGCCGGGAGTCCGTCGTCCAATCTGTGCTTGATTTTTTATCCAAATTAGCATTTTTTCATGTTTTCTTTTTTTAGTTATACAAGGTCTACCAGTCCGTAGACCTTATGCTGACTAAAAAAAAAAAAAAAACTTATACATACTTGTACCTTAATATTCTTGTTGAAGAAAATTAAGTGATACTAGAAATGACAAAGTTTGTTTACCAGTTTGCAGGCTTCAGAAGGGGGAACCCACGTAGCACAAATTGGTTGTTTCTATGTTTAAAAATGGTTGCCATGCTGGTTGTGAAAACGTTATTAAAAAATGTTTTAAAAACACCAGGATGTCTCGTTGATAAATGGTCATATCAACGGTCTAAAAAACGGTTTATCAATGGTTTAAAAAACCAATTTTCACCCATTTTTAACGTTTGTAAAACGTTTAAAAGTTGTTACCTAACGTTTATACAGTAACCTCCAAAAGGTAGATTTTTGGTTGAGAAAAGGGCTTTTTGCAGAAAATCGTGGCGTTTCATTTAAAAAAAAATTGGTTTAATTAACATTTATAAAACGGTTCACAACCGTATAATTAACCAAAACATTGTTCTTAGTTTGCAAATTAGTCGAAATAAAATTCCCTTATAAACCAATTCATTCCATTTAGGTTGAAATAAGGTTTGTTTATGAACCAATGGTCTAAGACTTCTGATCACTCATCTGAGATGGGTATCCAGGTTCGAATCCCGGTGAGGCATGGATGTTGTCTGTCTTACGGCACTGGCTTTCTCCCTTCCCTGGAATCCCCTAATCTAGGGACGGACTACTTACTGCTCAATGTTCGTTAAACCTCCAATCGGGTGAAAAAAAAAACAACAACTCTGAACAACCAGGAAGCACCCATCTCTAATGTTAGGCTAATTTTGTTTTAGGGGAGAGAATCGGTGTGCCACAAGACAAACATCCATGCCTCACCAGGATTCGAACCTGGACCCAATCATAAGCCAGCACCTAGACTACAGTCAGCTTACCCCAGCACGTAACATTTTAAGGAATGTTCAGTCTATAAAATGTTATTCTCGACTTCCTTTTAACAGGACCATTATGCAAGTTTTCTCAGTTTAATAGTTGTTGTGCGCGAGATAGTGTTAAAATGAAATAGTTGGAGTAATGTATTGTTCCAACGAAAAGGATCTGAATAATTGAATAAAATCAATGTATAGTGTCTGGTAATTTGTTAAGATGTTTGTGGGAAACAGATACATTAGCTTTTACTTGCAACCAGATTTGGTTAAATCAGAAGAAAATGCAGTACAAAACAATCAAACCTTCTGGACTTCATATAGACCCCACACGCAGCTTCAGGAAGAATTAATGCTTTCCTAGAAGTGAAAACCTGTCATCCACCAGGAAATAAGCTTTTAAATAGCATGAATTTACTGGTGTTTATATTTTCCGGTTATAAAACTTGTAAATACAGCATTCTGTCAGTTGCGTTATATATTTTTTGGCCAGGTATGATAATTTTACAAATAAAAAACAGATTAAAAAGAAAAAAATATTTTATTCCCATATTTACAAAGCACAGAATTTCTAAATTAATTATTTTTTTTACAGGAAATTCAATTACACTGTTTCTTTCCCACGGAATGATGCATATTTCAGCCAATTTTTCATAGAATCTTCTATTTCTTTAGCAGAGCACATCTTAGTGCAGGGGTTTTCATGCACTGCACCTGTACAGGAGTAAAAACATGAATAAGTATTTTCCATTGAAAAACAGAGACAAAAAAAAAAAAATTAGGATTTCATAAGAACTAGTGTCTCTTATTTTAATAACAATTAACACATAAATACTGTATTGTCCATGCCAAGTGCAACAAAAATCATGTAAAAAAAAGTCTCAATTTGGCCACCACTCATTTTATGCCATGTATTCCTGTGTTTCACCAATAATTTATAAAATACAGAACAGAAAATTACGGTATGCACGTAACATTACATTAAATATCACCAGGGAATTTTTTTTTTTTAAGTTTTTTCAAACAAACATCTTACACTGAGAAATATTTCAGTACAATACGAACAGGTGTAAAACTAGAAAACAAATATATTAGGCCAAATAAATCCGTGTTTCTGCTGTTTTGATGGATTTATTCAGTGTAATACACACGTACACACACAGTTTTAGCAAATTAGTGAGATTAACACTTGATAAAATTTCTGGGAGAAAATAGCAGAAAACCTTTAAAGTGTGATGTGAGCTGATAATGTCAGTAATAATTTCTGTGGTATTTTAAGTTAGAATACTTTTTAAAGCAGTTTGGTGTAAAGTAAAAGCCTTTCAAAACTCTTTAGAATTAAATCATCAGCAAAAAAAAATTATATATATATATAACGAGGGAATATGAACTTCCATTGTGCATGGCTTTTATCGATTATGAAAAAGCCTTTGATTCGGTGAAACTATCAGCAGTTACAATGGCTCTGAAATCCTGTGGTACTGAAGATGCATACATTAATATTATTAATAACAGCTATGAAAATGCAAGTGCAAAGATTCGGCTGTTTGAGAATACAGCACGCATAAAAATTGGAAAGGGAGTGAGACAAGGTGACACCATATCTCCGAAGCTCTTTATGCTACATTGGAGGGTGTCTTTCAGTCGTTGAGCTGGGAAAACAAGGGGATAAAGATTAATGGAGATTATCTAACTCACCTTCGTTTTGCTGATGACGTAGTCATTTTTGCAACTACCCCATCAGAGCAGAGTATGATCCAGGAACTTGCTGACTAGAGTAAAGAAGTGGGATTAAAAATGAACTTTCAGAAGACAAAAGTGATGTTCAATGCTTTTACAAGAAATGAAGATTTATCGATTGATGGAGAAAAGCTGGAGATAACAGACACATACGTTTATCTTGGACAGCAGATATCAAGTGAGGGTCACATTGATGAAGAAATTAATCGCCGTACAAAACTTGCCTGGAGAGCTTTTGGTAGAAACAGCCTAATTTTCAAGAGCAATATGCCATTATGTCTTAAAAGAAAAGTGTTTGATCAATGCATCCTTCCAGTGCGTACGTATGGTGCAGAGACGTGGACCTTAACTAAAAGAGACATACAAAGGCTGCAGACAACTCAAAGCAGCATGGAGAGGAGCATGCTTGGTGTAACCAGGAGAGATAAGAAGAGGAACTCGTGGATCCAAAAAATGACAAGAGTGGAAGACATCATGATCAGAGTTAAATCCCTGAAATGGCAATGGGCTGGACATACTGCCAGAAGGACGGACCATCGATGGACAGCCAAAATTTTAGATTGGATTCCAAGGGACAGGAAAAGACCCAGAAGAAGACCACATGGAAGATGGGTGGATCAAATTCGAAAGTATGCGGGAGTGACATGGAGGAGACTGGCACAAGACAGACCATTGTGGAGGAAACTTGGGGAGACCTTCGTCCAGCAGTGGATTGATAATGGTCGACAATTACGATGATGATGATATATATATATATATGTACGGCTTGTATGCCGAATAAATGCTGCAGTATATATTTATAACTGGCTGTACAGAACATAGAGCTACGATAGGTTTTACTTCTTGCTACAGCAAGAACACTGTAAATCTGCTTTAGTAAAAAAGGTTTTCACAATTTCACAAGGCCGATCTCAAAATAAAAATAAAATAAAATAAATAAATAAATAAAATAATAATACCCCCCCTCTCTTCTACTCTAAAAACAGCAATGGGTGAGGAGAAGGTATGAAAAATTCCAGAACTGTTTCACAC
Source organism: Macrothele yani (assembly GCA_039090855.1). Taxonomy (NCBI): domain Eukaryota; kingdom Metazoa; phylum Arthropoda; class Arachnida; order Araneae; family Macrothelidae; genus Macrothele; species Macrothele yani. The sequence continues at coordinate 7,624,884 of CM077012.1, forward strand.
AGAGAATATGATTAAAAGTTTCTCAGAACATCAACAAAGGTCGTCAACACAAAGTGACATCAATGAAAGCTCAACCAAAATAGACTATGAAGGAACCCTATTTTAGAAAAATTGGAAAGGCTATGTCACTTTCCTGTTGAATAAGAGTTCTGCTCATGTAAAATATTACACATGCACAAACTACTAAATGAACTAAATCAAAATGACAAAATCCTTTACAATTTTTTTAAAAATTAGGTGCTTCACAAAAATTTCATGGAGTTGTACAAATTTTCTTCTCAGCCCTTTTTTCATGAGCTTAGTATTGGACACACAATATATGTTGTATGTATGATAACCCCACCCCGTTCAGTGAATTTATCAGATACTTCATAAAATGTGCTAAGGCATAAAAAACATGGATGACCAACTGACATCTACATGCTAGTCCCATTCTAGAGCTCATGTCTTTGGGTGCAGAATGAGCACTGTACTGGTACAATGTTACAAACAATGCATTTCAATAATTAGTTGTAGGTCAGGTAACTTACATTACTATCCATGCTTTTTTAAACTGTTACTTTTTAATGCCAAGTGCAATGAAAACATTTTTTCATCATTATTCTTATGAGGGATCATGCTGTAATTTTTTTACACACTTTTTCTGCAATATAGAAATTAAGTTACTTTTTTTTAAATCCAGTTTTTCTATAAAAATTAAAATGGGAATAATCTACATTCTTGTCTTATCCCAAGCTTAATTGCAAACCATTTACCTGTATATCTCTCCATTTTGATAGTTGCACAATTTTTGATGTATATGCTTTTTGACTAACTCCAACAGCATACCTTTCCATTCATAGCTTTTAATCATATGGAGTTTGTTCCTGATGATCTGATCAAACGAATTTTCAAATCCAATAAATCCTAGTTAACCTCACAGAACTTAGTAAACTATTAATATGCTTAAGTAAACTTTGTAACAGTACTAATTAGGGAAGTGATATGGCAGAATGTGGCTAATATGCACAATCTTCAATCAAAACACACTAAAACTCAAAATTTAGCAATGCAATAAAAATATCAAATTTAGTAAAACCAAAGAACATGATTTACCTAAAAATTATCTTTAGGTGTTTTTGACTTTATATTATAATAAGTCCAAATTACTGTAAAATAATGCTATAAAACATTTACTAAAACTGAAAGGAAACTGCTCTTAAAAATAATAAATTAACACATGCAAAAAAAAAAAAGTGTACGGATACACAGTATTGGTTTTATCTTTATCTTGTTCAAAAAATATAACCATTCAATACAGCAAAGCTTTTTATGTAGAAAGTTCTACATGCATTCAGGATCCTGTAGTATTAATTGTATGTATATATATATATATAAATACTTACATATAACCAACGATTAAGTCTTCAGACTTTTGAAGGCTTTTTTATTTCCTCTACCAGCCCAATTATAGAGGCTGGCTAAACTATCCACCATAAGTTCCCTCAGAAACCTCCTTGATGCCTGTCCTACATTTGCTCCACCCTTACTGGCTAAATATTTTACCTGAAAGAAAATAATAAATCAGTAAACAAAAACATAGTGGTAGACTCTGAACCAATAAAAAAAAATTGCTGCATTCAGACTTAATATTGACAATACTACATAGCTTTGTTTCTTTTTCTTTCCTTTTTTTTTTTTTTTTTTTTTTTTTTTTGTTAAGAAAGTTACTAACTTTAGTAGGGAATATCACAATGGTGTTACATAGTTAATGTTCTTTTTTTAGTATATAGTTGGATTCTTGATGTTTAATTATTCTTAATGATAATTATTTTAACTATTGATGAGCAAATTATTTAGGTCTGCAGGTTCAAAGGATGATCAAACACTATCCTCCACAGTAAGCAAAAATGGACCTTAAGTAAACACATGGAGAATTTCACCAGAGAAACAATTTCTATATTCATATTTTTCAGCAGAAAACTCTAGAGCATTAATCTTAAATCATTTATGAGCCAAATCTGTTACTTATTAGCATATTGCACTGCATTTTGTGTATAGTTAAAAAACAAACAATAATAACACCAAAACCCAGCACTTTCACATAAAGATTCAATCCTGTCTTTCATAATAGTAAAACATTATACATATTTTTCCAATTTTTTCTGAAACTTCCTTTTTTTTGTAATATCCTCTCATTTCAATGCTGCCAGTGTTTTTTTTTCTTTTGCAAAGAAATAATCACATTCCACAATTAAAAGAAAGAATAAATTTTCAGAGAAAGAAATTCATCAACTGTAATACATCTATAGATGCAATGTGATACTACTACTATACTGAAATCCATGGAAAAATAAGACTGAAATACAAAACTTTCATACTAATGAGGATTGCATGTGAATGAAAGCTGATTTAATTATTCAGTGCATAACGCATTCTCACACTTTTAATGAATGACTCACAATTGCTAGCTGAAAATTTTAAAGCAAAGGGAAATAAGAGTTACTACTGATAGCCAATCCATTAACAAGCTGACAAACATGCACAATACACTATTATTTAATCCTGTGTTGTCAGAAGCACACACATTTGTTTTAGAATGGCATGATCATGAGAAGACCCCCTTAATACAACATACATGTAAATAATATTCCCCCATCAGTTTTATTTATGAACTACTGGATGTAAAATGTATATATCATATACAGTGATTAGAAAGTTACTTTTTAAAAGGAGCTTGCTACTGCTAATAACTACATTGTTAAAAAAGTAGCTTTCTACAGCTACAGCTACTTTTTCTGAAAAGTAGCTAGCTACACTACTTTTTTTGAAAAGCAGTGACTTTTGCTACTTTTTTAAGTTTAGATTTAAATTAAAAATACAAATTCTGAGGATGATGTTTACATGTACATTGCATATGGTATTTGTAGTTAAAAACCAAGGTAAATTACACAAATAATTTATCTTTGTAAAATAATATAACCATTTTGACACACTCACTGGCGCAAATTTCAATCTAGACAGACTATCTGAGAAGCCTAGGGAATTCAATTAAAGGCCATATACAATTCTATGTTTGCGAATTCATTTTCTTTAACTAAAAGAATTGAATCGCAGAATCAAGAAAGTCTTCAATAAAATCATTAGTGGCATACCCGTGGGCAGTGAGTGGTCTAAGGTCTGATTTCTGACCATTCATCCATAATGGTATTTTTTAAGCAGTCTTACCTATAACTCATTCCATTGGCACACCACCTTAACTGCACATTAAATGCAGAGAACCCCATCAGAATGGGTTCTTTTAAAGAGCAATCAGGCATTCTTAGACATTCATTTCAATATAATGTATAAAATCAACATTAGTAATGGGAATACCAGTTTTTTTTGTTTTTTATTAGGCAGTTACAACTACTGCTGAATATGGAAAGTATAAAAGAAAAATCACAAATTTTTAAATAACTTACACTGTCATGAAAATTTTTCTCTGTCTCAAGAAACAGCTCCCACTGCATCAAGTCTTCTTGAGTTTTCAGAGGGAGCATGGACAATATCCCTTGAGGGCTGAACGGTTTCTCTGTTGGCTTAACAACAGTCAGCAGCAACTGCACTGCATAGTCTAATGTCTCTTTTATCGATTCCAATATTTTGAACATTCTTTTTTCAGCAGCTGAAAAGCAGTAAAAAGAAAAAAATTCTCAGGATTCTATGTAGAAAACAGGAAAAAGTGGTAAGCATTTAACACACACACACACACAAAAGTTGGCTTAATATTGATGCGAAAATTGGGTCTAAATTAGTAACTATTAAAAAGGGGGGACGGTCTTGATAGGCGTGGCTAAATTATGTCGATAATTAAATTAAATATTTGGCCTATTGCAAGTTAATTGGGAAATTAACTTATTTTAATTAGGGAAGTGTTGTAATTCTCTTTGTCTGGGTGGAAACAAAGGAATTAGTGGATCATCTCTGGGGGTCTGCAAGCATCATGGGACCACACCAGACGGCAATTGAGAAGCACTCAGACTCCCATAAAGTCGGTTTCAAGTGGCCGTCAGTGCCAAATATCGGTAGGAAACACTGGGAATTAGGATTATGAGGGGCAAGAGGCAACGACGCTTCGTGGGAGAGGCACGAGAGAAATCTCTAAGTGTCGGGTGACAAGAAACAGATGAGGCCCACGTGACAGGGAATGGCAAAAAGTAGGAAAGGAAGAAAACAGTGGTGATCTCGGTACGTTGGCAGGAGGACAGACAGAAAAACACTCCCATTAATCATCTCGGAACACAGTTGTAAGCCGGGCCGAGAGATTGCTATAGAGAGAGTACGCTGTACGGCTCTACGCAGTTGTCAGACGTAGGTAGCCTGCTAGGTACGAAACCTGAAGTCCAACGTTTATCTAAGATTGCCACGGTACTTCTAGCGCAGCGGTAAGCCGCCTAGTACGATGAAAAAGGGAGAGCTTAACAATAATTAGGCGGCTGGGTAAGACCACCAAAAATGCCAAATTGAGAAAGCATGCTTAAAACGAATCATTAACTAACTACACTGCCAGCAAACCACCCTCTCGAAAACACCCCTTCTCCGACGAGGAAGAGTAGAGGTCGCCGACCTCTGGGAAAGCGTCAACGGGTCCTCGCTCCCAGCAAACTACGCATCTCTATCCACGGGGTAAAAGAGAGCTACCCTTGACCATTCTACTGCCCCGGTCTGCTGTGCGAAGAGGAGTCAGCGCTGTGTGTTACTCCCCCCTACCAAGAGCGGTCGGGAAAAAACACGGCGGAATTCTCTCTCTGCGGCTTTGAAAGAAAGAGAGGAAAACCTACAAATCAGCGAAGACCCTCTGTGACACACAGGTGAAAAGCCCCCCTTCGACTACTACAGAGTGCGTGTGTGTGTGTGTGTAAGTGATACCGAAAGAGTGTTGTACTAAATGGATTGTCCAACATCGTCCAGCTATTCGTAAGTACTGACTTTTGATTATCAGCTTGCATAGCTCATTTTGGAAATGGGGTAGTAACCCGTTCTCTAATGCCTAGACTGCCACCTGAACTTATTAGCCGTACACTGGTTATCCAGAACTTTAAATATTCCCGCTATGGTGAACTGAAATTCTCTCAAGAGATAATTACAAATGAGTAAGGACTGAACTAGGAGGAAATCCCTCCCATTTCGTTTTTTATGTATGCCTACAGAATGTACGGAATTTACATCCTAGCAGACCGGATGTTCCGTTAATTAAATAGATTGGTGTTAACTGATTATTTGCACTCTGTTCTTTTAGGCTCTGGTGTATTACTTCCCTGTGTTTCAGCAAGCATCACGTTCTCGCCCATTTATACCAGCTCCCGAATTACAAGAACCTTCACGTCTCGTTTTTGTATCAATTTGTTGGTCAACGGTGGGATATAACAACCCACGACCACGGAAAAATTTTGTATCAAATGGTGGCAGCGAATGAAATTCTTATCAATGGTGGCAGCGAATAAACGTTCGTATCAATTAGTGATGAGTGCTTATAAATTATATCGCGCGGCACGTTCTGATCAATATGTTATTCTTGTGAAATTAAAACCTACAATATTTTGAGATAGTAATTTCAGGCATTTTTTTTGTATTACTTTGTACAGTGGCTATATAAATGATGACTTTTTGAAACCGAAAAAACAGAAGAATGTATAAAACATATTTCCACACTCACCCAATATACATAAGCAGCTAATAGAGATAAATTTGCTGACATTGGAAAATAACACATGCATTAGAAATACTAAAATAAATTAACCTGTACTGCGTATAAGAAAAAGTTGTAATTGAGAGAACATTTACTGTTGGTACAAATCAAAATAGAAAAATCTGTGGTTATTGTATAATTTGTTTTACATGAAATAGTATCTTGGTATGTCACAAAAACATGACATTTTTTTCATGAATGGATGAAATTATCTTTATTGTGTATGTACTTTCTGAGTAAAATAATTTCTTGTGATGAGATAGAGATGGTCCTCACCAACAGAACAAAGTAAATTTTTCAGCTGTTGCCAGTAATCTACAAATCAAATTTAGGCATTTTACTTTGGCACACACGTTTTCTAGCATTTTTTAAAATACAATTTATTACCAGGTATACCACCACCTTTTATTAGCTGAAAGACAGAATTTATTCAACTATTTATAAAATGAAATAAAAAAAATAAATACATTAACTTATGATTCGGTTTTCACTTGATTACAACTGCAACAGCATACTTCTATGACCACCAAAATCATTTGGAATCAACTTAAACTGCATTAAAGCAAAGTTATATAAAAACTGTTAACAATTTTTTTCCCATGTAAATTCCACTAATATTGAAACACATATGACAATCAGAAGAAATTGATAACTTTTGAGTCATAATCGGGGAAGTTTTCATCACAGTAAATCCTTTTTCCACAGCAGACAGGAAAAGCATGCAATAAAACTAACATCAACTTTCTGCACAAATGAAATTGAACAATAAACGCCATTAATGAGAACTGCACGCAGCTTATTCAGAAGCATAATCTTGAACCGTTTCTCTGATGTGTTTTGTTGACTCAAGTTCCAAACAAAATTTTTTATGAAAATGTCCTTGTTGCAAGCATTTGGGCTTGAAATAATCTTAATTGTTTCCCTAAGTGCAGTGTCTCTTGTGTTTGTATATGACCCAATCTTCTTTATTTCATCCCATTTAGGAATAGCAGCGTGGATTTTGACTTGTGCTAAAGCTGTGTTAGTTTGCCTTGCTTCACATCACATTTGTGTGCAAAAAAAGGAAGGGTTAAATTTTGATGCATCTATTGCTCCCATTATCACTAACCTGAAGTTGCAAAAAAATTTATTTCAAAAGATGGCTTATGAGTAAAACAACAAGACACATTAACATGCACCGACATGAACCAACATATACATATTTTGCAACGAAATTGTAGTGTGCTCATATATAAACTCATTTCATATTTATTGGTCATACCTTATATGTTGCCCAATGTTTGCCAAGACACTCTTGCAGTTGAAAGATAGGTGAAGTGTGTTTTATTACCATAACTTGAAAGCTTTTTATCAGGGGAAAAAATGGCTTTGTTTATTGGATTCTGGACTACACATAATTTTGGGAATTTAGTCCACATAATTTTGGGAATTTAGACAGGTCATAGAAATTCTAGAAGAACCACATATTTTTACTCATGCTTCATTTTGATTTCATACATCTTACCAATGTAGTTTTAATAAACTGCCCAAACCCCTGTAAATTTAATGTCAGTTTAAACTAGGTTATAAGAAAAGTGCAACCACACATTTTGCATTACATTGGAGTATGACAGGTTAGTGAAATTGAGTAACAGTCCAATATATACAGATATGCACAGTTATTTATTATCATATGCTGTAATACGTGACACACATAGAGTGGTCAGCTGTGCAAACCATCTCTTAGGTCCTAAGAATGCCCTAGAAAGTATTCCAAATATGGGAGAGGACCCTTGACAATGGGATTTCATTTGTTACTACTTCCTAGGAGGGAGAGGTAAGTGCTACTCAAGAATGTGTGATTATTGTATCCCACAATCTGATATCACAGATTGGGGACTGGCACAGTTATCAAACGGTACTGCGATTCAGATAAATCATCACAAATATATCAGCATGAAAATTGCAGAAAATTTGAAAATTACACGGATATGTGATTATGGTTATTATTTATATGCCAAAAAATAATACTCAGTGTGTTATATGCTTTGAAAATTAAATAACTGTGTTCCATATTATCTAACAACAATGACAAAAAAAACCCCAACTGTGTTGATAATAACCACTTCTGAATCATGCACATGATCAGATCAATTGATACTGTAATTAGATCATATCAGCTGCGAAATTACTACTACTACTACTACTACAAATAAATTCATAACAACAGAAACTCCACAACCACTACAATTAAAGACAAAAACGCCGCCCCGGTGGCGCAGTGGTCTAAGGCGTTGGCCTCTGATCATTCGTCCGTAAGGGGTCCGGGTTCGAATCCCGGTCAGGCATGGATGTTGTGTTTGTCTTACGGCACTGGCTCTCTCCCTTCCCTGGAACCAGTGACCCTAAATTAGGGACGGGCGACTGCTTATAGCCCATTTGAGTTGCTCACGGTGGTCGTTAAACCTCCAATCAAAAAAAAAAAAAGACAAAAACACTCACCAGTAACAGGCTCCGAGTTTTGTCCAGGACTATAATTTATTTGGCTGATACAGCCTTGGCGAGGTGAGTACTGTTTTGATGTTGATGTTGATGGCAAATTGAAATGAAATGGTACTTGAGGAGGTGGTGGTAGTACAACTTGAAATCTCTCCACGGAGGAGTCGTCACTATCTTCATCTACAAATGGCCTCTTTCGCCTTTTGTTTCTGGATTTAGACTTTTCTATATCGGAGGCTTCTGTTTCTAATTGTGACGTATCCTCCGCCAGAGGCAGTTTTTTCCGTGCCTTTTCATAAGTGTCTACAATAAAGTTTCACAGTTTTAGTTGTACCAAGAGATACTAGCAAAAATGTTCATTACATACATATATGCTTGAGTTCATAAATAGATTGATTTTAGAAGTAAAGTAAAGGGATGAACAACTGGAGGGATAAGTCGCCAATTTTTAAAGGTATGATTCCAGTCACTGGAATTACCCCGAGTAACACATCTAAGCCAGAGTAGCAGAATATAGGCATATGCTGTACGTGGATAGTTTCGAAACGATTAGTTTTTGCTTGCAGATTAAAAAAATAATAAAAATGTTATTTACAGCAATTAAAACACTCACTGAAGGCTTTACTCAGATTAATATAATTCTATTTTAACATGAGAACTTTCTCTTATTTTTCACATCTCCTGAGTTTTTTTATTTTACAGATGTTTCTGGCCTTCAGATTTTATCAAGGCCTGTTTTCAATGTATGGGAACTGTATCAAAAGTTTTGTTTGCACAGAAAGAATTAAAGTTTTGCCAGGTTCCTCTTGCAGTTGCCAGTTTTTAATTTTTTTTTTATGTGCTTTGTAAGTCTACTATTTTTGAATTAAGTTGTTGAAAATGCTATATATAATTTCTGAAGGTTCATTAATGGAACTGTTTTTCTGGATATAAAAACTCTTTTTTTTTTTATTGGAAGTTTAATGACTACCGTGAGCAACTCAATGGGTTATAAGCAGTCGCTCATCCCTAATTTAGGGTCACTGGTTCCAGGGAAGGGATAAAAACTTTGTTAAATTAGTCTCCTGTTTTTATGAGCTAACAAGTAATCATTTTATGAGCCACAGCTAACAAGTAATCATTACAACTTTTCAATCAGGCTATGTAGTTCCATTCTTATATATATGTAAACACATCATAGGCACTGTAAAACAATATAAATAATGTAACCATACCATATTTGCCCAGTACCACCACAGCATGTTCTGTCCACGAACCATCTGGCAATGCTCCATCAAGGAGAGACTTGCGTATTTTTTGTGAATTTTTAAATGGTGGCCACAGGCATTTTCCATCCACACTTAGCCAGTGCTCACGAATTATATCCACTTCGTCTGTTCCAGGAAATTTCACTACTAGATACATTTTTCTGCTGTGAAAAAGAATACCGTAACTGTACAGTACAAAACATACACTAAAACTATCAATAAAATCCTTGAGGAGAAGGACAACACAAAATATTGAATAAATAAAATGCCTGAATTGGGGGTTCAGCAAAAAAAAAAAAAAAAAAAAACCCACATAGATCTGTTATTTGAAGTAGAGAATCACTATGCACCATTTATTTTATAACAATCACTAACAATGAAAATTTTACAGTAATTAACAAAAATGTGCAATTTAAGAAATTACTAGTACAACACAAAAATGTATCTCATGAAAACATGCATGATAAAACAATTACTAACAAAAAATGCAAATACAAAATGTAATATTTCTGAAATATTCAAGTAGTGATTCTAACAGTGAGGTAAATGAAAGTTATGTATTCAGATATTCTGTTTAGCAGAAAAATAACATTTCAATAACACAACTGCAATTTGATTTACATCATTTCTGAAACTAACACTCACTGTTTATACCACAAGACTGTTACATGAATATAAAGATAGAAACCTCACTAAGTGCTTTTCTAAGCTTTTGTTCTACACTTCATCTCCAATATTAAATTTTTTGAGTTACCAGAATGTATAGTTCTAGATTTTTCACAAGGTCTTTTTCTAAGCAATTGCAGTTTTCTGAAGTTAATTCATCATTTAATAAGCAAAAAACAGTATTTCATGTAAGCAAAATGCTAATGGCATAAATTCAGTTTTCTAGCCCCTTGATGCAAAGTAATATCGAATTATTTAATATATTATTCACATCTATATCAATAAAATGGTTTTCAGAAATGTGTGACAGATACAGAATTTCCTGAGATGCATTTTCAATTAAAAAGACCAACTAAACACTATGCTGTTATAAAACTTGTTGCATAAACAAAAAGTAAATTCTGAGAGCACTGAAATACTCCCTAAAATGGTATGAAATTTATACAATGAAAGCTTGAATAACTGTGTTAAAGACATAAGACAATTTACGTGGACCACAGTAAGACACCTGATACAACTAAATGTACTTATCTATCCCATAATGAATACCACAGAAATTATAACAGGAAAAGAATTCCCCTGAAGAAATAATTTACAATTACACGGTAACATACAAATAAAATTATCAGCACATAAGTGCCATATTTTTCATTGTTTCCCATGTAACTATCTGTAGCAGATCTAGAAGCTTATCTCTGGGCAAGGGGGGGGGGGGGGGCTATTGCTCTGGTCTGAAAAAACTCACACTTTGTGTGGAGGACACACACTATAAAATTATTGCAGCGCTGCTCCTTACTGGCATCGCAAGGCTTCAAAAAATTTCCCATTTAAAATTTTTTTCTATATTTCGAAATCACACACTTCAAACAAGAACTGAAAAATCAACACTATTCTTATGGTGTTCAATTGCATGCTTTTCGAGGAAACTGTCTTGATGCTTTTTAAATCTGATGTCTGGATAAAACCTTTCAAAATAAAGTTTGATATCTTCTATTTAGATGGATTGATTTAATGGAAAAGTTTCCAGCTTGAAAATGTGTTACTAGTTTTTGTTTATGGCCTAATCAAGGTACGTACTTTACTCTGTCACCCACACTATCTCACACACACTTCAAAGTCTACATCACACAGTGACTTTCCCTGCTCCCAATTACCAATGATGCCAGAAAATACTAAAAAAATAGAACAAAGCTCACCCATTGTTTTTCATGCTCAGTCAAATCTTTCCACTTTCACCTTTCTCTATTTCTAATCCTCACAGGGTTTGTTTTTCTCCCCCCTGCTGAAGCCTGAACAGATCTTCAGTAAATTTTAGTTACAAAAACCTGTGGATTTATTGCTATTTCACAAAAATAAATTAATTAATTATTTAGATATTGGCCATTAAGATTATCTCAGTTGCACCCTGCTGATTCCACCACAGTAGTGACCATCTTTCCAGAGAAGTTGAAAATTACGTTGCCCCCCTAATGCCAATAACTCTCATTCCAGGGCGATGCAATTTTCAAGTTTACTGAGGAATAGCTACACAGGAAACATTAAAAAATACGACAATAAATGTCATAAACTTTCTAGACTAAATAATGCAACAGACACATGTATCAAATCAAGTAATCAAAGTGCTACAAAAAAATCTGACAATTCTTTAGTAATAGTTGTTCAAAAATATATAACTAGCCTTATTCTACTAAATGGCACAATATTTTAAATTACTGAATTTGAGAATCTGATGATGCAAATAACATTTTTATTTTTTACTGAAATAGAGAAAATCTATTTTTTAATGGCTAAGATAACACAAATTTATTAATGCACAGTCGAGTCACTTTATTGTGACCACCAGTTAATATCCAGAGTAACTACCATGTGCAACGCAGACAGCAGGTAGACGGGCTAGGAGTGACTCAATAAGGTGCTGAAAGGTGTTCACAGGTAGTGGAGCCATGCTGACAACTGATGGAGGATCCACAGAGCGAACAACACGATTGAGGTGGTCCCACAGATGCTCAATTGGGTTTAAGTCTGGGGAATTAGGGGGCCAGGGAAGTACTTTGAAGTCTTTATCATGCTCTTCCCACCACTCATGGACATTTCTAGCTGACACGTCACATTGTCATGCTGGAAGATCCCATTAGCCTCAGGGAAGACAATCAGCATGTATGGGTATACGTGGTCAGCAAGGATGGATTCATAATGATTTCGGTCCATAGTGCCTTCCACAGGTTGAGTGGAACTAGAGAATGCCACAAAAACATTCCCCATGATGCTGCCCCCAGTGCTTGTTCTCCGATGTTTCTTGCCTTATACGCCAACATCCATTCATTCAATGAAACAGAAAACATGACTCATCAGAGAAGGCAATTATTTGCCAATCAGCGGAAGTCCAATTCTGATACTGCTGTGCAAATGTAAAACTTTTCTGCCGATGCACCTTCATTAGCATAGGTGCAGTAACCATCTGTCTGCACCGCAGCTCCATACACAGCAGAGTTCGCTGAACAGCCATTCCAGACACACTTCTGGTAGCTCTCTGGTTCATTTGGCCAGTGAGTTGCTCCACTGTAGCTTGTTAAACGGCCCTCACGCGCCTTCGAAGCCGACATTTACCTCCCACATCAATGGCATGTGGTGCTCAACAATTTCCATGTTGCTTATTCGCAATGGTGCCATTTCTCCAATCACGATACACTTTAACCACAGCAGCACGCAAACAGTTAACAAACTGCAGTTTCAGAAATACTACCACCCTTGGCCCAAAAGCCGATAAGCATCCCCTTTTGCAAATCTGACGGCAATGAGTGATATGTTTTCACAATGCCTACAGCACACCTTATATACCCTCCAAGCCAGCTCATGACACATGCCTCCTTTCATTGGATATGGCTGTTGACGTCAAAAGTAGGAGATGGTCAAAATAATGTGACTCAACTGTGTATCTGATGGAAATGAATAACAAACTATTCAGGGCTGTTGATTGTGAAGTGGAAAGCAACAGAATTCACTGGCAGACAGAAGTAACATACACTTACATATAATGTCTTGAATGGAACATAAGCTAATTTCTGTCGAAAGGCCAGACACCAATTTGATCCCAAGTTTTAAAGATAAGCAAGGGTAACTGTACATCTTTTTCACATTTATAAATTTTTGATATAAAATAAATTGCTCACTTTGTGTTTGCAGAAAATTTTTTATAATAACAACAGACCCATCTTTCAGTAAAGAACTGTTATTTCCAGTGGAAAGTTTCAAATTATATTTAGGATGCACAAACTGTTCATATTGACTACCCACCAGACCTGGAACAATTGGACCATTTGAATGTAACCCTTTCATGCTTGTTGCATTTGCACCAGAACTTACCGAGCAGCCTAGGATTTGCCGAAACTCTGCAGTCCTTCGTACTAACTGTTGCAGAGGTTTAGGAGAAGAACTTAATAGCTTCTTTAGCTGCCCAAGAAAGCTCTCAAAAGGAAAGCAGCTGAAGCTATCCAGTGACCCAAATCTCCTGACATCATCAACAAGATGAATAAGCCCATGCACGTTATATGAGATAAATTGCTTTCCATAAATTTGAGTGCAATGTGATACAAAGGTTTTCAAACAGTTTTCAGCAAAATTGTCTAACTCTGAAGACCTTGATGGCTGTGCTAAAATGAATATTGCACTATGTAAAAGCATGAAATTTTCATAAACAGATGACACAAGTACATTCTTTAATACTACTGGGCCAGTGTACAGTACAAATTGTCTGAATTCTGTTGCCTTCCACCGTTTCAACTCCTGAAGGCTACGAGGCTTCCGACTAAATTCAGAGGGTATATATTTCCCCAAAGAAACAAGAAGTTCAGATAGTCGACTGACACTTTTGCCACAAAGTCGAACAGACAGTTTTCCACTTACCCATGCGAGCAACAGTTTTTTCACAACACCAAGACAAACAAGATGCGTATAATCCAAAGAAAATTGTGAAATGAAATTGATGGGTATTTTCATCAGGGGTGAAATTCCAACATGGTGATCTTCATGCAGCAAATCTCTAAAGGCATCATCAGTTCTCAGCTCTGCATTGCATGATGGAAAAACAACTCTATCATTCACCCAAACTCCTTCCTCAATGCAACGCTCACAGCTGCTGTACCCAGAGTGGCCCTTCACACATTTAATAAAAGACCTTGCAGGTGTGTCACAGATAAATGCCCTTATTTCAACACTGTACCCTGTTCCATCATGTTGAATGCCACCAGTGGATAGATCATTGAACTCATTAATAAAATCGTCCAGATATTCTCCAACTGGGGGTTTTCCTGAGCCACAAAATACACCAATTAGAAAAGGTGTTTCAAGTTTTTCCTCCTGATAAACACGTCCCAGAATAGGCCAGAAATTCGTGCCCGAGCTCTTAAACAAGGGCAAACCATCAATATTTACACCAATACATATTTTTGGAACTTTTTGTACAGCTGTTGAAATATATTGTTTTAAACCTGTACATATGCCTACATGACAGTATTGACCACTACCCAGATCTTTAGTTGCTATTGCTCTTGGAGTAGATAGCAATGTCCTTGCATCTTTTGGTAATTCAGGATGATATGGTGTCAAAATCTTTAATAAACCATTAATGGCTTTATGTGTAACTTTATTTTCAGCAGACCAAACTCTTAAATCATGAATTAAATCCATTGGATGTGGTGGAGGTATGTCATTGCTTTCAGGCAGCACAATCTCCATGGTACCTTCATCACTGGATGTGAAATTATCAAATTCAGCATTATGTGAAACACACACAGTGTCAGCATCAAGTGAGCTGTGGCCTGATTCACCAATCAATGATATTTGCTCATTTGCAGGGAAGTGCACTGTGCCCGATGAACAAGGAGATGCATGTTGATCTAATATATCATCTCGCCTATTGCAGGATTCAGCATGTACCAGAGTTCCAGTACTTGGAGTATGAAGACTCTCCAGAGCTATTTCATGGCAGTGATTTTTCACAGCTCCTATTAAACGTCGTAACTTTTGCCTCTTGCTCAATGCTTGGAATGGTTTATAGGAAATATTCATCTAGAAAAATGGGGGGGGGGGGAGAAAAAAACATTTAGCATTTGTTATCTGAGTTCTCCTAAAATAAGTACTGCAGAGTAAGCCTAAAAACAATCTTAATTAATCAAACTGAAGTAGCTGCTGTAAAACTCTAGGAGCAACTTACAGTGGTGTCAGTTTTTTTCCTGTCGTATACATATAAGTTGATTTTGGCATATTTTATAGGAGCCTGAGTGACAAAGAAATAAGAGTGGTAAATCTAAAGCAGTCAGTACAGCTCCTAGCACTACATTGAGCTACGATTAATAACAAATTTTACATGCGATATTTAAAATAATTTTGAAGAGAGTGAAAAAATACTTACACTAATGATACCAGAATTTACAGCACCATTTTATCATTTATCTATTTTATTTAATTTTACTAATGGATATTTTGCAAAATAAAAAAAATAAATCTGCAAATATTACTTGTGGGATACTCATTCCATTAATTCTTACATATTCATCTTAATTATTTGAGAAAGGTAATGCTATATATTAAGCAGCCACCTTTTTACTTCGTGGAAAGACACAGAATATTCAGCGCTGCATTTTACTTTCCCAAAGAAATTATACCATCAAGTTTCATTAAAACAGTTGTAGATCTTGTCTTGAATGTCACCAGCAGCAATGCCGAAATCAACAGATGCTGATAACCCAAGCTTGCCACTTATTAGTGGTGCAGTGGAGGTCTACACACTTCATTCGAGATGGGTGCATGTTCAAAGCCCAGAGAGAAATATGGATATTGTGTTTGTCTTAGGGCACTGGCTCACTCTCTTCCCTACCAGTGGTTTGAAATAAGGAATGGACAAACTGCTTATACCCACATTGAGTTGCTCACAGTTGTCAACACCCCCCTTTTTTTTTTTTTTTTTTTTTTTTTGGTTGGAGGTTTAACGACCACCGTGAGCAACTCAATGGGCTATAAGCAGTCGCCCGTCCCTAATTTCGGGTCATTGGTTCCAGGGAAGGGAGAGAGCCAGTGCCGTAAGAAAACACAACATCCATGCCTCACCGGGATTTGAACCCAGACCCCTTTCAGACGAATGATCAGAGGCCATCGCTTAGACCACTGCGCCACCGGGGTGGCCAACACCTCCTTCCCCTCACCCAGAAAAAAAGTCCACTTTATTTTCTGCCCTAGGCAAAACATATTTTATACTTTGCATTTTTGGGGGTGGGGGCTAGCCATTCAATTGCAGTCCATTCATTGGTACATTTCGTGTGAATTTTTGTTTGAATTGGATAACAACACAGAATTTTCTAAATAATCACATTTTTATAATTGTACAGAAATGGAATGTTGAATAATAAATAACATATTTCTACAGCGTCTTTGCCCAGAAATACTTGATACGCTGATAATTTCCGTGTATTTCTTGCGAACTTGTTCGATTCGGAACGCTAATAAACAGAATTCTGCAAATAATAATAAATATATTTGTGTTGAATAAATAACATTTATAAGTATTTCTGGTTCCTAGCTCATTAACCCCGTTTATCGTACTATATAAGGCCTACATAGTAAAAAATTTTTTGATGTGATTGCTGATAATCGGAAGGCTACCGTTTTTTATTACAGGTGTTTATATAATATTAGGCAACAGTTTTGTGCTTATTAATATATGGTACCTTGCTTTTTTCGAATGCAACTGTTCGCTCCAGCATTTACACGGTTTCCGCATTCATACAGCATTTAACAAAAGAATTCCTGCAGTTTTAAGTGATCACTTCATGCCCTTGTATATAAGCACAACAGATCGTTAAAACAAAAAGGGCACACTATATCAGCTATCATTTTAATACGTTAATATACTTATTCAGGAGAAGTTTAAAGCTTTCTGCCTCATCTCCACAAGATGAAGTTTTTATATAACACGAAAATCTTTCGAACTGTTCTTTTGCTGGTCGTAAAGAAAAATAATTTATAAATCCGAGCCGTCCGAGCGTACAAATATAAGTGGAATCACCTACCCTTAAAGCAAAATAAATTTGAAATCTTCAAAGTACAATCTCAACAGCAAGAAAGAGCACAAAAACAATACTAGGCTTTATACTAGCAAATCAAATTTCAAAAGTAGTTTCCACTTGCAACTTTTCGTGTAGATCGCAAGAGGGCGCTTCTACGATTACTTATGCAAAGGATTAATCGCAGAAAGCCATGACTCATCAAATATTTCTGTCGAAAAAGTTGCTTCAACACATAATTCCTGTTCTTTTACTAATTTGGAAAATTATTTTAAAAAGTTAGTTGTTGCTATTAACAACAGCTATATAGTTGTGTTTATTTATTATTATTAATTGTGGCTGAGCGATGCGGTTAGAAGCTGAGCCGAGTTTTCAACGTTTTATAATCGTTATAAAAATTCCACAATTTCAACTTACATATACCAACTATATATCAACGTTTCAAATACGTTACCATTCTTCCACTCTTTCAACGTTTGCCAGTTAACGACATAAGAACGTTTTTAAAAGGTTTTGAGCTAACCAGAAACCAATTATCAACTATTTTTCAATTTACTTCCGATATTGGAGTTTAATTATTTAACGTGCATTAATGCATTTGCATTTTTGAACTTCACTTTAGTTGGTAAAGTTCGATGAACACTTACGCAGGCTTGGCTTTCAATCCATATTTCCGCTACGTGGATGCGTACACGGGATTTTTTCATTTACGGTCTGCTTCTTTTTTTTTTTTTCTCCGTTGGAATTTATTTTGTCTCATCACCAAATGAGTTTTTTTCCTTGCTGCATCCTCATTTACTTCAATATTTATTCATACTGAGTACTTTCGCAATTACTACTACTATACCGTTTTCGAGGGGACATTTTGCTCCAATTCAGCGGACGGACTGGGCATTTCGTGGTTCTCGCGGGCTGCTTCTGTCATCTGCTATCGCTTTTTCTTTTGTGGCGCCATCTCTTGTTGGTCAGTGATCTCCTTTTTCGAACTTTTCTTTTTTTGCTCAATTTTAATTAAATTTCTCCAGCTGTTTCTCAAATTATTAGGTCATTGTGGTTGCAAACTTTTGTCCTATTTTTTCAATCATTACCGACTCTGCTATTCTGAGGTGTTTTTCGGATTTACAGCTTTTAATGATTTTTATATTTTCGAATTTTGGATATTTTTGTTATCCAGACAGTATTGAATCAGTGCTGTTTTTCTTCTTTTCTGCCAGTTTTTTATGTGTTGTTTTAATCTGTGTTTAAGCTTATTTTTGGTACTTCCTATAAGCCATTGGAGGATTTTCAGTAATAGGAATTGAATAAATATCTGCTTTTCTAACATTCTTATTTTATCATTATTTTTTGTTACTATATTTTTGATGGTATTTACTTTTCCTCCAATTTGAATGTTATGTTTTTACAAATATTATTAATTTCATTGGTAGTGCCTTTAATGTAAGGAAAACCATTTAAATATTTGATTTCTTTTTAATTACAGCATTATTTTTTATTTTCTTTATTACTTTCTGTGTGTCCCATTTTTTTATTAAATGGTTAGGATAACCAAAGCTGCTTGCAATTTTTTTATGAATTTGATTTCTTCATTGATGAACTGATTATTTTCAGAATGCGTATATGCTCTTTTAATTAAGGTTTTTATACTATTGCATTTTTGAGGATATGGATGTGCTGAATTGTATGGGATTAGGACCGGAACAAATGAACTTTTCCGATAAACTCTGTATAGTAACTTATCTGTGGATTTGATAACATGTACATCCAAAAAGGCTATTGCATTATTTTTTTCCATTTCAACCGTGAGTTCTATAGTTGGATATAATGCGCTGTAACGTTTTGTTAATTTTTTAATTCTTCTTCGTTTCAGTTTTGATAGAATGAAAATGTCATCTACGCATCGACAGTACACTTCTGGTTTTTCTTCCATATGATGTAGGACATTTTCTTCAATTTCATTCATCACAACCTCAGCATATAGAGTTGATAATGGTGAGCCCATTGGGCCTCCTGAATTTTGTTTGAATATTTTGTTCTTGTATGTAAAAATATTATTTTCATATAAATAAACTAAAACTTTTTTGAATTCTTGAATTTGTACTTTTTTAAATTCAAGAATTCAAAAAAAGTTTTAGTTTATTTATATGAAAATAATATTTTTACATACAAGAACAAAATATTCAAACAAAATTCAGGAGGCCCAATGGGCTCACCATTATCAACTCTATATGCTGAGGTTGTGATGAACGAAATTGAAGAAAATGTCCTACATCATATGGAAGAAAACCAGAAGTGTACTGTCGATACGTAGATGACATTTTCATTCTATCAAAACTGAACGAAGAAGAATTAAAAAAATTAACAAAACGTTACAGCGCATTATATCCAACTATAGAACTCACGGTTGAAATGGAAAAAAATAATGCAATAGCCTTTTTGGATGTACATGTTATCAAATCCACAGATAAGTTACTATACAGAGTTTATCGGAAAAGTTCATTTGTTCCGGTCCTAATCCCATACAATTCAGCACATCCATATCCTCAAAAATGCAATAGTATAAAAACCTTAATTAAAAGAGCATATACGCATTCTGAAAATAGTCAGTTCATCAATGAAGAAATCAAATTCATAAAAAAAATTGCAAGCAGCTTTGGTTATCCTAACCATTTAATAAAAAAATGGGACACAGAAGTAATAAAGAAAATAAAAAAATAATGCTGTAGTAATTAAAAAAGAAATCAAATATTTAAATGGTTTTCCTTACATTAAAGGCACTACCAATGAAATTAATAATATTTGTAAAAAGCATAACATTCAAATTGGAGGAAAAGTAAATACCATCAAAAATATAGTAACAAAAAATAATGATAAAATAAGAATGTTAGAAAAAGCAGGTATTTATTCAATTCCTATTACTGAAAATCCTCCAATGGCTTATATAGGAAGTACCAAAAATAAGCTTAAACACAGATTAAAACAACACATAAAAAACTGGCAGAAAAAAGAAGAAAAAACAGCACTGATTCAATACTGTCTGGATAACCAAAAATATCCAAAATTCGAAAATATAAAAATCATTAAAAGCTGTAAATCCGAAAAACACCTCAGAATAGCAGAGTCGGTAATGATTGAAAAAATAGGACAAAAGTTTGCAACCACAATGACCCTAATAATTTGAGAAACAGCTGGAGAAATTTAATTAAAATTGAGCAAAAAAAAGAAAAAGTTCGAAAAAGGAGATCACTGACCAACAAGAGATGGCGCCACAACGCCCAAGAAGAAGCGATAGCAGATGACAGAAGCAGCCCGCGAGAACCACCGAAATGCCCAGCTGACACGGTCCGTGCTAGTTGGAGCAAAATGTCCCTCGAAGACGGTATAGTAGTAGTACCGAAAGTACTGGCATGAATAAATATTGAAGTAAATGAGGATGCAGCAAGGGAAAAACTCATTTGGTGATGAGACAAAATAAATTCCAACGGAGAAAAAAAAAAAAAAGAAGAAGCAGACCCGTGGCCAAATGAAAAATCCTGTGCCGCATCCACGTAACGGAAATATAGATTGAAAGCCAAGCCCCACGTGCGGTAAGTGTTCATCGAACTTTACCAACTAAAAGTGAAGTTCAAAAATGCAAATTATCAACTATTGAAACCACATTTCAACGTGTAAGAAACGTTACTGTGCTACATGGGAAAATGCAAAAAAATTGAGCCAAACACTTTTGATACACCCCTTTCACAATTATCAAATTTGTCTCGTTCGTTTGGGCCAATGTTCTCTAACTCAGTTCTCTTTTGCCAGTTGCATTTGCAGTTAAATAATTAATACAACCTAATCGAATATGTTATCAATAGTCTGGGATAGAAATTCATTGTGTATGTTAATGCATTACGGTTCACCTACGGTAAAATTTTTGGGTTGCAGTATTTTATGTGTGTTTTTTTTTCTTTTTCCTAATGAGATTTGCATCTAATTTACTACATTTGGGCATTACAGTTACACAAATTGTTGAATTGCAGTTCAGGAAAGTCTGTAGTAGCTACAGCAAGAAGACCTCACATTTGAAAGTAATTAAATATAAAATAATTTTTCGCATTCTTTAATTTTTCTCACTTTATAAATTTACTGTCAAGTTCTTGGAAGTCTGGACATTTGTCAGATTTTCCAAGATATTTTTTTGTAATTATTTTATTAATGACAGACAGGTAAGTTTCAAAAAGAAATAAATTTTTAGAACATTTCATTTTCTGTTCTTGCTAAAAGTGAAGAAACTATCACAAATTCTGAATTCAATTATCACAATAAAAGTAATTAGAATGAATAACATATTTGATAGTCTCTCTCTCAGAGAATGCCTTGTCTGTTGCTTTTTAGTAACTGAAGTAATTTTGTTAATAATTGATCTCATGGCTACAAATTTTTTAATAATTGATGTATATGAAGTAGTTTTGTTTTTACATTAAATTGTACTAGTCACCTGTAGGGTAAAATATTGTTAATTATTGCCTCAATGCAAAAAAATTTGGGGATTTGTAGCCTTATGTTGAAAAGATGCTTAAACAGTAAAGGCTGATGCTGACATACCATTTTTTCAGGGATTTGATATGTTGATAATTTTCCCCAAAAGTGGGCTGCACAAAAAAGCTTTCAGGGCCATTTATGGATTGCCACTCCACCACTGATACAAATTCATTTTAAAGTGTATACCCGTAAATTTTGCTGTTGGCAATATAATTGATGAAATCCCACAAATCTGACATTTTGCTTTCATTTAGATATGCTTTAGTAAGGAACATCACTATTAGCGGTGCAGTAACTTGCAAAAAGGCACCAGATATGGATAAATTATTTCAACATAGAAATTTTCAAGAACAAGTGATTCAATATTTCAATACAATGTGCTTAGATTTCATTTTAAAAATTGTCTTGAAATTGATTACAATGATGTATGGCTTGTAAGTATTTAAGTGATGAACATAGTGTGAGTTCTTAAATCTTATGATATTTGTTGCCAATCTTTCTTGTTATAAAATGTTACTTTTTTTACCACAGGTAACACCTGAAGATTTATACAGGTACAGCGGTGTGCAAAAGTATTGCATCACCTACAAAAACTGTAAATATTTAAGTTTTAACTCTTTGTTTAACTAATTTTCATAGTTATTTCATAATTTATTTCTTATTCTATATGAAATTTAATGGAGATTTCAAAAATGTCTTAGTTTTTACTGTAGCAACTTCTGTTCCTAAGATACATTACAAAAATAATGACCAAGTCAAAATTATTATGAAAAGAGTCATTTATCCAATACTTAGGTTTATAGCAACAAATAGTTTTTGTAATTCATAAGGAATGGAATAACATTTAAATACAGAAATGTAAGGAAGCAAAATTGTAAAATGTACCTAATATTTTGTTGCCCAGCCTTTAGCTTTAATCAGCTTTGCATCTTGTTGGCATGCTGTGAACAAGGTTTTGTAAAGGATTGGATTGAACAATATGATCCCAAAATTTGAATTTCATCTTCATTGAGTTGAATTTTTGTTGGTAGCTTCTTTTTTGATAGTTCACGGGGCCATTTAAACCACAAATTTTTGATTGAGTTTAAGTTCAGTGACTGTGGTGGCCAATTAAGAGGCTGAACATTTTTTTCTGAAACCACTTTTTCACTACTTTAGCTCGCGATGACAGGGAGCATTGTCATCTTCAAAAATAAAATTGCAGTCATAAAGCCTTATAGATGAGGCTAACATCTTGTTTTCTAATGTCCAGATGTACTTCTGGGCATTTACTGTACCATTGACAATATGGAGGTTCCCAACACCATGTGCAGTGTGCACACATGCAGCTCCAAACCAAGAACTTCACCGGATGCTCAACAGTAGTCACTAAGCAACTTGAATGGAATTCTTCATGCTTGAATCTCCTTACATATACACTACTTGTTTTTTAAGATCGTGCATTGAAGGCAACTACCTCGATTACTTTGGACTCTGATTCCCGTTAAGGCAAAATTCTGATTCATCACTGAAAAGAACATTTTTCCATTGCTTGGTTATCCATGAGATATGCTGTTTTGCCCACTGAAGTCTATGCTGTCTTTGATTTGCAGTTAACAGTGGTTTACTGGTTTACACCTGCCTTTGAAGCCACGTAAGTCATAGTAAAGCAGCCTCTTCCTAACAGTAGATGTACTAGCAGTAACTTCGGACCATCTTTGAAGCAATTCAGGTGAGTTGAGCCTCCTGTCTGCCAAGCTGAGCTTTTTGAGCACACTATCCTGACTGGTTGTAGTAGATCTGGACCTTCCACTGTAATGCATATTTTAAACGTCACCAGTGCCTTTTACTTTCTTCAGTAGCCTAATAAGTGTAGAATGATTACAGCCCACTCTTTCAGTGATTTGCATTGAAGAATATCCCTCTTCATGTAGAACAACTTTTCACCCTGTCCGCTGTGAACAATTCTTCAGTTTTAACCATTATTGAGAATGTACACAAATTGTACCCTAATAACAACAAGAAGCAACCACTACACGGCTCTAGTAGCTCTGCGTCAACCCTTATAAAGGTTGGAGTGGGATTAGGATAGCATTAAGAAGCATCCAATCAGATTAAAGAATATCTGTGATCGGCTGTAAAGACTGATATGTAGCTAAGGTGAATTTAAATGTGTTTTTCAAACCCCATATTTTATGTCTTATCTTAAAAACAGAAGCAGCTACAGGAAAAACTAAGACATTTTAAAAATCTGCATTGTTTTGCATCTAATGACCTATAAATGATGAAATAACCATGAAAATTAGTTAGTTAAAAAAAGAGTAATATAAAACAAAACAGAAAAAAAGTCCTATAAAACCGTGGGAATAAAAAAATTCACGGTTTTTATAGGTGATGCAATACTTTAGTGCACCACTGTACATATAAATCACTTGGTTGAATTTATAAAGAATTTTCTTTACAATCACTAGATTGTGTTCAAATCTATAATTGTTTTCTTTGTTTTTTTAATTCTAATGAGTCTCAGTTGTTTGTTAGTATTCTTGAATCAGTTGGTATTACTAAGGATGTTTTTCCACTTATTTGTCTCAAATGTGAGTGTGAAAATTATATTTTTGGGAAACCTAGGTCCTTTAAATTTTGCTATGGTACATGGCTAAGTGTGAAGAAACCTACATGCTATGTTATTAAAGTCACTATCATGGATAACTGTATGGCATAATAGTTTTTTTCTCCTCATATTGCCATAATTTGAATATACATTTCTTAAACATGTGATTTGTCATATACTGTAAGCTTTATGATCATCTTCAGCATGTCCCAGGGTTTGGCACTAAAATTTGTCAAGTATGATGTGAAGTAACATTCTCATAGCCAAATTAGACTAATTTTTTCTGAGTTTAAGGTAAAAAAAGAAAGTTTCACTTCCTGGAAGTAAGCCAGTATAAAAATATAGTTTCCCAGAGGTTATTTTTGACGATCAGTTATATTACTTGTCCGGCATTACATGATTATACGTATTTTACTGACCTCGTAAACAATGTTGATCAGATCATTTTGTCAGTTTTGTTTTGAGATCTGAAATGACAATATCATTTTTCAGTATTATAAATATTTAATGGGAATTATAGAGGATAAATTTATTAAGGTACTTTACCACTCAAATTTTCAATATATACCCTAGATCATCGTCAGGAGTTCTTGCGTCTCACTACTTCCATAGGTCTGGCGACCTGACCTGATGGATTTGCCATCCAGCATGGTCGTTGATGTTGCCACCTTGTGTCTTGTAAATTTCCAGGAATTCCTCCAATTTCCGGATAATTGCGTGGGGTTGGTGTTTGATTACTTGCTAGGAGTCCCAGTCCATTTTGTGGCCAGTTTGTTGTATGTGCCTGTCTAATCCTGTTTTATTTTAAATGTTCCTTATTGCTACTTTGTGTTCATTAATTCTGGTGATTAACCTTCATCCTGTTTTTCCTATGTATGGTAAACCACATGAACACTCTATTTTATAAATGACTCCTTCCTGGAGTTAACTATTTTCTTGTCTTTGTTTTAGGGATGGTAAGTATTTTTTAATTTTGTTATTTAAACCTGGAGCTAACCTAATTTTATATTTAGTGCTAATTTTCTTTAGTTTTGCAAATAGTCCCTTCTGGTAAGTGACTTTTCTTAAGAATAAATATTAAAATTTCTCTTTATTTTTGTCTGTAGTGCCAGTTCTGTTCCTAGTAGGATTTTCTTCCAGTAGTTCACAGATTTCTTTTGAAGGGCAATCATTTTCTAGTAAGATTGATTTTAACTTATTGTTATGTATCTCCTTAGCTTCTGAAGATGAATTCAGCTTATCAACTTTTTCTTTAAATTGTAAAGCTACATTTTTCTTTATATAATTAGGGTGATCTGATTTATAATTTAAAAATTTTCCAGTATTTGTAGGCTTCTTTTATAATTCTGTGGTAAGCTTTCCCCCTTCCACTTCAAAGTAATGTCTAGGTAATTTATCTTATTTTTCTTTTGCTCTTCTAAAGTGAATTTCAGGGATTCATCTTGGGAATTAAAACCTTCTAGAATTTTTGATCAGTATCCACTTGAATCTTGATCTATGATGAAAAGGATATCATCCATGCATCTAGTTTGCATGCAGAAAATAGAAGGTTTCAAAAGGAAGGCTTCTTCTATGTTACTTTCGTAATAATTTGCTAGGAGAGGGGCTAATGAAGAGCCCATTTCTAGCCCACATCTTTGCTTATAGAAGCAGCCTTGGAATTGAAAAAAATGTTTAGAGCAAACACTGTACGTCAGATAGGTCATGATCTCATCTGCTATGTAATCCATGAGTTAGTCCAAGTTAATATTCGTATACATCGACACAACATCCAAATTTGCAATGGAAGGGTTTTCTAATTCTGGAAGTTCTTCTATTTTATTCAATAGCTCTTCAGGCTGCTTCTATAAGCAAAGATGTGGGCTAGCAATGGGCTCTTCATTAGCACCTCTCCTAGCAAATTATTACGTAAGTAAGATAGAAGAGGCCTTCCTTTTGAAACCTTCTATTTTCTGCATGTATACTAGATACACGGAGGATATCCTTTTCATCATAGATCAAGGTTTGAGTGGCTACTCATCAGAAATTCTAGAAGGTTTTAATTCCCAAGATGAATCCCTGAAATTCACTTTAGAAGAGCAAAATAAAAATAAGCTAAATTACCTAGATATTACTTTGAAGTGGGAAGGAAAAAAGTTTACCACAGAATTATACAAGAAGCCTACAAATACTGGAAAATTTTAAATTATAAATCAGATCACTCTAATTATATAAAAAAAAATGTAGCTTTACAATTTAAAGAAAAAGTTGAAAAGCTGAAAAATAAGTTAAAATCAATCTTACTAGAAAATGATTACCCTTCAAAAGAAATTCGTGAACTACTGGAAGAAAACCCTACTAGCAACAGAATTGAATATTTATTCACAAGAAAAGTCACTTACCAAAAGGGATTATTTGCAAAACTAAAGAAAATCAGCACTATATATAAAATTAGGTTAGCTCCAGGTTTAAATAACAAAATTAAAAAAATACTTACCATCACTAAAACAAAGAGAAGAAAATACTTTACTCCAGGAAGAAGTCATTTATAAAATAGAGTGTTCATGTGGTTTACCATACATAGGAAAAACAGGATGAAGGTTAATCACCAGAATTAATGAACACAAAGTAGCAATAAGGAACATTTAAAATAAAACAGGATTAGACAGGCACATACAACAAACTGGCCACAAAATGGACTGGGACTCCTTGCAAGTAATCAAACACCAATCCCACGCAATTATCCGGAAGCCGCCCCGCTGGCGCAGTGGTCTAAGCGATGGCCTCTGATCATTCGTCCGAAAGGGGTCCGGGTTCGAATCCCATGGAGGCATGGATGTTGTGTTTGTCTTACGGCACTGGCTCTCCCCTTCCCTGGAACCAGTGACCTTAAATTAGGGACGGGCGACTGCTTATAGCCCATTGAGTTGCTCACGGTGGTCGTTAAATCTCCAATAAAAAAAAAAATATCCGGAAATTGGAGGAATCCCTGGAAATTTACAAGACACACAGTGGCAACATCAACGACCATGCTGGATGGTCCATCAGGCTTGGTCGCCAAACCTGTGGAAGTAGTGAGACGCAAGAACTCTTGATGATGATCTAGGGTATAAATTGAAAATTTGAGAGGTAAAGTACCTTAATAAATGTAAACTCTATAATTCCCGTTAAATATTTATAATACTGAAAATAATTAGAGGAAGCCATGAAGTCATTAATTATTAGAATATCAATTTTGATATTCCAATGTATTGCTTAGCTCATTTGATTTGGTGATTAATTTTAGATCTGAAAACAAAACAGAAATACATACAATTATGTAATGATTGTACATATTTCAGTGGAGCTGCAAGTAATTTGCTTATCAGTTAAAATTTTCATGTCATTTCTGAAGACTTTAAATGAACATATAAATGAGTGAAATTTCACAAAATTATTTATCTGGGGCAAAGTCCTGATAGTCAGACATGTTTGCTAACCATACTATCAGTGTTACAGAAAATTTGTTGATTGTTTTTATTTATTTAATGTGAGTTTTGTATTAGTTTGAGTCAAATTTGCTTAAATATGAAAATAACAAATCAAAGTGATTACTGAGAGAAATGCATAATATCCTCAAATAAAAATGAGGAATGATATTTACAATGATAAAATAAGTATGTACAAAGAGATACTAGCTAAACTTCATGGGTTGAACACAGCAGCCCTCATTAGGAGCTGAAAAACCAAGAAACAAATTAATTGCAGTGCAACAGGAGCAAGCAATAGTCACTTGAAGAAGACAGTAGAAACAGATACACTGGCATAGATCAAAAAGTGTAAGGTTGAAGAATAATCTTGTCCCTGTGCTCTTGAAACATTGGTTGAAGGGGCATCCAAAGAGCACAAAAGCAAGGGAGAGTGGAAGGCTTCAACATACTCTGGAGGGAGGTGCGCAGGGACTCTGTTACAGAAGTGACAAGGGGGATGATTTTCAACTTGAAGGCAAGAGAAGATGGACAATGATGTTGAATGTGCAAGATGAAGCAAGTAGATGACATGTTTATCTAAGTTGAAGGTGGAAACTGTTGGAAGGCAGTAGGATGAAGACTGGTTGAGTGTAAAACCGGTAATCATCAAGAGGTAAGGTGGTCGAGCAATTCTTCTGGGTAAGATTAAACTTAATGTGAAAAAGTGAAAGAAGAATAGGGAGGTAAAGGTAGAAATGGGAAACAACACCAGTAGAGTCACAGAAGGAGCAGAGAAGTGAAGGGAGAAAGTTCATTTGATGAAGGGAAGTGCAACTGGCAAGCAGAAATAGTGGAATATCTTGTGTGTTTTAGCCTTTTGGGGATAGTTAAATGGATGGATTGAGTGCAGGGGCGGATTGGCGGTCACAAAAGGGCCCAAAAATTTTTTTGCAAATGGTCTTGTTCAGTTGTAGTTCTGCGGTACTATTGTATCACAATTGAAAATCACTTTTTTTTAATTTAAAAAACAAAACAAAAAGTACAATTGCTCTGGAAACAGTGACAAGCATAGCATTGGGGGAAGGGGGTTGAAAAGTACACTCGTTCATCCTTAAATTGAAGTGAGTGTTGCGGAAAGACTTTCATCGGCCGATGCCAAGATTTTACTGCAGAAAACTTGTACTACAATCTTTCTGTTGTGGACAATCACAGTTAGAAATTTAAAGATATTTAAAATACCGTGACAAATTCTCTTTATCGACGTAGAAAGGGTGAATAACCAGGTTTAAATCACTAGTTAGTTAGGTATGTATGTAATTATGCTGGAGAAGCTTTTAATTTTTGACCCACTCAATATTTATATTCAATTAAACTTTTCTCTTAAGAATGCTGAAGTAAGAACATTCAAATTTTTTTTAAACAAAATTGCTTATAAGCCTTTTTATGTTTGATAGCTTGATTTTCATACCTTTGAGCATCCAGTTTTTAAATTTTCAACAAAGTGGGCTAAAATTTCAGCAAATATTTGAGAGAGAGAGAGAGAACACTGCTACTACCAAAATTATGTTGCGGTTGTACCAAAAATCCTTTCTCATAAGACATGATTTTTAAATTTAAATAAATGAAAAAAATACAGAACTTTTACACTGTAAAATTTTCTATTTGTACTGCAATTTCTGTAATTTTTCTATTGTGGACAATCACAGTTAGAAATTTCAAGATTTTTAAGTATCATGACGAACAGATTCTTCATTTAGTGATCATATATTCTTATGTGTTTCAATTACAAAACGTGCTTTCATGCTGGGGTTATGTATTGTAAAGACACCTCCCTAAATAACGTAAACAAAACATTTTGCAACTTCATGTTGAAATGATATCTCCGTAAATGCCTTCATCTGCAGCATTTGTCAGTTATCACAAAAAGCGTAGGCTGCGTAGGTAGAACATTTCGGGGGAAAAGGATCGTGTATGAACACTTCCGCAAATAATCTTACAGTTATTTCAAAATAAGTTCTTGATATTATTAGCTTTCACTCTAAATTCTGTGTTGTCATATAATGGATATTACATCCCATAATGACCATTATCTAGCATTGTTCTGCAACTTTATCAAACATGGATGAGTATTTTTATTACTTTAACGAAAGTAGTGAAAAAAATTTAGCCCTGTTCAGCCCCCATGTCAGTGCTGTTAATATGCATTTGAATCACATTCACTGTAAAACAAGGCAGATTTTGCTTCATGTGCTTTAACTAGAGAAGGAAGAAGGAAATATAGCAGAAAATCCGTTCAGATACATCACGAGACAGAGAAACAAGTAGTGCAGGAATATACACTAAAATCTCTACGGACATCTTGTATTTTTCCCAATGCTATGTTTTTTAACTTAATTGATTTTTTGGTGCTTACCTATATTCACTCAAATACTATTCGACCAAGTATTTTATATTTCACTTTCCTACATGATTTTCTGTTTTAGATATAAGAAAATATTCATAGAGTGGAAAAATTCTGAGCAAGAAGAAAACAGTATTTATTATTTTTCGTCTGGGTAAAATATGATAATTGATTAAATTCACAAATGTATAATTTATAGAACAAAAATTTTATGATATCAACTCTTATTGGCCTTCAGAAATATGATGCACGTAAAAAAGTATAAAATTTACATTGTCTAAATATGGCTTACCTCTATCCTTAATTATCTGAACTAAACATGGAATTTTTAAATGTTACATTCGTTGAAATTTAGTCATTGAACCTGAAGTAAAAACAAATATAAACTGTGGCTACTCCCCCACCTGTCTAATCTTTTTTAGTGGCACCTCTTACAGTTTAAAGAAAAGTTCTTTACGCAACAAAGCACTGTTTTTTGCCACTTCATTGATAACACTGTCACAAACTATGTTATCTAGTACATCTTTTTGAACAGGCATCAGGAGTAATGCTTCTAGATGAGCGTCCGTCAATGTACTCCTTAAACGTGTTTTTACAAATTTTAGCGTGGAAAATGATCTTTTGCAGGCAACTTGAGTTATTGGCAACGTTAAAAGGTATTTATATGCAGTTCCTAAAGCACTGTAAGCTATGCTGAACAAATTTTACTTCACTAGAACATGGCAGCAGCAAATACAACAGTTTTTACATTTTTTGCATGGAGTTACCTTTTGTTGACTTTCTCCAAATCCATCCTGTTCCAGTATTTCATGTTGGATAACCATCTGTTGTTCTTCAACTGATTTTTGAAGATACTCGCAATTTGCAGCAAAGTCCACCAGCTCATTTTAAAGATTTTCCTTTGTTGCTTGGCTTTTGTGCTTTAAAAGTCTTTTGCACTAATTTTGAAAGGCATCTGAGGAAATTCCCCTATTAACTACATCAAAATTTATCAGTGAAAGAAGTGAAAAATCGGCATACAATTCCCCGTTTTTGATGAAGCGCTCTCTCATACTTTCCACAACAGTATCCAAAATTTCATTGTGTACATCGAAGGTTATTTTTTTATATAGCATCTGGGTTAGTGCTATCATCAGAGCCGGCTGGACCATAGGGGCAACCAGGGTGGTCGCCTCAGGCTCCGTGTCTTCACGGGGCCTCGCATCTTAAAAATTAAAAAAAAAAAAATTTTTTCCCTAGAATTCTCTATATTTATTGCTATTTTCTTTATTTAAGTTTTGGGGCATGAGTTTCACAAAGTTTTTTTTTTTTCAGTTTACAATCCCTCCTCCGCTGTTTTAGACCTTAAACTTTTCCACATTCATGAAATAGCAAATTAAATTTTATCACATTTTATCACTCCCTACTATATGTTCAACAATTTGCGTGTAAACCTGACACTAAAATTTAAAAACATTGAAAAGAACAATATTGACGTTGTTTTTGGGCTATATATGGATGCCAATTGTTGAGTAACTTTAAAAACAGTATTAGAAATTTAAAAAAAAAAAGAAATTTTCATACATGAGCGCATATGAAAAAAAAAAAAAGTACTAATTGATTTTAGATGCAAGGTAACTCACTAACTTGTCAGTTATACCACCTTGCTTCAAAAATCAATCACTAAAACAAAATGTGCCAGGTAAAAAAAAAAAAAAATATATATATATATATATATAAACGAATTTATTTAAGAAGGATTCTTATTATTCGCTACGTAAAAATGTTTGCTGTAGAAAAACATTTGTTATGCAGATTAGTTAAATTTATCGTTTTACCATTTTGTGGGGAAGTTTTTATAAAAATCACCGTTCCACCCGGAAAAGAAAACCATAGATTTTAGCAGTCTTTACTCTCTATCTCTCTCTGCTGCCTCTCCATCTTTCTCTGTATTTGTGTCTGTCTGTCTCTATCTTTTTATCTCTTTGCCTGTCTGTCTGTTTGTCTCCCTCTATCTTTCTCTCTCTCTGTCTGTCTGTCTATCTTTCTCTCTCTTTGCGTGTCTGTCTGTCGGTCTATCTTTCTGTCTGGCTGGCTGTCTGTTTCCGTCTTTCTCTATATCTCTCTCTGCTGCCTCTCCATCTTTCTCTGTATTTGTCTGTCTGTCTCTATCTTTCTATCTTTCTCTTTCTCTCTTTGTCTGTCTGTCTATCTGTCTGTCTCTCTCTCTCTCTCTGAACTTGAGATTTATTTTCTAGGGCGCTTAATGAAATTTTTGCTCAGGCCTCGCTTTGAAATTTCACCCCAGGCCTCACAAAAGTTCCATCCGGCCCTGGCTATCATCAAGCGTTTCACCTAGCATTTTCTTCACCCTTCTCATGCGTTTCTCTGGAAAGTGTTCTTGTATTGCGATATCGGAATCTGGGCATCTTTCTTCAATTTCATTGCCGCCCATTTGATAAAATCTGATGCCACATTAACAACTGAATTCGTTTCTTTGAATTGCTTCCAGCTGCTTTTGCACTGACATTACCAGTTGATGATATCTCAAGAGATCTACTCCACTGGACTGTAAATATTTTGACAAAGGGCTATAGTAATATGGAAAATTCATAGATATGTATGACTTGTCAAAATTGTGTCATATTTTAATAACCCATTTATAAGGTTCTGTGCCTTAACTCGAATTCCCAGATAAATTTTATCACATTTCACGATTTTATGAAGAGCTGGGATTACATCAACATAAAAGGTGTTTTTTGGAACATGAAATGAACGAAATATTTTGCTTTGCGCAACTTCTTTAGCCCACCAGCGAGTTTCTCCAACAGTTTGCAATTTTCTGTTTTTGTTGGTGGTGGTTTCAGCCCAAATGTCCCTCCTTTGGTAAGATTCTTTTTAAAAAAACAGCAACTGAATTCAGCAAATTAAAAAGTGATGCTGCTGATATTGAAGAGTTGGTAGCATCAGACAAAACTAGGTTTAAAATATGACGGTAACATCGTACATGAGTGTGATTTGGTGAGGCTTTCGCTAACCAAGCCAAGAACCCATTATTATTGGCCCTGCATATTAGCCACCCCATCTGTAGCATTTACTACACCGTCTTCCAGTTTTAAATTATTGGAAAGCAAAACTCCTTGCAAAAGATCAGAGTCCTTTACCTGTAGAGCAGTGGCGTAGCCAGAGGGGTGTGTGGGAGGGATTGAACCCCTCCCTTGAGGGGAGACTGAGCACGAATTAGCGATATATACGTGTATACGAGGCTTTCACCAATGAACCAAACCCATGGACGCCCCTTTAAAAAATTTCTGGCTACTCCACTGCTGTAGAGTCAGTTGCTTTTACCAGGCCTATTAGCCTTTCGCAAATGCGTTCATTTTTCACATATCTGACAATTATGGAGCACTAGTTTCTAACCGATATATCTTGAGTTGTATCTATTTGTATAGAATACATGCTCACTTCCACAATTTCATCTCATATTGATTTTTTAATCAGTGAAGATATAGTTTGTACTATCAAATCTACAGTAGTTTTCAACAGGAAAGTTACTAAGCCACTTCTATTATTTCCAAAGTCATAAGAATTCTTGCTTTTTCTTATGACATTACTTAAATGTTCTTTCAGTGTAACGTCATACTTGCTGAGCAATAATATCAACTCGAAAAAATTACCATGATCTAGCATTGGATCCTCTAATGCATATGCAGCTTCAAATGTTTTGCCTCTAAAACTCATTCTGCGCTTTCCTAAAACTTTCACAACTTCGATTACCCTTTCAAGAATTTGCCGGTTCTTTCTTACGTGTTCTTTTTTTAAATTTATGTGTTTTGATACAAGCAGGCATTCAATATTCCCTTGCTTTTTTTGCCATGAAAAAATACTCTGTGCTTTTATTGTGCATTTTGCTATTTTCATTCTCAGAAATTCTTTGGTGAACATGTTTCCAGTCATTCATGCCCTCTGTAAAAGCATTTTTTTCCAAATTTTTCACAAATGCAAGACACACAGTGCAATAGAGGGAACTCAAAATTTCATCATAGCTCAGCCAACGGCGGTTCGACCCATTTTAGCAATAAAAAACACTTTTTTTGAAATTAATGGAACTTTTGCATGATTTGTAGGTTATATCAGGTGACTTCGAAAAAATAATTCTATGTCCTCTTTCTTGGGTTGTTTGAATATTTTAGGTTTTGATACAACACTGTTTTCCACCGTACTTGCGTAAGATGTTTTAGCAGAAGTTGACATATCAATGGACAATTCCTTATTATCCATGGAAACATTTTGAACACAGCAACCATTTTCACTGTATTTGAATAAATTATCATCACTCTTTTTAGCCGAAAATGTAGAATCATTATCCATGAAAAAGTCCTTTAGTTTTGCACATTTTTTGCCATCTGATTCTAACAGCATTTTTTTTATCCCGCCTTTTCTCAGCGCCACTTTTACAGTTTTTTTCGTTCATTTTCGATTAAAAACGAAAAACACTCTGATTATGACAAGGCCCTTCTTTGAGCCTTCATTCTTAGAAAAAACAAACTGTTCTTGTGTATAAATTCAGGTTAAAACATCTATAACAGAACCATAGTTGTTCTTAAATTTACGTGCACACAGTTATAAGAATTACAAGGTTGCTTACCTATTTTCACATTTCACTGCACGTTTCATTCTTACTGCTGTCATGCTTGGTTCAAGCCTCCGGTGCGGTGTTCTATTTTTGGTCCTCAGGTTCTTTCAAATGTTCTATGAACACTCAAGTCCATGGAGTGCCTTGTTGTCCAGGTTGCAAAACTCTATCCTCCCCTCCCACCCTTCCCACCAGCGTGTAAAACCTAACATTCCTTGCTAAAAACCCAATTCTTGAACACAAAAATCTTTTGATATTATCAACAGACATAAACTGCCTATTTACAAACATACAAAATACTGAACGAAAAAGTTAAAAACGCATATACAACTATTTACACACGACTCTTCTTCTCAACACCCCATGAACAACCAACCACACTCTAAGCCATTCCAACGTCGACTGCCTCAAGTACTTTCTACCCTCTACTGGGTTATCTTCAGGAGGTGTTCTAGATGTTTTCTCTTCTGCCACTGCAGCAAAAGTGAGCAACACGCCCGGCTTCCTCGCCCCGCCCCATCATCCTCCACGAAAAGCTTCCAGCGTGGCTTCATCTGTTACTGACTTTAGTGAACTCTTCATTTTTTTTTCCCTTCTGTGTTTTTGGTTTCTTTGGTTAATTTTTATTAGTTCTTTCCATTTTTCATTCAGGACATTTGGATCGTTATTATTACAAATTCGGTTTCTATTTTTTTCAATTAACACAGATTCTGCAATACATAGGTGTCTCTCATTGCGACATGATTTTATTATTTTAATATCTTCAAAATTCAGGTATGTCTGGTTATCTAGACAGTATTGTATCAGTGCTGTTTTTGCTTCTTTTTTTGCCAATTATTAATATGTTGTTTTAAGCGATGTTTTAACTGATTTTTAGTACTTCCAATATACGACATTGGTGGGATTCCACTTATAGGTATTTCATACACACCAGCTTTTTCCAAGATTCTACATTTTCCAGTGTTATTAATTATCATATCTCCAATAGTCATTACTGTATTTTCCATCTGTATTCCATATTTATGGCATAATTTATTGATTTCCGTAGAGATTCCTGGTAGGTAAAGTGTTGCTCCGACATATTGTAATTGTTTTTTTCTTTTAGGTGAATATGTATCCTGCATCTTTACTTGTACTTCATAATTCCATTTATTTATCTTTTGTGGAGAGTATCCATAGCTGTGTGTGATTTCTTTAATATAATTTATTTCTTCATTATGAAATTCTTCTTTAGAGGAATGTGTGATAGCTCTTTTAATCAATGTTTTTATGCTATTACTTTTCTGTGCGTAAGGGTGTGTTGAGTTATATGCAGAGCCCATTTAATGCCACAGGGGGCCCAGGGGCTGGCCAATATTTAGGGGCCCCCAGGAGCAGGGTTGGAGAAACAAAATGTGCTCTCCGCAATGCTTCATCTATGGGAATTAAGCCTTGATTTTTATTAAAATTCCAAAGTAACACTATTTTTTATGAATAAATTCTAATGCTGATGTGCCTAAAAAATCCACTGAGTATCACTAAGGAAGGAGTCATTATTAATGGGAACAAAAATTCAGTATTTGTGGAAAATTGAAACGTTTTAATTGCAGCTATACAAATACAAGGGTAAAAAACATTTTTACAAGTTATATTGTACTGAGAATGACTTTTTAAGGAAATCATAGCAATATTTCTTGACTACTAAAAATTCTTGCCTTAGAAACACTTTTTTCTTGTCTTCATTGCAGCAAATTTCGCGATTGTGTCAGTGAAATTCAGTGCCGAAGTTATGTCATTTTCAGACGACAGTATAGCAAGATAATTAAGTTTATCTTCTCTCAGTGCTGTTCTTCAAATGTTTTTCACAAGAGCTAACATTGAAAATGATCTTTCAGCTTCACAGTTTGACACAGGCAAAGTCAAATATATCCTCATGGCAATAAACATATTTGGAAAGATGTCAAATAATTTCTGTCTTTTTTCTTGTAGATTGCATTCCTTGATAAAATGAGAAAAGTGCACTGTTTCACTTTTTATGCTATCTTCTATGTCAGCAGGATATTTGTCAAGTAGCATTTGTACACTGTTTTCTTCTAACACTTCCTTACCTAGTTTTGATACAAAACCAAATATTGAACAAATATTGTCATATGCAGCAATTCTTTTTTTCATTTCTACATCCAGACTATCGATAATCACATTTAAAGTTTCAACTTCAAATTTTCTTTCACCAGTTAAAATGAAATCATCACTACCATCAAGGAATTTCTTCGTTTTGACTCTCTTTTCAAATGCGAATTCCATAATTTTAACTGACAGACTTTGCATTTCTTGTTTTATATCTGTGAATTTCTCTCTTAATGTGGACACAAATGCATTCAACGATTTCAATAAATTAACAGCAGTAAATAAATCAAGCCCTGGTTCTTGGAGGTATGCACTAACGTGGGCAAATCTAGCCAGTATTTTGTTCCAAAGTACAGCCATAAATCCTGTCTCAAACTTAACCATTTTCTTCTTGAGGGATTTAGCTTCTGTTCTGCTTTCTGCATGTTCATTTTCATTGTCGGCTATTTCCTCAAGGCTGTCGATAATACATTGGTAATTAACATTAAGTGCTTTGCATGCTTCAGCATGGCGTGCCCACCTTGTATCTCATAAGGATTTTAAGACTAGTAATCGGCTGCTCTCAGAATCTTTTAAATTCCTGCAGAGGATATCCCACCTATGCATTGACGCAACGAAAAATGAATACAACTTTTGTAAAAAACCGAAGAAGTTTACAGCTTCTAAGCAACACTGCACAGCATGAGCACCACAAAGATTTAAAGAATGACCGCTGCATGGTGAAAACAGTGCGACATCGCTGATCCTCTTAATGTGAGCTTGCAAGCCTTCATATTCACCTGACTTGTTCTTGGCATTGTCGTAACTCTGCCCTCTGCAGAGTGTCATGTCAAGGCCCTTGTCAACAAGATACTTTGTTACATAGTCACATAGCACTTTACCCACATGGCTTTGAATGGGTATAAACGTCAAGAATCGTTCATAAACATGTCCTTCAAAACAATACCGTATAACAACGGAGAGCTGATCAACATGTGAGGCATCAGGAGTTGAATCTAATATCAGTGCAAAGTATTTGGTGCATTTTATTTCACTAATTATTTTATGAAGAACTTCTTTTCCCATTACTTCTATCAGTTCATTGCATACCGTTTGAGAAATGTAGGACACATTACCTTTCCCTTTATTTCCGTGATTCTTTAAATGCTCCTTGAGGAAAGGATCGAACTGTGCCAATAGTTTCAGCATCCCTAGGAAATTCCCATTATTTGGAAATCCAAGAAAATTATTTTCACCCTCAAACGCCAGACCTCATTGGGCCAAAAACTTTATAACTGCAACTACTCTTTCTAAGACAGTTGTCCAATATTGTTTTTCAGAAGCTAATTGTTCTGCAATTTTTTTCTTTAAAGTTAAGTTAACATTTGTTCGTGATAACCAGCACATCATATGTTTACGATGTGAGGAACTATTTTCATGTTCTGATGTTTTTTCCTCAGCAAGTTTCCAGTTATTAAACCCAGAACCAACAAATGGTGATTCATTATTGTCACTAAATAATTTACATACATAACAGTACACAGAACCTGTGCTCTCTGAAAACATCAACCATTTACGTTCTTGAACTTCTCCATTTGGAAGTTTGTGTTCGAAAAGGGTGTTGCATAGATATCTGTTCTGTGTTTTAAATTGCCTCTGTGACAAATAAAAGTTATTGGTTTTACGATTTTGAAAGAACTCAGGCCCACTGTTCAGGCATAAATCTCTAAAGTTATTACTTAAAAAAATTGGCCATTTGCCAGGATCTTTGTAATTTTCCATATCAATGGAATTAATGCTTTGGAAATTGGCCGATGCTTGCACATGCTTCGCACTACAAGTTTTGTGCCCTAAATTGCAGGGCTTACTTTTCACACTGTCATTCATACTCATATCAGTTTCATCTGTATGCTCCATGCTGCCACATTTTTCATCATTGTTGATAGGAGCTGATTCGTTGCTATTGGGTTCGTGTTCAGGTTCAAGTTCTCTTTTCTGAAATTTAGGGCTATCAGGACTTTTCTCAGCAAATAAATTATCATAATTCTGAAGCTCATTCTCCGTTTCCTCAGTTACGGGATTGGATTCTGCTATTGGAAGCTTAAAGAAATTTGTAAGTTTCCTTACCTTGCTTAATTCTTCTTCTTTCTTTAATCTCAGTTTCCGCTTCGTAGCGCCATTAAGGTATTGTCTTTGAGACATGACATAAGAACTATTTTCAAAACTGGATCGTGATAAAACTGTTACTTTAACACAAGCATATCAATTTTCTTTTCGTACTCTACTCCAAGTAAACGTCAAACCACTGTTCTGAAAAGAGCACCAGACAACAATGACACACCGGATCTGGAAAGTCAGTGTTGCCAAACGGCAAACCCGATCCAGAAATTCAGTGTTGCCAAACCGGATCTTGAAAGTTCCAAATAGAATTTGAACAAATTCCACTAGATGGCTGTGATCATCCAGACAATTACTAGCGCCCTACAACTGTTTTTTTTTGGTGGATATATATAACATTTTATAGATTTTGGACGTGTTTGTATGTGGGAACGTCCCTATACTGTTAACTATATTTTTGACTGTCAAATAATTTTTCTTCTTAGACGCTGCCAGTAGATGGCGCCACAATACTGGTGATAAGATTTCCGCTCACACACTCTCTCAGAATCAGAGCAGAGCAACGCTACGTATGTATGACATCAAATGACGACGTGGAGTGTGTTCATGTTTTTGATGAGCTTTCTACTCTTTACCTTAAATATTGATTGTTTTATTTTTTTGAAATGAGCACTCTTTAAGTATATTAAAACGTTTCTGCCCCTCCTCTGTGAAAACAACCTACGCATTCTCAGTATGTGAAAATGTTTCTTCTCGTCTTCTGTGGAAATAAACGCATTATGTCCGAAAAAAATTGAAACACTCAGCAGAAATTGGGGGCCCCTTGAAAGTGCGGGGCCCGGGGCTGCAACCCCCTAGCCCCCCTTAAATGGGCTCTGGTTATATGGTATCAGAACTGGGACATATGTTTGTTTTCTATGTACCTTGTACTGCAGTTGGTTATTTTGCTTGATGATCTTTACATCCAAGTAAGGTAAGATATTTTCTTCTTCATGTTCTACTGTCAATTTAATTGTGGGATAGACATTACTAAGTTGTTGAGTTAAAGATTCCAGCTCATCAATTTTCATTCTAGTCATGATGAAGATATCATCTACGTATCACAGTAGACCAATGGTAGTTTATCCAATGTATTGATAATTTGTTCTTCTATGCTGTTCATAATTACTTCAGCAAACAGGTTTGACAGAGGAGAGCCCATTGGGCCACCAAAATTTTGTTTGTATATTTTCTCATCATATTTGAAGATATTATTTTCATAGATGTATAATAAAATTGCTTTTAACTCTTGTAGTTGTGTGTTATTAAGAGTTTGATTCTGTTGTAATTTTTTATTAATAATCTCAATAGCTTCTGGTACAGGGATACTTGGAAACAGTGCCTTGACATCCATACTAGCCATTCTGTAATTTTTTAGATCTTGGTTTACATTTTTCCCAATTTCAATAAATTCATACGTATTCTTTACATTGTATTGTGTTTTAATAAATATTGGTGCCAAGAATCTGTAAATATTCTTTTCAAGATTAATCAATGGAGAGTTCTTTTTGGACACTATAAGTATCATAGGGTTACCATCCTTGTGTGTTTTAATTTTTACAAACATTCGTGGGACCTTTGTACCCATTAGTGGTTTTGCATTTTTGATCTCATTATTAGGTAAGGTGCTGTGGTTCCTGATGTTAGCCAAATATCTTACTTGATTATCAGTTGGGTCTCTTTTCACCTCAGAACATTTCAATTCCTCTATTGCCAACTTGATTTTTAGGTTATATTCTTCTGTATTCAAAATCACAATTTGGCCTGTTTTATCAGCTTCACAAAATTTGATATTCTTGTCTTCTTTTAATTTCAACAGTTGATTTTTTTCATATTTTAACTTCTTTAAATAATATTTTTTATTTATTTTTTTCATTATATTCCTTTAATATAATTTGGAATAGTTTACCACTAAACTCCTCCTTATCCTCATTAGGGATATTTCTATTGATATCTTCAAAATTTGGTATTAAATCTTTGGTTTTTGTTATCTTCTGTGGAAATGCATATTTTTTCCCCCGTTGTAATATAGCTCTCTGTGAATAAGTTAGCTCGTGTGATGACATGTTCTGGTAAACCTCATAATTATTTTCTTTTTGTTCATGTCCTGTATATTGGTCCAATAGTTGATGTAATTTTGCCATAACACTTTGTTTGGCTATCTTTCTTTCTTTTTCAACTATTTCAGTAATTTCTCTTAACGTAGTATCCAATATTTTATTCTTCCATGATCCACTGACATTTCTGTATGTTGTACACTGATGGACAATTGCTAAGGACGGATCATAAACAGCTATATAGCGCATAAAAAAGTAAGTGTGGTTGGATGCCAAGTGAAATAAAATAATGTCAGAATGCCAGGACATTACAAGAAAGACAATTTATTGTGCTCTGAAATCCAGAAGGCTTTGGAACGTGTTCAAGGGACAAACAGGCCGTTTTGTGCAGAATACGCAAACGTGAAAAAATGCAATTACCGTCCGCAGGCGTTCCGGCGTAAGATGTCAATACAGGATATGGCCACCATGGAGGGCAATGCAAGATTCCACACGTCGTGTCATGCTTTGCACAACATTATCAAGCAGCTGTTGGGGTAATTTATCCCATTCCTCTGTCAGTGCACGGATGAAGGTGTCCTTGTTTATTGGAGGGCATTGGCGACCAGCAAGACTCCTCACCAAAGCATCCCACACATTTCAATGGGATTCAGATCTGGAGAACGTGCTGGCCATACGAGGCGTTGAATATCCTCGCTCTCAAGACACTCCTGGACAGCCACTGTTCGATGACATGTTGCGTTGTCGTCCATGAAAATGAATCTTATCACCGACAGCACCACGGAACATGCGAACATGAGGTAGCAGAACATCATTAATGTATCGTTGGCCAGTCATAGTCCCAGTTGGAAGCACATAGAGGGACGTACGGCCATTGATCATGATGCCAGCCCATACCATGATACTACATGTCGGATATCGGTCCCTTTCCTGTATGTTTGCTGGACAATATGCAGTACCACTATCATGCCAGATCAGTTGTCGTCGACAATCAGACGATAGACTGTATCTACTCTCATCTGAGAAGAGGACAGCAGACCAGTCGTTATCAGTCCAATTGCGATGTTGATGGCACCATTGCAAATGGGCGGTACGGTGACATCTGGACAATGGGATGCACACAACAGGACGACGGGCGTATAGTCCTCCTTCATGCAAACGTCTGGCGATAGTTTTTCGGGAGATCCGCTTGCCAGTAGCAGCCATAAACTGATTTGCTACCTCACTAGCTGTGCTGCGCCGGTGTCTTTTTGTTGATAGCACTATGTACCGATCTTCTGCAGGTGTCGTACTGCGAACACGACCTCCCCGTGACGTTTGCTACACTCTCCATTTGTTTGAAATGATTTCCAAAGCCTTGAAACAACACTGTGGCTGACGTCAAACTCCCTGGCAACATCTGTTATTTTTCGCCCTTCTTCAATCTTGTCAATAATACGGCCACGCGTAAAATCATCTAGGTGATGTCGGGAAGACATACTGAAAATTGC
Source organism: Macrothele yani (assembly GCA_039090855.1). Lineage (NCBI taxonomy): Eukaryota > Metazoa > Arthropoda > Arachnida > Araneae > Macrothelidae > Macrothele > Macrothele yani. The sequence continues at coordinate 7,667,387 of CM077012.1, forward strand.
AAGTTCATCAATTGATTCTTTCCCTTTCAACTGCGTTTGAACAACAACGGTCAATATGCGTCAAATCCTTTATATCTCTTATCAGCGCTATGACGTCACAAACAAGTTCGGCAATCCAAAATTTGCATACGCACAACACGTCTTACTGTATCCCGCACTTATGCTAATTTCCACATTTTCCTGCCTTCCATTTTATGGTTGCTATTGTCATCCGTCCTCAGCAATTGTCCGGCAGTGTATTACTTATATTTTTCCATAATTTTAAACAGCTGGTTTGTAAACCAAAAATTATTCCTCTTTTATTTACTATCTCTGGACTTAATCTTTTCTTTGGCAAGTTTTTAATATTTTCTCATCTTTCTTATTCATTGAGGAGTTCGTTATTCTTATATATTTCGGGGTTAAGTCAAAGTCTACATGCAATCAAAAATTCGACTTGGGTTTCAAATTTTGTTAATTTGATTTTTTTTTTTTTTTACTTGGATACTACGTTAAGAGAAATTACTGAAATAGCTGAAAAAGAAAGAAAGACAGCCAAACAAAGTGTTACGACAAAATTACATTGACTATTGGACCAATATACAAGACATGAACAAAAAGAAAATAACTACGAGGTTTACCAGAACATGTCATCACACGAGCTAATTTATTCACAGAGAGCTATATTACAACGGGGGAAAAAAATATGCATTTTCACAGAAGATAACAAAAACCGAAGATTTAATACCAAATTTTGAAGATATCATCAGAAATATCCCTAATGAGGATAAGGAGGAGTTTAGTGGTAAACTATTCCGAATTATATTAAAGGAATATAATGAAAAAAATAAATAAAAAATATTATTTAAAGAAGTTAAAATATGAAAAAAATCAACTGTTGAAATTAAAAGAAGACAAGAATATCAAATTTTGTGAAGCTGATAAAACAGGCCAAATTGTGATTTTGAATACCGAAGAATATGACCCAAAAATGAAGTTGGCAATAGAGGAATTGAAATGTTCTGAGGTGAAAAGGGACCCAACTGATAATCAAGTAAGATATTTGGCTAACATCAGGAACCACAGCACCTTACCTAATAATGAGATCAAAAATGCAAAACCACCAATGGGTACAAAGGTCCCACGAATGTTTGCAAAAATGAAAACTCACAAGGATGATAACCCTATGATACTTATAGTGTCCAAAAAGAACTCTCCATTGATTAATCTTGAAAAGAATATTTACAGATTCTTGGCACCAATATTTATTAAAACACAATACAATGTAAAGAATACGTATGAATTTATTGAAATTGTGAAAAATGTAAACCAAGATCTAAAAAATTACAGAATGACTAGTATGGATGTCAAGGCACTGTTTCCAAGTACCCCTGTACCAGAAGCTATTGAGATTATTAATAAAAAATTACAACAGGATCAAACTCTTAATAACACACAACTACAAGAGTTAAAAGCAATTTTATTATACATCTATGAAAATAATATCTTCAAATATGATGAGAAAATATACAAACAAAATTTTGGTGGCCCAATGGGCTCTCCTCTGTCAAACCTGTTTGTTGAAGTAATTATGAACAGCATAGAAGAACAAATTATCAGTACATTGGATGAGGGATGCAAGGTCAGGTGATGCGTAACATCACAGCCTCTCCTTGACAAATGTCAACCCCGCCTTCTCGTGGTGCATCCTGTTCCCACTAAAGGGGCTCTGACGACCGCCCATAGCGGTATAACTATACCATCGGGATCAGAGGAAATTCTATCCCACACTCACCAACCCGCTTGGCCAGCGTGGTGAGTTATGGCCAAACCCCTCCAAAATGATTCCACAACTTAAATCTTGGCCCTCAGTCTCCGGCAGCTGGAATGTACCTGGCCAAGGCAGCGGCCAGTGCGACATGAAGGCAGAGGGTGCTAAGAATCCCCGGAGGACCGGACTAGGCTGCCATCTGATGCTGACCTTGGCTACTTACAATGGACGCTCCCTATCTTCTGATTCAAGGCTTCTTGAATTGGAAGAGGAACTACAAAGGATCAAGTGGGACATCGTGGGGCTAAGTGAGGTAAGGAGAAAAGGAGAAGATCTCATCGAACTGAAAAGTGGACATCTCTTCTACTATCGTGGGACAGATACTGGCAGAACTAGTGGTGTTGGATTTATAATAAACAAGAAACTGAAGGATAAAGTTGTAGAAGTTGAAAGTTCCTCTGACAGAGCTGCACGACTTGTTATCCAACTCTCGAAAAGATACCAGGCTCAGATTATTCAAACTTATGCACCCACCACAAGTCATCCTGAAGAAGAAATTGAAGAATTTTATGAGGAAATTTGTCATCTAAATAATAAAGGTAAGCAGCACTTGAAAATAATTATGGGAGATTTCAATGCAAAAATAGGGCAACGGCAACAGAATGAAACTTCAGTAGGTAAATTCGGTCATGGCAACAGAAACCAGCGTGGAAATACTCTCGTTGAGTTTGCAGAGGCAGAAGGGTTTTTCATCTTGAACTCCTTCTTCAAGAAAAAGCCACACAGGAAATGGACATGGAGACATCCAAATGGGACGACAAGTGAAATTGATTTTATTATGTGTAACAAAAAATTCGTCATAGAAGACTGCAGTGTGCTAAACAAGTTCAACACAGGTAGTGACCATAGATTGGTGAGATGTAAGATGCACCTCAACACTAAACTTGAACGTGGCAAGCTCATAAGACAAACAAAATCTATTGACATAACCAACCTTAAAAAACACCATAATACCTTCAAGTTAGAACTGAAGAACAAGTTCTCTGCTTTAGAAGGCCTAACATCGGAAGAAGTGGACATCTCTGAAGTTAACAGAAATGTAACCAAAGCTCTTATGGAAACAGCAACAAAATTAGCTGGGTCTAAGAACAAGTTGCATGTGAACAAATTATCAGGAAAAACCAAAATGTTGATGCAAAAAAGAAGAGAGATGAGGACAACTAAAGAAGATGTGACTTCCAAAGTGGAATATATAGAGCTATGCAAGACAGTAAGAAAAAGTATCACTGAAGACGTAAGGAAATTCAACTGTGAACTAGTGAGGAAAGCAATTGAAAACAACCAAAGCCTAAAGATAGCAAAGGGACATCTCAGTAAGGGAAGAAAACAGATTATGGCACTGAGAAAAGAAGATGGTTCTGTAACAACAAATAGAGGCGAAATTTTGACAAGAGTGAAAGATTTCTACTCCAAATTATATGAAAGGGATGATATATGCACTCCAGACATCATGAAAGATACCAGTACCAGAGTTCCTCCAGTCCTTCCAGCAGAAGTTGCACATGCAATCAAGAACATGAAGCGAGGAAAAGCTCCAGGAGAAGATGGAATTACTGTAGACATCATACAAGAAGCAAGTGGAGAAATCGAAACAGTACTCGCCCAAATTTTCACTCGATGCCTTAATGAAGGAAAGATTCCTGAGGATTGGAACACCGCTACAATGATCCTGCTACATAAGAAAGGTGACATTGAGGATCTCGGAAACTACAGACCTATCAGCCTCCTATCAGTAGTTTATAAAATCTTCACTAAAGTTCTTTCACACCGCTTGAAGGTAGCACTAGACATGGCTCAACCGAGAGAACAAGCTGGATTCAGGAGTGGCTACAGCACAATAGATCATATCCACGTGCTGAGAGAACTAATTGAAAGAGCGAGGGAATATGAACTTCCATTGTGCATGGCTTTTATCGATTATGAAAAAGCCTTTGATTCGGTGAAACCATCAGCAGTTACAATGGCTCTGAAAACCTGCGGTATTGAAGATGCATACATTAATATTATTAATAACATCTATGAAAATGCAAGTGCAAAGATTAGGCTGTTTGAAAATACAACACACGTAAAAATTGGAAAGGGAGTGAGACAAGGTGACACCATATCTCCGAAGCTCTTTAATGCCACATTGGAGGGTGTTTTTCAGTCGCTGAGCTGGGAAAACAAGGGGATAAAGATTAATGGAGATTATCTAACCCACCTTCGTTTTGCTGATGACGTAGTCATTTTTGCAACTACCCCATCAGAGCTGCAGAGTATGATCCAGGAACTTGCTGACAAGAGTAAAGAAGTGGGATTAAAAATGAACTTTCAGAAGACAAAAGTGATGTTCAATGCTTTTACAAGAAATGAAGATTTATCGATTGATGGAGAAAAGCTGGAGATAACAGACACGTACGTTTATCTTGGACAGCAGATATCAAGTGAGGGTCACATTGATGAAGAAATTAATCGGCGTACAAAACTTGCCTGGAGAGCTTTTGGAAGAAACAGCATAATTTTCAAGAGCAATATGCCATTATGTCTTAAAAGAAAAGTGTTTGATCAATGCATCCTTCCAGTGCTTACGTATGGTGCAGAGACGTGGACCTTAACTAAAAGAGACATACAAAGGCTGCAGACAACTCAAAGAAGCATGGAGAGGTGCATGCTTGGTGTAACCAGGAGAGATAAGAAGAGGAACTCGTGGATCCGAAAAATGACAAGAGTGGAAGACATCATGATCAGAGTTAAATCCTTGAAATGGCAATGGGCTGGACATACTGCCAGAAGGACAGATCATCGATGGACAGCCGAAATTTTAGATTGGATTCCAAGGGACAGGAAAAGACCCAGAAGAAGACCACATAGGAGATGGGTGGATGAAATTCGAAAGTATGCAGGGGTGACATGGAGGAGACTGGCACAAGACAGACCGTTGTGGAGGAAACTTGGGAGACCTTCGTCCAGCAGTGGATTGATAATGGTTGACAATGATGATGATGATGACATTGGATGAACCACCATTGGTCTACTGCAGATACGTAGATGATATCTTCATCATGACTAGAATTAAAATTGATGAGCTGGAATCTTTAACTCAACAACTTAGTAATGTCTATCCCACAATTAAATTGACAGTAGAACATGAAGAAGAAAATATCTTACCTTACTTGGATGTAAAGATCATCAAGCAAAATAACCAACTGCAGTACAATTTACATAGAAAACAAACATATGTCCCAGTTCTGATACCATATAACTCAACACTTCCTTACGCACAGAAATGTAATAGCATAAAAACATTGATTAAAAGAGCTATCACACATTCCTCTAAAGAAGAATTTCGTAATGAAGAAATAAACTATATTAAAGAAATCACATACAGCTATGGATACCCTCCACAGAAGATAAATAAATGGAATTATGAAGCACAAGTAAAGATGCAGGATACATATTCACCTAAAAAGAAAAAAACAATTACAATATGTCGGAGCAACACCTTACCTACCAGGTATCTTTACGGAAATCAATAAATTATGCCATAAATATGGAATACAGATGGGAAATTAAGTAATGACTATTGGAGATATGATAATTAATAACACTGGAAAATGTAGTATCTTGGAAAAAGCTGGTTTGTATGAAATACCTATGAGTGGAATCCCACCAATATCGTGTATTGGAAGTACTAAAAATCAGTTAAAACATCGCTTAAAACAACATTTTAATAATTGGCAAAAAAAAAAAAAAGAGAAGCAAAAACAGCACTGATACAATACTGTCTAGATAACCAGACGTACCCGAATTTTGAAGATATTAAAATAATAAAATCATGTCGCAATGAGAGACACCTATGTATTGCAGAATCTGTGTTAATTGAAAAAAATAGAGACCGAATTTGTAATAATAACGATCCAAATGTCCTGAATGAAAAATGGAAAGAACTAATAAAAATTGACAAACCCCCCCCCCCCAAAAAACACAGAAGGGGGAAAAAATGAAGAGTTCACTAAAGTCAGTAACAGATGAAGCCATGGTGGAAGCTTTTCGTGGATGAGATGGGGCGGAGCGCGGAAGCCGGGCGTGTTGCTCACTCTTGCTGCAGTGGCAGAAGAGAAAACATCTAGAACACCTCCTGAAGATAACCCAGTAGAGGGTAGAAAGTACTTGAGGCAGTCGACGTTGGAATGGCTTAGAGTGTGGTTGGTTGTTCATGGGGTGTTGAGAAGAAGAGTCGTGTGTAAATAGGTGTATATGCGTTTTTAACTTTTTCGTTCAGTATTTTGTATGTTTGTAAATAGGCAGTTTATGTCCGTTGATAATATCAAAAGATTTTTGTGTTCAAGAATTGTGTTTTTAGCAAGGAATGTTAGGTTTTACACGCTGGTGGGAAGGGTGGGAGGGGAGGATAGAGTTTTGCAACCTGGACAACAAGGCACTTCATGGACTTGAGTGTTTGTAGAACATTTGAAAGAACCTGAGGACCAAAAATAGAACACCGCACCAGAGGCTTGAACCAAGCATGACGGCAGAAAGAATGAAACATGCAGTGAAATGTGATAATAGGTAAGCAACCTTGTAATTCTTGTTCTTGTGTGTTTCCCAAACTCAAACGACTGAACATATTTTTCTTCCCCTCCCTCCAACACAAAAACAGTTTAGGATATTAGTGGTGCCTTTCCGTTTTATTTTATGGCCATTTAGTAAAGAAACAATGCTTGAGGTTGGGTTAAATCTGCCATGTTTTTGACTTCAGAGAACACCGGGTACTTCCCCTGGAATAATCCGTAAACGAGCTGTTTGATCCTTTTGGAACCTGTTATCTAGGGTCGTCAGTCTCATTTTCCCATGAGAATGTTTTAGCAGCATTACCATGTGATTGTGCCGATGGGCACAGAACTAAGCCTCCTACAACCAACGGGGAGTAAAATAAACTATCCCCTCTTCCTTGGGGAATATATAGAACATCTTCTACACACCCCTGTCCTTCCGCAACATACAGTATATACATTCTTCTTCCTCAGCTACTAAATGAACCCAGAAGTTTGCAAACACACATGGCCCATGTATTGTGGTTGGGATTTTAGCAGTTGCCTGGTTAGAGAATTTTTTCCCTAATTTAAAATATAAGTTTTTTCCCCTGCTTGTTATAATTACATTATGTGTATTTAGTTTACAATAAAAGTGTTGTGGTTCAGTTGTGCGTTTAAAACAACTGAACTAAAAACTCTAAAATTTTAGCAGTTGCCTGGTGAGGGGGCTCACTGGGAAATGTCCCGGTGTCCAGGTGGGCCAATCCGCCCCTGATTGAGTGTAATAGTTTGATGTGAAAATGAACTCAAGATTATAGAGCAGGGAATCATCATCACCTTGTGTTTTTGCAGGTACAAAAATATTTGCAGAAAAGTGTTAAATTAGAATAACGTATTTTTAAAATATGAAATATGTGAAGATATATATAGTGGTCAAAGCACACGTTTAAGATAATGCAAAATAGAAAGTTCATTCTTTTCGATATTATAGAATTTTTACAGAAAACATCATTAATGTGATGATGTAATCTTTAAACTTAAGTTTTGGGTACACATGAAGACTTATATGGAGCAGAAAGAGTGAGAAAGATGGTAAAAGGTTGTAATTCTTATCAAGATACACAAATATGTTTCAATTTCAGTTAGTGTTTTACTTTCAGATTAATGTTTAACTTGTCCAATAGTTCTAGCTAGTTAATGTTTAACTTCACCCAGTGTTTCTTTTTTTCAACTTTGTGTTAACCTCACTATTTTTGACAGATGAGGTTATTATTTGACCATTAATTCAATCATAGTAATGTTTTAATCTGGACATCTGGCCAGTTATTTTACAAACTGAAGCTTTAACTGTTTCTCTCTCTTTCTTTAGTATCTTTAACAGTCATTTTTGTAGTTAGTGTTTTGGAATGCTGATAACCTCAAGGTGAGTAGTAGTCAACTCTCATGGTGGTGTTTCTGCTTGAAGTAGCTTTTGTCATAAGGAACTTGTTTATAAATTTTCACCTGCATCAATTCATATGTTCTCTAGTTGCAGTTTACTTTTCTTCAAGAAATGCCATGCGAGGGTGGCATGCAAAAAACCATTTTCATTACTGTATATCTGTATATCACAAGGAACTTATTATGGTGTTCCACCAGAAAGTAGTAGTCCTAAAATTCCATTAAATGACAACTTACAAGAATTCCGTGTTTTTTCATTGTACAATGGAACTTGATCCAGTATAACACCCAATATGAAATGCACATATGTATGTTATATGTGGCTGACAAAAGTTTAGTAAAAACTGGCCATTATATTTATGTGATAACAAGCTGCTAATCATCTTCAGAAGATGAAGCTTTCTGATCCTCTTAAAGCATAAAAGAAAAATTCCCTGAAAGTGTAAGTTGCAAGTAACATGTTTCGAGCAGAGTTTAAATTGGCTCAAAAAATGTGGTTACAAAAATGCTAAAATGGGGAAAAAAGTTGTAGCAAAATGCTGAAGAAAGTTAGCCACTTTTGTCGCTTGGGAAATTGTGACATCAGGTGAATTGTTCACACCAACAACGCTGTGGACATCAGTGGAAAACTAATGTTTATGGCCTTGGGAGAATGCCATAGACATCACAGTTGATGCTGGTTTAAACTTGAACTTTGAATGAGGAAATGGGTCTAATCCCTCTAGCCTCTATACTTTTATCCTGCCCCACACTTTATGGAGTGCTCATGGCTCTAGAGTGTATGCAAGGGAGGGGATGAGTGAGCCAACAGGTGCTGTAGGAAGATACCTTAAGGATTAAGAAAATAACAGCAGAGTGAGAATCGCTGCCAGGATTTCAGAAACTTTAGTTTTCACAAAAATAGAAAAGCAGCAATAGAATCTGCTGATGGGTTGATATTTAAATCACTGGCACTACTACTTTGCGACGAACACTAATTTTTCTCTCATATTTTAGATTAACTCATTGCATTTCGTGAAAATGGCGATCATAGCTTTAACCCCTAGTTTCCAGTCATGGTAATCAAAATGTTTTGCTTCTTTATTTGTTTTTCAGTAAAATTTCACTGTGTAAAATTGATAAGTAACTGGTATTTTGGGTAATAAACCCTTTTACAGTAAATAATTTCTGTGTTTGTAATATTTTGTATTTTGGTGCTCTGAAGATATTGCAGTGTCCTTGTGTAATTAGAAGTTTTTAATTTATGTATGGCTTATTTTTTATCATTGCAGATCACTTCAAGATGGACATTTTAAGAGCTTTTGGTAAGTCCAAACATCATGTGTTTGTTGAATCTATTAGGTATCTGACTGAAACTCACCCAGTCTTCAGAAATAAGGATTAATTGCAAGTAAATGATTTGATCTAATGTGATGTAAAAGTATACCAATTTTTATGAGTTTTTATAGATAATAGAATAAACGTTTTTCTTTGTTGCAATTTTAACTTGTGTAAAAGCCTTAGTATGTCATCATTAGAATATACCACCCTATTCCAAACTGCAGAGCCAGATCCTGAGGTTTGGGGCCCCGAGCAAGAACCATGTTACGGTTTCCTTGCTCCTCTTAACCAGTCTTCTCAGGAATTTCGTAAAATATAGCGCAGGGGAATATTTAGCTCTGAAGGTAAAGGAAAAAATATTTATAAGGTACGAAACTTAGAATGAACTGTAAAACTGTAGAGCATTTGCGTTTTTGTACCTTTTTAAGGAATTTCCCCATCCCTCGTATACATGGCACTTGCAGTAGAGGTAGAAAAATAATCATAAAACACCTGAAAATGTTATGTGTATATCATGAGCAATATTTATCTTCTATACGAGGGAGTTCAATAAGTCATATTGCAATTAAAGAAAAACAAACAAACAAAAACAACAAAAAAAAAAAAAACCGCATGTAAGTCAGTTGATTTCGTTAACAAACAGAGAAACTAGACATCCTTTTACCCTACCATAAAAATTTTGGCATGTTTATTCCTTTAAGGCTAGCAATCATGTGTGGCATATGCAAACGTTAAAATAAATATATGCATACTTTTTAAGGATATCAGTGGAGGTGCCTCTGAGGTTGTGTCCTGGATCTTCAGCTCCTAAAGTCGCCCCACCCCTAATCCGACCTTGAACATGAGTTTAAATCATATGGATACTGCTGTGAGAGATCTGGCCGAGTGGAATTGTGATTTCTCAGGGAGAGAGAGACTGCATATTTATGTACAGTAGAACCTCTCTTAACCGGCTTAACTGGGATTGAGGATAAGTTGGTTGAGAGAAAATCTGGTTAAACGAGGGTGATTGAAACCAGTGCAAAATTAATTACGTATACTGCAGATTTATGTATAGTAGAACCTCTCTTAACCGGCCTAACTGGGACTGAGGATAAGTTGGTTGAAAGAAAATCTGGTTAAACGAGGGAGATTGAAACCAGTGCAAAATTAATTACTTATATATTGTATATTGAATCTGTTGGGTACTTTATAGTAAAACATTGCAGTACAAGAGTGCTATATTTAAAGATTAGGCAAATAAATTACAATTAAAAATTATGGGATTAGGTTTTATAGAGCAAATAGGGACTTGAAATTTGAAAAGAACTACACATATGCATGCATTTGTACTGTTAATGATATCACTTACATCAAGTATTCCTAAAGAATTCTGTTACTTTTTTTGTTTCAAACTGAAGAGGGGCTTTTTGCTGCAAAGTCCCTCTATTTCTTTAACAACATCACATCTATTGGTGTGGACGTTGATTGTTGTTTCACATAACAAAGAGCCACTTCTAATGCCTTTACTCTGTCGGTATGGAAAACCCCTGAATCTACGGGTGAATCAAGGTGAATCCCTTGGACAAGGGGAACATATTCTTAAAATAGCACCCCCTTCCACTGAGACACATGTCAAAGCTTGGATAGGGAAATCCCCTAAATGCATTCTAGAAATAGATCATGAGGCAACTGAATAAAATACGTACCGCAGCTCATAATGACATTGAAAAGGAACAAAATTTTGTGTATTTTGTTTTTCGGAAAAGGCCAGTGTAGGGAAAGATCCGGTTAAATGAGGTCCGGTTAAGAGAGGTTCTGCTGTACTTTATTTACATTTGAATCTGATTTTCAAAATAACAATAAGTGATGGAATAAGAAAAATTTATGGATATACAGTGGAAAATTAAGAAAAAAAAAACTTTGGTAAAAAAATCAAAGCTTGAGGCCCTCTATGAACCGGGGCTCTGGAGAGCTGCCCAAACTGCCCTTACTTGGATACGGCTCTGCAGAACTGGGAAGGCTATATCATGGATTTGTATTATCTAGAATCTAGTTTTTTGTGTGTGTATCTTTTATTGAGTTGAATTTATTTTGCAAAGTAAACTATGGATTTTGTTGTCAGATTTTTCATATGCCATTTAGGAGGAACATGAAATGGGAAACTAATCTATTGCCTTCAAAAGCCCATTTTCTGTTCCTTTTTCTAACAGATTTTCCTTTGCCTGACAGAGAAATTAAGGTTGAAAGACATTTCCATGTTATTGTGGCTGATATATAATCTTTTTTAACTGAAAAATTAAGTTTTTAAAAACTCTTGTTATGATTTCAGTTACTTCCTAGAACTGTTTCATGTGGCTGAAAATTTTGGTCAGTTGTATCAATTATATTCGTAAAGAGATTGTTCCCATTTGTATTCACTTTGGAAGAGGTTGATCTGTTTTGTGATCAATTTTATATTTAAAGTTTTTTTTTGTGTAGTAAAACTATGTATCTGATGGTGTCTTTGGATAGTATGGTTTGATTTCTATCATCTCGTTTTTACAAACTAACCTGGTGCTCCTGTACATTGCTGAAACACACCATGTAAGAAATTCGTATGTGCTGAGTTGTCAGAAACTTTCTCCATTACTTTCAGTTATAAAAGCTTCTCTCACTTTTGATATATTGCTACCTATAACTCACCTTGTCCTAGGTTTTCATTTTGGTTTGCAATCTGATGCCATAGAATGTAGCATACACTTTGTTCTTTTATTTTCCATGTGGCATACATGTTTCACACCCAGATTAATATGTTTTCATCAACTTTTATTTAAGTAGGACCCAAATAAATTCAAAAGTTAGAATTGCTGATTCCTTTTTGCTAGTGAATACACCTATTTCCCCATAATATGTCTTACAGCATTCTTGTGCCAGCAGTTTTGATGTCCCAAATGGCTTTCTACTTTAGATTCTTCTCTGACTGCTAATAAAATAAGGAAATTATGCACATTTTATACAGCCAATTTTATTCTTTGTCCAGCTTCCTTTTTAGTAAGTGATGGTCTTTTGTAGTTGTTTAGAGACTTCTTTTGATTTGCTGATTTTGTCTAATGTCTTACCAAGCTCTTCTGTCTCATCAATAACCATGTCCAAATAATTGAAATCTATTGCCCATTCTTACCCCTTCTGTACTAAGCAATTAACAATCATACATTAAATCGTTGACATTAGTGCCTTCTACCTCATTCAGTACAAATTTTTTGTTTGACCATTTCATCTATATAAGTAAAACAAAAAAGAGTGGCATCATCTTGTATCCCCGTCTTATCCTATTGTTTATCTCAAGTTGCTTAAAAGTGCTTCTCCAAAGTAATAACTTCTACATATAAATGCTCATTAGAGTGCCTTTCATGCCATAGAATGTTAACATAAGGGATAACTGATCAAAGGTATTTAGCCCCCCAAAATCTTTCTAAAGCAATGAATACCACTTATAGATCCTAACTAATTTATTTAATGAAAATTTTTAGTGACTTGTCTGAATGCATGTGTGTACACATGCACACACATATCCAAATATATCATCTTTATCTCCTCTGTCCATTCTGAAGCATTGTTATCCTTCATTCAGCTGATTATCCACGTATAACTTCTCATCTAATATATTTCAGTAAGCTGCCTAATGAACACAAATAAAGGGAAAGCCATGAAAGTTACTTAAATTCTTCCTTTGCTCCTTCCTGTAAATCAGCAGAATGACTTCTGCCAGTAATCTGAAACAAACCACCTTCTCATGCCACCTTAATTATTCTGTATAACCAAAGGAGCCTTTTCATATTCCATTGTATGTAACGAGTTGTGGATTAATTTTATCATACCCATTTGTAACTTTACCATATCTCAGGATTAAAATAGCTCCTGTTACTTTACGAATACAGATGATTTTCCAGCTCTTCTGAACATCACAAACATCTCCATCCTCATTAGCTTTCTGATCACTGCTCGATTTTCACTCAACAGATTTTCAAAATATTCATTCTAGTATATGCTCATAGTCAAGTGAACCCGGGGTACAGGATTTCCACTTTTTCTTTCGTTTTTAACAAGACTACAAACACCTTTTGGGGTCAACTCTTCTGAATAACATTCCTAAATCTATGGCAGCATTACTTTTTGCATCCCTATTTACTAGGGCTCGACAAATATGCTCCAGATCTAGAAGCCCGGTGAAACGAAGTCAAATTTCAAAGAATAACATAGAACATAATTTGTGTTGATGTTGGAAGAAAAAGTAATAAAGTATATTTGCTGTCATTTTTTTCTTTTTCCCCAAACCACTGAGAAATAAAGTTCCAATTTACTCCATAATTTCCTTTTCCCATTCTTCCAGCTGTTTCTCTCAAAAATTAAAATTTTAGATTTAGATTTTATTAAAACACAATTTGTGGTAGTCAGATTTTGTACATATTAATTCAACGTACAGTATTTTCCTTCAAATAATCTGCAGACCATAAAATTCAGAAAAAAAAATCCTAAGATTCACAGCAGCATTTAACTTGCAGGCCCCATGAAATAATAAAAAAAATATTCTGACTCACAATCCCCAGCAGGGTATAACCCATAGATCATAAAATTTTGAGAAATTTTTTCCCTTCCGAATAGTCCTCAGCTGTGTGTCCATAGACCATGAAATTCAGAAAAAAAAAAAAAAAGAAGAAGATCGTCGTATAATCTGCACCTATCATGTTCGTCTTGAACCATAATTGCCAACAGAAAAGCTATGATTCTTATGATGACTGACCCAGAAGTCCAAAGAAGAAAGAAACTATTATCTTATTTAAAAAAGCAACTATTATTTTTAAGTACTTTTGTGTTACTTTTAATTAAACAAAGAACTAAAATCCCTGGCTTTTGCATTATACATAGTTTATAAGTGTGACCTAAAATATCCGTAGAAATTACGTTATTTTTTCTTTTCTCAATATGTTTCAACTGAATAGCAAAATAAATTAAAAAATGAAATGACTACCACAGCAAAACTAACAAATGCGTTTCTCGAAATGATTATGTGCCATGTATTAGCTGTGCGGGCTCCTCACAGCACGTAGGGTTCCGTGAGCGCAAATAGTACCGCATTTGTTGCGTCATATTTTCTGTCTGAATGCTTGTAAGAAAAAAATTTTGTTTTTTAATTTCTTTGCTGTCCTGTATTTCCATATTGCTTTACATTTTTTCTGTTACCACAATTTCAGTATTTTTCAATAACACCACTCTTCTCCCAACAAATAGCACACAAATTTTTTAAAACGCTGCAGAAACATTTTTTTTCTTTTTTCTTTACCAGTATTTTATCGAGTGAACCTAAATATATAACTTTTTAAGGCAATCTGCAGTTTATAGAACAGAAATTACAGTATTTACTGCAAATTACGAAATCTGTAGTAAAAACAATTGGGCGCCATAGTCAGATTCCTAGGCACCTGGGTGACCTGGCACCCAGGATTTGTCAAGCCCTGCCTATCACAGTACACACCTCTTTGAAAAACATTTATAATATTCCTAGTTAGCATGTAGCCGTAGCTCAAATACTTCACATAAGTATTTAAGCTACGTAGCTCAAATACTTCATAAATTTAAATTCAGCCAACGAATTTAAATTTGTATTGTGAGTGACTCTTGTTATTAAGATCGTGCATTGAAGGCAACTACCTCGATTACTTTGGACTATTTCTGCACGAATTTTAATTCTCCTAATACTTCACATAAACTATTTTTTTGAGAGCTGTTACACTTTCTGTTGTTTGTTAAGGGGCTCTGACTGAAGTAACCCTGTAACATTATAAGATTTGGCATCTTGGTATAATTATAGTAGTTCAGCTCAATTAACTTACAGTTTATAAATTCAAAATTTCATAGAGCAGTTTTTAAAGATCAAAGAATTTTTGAAACTCAATGCTTCTAACAAAGTTACAGAAATGCGTTATGGCATGGCATCCCTTCTTCAGTGGTTTGTTTTGCAAAATTCAAGTTATTTGGGTATATGTGATTTCCTGAAAAATGAGATATGAACATGTTAAAATAATTTTGGGGTTGTACACTTCGTTGTTACTTTTCCAAATACTCATTTCATATTAAAATAGATAATGGTGTATGTTGTTGTAACTTAGATTTTCTTAAACTTTTTTCCACATGAGTTGTAATTCAATTTGTTTTTTAGATTTTTTTTTCATTTTGATTTACAATCTGGATAATGATATTCTCCTGTAATTTTCACTCCATCCACAATAAACATAACTAATTGAAACTCAGCTTAAACATATTACAGTAAGGCTGAAACATTTTTACAAAATTTTCTAAATAAGATACCAAATGTGCCATGAAATGCAATTTATTTTGTACTTTTGCTAAACTAAGTATAAATTTTAAGCCACTGCTACTTTTGTTATAGCATGCATTATAGTATGCATTATGTCCTTATTTATAACCTTGCTTTTGGAGAAAGTATTTTTGTATCATAATAATACTGTTGAAGCACATATAAAAAACCCAACATTTAAGCCCTACTTCAGAAGTAAACTAAAAATGAATGTATTTACACTTTAAAAGGCTAAACGTGTTAAAAGGCAAGATCTTTCGTAGGCCACATTGGCTGCATCATCAGGTCTAACAGTTTGTCAAAAGTACAGAAGTAAGCAGAAAGTTATATAGTCATAAACATTGCCAAGAGTCCATGGGTCCCTTACGGGGTTGCCAGATTACAAAAGTACTCACCTTTCAAGCTTTCTGAAGATTGACGTCATATGCATGGTGTAGGTAGAGACTGAATTAGGTCCCTCCAAATAATATTCAAAAAGGCAGGGAAATCACCATTACAACATTGATTTCTGAAATGGGAAATGAATGAGTACTTTTGTAGTTCTTCAATGAAATGTGTAATTATGTTCTGTTAAACAAATATTTGTCCTAGTTGTAAATGAATTTATGGCACCTCTATGCATAGTTTACTGTGGAATAACTTTTTTATGGGTCTTATAGAGGTTATTATTAAAAAAGTTGTTATTATTCAACTTTTTTGAATAATAACCTCTATAAGACCCGTAAAAAAGTTATTCCACAGTAAATATTTGTCTTTTCATTGATTACAGTATTCAATATATAATTGCAAAAAATGCCATCTACAGTTGTATGCTATAGTACTGCAGAATAAATGTAGAGAAGTAATCAATGGGAGAATCAGTCAGAATATGAAGTTGTGTGGTTAATAAAATCACTGGTGATTAATAGCGATAATGAAGTGCATTTCATTGCATCAAATATGTTCATTTATATGTCAGTTAACACTATGCTAAACACTTCCAAAGACGAGTTATGATGGAGGAAATATGTACTGGAATAACATAAACACCTAGTGAATTGATAAAGTTTAATTGAATCTATCTTCTACAATTAGTTTCAGAATTTGTTGGGCAGGTTTAACAGCTGACTTATGACCATTGGATTTAAAGAATGTGCAAAGTTTATGTGAAATAAAAGGGTTGTAAGGTATAGAACCTATGAATTGATGGGAGATAAGATGTTTGGAGAGCAATTTTTCCTATGATACATGTTTCCTGATTACTCTGTGGATGTTTCTCATGTTTCCTGATTACTCATCTCTCTCTCTCTCTCTCTCTCTCTCTCTCCATCCATCCATCCATCCATCCATCCATCCATCCATCCATCCATCCATCCATCCATCCATCCATCCATCCATCCATCCATCCATCCATCCATCCATCCATCCATCCATCCATCCATCCATCCATCCATCCATCCATCCATCCATCCATCCATCCATCCATCCATCCATCCATCCATCCATCCATCCATCCATCCATCCATCCATCCATCCATCCATCCATCCATCCATCCATCCATCCATCCATCCATCCATCCATCCATCCATCCATCCATCCATCCATCCATCCATCCATCCATCCATCCATCCATCCATCCATCCATCCATCCATCCATCCATCCATCCATCCATCCATCCATCCATCCATCCATCCATCCATCCATCCATCCATCCATCCATCCATCCATCCATCCATCCATCCATCCATCCATCCATCCATCCATCCATCCATCCATCCATCCATCCATCCATCCATCCATCCATCCATCCATCCATCCATCCATCCATCCATCCATCCATCCATCCATCCATCCATCCATCCATCCATCCATCCATCCATCCATCCATCCATCCATCCATCCATCCATCCATCCATCCATCCATCCATCCATCCATCCATCCATCCATCCATCCATCCATCCATCCATCCATCCATCCATCCATCCATCCATCCATCCATCCATCCATCCATCCATCCATCCATCCATCCATCCATCCATCCATCCATCCATCCATCCATCCATCCATCCATCCATCCATCCATCCATCCATCCATCCATCCATCCATCCATCCATCCATCCATCCATCCATCCATCCATCCATCCATCCATCCATCCATCCATCCATCCATCCATCCATCCATCCATCCATCCATCCATCCATCCATCCATCCATCCATCCATCCATCCATCCATCCATCCATCCATCCATCCATCCATCCATCCATCCATCCATCCATCCATCCATCCATCCATCCATCCATCCATCCATCCATCCATCCATCCATCCATCCATCCATCCATCCATCCATCCATCCATCCATCCATCCATCCATCCATCCATCCATCCATCCATCCATCCATCCATCCATCCATCCATCCATCCATCCATCCATCCATCCATCCATCCATCCATCCATCCATCCATCCATCCATCCATCCATCCATCCATCCATCCATCCATCCATCCATCCATCCATCCATCCATCCATCCATCCATCCATCCATCCATCCATCCATCCATCCATCCATCCATCCATCCATCCATCCATCCATCCATCCATCCATCCATCCATCCATCCATCCATCCATCCATCCATCCATCCATCCATCCATCCATCCATCCATCCATCCATCCATCCATCCATCCATCCATCCATCCATCCATCCATCCATCCATCCATCCATCCATCCATCCATCCATCCATCCATCCATCCATCCATCCATCCATCCATCCATCCATCCATCCATCCATCCATCCATCCATCCATCCATCCATCCATCCATCCATCCATCCATCCATCCATCCATCCATCCATCCATCCATCCATCCATCCATCCATCCATCCATCCATCCATCCATCCATCCATCCATCCATCCATCCATCCATCCATCCATCCATCCATCCATCCATCCATCCATCCATCCATCCATCCATCCATCCATCCATCCATCCATCCATCCATCCATCGATCGATCGAGATTCAGAACTCATGCGACAAACTGTAAGGGGTGGTAGAGCACACTGCAACAAATATTTGTAGTGAGTAAGGTTTTGTATTTAGGAAGCGTGTGTGACATAGAGAACAAATTGGATGGTGAAATTTGTAGGTGAATGAATTCTTCATTGAAAGTCATAGCTGCTTTAGGAGGTGTTCATATGAATGATGGATTCTCAAGAGAGTCCCACTTTGCTGTGTATGAAAGTGTAAATGTTCCTACTCTGATGCATGGCAGTGAAATCTGGGTACTACAGAAGAGACATAGGAGTTGTTTGTGTGCCGGAGAAATGCGTTACTTACGGGGGTTTGTGGAAGACACGTTCAGATCATGTGAGGAATGAAGATGCGTTACAGTTGTGTAATGTAAAGCAAAATGTTGTTAATAAGGTGGAGACTAATATGCGTCGGTGTTTGGCCATGTTGAAAAAATGAATGATGAGATGCTTAATAAAAAATTTTTTTTAGCCTAAGTGGCAGGAAGAAAAGGCAGAGAAAGGCCAAGGAAGTCATGGGAGGATCTGATTCAGGAGTGTCTGCATGAGAAAAGATTATGAGTATGAAGTATAGGAGGTCTTCTCTATGTCATGTGATGGATGTCAGTGAAGCCCAACTTGTGTGTCAAAATTGCTGTAAATGGAGAAGTTTGATACCGCAACAGTAAGTAAATAATCAGTTAAAAAGTTATCCGGTAGTTTGTATTTCATTGTGGAGCTAACCTCTGAGTCTCAGAGAACAGCTTAATGATATGTATGTATTTTCATTAACTTTTACATTATCATATATCGTCAACTCTGGATTTAGTGAACTCTGTTATAGTGAACCTAAATCATTGGTCCCGACCCACAACATCAGAAATGTATATTAACATTTTCGTTTATAGTGAACCCTCAACTTTGGTTATAGTGAACCTAAAAAATAAAACTTCAAAGAAAAGATTGTACTTGTAACATGAAATTGTAACTTATTTTGAAACAAACCTTGTAAAAAATTGAAAGAATGTGTTGAGAACAATATTGTAGGCTTACTGTTCCTTAAGTGCATTGAAGGAAAAAGGTAGGATTAGTTCTGATTCTTTTAAAAGAGGCTATTGTGTCCAGTATGGACAAAGAGGGGGAGTGGTATTTCCTGGAACTGAGGTTGTTAAGTTTTGCCCATTTAAGCATGAAAAGAGAACGGGAAGAGAAAGGGAATGGGGATGATGCCCAGAGGGTAAATGCTGGCAACATTCCAACAGCTTTCACCCCCTCCCCCTTTCCAGTTTGTAAAAGTAAACCTGGGTAAATTCCAAGGCTGAGTCACAACTCCCTAATCACTCTGCAGGTGGACACTGATCAGTTTCTTCCAAGTTTTGAATAGTGAATACGTATAGGATGTCGAAGCGTAAAGCGTTTTCTTTGGAAGATATAGCAGAGATTATTGGTGACATTGAACGTGGTTTTTTGCAAGCAGACGTGGGTCGGAAGTACAGTTTAAGTAAATCAACCGTGAGTAATGTCTTGAAAAACAGGGACAAAATTCTAAGTGCTTTGAATACAAACAAGCCCGATATAAAAGAACTTCGGTTGTCAGATCGATATGACGTTGACCAAACATTATTTCAATGATATACTCTTCAGAGGTCTTTAGGAGTGGCTCTCAACGGGCCTGTGCTGAAGACCAAAGTTGAGCAGCTAGCTAAGTTACTGGACAAGATTCAAGAGTTTGTGTGTTCAGATTGATGGCTGGACAGGTAGAAGAAAAGGCATAACAATACGGTTTGGAAGATTAGCGGGGAAGTGAAGTCTGTGGATCAAGAAATGATGTCAGAGTGGTTGAGTTTGGAGTGGCTAAGAATTTGTACCAGTTATTTGCCTGACGATATTTTCATTGGTGACGGAACCAGACTATCCTACCAATTAACGCTGGACAAAACATTGAAGTTTAAAGGGGAAAAGTGTGTTGGTGGTAAAATGTTGAAAAATCTAGTAATGCTGTGGATATGTGCTTAACATGCCAGGGTCAGAGAAGAGAGAAGTGCTGCTAATTGGGAAACTTAAGAACCCAAGGTATTTTAAAAATGTCAAGCATCTCCCGGTTAATTATCAGGTCAATAATAAAGCCTGGATGACATCGTCCATTTTTCAAGAACTTTGATGGTGTGATTAAGATCTGAGAGTGAAAGGAAGAAAAATTCTGCTTCTGGTAGACAATTGCCCAGCTCATCCTCATGTTGAAAACCCCAGCAACATCAAGTTGGTGTTCCTGCCTGCCAACACCAGGTCAGTCCTCCAACCCATGGATCAAAGTGTGATTCGCAGCTTTAAAACCTATTACAGAAGGGAAGTAATGCTTCATTTAATCCAAGCCTTTGAATCGAAGCAGAACACATCAATAAATGTTCTGAATACTGTATGTTTTGGAAACAAAGCGTGGAGGAGAGTGTCAACCGTCACTATACAGAACTGTTTCCTAAAGGATGGTTTGGCTATTGGATGTGTGACATTCAAAGAAGAGGATGGTGTGCATCTGAAGGACCTGCTTCAACATATTGGTGTGAATTCCACTGAAGCTGAATATGTTATCGATGCTGACTCTGAAGTTATAACCAATGAAATCTCGTCGGATGACAAGGATGATAATGAAGAACGTGTTCCAACAGTGAAAGAGACGTTGGAGGGTATCAGGACTGCGCTAAGGTTCCTAGAATGTATGGAAAATGTAGAATCAAGTGTAGCAAAAGCACAGACTCTAGAAAAGGACATAGAGAAAATATTTATTAAAACTGTTTACAGCAAGCAGCAGTACATAACAAACTATTTCCATGTTAATTAAGGTAAGGTAAAGTTAATTATGTTTACTTAATTTAATGAATATACACTATGTTCATAAAAATATTATTTTTTAGATACTGTAACATATGTGCATATTTTATTTTCTTGCTCACCATTGCACTCAATTCAGGTTAAGGTACGACACTTCGGTTTTAATGAAGCTCGGACATAGTGAACGAAATATGCGAGTCTGCAGAGGTTCACTATAAGCGGAGTTGACTGTATATATCATTATCAATTTGCTGCTGGATGAAGGTCTCCCCAAGTTTCTTCCACAACGGTCTGTCTTGAGCCAGCCTCATCCAGGTTACTTTGGCATGCTTTCGAATTTCATCCACCCATCTCCCATGTGGTCTTCTTCTGGGTCTTTTCCTGTCCTTTGAAATCCAGTCTAAAATTCCAGTTGTCCACCAGTGGTCCGTCCTTCTGGCAATATGTCCAGCCCATTTCCATTTCAGGGATTTTACTCTGGCCATGATGTCTTCCACCTTGTTATTTTCCTTATCCACGAGTACCTCTTATTATCTTTCCTGGTTACACCAATCATGCATCTCTTCATGCTTCTTTCAGTTGTCTGCAGTCTTTGTATGTCTTTTAGTTAAGGTCCACGTCTCTGGTCCATACGTAAGCACTGGAAGGATGCATTGATTAAACATTTTTCTTTTAAGACATAAAGGCATATTGCTCTTAAAAATTGAAACTGTTTCTTCCAAAGGCTCTGCAACCAAGTTTTATGCTCCAATTAACTTCTTCATCAGTGCAACCCTCACTTGATATGTGCTGTCCAAGGTAAATGTAGGTATCGGTTATCTCTAGCTTTTCCCCATCAATCAATAAATCTTCATTTCTTGTAAAAGCAGGTACATGAGTTTTGTCTTCTAAAAGTTTATTTTTAATCCCACTTCTTCACTCTCGTCAGCAAAGTCGTACTCTGCAGTTCTGAAAGGGCATTTGCAAAAATGACTACGTCATCAGCAAAACAAAGGTGAGTTAAATAATCTCCATTTATATTTATCCCTTTGTTTTCTCAGTTCAATGATTGAAAGACATTTTGCAATGTGGCATTAAAGAGTTTGGAAGATATGGTGTTACCTTGTCTCACTCCCTTTCCAATATTTATTGTTACTGTATCTTCAAACAGTCGAACCTTTGCACTTGCATTTTGGTATATGTTATATATATACAATTTCATATCTAATGACTTGTAAATGATGAAGTAACTATGAAAATTAGTTAGTTAAACAAAGAGTCCAATTTTAAAAATTACAGTTTTAAGTAGTGCATCACCTGCAAAAATCGTAAATTTTTAAGTTTAACTCTTTGTTTAAGTAACTAATTTTCATAGATATTTCATTATTTGTCATTAAATGCAAAATTTAATTGAGGTTTCAAAAATGTCCTTGTTTTTCCTGTAGCTACTTCTGTTTTTAAGATACATTACAAAATAATGACGAAGTCAAAATTATGAAAATGATCATTTATCCAATACTTAGATTTACAGCAATAAATCGTTTCTGTAATTCACAAGGAATGGAATAACATTTAAATACAGAAATGTAATGAAGCACAATTATAAAATGCACCTAATATTTTGTTGCCAACACCATTCCAACTTTGAGTTACAACTTCAGTGATTTGAATTTTTGTTGTTGGCTTCTCTTTTGATAGTTCATACAGCACTCTGAACCACAAATTTTTGATCGGATTTAAGTCCGGTGACTGTGGTGGCCAATCAAGATGCTGAATATTTTTTCCTGAAACCACTTTTTCATTACTTTAAGCACGATGACCGGGAGCATTGCCATCTTGAAAAATAAAATTGTCATCATGTAGTCTTCTAGATGATGGTAGCATCTTGTTTTCTAATATCCAGCTGTATTTCTGGGCATTTATTGCACCATGACAATATGGAGGTTCCCAGCACCATGTGCACACATGCAGCTCCAAACCATGACCTTCACCGGATGCTCAACAGTAGTCAATGAGTAACTTGGATGGAATTCTTCATGCTTGAATCTTCTTACATAAGCACTACTCCGATTCCCATTAAGGCAAAATTCTGATTCATCACTGAAAAGAACATTTTCCCATTGCTTGGTTCTCCATGAGATGTAATATTTTGCCCACTGAAGTCTGCACTGTCTTTGAATTGCAATCAACAGTGGTTTACGCCTGCCTTTGCAGCCATGTAACTCATAGTGAAGCAGTCTCCACCTAACAGATGTACTAACAGTAACATCAATCACTTCAGACCATCTTTGAAGTAGTTCAGGTGAATTGAGCTTCCTGTCTGCCAAGCTTAGCTTTGTGAGCACTCTGTCCTGCCTGGTTGTAGTGGATCTCGGTTTTCCACTGGGACTCACATTTTTATTATCGCCAGTGTCTTTTATTTTCTTTAGTCGCCTAATAACTGCAGATTGATTACAGCCCACTCTTTCAGCAATTTTCCTGGAAGAATGTCCCTCTTCATGCAGAACAACTATTTTTACACTGTCCATTGTGGACAGTTCCACAGTTTTAACCATTATTGAGAATGTACACAAATTATACCCTAATAACAACAAGAAGTGACCACTACTTTGCTCTAGTAGCTTTGAATCAACCCTTGTAAATGCTGGAGTAGGATTAGGGTAACATTAGGAAGCAGCTAATCAGGTAAAAAAATGTCTATGATTGGCTGTAACAACTGATACACAGCTTATGTGAATTTCACTGTGTTGGTCAAATCCCATATTTTATGTCTTATCTTAAGAAAAAAGTAGCTACAGGAAAAACTAAAACATTTTTGTAATCTCCATTAAATTTTGCATCTAATGACATATATAAATCATGAAATAATTATGAAAATTAGTTAGTTAAAAAAAAAGAGTTAAACTTAAAAGTTCATGGCTTTTGCAGATGATGCAATACTTTTGCACACCTCTGTATTTATATATATATATATATACCTCTGTATTTATATATATATATATATATATATATATATCATAGAGGAGACTGGCTGAAGACAGACCATTGTAGAAGAAACTTGGGGAGACATCCAACAGTGGATTCATAATAGTTGACAATGATCATGATGATATATACAGTATATATACAACTACACACGCACACAGTATATGGGATGCAAGGTCAGATGATGCGTAAACATATCACAGCCTCTCCTTGACAAATGGCTACATTCAACGAACAATCCCTATCTTCTGATTAAAGGGTCCTTGAATTGGAGGAGAAACTCCAAAGGGTCAAGTGGGACAACGTTGAGCTAAGTGAAGTAAGAAGAAAAGGAGATCTCATTGAATTGAAAAGCGGACATCTCTTCTACTGTTGTGGGACAGATACTGGCAGAAATAGTGGTGTTGGATTTATAATTAACAAGAAACTGAAGGACAGTATTCTGGAAGTTGAAAGTTCCTCTGACAAAGCTGCGTGTCTCATTATCAGACTCTCAAAAAGATACCAGGCTTACATTGTTCAAGCTTACGCACCCACCACAAGTCCTCCTGAGGAAGAAGTTGAAGAATTTTACGAAGAAATTTTGCATCTAAATAATAAATGCAAGCAGCACATGAAGATCATTATGGGTTATTTCAGTGCAAAAATAGGACAGCAGCAATAGAATGAAACTTCGGTAGGTAAATTCGGACATGGGAACAGAAACCAGCTTGGAAATACTCTCTTAGAGTTTGCAGAGGCAGAAAGGTTTTTCATCATGAGCTCCTTTTCTAGAAAAAGCCACAGAGGAAATGAACATGGAAACATTCTGATGGGATGACAAGTGAAATTGAATTTATTATGTGTAACAAGAAATTTGTCATAGAAGACTGCAGTGTGCTAACAGATTCAACACAGGGAGTGATCATAGAATGGTAAGATGTAAGATGCACCTCAACATTAAACTTAAATGTGGTAAGCTCATAAAACAAACTAAATGTATTGACATGACCAACCTTAAAAAGTATTATAATACATTTAACTTGGAACTCAGGCACAGATTCTTTGCTTTAGAAGGCCTAACACTGGAAGAAGTGTATTGACATGACCAACCTTAAAAAGTATTATAATATATTTAAATTGGAACTCAGGCACAGATTTTTTGCTTTAGAAGGCCTAACACTGGAAGAAGTTGACGTTTCTGAAGTTAACAGAAAACTCACTAAGGCTGTTATGGAAACAGCAAAAAAAAAAAAAAAAAAAAGGTGCTAAGAACATGTTGCATTTGAAGAAAATAAGAACACAACAAAAATGCTGATGCAAAAGAAGGGAAATGAGGACAAGTAAAGAAGATGTAACTTCCAAAGTGAAGTACATAGAATTTTTTGCAAGACAGGACAAAAAAGTATCCCTGAAGACGTAAGGAAATTCAGTTGTGTACTTGTGAGACAAGCAATCGATAACAACCAAAGCCTTAAGAAAGCAAAGATACATCTCAGTAAGGAAAGAAAACAGATTATGATACTGACAAAAGATGGTACTGTAATAAGAAATAGAGGAGAAATTTTGACACAAGTGAAAGATTTGTACTCAAGACTATATGAAAGGGATGATACATCTACTCCAGACATTATAAAAGATACCTGTACTGAAGTCTCTTCAGTCCTCCCAGCAGAAGTTACACATGCAGTTAAGAACATGAAATGGGGAAGAGCTTCAGGAGAAGATGGAATTACTGTGGACATTATACAGAGTGTCTACAAATGATTGTAGAAGCGGTTTCACGATTTTATTGTAGGTATATTTTTTGACATATGATCACAAAACTTTACAATTGCATATAACAATGCACAAAGTTTTTTTGGGGGCATATTACAGGTGCTTGATATGCGCCCCTTGAGTGATTCTGCAAATATAAACTCTGTAATCAAGTTTCTCCCACATGCAAGTTAGCATGTCTCTATCAATGTGAGTAAAGGCATTAATGATGTGAGCCTGCAGTTCTGGTAGATCGGCTGGTAAAGGCGACACAAACACTGAGTTTTTCAAATAACCCCACACTAAAAAATCGCAGGGGGTTAAGTTGGGGAGTCTGGAGGCCATAACAGCAGTTGGCGATCATCATTTCCAGCACGACAGATCCCTTTGCTTTCGCAATCTGGCGTTGAAGAATTTACGAAAATCACGATGAAAATGGGGCGGTGCACCTTCCTGTTGGTAGATGAAGTCCACACTGTCGGTCTCCAACTGCGGCATGAGCCAATTTTCTAAAATGTCCAAATACATGTGTCTGGTAATGGTCTTTTCGCAGAAGAAAAAGGGGCCATAAATTTTAAATTTTGTGACGGCACAGAAAACATTGATTTTTTTGAGAATCCTGAATGTGCTCCGTGAAGGCGTGGGGGTTTTATGTGCCCCAGATTCGCACATTGTGCTTATTCACTTTGCCACTAACAAAAAATGTTACTTCATCACTGAAGACAAGTTTATCGGAAAACACATCATCATCTTCCATAAAACTTTAAAATCACGAACAAAACTCAAAGCAACTCACTTTGTCATCGGGCGTCAGAGCTTGTAGCAATCTCAAGTGGTATGGCTTCTGCTTCAATCGTTTGCGTAAGATCTTCCAAACAGTCGATCATGGAATATCCAGTTCTCTACTTGCTGTGCACGTCAACTTCTGTGGGCTACTCACAAACTTGACCGCACGAGTTCCATGGTTTCTCCAGGAACTCGTGCGGTCAAGAGGACAAGAGGATACACAGGCATCCTGTCACTTTAAACTGTTCATACCATCACCGAATGGAGTTGGTGCTGGGTGGAGGTGGAATTTTCCTAAATTTCATTCAAAAGTGTGGTTACACTGTTGTCACAGATTAACTAGCATGCAAATTCGAGGACAGCAAACGGTTTCTCGCTGTTTGAAGCCATCTTACCGACTACAAGACAAGTACTGCCCTCTCGCGGCCACTAGCAGCAACCAAAGTGAACTTTGAGCAATGCGTGTCTGGTAACATCCAACTCAAGCAGCATATTGCTAATATTACAGCCACAAAAAAAAAATCACGAAACCGCTCTAGTCATTTGTAGACACCCTATACAAGAAGTTAGTGCAGAAATTGAAACTGGGCTTGCCCAACTTTTTACTTGGTGTCTCAATGAAGGAAAGATTCCTGAAGGTTGGAACAATGCTACAATGATCCTGCTACATAAAAAGGTGACATTGAGGATCTCAGAAATTAAAATTACAGGCCCATCAGTTTCCTATCAGTGGTTATAAAATCTTCACTAAGGTTCTTTCACATCGCTTCAAGATAACAATGGACATGGCTTAACCGAGAGAACAAGCTGGATTCAGGAGTGGCTACAGCACTATAGGTCATATCCATGTACTGCAAGAACTAATGGAAAGAACAAGAGAATATGGACTCCCATTATGCATGGCTTTTATTGATTATGAAAAGGCTTTCAACTCCGTGAAACCATCAGCAGTTACAGTGGCTTTGAAATCCTGTGGTATAGAAGATGCATACATTAGCATTGTTAATAACATCTACAAAAACGCAAGTGCAAAGGTTTGTATATTTGAAGGTACAGCAACAATAAAAATTAGAAAGGGAATGAGACAAGGTGACACAATGTCTCCCAAACTAATTAATGCTGCATTGCAAAATGTCTTTCAATCATTGAACTGGGAGAACAAAGGGATAAAGATAAATGGAGATTATTTAACTCACCTTCATTTTGCTGAAGGCATAGTAATTTTTGCAAATGCCCCGTCAGAACTGTAGAGTAAAATCCAGGAACTTGCTGACAAGCGTAAAGAAGTGGGATTAAAAATAAACTTTCAGGAGACAAAACTGATTTACAATGCTTTTACAAGAAATGGAGATTTATTGATTGATGGGGAAAAGTTGGAGATAACCAATACCTACATTTTCCTTGGACAACAGGTATCATATATCACATTGATGAAGAAATGAATTGGCATATAAAACTTGATTCGAGAGCTTTTGAAAGAAACAGTGCAATTTTTTAAGAGTGATATGCCATTATGTCTTAAAACAGAAGTGTTTAATCAATGCATCCTTCCAGTGCTTATGTATGGACCAGAGACGTGGACCTTAACTAAAGAAGACATACAAAGACTGCAGACAACTGAAAGAAGCATGGGGAGGTTCATGCTTGGTGTAACCAGGAAAGGTAAGAAGAGGAACTCATGGATAAAGAAAATAACAAGGTGGAAGACATCATGATCAGAGTCATCCCTGAAATGGCAATGGCCTGGTCATATTGCCAGAAGGATGGACCTCCGATGGACAACCTAAATTGTAGACTGATTTCCGAAGGATAGGAAAAGACCCAGAAGAAGACCACATGGAAGATGGGTGGATGAAATTCGAAAGCATGCCGAAGTAGCCTGGATGAGACTGGCTCAAGACAGACCATTGTGGAAGAAACTTGGGGAGGCCTCCATCCAGCAGTGGATGGATAATTGTTGATGCTGATGATATATATATACATATATATCATGAAACCCGAGCCCGACTGGCTTCGGGCTCCCGGGTGTCTTTCCCTGAAGAGTGGTTCGGAGGTTCGGAGCCATTAGATATTATATTTGTTTGGGTTTTACATTTCATTATTGGTATTTTATAATTTTGCAGTGTGACCTTTGGGTAACGTTTATCGTTTTCCTTTTTCTTTTGCTGTGGTCTGGAGTTCATTTGTTGTCATGTACATGTTCGGGAGGTGTTGCTTGTAGTTATTTATAAATATATGTACTATTCACTCTTGTTTTCCAGCTGCATTGCGTAGTAGCAGAGTGGTATGGGCATGTATCAAAGGAAAATAATATATATATATATATATCATCACCAACCATTATCAATCCACTGCTGGATGAAGGTCTCCCCAAATTTCTTCCACAATTGTCTGTCTTGGGCCTGTCTCCTCCATGTCACTCCAGCATACTTTCGAATTTCATCTTTCCATCTCCCATAGGGTCTTCTTCTGGGTCTTTTCCTATCCCTCGGAAACCAGTCTACAATTTTGGTTGTCCATCGGAGGTCCATCCTTCTGGCAATAAGACCAGCCCATTGCCATTTCAGAGATAATTCTGATCATGATGTCTTCCACCTTGTTATTTTCCTTTTGATTAAACACTTCTGTTTTAAGACATAATGGCATATCACTCTTAAAAAATTGCACTGTTTCTTCCGAAAGCTCTCCATCCAAGTTTTATACAGCGATTAATTTCTTCATCAATTTGGCCCTCACTCGATATCTGCTGTCTAAGATAAATGTAGGAATCGGTAGTCTCAAGCTTTTCTTCATCAATCGATAACTCTTTGTTTCTTGTAAAAGCACTTTACATCATTTTTGTCTTCTGAAAGTTCATTTTTAATTCCATTTCTTTACTCTTGTCAGCAAGTTCTTGGATCATACTCTCCAGATCTGAAGGAGTAGTTGCAAAGATGACTACGTCATCAGCAAAACGAAGGTGAGTTAAGTAATCTCCATTTATATTTATCCCTTTGTTTTCCCAGTTCAATGATTGAAAGACATTTTGCAATGTGGCGCTAAAGAGCTTGGGAAATATGGTGTCACCTTGTCTCACTCCCTTTCCTTTCCAATTTTTATTTGTGCTGTATCCTCAAGTATCCGAGCCTTTGGACTTGCATTTTCATAGATGTTATTAATAATGCTAATGTATGCATCTTCAATACCGCAGGATTTCAAAGCCATTGTTACTGCTGATAGTTTAACGGAATCGAAAGCCTTTTCATAGTCAATAAAAGCCATGCATAATGGGAGTTCCTATTCTCTTGTTCTTTCAATTAGTTCTCTCAGTACATGGATATGATCTATAGTGCTGTAGCCACTCCTGAATACAGCTTGTTCTCTTGGTTGGGCCATGTCTAGTGTTACCTTCAAGCGATGTGAAAGAACCTTAGTGAAGATTTTATAAACCACTGAAAGGAGGCTGATGGGCCTGTAGTTCCTGAGATCCTCAAGATTACCATTTTTATGGAGCAAGATCATTGTAGCATTATTCCAATCCTCAGGAATCCTCCCTTCATTAAGACATCTGGTGAAAACTTGGGCGAGTGTTGTTTCAATTTCTTGTATAATGTACACAGTAATTCCATCTTCTCCTGGAGCTCTTCCCCGTTTCATGTTCTTAATTGGATATGTAACTTCTGCAGGGAGGATTGGATGGACTTTGGCACTAGTACCTGTTGTAATGTCTGGAATAGATGTATCATCCCTTTCATATAGTTTTGAATAGAAATCTTTCACCCTTGTCAAAATTTTGCTTCTATTTCTTGTTACAGTACCATCTTCTTTTCTCAGAGCAATAATCTGTTTTTTTCTTCTCTTACTGTGATGTCTTTTTGCTCTCTTCAGGCTCTGATTGTTTCCAATTGCTTTCCTCACTAGTTCGCAATTCAATTTCCTTATGTCTTCAGTGATACCTTTTCGCACTGTCTTGCATAGCTCTATATATTCCACGTTGGAAGTTACATCTTTATTTGTCCTCATCTCCCTTTACTTTTGCATCAACATTTTTGTTTTTCCTGAAATTTTCTTCATATGTAATAGGTTTTTAGTACCACCTATTTTTGTTGCTGTTTCCATAAGAGCCTTGGTGAGTTCTCTGTTAACATCAGAAATATCCACTTCTTCCGATGTTAGGCCTTTTAAAGCAGAGAATCTATTCCTCATTTCCAACTTGAAGGTGTTATGATGATTTTTAAGGTTGGTTATGTCAACATATATATATATATACCTTTAAAGAGCTGTATGCAGAATTTAAACTTAACCAATTTGTTGATGTAGGAACTTGGAACTCTTATCTCAATTGCTGCATAAAAAATAACCATATCTTATATAATAATACTCTCTATAAGCAAGTGAACGGTATTCCCATGGGAACATCAACATCCACGAATATCGCTAATCTATTCCTGTTCTTTAAGGAATATAAATTCATTAAAAATCACCCCACCTGCTCAGATAACTACCTTTACACTTTTAGATATATTGATGATCTGCTGTGTATCAATAATTCAGAAGTTATAGAGAGTGATTTTGATAATATCTATCCTAGCTCTCTTAACTTATGTAAAACCAACCACAGTAATCAGGAACTTGAGTTCCTAGACTTAAGCATTAAGCTCAACAGAGGTAACCCATCTATTAGCCTCTTTGATAAAAGAGTTAATTTTCCTTTCAAAGTAATTAAATATCTACACTGGAATAATAACATTTCAACCAAAGTAATTGAGAATGTACTAATTTCTCAGGTCCTAAGAATTTCAAGAATTTGCAGCAACAATTTGGACTTCAAGTACCACATTAATATACTATTAGAAAGTTTTCTAGAGAACGAAATTCCTTCTTCTTTCATCAAAAGAACTTTAAGAAAAATTATTCTGAATAATAGAGTAAGTTTGGCAGATCTGCTTTAATTTTCTACACAGTTAATAATATGATTCTGACCAATCAAAGCCGTAAGGAAGTTGGCTAGAGGATGCCTATTAACTACCTAAAGGAACCTTAGTGCTATGGATATGACGGTCCTATTAAAACAAAAAATTAAATAATATAAACAAAATCACAAAAAGCTTAAAAATCTGTTTATAAAAGAAAATAAAAACAAATAAAAAAGAAAACTAGTTATTCATCACTAGGATAGCTATACTAAAAATAGTAAAACCAACATTAAAATTAATAAGATTCTGATTAATCTATAGAAGCTCACTAAGGTGATTTAATACATGCAAAGATTATTAAATACACTGCTCGTGTATTTTATAATATTTCTCATGTATTCTGGAGAGTTAATTCTGCTCTTTCTGATCATACAGATCCACAGTCTTAAGTATATATATATTTTTTTTTTCTCCGGTTAAAATCTCCGCGCGTTGGTTTCTTGCTGTATGAGGAGGCCATCAACCCCACCCTCACTGCCCCCAGCGTCTAGGGAGTGGCGGAAGAGGTCAGCCATGTTCTTTTCTTGTGAGGAGAAAAGTTTTTGTCACACAAGAGGTAAGCTCTCTTCCTTGTTTTTGGGTTCTAAGTTCAATGTTTGTACTTCATGTACTTTTTCTCTGTCGTTTTTTAGCTTTTCAGCTTTTAGGCATTGGTTTGTCTGTTAACATTTTTGCGGGTTTTAACTCTTTCTTTTCTCTGTAACTTTGAGCGTCTTTTGGGGTACCTAGGAACAGAAGATGGCTAAGCTTGTTCCTTTTCTATGCGCTGTCTATGTGCTGTTTTTTCAAAGTAGTTAAGTTCTTAATAACTAATTAATTATGCACTTAAAGCACTGCTGAAATACTTTGTACATATTGCAACTAACTGTTTAAGGTATATAACTTTCACAAAGTTTTCTTTAGTTAATTATTATCGTTAACTTATTCTCATTTTCGTGCTGTCATAAGTTGTAGAGTAGGGGGTTTTAGACTCAAGTTTTCTTTCAAAAATCTGTTCGTTAAAAATTAATATTTCCTTTTTTAATTGCAATGTAAAAATTTGGATTTCTTTTGCATTGATTTTCAGGTTTAAATTCTCTCTCAAACGAACTTGGAATTTCGTTATGGCTGAAAATCATTTCTAATTATTATGTCACTCTCACAGCTTGAGTTCTCTTTAATCTTCTTCTCTCTGTTTAATAGTAACAGATGAAGAGCATGGGTCGGGCCAGGAAGGTTAATGGATGCAAGCGAAATTGTTAACTAGTGCTAGGTCATGCAACTCTACGGAGGACATGACATATATATATTTGTTAAACTATTTTAGGTGGGAATGTTACTTGCATCTATGGCCTTGCAGAAACCCATTTCCAACTAGGTCTTTGTGGAAGTGAGAAAATGCAGAGTTTTTGCTGGTCCTTGATAAAGCCAAGGCTCAGTATTCTCGACACCTTCTACATTCAGTTGTTTTATTTTATTTTTTTATCTTTTCTCCTTTTACTCACACAGGTAGATACATAACCTTTTCTATGTTGTACTAGGTGTGAGTCAAAATTATATATGTATTTTTTTGCTTAG
This sequence comes from Macrothele yani, assembly GCA_039090855.1. Taxonomy (NCBI): domain Eukaryota; kingdom Metazoa; phylum Arthropoda; class Arachnida; order Araneae; family Macrothelidae; genus Macrothele; species Macrothele yani. The sequence continues at coordinate 7,700,633 of CM077012.1, forward strand.
GTATCTTCTTTATAGAATGTGAATTCTGAATTTTCAAAACTGCTGCGTTGCGCGTTTTGATTTTCAGGTTATTTTGCAACCTTCGTTTTAAATTCTAAAGTTTTTCCTAAGTCTTCAGTTTTGCTCTTAAGTATATATATATATATATATATATATATATATCATCGTCATCGTCAACCATTATCAATCCACTGCTGGACGAAGGTCTCCCCAAGTTTCCTCCACAATGGTCTGTCTTGTGCCAGTCTCCTCCATGTCACTCCTGCATACTTTCGAATTTCATCCACCCATCTCCCATGTGGTCTTCTTCTGGGTCTTTTCCTGTCCCTTAGAATCCAATCTAAAATTTTGGCTGTCCATCGATGGTCTGTCCTTCTGGCAGTATGCCCAGCCCATTGCTATTTCAGGGATTTACCTCTGATCATGATGTCTTCCACTCTTGTCATTTTTCAGATCCACGTGTTCCTCTTCTTATCTCTCCTGGTTACACCAAGTATGCACCTCTCCTTGCTGCTTTGAGTTGTCTGCAGCCTTTGTATGTCTCTTTTAGTTAAGGTCCACGTCTCTGCACCATACGTAAACACTGGAAGGATGCATTGATCAAACACTTTTCTTTTAAGACATAATGGTGTATTGCTCTTGAAAATTATGCTGTTTCTTCCAAAAGCTCTCCAGGCAAGTTTTGTACGGCGATTAATTTCTTCATCAATGTGACCCTCACTTGATATCTGCTGTCCAAGATAAACGTACGTGTCTGTTATCTCCAGCTTTTCTCCATCAATCGATAAATCTTCATTTCGTGTAAAAGCATTGAACATCACTTTTGTCTTCTGAAAGTTCATTTTTAATCCCACTTCTTTACTCTTGTCAGCAAGTTCTTGGATCATACTCTGCAGCTCTGATGGGGTAGTTGCAAAAAAGACTATGTCATCAGCAAATCGAAGGTGGGTTAGACAATCTCCATTAATCTTTATCCCTTTGTTTTCCCAGTTCAGTGATTGAAAGACATTTTCCAATGTGGCATTAAAGAGCTTCGGAGATATGGTGTCACCTTGTCTCACTCCCTTTCCAATTTTTATGTGTGTTGTATTTTCAAACAGCCGAATCTTTGCACTCGCATTTTCATAGATGTTATTAATAATATTAATGTATGCATCTTCAATACCGCAGGATTTCAGAGCCATTGTAACTGCTGATGGTTTCACCGAATCAAAGGCTTTTTCATAATCGATAAAAGCCATGCACAATGGAAGTTCATATTCCCTCGCTCTTTCAATTAGTTCTCTCAGTACGTAGATATGATCTATAGTGCTGTAGCCACTCCTGAATCCAGCTTGTTCTCTCGGTTGAGCCATGTCCAGTGTTACCTTCAAACGGTGTGAAAGAACTTTAGTGAAGATTTTATAAACCACTGATAGGAGGCTGATAGGTCTGTAGTTCCTGAGATCCTCAATGTCACCTTTTTTATGTAGCAGGATCATTATAGCGTTGTTCCAGTCCTCAGGAATCTTCCCTTCATTAAGGCATCGAGTGAAAATTTGGGCGAGTACTGTTTCGATTTCTCCACTTGCTTCCTGTATGATGTCTACAGTAATTCCATCTTCTCCTAGAGCTTTTTCCCACTTCATGTTCTTGATTGCATGTGCAACTTCTGCTGGGAGGACTGGAAGAATTCTGGTACTGGTACCTTTCATGATGTCTGGAGTACATGTATAATCCCTTTCATATAATTTGGAGTAGAAATCTTTCACTGTTGTCAAAATTTCGCCTCTATTTATTGTTACAGAACCATCTTCTTTTCTCAGTGCCATAATCTGTTTTCTTCCCTTACTGAGATGTTTTTTTGCTGTCTTTAGGCTTTGGTTGTTTTCAATTGCTTTCCTCACTAGTTCACAGTTGAATTTCCTTACGTCTTCAGTGATACTTTTTCGTACTGTCTTGCATAGCTCTATGTATTCCACTTATATATATATATATATATATATATATATATGAGCGAAGGAGAAAATGAGCCCACAGGTACATCATGATTTTGTTCGTAATAAATACTATAATAGACATAGCAGTTACAATTTGTTTGGTAGGTTTTTATTGGTATTTACATATAATGGTTGTTAAGGAAAATATATTTTAATCAATCCTTTGGTTACGTGCGTTGCCTACCACTAATTGATGATCAAGAATTTGTTTGATTTCAAAACAATCGTATAAAACTTCGACCAATTCATCTTGAAATTCTTGATGTTCCATTAGTTTCTTTATTAGGAGTATATAAGCATCAAAAAATGGCATGGAAAGAAAAAGTTTCTGTATTCAAGGTGTACATGGTGTCTTGATCATCACTGAGTGATGAGAGTTTCTGAACTATCTTTGGTTGACAGAACAGTACATGGACAGTTTTTATTTATGTAAGAAAACTGCAGAGCTCTCTTGAGTAGTGTCTTTTATAGGTTTACTGAATGTGAGAAGACGTTTTCAAATGGTTTATTGGAAACAAAAATTGTACAGGGGACATGTACACTTTCAACTTCAGAAAATAAACAAGTGATATTATATACAGAATAAAGATGAGGAATTTACAGATGTGCGTATGTACAATAAATTATAATAATACAAGACTAAATAATTGGTAAGGAGAAACTTGTGAAAGTTCAAGTGCTTGCAGTAGAGGAAGGTGAACATGGGGTTTGACTGATGTAATCCTAGCAGGGCAAACTGGAGGAGAGGAACAGTCTTATACAAGGCAAACTGGAGGACAGGAACAGTCTTATACAAGGCAAACTGAAGGAGAGGAACAGTCTTATACAAGGCAAACTGGAGGAGAGGAACAGTCTTATACAAGGCAAACTGGAGGAGAGGAATAGTCTTGTTCTAGGGAAACGACAGTGTATATGGCAGCAACAGATGGTGGTGCGAGCAACGTCCGGACGAGAGTGCAAAAATCACAGTAGAAGGCAAAGGTCATCGGAGGGTCCGGTGAACCATCGTTGGTGCGGGGACCAAATGCCCATGAAGGCGGGGACTTGATTGGTTGAACGAGCAGCTGTATAGGCCAGACACAGGCTTGAAAGCAGTCGGTTGCGGAACTGGGAGCAAAGTGCGTCCCCCGCCTGGAAGAGGGAAGGTGTAGAGGGGGACCGTAGATGTTGGTAGTAGCTATATACCACATGTCGAGCCAGAATGAAGATATAAGCACAAGGCTCAGATAAAGGCGCGGGAGGAGAAGAAGTGCGGAGCAGTGTGCTGTAGGCAGAGAATGGAAGATCTGTAGTACTCAGATGTCGAGCCACAGGGAGGACTAGGTGGAGTAGGGGAAGGAGCACTGGGCATTGATGGTAGATGTGGTGAACATCTGCACATGCAGAACAAAAGATGCATGTGGGTGAGGAGGTGGTAAGTGTCATCTTGAAGATAGTAGTAGGCACTGGTAGGCGTCAATGGAGGTACAGCCCATGAAGGATATGTTCAATGGGAGCATACAAAGCAGAGGTTGAGGCTGACCAGACAAATGGCAGTGCAGCAGGTGGAACGTCCAAAATTGGTGAAGGTACAGGCGCCGATGGATCATTTAGCAAGCAGTAAGAGAGATTTGACAGAAAAGCTAGAGAGAGGAACAGTGCCTCAAACTGGGAGAAAAAGGGGGGGGGGAGAGGGAGAGAGGCGGAGGGCACAAAAAGTAGGCCAGACGGAGAAGTGAGAGATGGAAAAAGGATGATGATAGAGGAGTGGAGAGAAGAGTAAAGAGTGAGAGAAACAGTAGAGCGAGAAAAGAGAAGAGAGAGATCGGAGAAGGGCTTCCAGGAAAGATCAGGAGAAAGTAAGTCTCGAACAGTAACGATCCCGGCGGGGAGCCAGGAAAGGTCAGTGAAGAAGGGAGCGTTAGGAGGATGTAGGACAGAGGAATAGAAGAGGGGCTCTGCGAGATGTTTGGAAGTGGAAGCGGGAGGGGAATGGAGAAGGGGCAAAGAGCGGAGAAAGGAAAGAGCCACCGTATATATGGGGGAAAGGCGAGAGCGGAGAAAAGGAAAATGATCGATCAACAGGATTATGATGAATATTAGGTGCAGGTTGTGTGGTGAAACCGTAACATCCCGTACAAGGCAGACTGTAGAATCCGGAACACATAGATGACAGAGTTGAGAGACCACTCGATGTGCTTTGTGGTATAGCTGGACATCAAGGAACGAGTGATCTGATAGGATAGCCTTTATGTAATTTTATGAATGATTATGAGATCACATGAAGAAAACCATCCTATCAATCCTGCTATTATATAGTTATGAAAAATTATTATGCAATAGCAGGTCACAGTTATTGCAATTCAGGAGAGTCATATTATGGGGGAAATGTAGAATCTTTGATATACAACATAGATATTGTTGAGCAGATAGAAAATAACTACCAACTCAAGAATTATTTTGATTTTTGATGTGGCAGAATTTTTTCTTTTGTTTGGGAGTTTAGCAACCACAATAAGCAACTCAATGGGCTATAACCAGTCACCCATCCCCAATTTCCGTAATTTAGGGCCGTTGGTTTCAGCAGGGAATGAAGAGAGCCAGTCCCATAAGACAAGCACAACATCTATACCTTATCAGGATTCAAACTCAGACCTGTCTCCAAAGCCAGCATTTACACCACTGCATCATGGGGGAGGGGTAGGGGTTCTCATATTTTAATGCATCAGAACATTTAGTAGTTTTATTTTTGTAGTTTAGCTTTCACTTTTAACTGTAGTAAGGATGTTTAACTGTAGAATAAAGATAAATGAAACCAACAGAAAGTCCCACAAAGATAAGTATTTCTAGCCTCTTACTTAGTTTTTGTGAAAAAGAGTACAGTTCCAGTGAAGTAATTGAGAATGATACTTCTTTGTGCTTGTTTGTTTTAAATAGCAAACATTCACTCCTGCACAGTTTCTAGGACCAGTGGTTCTGCTTTATTTGAATCATGTTCAGGGGTATATCCACGATCCAGATGTTTATCTTAGAAATGGGGGGGGGGTACAGTTGTCCTGGTCTAAAAGAAATAATAGAGAGACTTTGTGGAATGGATAAATGTGCACACAAACTGGCAGAGCTCTCTCCTGGGCCTTGCACTACTTTTTAAGAACTTTTTTGCAGCAAAAAAAAAGTGCTAAGTTTTTATATCATAAAGTAGGGAAAACAGCAGAAAAAAACAACAAAAAAACGGCACCATTTTCCTGTCATTCAATTGCCTGCTTTGCAGGAAACAAGCTCCATGCTTTTTTAAAATTGTACTGTTTCTACCAAAAGCTTTCCAACCAAGTTTTATGCGCTGATTGATTTCTTCATGAATGCGACCCTTGCTTGATATCTGCTGTCCAAGGTAAATGTAGGTATCGGTTATTTCCAGCTTTGCCCCATCAGTTGAGAAAACTTCATCCCTTATAAGTCTTGTACATCAGTTTTGTCTTGTGAAAGTTCATTTTTAATCCCATTTCTTCACTCATGTCTGCAAGTTCCTGGGTCATACTCTGCAGTTCTGAAGGGGCAGTTGCAAAAATGACTATGTCATCAGCAAAATGAAGGTGAGTTAAATGATCACCATTAGTCTTTATCCCTTTGTTTTCCCAGTTCATTGATTGAAAGACATTTTGCAGTGTGGCATTAAAAAGTTTGGGAGATATGGTATCACATTGTCTCACTCCCTTTCCAATTTTATTGGTGCTTTATCCTCAGATAACCAAACCTTTGCATTTTCATAGGTGTTACTAATAATACAAGTGTATGCATCTTCAATACCGCAATATTTCAAAGCTATTGTAACGGCTGATGGTTTCACGAAATTGAAGGCCTTTTCATAATCAATAACAGCCATGCATAATGGGAGTTCACATTCTCTTGTTCTTTCAGTTAATTCTTGCGGTACATGGATATGATCTACATTGCTGTTGCCACTCCTGAATACAGCTTGTTCTCTTGGTTGAGCCATGTCTAGTGTTACCTTCAAGCAATGTGAAAGAACCTTAGTGAAGATTTCATAAACCACTGTGAGGAGGCTGATGGGTCTGCTGTTCCTGAGATCCTCAATGTCACCTTTTTATGTAGCATGATCATTGTGGCATTGTTCCAATCCTCAGGAATCTTCCCTTCATTGGGAAATCTAGTAAAATTTGGGTGAGTCTAGTTTCAATGTCTCCACTTGCTTCTTGTATAATGTCAGTGGTAAGTCCATTTTCTCTGGGAGCCTTTTCCTGTTTCATGTTCCTTATTGCATGTGTAACTTCTGCTTGGAGGACTGGATGGACTTTGGTACGATTACCTTTCATAATGTCTTGAGTAGATGTATCATCTTTTTCATATAGTTCTCAGTAGAAATCTTTCAATCTTGTCAAAATTTGCCGACTATTTCTTGTTACAGTGCCATCTTTTCTCAGTTCCATAATCTGTTTTCTTCCCTTACTGAGATGTCTCTCTTCAAGCTTTGGTTGTTTTCAATTGTTTTCCTCACCAGTTCACAGTTGAATTTCCTTACATCTTCAGTGGTACTTTTTCGTACTGTCTTGCATAGCTCTTATGTTTATGATAGCTATCAGCAATTCAATTGTGACACCACAATTAACTTGTTGATAGCTATCATAAACTGATATAAGCCACCTATATAAGTTTCGACATGTTCATTATATGAATTATCAAAAATGAAATTATAGCTGTATGTATTCCACTTTGGAAGTCACATCTCCTTTATTTGTCCTCATCTCTTTTTTTTTTTGCATCAGAATTTTGGGTTTTCCTGATATTTTCTCATATACAACTTGTTTTTAGTTCCACCTATTTTTGATGCTGTTTCTATAAGAGCATTGCTTAGTTTTCTGTTAACTTCAGAGATGTCTACTTCTTCTGATGTTAGACTTTCTGGAGCAGAGAATCTATTCCTCAATTCTAATTTGAAGGTATTATGATGCTTTTTAAGGTTGTTCATGTCAATACATTTTGTTTGGTTTATGAGCTTGCCATGCTCGAGCTTAGTATTGAGAAGCATCTTACATCTCACTATTCTAACTTATGATCACTCCCTGTGTTGAACCTGTTCAGCAAACTGCAGTCTTCAATGACAAATTTCTTGTTACACATAATAAAATCAATTTCTCTTGTCATTCCATTGGGATGTTTCCATGCCCACTTCCTATGTGTTTTTTTCTTGAAAAATTAGTTCATGATGAAAAACCTTTCTGCCTTTGCAAACTCTATGAGAGTATTTCCACGCTGGCTTCTGTTCCCATGTTCGAATTTATCTACTGAAGTTACATTTTATTGCTGTTGCCCTATATTCGCATTGAAATTACCCATAATGTTCTTCAAGTCTGCTTGTATTTATTATTTAGATGCCGAATTTCTTTGTGAAATTCTTCAACTTCTTCCTCACGATGAGTTGTGGTGGAGCGTAAGCTTGAATAATCTGAGCCTGGTATCTTTTTGAGAGTTGGATAATGAGTTGTGCAGCTCTATCTGAGGAACTGTCAACTTCTAGAGCATTGTCCTTCAGTTTCTGGTTTATTATAAATCCTAAGTTTTAGTTTTGCCAGTATCTGAGTTCCTCCTCCAATTCAAGGAGCCTTGAATCAGAAAATAGGGATCATCCATTAGACGTAGCCAAGGTAAGCATCGGATTGTAGCCTAGACCAGTCTTCTGGTGATTGTTAGCACCCTCTGCCTTCATGTTGTACTGACTGCTGCCTTGGCCAGGTACATTCCAAATGCTGGAGACTGAGGGCCAAAATTTAAGTTGTATGGTCATCTTTGGAGAAGTTAGGTCATAACTCACCATGCTGGTCAAGCAGGTTTGTGAGTGTGGGTTAGCATTTCCTGTTATCACAGTGGTATAGTTAGACCACTATTTGTCAGTCATCAGAGCCTCTTTAGTGGGAACCGGATGCACTGCAAGAAGGTGGGGTTTGCATTTGTTTGTCAAGGAGAGGCTATATATCATCATCATCATCATCATTGTCAACCATTATCAATCCACTGCTGGACGAAGGTCTCCCCAAGTTTCCTCCACAACGGTCTGTCTTGTGCCAGTCTCCTCCATGTCACCCCTGCATACTTTCGAATTTCATCCACCCATCTCCCATGTGGTCTTCTTCTGGGTCTTTTCCTGTCCCTTGGAATCCAATCTAAAATTTCGGCTGTCCATCGATGATCTGTCCTTCTGGCAGTATGTCCAGCCCATTGCCATTTTAGGGATTTAACTCTGATCATGATGTCTTCCACTCTTGTCATTTTTCGGATCCACGAGTTCCTCTTCTTATCTCTCCTGGTTACACCAAGTATGCACCTCTCCATGCTTCTTTGAGTTGTCTGCAGCTTTTGTATGTCTCTTTTAGTTAAGGTCCACGTCTCTGCACCATACGTAAGCACTGGAAGGATGCATTGATCAAACACTTTTCTTTTAAGACATAATGGCATATTGCTCTTGAAAATTATGCTGTTTCTTCCAAAAGCTCTCCAGGCAAGTTTTGTACGCCGATTAATTTCTTCATCAATGTGACCCTCACTTGATATCTGCTGTCCAAGATAAACGTACGTGTCTGTTATCTCCAGCTTTTCTCCATCAATCGATAAATCTTCATTTCTTGTAAAAGCATTGAACATCACTTTTGTCTTCTGAAAGTTCATTTTTAATCCCACTTCTTTACTCTTGTCAGCAAGTTCCTGGATCATACTCTGCAGCTCTGATGGGCTAGTTGCAAAAATGACTACGTCATCAGCAAAACGAAGGTGGGTTAGATAATCTCCATTAATCTTTATCCCCTTGTTTTCCCAGCTCAGTGACTGAAAAACACCCTCCAATGTGGCATTAAAGAGCTTCGGAGATATGGTGTCACCTTGTCTCACTCCCTTTCCAATTTTTATGTGTGTTGTATTTTCAAACAGCCTAATCTTTGCACTTGCATTTTCATAGATGTTATTAATAATATTAATGTATGCATCTTCAATACCGCAGGTTTTCAGAACCATTGTAACTGCTGATGGTTTCACCGAATCAAAGGCTTTTTCATAATCGATAAAAGCCATGCACAATGGAAGTTCATATTCCCTCGCTCTTTCAATTAGTTCTCTCAGCACATGGATATGATCTATTGTGCTGTAGCCACTCCTGAATCCAGCTTGTTCTCTCGGTTGAGCCATGTCCAGTGTTACCTTCAAGCGGTGTGAAAGAACTTTAGTGAAGATTTTATAAACTACTGATAGGAGGCTGATAGGTCTGTAGTTTCCGAGATCCTCAATGTCACCTTTCTTATGTAGCAGGATCATTGTAGCGGTGTTCCAATCCTCAGGAATCTTTCCTTCATTAAGGCATCGAGTGAAAATTTGGGCGAGTACTGTTTCGATTTCTCCACTTGCTTCTTGTATGATGTCTACAGTAATTCCATCTTCTCCTGGAGCTTTTCCCCGCTTCATGTTCTTGATTGCATGTGCAACTTCTGCTGGAAGGACTGGAGGAACTCTGGTACTGGTATCTTTCATGATGTCTGGAGTGCATGTATCATCCCTTTCATATAATTTGGAGTAGAAATCTTTCACTCTTGTCAAAATTTCGCCTCTATTTCTTGTTACAGAACCATCTTCTTTTCTCAGTGCCATAATCTGTTTTCTTCCCTTACTGAGATGTCCCTTTGCTATCTTTAGGCTTTGGTTGTTTTCAATTGCTTTCCTCACTAGTTCACAGTTGAATTTTCTTACGTCTTCAGTGATACTTTTTCGTACTGTCTTGCATAGCTCTATATATTCCACTTTGGAAGTCACATCTTCTTTAGTTGTCCTCATCTCTCTTCTTTTTTGCATCAACATTTTCGTTTTTCCTGATAATTTATTTACATGCAACTTGTTCTTAGACCCAGCTAATTTTGTTGCTGTTTCCATAAGAGCTTTGGTTACTTTTCTGTTAACTTCAGAGATGTCCACTTCTTCCGATGTTAGGCCTTCTAAAGCAGAGAACCTGTTCTTCAGTTCCAACTTGAAGGTATTATGGTGTTTTTTAAGGTTGGTTATGTCAATAGATTTTGTTTGTCTAATGAGCTTGCTACGTTCAAGTTTAGTGTTGAGGTGCATCTTACATCTCACCAATCTATGGTCACTACCTGTGTTGAACTTGTTTAGCACACTGCAGTCTTCTATGACGAATTTTTTGTTACACATAATAAAATCAATTTCACTTGTCGTCCCATTTGGATGTCTCCATGTCCATTTCCTGTGTGGCTTTTTCTTGAAGAAGGAGTTCAAGATGAAAAACCCTTCTGCCTCTGCAAACTCAACGAGAGTATTTCCACGCTGGTTTCTGTTGCCGTGACCGAATTTACCTACTGAAGTTTCATTCTGTTGCCGTTGCCCTATTTTTGCATTGAAATATCCCATAATTATTTTCAAGTGCTGCTTATCTTTATTATTTAGATGACAAATTTCCTCATAAAATTCTTCAATTTCTTCTTCAAAATGACTTGTGGTGGGTGCATAAGTTTGAATAATCTGAGCCTGGTATCTTTTCGAGAGTTGGATAACAAGCCGTGCAGCTCTGTCAGAGGAACTTTCAACTTCTACATTTTTATCCTTCAGTTTCTTGTTTATTATAAATGAGGCTATATCATCATCATCATCATCATTGTCAACCATTATCAATCCACTGCTGGACGAAGGTCTCCCCAAGTTTCCTCCACAACGGTCTGTCTTGTGCCAGTCTCCTCCATGTCACCCCTGCATACTTTCGAATTTCATCCACCCATCTCCCATGTGGTCTTCTTCTGGGTCTTTTCCTGTCCCTTAGAATCCAATCTAAAATTTCGGCTGTCCATCGATGATCTGTCCTTCTGGCAGTATGTCCAGCCCATTGCCATTTCAGGGATTTAACTCTGATCATGATGTCTTCCACTCTTGTCATTTTTCGGATCCACGAGTTCCTCTTCTTATCTCTCCTGGTTACACCAAGCATGCACCTCTCCATGCTTCTTTGAGTTGTCTGCAGCCTTTGTATGTCTCTTTTAGTTAAGGTCCACGTCTCTGCACCATACGTAAGCACTGGAAGGATGCATTGATCAAACACTTTTCTTTTAAGACATAATGGCATATTGCTCTTGAAAATTCTGCTGTTTCTTCCAAAAGCTCTCCAGGCAAGTTTTGTACGCCGATTAATTTCTTCATCAATGTGACCCTCACTTGATATCTGCTGTCCAAGATAAACGTACGTGTCTGTTATCTCCAGCTTTTCTCCATCAATCGATAAATCTTCATTTCTTGTAAAAGCATTGAACATCACTTTTGTCTTCTGAAAGTTCATTTTTAATCCCACTTCTTTACTCTTGTCAGCAAGTTCCTGGATCATACTCTGCAGCTCTGATGGGGTAGTTGCAAAAATGACCACGTCATCAGCAAAACGAAGGTGGGTTAGATAATCTCCATTAATCTTTATCCCCTTGTTTTCCCAGCTCAGTGACTGAAAAACACCCTCCAATGTGGCATTAAAGAGCTTCGGAGATATGGTGTCACCTTGTCTCACTCCCTTCCCAATTTTTACGTGTGTTGTATTTTCAAACAGCCTAATCTTTGCACTTGCATTTTCATAGATGTTATTAATAATATTAATGTATGCATCTTCAATACCGCAGGTTTTCAGAGCCATTGTAACTGCTGATGGTTTCACCGAATCAAAGGCTTTTTCATAATCGATAAAAGCCATGCACAATGGAAGTTCATATTCCCTCGCTCTTTCAATTAGTTCTCTCAGTACGTGGATATGATCTATTGTGCTGTAGCCACTCCTGAATCCAGCTTGTTCTCTCGGTTGAGCCATGTCCAGTGTTACCTTCAAGCGGTGTGAAAGAACTTTAGTGAAGATTTTATAAACTACTGATAGGAGGCTGATAGGTCTGTAGTTTCCGAGATCCTCAATGTCACCTTTCTTATGTAGCAGGATCATTGTAGCGGTGTTCCAATCCTCAGGAATCTTTCCTTCATTAAGGCATCGAGTGAAAATTTGGGCGAGTACTGTTTCGATTTCTCCACTTGCTTCTTGTATGATGTCTACAGTAATTCCATCTTCTCCTGGAGCTTTTCCTCGCTTCATGTTCTTGATTGCATGTGCAACTTCTGCTGGAAGGACTGGAGGAACTCTGGTACTGGTATCTTTCATGATGTCTGGAGTGCATATATCATCCCTTTCATATAATTTGGAGTAGAAATCTTTCACTCTTGTCAAAATTTCGCCTCTATTTCTTGTTACAGAACCATCTTCTTTTCTCAGTGCCATAATCTGTTTTCTTCCCTTACTGAGATGTCCCTTTGCTATCTTTAGGCTTTGGTTGTTTTCAATTGCTTTCCTCACTAGTTCACAGTTGAATTTCCTTACGTCTTCAGTGATACTTTTTCTTACTGTCTTGCATAGCTCTATATATTCCACTTTGGAAGTCACATCTTCTTTAGTTGTCCTCATCTCTCTTCTTTTTTGCATCAACATTTTGGTTTTTCCTGATAATTTGTTCACATGCAACTTGTTCTTAGACCCAGCTAATTTTGTTGCTGTTTCCATAAGAGCTTTGGTTACTTTTCTGTTAACTTCAGAGATGTCCACTTCTTCCGATGTTAGGCCTTCTAAAGAAGAGAACCTGTTCTTCAGTTCTAACTTGAAGGTATTATGGTGTTTTTAAGGTTGGTTATGTCAATAGATTTTGTTTGTCCTATGAGCTTGCCACGTTCAAGTTTAGTGTTGAGGTGCATCTTACATCTCACCAATCTATGGTCACTACCTGTGTTGAACTTGTTTAGCACACTGCAGTCTTCTATGACGAATTTTTTTGTTACACATAATAAAATCAATTTCACTTGTCGTCCCATTTGGATGTCTCCATGTCCATTTCCTGTGTGGCTTTTTCTTGAAAAAGGAGTTCAAGATGAAAAACCCTTCTGCCTCTGCAAACTCAACGAGAGTATTTCACGCTGGTTTCTGTTGCCATGACCGAATTTACCTACTGAAGTTTCATTCTGTTGCCGTTGCCCTATTTTTGCATTGAAATCTCCCATAATTATCTTCAAATGCTGCTTACCTTTATTATTTAGATGACAAATTTCCTCATAAAATTCTTCAATTTCTTCTTCAGGATGACTTGTGGTGGGTGCATAAGTTTGAATAATCTGAGCCTGGTATCTTTTCGAGAGTTGGATAACAAGTCGTGCAGCTCTGTCAGAGGAACTTTCAACTTCTACAACTTTGTCCTTCAGTTTCTTGTTTATTATAAATCCAACACCACTAGTTCTGCCAGTATCTGTCCCACGATAGTAGAAGAGATGTCCACTTTTCAGTTCGATGAGATCTTCTCCTTTTCTCCTTACCTCACTTAGCCCCACGATGTCCCACTTGATCCTTTGTAGTTCCTCTTCCAATTCAAGAAGCCTTGAATCAGAAGATAGGGAGCGTCCATTGTAAGTAGCCAAGGTCAGCATCAGATGGCAGCCTAGTCCGGTCCTCCGGGGATTCTTAGCACCCTCTGCCTTCATGTCGCACTGGCCGCTGCCTTGGCCAGGTACATTCCAGCTGCCGGAGACTGAGGGCCAAGATTTAAGTTGTGGAATCATTTTGGAGGGGGCTATATATATATATATATATATTCTATTAAGAAGATACCTAAGCAAAAAAATACATATATAATTTAGACTCACACCAAGTACGACATAGAAAATGCAATCGTTTTAAATTCTAAAGTTTTTCCTTAGTCTTCAGTTTTGCTCTTAAGTATATATATATATATATATATATATATCATCATCATCATCATCATCATTGTCAACCATTATCAATCCACTGCTGGACGAAGGTCTCCCCAAGTTTCCTCCACAACGGTCTGTCTTGTGCCAGTCTCCTCCATGTCACTCCCGCATATTTACGAATTTCATCCACCCATCTCCCATGTGGTCTTTTTCTGGGTCTTTTCCTGTCCCTTGGAATCCAATCTAAAATTTCGGCTGTCCATCTAGGGTCTGTCCTTCTGGCAGTATGTCCAGCCCATTGCCATTTCAGGGATTTAACTCTGATCATGATGTCTTCCACTCTCGTCATTTTTCGGATCCACGAGTTCCTCTTCTTATCTCTCCTGGTTATACCAAGCATGCACCTCTCCATGCCTCTTTGAGTTGTCTGCAGCCTTTGTATGTCTCTTTTAGTTAAGGTCCACATCTCTGCACCATACGTAAGCACTGGAAGGATGCATTGATCAAACACTTTTCTTTTAAGACATAATGGCATATTGCTCTTGAAAATTATGCTGTTTCTTCCAAAAGCTCTCCAGGCAAGTTTTGTACGCCGATTAATTTCTTCATCAATGTGACCCTCACTTGATATCTGCTGTCCAAGATAAACATACGTGTCTGTTATCTCCAGTTTTTCTCCATCAATCGATAAATCTTCATTTCTTGTAAAAGCATTGAAATATATATATATATATATATATATATCATCATCATTGTCAACCATTATCAATCCACTGCTGGACGAAGGTCTCCCCAAGTTTCCTCCACAACGGTCTGTCTTGTGCCAGTCTCCTCCATGTCACTCCCGCATACTTTCGAATTTCATCCACCCATCTCCCATGTGGTTTTCTTCTGGGTCTTTTCCTGTCCCTTGGAATCCAATCTAAAATTTCGGCTGTCCATCGATGGTCTGTTCTTCTGGCAGTATGTCCAGCCCATTACCATTTCAGGGATTTAACTCTGATCATGATGTCTTCCACTCTTGTCATTTTTCGGATCCACGTGTTCCTCTTCTTATCTCTCCTGGTTACATCAAGCATGCACCTCTCCATGCCCCTTTGAGTTGTCTGCAGCCTTTGTATGTCTCTTTTAGCTAAGGTCCACGTCTCTGCACCATACGTAAGCACTGGAAGGATGCATTGATCAAACACTTTTCTTTTAAGACATAATGGCATATTGCTCTTGAAAATTATGCTGTTTCTTCCAAAAGCTCTCCAGGCAAGTTTTGTACGCCGATTAATTTCTTCACCAATGTGACCCTCACTTGATATCTGCTGTCCAAGATAAACGTACGTGTCTGTTATCTCCAGCTTTTCTCCATCAATCGATAAATCTTCATTTCTTGTAAAAGCATTGAACATCACTTTTGTCTTCTGAAAGTTCATTTTTAATCCCACTTCTTTACTCTTGTCAGCAAGTTCCTGGATCATACTCTGTAGCTCTGATGGGGTAGTTGCAAAAATGACTATGTCATCAGCAAAACGAAGGTGGGTTAGATAATCTCCATTAATCTTTATCCCTTTGTTTTCCCAGTTCAGTGATTGAAAGACATTTTCCAATGTGGCGTTAAAGAGCTTCGGAGATATGGTGTCACCTTGTCTCACTCCTTTTCCAATTTTTATGTGTGTTGTATTTTCAAACAGCCGAATCTTTGCACTTGCATTTTCATATATGTTATTAATAATATTAATGTATGCATCTTCAATACCGCAGGATTTCAGAGCCATTGCAACTGCTGATGGTTTCACCGAATCAAAGGCTTTTTCATAATCGATAAAAGCCATGCACAATGGAAGTTCATATTCCCTCGCTCTTTCAATTAGTTCTCTCAGTACGTGGATATGATCTATTGTGGTGTAGCCACTCCTGAATCCAGCTTGTTCTCTCGGTTGAGCCATGTCCAGTGTCACCTTCAAGCGGTGTGAAAGAACTTTAGTGAAGATTTTATAAACCACTGATAGGAGGCTGATAGGTCTGTAGTTCCTGAGATCCTCAATGTCACCTTTTTTATGTAGCAAGGTCATTGTAGCGTTGTTCCAATCCTCAGGAATTTTTCCTTCATTAAGGCATCGAGTGAAAATTTGGGCGAGTACTGTTTCGATTTCTCCACTTGCTTCTTGTATGATGTCTACAGTAATTCCATCTTCTCCTGGAGCTTTTCCCTGCTTCATGTTCTTGATTTCATGTGCAACTTCTGCTGGAAGGACTGGAAGAACTCTGGTACCGGTACCTTTCATGATGTCTGGAGTACATGTATCATCCCTTTCATATAATTTGGAGTAGAAATCTTTCACTCTTGTCAAAATTTCTGCCTCTATTATATATATATATATAGATACCTTCAAGTTGGAACTGAAGAACAGGTTCTCTGCTTTAGAAGGCCTAACATTGGAAGAAGTGGACATCTCTGAAGTTAACAGAAAAGTAACCAAAGCTCTTATGGAAACACCAACAAAATTAGCTGGGTCTAAGAACAAGTTGCATGTAAACAAATTATCAGGAAAAACGAAAATGTTGATGCAAAAAGAAGAGAGATGAGGACAACTAAAGAAGATGTGACTTCCAAAGTGGAATATATAGAGCTATGCAAGACAGTAAGAAAAAGTATCACTGAAGACGTAAGAAAATTCAACTGTGAACTAGTGAGGAAAGCAATTGAAAACAGCAAAGCCTAAAGATAGCAAAGGGACATCTCAGTAAGGGAAGAAAACAGATTATGGCACTGAGAAAAGAAGATGGTTCTGTAACAAGAAATAGAGGCGAAATTTTGACAAGAGTTAAAGATTTCTACTCCAAATTATATGAAAGGGATGATACATGTATTCCAGACATCATGAAAGGTACCAGTACCAGAGTTCCTCCAGTCCTTCCAGCAGAAGTTGCACATGCAATCAAGAACATAAAGCGGGGAAAAGCTCCAGGAGAAGATGGAGTTACTGTAGACATCATACAAGAAGCAAGTGGAGAAATCGAAACAGTACTCGCCCAAATTTTCACTCGATGCCTTAATGAAGGAAAGATTCCTGAGGATTGGAACACCGCTACAATGATCCTGCTACATAAGAAAGGTGACATTGAGGATCTCGGAAACTACAGACCTATCAGCCTCCTATCAGTAGTTTATAAAATCTTCACTAAAGTTCTTTCACACCGCTTGAAGGTAACACTGGACATGGCTCAACCGAGAGAACAAGCTGGATTCAGGAGTGGCTACAGCACAATAGATCATATCCACGTACTGAGAGAACTAATTGAAAGAGCGAGGGAATATGAACTTCCATTGTGCATGGCTTTTATCGATTATGAAAAAGCCTTTGATTCGGTGAAACCATCAGCAGTTACAATGGCTCTGAAAACCTGCAGTATTGAAGATGCATACATTAATATTATTAATAACATCTATTAAAATGCAAGTGCAAAGATTCGGCTGTTTGAAAATTCAACACACATAAAAATCATCATCATCATCATTGTCAACCATTATCAATCCACTGCTGGACGAAGGTCTCCCCAAGTTTCCTCCACAACGGTCTGTCTTGTGCCAGTCTCCTCCATGTCACCCCTGCATACTTTCGAATTTCATCCACCCATCTCCCATGTGGTCTTCTTCTGGGTCTTTTCCTGTCCCTTGGAATCCAATCTAAAATTTTGGCTGTCCATCGATGATCTGTCCTTCTGGCAGTATGTCCAGCCCATTGCCATTTCAGGGATTTAACTCTGATCATGATGTCTTCCACTCTTGTCATTTTTCGGATCCACGAGTTCCTCTTCTTATCTCTCCTGGTTACACCAAGCATGCACCTCTCCATGCCTCTTTGAGTTGTCTGCAGCCTTTGTATGTCTCTTTTAGTTAAGGTCCACGTCTCTGCACCATACATACGTAAGCACTGGAAGGATGCATTGATCAAACACTTTTCTTTTAAGACATAATGGCATATTGCTCTTGAAAATTATGCTGTTTCTTCCAAAAGCTCTCCAGGCAAGTTTTGTACGGCGATTAATTTCTTCATCAATGTGACCCTCACTTGATATCTGCTGTCCAAGATAAACGTACGTGTCTGTTATCTCCAGCTTTTCTCCATCAATCGATAAATCTTCATTTCTTGTAAAAGCATTGAACATCACTTTTGTCTTCTGAAAGTTCATTTTTAATCCCACTTCTTTACTCTTGTCAGCAAGTTCCTGGATCATAGTCTGCAGCTCTGATGGGGTAGTTGCAAAAATGACTACGTCATCAGCAAAACGAAGGTGGGTTAGATAATCTCCATTAATCTTTATCTCCTTGTTTTCCCAGCTCAGCGACTGAAAAACACCCTCCAATGTGGCATTAAAGAGCTTCGGAGATATGGTGTCACCTTGTCTCACTCCCTTTCCAATTTTTACGTGTGTTGTATTTTCAAACAGCCTAATCTTTGCACTTGCATTTTCATATATGTTATTAATAATATTAATGTATGCATCTTCAATACCGCAGGTTTTCAGAGCCATTGTAACTGCTGATGGTTTCAGTTACAATGGCTCTATATATATATATATATATATATATATAGAGCTCTATATATATACATATATATAGATATATATTCTATCAAGAAGAGACCGAAGCAAAAACGTTTTTTGACTCATACCAAGTACAACATAGAAAAGGTTATATATTGACCGGTGTGAGTAAAAAGAGAAAAAAATAATAGATAAATATATACACTGGAATAATAAAATATCAACCAAAGTAATTGAGAATGTACTAATTTCTCAGGTGCTTAGAATTTCAAGAATTTGCAGCAACAATTTGGACTTCAATTACCACATTAATATACTATTAGACAGTTTTCTAGAGAACAAAATTCCTACTTCTTTCATCAAAAGAACTTTAAGAAAAATTATTCTGAATAATAGAGTAAGGTTGGCAAATCTGCTTTAATTTTCTACACAGTTAATAATATGATTCTGACCAATGAAAGCCTTTTTTTGGAAGTTGGTCTAGAGGATGCATATTAACTACAAAAAGGAACCTTAGTGCTATGGATAAGAAGGTCCTATTAAAAATAAAAAAATAAATAATATAGACAAAATCACAAAAAACAACTTAAAAATCTGTTTATAAAATAAAATAAAAATAAATATAAAAGAAAACTAGTTATTCACTCACTAGAATAGCTATACTAAAAATAGTAAAACTAACATTAAAATTAATAGGATTCTGAATAGTCTATAGAAGCTCACCAAGGTGATTAAACACATGCAAAGGTTATTAAATATACTACTTGTGTATTTCATAATATTTCTCATGTATTCTGGAGAGTTAATTCTGCTCTTTCTGATCAAACAGGTCCACAATCTTAATTATATTTTTCTCTAGTTAAAATCTCCGCGAGTAGGATTTTTTTCAGCGTGTGGAGGCCTTCAGCCCCACCCACACTGCCCCCCAGCGACTAGGGAGTGGCAGGGGTGAATGAAAGTTTGGGGTAAAAGGTCGGCCATGTTTTCTTCAAGAGTGGAAGAAGTTAAGTTGCATAAGAGGTAAGCTCTCTTCATTGTCTTTAGGTTTTGGGTTTTCCAAGTTCAATGTTTGAACTTTTTGAACATTTTCTACTTTTTGCTTTAAGCATTTAGGCACTAGCAAGTCTATTAACTTTTTTGCGGATTTTAACTCTCTTTTCTTGGTAACTTTGCGCGTTTTTTAGGGCACTTAGGCTAAGCAGCTGGCCATTTTTTTTGTTCTTGTAGTCAACGATGTGTTTTCAATGTCGTAAAGATCTTAATAACTACTTAATTATGCACTTAAAGCACTTCTGAAATACTTTGTACATATTGCAACTAATTGTTTATGTCATATAACCTACACAAAGCATTTCTTTAGTTTATTATTGTCTTTATTTTATTCTCGTTTTTGTGTTATCAGAAGTTGTGGAGTAGGGGGTTTTTGTAATCCAGTTTTCTTTCAAGAATCTGTGCTTTAGAAAAAAATTAATATTTCCTTTTTTTATTGCAATGTTTAAGAATTTGTAGTACTTTACTATTGCTATTCAGGTTTAAATTCTCTCTTAGGCGACTAGGTAACTTGGCAATGTGTTATTGCTGAACATTATTTCTGATTCATTATGTCACTCTTACAACTTGAGTTTTCTATGGTCATCTTCTTTCTGTTTTAATAATCTAAAGCAACTTATGGGAATTTACTAGGAATGAAAAAATTTCCTAGTAAATTCCCATAAGTTGCTTTAGATTATTAATTCAATTAAACTAGGAAGCCATTTCTCAACATGAGCTTTATTCTTTCTGTTTGTTAGTAACATATGAAGAGCATGGGTTGGGCCAGGAAAGTTATGGATGCATGCTAAAATGTTAACTAAAGCTTCGTCATACAACTCTGTGGGGGTTATGACATATATATAATTTTTAAAAATTTTTTTTGGTGGGCTTATTACTTGCATCTATGACTTTGCAGAAACCCATTTCCAAATAGGTCTTTGTGGAAGTGAGAAAATGCAGAGTTTTGCTGGTCCTTGATAAAGCCAAGGCTCGGTATTCTCGACACTTTCTACATTCTGTTTATCTATTATTTTTTTCTCTTTTTACTCACACCGGTCAATATATAACCTTTTCTATGTTGTACTTGGTATGAGTCAAAAATTTTTTTTTGCTTCGGTCTCTTCTTGATAGAATGTGAATTCTGAATTTTCATAACTGCTGCGTTGCGCGTTTTGATCATCAGGTTATTTTGCAACTTTCGTTTTAAATTCTTAAGTGTTTTTCTTATGTTTTTGGCTCTGCTCTTAAGTATATATATATATATATATATATGTGTGTGTAAAAGAATATTAACATACAAGCAATCTACCTTCATAAACAAACAAATAGGGTCAAAAACCTTCAGAGAAAAAAACAAAACTAAAGTGAATAACAAAATGACGAAACAATGTTTAGAAAATATTTATAAAAACATTTACTCAGAACCCCTGGATCGCTCTTCAGGGAAAGACATCCAGAGGCCCTGAGCGCACAATTTCAGTTCAGGTTTCATGAGAATGCAAAAATCTCAAAAAAGCAATAATGGATATCCAATTTGAAATTTTGTGTTGTAAATTTTGATGCATTCTGTCTTCCCTACCTGAACTATAGAAAATACAAAAGAGTCACTAGGAATAAAAATGAACTAAAAAACACCTTACCAAAACAATGATGTTACATGTACTGTTGTATAAACAAAAAAGAAACATCAAAACGAAAACTGAGTCAAAATTCTCCCTACAAGATTAAAAGATAGTAACGGTAACATAAATCCTTCCACCAAACCCTTCATGACATAAACAAAGTCATTCGTAAAGATTCGCGGTTAAGACGTAAATCCAAGTTGGAAAATTAAACTCCAGGTGTGTTCAGAAACCCAAGTGGATTTAGCTGCAATTTCCTAGGTACTTTCTGAAATAATCCAATATCTATAATGTCGAATAAATGTTTTTAGTGGATGTGAAGAACGGGTGTTATTAAGTCTCCAGGGCGACTCGGAGGAAAAATTGTTTTAAGTGTGGCCCTAAGAAGTGGTTAGTACAAAGATATTTTAGGGTGTAATGTTACAAAGTCTGATCTTGAAGGTGGAATGTAGATTGTAAGTAGATAAGAGATCACAAATGTAAAATTTACAAAATTTTAGTAGATAAGAATTATCTTTCAAAGTGGAAAAAAGCTTTTTTAACTGTTTGGTGGTATTGTCTCTGTTATTGCAAATGCGAGTGATACATAGAAATTGAGATATAATAATGTTTCTCTGTATTGTTCTTGGAATTCTTGAAGTGCAAACATTCAGTAATTTAGGACTGAAGTCAAAATTTGTTCTTTTATCAAATACATCTATTGAGAATTTTTTATGCCTTAGTGTAATCTGTAGGTCTAAAAAAGCAATCTCAGAATCCTGCATATTAAAAGTCTTGTTTTGAACACAGAAACTGATGAGGTCATCAACATATCTAAAATTATGAACATGCTCCATAACAATCCTTCTCTCATAATAATGCAGAAATAAATTGGTTAACAGGCTTGAAAATGAAGTACCCATAGGGATACCTTGTTTTTGAATCACTATTCTATTTTTATCATAAATATAGTTGTGTAAGACACAAAAGTTACAAAGGTGTCCCCAGTATTCCTTGCTGACTTTCAAAAGGTGACCAAATTCATCAAAATACCATTGGAGAACTGTATGCAGATCCTGTAAATCGATAGAAGTAAACAGATTATTGAAATCATATGTATTAATTTCACCTTTAAATGGTTGATTATCCTTGATAAACTGTAAGATTTTTTTATTATCTGTAATAATCCAAGTGGCATCTTGAATATTATTGTAGATAATCTGCAACAGTTCTTGAAAAATTTTGCCAGCTTTATTATTGTGACTATTGAAACCGCAGGTAATGAATCTGAAACACACAGATTCATTTTTTTGGCTCTATTTGTTTTTTTATGAAGGTAGATTGCTTGTATGTTAATATTCTTTTACATACACTAACTACATCTTATATTGCAGCATTGCGCAGTTTTGTTGTGGTTTATATTATATTACATGAGTGAAAATTTAACTTTCCTATGCTATATATATATACACACACACACACAGTGCGTCAAAGAATTTTGAAGACTGGGTCTGTAAAATGAAATAGAAATAAGAAATTATAATTTGTTTGGTTTGTTATTCAAAATAAGTCCCTCCGGCTTCAATACACTTGTTACAGCGATTTAATAATGATTCGAATGCCTGTTCCAGTTCACTTTGCGGAATTGCCTCCAAAGCACGCGTCGAAGCTGTTTGTATGGTCGAAATATCATCAAAATAACACCCTTTTGACGTCATTGTAAGTTTTGGGAACAAAGAAAAGTCGCAGGGTTCTAAATCAGGCGAATACGGTGGATGATTCAACACACAGACGTTATTTTTTGCCAAGAATCTACGAACAAGAAGTGAGGTGTGACTGGGTGCATTATCATGCAACAAACACCAACTGTTTTCATCTCGATATTCTGGATGAATGCGACAAATTCTGCCCATCAAACGCCTCAAAACATTTAAATAAAACTCGCCAGTAATTGTTTGTCCACTTGGAACAAATTCTTTGTGGATAATACTCTTACTATCGAAGAATGTAATGAGCATTGTTTTGATTTTCGATGGAACTTTTCTTGTTTTTTTGGCTTGTGGTGAGTTTTTTGACTTCTATTCCGCACTTTGTCGCTTTGTTTTAGGATCATATTGAAAACACCATGTTTCATCACCAGTAATAATCGATTTTAAGAAGTTTGGATCATTTTCAGCGGCTGAAATGATGTCTCTGCAATGTGCACTTCTCCTTGATTTTTGTTCATTGGTTAACGTGTGTGGAACAAATTTAGCACAGACTTTTGTGTTTTGCCCAAATCTTCATGCAGGATGGTTTGAATCGTTTCTTTGTAGATGTTTAAAGACTCTTCCATCATTCTTAGTGACGCACATCGATTGTTTGCCATGAAATCAAGCACTTTTTCAATAATCTCAGGTGTCCTAGATGAACTTGGTCTTCCGGTATGCTTATCATCTTCTAGAGTCTCTCTTCCGTCCAAAAAACGTTTGTACCACAGGAAAACATTTGATCTACTTAAACAAAACTCACCGTAAACTTGTTTCATCATTTGGTACGTTTCCGAGGCACTTTTACCAAGTTTTGCGTTAAATTTAATAACAACCCTTTGTTCCATCTTAATAATTCAACATGAAAAAAATTTTACTTCTCTAATGAACGCCCGTTTCTTTTGAATTACTTTAACAACTGTGCAGTACTTTGGGCAGAAAGCAAGCAGATGGTCATGGTTTATAACGCATTCACGATTACACTGGTGGCGCCACCGTAGGCTGAAATCTAGCGCCAGTCTTAAAAATTCTTTGAGGCACTGTATATATATATTATCATCATCATAATTGTCAACCATTATCAGTACACATGCTGGATGAAGGTCTCCCCAAGTTTCTTCCACAATTGTCTGTCTTGAGCCTGTGCCTCCTCCATGTCACCCTGGCATGCTTTCAAATTTCACCCATCCATCTCCCACGGGGTTTTCTTCTGGGCCTTTTTCTGTCCCTTGGAATCCAGTCTAAAATTTTACTTGTCCATCGGTGGTACGTTCTCACATGTCCAGCCCATTTCCATTTCAGTGATTTCACTCTGGTCATGATGTTGTCCACTCCTGTCCTGCCATTTTCCTTATCCACAAGTTTCTCTTCTTATCTTTCCTGGTTACACCAAGCATGCACCTCTCCATACTCTTTTGAGTTGTCTGCAGTTTTTGTATGTCTTTTTTAGTTAAGGTCCACGTCTCTGGTCCATACGTAAGCACTGGAAAGATGCATTGATTAAACATTTTTCTTTTAAAACATTGCTCTTAAAAATTGCACTGTTTCTTCCAAAAGCTCTCCAACCAAGTTTTATGCTCCAATTAATTTCTTCATCAGTGCCACCCTCACTTGATATCTGCTGTCCAAGGTAAATGTTGGTATCGGTTATCTCTAGTTTTCCCCATCATTTGATAAATCTTCATTTCTTGTAAAAGCATTGTACATCACTTTTGTCTTCTGAAAGTTCATTTTTAATCCCACTTCTTTACTCTTGTCAGCAAGTTCGTGGATCATACTCTGCAGCTCTGGTGGGGTAGTTGCAAAAATGACTATGTCATCAGCAAAACAAAGGTGAGTTAAATAATCTCCATTAATCTTTATCCCTTTGTTCTCCCAGTTCGATGATTGAAAGACATTTTGCAGTGTGGCATTAAAGAGTTTGGGAGATATGGTGTCACATTGTCTCACTCCCTTTCCAATTTTTATTGGTGCTGTATCCTCAAAAAACTGAACCTTTGCACTTGCATTTTCATAGATGTTATTAATAATGCTAATGTATGCATCTTCAATACCATAGGGTTTTGAAACCATTGTAACTGCTGATGGTTTCATGGCATCAAAGGCCTTTTCATAATTGATAAAAGCCATTCATAATGGGAGTTCATATGCTCTTGTCCTTTCAGTAGTTCTCTCAGTACATGGATATGATCTACAGTGCTGTTGCCACTCCTGAATCATGCTTGTTCTCTCAGTTGAGCCATGTCTAGTGTTACCTTCAAGTGATGTGAAAGAACCTTAGTGAAGATTTTATAAACCACTGATAGAATGCTGATGGGCCTGTAGTTCGTGAGATCTTCAACACCACCTTTTTTTATGTTTCAGGATCATTGTAGTTCCAATCCTCAGGAATCTTCCCTTCATTGAGACATCTGGTGAAAACTTGGACAAGTGTAGTTTCAATTTTTCCACTTGATTCTTGTATAATGAGCATAGTAATTCCATCTTCTCCTGGAGCTCTTCCTGATTTCATGTTCTTAATTGCATGTGTAAGGTCAGGTGGTGCACAACATCACAGCCTCTGTTTGACAAATGTCAACCCCGCCTACTCGTGGTGCATCCTGTTCCCACTAAACGGGCTCTGATGACCGCCAATAGCGGTATAACTATACCATCGGGGTTAGGGGAAATGCTATCCCACACTCACCAACCTGCATGGCCAGCGTGGTGAGTTATGGCCAAATCCCTCCAAAATGACTCCACAACTTAAATCTTGGCCCTCAGTCTCCTGCAGCTGGAATGTACCTGGCCAAGGCAGTGGCCAGTGCGACATGAAGGCAGAGGGTGCTAAGAATCACTGAAGGACTGGACTAGGCTACTTACAATGGATGCTCCCTATCTTCTGATTCAAGACTTCTTGAATTGGAAGAGGAACTACAAAGGATCAAGTGGGACATCGTCGGACTAAGTAAGGTAAGGAGAAAAGGAGATCTCATTGAACTGAAAAGTGGACATCTCTTCTACTATCATGGGACAGATACTAGCAGAACTAGTGGTGTTGGATTTATAATAAACAAGAAACTGAAGGATAAAGTTGTAGAAGTTGAAAGTTCCTCTGACAGAGCTGCACGACTCGTTATCCAACTCTCGAGAAGATACCAGGCTCAGATTATTCAAACTTTTGCACCCACCACAAGTCATCCTGAAAAAGAAATTGAAGAATTTTATGAGGAAAATTGTCACCTAAATAATAAAGGCAAGCAGCACTTGAAGATAATTATGGGAGATTTCAATGCAAAAATAGGGCAACAGAATGAAACTTCAGTAGGTTAATTCGGTCACAGCAATAGAAACCAGTGTGGAAATACTCTCGTAGAGTTTGCAGAGGCAGAAGGGTTTTTCATCATGAACTCCTTTTTCAAGAAAAAGCTGCAAAGGAAATGGACATGGAGGCATCCCAATGGATGGACAAGTGAAATTGATTTTATTATGTGTAACAAAAAATTTGTCATTGAAGACTGCAGTGTGCTGAACAAGTTCAACACAGGTAGTGGCCATAGAATGGTAAGATGTAAGATGCACCTCAATGCTAAACTCGAGCGTGGCAAGCTCATAAAACAAAGTGCATTCATGTGACCAACCTTAAAAAGCATCAAAATACCTTCAAATAGGAACTGAGGAACAGATTCTCTGCTCTAGAAGGTCTAACATCAGGAGAAGTGAGCATCTCTGAATTTAACAGAAAAGTAACCAAAGCTCTTATAGAAACAGCAACAAGATTAGCTGGGTCTACGAACAAGTTGCATGTGAACAAATTATCAGGAAAAACCAAAATGTTGATGAAAAAAGAAGAGAGATGAGGACAACTCAAGAAGATGTGACTTCCAAAGTGGAATATGTAGAGCTGTGCAAGACTGTACGAAAAAGTATCACTGAAGACGTAAGGAAATTCAACTGTGAACTAGTGAAAAAAGCAAATGAAAACATCCAAAGCCTAAAAATAGCATAGGGACATCTCAGTAAGGGAAGTAAGCAGATTATGGCACTGAGAAAAGAAGATGGTTCTGTAACAAGAAATAGAGGAGAAATTTTGACAAGAGTGAAAGATTTCTACTCCAAATTATATGAAAGGGATGATACATGTACTCCAGACACCATGAAAGGTACCAGTACCAGAATTCTTCCAGTCCTCCCAGCAGAAGTTGCACATGCAATCAAGAACATGAAGTGGGAAAAAGCTCTTGGAGAAGATGGAATTACTGTAGACATCATACAAGAAGCAAGTGGAGAAACTGAAACAGTACTCGCCCAAGTTTTCACTCGATGCCTTAATGAAGGGAAGATTCCTGAGGATTGGAACAATGCTACAATGATTCTGCTACATAAAAAAGGTGACATTGAGGATCTCAGGAACTACAAACCTATCAGCCTCCTATCAGTGGTTTACAAAATCTTCACTAAAGCTCTTTCACACCGCTTGAAGGTAACATTGGGCATGGCTCAACCGAGAGAACAAGCTGGATTCAGGAGTGGCTACAGCACTATAGATCATATCCACGTACTGAGAGAACCAATTGAAAGAGCGAGGGAATATGAGCTTCCATTGTGCATGGCTTTTATCGATTATGAAAAGGCCTTTGATTCAGTGAAACCATCAGCAGTTACAATGGCTTTGAAATCCTGCGGTGTTGAAGATGCATACTTTAATATTATTAGTAACATATATGAAAATGCAAGTGCAAAGATTCGGCTGTTTGAGAATACAGCACACATAAAAATTGGAAAGGGAGTGAGACAAGGTGACACCATATCTCCCAAGCTCTTTAATGCCACAATGGAAAATGTCTTTCAATCACTGAACTGGGAAAACAAAGGGATAAAGATTAATGGAGATTGTCTAACTCACCCTCGTTTTGCTGATGACATAGTCATTTTTGCAACTACCCCATCAGAGCTGCAAAGTATGATCCAGGAACTTGCTGACAAGAGTAAAGAAGTGGGATTAAAAATGAACTTTCAGAAGACAAAAGTGATGTACATTTCTTTTAACATGGTTTAAAACTCAGGCTTCATGGGACTTGTACGTGACTCTGCGTGTTTTGCTCGTTTTATATGTTTATGTTAGATGTACATTTCTTTTACAAGAAATGAAGATTTATCGATTGATGGGGAAAAGCTGGAGATAACAGATGCATACGTTTATCTTGGACAGCAGATATCAAGTGAGGGTCACATTGATGAAGAAAGTAATCGGCGTATAAAACTTGCCTGGAGAGTTTTTGGAAGAAACAGCATAATTTTCAAGAGCAATACGCCATTATGTCTTAAAAGAAAAGTGTTTGATCAATGCATCGTTCTAGTGCTTATGTATGGTGCAGAGATGTGGACCTTAACTAAAAGAGACATACAAAGGCTACAGACAACTCAAAAAAGCACGGAAAGATGCATGCTTGGTGTAACCAGGAGAGATAAGAAGAGGAATTCGTGGATCAGAAAAATGACAAGAGTAGAAGACATCATGATCAGAGTAAAATCCCTGAAATGGCAATGGGCTAGACATACTGCCAGAAGGACAGACCATCGATAGACAGTCAAAATTTTAGATTGGATTCCAAGGGACAGGAAAAGATCCAGAAGAAGACCATATGGAAGATGGGTGGATGAAACTCGAAAGTATGCGGGAGTAACATGGAGGAGGCTGGCACAAGGCATACCGTTGTGGAAGAAACTTGGAGAGACCTTCATTTAGCAGTGGATTGATAATGGTTGACAATGATGATGATGATGAATTGCATGTGTAACTTCTGCCTTTGAGGTCTGGAGGGATTTTGGTACTGGCACCTGTCATAATGTCTGGGATAGATGTATCATCCCATTCATACAGTTTTGAATAGAAATCTTTACCCTTGTCAAAATTTTGCTCCTATTTCTTGTTACAGTACCATCTTCTTTTCTCAGTGCCATAATCTGTTTTCTTCCCTTACCAAGATGTCCTTTTTCTCTCTTTAGGCTTCGGCTGTTTTCAATTGCTTTTCTCATTAGTTCACAATTGAATTTCCTTAAGTCTTCAGTGATACTTTTCTATACTGTCTTGCATAGCTCTATATATTCTACTTTAGAAGTTACGTCTTTATTTGTCCTCATCTTCCTTTACTTTTGCATCAACATTTTTGTTTTTCCTGAAATTTTCTTCATATGTAACAGGTTCTTAGTACCACCTATTTTTGTTGCTGGTTCCATAAGAACCTTGGCGAGTTCTCTGTTAACTTCAGAAGTATTCACTTCTTCCGATGTTAGGCCTTCTAAAGCATAGAATCTGTTCCTCAGTTCCATCTTGAAGGTATTATGATGTTTTTTAAGGTTGGTTATGTCAATACATTTTGTTTGTTTTATGAGCTTGCCACATTCGAGTTTAGTATTGAGGTGCATCTTACATCTCACCATTCTATGGTCATTACCTGTGCTGAACTTGCTTAGCACACTGCAGTCTTTGATGACGAATTTTTTGTTACACATAATAAATTCAAATTCACTTGTCATCCCATTCTGGTGTCTCCATGTCCATTTCCTGTGTGGCTTTTTCTTGAAAAAGGAGTACGTGATGAAAAGCCTTTCTGCTTTTGCAAACTCTATGTGAGTATTTCCATGTTGATTTTTGTTGCTGTAGCCCTATTTTTGCATTGAAATCACCCGTAATGATCTTCAAGTGCTGTTCGCCTTTGTTATTTAGATTCCGAATTTCCTCATGAAATTCTTGAATTTCTGCTTCAGGATGACTTGTGGCGGGTACATAAGCTGGAATAATCTGAGCCTGGTATCTTCTTGAGAGTTGAATAAGGAGTCGCACAGCCCTGTACGAGGAAATTTCATCTTCTAGAATACTGTCCTTCAATCTTTTGTTTATTATAAATCCAACGCCACTAGTTCTGCCAGTATCTGTCCCACAATAGTATAAGAGATGTCGACTTTTCAGTTCAGTGAGATCTTCTGCTCTTCATCTTCTGCTCTTCTTCTTACACCTAGCTTAGCCTTACAATGTTCTATGTGTGTTAGAGCTGAGACGGGCTGAGCCCGAGCCCTGAAAGCCCGAAGCAGAGCCCGGGCCCGATTCGGGCCCGGGCTGTAGAATATTTATGGCAGTTCGGGCTCAGGCGGGCTCGGGCTCTTAGAGGATGAGAGCGAGATAATTTTTTATATATATAAATGCGGTTTTATATGATTTAGCACATGAGGCACTTTATAATCAGTAAATGGAATTCTTCGGCAACTGGTTCTGGTTAGGGGCGGGCATTCGATATGGCTATTGATTCCGGGCTTGGGTAAAAAATGTCATAGGCCGTGCATTAGTGTGTTTCTGCAAAGAATTAAATGGTTTTTCAAGAACTATAGATATTGGATAGTTGATAGCATGTTGACGATAATTTACCCCTTATCTCCAAGCTGTAGCTCTCTGCTAATTCTATTTAGCAACATACATATTGTAGCGCATTATGGAGCGATAATACATATTAGCATTATTTGAGCAACATACAATTGCAACACCGCCAGATCATTTTGGATGCCCGGCTGTCCAAAGCACTTCAGGTGGAAACCAACGGTCAAAGAAAATCGTCCAGTTACACTTTAAAAAGTGATAGAGGTCCTTTCCAACCATTCCTTATTTGAGAAATACATTGGTTAATTGCAGTAGGAGAAGAGATTGGAAGTGTGGAAAAGGAGATGTTTTTTTATTAATGGTTGAACAGATTAGCCAGTTTTCGGGCTAGTTCGGGCCCGGGCTCTATCTTGCAATATTATTTTTGGGCTGGTATACCACGGGCTCGGATGGGCTCGGGCTGCGAAAATTGAGCCCGAACTCAGCTCTAATGTGTGTGTGTGTTTTCAATGCAGGGAAGATTCCTGAGTATTGGGACAATGATACAATATCCCACTACATGAAAAGGTGACATTGAGGATCTCGGGGGAACTACAGGTCAATCAGCCTCCTTTCAGTGGTTTATAAAATCTTCAGAAAGGTTCTTTCACATTGCTTGAAGGGAACATTGGACATGGATCAACCAAAAGAACAAGTTGGATTCAGGAGTAGCTATAACACCATAGATCATGTTCATGTACTGAGAGAACTAATTGAAAGAATGAGGGAATATGAACTCCCATTATGCATGGGTTTTATTGATTATGAAAAGGGCTTTGATTCTGTGAAACCATCAGCAGTTACAATGGCTTTGAAATCTTGTGGTATGGAGGGTACTTGCATTAGTATTATTAATAATATCTATGAAAATGAAAATGCCGCCCCGGTGGCGCAGTGGTCTGAGGCGCTGGTCTCTGATCATTCGTCCGTAAGGGGTCCGGGTTCGAATCCCGGTCAGGCATGGATGTTGTGTTTGTCTTACGGCACTGGCTCTCTCCTTTCCCTGGAACCAGTGACCCTAAATTAGGGACGGGCAACTGCTTATAGCCCATTGAGTTGCTCACGGTGGTCGTTAAACCTCCAATCAGAAAAAAAAAAAAATGAAAATGAAAATGCAAAGGTTCAGATATTTGAGGGTATCATACTGCTCCAATAAAAATTGGAAAGGGAGTAAGCCAAGGTGATTCCATATCTCCCAAACTCTTCAATGCCACATAGTAAAGTGCCTTTCAATCATTGAACTGGGAAAACAAGGGGATAAAGATTAATGGGTATTAAACTCACCTTCATTTTGCTAATAAAGTAGTCATTTTTCTACTGCAGAGTATGATCCAGGAACTTTCTGACAAGAGTAAAGAAGTGGGATTAAAAATGAACTTTCAGAAGACAAAACAGATGTACAATGCTTTTTCAGGAAATGAAGATTTTGCAATTGATAAAAGCTTGAGGTAACCAATACCTAAATTTACCTGGGACAATGGATATCAAGCAAAGGTCACATTGATGAGGAAATTAATTGGTATATAAAACTTCGCTGGAGAGCTTTTGATAGAAACATTTCAATTTTCAAGAGTAGTATGCCATTATGTCTTAAAAGAACAATGTTTATTCAATGCATCCTTCCAGTTCTTACATATGGAGCAGGGACATGAACCGTAACTAAAAATGACATACAAAGACTACACACAACTGAAAGAAACATAGAGAGATGCAAGCTTGGTGTAACCAGAAAAGATAAGATGAGGAACTTGTGGATAAGGAAAATGACAAGAGTGGAAGACAATATGTCAGAGTAAAATCCCTGAAATGGCAGTGGGCTGGACATTTCACCAGAATGGACCACCGATGGACAACCAAAATTTTAGACTGGATACCAAGGGACAGAAAAAAACCCCAGAAGAAGACCACATGGGAGGTGGATGGATGAAATTCAAAAACATGCCAGAGTAACATGGTGGAAAGTGGCCCAAGGCACAGTTGTGAAGGAAACTTAGGGAGACCTTCATCTAACAATAGATTCATACTGGTTGATAATGATGATGATGATGATGATGATGATATATATATATATATATAGCTCAGCTTTATTATTTTGATATTGTAAATTTTGGCTTTATGTTGAATATGGCCAAGCACAAGGAATTACTATTGCTTAGGCCCCTAGGTCTGAATATTGTTAAGTAGTGTTGATGGTAAACTATTAAAATGTGTTTTTTAAAGCTAAATATATTTGCCACCTATATTATTTTGATAAGTGTAGTGCTTTTAGCTTCTGATGTTTGCTTAGTAATAATCATAAAAAAAAGCCCTATTTTTTTCTCCTCCTGTGTCTTTTTTTTTTTTTTTAATATATATACTGATTCTTCCTTAGCCTCTATGTCTTTATTTGTCTCTCATTTCTATTCATCTTGTTTTGTCTTCTTCAGCTTGGCCTTTGTCTCACTGGGTCCCTCTCTTCTACATGTCTGTCTATTTTCCTCTGTTTTTAACTAATTTATTTTATGTGCTTCTTTTTTTTCAGAACCGGAGCTTATAAACAAAATACTCTTCAAGGAGAAGCTAGATGCAGTTTCTGAAGGCGTGGTTATTGGTAGCTGGATCACATCAGTGTCCCTCACAATTTATCAGAATTCTCCCGCTATTTATGTGGAGAAGAAGTTGAGGATATCACATAAAGGAGATGTCTCTGGAACTCATATAAAAGGTTATTTGGACAAAACATTCGCAATCTTGAAACAGTCCCAACATGATTTTGTGGAAGTAAGTTTCTATTATGTTCATGTATGACTGAATAAATGGGATATACTGAATGGGATGTAAGGTCAGGTGATGCGTAACATCACAGCCTCTCCTTGACAAATGTCAACCCCGCCTTCTCGTGGTGCATCCTGTTCCCACTAAAGGGGCTCTGACGACTGCCCATAGCGGTATAACTATACCATCGGGATCAGAGGAAATGCTATCCCACACTCACCAACCCGCTTGGCCAGCGTGGTGAGTTATGGCCAAACCCCTCCAAAATGATTCCACAACTTAAATCTTGGCCCTCAGTCTCCGGCAGCTGGAATGTACCTGGCCAAGGCAGCGGCCAGTGCGACATGAAGGCAGAGGGTGCTAAGAATCCCCGGAGGACCGGACTAGGCTGCCATCTGATGCTGACCTTGGCTACTTACAATGGACGCTCCCTATCTTCTGATTCAAGGCTTCTTGAATTGGAAGAGGAACTACAAAGGATCAAGTGGGACATCGTGGGGCTAAGTGAGGTAAGGAGAAAAGGAGAAGATCTCATCGAACTGAAAAGTGGACATCTCTTCTACTATCGTGGGACAGATACTGGCAGAACTAGTGGTGTTGGATTTATAATAAACAAGAAACTGAAGGACAAAGTTGTAGAAGTTGAAAGTTCCTCTGACAGAGCTGCACGACTTGTTATCCAACTCTCGAAAAAGATACCAGGCTCAGATTATTCAAACTTATGCACCCACCACAAGTCATCCTGAAGAAGAAATTGAAGAATTTTATGAGGAAATTTGTCATCTAAATAATAAAGGTAAGCAGCATTTGAAGATAATTATGGGAGATTTCAATGCAAAAAATAGGGCAACGGCAACAGAATGAAACTTCAGTAGGTAAATTCGGTCATGGCAACAGAAACCAGCGTGGAAATACTCTCGTTGAGTTTGCAGAGGCAGAAGGGTTTTTCATCTTGAACTCCTTTTTCAAGAAAAAGCCACACAGGAAATGGACATGGAGACATCCAAATGGGACGACAAGTGAAATTGATTTTATTATGTGTAACAAAAAATTCGTCATAAAAGACTGCAGTGTGCTAAACAAGTTCAACACAGGTAGTGACCATAGATTGGTGAGATGTAAGATGCACCTCAACACTAAACTTGAACGTGGCAAGCTCATAGGACAAACAAAATCTATTGACATAACCAACCTTAAAAAACACCATAATACCTTCAAGTTAGAACTGAAGAACAGGTTCTCTGCGTTAGAAGGCCTAACATCGGAAGAAGTGGACATCTCTGAAGTTAACAGAAAAGTAACCAAAGCTCTTATGGAAACAGCAACAAAATTAGCTGGGTCTAAGAACAAGTTGCATGTGAACAAATTATCAGGAAAAACCAAAATGTTGATGCAAAAAGAAGAGAGATGAGGACAACTAAAGAAGATGTGACTTCCAAAGTGGAATATATAGAGCTATGCAAGACAGTAAGAAAAAGTATCACTGAAGACGTAAGGAAATTCAACTGTGAACTAGTGAGGAAAGCAATTGAAAACAACCAAAGCCTAAAGATAGCAAAGGGACATCTCAGTAAGGGAAGAAAACAGATTATGGCACTGAGAAAAGAAGATGGTTCTGTAACAAGAAATAGAGGCAGAAATTTTGACAAGAGTGAAAGATTTCTACTCCAAATTATATGAAAGGGATGATATATGCACTCCAGACATCATGAAAGATACCAGTACCAGAGTTCCTCCAGTCCTTCCAGCAGAAGTTGCACATGCAATCAAGAACATGAAGCGAGGAAAAGCTCCAGGGGAAGATGGAATTACTGTAGACATCATACAAGAAGCAAGTGGAGAAATCGAAACAGTACTCGCCCAAATTTTCACTCGATGCCTTAATGAAGGAAAGATTCCTGAGGATTGGAACACCGCTACAATGATCCTGCTACATAAGAAAGGTGACATTGAGGATCTCGGAAAACTACAGACCTATCAGCCTCCTATCAGTAGTTTATAAAATCTTCACTAAAGTTCTTTCACACCGCTTGAAGGTAACACTGGACATGGCTCAACCGAGAGAACAAGCTGGATTCAGGAGTGGCTACAGCACAATAGATCATATCCACGTGCTGAGAGAACTAATTGAAAGAGCGAGGGAATATGAACTTCCATTGTGCATGGCTTTTATCGATTATGAAAAAGCCTTTGATTCGGTGAAACCATCAGCAGTTACAATGGCTCTGAAAACCTGCGGTATTGAAGATGCATACATTAATATTATTAATAACATCTATGAAAATGCAAGTGCAAAGATTCGGCTGTTTGAAAATACAACACACGTAAAAATTGGGAAGGGAGTGAGACAAGGTGACACCATATCTCCGAAGCTCTTTAATGCCACATTGGAGGGTGTTTTTCAGTCACTGAGCTGGGAAAACAAGGGGATAAAGATTAATGGAGATTATCTAACCCACCTTCGTTTTGCTGATGACGTAGTCATTTTTGCAACTACTCCATCAGAGCTGCAGAGTATGATCCAGGAACTTGCTGACAAGAGTAAAGAAGTGGGATTAAAAATGAACTTTCAGAAGACAAAAGTGATGTTCAATGCTTTTACAAGAAATGAAGATTTATCGATTGATGGAGAAAAGCTGGGGATAACAGACACGTACGTTTATCTTGGACAGCAGATATCAAGTGAGGGTCACATTGATGAAGAAATTAATCGGCGTACAAAACTTGCCTGGAGAGCTTTTGGAAGAAACAGCATAATTTTCAAGAGCAATATGCCATTATGTCTTAAAAGAAAAGTGTTTGATCAATGCATCCTTCCAGTGCTTACGTATGGTGCAGAGACGTGGACCTTAACTAAAAGAGACATACAAAGGCTGCAGACAACTCAAAGAAGCATGGAGAGATGCATGCTTGGTGTAACCAGGAGAGATAAGAAGAGGAACTCGTGGATCCGAAAAATGACAAGAGTGGAAGACATCATGATCAGAGTTAAATCCCTGAAATGGCAATGGGCTGGACATACTGCCAGAAGGACAGATCATCGATGGACAGCCGAAATTTTAGATTGGATTCCAAGGGACAGGAAAAGACCCAGAAGAAGACCACATGGGGAGATGGGTGGATGAAATTCGAAAGTATACAGGGGTGACATGGAGGAGACTGGCACAAGACAGACCGTTGTGGAGGAAACTTGGGGAGACCTTCGTCCAGCAGTGGATTGATAATGGTTGACAATGATGATGATGATGATGACTGAATAAACATTAATGACATTTATTCCATTGCAAACAAGGTTTTTGTTTTTCTACCCAGTGCATAAAAATTTTGTTCCGTGTGATCAGTTTCAAAGTTCATAGATGTAAATGTCATGCATTTGAGACAATGCTGATGGAACTGTTGAAAAGCACTGCTTTTTGTTGCATTGAAATCTAGAAAAATTAGTACATTTTGTTTGTTTGTTTGGGTGTTTAATGACCACAGTGAGTAACTCGATTGTCTGTCATCACCCATCCCTAATTTAGGGCCACTAGTTCCAGGGAAGGAAGAGAGCCAGTGCTATAAAACAAACACAACATTCACGACTCACTGAGATTTGAACCTGAACCCATCTTCGACGAATAGTCAAAAGCCAGTGCTTAGACCACTGGGTCACTGGGACAGCTTAAATACTGTTAAACCCACATATACATATGTAACAAGCTCGCCATAAACTGAAGTTTTTGTAGATCCCTTGACCTTTATAACATATCTCTTATCATTTTAACCACATATTGTGATAAACAATTTTTGGAGAAAGTGGATATATTAAAGTTTAGCATGGCTATCAGCAAACAAAATAAGTGGCATTCACCCAGTTTTTTTACCCCCTTTCTCTTTTGTCTGAAAATTGGGGATTACAGACTGTTTATAATATCTCATTATTACCCTTAGAGAAATGTCGGTTTGCATGAAGATGGTAATGATTTAGTTCGTTTTTTACTTTTTCCCCTACCACACATATCTTTTGGGCAAATACTGTCTTTAGCACCCTCTTTGCCATCTTTTCATGCATAATCTCTGCTCTGGGCATCTGCAAACCTGTGTGTATGATGCCCAGAGCAGAGATAATGGCAGACCTCGACACAAGTCACTTTTCTGACTATTTGTCACCTTTTTTTAAATTTGTGACTTTTTGTTACCTTTTTTTAAATTTTGTCACTATTCTCACCTTTTTCTTAAGTGTACCCGTATTTTTTCAATTTAGCTATAGTTTTGCGTTGTTGTTTTTTATATCTAGGGGATTTTTTGTCAGATGAAAAAAGAAATGCTGAAACAAAAATAAATTGTTTTGTTAAACACCCATCCCTGTCGAACAAGTGGGTGGGGTCACGAGTTGTAAACGCGACTCACCACTCACCGCAGCAGCAAAAGCGAGCTTCGTAACGAAGCAAGAGGCAGTGACGTACACACTGCACTTCTCCCCGTAACCCCACCCACAGCAGCCAGAGGGTTCTCTCAAGGATTTTTTCAAGTGGAATAAAAATGACAAAAGTTTATCTCTGTGGATTTTTCATGAAAATCTCTGAAATTTTGATCAACGCCATAAATCGCTAATAGAAAAGAAATAAGCCCTCCAAATTTCGCATAAATCAATTAAAAACTATTTTAAATGGGCCATATTTTTTTTTTTATTTGCTCTTTATCATGTGGCTGGCATGCACAGAATTCGTAATCGGCATTTTACGGCCAATTTAAAAACGTTTTTGCCAATTCACATGAAATTTTTAAGGTCATCATCTCCTAGCCAATTATAGTATATGTACAAATTTCAGCCAGTTACGTGAAGAATTCGGAAAAATAGTTTTCTTAATTTTTTAGCAGGTCTTTTGTAAAAAAAGATCGTGCTTATGTTATCGGTTTGTCCGTCCGTCTGTAGACACGATATCTCTGCAACTATTAGTCTGATTTGGAAAATTCTTTTTGCATTGAGAAGCTTGAAATATACGAATGATGATCCTTCATTTAGTTTTTTTTTAAGATGTACAATTTCACCGCTAGAGGGCGTAAATGTAGATGATGTCGAATTCAAAAATACATTTTATTCCACATATTTGCTTCTAAACATCCGATTGAAAAAATTCTTTTACCTTTTGATTCCATTTATGTCGAAGATTAGTTTAGGAATAGTCGCTTTTTTAAATTACGCATAGATTTTTCGCTAGGGGCGTAAAAGTAAATTACGTTTTCCCCGATATCTTTTCTTCTACAACTCCGATTTGAAAAGCGGTTTCTTTAGCGGATACAGCTCCTGATGAAAAATCTTTTGCACATGATTTCTAATTTTTAGTAAAGAATACTTTGGCGACCAGGGGCGTAAGCGTTAATTTTTGCTTCTGATGTATTTGCCATAAAATCTGAGCTTCTAAAATTTCGATTGAAAAAATTATTTCGTGGACCGATACCACTTACGTCGATAAACCTTTTCGGAGTGTTTTCTTCTTAAAATATTCCATGGTTTCTCTGCCAGGGGGTGTAGACGTATATCTTATTTTTGTCAATATCTCAGCTTCTAATGGTCCGATTAGAAAAAAATTCTTTCTTTATTAGATAGTTTCCGGTGCGACATGGTTTTCATATAATTTCAAAATTTTCAAGTAATTTATAGACTTTTCGCTAGGGGGCGTAAAGGTAAATTGCGTTTCCCCTATATCTCTGCTTCTAAATCTCCGATTTGAAAATTTCTTTCTGCAGCGGATACAACTCCTGATGGGAAATCCTTTGCACATAATTTCTAATTTTTGTAAAAAATGGTTTGTCCACCAGGGGGTGCAAGTCTTAATTTCCGCTTCTGATGTATTTCCAGCAAAATATGAGTTTCTAAAATCTCGATTGAAAAAAAAGTCGTTTGTGGACTGATACTACTCATGTCGACAAACCTTTTAGAAACATTTTCTTCTTAAAATAATAATGCATGGTTTCTACGCCAGGGGACGTAGATGTATGTCTTATTTTTGTCAATATCTCTACTTCTAGGAGTCCGATTTGAAAATTTTCTCCTTTGTTGGATAGTGTTTCCGATGCGAAATGTTTTTCATTTAAATTCAAAATTTTCAAGTAAATCATAGACTTTCCGCTAGGGGCGCAAAAGTAAATTGCATTTTTTGCGTTATATCTGCTTCTAAAACTCCGATTTGAAAAATTCTTTCTGTATCGCATACAACACCTGATGGAAAATATTTTTCTTATAATTTCTAATGTTTGGTAAAGAATGGTTTGGTCACCAGGCAGCATAAGTGTTAATTTCTGCTTCTGATGTATTTGCAGCAAAATCTGGGCTCCTGAAAACTCGACTAAACATTTTTTTTTTTTCTTGGACTGATACCGCTCATATAAAAAAAATCCTTTTGCGAATTCTTTCTTCCTTAAGTAATGCATGGTTTTCCCACCAGGGGGCGTATAGTCACATCTTTTTTTTATCGATATCTCTTTTTCTAAAAGTCCGATTTGAAAAATTCTTTCTGTGTTGGAGAGCGTTTCTGGTGCAAAATGTTTCTCATATAAATTCATGTTTTTCTTAACAAACATTGCAGCCAGAAGGCGTAAGCTCACGATTCCGTTTTACAGCAATATCTGAGGGGTTGAAAACCCGATTGAAAAACTTCTTTCTTTCGTCAGATACCATTGTTTTCCATATCAGTTCCATTGACTTTGAATAGCTTTGATAAATTTAATTTGCGTCAGAATGGATTAAAAACACGTGCTAATTACACCCGAAAATTCGGTGTCATCTTTTTTGTTTTATATAGTCCTGCCATGGGGAAAACTAAAGTGAGGAGGCATTGTTGCTGGGAGCCAAGGAAGGAAGGAAGCCGGCAGTCTTTTCGAGCTCTAGTTTTGAGTGGTAGCTAGGCATTTTGTGTGTGCCTTTATTAGCGCGTCTTTTGTAAAAAAGATCATGCTTATGTTATTGGTTTGTCCGTCCGTCTGTGGACACCATATATCTGCAACCAATTGCCTGATTTCAAAAATTCTTTTTGCATTGGGAAGCTTGAAATGTGCGAATGATGATCCTTTATTTCGTTTTTTTTAATTCACCAATCACAATTTTGCCTCCAGAGGGCGTAAATGCAGATAATGCCTAATTTCTGCTTCGTAGGTATTTGCAGAAAAATCTGAGCTTCTAAAAGCTCGATTGAAAAAATTCTTTCGTGGACCAATACCGCTCATGTTGATAAACATTTGAGAATATTTTCTTCTTAAAATAATGCATGGTTTATCCACCAGGGCATAGATGTATATCTGATTTTTGTCGATATCTCTTTTTCTAAGAGTCGGATTTGAAAAAATCCTTCTTTGTTAGATAACGTTTCCAGTGTAAAATGTTTCTCATATAATTTCAAAATTTTCAAGTAATGCATAGACTTTCTTCTAGGGGGTGTAAAGGTAAATTGCATTTCCCCCGAGATCTCTGCTTCTAAAACTCCGATTTAAAAAATTCTTTTTACACTGAATACAGCTCCTGATGGGAAATCCTTTGCATATAATTTCTAATATTTGATAAAGAATGGTTTGGCCACCAGGGGGCGTAAGTGTTAATTTCTGCACCTGATGTATTAGCAGCAAAATCTGAGCTCCTCAAAACTCGATTGAAAAAATTCTTTCGTGGACTGATACCGCTCGCATCGAACAACCTTTTAAGAATACTTCTTAAAATTATGCATGGTTTTTCTGCCACTATGCGTAAATGCATGTGTTATTTTTTTCGATATTTCTGCTTCTAAGACTCCAATTTGAAAAATTCTTTCTTTGTTGGAGGACGTTTCCACGCTGAAATGTTTCTCATATAATTTTAAATTTTTCTTAGTGCACAAGGCTGCCACCAGAGGTCAAGGGCACAAATGCTTAATCTGTTTTTCTCAACATCACTGCTTTTACATGTCCGATTTAAAAAATTCTTTCAACACCAGATGCTATTACCTTGTAGAACACTTTAGACTAGTATATGTGTAATTTTGTAGTTCACATTTCTGTCTGTAGGTGGTGTTTATGTACTTCAGTTTGCAGCTGTATTGCTGCTTCTGAAAATGCTATTGAGAAATTTCTTCTTTATTGTATACCATTCACTACAACAGAGATGTGGAGCATTATCCTCTTTAAATAACGCAAAGATTTCCTCTCTAGCTGCGTAAAGGTCGAAACCTTTTTTTTTTTTTTTCTGTATTTGAAAAGTTCTTTTCCCTTAGCAGAACTTTTTCCATGAAGAATAATTTTAAACTTTTCTGTTATGCAAAATTTTTCTGCTAGCAGACATAGACTTATATCATGTTTCCTTCTATATTTCTCCTTTTAACTGTTTGATTTGAAAATCTCTTTGTCTCTGGTACCTTCCTTGTGTTATGAGAAACTTTTTGTTCACTATTTGTTAATTTTTGTAACATATTTTTTAGCCACTGGTAGAACTAAGTAGATGTTTCTATTTCTGGATGTTTTATCGATTATTGGAACCAATTGATTGTTTTCCAAACCAGTTCCATGGATTTTGAATAGCTTTGATAAAATTTGCATCAGAATGCATTCAAAAGACATGCTTATTACATCTGAAAATTCGGTGTCATCTTTCTTGTTATTCATTAAGAAGCATAAAAGTAATTTACCCTCTGCACATTTGATTTTCAAAGTAAATTGCTAAAATTTATTTGAAAAATAAATGATATTTGAAGAGTGAAATTATTTAGGATACACCCTTTATTTTATATCGCCTTGTTTTGTTATTCTTCTTAGATTTCTGTTTAAAATAAATGATCTCTATATTACAAAAAAAAAATATATATATTTTAAAGCTAATGGCATAGTATAATAGTAAACTTTAACACTGTACTATGTATGGTTCACTTCAGTATACAGTAGTACACATCAAGAAAGAACCTTTTTTTCTTTTCTTCTTTTTTTTTTTCTTTCAAATTAAAAAAAATTCAATTTTCAAATTTTAGAATCTTTTTTTTTTAATCTTAAACTTTAAAAATTTCTGAATTTTAGGGAAAATTTTCTAAAATCTTCTGTATTTTGATCTTTGGAAGTTGGCAGGTATAGTGCGGTTGCAAACGGTAGTTTTGTTTCCAGCGTCATTCTGCATTGGTATGACTTTCATTTAGAAAATCATTC
The DNA here is from genome assembly GCA_039090855.1 of Macrothele yani. Lineage (NCBI taxonomy): Eukaryota > Metazoa > Arthropoda > Arachnida > Araneae > Macrothelidae > Macrothele > Macrothele yani. The sequence continues at coordinate 7,742,559 of CM077012.1, forward strand.
AGAAATTCCTAACCGTCAGTAGCCATTTTTTTTTCAAGATCGTGATTGACGTGTGTGTGAGTTCGGTGTTTTTTGTGAGGTTCAGCATCGGCTTGAATTACAGCGGAAAGATGGACAGTCAAAAGCATGTAGCAATGCAGCCAAAAAATGAAGATCTTGAAGAAGTCTTAATTTTTCTCAGTGCCATCCATATTTTTACTTGCAGTTAACATTTTTAATTACGAGGGTTGTACCAAAAGTAATGCAAAAGTGGGCATAACTTTTTTATTAACTGACAAAGGTCATTCAATTGCACATGTTGGTAGAGTAACTGTTCCTCTATAGTAACCCTTTTTCTTCATTGCAGGTAAATAATGCATTCCAAGCAGAAGCAACATGCTGTCATTGAGTTCTTGACGAAGGAAGGAAGGTAGGGTGCACTCTGTCTGACATCCACAGAAGGCTACAGAATGGTTACAGAGATGACACTATTGACAAGAGCAATGTGCACAGATGGATAAAGAAGTTTAAAAAAGAGGAAACCAGCATTGACGACAAGCCACGCAGTGGGAGACCATCATCTGTGACCAGTGACATGAATAGTCAGTGAGTGGATGAATTGATTTGCACAGAGAAATGAATTACAATCCATGAGCTTGTTGCACAACTGGACTGTGGTCACAACAATGCCATACAGAAGATGGTAGAAGACTTAGGGTATTGGAAAGTGTGTGCAAAGTGGGTACCTCGGCAGTTGACACCTGATTTGAAGGAGAGAAGGGTGGAAGTCTGCTCTGATTTGCTGGAAGTGTTTGAAGCCAATGAAGACATGTTTTTTTCCGATCTGGTGACAGGGAATGAAACATGGGTGTATCTTTACGATCCAGAATATTGGAATTAAGAATCAATCCATGGAATGGTGTCACACCTCTTCACCAAGGCCTAAGAAGTTCAAGAGCCAGCAATCAGCTCAGAAAGTCATGATGACTGTTTTTTGGGATGACAGAGGTGTCATTCTTGATTTTCTGGAACGTGGTCGTACCGTGACCAGCAAGCGGTACATTGAGACACTCAAGAAACTTGGAGAAGCCATAAGAAGGAAGAGAACGAACAAGAATCTGAAAAGGATCCACATTCACCATGACAATGCGAGACCACATACATCTTTGGGAACAAATCAGGTGATCAGCAAATTAGGCTGGTCAGTGGTCCCCCATCCACTGAACAGCCGCGCTGTGGCATCGTCCAACTTCCACCTGTTCGGTTCAATGAAGAACAGTCTCCGGGGACAACGATTTGATGGCACAGATGAGATGAAAGTGGCTGTGAAGAAGTGCGTACAACAGTCCACACCTGAATTTTTTCAAAGAGGATTCAAGAGTTGGGTTCAACGATGGCAAATGCATCGCTTGTGATGGAGACTATGTTGAGTTACTCTACCAACATGTCCAATTTGAATGTTAATAAAAAAGTTATGTCCACTCAGTTAATAAAAAAGTTATGTCCACTCAGTTAATAAAAAAGTTATGTCCACTCAGTTAATAAAAAAGTTATGTCCACTCAGTTAATAAAAAAGTTATGTCCACTTTTGCATTACTTTCGGCACAACCCTCATATTATTTTAACTTTTATGCAAACTAGTAGAATTTCATTCGGGTTTTTTTTCACTATCTGTTTTATTTTTGGCGGAAGTGCAGAAATTTGAATTGCCCCCCCCTCATAAAAATTTGGCAGACACAGTCTTATATAAAATATTTAGTGAAAGTTCTGATGTTTGTGTTGAAACCCAACCGGGCACGGTTACTGCACATGGTAGTGTTGGGTGAGGAGGGTCTGGGTGTGTCCAGGGCTGACTTCAATGGGAACAACCCCCTCCCCATTCATGTAAGGATGTCGAAGGAAAACACTGGAAAACCAATGGACAGGGTAGTCAGCAACGGAAATCAGACCCATCATCTCCTATACCAAACGGGTCCTTGAAAAATAAACCACCAAAACGTTGCTTACCACGTGACCTGGGGTGGTCAGCAAAGTTGTGGAATTGCTTTCTTCATGTGAATCGGCATCATTTTTAATATAAGCTCAAAAACAAAATTTCTGATGGAAAAATGCAGGAATAGTGGGCAAATCTGATGGTCTTTTTTCAGCATTTTTTGTTTGTTTGGTTTGGTTTTAATTTTCTTTTCTGATTCGAGATTCCCTTGGGGGGGGGGGGGGGGGGGCTAAATCGTGTGAAGAGCTCACTATTTTTCTCTTTTCAAGGTTATTAAGTTTGTGAAACTGCAAATTTTGTTACGTTCATGTTTTCTGGTAATGTTTTTAATTTTAGCATCATCATCATCACAGTGTTCAAAATATTGCACACATAGCAGTAAAATCCCCTTTTTTTATTAGGATTTAAAATTTAAAAAAATAAATGAGTAAAGAAATTGTGGATTCGTGTTTGTATTTTCAGAATTGTGTCTACTAGTCATGAAAATCATGAAAAAGGCACGAATTCAGAAAAAGGTAATAAAAGTCAAGAAAAAGTCACAAATTTTGCTTTGGGGTAATGAATTTATTTTTATATTTAGTAATTGTTCATTTTCTGGTGACAATCTGAGTAATTCTCCACCATGCACCAACCACATAAGACATAAACGTGGTTTCCAGCGATACTTGCAATGATTCTGTCTCGCTCGAGTTGCCACGAATTTGGAACCAATTTTTCAAGTAATACCTTTTCTCTACTAGGATACCGCGTGCAACCAATGTGATGCCTCGTATCTTTAATGAATGTAACGTCGCATCTATTTATTGTCAAGTTCCCGCGTTCAAATTGTTAAGCGTTCTATTTTTCAGTTTGCAGTTTCTGTCTAACTTCCTTGAAAAAGCCATCTGGTTGATGTGCAAAAGCTTGGAAACGCTTATGTGTTTATTTCTTACGCCAATAAATCAGATTACTAGTACAGTGTTACTATTTACTACTTAATTGGTGTACTGTTCCTCGTTATAAATTTGTTTTTGCCATTCTCTGAGCAATGTGGAACACCTTCAAACATTTTAGACGTCTTCGACTGAAACTGGAGAAGGAACGCTCCCACCTCGACTTTTTATCCGCCTGCAAAACTTCGGGCCTAATCCCAAAGTTCCTCAACTTTAAATATACGGTTAAAGGTTTCTGGTTTGAAAATAAAAAGGACAAATTTCTTCGTCAGACCCTGTCACGTATAGTGAACCTGAAAAGAAAGGACGTTATGTCATTGGAGACCAAGTGTTATACCCTCTACATGAAATTGCACGAATTGTGCGACCCCATCACCTTCAACATCTTGACCCTTTGTGTGGATATGTTAGTTGATAAAATCAAACGTTCCTTATTCTCCACGCATAACAAAAAACTGAATTACTTGAGATCTTCCCAGGCTCCAAAGGCTAAAGATTTCACAATTCCATTCGTCAATATTTCCAACCGGACGCTTTCCGAAGATGAAACGAAAGTTTTGGAGCTTGGACCAAAATTCTGCTTCCGAACCAGATCGAACCCAAAAAGCGTCGTTTCCGAATTCGAAAGCTTAATATCGAGAGTTCCAAACGACTCAAAAGATGAACTACGCCAGCTCTGTTCTTCTAAATTACGATCTTGGTATAATCCTACTAAAATACCTAATAAATTTAAAATTCCGAGGCCAGTTTCGATCCTTAGAAATGATCCGTCCGTAATATTGACTCTAATGGACAAATCTGGCCAGATAGCGATTATGGACGCAGAAGACTACAAGACGAAGATTGAAGATTTTATCACTGACTGGTTCTATAGCCCTTCCAAGGAACCCTATAAATTCTTGGATTGCGCAGGTACAAAGAGCAGCCCGGCTACCAGCTATTCCAGACAAGCTTAGGAAAGCCTCCAGATTACCACCACAGCCTCAGATCCCAAAGCTCTTCGGAAGACTTAGGCACCATAAGCCCGGAAACCCACTGAGACCTATCGTATCCAGGAAGTCTGCACTAATGTACCATTTAGAGAAAGCACTATCCAAATTCCTGCATAGTTTCCTTCCTGAATCGGACTTAGTAATAAATTCCACTCTGGATTTTATAACGAAAGCCAAGAAACTCACTGTCCTGCAAAGCGACATTATTGGCAGCTTCGACGTAGTTTCCCTTTACCCCTCAATTCCCGTTCCAGAAGCCATCAGAACATTAAAGGAGGCCATATCTAATTCTACATTTTATACGCAGGAATCGTGCCTCAGCATCTTCAAATTAATAGACTTGGTCACTAATACTAGCTTCTACAGTTTCCAAGGACAAGTATATAAACAGAATAATGGCGCTCCGATGGGATCCTCTCTTTCACCCGTCCTTGCAGAAGCAATACTTCGCCCAATTGAGCGGAATATATTCTCCAGCATTACCCCACGGCCTACCACTTGGCTGCGTTATGCAGACAACATATTTTTTGTATGGCCCCATGGAAAAGAAAGACTTCCAATTTTCCTTGATAAAATCAATGATATACATCACACGATCAATTTCACGATGGGGCTTAAAAGCAACAACGCTTTACCGTATCTGGATGTTTTATTGAGGAAATCGTCTGACAACCGCCACGGTACTCAAGTCTACTACAAACCCACGTCCGTCCCCAACCTGATGCTCCGCAGCTCTTTCTGTCCCGCAGAATACAAAGCATCTATCTTCCATTCTCGAATTCAAAGAGCCTTCGCCGTTTCTTCTGATACCCATTCTAGACAACACGAAATTGAAAGCGTCATCAAGTTAGCCACTGACGCAGGATATTCATTGAATCAGATACGTAGCTTTATCCAAAAAGCCAGAGCCAAACATTCCAGTCTTCCCGTGCCGCAGCTACATTATTTAGGCTCAATTCCCTACATACCAAGTGTGTCTAACAAACTCAAAAACGCCCTCGAGAAGATGAACTACGGCGTCGGCATAAGGTCTCCTGCATCTTTACATACTATACTAAAGAGAAATAGTGAAAAACCACCTCTCTCCTGCGAAGCAGGCGTTTATGCGATCCCCTACAATATCCGAACGGCTCCAAACAATACTACATTGGAATGACCAAGCGTTCATTTGGAATCAGAGTCAACGAACATAAAAGGGACACAAAATACGGTAAAGTAACAACGGCACTATCCAGAGAAGTCAAATTTAAGTCAGCTACTCCTATGTGGGATGATATAAAGAAATTAGCTAGCTACTCTACCCCTAAATGTACAGCCATTTGGGAAACCTTGGAGATCATTACCAACAGCGATACTTGCAATGATTCTGTCTCGCTCGAGTTGCCACGAATTTGGAACCAATTCTCCAAGTAATACCTTTTCTCTACTAGGATACCGGGTGCAACCAACGCGATGCCTCGTATCTTTAATGAATGTAACGTCGCATCTATTTATTGTCAAGTTCCCGCGTTCAAATTGTTAAGCGTTCTATTTTTCAGTTTGCAGTTTCTGTCTAACTTCCTTGAAAAAGCCATCTGGTTGATGTGTGAAAGCTTGGAAACGCTTATGTATTTATTTCTTACGCCAATAAATCGGATTACTAGTACAGTGTTACTATTTGCTACTTAATTGGTGTACTGTTCCTCGTTATAAAGCTAAAAGTAAGTTTTATTTTTTCAAGACATTCAACCAAGCAGCATTTGCAAGCTGCTGTTTATTAGATTATATAAGAGTTTATCGTTATATGGTGTAAAAGAAACATCTCTTTGTGAAGAAATTGCTATGAGCGATTTCTCCATAAAGAAATATGCAGGGTGGTGTTTTTAAAGCACCATCTCTCATGTTTGAATTTTTAAAGCAGCCCCTCTCCCAGAATATTTTTGGTTGTGGAATATTAACTTCTTTTAAGCAGCTGATTAACTGGTTTAAAAGCAGATAAAATTCAATCAAGCTTTCAAAATAACTGAGTGGGAACTGTGTGTGCTATGTGATATAAATTATTTTCTCATTGTATGTGGCTTATTTTTCTAAAATAAAGATAATGTTAAATGCTTAATTGAACGTCTAATATGTTTTTTTTTCATAGCAATTATTTATTTTAAATTGCAAATTTTTGGAGAAAACTCTTCTCCTTCATCAGGAAGTTCCTTGTTGTCACTCTTTCTTTGTCATTATCACAGTTATAGTTAACCTTGACAGTTACTGTTAAAATTTCACCATATTTTGCCAGATGTTAGGCAGGGACAAACCTCTGCAGGCATTGATGATCTGATACATCTTAATTTATGTTCGTTTTAATTTTTTTTTTTTTTTTTTGGAAGTTGCTTTGAAAACTGATAACTTTAAGGGAATTTCAGTCCATGTTGTGACTAGTTCCTCTAACATGCCTGTCTTTTTGGAGCAATTTTTTATAGATGCTTTATGTTTTGCTGTTTGAGTTTCTAGTCTGCTACCTGTCTCTACTATGTAAGATAGTCTACTACTACATTTTCTCCTTCTCTGTGAACTATCTTTGGGAATTTTTTTTAACTTTGTTCTCTAAACTTGGAGCTAGTCTTATATTTCTTACTAATTCTCTTTAATGATTTGAATAAACCTTTGTGATAAGTAATATTTCTAGTTATTTTTTTTTGTTGCCATTGTGTGTTCTTCTTAACTGAAATATTTAGAAATTTTTTAATTTAATTTTTTGGATAGTTATTTTCTGTAAAGATGTACAAAGGCCATTCCATAAAAACTGAAAGTAATTTTTTTGAGTGGGCAACAGTGTAAAGGGGAAAAATAACCATGCAGATGACTAACTAAATTAAGGAAGTATCTATAGCAACAGTTATTAACCATGGCAGATGATTCTGGTTTTGTTATTGTGCAGTTGTTTAAGGTACATCTGCATTTTGCCATAGAGCTACGGAGGTGAGTGATTCAGAGTTAAGAAGTGAAATGCATTATATATGATAAAATTTTGCTATCGTTTGGGTAAAACGGCTCCAGAAACAGTTGATTTAATGAAAAAAGCTTACAAAGATAAATGTTTGGGTGAGTCAACAACTTTTAGATAGCACCATGATTTCAAAAAAAGGGGCGTTTGTCGGCAAAACTTGCTCCTAGGCAGGGTCGACCTGAAAGTGTTGTTATGGAGTGTATTGTTAACACTGTTCGGGGAATCCTGCAAGAAGACCGACCAATGATGTGTGAAGACATAGCAGCATCAATTAATATTTAAAAAAACATTGGTATTCTGCATTCCTGCAACAAATTAGTGCTGCATCGTGTGTGTTCCAGATGGGTACCTCATCACCTGACAAGAGAACAATTGTTAGCCAGAGTTTAAGTGTGTCATGAGTGGAAACAAATGATTGCAAAGAATCCAAACTTTCTAAACACAGTAATAACTGCCAATGAAACATGGGTTTTTCGACCCCCTCATACAATGAGTGTCTGGAAACACACAGGCTCGCCTCCTCCGAAAAAAAGTCCATCAAACCAAATCAACTGGAAAGGTGGTGATGATAATTTTCTTTGATCATAAAGGTACAGAGTACCTGCCAGCATGCTGTTTCTCCACAAATTACTGTCAATGCTGAGTATTACATTTCAGTCTTGAAGCAGCTGCGACGCCAGATACTGATTAAGCAACTGGAACTAGTAGGCAGATGGACCCCACACCATGATAACACCTGCCCACATGTGGCTGCTTATGTTCAACAGTTTCTTACAAAATGCAGTATTGTAAGAAACTGTTGAAAAGTGAATTGAATGATGGGACCATTCCATATATCATCTGAAGGAAGATACTTTAAGAAAGAATAACATGTATTCTGCTGTATGTATATTTCTTCATTTTGTGTGATTTTACGCTCAATTTTTATGGAACTGCCATTGTATTTAAGTTCTTTGTTGCTTTTTTCGTCTCTGCTGTAGATACTACTTTATTTTTTCTAAAAACTGACTTGCCACATTTTTCTTAATAGAATATGGATGATAGGAATTGAAATCCAATAATTTATTTGTATCCAATGGTTTTTTTGTACAATTTTATAAGGAATTTTCCAGCTTTATAATAAATTGTGATATCTAAGTTAATTTTTCTTTCTTTTTGAAGTTCTGATGTAAATTTGAGGGAATCATCTGATTCACTGAATGAGTCAATAATTTTTTCTATAGAGTCTTTTTCTGTGCTATCTATTATAAATAAAATGTCATCCATGTACCTACTATACAGGTAAAAATATGTGGGTTGTATTAGGATCTTCTCTTCAAGTTTTCCCATGTAATAATTTGCTAAGAGTGTGGCGAGTGGGGAGCCCATAGCAAGTCCAGGTTTTTTAATGAAAAACTTCTCAAATTGAAAGTAGTTATTTTGCAAAGAGAAGATAAGCATTTCAAAAATTCCAACTAATATGTTTCTAAAGATATCAGGTTCTCGTGCAGAATGAGTCAATCATAAAAGCTTAAGGTAGCCATCATAAAAGCACGCTAATTAAAACACTTGTTTTAATTATTGTGCTTTTAAGATTGCTACCTTATGCTTTTATGATTAATATGTTTCTATCTTAGTTATTAAAATCTATTAAGTCTGCCAGGTTTTCAACTATAAACATGGCAGACATTTATATTGATGTGAGTATGCATAGAAACTATGTCTCAACTACCCATAATAGGATAATCTAATGTAGGAAGGAGTTCTAATTTTTCTTATAATTCTACTGAACTTTTAATGAAGGAAGGTGGCTTTTTAAACAGTTTCTGAAGGTGTGACTTTAGAAAATAGTTTAGATTAGAAAGAATTGAGCTTTTTGAGTCTATTATCGGCCTAATTGGTTAAATCACTCAAGGATTTACCCAGATATATTCCTTTGGTTCTAGTTTCAGTTGAAGAAATTTTGTTTAATCTTCCTTCCCTCTTGAGTTCTTTTTTATTTTTACTGACATTTATGGTCTCCTGATGTTAGTCAAGGCTTGTTCTCAATGTATAGAAGGATTAACAAAAGTTTTATTTACTTCTGAAGAATTTAAATGTTGTTGCCAGGTTCCTCATACTGTTTCTAAGTTCCTCAAACTGTTGCCAGTTACCAAACTGAAATGTTTTCACTGTGTGTTTTGTAATTCTGTTGCTGTTGTTAAGTTGTTTAAAACCCCACTTATTAGTTTTGAAGGATCTTTGATGGCACTGTTTTTTTGGATGTAATAACTTTGTTTAATTAGTCTCTTGTTTTTATGAGATTCATAGTCCAGTATTTTGATTTTTTTCCCATAAATGCTCACATTTGCAAAACCCCATATGATTTGCTAATACACTGTTTTGATCTTTGTTATTAATAGCCATTTGATGTTTCTTAAATCTGATTTCCAATTTTCGAGACATTTGTCCAATATAATTACTGTTGCAATTAAGTGGAATTTGGTATACAACATTTTTTCTTTCCATCTGTCTATTGTATTTCTGTTTCTTGATAAGCTAAATATGCTACTTTGTTTTCGGCTGTAGTGACTACTTTTATGTTATTCTTTATTAAATGTTTATTAATTTTGGTATTTAATTTTCCATAATTGGCCATTGGTACATACTTGATTATTTTATCAGTTTTTTCAATCTTTTCGTTGTTCCTTTTAGATTGTTTTTGTCTGACATTTTGCACAATGTTAATGATAGTTTTTTTAGGAAAATCATTGTCTATTAACTTTTATGCCATTTTTGTCATTGCTTCTACTTGTTTTTGTCTGATGAAAGTAATTTAGCTCTAATTATTAAATTCTTCCTGTGTTTATTTTCAGTGCTTTTGAGTGGTACGAGCCAAAATTCAGTAATATGTTGGATTTTTCTTTCTTGAAATTATGAATAAATTCCAAACTTTCTGTATCTGTCATGATTTTTATGTCTAGATACTGAATTTCACTGTTCTTTTCTTCTTCTAATTCAAAACTAATGCTGGAATCCAAAGAATTAAAAAAATCTAGAATGTTTTGTGCTGAACAGCTGCTTGAATCATACAATATAAATATATTATCCACATTTTTGATATAAAGATCCGACCAAGACAATTTTATTTTCTTCAAAAATCTGCTGCTCCAATGAACTTAAATAGTATTCTGCTAGAATTGGAGAAATTGCTGATCCGATTGATAATCCTTGTTTTTGTCGATATATTTTTCCATTGAATTTTGTAATTAATGAACTGTAATATAAATTTAATAGGAATAAGAAATTATTGGTTGTAATACCATGTTTGATAAAGAAATTATTTTGATATTTTTGTTCAAGGAAACTTGATCTTGGTGAACAATTTCCTCAAAGGTATTGAAGGAAACATATTTTTGACATCTAAACTTATCATTTTGGTGTTCAAATTGATATGCATATTTCTTAATTTATTTGCTAGATCAAAAGTATTTTTCAAAGTGAATTGTCCATAACTAATTTCTTGTCTGATTATTGTGGATAAATATTGTTCCAATTTATAAAGTGGTCCACCTTTTGTGGTTACTACTGGTCTTAATGGCATATCAGGTTTATGAGTTTTTTAAAAAAACAAATAATTCAGGCACTTGGCAGTTCTTTTTGGTACAATGTTTCAAAGTTCATAGTTTCTGCTGCCTTTTGAATTTTCTCAATTACTTCTTTTGTATTTTCTACCTCTTCAAAACCAATATAATATAATTCGTATTTATTGGTGTAGGAAAATAATCTTCCCGCAAGCTTTCCCCATCAACGGACAGCTTCTTCAGGTGGTTACAAAGGAAAACAGAATCAAACTAATAGATGAATACGCATACACATAAATAAATAAATAAATATATGTAGAACACCACACTTGCACATGCCAAACATGAGGGTAACAGCTGAAATGTTATATGATATATGATCAAAATGTACTAAGTCGTTGATGTATACAAAATCATTGCATCCTACTTGCTATGCCGAACAGATGGCTCCAAGCCACAGGGAGCTCAGTTGAGACATCTGTGTTGCACACATTATGGAGTGTTAATATTTCAATAGTTTCTCTAATGGCTGCTGTTCTAGCATCTCTGTATGGAGCAATCTTGCTGATATTCTGCCATTGAGGTTGCACTCCCTGGATAGCTACTTCCCTGGCAAGCACTGTGGTAAGTTTATTTTGCTTCACGTCCCTTTTGTGCTCTGACATTCTCACACTAAAGGACCTTTTAGTGAGTCCCACATAATGCTTAGTGGACGAGTTTGGGTACTGTAGTGGAAGGCTATAGATACCTGCATCCGTAAGGCACATGGGGCCACTTCTTTCGGTGCTGAGTATGGTCGCCAGTGATTTAGATGATTTCAAACCAACTCCCAGACCTCTCTTTCAGAAAAGGTTCTGGATGAAGTATGAAACTCTGGGTAAGTAGGAAATAGCTCCAACAAATTTCAATGTTGCCTTTTCACTTACCGTAATTCGTTTGCGTGCCTCCGTTTTCGCTATGATGTTTTCCACTTCTCAAGTGTCAAATCCTCCAGCTCTGGCAAGATCTTTCAGAGCTCTAATTTCTGTTTCATAGTCTACCTTCTCATTACATAGCTCTGTGGCCCTTTTAGTCCTGTATTTGAAGAGTGTGTAGTTATGGGCTGTTGGGTTGGCTGAGGTTGGCAGAATGGGGTTATTCACGTGTGTGGGCTTATAGTACACTTTGGTACTTATTGCACCTGAAGCTAATTTCTTCACAAGCACATCCAAAAAGGTAATTCTCTTTTGTTTTCTATTTCAATATAAAATTTTATGTCATCGTGTACTTTCTTCATAGAAACGACAAAGTCCTGAAAATAAAGTTCTCCATTTTCCCGGACAAAAAAGACATCATCTGCATATCATAACCATAATTTCAGGGTTCTGGGTAGGGTATTTAGTATGGTATCTTCTAGTGGTCTTATCACAGCCTCTGAGAGCACCGGAGACAATGCTGATCCCATTGATACTCCTTTGGATTCTTTGTAAACATGCAAGTCATAGGAAAAGTAACTCGAATTCGTAGCAATGTCTATATTCTTGAACATATATTTCAGAGATTCTTGGCAGTATAGGTTGGATTCAAACAGTGATTGCCTGATGTTCCTTGTCGCTTCTGTCACAGGTACCAAGGGTTTATAGAGATATGACATCGAAACTCCCGAATAACTCACCCGAACCTAGGATGATGTTTCTCACTTTGGAGACAAATTCCTGAGGAATGTAATACTCTATCCGTGGCAGGAAGAAACGGCAACAGAAAAACTGAAAGAGCTTTCTCGAAATGCCTCGATGGTGCTTGTTTCCTGGAGGCAATTGACCTGATCGGGTTGCCTTCTTTAGGGTATTTTAATCTCCCAAATAACGTAGGTATAGCTAGACCAGGGAAAGTCTTGCTCCTTTTCTTATGGTATTCGGAAGCATTTTATGCACTGCCTTCTTGATTTATGCTATCCAGCGGTTAAAAGGGTCCACTGTTTGTTGCACTGAGTTCATTTCACCGACGAATGCCTTAAGCTTTGTATCGTGATTTTTTCTGTCCATTATGGCAATCTGCCCTGATTTGTCCATTAGCACAAAAATGTTGCTGCGATCTGCCCTAAGGTGGTCAATCTCTGAGAGGAGCCTCGGTTTGTTGTTCCCTTCTTGCCTCCTTTTTCTCTCTGCAAGCATAGCGGCGTATTGGTATCTAATGGGGTCATGCTCACCAGCAGGTAAGTGCTGCAGTATACTTTCAATTTGTGGAACGGACTTCTTGTGTCGGACAGGCTCCTCAAATGTAAATTTCAGACCCTTTTGTAGGAACCCTAGCTTGGCAGGCGTTAGTGTTCTCAAAGAAATGTTGACAATAATTATCGAGAACTGTTGCTGTGTGCTTGTCCTGGGGTGTTGCTCTGCTAAGAGCCTTTCTATCTTCTTTCGGTGACTGGTGGTGTGAAACCTACATTGCCGGCTGGACAACATGTCAATCCTTCTGAGCATCGCATCTAGTTCAAGTGGAGCTACCTCACTTGCCAGCTTTGTGTAAAGGTAAAAGGATTTGGATTCCAGTTCCATGATCAAAATCCTTTTTTAAGCGTTTGCTGCTGAAACCTCATCTTTTTTTTTTTTTTGGCTAGAACCATGGATTGTCCACTGCCGATTTAAATTTCAAGAAATTTGGAATTAGATCCTGCGTTCTACAATCATGTAGGAAGTTAATATGACAAGGGTCCGAAATTTACATTTGAGGAGCCTGTGCGACACAAGGAATTCGTTCCACAAATTAAAAGTATACTGCAGCACTTACCTGCTGGTGAGCATGACCCCATTAGATACCAATGTGCCGCCATGCTTACGGAGAGAAAGAGGAGGCAAGAAGGGAACAACAAACCGAGGCTCCCATCAGAGATTGACTGCCTTAGAGCGGACCGCAGAATCATTTTTGTGATAACAGACAAATCAGGGCAGATCGCCATAATGGACAGAAAAGATTACGATAAGAAGCTTAAGGCATTCATCGGTGAAAACAAACAGTGGACCCTCTCAACCGCTGGATAGCGCAGATCAAGAAGGCAGTGCATTTGAAGATGCTTCCGGATACCATAAGAAAAGGAGCAAGACTCCCCCCGGTCTAGCTATACCTAGGTTATTTGGGAGATTAAACATACATGAGATTCTTCCGCGAATTCGCGGGATTCCGTTTTTTTCGGCATCATTTTGGTCATTCTCGAGGTCATTGCAAAAATGAAGAGAAATTTTTCAGGATATTTTAGGGAGGGGGTCGTCGTCCTATAGAGAAAAAAAAGCAGAATTCCGCGATTCCGCTTTTTTGTGGAGTAAAAGAACTAAGCTTTCTAGCTGAAAGCGTTGTTTTTGGAGCAGACAGGGGGGGGGCAACAAGAAATCTTGGAGGGTGGAGTCAGGAGCTCAATTCGTTTACTGCTGTCAACAATGGATGGGATGTCAGTCACTTGAGCATCGCAGCGCAAAGGGTGGAAGCTCCGCCTACTTCGTGCTTTAGGGAAACTCCCGCAGCCCTTTCCGTGTCTTGCGGGAAATCGCCACTCTGCATTCTATCCGCTTGATTCTATCTGTGACGTCATCGCCAGAAACTCTTGTAATTTGCAAATGCACCGAAATGCGTTCCCGCTTTTCTGAGATCATTTGAGAATCGAAGCTCTTGTGAATCCTCTTCCTACGGAGGATGCCAAAAATTACGGAATCTCCGTAATTATTACGGATTTCCCCGGGATTACGGGTGACTAACAAAAAAATTATGGATATTCAGATTTTTGCTGTTATTAAGAAAGTTTTACTGATTTTGTAAATAATCGACGTAAAAGCCTCTGAACAAAGTTCGTAACACAGCCCTTTGTCTTTTTTTTTTTCTCAGGTGGTGGAATTTGTTTTGCTTGTTTCAAAGTGTGAACAAAAAAAAAATGCCCATCGTGCTTCTTTCGCGGTGGCCCGGGATTACGTTGACCTGAAACATCTGAATAAAGTTCGTGACGCAGCTTTTCTTAAATTCGTTCTACCCCCCCCCCCCGAAGAGAAGGAATTTGTTTTGCTTGTTTGAAAGCTAAGTGGAAAGGAAGCACGGCGCCACGCCGGGATTATGTAGGCCTGGTGTGCTTCTTTTGCCGTGATCCGGAATTACGTTGGTTCAGACGTGCTTTTGCTGTTGCCCGGAATTGCGTCTGTCCGATGCCTCTGAACCATATTCGTGACGAACCTCTTTGGTTTTTTTTCTAAGGAGGAGGAATGTGTTCTGCTGGTTTGATGGTTTGAAAACTTAGTGGAAAGAAAGCACGGCGCCCGACTAGGATAACGTCGGCCCGAAGGCGCTGAACAAAGTTCGTGACGCAACTCTGTTTCTTTCCTTTCTTTTTTTTTCTAAGGAAGAATGTGTTTTGCATGCTTGAAAGCTAAATGGGGAGAAAAAGCACGGCTTCGGGCCAGTATTACGTCGGCCCGAAGCCTCTAAAAAGTTGGTTTTTCCCAAAAAAATCTGCCAATATCAAAATTATTACCCAAATCTGCCAATATCCACTACATAGATCTAAAGTAGTCAGATACTTAGATGTTCCCCCAATTTTCTGGAATAAGCTAGCAATGGTGGGCAAAGGGAAGTGATAATGTTGGGTTACACCATTAACCCCTCGGCAATCTACACAAAATCTCCATGATGCTTCTTCACCTTTCTTCCGAACCATTACTATAGGGGAACACCAGGCAGAATTGGCACGCTCAATGATTCCTTCCTCCAACATATCTTGAATCTGCTTTTCCACTTCCCTATGTTTTTCATAACTCAAAGGATAAGGATTTTTGTAAATCGGATGTGGAACACTGGCAGCAATCGAATGCTGAACCAGAGAAGTTTGTCCTACTTTATCTCTAAATAAATCAGAGAACTCCTCCATAACTTCTTTCAGCTGTTCCCTCTGTACCTCTGATACCTTTGCCTGGTCCACTAGGGTCTCCATAGCTTCTCGGTTTACTTTACCTTTATATGGAACTGGACCTACACCCAACTGGTGGGCTCCCAAATTGATTTTTAAAGAAACCCGGGTCATGACATCCAACCCCACAATCACATTGAAAGCAAGACCGGGAGAACCAAAAATTCATGTCTCATTATATGACCCAGAATTTCCATCTCTACCTAAATGGTTCCTACTGCCATTTGCCGTAATGAGATCGGGTCCCTTTGACCGTTTCAATCCCCTCGGAAGCACCACTCTCTGTATTGTCTCACTAATTAAGGATCTTCCAGATCCAGTATCTAGGTAGCACTGACAAACCTTGCCGTTCATAATAACGTTCTAGTATAGAAAAAAATCCGAAGGAGGCTGTATACAAGAACGATCCTTCCCGGGGTCACAAAACACATTCATGACCCTGGTCGTCCATTTCCTGACTGTTTTAAAGGACAACGACTCCTGATGTGTCCTAATTCTTCACATTCAAAACATCTGATTACTCTATTCTTAGAAGAAAAATCTTGAGTTCTTTCGTATCTAACTCTTCCATCAGTCATCTTAGTCTCCACCTGAGTTCTAGGCTGAACCTGTGTCACCTGTATCCTTTTGACAAAGGCAACTACTTCCAACAAGGAATAATTGATCTGGGGAGCAAAAAGCACCCTCAAAATCAAAGGAAGTTGTTCTATCAACAACTACACTATTACCTGTTCAGACGCCTGTGGCTGCCAAATCAAAAATAGTGCCCGAAATTTCCAGATGAATGCCTCGATATCCTCACCTTCTCGGTACTCTAGGGAGAATAACTCTCGAACCACTGCATCTTGAGAATGATAGAGGGTATACTGTTTCCCTATCATATTTTGAAATTCCTCCCATGAAAGATTGACATAGCCAAGTCTCACATACTCTCACCAACACCGAGCACTCTCCCGTAAACATGCAGGTGTCAGATGTAATCTTTCTTCGTCGGTGACCTGCAATGCCTCAAATGCGATTCCTAGCTCCTGAAGAAACAGGTGAACATTCTCGGTGGGTTTACCGCTAAACCTTACTTTAATGAAAATTCGGTCACCACTATGAGACAACCGTCCCGCCGAACCCATTCCGAACGACGAACCCTCGTCTCGAGTGGGACTAAACCCACTCTTCCTTAGTTCTGGAGCAGAAAATCCTCCTTCATGCCTTGGACTATCCCATGTCCCTCTCAAATTCTGAATTTCAGACTGAAGATCAGAAACTTGCTGCACAACCTGGAAATGATAACGTCAAGCACACACACACACAACACTAGTCCCAACAAAATATAAGGGAGAATTTCCCATAACGTGAAGACAACCATGTTTTTGTTTTTGTTTTTTTTACCGTAAATTTTTACTGCTTCTCACCTCGGCGTCACATCCAGGAGTAACAATAATAAAAAAAAAAAAACTAATTCCACAGTAATACAGCATATAAACAACCAGCAGAGCAAAATATATATTTAACAATGATACAAAACAAACAAAAAATAAATAATTTTTTTTTACAATTTCGTGCCCCACGTTGGGCGCCATTTATGCAACGCTCCTAGCCATTACTTCCCCACCAGAATTTACTTTGCCCAGCCACTATCTTGGTAATCTGTCTCTCTCTCTCTGGGTTCGAACCCACGACTAGGACTTAATGTGCAGTAGACAGATATTCAAATAAATTTACAATGACAAATAAACAAATCATACACAAATTACTCTTCTAAAACTTTTTATATAATTCAACAGTTTTAGTGCAACCACAAGTCAATTACTTCAGAATGCATGTTACTAAATTGAATTCAAATTCTAACATACTGCAGATTTTCAACCCTTTTGCTTCTTCAATTTTTATCACGCAAGACAGGCAATACAATACTAATAACATTAGGTATTTAAACCCTATTAATCATTAGCCTGTCATTTCTTTAGACAACATTCAAAATTAATTAAAGCATATAAGCACACTAAAGCACAAGAGTGACAATCAACTCTGGGTATATAAACACTATTAATTTTAAACTCCTAATAGTACAACATGCATCAATGAACACCACATGAAAATAAACCAATTTCAAATAACTTTCAATTATCCTACAACCCTACTTTAAACTCTGCCAGCAACTGTTAATTATACAAAGAAAAAGACTTTTGCACTCACATACTAGGATTTAATGGTATTTCTCTGATGACCCCAGGCACACACACAACAGGCTCAATGAGAAGAAAAGTTCACACAAAAAAAAACTTCAAGTGAATCACTGGATGATGAGTATTCCATGTAAAAAAAAAAGTTCCGGTACGACACATTTTTCACAACAACGCATTCGTCCATGCGTGAAGAAAACCCTCCGCCATTCATAACTCTCAGACATAATTGGACAGAAACTCCATACTCTCTCGGCATAAAAAAGACGTGACGAAAACTTTCACTGCTTCCGACACCCAGGAACACTTAAGCAGAAACTCCGAGCTCTCACGGCATGGAAGGGCGTTGTTACTGCTCCTGACACCCAGGAACACTTAAGCAGAAACTCCGAGCTCTTACGGCATAGAAATGCATAAAACTTTTGCTAGTTCAAAAAGACACTCCTACATTCTCAAGAGAAAACTTGAAAAAGATAGCAATTCATCTCCAAAGAAGTTCAGCCATGGAGATTCTCTTCCGGCAGATATTCAACCGTCCCGCTTTACCACTTGAAGCCAACGAGCCTTCCTGCATGGTTTTCTAAGGAGAAATCAAACTGCACCTGCGTGCCACACGCAGAGCAAATGTGCAAACAATACCAAAAAAAAACAACAAAAAAAAAACAAACAAACACGAGCAAGCGAGAGATAAAGATCACCATATTATAGCGCTAAGAGACCCTGAGCTCCAATCAAGCCACTCCACTACGAGTGGCGTCAGCTCCGGTACATTTTTGAATATAAGTATTTTCCACACATCAAATCCTTAATCATAACTCACAACTTAATAAATTCCAACATTATATAAATAAAATATACAATTTCTTTTACAAATAACACATAATGAACAATTTATACAATCATTATTTGTGACCTCAGCACGTGAGCGACTACAGATATTCTAAATAAAGTATTTAGAATTTCCACTGGTATATAAAAAAACTTTCTCAAATTATAAACATTATTAATTTAACTTTACATTTAGGTTATTTTTTATCCTAGCGGCTCCAGGCCATGACTCCGGGACTAATCCCACCAAAGCATCACAACATGTTGGTTGTGCATGTGATATTCTGGTAGGGAGACGGCGTTATTTGAAGAACTGGTTCCAAATTCGTAGCCACTTGAGTGAGACGCTATCATTGCAAGTATCACTGTTGATAATGATCTCCAAGGTTTTCGGAATGGCTATACATTTAGGGGTAGAGTAAGTAGTTAATTTCTTTATATCATCTCACATAGGAGTAGTGGACTTGAATTTGACTTCTCTGGATAGGGCCATAGCTACTTTATCGTATTTTGTATCCCTTTTATGCTCGTTGACTCTGATTCCAAACAAACGGTTGGTCATTGCAATGTAGTATTATTTACAACCATCTGGATATTGTAGGGGGAGTGCATAAACACCTGCTTCACCGGAAAGAGGTTTTTTTTCAGTATTTCTCTTTAGCATAGTATATAAAGATGCAGGAGACCTTATGCTGTCTAGTTTGTCTTCTCGAGGGCATTCTTGAGTTTGTAAGAAACATTTGGTATGTAGGGAATTGAGCCTAACTGACGAAGCTACGGCACAGAAAGTTTAGAATGTTTGACCCTGGCTTTTTGGATAAAGTTATGTATCTGATTCAGTGAATATCCTGCATCAGTGGACAACTTGATGATGCTTTCAATTTTGTGTTTTCTAGAATGGGTATCGGAGGGGACGGGGAAGGCTCTTCTAATTTAAGAATGGAAGATAGCTGATTTGTATTCTTCAGGACAGAAAGAGCTGCGGAGCATTAGGTTGGGGACAGATGTGGGTTGATAGTAGACTTGTGTACCGAGGCGGTTGTCAGGTGATTTGCTCAATAAAACATCCAGATAAGGTAAAGCATTGTTGTGTTCAAGCTCCATCGTGAAATTGATCATAGGATGCATATCATTGATTTTATTGAGGAAAATTGGAAGAGTCTCTTTTCCGTGAGGCCACACAAAAATATGTCGTCCGCATAATGTAGCCAGGTGGTAGGCCATGGGCTGATGCTGGAGAATATATTCTGCTCAATTGGTTGAAGTATTGCTTCTGCAAGAACGAGTGAAAGTGAGGATCCCATCGGAGCACCATTATTCTGTTTATATACTTGTCCTTGGAAACTATAGAAGCTAGTATTAGAGACCAAGTCTATTAACTTGAAGATGCCGAGGCATGACTCCTGCATATAAAATGCTGAATTTGATATGGCCTCCTTTAATGTTCTGATGGCTTCCAGAACAGGGATTGAAGGGTAAAGGGAAACCATGTCAAAGCTGCCGATAATGACGCCTGGTAGGACAGTGAGTTGCTTAGCTTTCCTTATAAAATTCAGAGTGAAATTTATTACAAAGTCCGATTCAGGAAGGAAACTATGCTGGAATTTAGATAGTGCTTTCTCTAAATGATACGTTGGTGCAGAGTTCCTGAATATGATGGGTCTCAATGGGTTGCCGGGCTTATGGTGCTTAAGTCCTCCAAAGAGCTGTTGGATCTGAGATCCTGGTAGTAGTTTGACAGCTTTCTTGAGATTGTCTGTAATAGTGAGTAACCGGGCAGCTCTTTGTACCTGTGCAATCCAAGAATTTAGAGGGCTCCTTTGAAGACCTATAGAACCAGAGTCAGTGATAAAATCTTCAAGTCTCTTATTGTAGTCTGCTGCGTCCATATATATATATATATATATATACAACATAGAAAAGGTTATGTAAGTACAACATAGAAAAGGTTATGTATTGACCGGTGTGAGTAAAAAGAGAAAAAAATAGAACAACTGAATGTAGAAAGTGTCGAGAATACTGAGCCTTGGCTTTATCAAGGACCAGCAAAAACTCTGCATTTTCTCACTTCCACAAAGACCTATTTGGAAATGGGTTTCTGCAAAGTCATAGATGCAAGTAATAAGCCCACCAAATTTTTTTTTAAATATATATATATATGTCATAACCTCCACAGAGGTGTATGACCAAGCTTTAGTTAACAATTTAGCTTGCATCCATAACTTTCCTGGCCCGACCCATGCTCTTCATCTGTTACTAATAAACAGAAAGAAGATGATAATAGAAAACTCAAGTTGTAAGAGTTACATAATGAATCAGCAAAAATGTTCAGCAATAACAAATTGCCAAGTTACGTAGTCGCCTGAGAGAGAATTTAAACCTGAATAGCAATACTAAAGTACTACAAATTCTAAAATATTGCAATAAAAAAGGAAATATTAATTTTTTCTAAAGCATAAATTCTTGAAAGAAAACTGGATTATAAAAAACCCCTACTCCACAACTTCTGACAACACAAAAACGAGAATAAAATAAAGACAATAATAAACTAAAGAAATGCTTTGTGAAGGTTATATGACATAAACAATTAGTTGCAATATGTACAAAGTATTTCAGAAGTGCTTTAAGTGCATAATTAAGTAGTTATTAAGACCTTAACTACATTGAAAACACACCGCAGACTACAAGAACAATGGAACGGCCGGCTGCTTAGCCTTAGTTCCCTAAAAAACGTGCAAAGTTACCAAGAAAAGAAAGAGTTAAAATCCGCAAAAAAGTTAATAGACTTGCTAGTGCCTAAATGCTTAAAGCAAAAAAAAAAGAAAAATGTTCAAGAAGTTCAAACATTGAACTTGGAAAACCTAAAACCCAAAGACAATGAAGAGAGCTTACCTCTTATGCAACTTAACTTCTTCCACTCTTGAGGAAACATGGCCGACCTTTTGCCCCAAACTTCAAAACACCCCTGCCACTCCCTAGTCGCTGGGGGCAGTGTGGGTGGGGCTGAAGGCCTCCACACACTAAAAAAAAAATCCTACTCGTGGAGATTTTAACTAGAGAAAAATATAATTAAGATTGTGAACCTGTTTGATCAGAAAGAGCAGAATTAACTCTCCAGAATACATGAGAAATATTATGAAATACACAAGTAGTGTTTTTAATAATCTTTGCATGTATTTAATCACCTTAGTGAGCTTCTGTAGACTATTCAGAATCCTATTAATTTTAATGTTAGTTTTACTATTTTTAGTATAGCTATTCTAGTGAGTGAATAACTAGTTTTCTCTCTCTCTATATATACACACACACACACTATATTGACAAAAGTCACCAGACACCTAGAAGAGAAACACAACATAGTATTTATTGACATACATTCGTATGGTGTCGGTCCACCTTTGGCCTTAATGCATGCACTGGCCCTTTGAGACATGCTTTCGACAAGGTTTTGAAGCACAGCGATAGGTATGCATTTCCATTCAGTACATAATAGTGCTGCTAACTGTTGCTTAGTAGTAGGCCTTGGTACCAAAATTCTTATGCAGCATTCTAATTCATTCCATAGGTACTCTATGGGATTAAGTCAGGGCTCTGTGCTGGCCAGTCCACACATGATACAGAATTATCATCAAACCACGCCACAATAGTCCTTGTTTTATGGCTCAGTGCCTTATCCTGCTGGTACCAAGAAGGCTCGGTTCCATAGTATTGCCACAGAGTTGGTAGGGCATAATTGTCCAGAATATCGAGGTAGACATGCTGGTTAACAGGTTTGTCCACGATAACCAATGGGCCGGGACCATACCACAAAAAACACCCCCACACGAGTCACTGCCAGCTCCAAATTTGACCGTAGCAACAGTACACTGTGGTAAATAGCGTTCCCCCTACTGCTGACATATCCACACACGGCCATCAGACTGATGGATTGTGTATCTGGATTCATCATTCCATAGGACCCGTTTTCGTTAATCTACGGTCCATGATAAATGTTCGTTATGCCATGCTGAACAACGAGTAGCATTCTGAGTGGAGATGGAAGGCCTATGAGCAGCCTCACAAACACGGTAACCCATGGAATGAAGTTCTCTGCAAATGGTACGTGTACATACCGAGGTTCCAGCATTTTACTCACCTGTACACTGAGGTCTTGTGCAGTACTCCATCAATTAGCTGTAACGACTCTACTGAGGCTTTGACGTCCTCTATCACTGATTTTCTTTGGTCTGCCGGTACATTTTGCTGCTTCAGGCACACCCTGTGTCTTCCACTTATTCAGCACATCCAAAACAGCTGATTTGGGTATGTTTAAACACCTCTCAGTTTCTCTTATGGACAACCCACTATTATAACACCCAAGAATCTTTCCTTTCTCAAAGTCAGTTCTCTCCTGCTGCAACATTTTCACTCCATCTCACAGTGTGATATGATCGCGGTCAGCTGCAGGCATGATTTTATACTGTTTGTAGCTGTACTGTGCATCTTAACAACACAGCGGATCCATTCATTTTCTTTTGAAGGGTGTCTGGTGACTTTTGTCATTATAGTGTGTATATATATATATATATATATATATATGTATGTATGTATATACATATATATATTATATAATATATATAATACATATATTGTGTGCGTATCATCATCATCATCATCAACCATTATCAATCCACTGCTGGACGAAGGTCTCCCCAAGTTTCCTCCACAACGGTCTGTCTTGTGCCAGTCTCCTCCATGTTACTCCCGCATACTTTCGAATTTCATCCACCCATCTCCAATGTGGTCTTCATCTGGGTCTTTTCTTGTCCCTTGGAATCCAATCTAAAATTTCGGCTGTCCATCAATGGTCTGTTCTTCTGGCAGTATGCCCAGCCCATTGCCATTTCAGGGATTTAACTCTGATCATGATGTCTTCCACTCTTGTCATTTTTCGGATCCACGAGTTCCTCTTCTTATCTCCCTGGTTACACCAAGCATGCATCTCTCCATGCTTCTTTGAGTTGTCTGCAGCCTTTGTATGTCTCTTTTAGTTAAGGTCCACGTCTCTGCACCATACGTAAACACTGGAAGGATGCATTGATCAAACACTTTTCTTTTAAAACCTAATGGCATATTGCTCTTGAAAATTATGCTGTTTCTTCCAAAAGCTCTCAAGGCAAGTTTTGTACGCCGATTAATTTCTTCATCAATGTGACCCTCACTTGATAACTGCTGTCCAAGATAAACGTACGTGTCTGTTATCTCCAGCTTTTCTCCATCAATCGATAAATCTTCACTTCGTGTAAAAGCATTGAACATCACTTTTGTCTTCTGAAAGTTCATTTTTAATCCCACTTCTTTACTCTTGTCAGCAAGTTCTTTGATCATACTCTGCAGCTCTGATGGGGTAGTTGCAAAAATGACTATGTCATCAGCAAAACGAAGGTGGGTTAGATAATCTCCATTAATCTTTATCCCTTTGTTTTCCCAGTTCAGTGATTGAGAGACATTTTCCAATGTGGTGTTAAAGAGCTTGGGAGATATGGTGTCACCTTGTCTCACTCCCTTTCCAATTTTTATGTGTGCTGTATTCTCAAACAGCCGAATCTTTGCACTTGCATTTTCATAGATGTTATTAATACTATTAATGTATGCATCTTCAATACCGCAGGATTTCAGAGCCATTGTAACTGCTGATGGTTTCACCGAATCATAGGCTTTTTCATAATCGATAAAAGCCATGCACAATGGAAGTTCATATTCCCTCGCTCTTTCAATTAGTTCTCTCAGTATGTGGATATGATCTATTGTGCTGTAGCCACTCCTGAATCCAGCTTGTTCTCTCGGTTGAGCCATGTCCAGTGTTAGCTTCAAGCGGTGTGAAAGAACTTTAGTGAAGATTTTATAAACCACTGATAGAAAGCTGATAGGTCTGTAGTTCCTGAGATGCCCAATGTCGCCTTTTTTATATAGCAGGATCATTATAGTATTGTTCCAATCCTCAGAAATCTTCCCTTCATTAAGGCATCGAGTGAAAATTTGGGCAAGTACTGTTTCGATTTCTCCACTTGCTTCTTGTATGATGTCTACAGTAATTCCATCTTCTCCTGGAGCTTTTCCCCGCTTCATGTTCTTGATTGCATGTGCAACTTCTGCTGGGAGGACTGGAAGAACTCTGGTACCTTCCATGATGTCTGTAGTACATGCATCATCCCTTTCATATAACTTGGAGTAGAAATCTTTCACTCTTGACAAAATTTCGCCTCTATTTCTTGTTACAGAACCATCTTCTTTTCTCAGTGCCATAATCTGTTTTCTTCCCTTACTGAGATGTCCCTTTGCTATCTTTAGGCTTTGGTTGTTTTCAATTGCTTTCCTCACTAGTTCACAGTTGAATTTCCTTATGTCTTCAGTGATACTTTTTCGTACTGTCTTGCATAGCTCTATGTATTCCACTTTGGAAGTCACATCTTCTTTAGTTGTCCTCATCTCTCTCTTTTTTTGCATGTGCGTATATATATATATATATATATATATCATCATCATCATTGTCAACCATTATCAATCCACTGCTGGACGAAGGTCTCCCAAGTTTCCTCCACAACGGTCTGTCTTGTGCTAGTCTCCTCCATGTCACCCCTGCATACTTTCGAATTTCATCCACCCATCTCCCATGTGGTCTTCTTCTGGGTCTTTTCCTGTCCCTTGGAATCCAATCTAAAATTTCGGCTGTCCATCGATGATCTGTCCTTCTGGCAGTATGTCCAGCCCATTGCCATTTCAGGGATTTAACTCTGATCATGATGTCTTCCACTCTTGTCATTTTTCGGATCCACGAGTTCCTCTTCTTCTTATCTCTCCTGGTTACACCAAGCATGCACCTCTCCATGCTGCTTTGAGTTGTCTGCAGCCTTTGTATGTCTCTTTTAGTTAAGGTCCACGTCTCTGCACCATACGTAAGCACTGGAAGGATGCATTGATCAAACACTTTTCTTTTAAGACATAATGGCATATTGCTCTTGAAAATTATGCTGTTTCTTCCAAAAGCTCTCCAGGCAAGTTTTGTACGCCGATTAATTTCTTCATCAATGTGACCCTCACTTGATATCTGCTGTCCAAGATAAACGTACGTGTCTGTTATCTCCAGCTTTTCTCCATCAATCGATAAATCTTCATTTCTTGTAAAAGCATTGAACATCACTTTTGTCTTCTGAAAGTTCATTTTTAATCCCACTTCTTTACTCTTGTCAGCAAGTTCCTGGATCATACTCTGCAGCTCTGATGGGGTAGTTGCAAAATGACTACGTCATCAGCAAAACGAAGGTGGGTTAGATAATCTCCATTAATCTTTATCCCCTTGTTTTCCCAGCTCAGCGACTGAAAAACACCCTCCAATGTGGCATTAAAGAGCTTCGAGATATGGTGTCACCTTGTCTCACTCCCTTTCCAATTTTTACGCGTGTTGTATTTTCAAACAGCCGAATCTTTGCACTTGCATTTTCATAGATGTTATTAATAATATTAATGTATGCATCTTCAATACCGCAGGTTTTCAGAGCCATTGTAACTGCTGATGGTTTTACCGAATCAAAGGCTTTTTCATAATCGATAAAAGCCATGCACAATGGAAGTTCATATTCCTCGCTCTTTCAATTAGTTCTCTCAGCACGTGGATATGATCTATTGTGCTGTAGCCACTCCTGAATCCAGCTTGTTCTCTCGGTTGAGCCATGTCCAGTGTTACCTTCAAGCGGTGTGAAAGAACTTTAGTGAAGATTTTATAAACTACTGATAGGAGGCTGATAGGTCTGTAGTTTCCGAGATCCTCAATGTCACCTTTCTTATGTAGCAGGATCATTGTAGCGGTGTTCCAATCCTCAGGAATCTTTCCTTCATTAAGGCATCGAGTGAAAATTTGGGCGAGTACTGTTTCGATTTCTCCACTTGCTTCTTGTATGATGTCTACAGTAATTCCATCTTCTCCTGGAGCTTTTCCTCGCTTCATGTTCTTGATTGCATGTGCAACTTCTGCTGGAAGGACTGGAGGAACTCTGGTACTGGTATCTTTCATGATGTCTGGAGTGCATATATCATCCCTTTCATATAATTTGGAGTAGAAATCTTTCACTCTTGTCAAAATTTCTGCCTCTATTTCTTGTTACAGAACCATCTTCTTTTCTCAGTGCCATAATCTGTTTTCTTCCCTTACTGAGATGTCCCTTTGCTATCTTTAGGCTTTGGTTGTTTTCAATTGCTTTCCTCACTAGTTCACAGTTGAATTTCCTTACGTCTTCAGTGATACTTTTTCTTACTGTCTTGCATAGCTCTATATATTCTACTTTGGAAGTCACATCTTCTTTAGTTGTCCTCATCTCTCTTCTTTTTTGCATCAACATTTTGGTTTTTCCTGATAATTTGTTCACATGCAACTTGTTCTTAGACCCAGCTAATTTTGTTGCTGTTTCCATAAGAGCTTATGGTTACTTTTCTGTTAACTTCAGAGATGTCCACTTCTTCCGATGTTAGGCCTTCTAAAGCAGAGAACCTGTTCTTCAGTTCTAACTTGAAGGTATTATGGTGTTTTTTAAGGTTGGTTATGTCAATAGATTTTGTTTGTCTTATGAGCTTGCCACGTTCAAGTTTAGTGTTGAGGTGCATCTTACATCTCACCAATCTATGGTCACTACCTGTGTTGAACTTGTTTAGCACACTGCAGTCTTCTATGACGAATTTTTTTGTTATATATATATATATATATATATATATATATATATAAGAGATGTCCACTTTTCAGTTCAATGAGATCTTCTCCTTTTCTCCTTACCTCACTCAGCCCGACGATGTCCCACTTGATCCTTTGTAGTTCCTCTTCCAATTCAAGAAGCCTTGAATCAGAAGATAGGGAGCGTGCGTTGTAGGTAGCCAAGGTCAGCATCAAATGGCAGCCTAGTCCGGTCCTCCGGGGATTCTTAGCACCCTCTGCCTTCATGTCGCACTGGCCGCTGCCTTGGCCAGGTACATTCCAGCTGCCGGAGACTGAGGGCCAAGATTTAAGTTGTAGAGTCATTTTGGAGGTGTTTGGCCATAACTCACCACGCTGGCCAAGCGGGTTGGTGAGTGTGGGATAGCATTTCCTCTGATCCCGATGGTATAGTTATACCGCTACTTGCGGTCGTCAGAGCCCCTTTAGTGGGAACAGGATGCACCACGAGAAGGCGGGGTTGACATTTGTCAAGGAGAGGCTGTGATGTTACGCATCACCTGACCTTACATCCCATATATATATATATATATATATATATATATATATATATATAATAGTAATAGTGTCCACCATAATCACTTCCTCTTTCCAGCGAAGCAAGTGTTTATGCGATCCCCCTACAATATCCGGACTGCCCTAAATGATGCTACATTGGAATGACCAAGCATTCATTTGGAATCATCCACGAGCATAAAAAGGACACAAAATACTGTAAAGTAGCCATGACCCTATCCAGAGAAGTCAAATTCAAGTCTGCTACTTCTGTGTGGGATGATACAAAGAAATTAGCTACCTACTCTACTCCTAAATGTACAGCCATTCAGGAAACCTTGGAGATCATTACCAACAGTGATACTTGCAATGATAGCGTCGCACTCGAGTTGCCATGAATTTGGAACCAGTTCTTCAAGTAACACCTTCTCCCTACCAGGATACCACATACACAACCAATGTGCTACCTCATATTTTTAAATGAATATAACATCATATCTATTTATTGTCAAGTCAAGTCACTGCGTTCAAATTGTCAAAGCATTCTATTATTCAGTTTGCAGTTTCTGTCTAACTTCCTTGAAAAAGCCATATGATTTATGATTTATGTGCAAAAGCTTGAAAACGCTTATTTATATATTCCTATGACACTAAATCAGATCACTAGTATAGTTTTACTATTTTCTACATAACTGGTGTACTGTTCCTCACTATTAATTATTAATTTGCTGATAGCATAGTATAAATCTATTTATTTAGTAGTGTAATATGGTATGTACAAATTGCCAAGCTTTAGCTCTCCTCGGAGAAGCTTTTTCAAGTGCAGTGGTTAGACATAAAATATAGAAAATTAGAATGTGTAAGAAAGAAAAGATGATTTTTTTGAAAATAGATTGGAAGACAGGATGAGTAGTATAACATGTTATTTATCACAATATTATATGCTGTGTTCCAATGTGTTTTCGTCCTCTTAATAATGCATCCCAAACCAATAGTTCCATAGGTATTAGCCTGGTGTTGAAATCAAACTAACACCTTAGATTTCTGTTTGAACATACTACCATTAGACCACTCAATACAACTTCTTTTGAGGCAAATTGAATATAGAAACTGAAGTAAGGGAAGAAACATATGCATATATGCCTGG
The DNA here is from genome assembly GCA_039090855.1 of Macrothele yani. Taxonomy (NCBI): domain Eukaryota; kingdom Metazoa; phylum Arthropoda; class Arachnida; order Araneae; family Macrothelidae; genus Macrothele; species Macrothele yani. Next base: position 7,771,291 of record CM077012.1, read on the forward strand.
TATTAGCATATTTCTTAATACTGCATATGTAGCTTTATTGCATGCCAGCTCACTGAAGAGGATTTCAGCTGTCTCCTGGATGTCTGTCTCTTTGAAATTTGTGTAAGGGGAAACTTTTCTGATATTATACGTTTTAGTGTTCAGTTACTTTAAAATGGTGCTTTTCATGCATTTTCATTTCAATACAAGGCCTGAGTAAATGTGTACACTGTTTTTTTCCAGATCTTTTAGTTAAAGCAGGAATATTTAATATTGCAATAATTTTTTTCCATCTTCAAAAGCCCCATTTCTATGCAGAAAAGAATCACAATTTTGTCCTGCTTCCTTTTTCTAGATAGTTTAAACTAAAGCTTTATGCAATTGCAACAAATATTGAAATTTTTGGTTGAAGAAGGGAAATTATAGTAAAATTAACTGTTAACATAAAATGTGGACACTAAATTTGCATATTATGTCTGGAATAATCCGGAAAAACCAATTGGTTAGTGATGAAGAATGGTCCTTAGTTTCTTAATTTTTTTTAGAGAAACGCAGTGAAAGAGGGGTATGAATAAAACATCCCTGTAACTATCTAAGAGGTATTTTATAGCTTCTGTGCTTTGAAAATTATGAGTTATAGTATAGCAGGTGAAAGTAAATGATTGATAACTGTTCATTTTGTCTACTGTAGGAAACGTGAATAATGGATGACTATGATCTGCTCTTTTGGCAGATTAGAATACTTTTATAATAAGCAGAATTCCACTGTTAACAAGTTGGTTAGAATTGGTAACATTTGTATGGTATAATGTATGCTGGAGACACTTTGCATGAATGCTATTTTTCTTTAGTGTGGTTAATGGTTGAATGATTGAAGTTTGCATAATAACAAACCATGTGCTAGACAGGTTAAAGCAAGTGATGTTTGCATGTGAATTCCCATGATGGATGTAGAAGGGAACTAAAGCTTGAATGGTAAGACAATATACTACTGTGGCACAAAATAGTTTGTTTGGCAATGTGACAGTCTGATGGGGAACATGGCAGAGCAGGGAATTACAGGCTGTATGCAACCTGATATTAATGTGGCACAAATTGGAATATCCTTAACAGTACACCACTGGTGATACATGCTAGTTATTCAATTTAATACAATATATTACTACTCTGTGTGTTGCACATTTCACAGTAATGTAAGTTTATGTGACTATATGAGTATGATTCTGTAAGTGTAACACATTACAGTGTTTCAAATCTGCTTGGCATGATTCCTGACACATGACAACCAGTAGTAAATTAAATGGGATGCCTAATGTTTCAGGTGCTACTTTGTTGACACAGATGGCTGCCACATCCCCAATTATTGCAGCTTTTTCCATTGATAATTACATTAATTTGAGATTAGCTCCTTTTCAGAGCTGGCTTTGCATGTCTGTATATCTCAAGTTTTCATTCAGCCATGCTCTTTAAATTACACAGGTTTCCATAAATTCAGGGAAAAAAAAACTAGAAAAATTATAACTAAAATAATATGTAATGAAATATTATGAAATTTGGAGAAAACTTGTATCATATCATACGTTAGATAAAGACCCTAAAACATTTCATAAGAAACACTTTGTTCTCACAAAAATGACTACATTCAGCACCACGTGAAAAGTACGGTGTCAAACTGAAATAGTCAAAGTACCTCAATAGGGAGTGAGGTTACCCCTGACAGCATTGTTTCATGCTGTTCATAATGATGTCTAAGAGCTCAGTAGATAGCAATAACCATTATTTGTGCAAAGCTTGTCTAAGCCTCTCTAGGTCTTGCAGAGGAGGGTTAATGGCAGAAACATGTCTCCTTAGAGACATGCTCAATTGAATTAAGGTTAGGAGACCTGTCTGGCCAATTCATACAGCCTCCTCTTGAAGATATTGTTCTACCAGCCTCACTCAGTTGAGAGCAGCATTACTGTCTTATAGGAGAAATGTATCTCCTATTACACCTGCATAAGAGCAAGTATAGGGGTTCAGCATATCATCCCAGTAGTGTCAAGCATTCATGGTTCCTCTTGTAAGCACGTAGAGGTCTGTGCATCCACCTAATGAGATGCCACCCTAAATCAGCACATTAACACCTGCATAAGTGTCCTTTGCATATGTCATAGAAGGATGATAGTATGTCTCTCATTTTCTCCAGTTGAGAGCATGCCTGGAATTGCTCTATAAATCAAATCTGGACTCATCTGTCAATAGTACTGACCTCCATTGGTTTTCAGTCCAGTTGGCATGAAGTCTTGCCCAATTCAAATGTTTGCCCCTGTGGTGGTGGTGGTTAATGGGTACACAGAGTGCTGGTCACCTAGCATAAAGGTCTCTTTCACTAAGCCTTCTGTAAACAGTGGAGAAGCATGTACTGCCATTCTGATAGCCACGGCAAGGGCAGATCACAACTGTGTTGGGGTAGATGTCCTGTTTCTCCATGCAGTTAATCGGAAATATCGGTCATCTATGGATGTTGTAGTCCTAGGCCTTCCTTTGCTGTACCATCAGGAAGGTGATTGCATATTTTTTAAATTGGTTCCACAGTCTGTGAATCACAAAAGGACTCGCACATAGCCATCTTACAACTTCCACCTGATTTTGGCATGCCTATAGTCTTTTAGTCACTACCTACTTCAGTTTATCTGTTACATGATGTCTTGCAGCCATTACATCAACTTTGTTATCTCAAAATCCTTTCTTTACACTCCACAAACCATGTGACATATACCTGCATAGCAGCCGCTTTTATTTTGTGGCTCATTTGCTTAAACTGATCCCATTACCACTCATTTGCATTCAATTCCCTGACTCTGCTTAACATTTCATGTGATATACTCAAGTTTAGTGCATTTCCAAATCTTCTTTCAAAGATAGTCATAATTTTTCTTTTTTTCCCTCCTTAATTTATGGAAACCAGTGTAGTAATTCCTGGGCGATTCCTAATATTCGAAGAAAGCTCATTGAGGTCTGTCTATTAATTCTTAAAATAATGCAACAGATGATAAATGATTTGCCTATATTTTTGAAGAAATGCTTGGACATTGTTTTGCTTCCTTTTAAAGAGTAGTTTTATTTCAAGATAATTATTGCAGTTTGTTTACCTTGAAAAATTTTGTACTGGAAATGTTAAAATAATACTGCATTTTTTAAACTCTACGCATAAGCGTGGAAGAAAATGGTTTTTGTTTCTTTAAATACACTGTTCTAGCTATTTCAATGAGTTATATTTGCAAACTGAAGCATTAGTTCAATGACAACAATTATTTGGCATAAACAGTGGGATATTTTACGTGGGAATATTTTAAGTACAGCTTTGAAAAGACACAGATACAAAATCTACACCAATGAGCCATTACATTATTACCACCTATCTAATAAGCTGTATGACCCCCTTTAGCCTGCAAAACAGCGCCCACTTGGTGAGGCATTGATTTGATGCGGTGGTGATAGGCACAATAGCAGGTCCTCCAGTTCCCGGGGGTGGGGGAGGGGGGTTTGATTTAGCACGAACCTACTTTTCCAAGTCAAACCACAAATGTTTGATTGGGTTCATGTCATGAGAATTAACACAGCAATCAGACATATCTGAATTGACTGTATATTTACTGTTCTCACGTAATATCAATCACTCAGAAAACTTGAAAATTTTATCACCTTGGAGCGGGAATTGAACCCGCATCTCCCGATTACCGTTCGAGTACGCTAACCGTTACACCACCCAGGATGAAGAAGTCCCAAGTATCTGAGTATTAAGAGCATCGGACTATTATCTGACTGAATTCTTAATCGAAGCAAACTGTGCTGCCATCTAGCATTGTTAAGCATATCACCAGTCGTTCAGGTATATAGTGTGGAAGAAATATTTTTCTCATAATGCGTGGAAAATATGTCATGATAATTAACACAGCAATCAGACATCTCTGAATTGACAGTAATTTTATTATTCTCACGTAATATCAATCATTCAGAAAACTTGAAAATTTCATCACCCTGCAGCGGGAATCGAACCTGCATTTCCCAATTATCTATCGTTCGAGTATGCTCCAGAGCAATGAACATTTTCAAGTTTTCTGAGTGATTGATATTACTTGAGAACAGTAAAAATACAGTCAATTCAGAGATGTCTGATTGCTGTGTTAATTATCATGACATATTTTCCACGTCTTATGAGAAGAATATTTCACTATACAGGGTGTTTCAAAACTAACAGAACAAACTTTAAGAGGTGATAGAACACACCTAAACAAGCACTATTCATCATAGAATGCATGGTCGCAAGTTACGCTGTTAGGCGCTGGAGGGCGCTTTCCGTTTCCCTACACTCCCCGTCTTTTCAACGCAAAGACAAGAATGGCACAACAAATCAAAACAAAGCTTTATTGCAGACAAAATAAAAAAACAAAATGTGACATCACAAAATTACATTAAATTTGCAAACATTAATAAGTAAATACTGAAATTAATTACATTTTCAAAAAAGCTGCTCAAAAGGGCGACAGCCACTCCTGATACACGCTTCGCATCATCGACGTAAAGATGCCCATATGTTGTGGAAAATACCACGCATTCCCGGACAGCTACAGCAGTGACTGAAAGTCTGGTGACTAGTTCTTCATTGGAATCAATGAGAGTGTTGTACATTACGGACTTAAGATGTCCCCTTAAAAAGAAACCTAGAGGGGACAGATCTGGTGATCGTGGGGGCCAAGCGATGGGTCCACCTCAGCCAATCCATTGGCCTGGAACTGTGGTGTTCAAGTAATCATGCACCTGAGTGCTGAAATGCGCTGGCACTCCATCATGCTGGAACCACATTTTACGGCGGACGGCTGCTGGTAAATGCTGGATCAATTCAGGCAAGACTTGTCGAAGGAAAATAAGGTACGTCCTCCCATCCAGGTGTTCTGGTAAAAGATATGGGCCTTTGCGTTGCGAAAGACGGCATGTGTGGGGAAACGGAAAGCACCCTCCAGTGCCTAACCGCGTAACTTGCGACCATGAATTCTATGACAAAAAGTGCTTGTTTCAGTGTGTTCTATCACCCCTTAAAGTTTGTTCCATTAGTTTTGAAACACCCTGTATACCTGAATGACTGGTGGTATGCTTAACAACGCTAGATGGCAGCACGGTTTGCTTTGATTAAGAATGCGGTCATAGAATATTCTGATGATCTTAATACTCAGATACTTGGGACTTCTTCATCCTGGGTGGTGTAACGGTTAGCATACTTGAATGGTAATTGGGAGATTCGATTCCCACTCCAGGGCGATGAAATTTTCAAGTTTTCTGAGTGATCGATATTATGTGAGAACAGTAAAAATACAGTCAACTCAGAGATGTCTGATTGCTGTGTTAATTATCATGACGTATTTTCCATGTATTATGAGCAGAATATTTCTTCCACACTATATAGGATTCATGTCAGGTGAATTTGGAGGCCAGGGCATTAACAGAAAGTCACCAGCATGTTACTCCAACCACTCCTTGATGATTCTAGTAGTGTGGCATGGCGCATTATCCTGTTGGTAATGGCCATCACCAGCAGGGAACAGAGTTGCCCTGAATGGGTGAACTTGGTCCGCAACGATGTTCAGATACCTGATATATGTCAGGGATTGTGTTATTGGGATAATGGGGCCTAAAGTGTCCCAAGGAAACATCACCCACAGCATAACACCACCTCTGCTGCTGGCCTGTTTCCGCCCAACAGTGTATTCAGGTAGTATAGCCTCCATTGGTGAGCAGCGTATCCGCGTTCTGCCTACGTGATGCACCAGGAATCTTGATTCGTCAGACCAGGCCACTTACTTTCAATCATCGACAGTCCAATCTTGATGATTTTGGCCCATTTCATGAGCTGTTGGTAATGACGTGCAGTGAGCATGGGGACCCGACTGGGTCTTCGGCTACGCAGGCCCGTGCACAGAAGGCTGCGATGAATTGTGTGCTGTGACACATTGTCCTGATTACCACTGTTGTAGCTGTGGGTAATTTTTCGCACTGTGAACAATGCGTGACAGTATCTGCTCCCCTCTGGCATCAGTGAGCTGGTGATGACACACGGCCGAATGACAGTTCGTTGTTTGGCCATCTGTGCACCACTTTTGATGTGCACTCACTACAGCGGCATGTGAAGAACCCACAGGCTGCGCCGTTTCCAAGATCGTAGCCCTGAGACGCCGTGCCATCACAATTTGTCCTATATCAAACTCTGATAAATTGGCAGCTTTTCTCATTCTGACTCTGAACACTATACTAACCAAAGGCCAGTCCTCAGGTTGTTTGTATACTGCTCTGTGAACTTCACCTTCACCACCGTTCGGTCTCCAGGCACGTTCATTTCTATTCCATAGGCTGGGGTGGTCATAATGTAATGTCTCATCAGTGTATAGTTATAGTTTAAAAGGTGCCATGGACACGTATCAAACAATACAAATTTTTCTTTTTTAGAATCTTTACAGGTTCATTTCTTTTTCTTTCATAAAACTCTGTTTTTTAACATTTGGATATTTATGTTTCAACACTGTTTTCATTATTTAAATTACTACCAGATCACACTCAATGTAATTCACCATACACATAGATATTGTAATGTAATTTAGTTCAGCTAATGTAGAGAAAGTATAAAAGAGAACAGTCTCAGGATCATGCAACTGGATTTTCATATCATGCATAGTTTCAAGAGAAACACAGAGAAAAGCAGTAGCATTAGTTGATTAATTTGGTTGCACTCATCAAGCTGAAAAGAAAACTGATGTGATAAATCATTTGTAACCTGCAGGAATGCATCGGTTTAATTTATCCAGATCATAATACTTGCAACTTATGTTTTAAGAGACCTCAGGTATTATTTGCATTTAGTCATGGCACTTCTGAATTCACTATGAGGTATATTAGTCATGGAAGATTTCTTTGTTTTTTTCTGCAGTGCATTTTTTCTGTGTAGTAACAAAACACTTGGCATATCTAATTTCCCTTTATTCATAATTTTAGGGTCCTCATTTTTCTATTGACAAGAAGGTTACTATATTCCCAGCTGGGGGTGGTTATGAAATTCTATCCCAACAAAGTTGGGGTCAGGTTAGTATTTTTTCTCTTTTTTCTCAGCATTGGTGTACCTTTCTGTTTCATTATTATTAAAACTGTTCAAAAGTTTTATCATAGTATTAGGAAATATGGGATTTTTCAGGAAAATTTGTTGTGAATATTTAAAGTTGGTTTTCTTTTTTGGCATTATTTTCATATTTGTTTTACATTATTCAATAAAAGTATTAGCTTGTGGTAAATAAATTTTTGTATTTATTTCAGCATTTTTAATTTGACAAAAATGATTTTCTGATTTCTTCATATTTTCTAACCATTTAATTTGAGAATGATTTTGCCTTAAAATCTTAACGCTTCTACTTTGTGTATAAAACTTGTCAGGCTACTGCACCATTCCTCAGACCTAAAATTATAGATTAATGCAAATGACTTTGTCTTGGTGATGAGTCTAAGTGCTGTCGGACAATGATTAGATGCTCAAAAATTATTGGTGTACTAATAATATGTTTCTTCTAAAACTGCTACAACACACACACACACACACACCCCAACCATCTGGGCTTTAAAATTCTGATTAATGAAAGTGCAGAAATTTTAGTTATGAACAATCGACACATGGCTGCTTTTGATTTTATTTTAAAATATTATTCATTTATCATCATTGTCAACCATTATCAATCCACTGCTGGACGAAGGTCTCTCCAAGCCTCTTCCACAACGGTCTGTCTTGTGCAAGTCTCCTGCATATTACTCCCGCATACTTTCGAATTTCATCCACCCATCTCCCATGTGGTCTTCTTCTGGGTCTTTTTCTGTTCCTTGGAATCCAATCTAAAATTTCGGCTGTCCACCGATGGTCTATCCTTCTGGCAGCATGTCCAGCTCATTGCCATTTCAGGGATTTAACTCTGATCATGATGTCTTCCACTCTTGTCATTTTTCGAATCCACGAATTCCTCTTCTTATCTTTCCTGGTTACACCAAGCATGCACCTCTCCATGCTGCTTTGAGTTGTCTGCAGCCTTTGTATGTCTCTTTTAGTTAAGGTCCACGTCTCTTCACCATACGTAAGCACTGGAAGGATGCATTGATCACACACTTTTCTTTTAAGACATAATGACATATTGCTCTTGAAAATTATGCTGTTTCTTCCAAAAGCTCTCCATCCAAGTTTTGTACGCTGATTAATTTCTTCATCGATGTGACCCTCACTTGATATCTGCTGTCCAAGATAAATGTAGGAATCGGTTGTCTCAAGCTTTTCTCCATCAATCGCTAAATCTTCGTTTTTTGTAAAAGTATTGTACATCACTTTTGTCTTCAGAAAGTTCATTTTTAATCCCACTTCTTTACTCTTGTCAGCAAGTTCTTGGATCATACTTTGCATCTCTGATGAGGTAGTTGCAAAACTGACTACGTCATCAGCAAATCGAAGGTGAGTTAGATAATCTTCGTTAATCTTTATCCCTTTGTTTTCCCAGTTCAGTGATTGAAAGGCATTTTCCAATGTGGCGTTAAAGAGCTTGGGAGATATGGTGTCACCTTGTCTCACTCCCTTTCCAATTTTTGTGTCTGTTGTATTTTCAAACAGCCAAATCTTTGCACTTGCATTTTCATAGATGTTATTAATTATGCTAATGTATGCATCTTCAATACCATAGGGTTTCGAAACCATTGTAACTGCTGATGGTTTCATGGCATCAAAGGCCTTTTCATAATTGATAAAAGCCATTCATAATGGGAGTTCATATTCTCTTGTTCTTTCAGTAGTTCACTCAGTACATGGATATGATCTACAGTGCTGTTGCCACTCCTGAATCATGCTTGTTCTCTCGGTTGAGCCATGCCCAATGTTACCTTCAAGCGGTGTGAAAGAGCTTTAGTGAAGATTTTGTAAACCACTGATAGGAGGCTGATAGGTTTGTAGTTCCTGAGATCCTCAATGTCACCTTTCTTATGTAGCAGGATCATTGTAGCGTTGTTCCAATCCTCAGGAATCTTCCCTTCATTAAGGAATTGAGTGAAAACTTGTGCGAGTACTGTTTAAATTTCTCCACTTGCTTCTTGTATGATGTCTACAGTAATTCCATCTTCTCCTGGAGCTTTTACCCATTTCATGTTCTTGATTGCATGTGCAACATTTGCTGGTAGGACTGGAAGAACTCTGGTACTGGTACCTTTCATGAAGTCTGGAGTACATGTATCATCCCTTTCATATAACTTGGAGTAGAAATTTTTCACTCTTGACAAAATTTTGCCTCTATTTCTTGTTACAGAACCATCTTCTTTTCTCAGTGCCATAATCTGTTTTCTTCCCTTACTCAGATGTCCTTTTTCTATCTTTAAGCTTTGGTTGTTTACAATTGCTTTCCTCACTGGTTCACAGTTGAATTTCCTTACGTCTTCAGTGATACTTTTTCTTACTGTCTTGCATAGCTCTATATATTCTACTTTGGAAGTCACATCTTCTTTAGTTACGAAAAATGAAATTCATGAGGCAACCTTAAGGGTTGTCTTATGTTCTAAATGTGCTTTTGATTAAAATATACATAATATCTAAGGTATTTTACCTGATATTGTCAAAGTATTTCGCACGTTTGTTGCTCTGCTCTCAGGACGGGAGCATGTGCCTCACAGAGCAACAACTTGCGGAATACTTTGACAATATCAGATAAAATACCTTAGATATTATGTATATTTTCTTCTTTAGTTGTCCTCATCTCTCTTCTTTTTTGCATCAACATTTTGGTTTTTCCTGATAATTTGTTCACATGCAACTTGTTCTTAGATCCAGCTAATTTTGTTGCTGTTTCCATAAGAGCTTTGGTTACTTTTCTTTTAACTTCAGAAATATCCATTTTTTCCGATGTTAGGCCTCCTAAAGCTGAGAATCTGTTCTTCAGTTCCAACTTGAAGGTATTATGGAATTTTTTAAGGTTGGTTTTGTCAGTACATTTTGTTCATCATATGAGCTTGCCACGTTCGAGTTTAGTGTTGAGGTTCATCTTACATCTCGCCAATCTATGGTCACTACATGTGTTGAACTTGTTTAGCACACTGCAGTCTTTAATGACGAATGTTTTGTTACACATAATAAAATCAATTTCACTTGTCGTCCCATTTGGATGTCTATATGTCCATTTCCTGTGTGGCTTTTTCTTGAAAAAGGAGTTCATGATGAAAAACCCTTCTGCCACTGCAAACTCTACGAGAGTATTTTCACTCTAGTTTCTGTTGCCGTGACCAAATTTACCTACTGAAGTTTTATTCTGTTGCTGTTGCCCTATTTTTGCATTGATATTTCCCATAATTATCATCAAGTGCTGCTTGCCTTTATTATTTAGGTGACAATTTTCCTCATAAAATTCTTCAATTTCTTCTTTAGGATGTCTTGTGGTGGGTGCATAAGTTTGAATAATCTGAGCCTGGTATCTTCTTGAGAGTTGGATAATGAGTCGTGCAGCTGTGTCAGAGGAACTTTCAACTTCTACAACTTTATCTTTCAGTTTCTTGTTTATTATAAATCCAACACCACTAGTTCTGCCAGTATCTGTCCCATGATAGTATAAGAGATGTCCACTTTTCAGTTCAATGAGATCTCCTTTTCTCCTTACCTCATTTAGCCCGACGATGTCCCACTTGATCCTTTGTAGTTCCTCTTCCAATTCAAGAAGCCTTGAATCAGAAGATAGGGAGCGTCCATTATACGTAGCCAAGGTCAGCATCAAATGGGAGCCTAGGCCGGTCCTCCGGTAGTTCTTAGCACCCTCTGCCTTCATGTCGCACTGTCTGCTGCTTTGGCCAAGTACATTCCAGCTGCTGGAGACTGAGGGCCAAGATTTAAGTTGTGGAGTGATTTTGGAGGGGTTTGGCCATAACTCACCACGCTGGCCAAGCGGGTTAATAAGTGTGGGATAGCATTTCTCCTAATCCCAATGGTATAGTTATACCGCTATTGGCGGTCGTCAGAGCCCCTTTAGTGGGAACACGATGCACCACGAAAAAGGCGGGGTTGACATTTGTCAAGGGGAATCTGTGATGTTGCGCATCACCTGACCTTACATTTATATAGGTTTTTAATTAGATTATTTTTATTTATGGATTAATTTTTAAAGGCGAACAATGTTCTTCATGTCTACACTGCAATAACACACTGCTACTTTATGGTAGCAACATAGAACCACACTGCTTGTAGTGACCAGCTCTAGTGACTGTTGACAATGGAATTCTCTCCCCCCCCCCAAGTCCTTTCAAATTCTTCCTATGCTGTCCTACTGACTCATAATTTTGAGTGAGTTACACTTCAGTTCATAGTTGTTTCTCTTATTATAGATACATATCACTAAGCTGTTCTCTGAGATTCAGAGGTTAGCTCCAAAAAGAAATACAAACTTCCAGATATTTTTACTTATTGTTGTCATATCAAACTTCTCCATTTACAGCGATCTTGACGTACAACTCGTGCTTCACTAATATCCATTATACGCCATACACAAGATCTTTTATACTTCATACTCATAATCTTTTTCTCATGCAGACACTCCTGAATCTGATCCACCCATGTCTTCCTTGGCCTTCCTCTGCCTTTCCTTCCTGCCACTTGGGCTGAAAAGATTTTCTTAGTAAGCATTTCATCACTCATTCTTTCAACATGGCCAAACCACCAAAGCATATTGGTCTCCACCTTGCTAACAACATTTTGCTTCACATCACTTAACTGCAATACATCTTCATTTCTCACACAATCATATCGTGTCTTGCCACAAACCCCACGTAAGTGACGCATTTCTCCAGCACACAAATGACTCCTATGTTTCTTCTGCAGTACCCAGGTTTCACTGCCATACATCAGAGTAGGAACAATTACAGTTTCATACACAGCCATGCGGGACTCTCTAGAGAACCCATCATTCCTGTGAAAACCTCCCAGAGCAGCTATGACTTTCAAAGAAGAATTCACTCGCCTACTGATTTCACCATCCAACTTGTTCTCTTTGTCAAACATGCTTCCTAAATACACAAACTCACTCACCTGGTCAATCACAGTGCCATTTATACTTACATTACATTCAGTGCTACCCGTTCCTCTCTCAAACACCATAACTTTGGTTTTTCCCATATTTATACTCAGTTTGAATTTCATGCAAACTTCGTGCATCCGAGTCAACATACTCTGCAACTCACTTTCGCTCTCTGCCAACAGGACAGTGTCATCAGCATACAGCAATCTGCACACACGGATATCACCAAGACATAAACCAGTATTATCTATTTTGGCATCACGCATGCATGCATCCATAAATATATTAAACAGCTATGGTGACATTACACAACCTTGTCTAACTCCTGCACCAATGGAAAACCATTTTGATAAAACACCATTCACTCGTACACCCGCTCTACTACCAGAATACATGGCTTTTGCACTATTAAGTAGATTCCCAGTAACACCATTTTCATTCAATACCTTCCACAAAAATGTCCTATTCACTCGGCCGTAAGCTTTCTCTAAATTTATGAAGGCAGTAAAAACTTTCTTCCCAACAGCCAGATACTTTTCAATCATCGTGCGTAATGCAAAAATCTGGTTAGTGCAGCCTTTACCAGGCATAAAACCACTCTGAACATCCCACGCTTTCAATGATGTAAGACCCTATACTTTTTCAATAACAACCTTACCAAACACTTTCCCTGGCACACTCAGTAGGCTAATACCACGATAGTTCTTGCATTCAGTCTGATCACCTTTTCCCTTATACAAGGCTACAATAATAGCATCCTTCCAATCCTGAGGGCCTATTCCTAACTCCCAGCACAACTGGCAAATTTCAGTTGGAATACTAGAGGTATAAATGACAAGATGAGTGAGGTGATTGAGGAGATGAATAAGTATAGACTGGATGTGCTGTGTGTAAGTGAAACCAAAAAGAAGGAAATTGGGGTAGAAGAAGTGAATGGCACAGTGAGTGTGTGGTCTGGAGTATTGGATAATATGAGAGGACAGGCTGGTGTAGGTGTGATTTTAAGTGAAAAGATGAAGAACAACTTGATTCACTATAGTTGCGTAAGTGAAAGAATTCTCTGGATTCGTTTGAAAGTAAAACTTAGAGAATTGTAATTGTTTTAGTGTATGCTCCTTGTGACTCGGAACCTTCTGATAAGAAGGAAGATTTCTGGAATGAGTTAAAAGCTGCTTTGAGCCAGTTTGGTGCTAAAGAAAAAGTTATAATAGCAGGGGATTTCAATGCTAGATTAGGTGTGCAGAATGCAATTTCTGACAGTGTTCTGGGTAAGTTTAATGATCCTTGTGTGAATGATAATGGTGAAAGATTAATTGAACTCTGCATTGAGAATGGTTTGTGTTTATCTAATACATTTTTCAACCATAAGTATATCCACACATATACTTGGGAAAATGGTACTCTTGGTCAAAAGAGTGTGATAGATTTTGTTGTCTACGATCAGCGTTTGAAACACTTAGTTGTTGACACCCGTGTGATGAGAGGTGTGGATGTTGGTTCTGATCATTACTTGGTAGTGTCACGAGTGAAACTTAATGTTGGTTGGAGGAAAAGGAATAGGAAGAGACCCAGGATAGAAAGAATAAAGGTTGATAGGCTCTTTGAAGGCCATCAGCGTTATTCTGACTTACTCAGAGAATGACTGAAGGAGCTGAAGTCTGGTGAGAGGGATGTAGAAAGGAATTGGGAATGTTTTAAGAACTGTGTTGTCACTGCTGCTAAAGAGGTCTGTGGCACCACAATAGTGGGTAACAATAGAGGTGATGCTTGGTGGAATAGTGAGATTGAAGAGGCAGTAAAGAGAAAGAATTAAGCCTATTTGGGGATGTTGCAAGGTAGAGTCTGTGGATGAATATCGCTGTAAGAAACGTGAAGCTGCTAAGCTGGTTCGCCACAGTAAGGCAAAAGATAGGAAGGAGAAAGTGGAAAGGGATGAACTGGCTTTTTGGAAAGATAGGAAGTCCTTCTGGAAGTACATGAGACTCAATAAAAATAGGGGAAACAAAGTTGTAAGTTGTGTGAAGAATGAGATTGGGGAAATGATATGGGAGCCCAATGAGTTAAGTGACAGATGGGGTGAATACTTCTGTGAGTTATTAGATCAGGAAAGCAAAGGCGATTCTGAGATAGATGCAGATGATGTCACAATGAAGGATGAAAGCACAGGAGGGATCTCAAGAGAAGAAGTGTGTAAAGCTCTAAAGCTCTTATTATACACCCATCCAAAATTAAGCATAAACAACATTTTCATGAGTTGCACATACATACATAGTTTAATCACTGATGTTTACATACAGTAATTCAAGTCATTGCTGTTTTCAGATACTTGATGAAAATGTATATAAATGCATAAATGTAAAAGTTTAATCTTTAAAATAGAGTCCATTGTAATGCCATGTCTTGAATCCCCTGGGGAAAAATTCTTTTGGTTTTGAGGTGAAAAAGTCTTGGACTCCAAGTTCAACATCGTGGATATTTTGGAAGGGTTTCCCATTTGGAAAATGGACCATGGACTAGAATAAGTGGTAGTCCAAAGCCACAAGATATAGACTATAAGCAGGGTGGGCCATTAGCTTCATATCTTCTAGTTCCGTGTTTTTTCCTTAGTTGACCGGGCATGATGTTCAGGAACATTATCCTGTTGGAGAAAAACACATTTACAATTCACCAGGTACCTTCAGTTTAAAGCGGCATACATTTGCTCTAGCTGGCCGCAGTGCAGCTGTACATTAATACCTTGGCCATCTGGAACCACTTTCCAATGAATGGGGCTCTCAAAGTTCCACCATGTGCATAGCATAACTTTGTGCTCAAATCGTCCCCTTTATGGGGCTGGTTCTGGTGGGGTGAAAGCATGTAACCACTGTTTTCTCATGTCAAGATTCCAGAAAAATATCCACTTTTCATCACATGTCCCAGTTTATCTAAAGAAATTGTCCTCTTGGGGATTTTCCAGCATTTGGTGACACACATGCACATATACAGCAGTCAATTCGTGGAGTACTAGTTGGCAGCTTCTGTGCGTCTTGACAAGCTCATGAACAATCGTGAGCTGAGGTATTCCCAGCTCACTTAACAGTTGTCTAGTGCGTGTGTGCAGATTTGACTCTTCGGCTTGGTGTACAGCTTCAGAATTCACTGTCAAAAGATCTTCCAGCACATGCTTTGTCTTTAAGGTGGCTGCAGTGCCCATTTTTAAATTTGCTGAAACCAAAATCTTGCCGTTCTTTCAGACACTGCTCCTTCACTTTCCACCGCACAAATTTCCCCTGCTGCAACTGCAGCGGTCAACTTTTTTTAAAGAAAAACCACAACAGCACTTGGATTGTGTATTTCTCATCCATAGCTTTTGACAGCAGAAAATTTTCCAATAAATCACAGCAGTGCGTGCTCCTACTTATACCAACTAGGCAATACCGGTTTTCTATTCGCGCAGTGTTCTTATCTGCAGAGCACATGCACACTGAATGATTGCCTGACAAAGAATGACTATTCAAAATGGCAATGACTTTTGAATCACCCTAATACATGCCATTGAAGAATACAACATATCACATAATTACCATTCATTTGACGCTGATACAGAGTGCCCGACATCCTGAGTACGTGAAGCTGGTACGACCACTTACAACACTGAAGTCCAGAGTAATGCAGTGGGTGTACCATCCAGAAACACCTATAGGTAAATCAATATGAGGTATGCCCTCCTCTAACAGATATGTATGTTTGACACCAGTATGGCATATTCAGAACAAGATTGTTGAGCAGTTCCTGTCATGGAGTTTGGCACTCCTCCATCAGTGCTCTTCAGAGCTCAGGAATAATTTCTGGTAGTGGTGTCCCCTCAGCTAGATGTCTCCGCAAAGAATACCAAGCACGCTGTATTGGGTGGAGGAGATCAGGGGTGTATGCTGGCCACTCCATTTGATGGATGTCTTCTTCCTCAAGGAGTTCAGCCACATCCGCTAAGCGATGGGGGTGAGCATTATCATTCATAAAAACAGACTCTGATCTGATAGCTCCATGGAACAGGCAAACATGACAGAGGATGACATCATTACAGTATCGTTCACCGGTCGTGGACCCTCGTTCTACCAGCAGCAACTCGGTACAGCCATTGACCATAATGCCAGCCCAGACCATGATTCCCCGAACTCAATTTAACTGTGGAAAGTCTGTAGTTTCTACAGATTTAGTTATCTGACTACGGAAACATCGAACTCACTGTTGAAACTATAAATTCTACGAATTTCCATTTTTTTTATTTTTTTTTTATTTTGCTATTATTTTATGATATACATGAGATTCTTAAGCGGATTCACAGAATTCTTCCTTTTTGTCATCATTTAAATCATTCTCAAGATTGATTGAAAAGTGAAAAATGGGGGAGGGGGATTTTTCCGTCTGGGAACGGTATTTTGTGTTCTAAAACTTCCAAAAATGGTAGTTAAACGGAGTAAAAAATTTAGATGTAATCGTAATTTTTTCTCCTGATGTTGCCTTTGTGTCCAGTATTCTTGTTAAATATCATTTTCTTGCATAAATGTTTGTATTTTAGCTGGAAACTATAGGCAACAATTTCCCCATAAGCATCAGCCACAAAAATTTCCCCATGATCTTCAGGCATAAGATTCTTCTGCGAATTTGAGGATTTCCGCCTTTTTCGTTATTATATTTGTCATTCACGAGATTGATGCACAAGTGAACATAAAATTTGGGGTGTTGGTGGTGTGTGGAATTTCATCTTTTGGAAGCTTCCAAAAACGCAAGGTCGACAGAATTCAGAGTTTTTCTGTAACCTTAATTTCTTTTTCCTTGTGATGTTGTCTATGTCCAGGATAACATTTTGCTGCATGAATATTTGTATTTCGTCTTGAAAATATGAGAAAAAATTCCAAAACTGGAAATCAGAAGGAGCAAAGGTTTCTCCCATAATCGCAATACCCCCCCCCTGCGACGCTCCTACAGTCCCACTCTCCAGCGCTGTTAAATATCCCTGTCCCATAAGTTTTTGCATTTAAGTTTGATAAGGGAGGGAGAAATTCCCGAAAACGGACGTTATGTAGTTGTAAAATATGTAAAAGCTCTCACAAAGGCCACCTTGAAATGCTGGAAGCTCAATTCCACTATTAGAAGGAAATGAAGATCACATATTTTCATTCTGTTGCAAGTTATTAACTTGGTTAGAACTGGGTTTTGTTGCTATATCAGTTTGTGTTTGGTGAATCTTCACAATGTTCATGTATTTAAGTCTGTAATAATTTTTCTGCATATGTAATCATGAGTAAAATATGCAAAATTCCTGACTAAAATACACTGAACACCAAGAAGGAATTGGCGGACAATCATGAAATTTACATATGTTAATGGGGTCGAGGTTACGTAGGTGTGATGTTAATTTCGGGACCAACCGGTGAGCGGTTACGCCACAGCACGGCATAATATGCAAATTATCGTCGGTGGTATTTAAGGAGTACGGCGAAGAGAATGTAATCAGTTGTCGGCGTACGGACACGTGCAAAGAACCTGAAGAAGCTGCAATGCCTGGACATGGAAGACGTGTACGATTTCAGCAGTTATCGGACTTTGAGCAAGGTTGTCTAGTAGGATTCCGCGAAGCCGGGTGGTCGTATTGCGGAGCGAATTGGACGGGAAGTATCGGTGGTGGTACGATGGTGGCGTAGATGGTCCGAGGAACATTCCCACACCAGAAGATGTGGAACCAGGAATCACAGACGGACTGATGAGCGGACCGATCGTCGCATAAGAAGAGCGGCGTTGTCAAGCAGAACATTCACTGTGACGCAAATCTTAGCTGCCGTTGATCCTGAGGTGACTGTGCGAACAATCCGCAACCGTCTACTGGATGCAGGACTACGTGCACATGTGCCTCTGGCATGTGTACCTCTGACTCCAGCCCACCTTCAGGAACGGCTGCAGTGGTGTCGCCAATGTCTGCACTGGAGAATGCAATGGCGATCTGTCGTGCTCAGCGATGAAAGCAGATTCTGCTTGGGAGCCTCCAATGGCCGTATGCGTGTTCGCAGACACACGGGGGAGTGTCTCCACCCTTCTTGCATCCGCCAGCGACACACAGGGCCTACACCTGGTCTCCTGGTGTGGGGAGCGATCAGCTATCACTCCCGTACACAACTAGTGTTTGTACCAGGTACGTTAAACAGCACCTCTTACATCAACAACATCATTCAGCCCGTTGTTGTGCCATTTGTAAGGTCGGTCCATCGTGGTGTTTTCCAGCAAGATAACGCATGCCCACAGACGGCACGTGCAACGCAACATGCACTTCAGGGTATGAGACAACTTCCATGGCCTGCACGTTCACCGGATTTGTCCCCCATTGAGCACGTGTGCGATTTTATGGGACAACGACTTATCCGGTCTCCACGGCCAGCCACGACCATCCCGGATTTACGCGTCCAGGTTGAGGATGCTTGGAACTCAATACCTCAAACTTACATCCAACATCTGTACGACAGACTCCATGCCAGAATTGCACAGTGTGACGCAGTTCATGGCGGTTCAACCTTGTACTAACCATGTTACATGGAAATGTTATTTTTCAGTTTACCAGCAAATACAGCTGTATTTTGCCATAATGTTTTGATCATGTTATTCTCTGTATTCCGTTATTATGCTGTATAAATTTCGTTAGTATCAGACGTCTCCTTCTTGGTGTTCTTTTTCACTTTCCGGCAGTGTAGATGGGAATGTGAGCTTCTGTTTATTAACAATACAGACACCACCACCATACCACCATACCCTTGCGTGCTAACAAGTACTTTTGTGTCACCAAGAATACAACCTTAACTGGCCCTACTCCCAGTACCACAGAGAAGAGTATAAAATGTACACTGCTTGACATAGAAATTGCCCCACCCAGAAGGAGGTGTGCTACAAACATGCAAATCGCATGGCCGGCAGGTGTACCCATTTGAGATATGCAAATAATGTTAAACCAGAGCAGATGACGTCACACATTCGTGAGATAAAAGTGCCAGCAGCACCAAGGATAGTACTATGTGGTCGCAGGTGGAAGTGTCGCAGACGTTTCACATTTGATGTTTGTGTTGGGAAAGAGTGTTCAGTGAAGAGTACATGCGATTGGCAGGTTTATTGCCGTTTGGATGCATTTCGGAGAGGAAGAATTGTAAGCCTGTGTGAAGTGGGCTGGTCTAAATGTCGTATCGCTGCTGCACATGTGCAATGGGATGTATGAACTGTTGGATAATGTTGGCACCAGTGGCTACAGGAAGGTTTGCACTTGTGTCAGAGCGGCAGTGGTGCAGTTTGACAGACGGCAGCATGCCTGGACCAGCAGATTGTTTGACACACTCATTTGTCACCAGAAGCACTGCAGCTGATATTCGACATGCTGTGTAATCAGCCATAGGCATTGCCATAATGACCTGAACTGTAAACTGAAGGTTATATGTGGCAAACCTGTGCAGTAGGCAACCGTTACATCGACAACCATTGATGGCCAGCCATCACAGGGCTTGTCTGGCTTGGTGCCGAAGTCATGCGAACTTAGGTTACGAATGGACCATTGTGGCCTTTAGTGATGAATCTCGTTTCTGTTTGGGAGCTGACAGCCAATGGATCCGTGTCTGTTAACACCCTGGTGAGAGAACGAATCCTGGTTTCATTCGCAACCATCATACCGCCCATCAGGCAGGCATCATGGTGTGAGGTGCTATTGCACATGACAACAGGTCATCTCTTGTCCACATCACAGGCACACTAACAGGTGCACGATATGTGAGCAAAGTTATGCAGCACATTTTGATACCATTCCTGAATGGCTACAGCACCCCATTTTCCAGCAAGATAATACTTACCCGTGTGCACACCGCTTGGGTCTCAAGCATTGCCGTGGCCATCAAGATTGCCCGATTTGTCCACAATTGAAAATCTGTGAAAACACATTAGACATCATCTGCAGTCGAATTGGCCTGCGCACAGTCTCGATGAATTATGGGAGCAAGTCAACCGTGCTTGATGTTCCATTCCTCAGGATGATATCCGTTGACTGTATGACTCATTGCCATGTCGTATTGCTGCCTGTATTTCCGTTTATGGCTGTGCAACGACTTACTGAGGTGTATCCATTGTGCTGCATTATCTCATCTGATAAGCACTGCATGTGGCTGAAAATAAAATCAAGGTAAACCCTTATATATTCCTATTTGCATGCTTAATTTCACTCCTCTATCCGCACTCCTTCTGGATGAGGCAATTTCTATGCCGAGCAGTGTATGTTGGAAAGCACATGCTGCAATAGTAGCAGATCCAAAGAAATAGGTCGGTAATCAGAAATAGTGTTTTGTATTAAATCGTGTCAAAGTCTCCCCACGCATATTTTGTTGTGACCTCTGAGATTGCAAAATCAAAAAGGTGTTTGTCTGATAGTGAATTTGTAAAAAATAAAAATAAAATGTGCAGAAACGGCCAAAGCATTTGAAGAGGAACTATTGCTCATGAATTTGAAAATGTGCCTTTGTCAAAACAAACTGTAACTAGGAAAACTGAAGAAGTAAGCTCTCTTATTTCTAAAAAATGAGAAGTATTGTTGCTAAGTCTGTGTACTTTTCATTGGCATTAGATGTACTGACTAATGTTACTGCTACAGCTCAACTCTTAATTTATGTTAAAACTGTTTTCAAAGGAGTTTGCTATTCATAAAGAATTGCTTGTGCTACAGCCACTTCATGAAAAGACTGCAATCAGAGACATCTACGAAGTGCTTGTTAAAGTTTTAAAGGAGATTGGTGGGACAAATAAACTTTACATATACAGATTAAAGATGGTACTTATGGTGGACATCTAGTGATTTTGCTCCCTACACTTCCAATGGAAAAAATCTCGACCTTATTTCCTCAGTGAAGAAATATTTCCCATACATCAAAATTGGCCCACTGATAAAAAAACAAAAAACATCCTAATTTAGATTGTACAATCAGTGTTTTTTTGCAGAAAACTTTCCTGAACTATATTAAAAATCAATAACTTTATTTAGATGTAGTGGTAAAGAAGCGTGGTGCCACCTGTAGGCAAGTATAATAACTACATCAAAGTAAAGTTATTGATTTTTAACATAGTTCAGGAAGTTTTCTTTCCAAAAAAAAAAAAAAACACCAATTGCACAGTCTAAGCTAGGATGTTTTTTTTTTTTTTTTTTTATCAGTGCGCCCATTTTGATCTGTGGGAAATTTTTCTTCGCTGAGGAAATAAGGTCAAAATTTTTTCCATTAGAATTATAGGGAGCAAAATCACTGGACATCCACTTTAATGCATGCAGTGTTTTCAGACCAGCTTAATGGAATTACTGCATAAGGATAGAATTGACTTATCCAACAGGAAACACTGTGTGGAAAGTATTTGGACAAGAAGTATGTAATGAAAACAGTAATGGAGTGTGTGAACTTAATTAAGGAGGAAACAGATCGTTGACTCACTGGAAGTTTTCTTTCTAACAGAAATTGAAGCAAAGGTTGTGAAACTACACAATCTCTTCAAAATGGTAGGACCCTAGGAGTAGATGACATAAAAGCTGAGATGTTAAAATATCGTGATGACTCTGTCATTGATTGGCTAACTGAAATTTGTCAGTTGTGTTGGAAGTTAAAATATGGTGGAGACTCTTTTTTTGATCATATTTTACTGACATTTGTGTGTTATTTTGGAAGTTAAGAGTTGTCCCTCAGGAATGGAGAGATGCTATCATTGCCCCTATATACAGAAAAGGTTACCAGACTGAATGGAAGAATTATCATGGCATCAGCCTACTGAGTGTGCCAGGGAAAGTGTTTAGAAATGTCTCTATTGATAAGATATGATGCTTGACTCTTCATAAAAGCTCTGGATTGCACAGAGTGCTTTTATACCTGATAAGGTCTGATTTAACTAAATTTTTTTATTTTATTAAATGATTCAAAAGTATATGTTTGCTGGAAAAAGGTTTTTTCTGCATTTGTATATTTGTAGAAAGTTTATGACTAAGTGTGAACAGGGTGCTTTTTTTCTGTGGAAGGTATTGAGTAATTATTATATAACTAGGAATCTGCTTGAATGTGTGACAGCTATGTACACTGAGAGTAGAGTGTGTGTGTGTGTGAGAGAGAGAGTGAATGTTTTATTGAAACACATTTCTGTTGGTGCAGGAGTCAAACAAGGTTATGTAATGTCCCTATGGCTATTCAATATATTTGTGGATGCATGCAGGACAGGGCCGGCTGGACCATAGGGGCAACCGGGGCAATTGCCCAGGGCCTCGCGTCTTCAAGGGGCCCCGCAGTTTTGGGAAAAAATCATTTTCTGCAGAATGTTTTACAATTATTTTTTTTATACAAGTTTTGGGAATCGAGGCTCTTAAAAAGTAATTTTTTGTAAGTTTTTTTTTTAGTTTCCCCGCCCACCCCCATTTCGAATAGGTTATCACTCTTTGCCATACAGATACTGATATCTGCTGTATTGTAACCACCTTAATTTCCGTATTCATGAAATAACAAATTAAATTTCATCACTTTGTGGCCCTTACTTTTGTTCATTCAACAGTATGTGTTCAAAACAGACACTAAAATTTAAAGAAATAAAAATAACAAAATCAAAGTTAATTTAGGGCTACACGTGAAGCCCAATTATTCAGTGACTAAAAACATTACTAGAAATTAAAAAAAAAATATTTATATATGAGCGACGAGCATGTATAAAAGTTTAAATCACTAATTTATCAGTTACTCCACTTTGCACTAAAAATCAATCACTAAAACATAACAGGATGGAAAATTATTTGTACGAATTTATTATAGTGGGATCCTGATATTATTTCCTACAGAAAAATATTTGTAACACAAAAATATTCGCTCGCAAGTATATTTTTATCAATTTGTGAGGAATTTTCTATAAGAGTCACACACACACACACACAATACCCCCTCCCCCCCCCCTCTCCCCGGAAAGAAAATCTTAGATTTCAACACTTTTTACTTTCTCTCTCTCTCCTGGAAATTTAAGTCCATATTATGACCTTTTTCTTAAGCTTAAAACAAATATTTCTTCGAGAAAAGAATTTTTTCTGTACGATGGTTTTCGTGCGTGTTCTTTACAGACGATATATTTCATGTAACGACTTTATTAAAATATGAGATTTATTTCCTAGTGCCAGCAATGAAATTTTGCTCCGGGGCCCCCGCAATGAAATTTTGCCCTGGGCCCCGCAAAAGCCCCATCTGGCCCTGATGCATGATACTAAAACAGACTATGTTTTGGTAATTCCAATGTGTATAGGATTCTGTGTGCTGATGACAGTCCTGTTGTCTGAGAGCAAAACTGGGTTTCAGAGCATGCTGTCCATGATGAATAAAGTTTATATGAAATTCAAACTGAGTTAAATGAGGAAAACCCAAAGTTATGGTTTTTGTTCAAGGAACTATTAGTACTGGTTTTTGATCAAGAAACTGTTAGATCAGTCTAAATGTTACAGTGTTAGACCAGGTGAATGAGTCTGTGTATTAAAGAAGCATGTTTGACAGAGGAATCATTTTAGATGGTGAAATCAGGAGGGAGTGAATTCAGCTTTGGAAGTCATAGCTGCTTTAGAAAGATTTCACAGGATTGATGGGTTCTCAGAAAGTTCATAATGACCATGTATGAAAGTGCAGTTGTTTCTACCCTGATACATGACTGTGAAATTTTGGTACTGCAGAGATGAATTACTAATGAGGAGTTTGTGGCAAGATAAGTTCTGATCCTGCAAGGAATGAAACTATGTTGCAGATATGTAATAAGAAGCAAAATGTTATTAGTAGGGTGGAGACAAATACTTTGAGGTAGTTTGGTTATGCTGAAAGAATGAGTGAGGAAGTGCTAAGAGAATTTATTCTTCCCCAGTGATAGGAAAGAAAGGTAGAGGAAGGCCAGGAAATAATGTAAGGAGCAGTCTTAGGTGGAGTTTACCACCCAATTAGGGTTGCACTCCCAAGCAACCCGACTCCCAAGAGGTCGCATCTGAGAGTGACCAAGCAGCTATAGGCCTCACACCCACTCTGGGAAACTGCTTATAAGAAACCCCTACAGAAAAAATAATTTTAAAACGTGAAAAAAAGTCCTTCATTTCATAAGAAAATGTATGAACCATATTAAACGCGTATGAATCACGTCGGAAAAAAAGAAAAAAAAAAACACCACCTTACATTTGAAAAATCGTGCAGAAAAGAGTATGATTGAGATTATGAAGAATAATACATCATGAGAAAATAATAAGCTCCTGTATACAGAGAAAATAAACTTCCCTGTGACTGTTTATGAACGTGAGACCTCTACCATCTGGCCAGTAGCAATCCCATAACGCTGCAGTATTTCTTCATGGTTACGGAAACACACTTGCGTGGTTGTGAAAATTATGTACGGGCATGTTTAGTAATGCCAGCAAGAGAAAAAGATAATGAGTGTGGAGTACAAAAGATCTTATGTGAAGTATGTGATGGATGCCAAGGACATTCAAGCTTTGTGCTATAGGGTAATTAAGGCTGTCAAAGCACGATCAGATTCGTCTTAATATAGAGCACAAACACCACACTTCCCAATCACTATCTAAAACGTAGGTTAAAAGTATTTATTTACAATTAAAAGGGTTAGTTTAACTAACCCTTTTTAATTGTAAATAAAGACGTTTTTAAACCTACATTTAAATAATGTAAGGAACAGATTCAGTAATAATAGTGATTGGGAGGTGTGGTGCTTGTGCTCTATATTAAGACGAATTTGATCATGCTTTGGCAGCCTTAATTACCCTTTGACTAGTAGCACGAAAGTAAAACCTCCGGTTTTTAAACATTATTGCTTTGTACCAAGATCGCAGTAAATGGATATGTTTGATACATCAGCAATAAGTGAAATCTAACACAATCAGTAACTACAATTTATCAGATGAAATGTATGTATGCAGACCTGCCAGACCTGCGCCAATTGCGCCGAAACGTTGTTCTTGCGCCATTCTGCTAAAAAATCGCCATTTCGACGAAATCTGCGCCGATTTTGCGCCAAAAGTTAAAATTTATCGGTCATCGATATTTTAGCGTTATTTACAACATTCGAACGATTCAGCAGTTAATTCGTACGTGAGATTCTTCCGCGGATTTGCGGAGTCACCTCCGTTTTTTTTTGTCATTTTCGAGATCGATGCAAAAGTGAAGAAATTTTCGGGATATTAGTTGGGGGGGGGTCGTATTCCATCTGGGGACGTTGTTTTGTCTTTTTAAACGTTCGGAAACGCATGTTAAACGGAGTGCAGATTTTTCCCGTAATCGTATTTTTTTCTCTCTCGCGATGTTGCTTCTGTTCAGTATTGTTAAATATAATTTTAATTTCAGCTAGAAATTGTAGGCAACGATTTCCGAAAACGGAAGTTAGGCCACCCGAAAATTTCCCCGTACTTCGGTGACGAGATTCTCACGCTGATTCGAGGAATTCCGTCTTTTTTTGTTATCATTTGGACCATGTACACAAATGATGCATGACTGAACTGAAATTTTGGTAGGATTGGTGGTGGTGGTGGGGGGGGTTCTCCGTCGGAGGACGGGATTTCATCTTTCGAAAACGGAAAGTAGACGGAGGTAAGATTTCTCTTGTAATCATAATTTTTTTTTCTTGCGATGTTTCCTCTACCCAATATTGTTAGATATCATTTTATTCCATAAATATTTGTATTTCAGCTTGAAAATGTTGGATAAATTCACGAAAACTGAAGTCAGACGGAGCGAAGATTTTTTCCGTAATTGTACCCCCCCCCGCGATGTTTCCACTCCTATGTAGTTGTTAAATGTCATCACCCTCATAAATGTGTGTGCATTTTAGCTTGATAAGGGTGGTGGAAATTTCCCGAAACGGAGTTAACGAAGTTTGGAAATTTGTAAGAATCGATGCATTGTGTTCAAATAAAAGTATTCATTCTCTGAAAATTACACCATTTATCTAAAATATTGAAAGCTCTGATATCAGAATTCATCGTTCTGAGGCTGAAAGTTCTTTAAGCATGATGGATAAAATTGTCATCTGAGGGAATAAAAAAAAAATGAAAAAAAGGAAAAGTAACAAAAAAAAAAAATGGTAAGGGAAAACTATCGGAAAAAAAAGTAAACAATGGATGCTGTGCATTGGCAGAGGCAACAAAAGACAAATATGGCCATGGAACTTGCTGAGAAAAAAGTAGGGTTTGCTCGCAAGAGGAAACCAGAGCTAATGTTCTAGCAAGTACAAGAACAAAACCAGGAAAAAAAACTGTTTGAAGCTGTCTTTCAAAACCACCCTATTTTGTTTGGAATTCAGTAATTTTATAACTGTGAATAAAGTAGTGTGATCTAATTTAATATTTTCATAAATAAATTACATTAAACGATTCAGTTTTGTTCATGCTTTGTAATATTCACACCTTTCTCACCGTGCATGCAGTCTGATTTTTCAGCAAATTAAAAAGTACAGCTTTGTTTTTTTTCTCCGTCAGTCTCATGTATGTTAATTAAAATCGCTCATGAGCGCTATGGATAAATGAAAGGATTGTTTATATCGCATAACTTGTAATCAATTATCAGGAATACTGATCTTTTGGTTCTTACTTAAAGTCTGAATTTTGCCCCGTACATTCAGGGATCAAAATTTTTAGGAGATTTTCTTTTTCTCATTTTGACCTACCTTGGGGAACATCTTCACCCTCACACTTTTCTTTTTCCAGATGTAAGGTGCGTTGAACCACTTACTGACTCGCAATCGTCTGCTTAATGTCCATGTACATACATGCAGGACCCCATGTATGCAAGAGCAGTGGCTCTTTCCGACAGCAACAACAAAAAAGTCACACACTGATTCTACTACTGAAGAAGAAGGGGGGGGGAGGGATGTCGTGCCAAAACGTCACTGTGCAAGCGTTATGCGATGGAAGCAGCTTTTATCTAACCAATGTTACTAAATCTCACTGTTATCTTATAGTTTTGGTTCCAGTTGTAATTGTTCACAGCAATAATGAAAGTTTGACATTGATAATTACTAGATGAAAAACATTGTATGAAGAGTATCATGGTGCAACTGCTGAAAAATGATGCATATAGTTTTCACTGTTATCTTATAGCTTTGGTTCCAATTTGATTATTAAATGTTACATTAGTTTTCCTTTTACGTCAAAGGTACGCTTTCCTTCAGAAAACCTTAGGAGATTGTGATGCACACGCAAACCACGTATGCGTGGCTTGCCAGTTGGTTGGTTTCAGAAATAATGTATTTTCATCTGAATGCCATGAATCTCGAAAAATGTGCTGCTAAAAACCAACCAAACAGTAATTACATATTATTTTTTCTTCCTAAGTATATTTGCAAGCGTTCAGTATCAATAGCAACAGTTCTTGGATGCGGCAGCATCCTATTTCTGTTACAGTGAAACAAATGCATTCAGAAGAAAATCCCTGATATTAATGTGTTAGGCTTAAAATATTGCAGGTCATGTAGTTTTCAATAAATCGTGGGTAGTATAATTGTTTTCCTATTTATCTCTGTAGGAACGACAGAAATTGCTAATTAACAGTCATAAGAGAAGCAGTAAAATGTCAACAAACCTGAAATATAACATTTTTTCATAGTTCATAAAATAATAGTAATTCAGTATATAAACATAACTTAAAGCACAGCATGGACTTAAAACAATTAAAAATACTATCATTAGCTGCTCCAAAACCTGAGTTCTGCTCCAAAATGCAAATTTTCTCACTCCGATACCCAACGTTTCTGCTCCAAATTGCATATTTCTCCGCTCCAAGAATTGCTCCGAAACATGGTAGGGGCACTAACACCCCTGATGTATGTTTGTTTATTTCATACTGAGTTTTTAAATACCTAAGTTTCGGCATGCATATCTTTTATTGCTTTATATTTGTTCTCTTTCAAATAATGGAATTTTTTTCCTTGTGTGAATTTTTGTTCAAAATATATGCTTGTATATTCACTGATACTTTATATGTAATTATATTCCATAACTTATATCTTTCTTCCAGAACTCATTTATTGAATGGACATATTTTATTCCTCAAAAGGATGCTTTTGGATTTATAACTGAAAGTGTAGCTATTGTTTATCAAAGACTTTTGGCAGTGACCAACATTGAAGATATAGGAACTTTTCATTCCGTTGATATAAACATCTTCAAGTTTAGAGTTTGTTTTGTATGTTTTGTTTTTATTACTTTAGTAATATAAAGATTTTTAGAATTGTTCTAGTGCTGTTTAAATACATTTCTCCTAAACACCCAATACTTACCTTTTGTGAAATGCTTATTAGTACTGTGGTTAGTAAGTAGGATCAGTACTGTATCTGTTCATCAGCTAAATCCAGGCAATGTACTTACAACCATCATGCTGAGTTGTGTTTTCTAGAGTGTTTTGCTCAAAGTATTTTGTTTAAATTTTACAATTTCAAAGTTACTTAATATTTTTGCTCTTTATAGGTAAATTGGTATCATAACAACATGACTAGTTTCTTAAATTATGGAACTGCTTAAAAGTGGTTTGCTTGTTGCCATACTTTAAATAGTAGGACCAGTGGCCCTGATTTAATAATGAATTCCAAAGCTTTGATGTGGTATGAATCAGTTGATTATGCAAATTTTTTTTTGTGAAATATTAGAAAACTTCAGATGATAAGAAAAATGGCAAAACATTTCATAAGTGGTGACCACAGTAATGTTTGCAAATCACCCTCAATGTTCCTTCCCTCTGCTCCTGTGTGTGAAAGTAAGAATAATGAATTATACAGTTTTAATCAGACAAGCTGCATTTCTTCGGTAGATTGGAGTTTACCATGACACTAACGAATTCCAAAATTCTGACTTTCAGCACTCCAAGTGGTAAAATTACAAACTACCGTACAAATGCATCAAATTTTGGAAAATCTTGGAAAGACTTGCCCACAAAGTTTTATATGTGTGGACATAATGTCAGATAGAGGGAGAGACAAATATTGTATTAGTATTATTTTTAATAAAATGTGCTAAAATGAGTCATCAGTTAAAGGTAATATTTGACTGAAAGGACACAGAAGTAAGGAAAACATAATTTTAAATTAAGGAATTCATACTATTTTAATATATTAAGCTTTTTCTCTTATCTATACAATTTATAGCATAAAATGATAGTTTTCAACTGTATGGGTCAGTTGTGCAAATTATATAGAATCCTGTTAATGTGAATTTAGTTATGCTGTGGTTTTAATTTTCCCTCAACTGAGTCATCCAGCATGCATTTCATATACACTTTCATCAAAACATTTAGCTTTTTCGATAACAGCTTGTAATAATAACTTGTGTAACTTACCTGATTTTGTAAACGAAGTTATGCACTGATGGCTTTTTTTAATTTAACAATTTGTAATTTTTGGGCTGTTAGTTGCTCTTTGGTAATCAACATGGAAATTAAGAATCATGCAGAGTTAGTAAGGGAGGCCCATGAAATTATATGCTTATTTCAGGTAGGAGTACGTGCAAGAAGTACACTCTCTTCTAGTAATATTATGGGCTTTACAACAAATGGCAAGTGACTATCAATTTGCCAACCCATTGATAAAGTATTAGACATTAACATTTTTTTTACTGAAAACACATTTCAAAGTTTTTTGTTTAATCCCGTTTTAATAGAATGGGGGATATTTACAATATGATTCAATCAAAATTGTACATTAAGCATAATCAAAATTAATATATCCAAGTTCTAATAGTATATAACTGGAAGTCCTCTTTCATTAGCTTAATTCATCTGATGTGATTGTTCATGTTACATCCTCCCTATGTATCGTCGATCATAATGCTCGCTACGCATTTCACCCACTCGATTGGGCATTCCCAAGCGAAATGTGTAGAATTCATTCCCTTTGTGTTAATGTTCTTTGTTTCTGCATAGTCATGGAACTTGTCAAAGTGCAACTCTTCTATGTTGCCATCTGTTGGGTCGTATACTAACTAATTATTTGTTGTAATTTTTATTCTTCTTCTTCATTCTTTTTTCTGTATCAATAAGATGTTTCCAAGCATGTGATGAGTCAAAAGGTGTGTTATTATTGCATATATTTTTTTCATGTTTAAAAATAGAAATGGCTTCCACAATTAATAATTCCTTCCAAGTTTTATGCTGCACAATGATTTTTGTTTCAGTCCAGTTTGGTGTGGCATTATTTTTGATGCAGTAATTGATCATAGCAGTTTTATTTTCTGATCTGATCCAATTCCTAAGGTGTTCAAAGAGTCTTAACTTCAAGGTTGCATTTTGTGCTTCTGATATAGTAAGTGTGCTGGTCGATATTGTTGTTTGTTATGGGAATGCTGTATACACCAGCTTTATTAAGCATTGTAGAATTTTCTTGCTTTTGACTCAGAATTTTTTCCATATAATTTATAGTTATACCAAAATTAATGTTGGTTTTTCTGCAGATATTTTTCATGGTTTTGGTGGCGTGAGGTAAGTATGGTAACGATCCAGCGAAAATAATACCATCTTTGGCACAATTAGAAGTATGTTTATGTAGGTTGGGATTTAAACTCTCAGTCAAGTTATCAATCATGGTCAAGCTTTTGTAGCCATATGCTGCAGCAATGTTTTTAATCCAAATGATTTCATTGTTGAACTCTGTAATGTTTGAGCTATGAGTAATCTGAATGCTGCTAATTCATAACTTACAGGATGTTCAGAATCTGCTGGTATGATGGTAGGAAGGTATGTTGGTTTGCGATATACTTGAAACATTATTTTATTGTTGACATTATTTTTGAATAAAATGTCTAGGAAAGGTAGGGTGTTTTCTGTTTCCCATTCTACATTAAGTTTTATTGATGGGTAAATACTTGAGTAAATGGTCAATAAATGAATTCAGGTCTTCAATGCTATGTTTCCAAAGGATCATTATGTCATCGACATACCTACAAAAAATAAAGGAGTTTTTATATTTTTGTCATTCATCACGTGATTTTCAATATCTTGTAGGATGATTTCAGCAAAGATTCCAGATAAAGGTTAAGTTGTTTATATCTTTTATCCTTTAAGTTGTTTATATCTTTTATCTTGGAATTTGAAAAAGTTATTTGTTACAAATTTTAGGCAAGATATAATATCTTCTACTTCAAGCTGAGGGATATTATTTGATCTAAGTTTATTTTCAATTAGAGCAATTGCTTTCTCCGTGGGGTTGTTTAGGTACAATGACACTACGCCAAGGCTTACCATTTTGGTTGTTAACCTGGTTTTGATTTCCTTTATTTTATTGATGACCGGCATTATTTACAGAATATTTATGGGTTGAATATAGATTTTTTCAATATTAAAATAGTGCACGTTCAATATTGATAGTGGGAGCTGAGTTCTTTGCCACTATTGGACGTAATGGTTAATTTGCTTCATGGGTTTTTAATTTGCCAAATATTCTTGGCACAGCTACTCCTATAAGTAGAATTGCTGCTCTTTTAATTGTATCCAGGAGGTAGTTATGGGTTTTGATGGTTGCCATAGTTCTTAAGATTTTTTAGTAGTGTCTTTACTTACTACTTCCGTTCCTGATTCATCTATAGCTTTGGACATTTTATTATCATATTCAGTTTTATCCATAATTATTAGCTGCTTGGCTTTGTCTGCCAAGATAACTTTGATGGTAGGGTTATTTCTCAGCTTCAATAGATCATCTCTTTTGTATTTAATATGGGTAGGTTTTAAACTTTCATTTTGCGCCATAGTTTTAGATATGGCAAGATTCACTTTGTATCTTACAGGATCTTGGGAGGGTTTGGGTAATTTTTTATAATGTAACATGAACAATCACATCAGATGTATTAAGCTAATGAAAGACGACTTCCAGTTATATACTATTAGGACTTGGTTATATTAATTTCGATTATGCTTAATCTACAAATTTGATTGAATCATATTGTGAATATCCTCCATTGTATTACGTCAAGATTAAACAAAAAAATTTGAAATGTGTTTAACAGAACAATAAAATGACGTATTTTTAGTAAAAAAACTGTTAATGTCTAATTTATATTGCACATATTCTGATCACAAGCACTGGATAATGCCATTGCTTTGGATATATTTATACATAACCATCTGGTGATTACACGATTTCCTCTAGAATTTGAACTCCCGGTAAGTTTTGTTCCTATTTTTCTGTGCAACTGCTGCTGGAATAGTAATAATGCAATATCCTTAATTTAGAAGAGATGTTACATTTTTCAAGAAACTGAGATTAAACCTAAGTAGACAAGTAGAGCATCTGTCTTTCCTTACTGGATGCAAGAACAACAACCTTGTGCCTAATTACTTAAAAATATGTACGGGAACCCTAGGATTTAATGATAAAAAAATTATTAACACCGCAGAACAAAAAAGACTTAAAGCAGAAATTAGAAAAAAGAGACATTACATTTTTTACTTAAGTAAAAAAAGCTATTATAAGCACAATGAATTATATGCCAACTACTCTTATGAGATAATTGACCAAGAATTGAAAATAATTCATATATATGTGGAGAACAATGCTCATAAAGATTGTGAAAGATACTTCAAGAATTGCCATAAGCTCACTCTGTTGACGTGCAACAACTGGTACAGGGTGTTCTTTTAGTTCTGCTTTAGCTTGACCACACTGAGCAGTATGCAATTTTGCATGAGCCTTCACGTTGCTGATTGAAGCAAAATACTTTCTGCAATCCTTACAAATAGGGAAGGAAAGTTTGGATTGCACTGATGGAAAATAGAGGTCATATGGTGTTGGCCTGAAAGCTCGATAGAAGCATGGTAGCATTTTTGAAATATCCAGAGATTTACGAAGAGCGATCCATATTGATGTAGACCTGTTTCTCCGAGGTCTGCAAACTTTAAGCCATCCGGTGTTTGAGCTAGATTAGTAGGTGGTGGCAAAATGTGATTTTGAAGGATGAGGAAGAGTGAACTTCAACACAGCAGACTTTTGTGTCCCGACATATTACTATTTGCAAAAGATACTGGCTTTCATCAACATGTTTGTTTCTTCATGAAGTATCTGTTTCAAGAAAGGGTTCAACTAGCTCAGAATCCGGGGTATCTATATACTCTGTGATTTTTGAATACTCATCGATTACAGTGTTAGACCAATCTTCTGCAAGTGTTTTTCCAGAGAACCCGAAGTTCATTTTCTCTTTTCCGATATCAACTATTCGACCTTGTGCATCCAAGTGGCTTCCATAATGATCATGCAGTAAAATTAAATCTGCAAGTTCTCTGCTTAAAGGAGCGATTCTTCGTCCGACTCTGTTAAAGGAACTTCAACCAGAAACATTGCAGACAACGAATACAGCATCCAAATTTCTTGTTAAAAATTATGTATACTTACCTTGATAACTTTTTCGCAGTATCAATTTTCATTAGGGCCACCATCAACAGTGATTATGAGCACTGGCTCTGGTAAATTTCCTGGTACCGTTTTCATGATGTTCCTAAACTCTAGAAGATCGTATACCCTGTTGAGATCACGTTCGTGAGATGATGCGGTGGATGATGAATGGTTTCCCGACCTTATTGCTATGAATGTTGGATCAGAGTAGCTAACAGCTTCTCATTCTCCAAACAGACCATCTTTAATAACCATACCTGCATACACTGATGGAATTAGTTTATGGCGATTTGCAATTACCCAGTCATGATCAGGCAAAGTACCTCAGTATTCCACATGCATCAGTATTGGTGCTTGCTTACTGGCTGCTGTTAACCCTAGAGGTAAGCATGCTTTATCATCTTGGCTCATAAAAAACACTTCCTGTGACCACAATATCTTTATTGGCAAGCTGCTCAAGAAATGACATTGTTGCCATTGCAAAATCGGTATCTATATGTTTTGCATGTGATTCAGCTGTTGCTCGAATTAATTTTACAGGTACAGTACGAACGTGGCATTTCCCTTTTGATGTCAAGCTTCCTATATCCGTAATTACTTTCAAAAGCAGTGGCTGGTCGTTTTCTAAAGAAGGACGGTCTGTTTTTTCCCAGACTTTTGATTTGAGTTCAGGATATTTTTCACAAAGTTCACGTACCTTACTTTTCTTTTTCTCTGCATTTCACGCTTTTTTCCCATACTCTTTTTTCAAGTTCTTTTAGCTTCTGCTTTTTTACGGTTAGTTCTTTCATCTATACTTCCGTTAACATTCCAGTTTGTTTCCTTTTCAGTAGTTCAACTGCATATGCATTTAAAACATCAATTTCACAATTCAGAGCTTGTTGTGCTGCTGCTAATTGAGTGGATATTCCTGGCTTAATTTTTGACGGACATGGGTTTTGTTCTTCATAATTTTTTTATCAGAAGAAACAACAGCAGTTTTTGTTGTTGTAGATGTTCTGGGAGGACAATTGGCTTCGATGCTTGAAGATGCATCTTGAGAAGCATCAGAAAATGCAGTTTGTATAGAAGCTTGTTGGGACTGTTTTCCCCAGAATTACAGCAGTGAAGCTTTTCTCTGTAACTCTTTTGATTTCCACTCACGTAAGTACTTTTCTACTAATTCAGGTAAATTTAAATCTGCCTTGATGAAGTTTCAAATGGATACAATGTCATCCTGTTGTTGTTTCACTGTTTTATATGGATGAGCTGTTTTATATCCTGCCTGCAGCCGCTGAAATAACTTCTGCTTATCCATTCGGAATTAAGAAGCCGCAGGTATATATGACTGTACTAACCCACTGAATTCACTTTGATGGCGTGGTTTATTGATCATACTGTGCTGAGGTGAAATGACACATAAATTGCCTCGAGTGAACGGTTCCGTCATAATGCGCCAGTCGTTTGTTTTCGTTCCACCGTTTAAATGATCCCATGCAATCCAAAACTTTTTGTGACTCATTTATCTTCGCTCGGTGCTGTTTCTACACTGCTACCCTAGGGTGCACAACTCTTCTCAAAACAGCTTGGTCCACAACACATTAGTCATTAGTTTTCTTTTTGTTTTTGTGTTTTTGTAATTTGAAGCAGCTGAGAGTTTAGGCATAAAATACAGAGTGGGGCTGAGGACGCCTCCTACTCTGAAAACGAATACACATTGCAGACGTATATTTCAGGTAAAATATAATAAAGCAATAAACATTGTGTTCTCTCAGTAAATTAAGTTGAAAGAGCTTAATTCTAGGAAGCATAAAAGATGCTGCTGACTCTCTCATAAAGGACTGCAACACCCCCCCCCACTATCCCCTACCATGATATTCTATAAAAACAACCATTCACTTACCCGAAAGATCTTGGTCATTTTTTATCTTGTAACACTTCAAGCACATCACTTATATTGTTGTTGGCTTTCTGAGGTTGAACTGACTCTTTGCCTATGATTTTCCTTTTTCCGGGGATGAAACGTCGTACTATTATTTACTGGACAACACACGTAGGTTTCTTTCTGCCATATGAAACGTAACTATAGCTCATCATCACGATAAAAAAACCTCACACATACACACACTGTAACCACTCATTCATACATTCCGTTAAAAACACTATGTACATATTTACACTATATACATTCCTAGGCAGTTAAACCATTTGTCAACTGTGATTAAAAAAGTGCTCAATCCGTTTCAACCTCCGTGTTAACCCTATTGCATGTGCCAACCTCATTCAGCCAGTCATAAACAACCCTCTAGCGCTTTCAACAGGCACTGTTTTCATCAGGAGACGGAGATGTTGCTTGACTTTTTTGCTTGGAGAGTAGAAAATGGAGAGTTGATTGGCACAGAATTTTCCTTGGATAAGATAACAGCAGCGTTAGCCTCTACTGACAAGCCAAAGTATGTAAATCTTTCTTCTGTCACTATTCCTCCCAGCTTGGATAAATTCTTATCATTAGGCCCAAAATTTTCACCTGCTCTTCCTATCAATCTTCCACAAACTGTTTCTGTTATAGAATCAGCCATCCACAGAACTGAGACTGTTCAGCAGCCTATCCTTCGTGCCAACGCTGCTGTTATCTTATCCAAGCAAAATTCTGTGCCAATCAAGTACTCTTCTTCTTGTTTAAAAGAATTCAGGTCATTTATTCAGGAAAATGACCTAGCCGTATGCAAAGCAGATAAAGTTGGTTGCCCAGTCATCATTGGTAAAGAAACTCTAAACCAAAAAGTGCTTTCTTTTCTTACATCTGCTAACTGCATCCCTTTGCAGTCAGAAACCACCAACTCACTCAAAAACTCAGTTGACAGATTAGCTAAGAAAGAAACTCTTCAATCCTTCCTTGGTGATATATCACCCCCTCCTTACTTTAGAACTCCCAGGCTCTTCCTGCAAGTGAAACTGCATAAAGCTGGTAACCCCATCAGACCTTTAGTGGAATATTCTTTTTCTCCAGCAGTAAACCTTGAAAAGAGATTGGTCCTCAAATGCAAATCCCTGGCAGCCAACCATCCTCATACAGTTGTCTCTACTTCAAACTTCATCCACAACCTTCCTAATTCCTTTTCTCCTTGTGATAATCTGTATACTCTTGATGTAGAATCTTTGTTTCCCTCTGTACCATATTTTGATTTCTACATGCTCCTCATGAAGAAATTGATTCTTCATTTTGAACCCCCCGGTCCTCTTATCAAAGATCTTTATGATTGTTTCCACACTATTCATCAACAGGTTGTTTTGTTTTCAACAAAATTGTGTATAGGCAACAATCTGGTCTCCCCATGGGCTCACCTCTTTCCCCTCTGCTTGCTGAAATCTACATGCAACATATTGAAGTTTCCATCATTCCTCTACACCCTTTTCAACCTTCCCTATGGTTAAGATATGTAGACGACATTTTCATTAGCTGGCCACATTCCGAGTCTGAACTACAGATACTGATCAACTCCATTACGGAAAAATTTCCTTCCATTAAGCTCACCATATCTAAGGAAGTAAATCACAAAATTGATTTCCTGGATGTATCTATCTGCAGAAACGCTGATCTCTCCATTACTCGTTCCGTCTATCGAAAACCTTCTGCGGCCACTAACATCATTCCCTACAAATCTTGCACCCTGCATCTCTACAAGCTTGCAGCATTAAAGTCATACATCCACAGGGCTCATATCATTTGCAACAACCAACTCTCTCTTCAAGAAGAACTCTCCAAAATTTCTACAATTGCCCTCTCCCATGGTTTCCCTGCTGTTACAGTCCACTCCCTCATAAAGAAATATGAAAACCATTCGAAAATCGAATGCCTCCTTCCTCACAAGAAAGAAGACCTGAAATTCTGTGGTTCTGTTCCTTACCATCCTTCCTATGCTTATAAGTTACAGATTCTTTTTAGAAGTTTTGGTTACCATCTTGCCATTAAATCTACCCCAAACATCTTGAAACTTCTACAAAGGGATAGGGACAAAGTTGAAAGCCTGAACCTCCCAGGAGTTTACTGCATTCCTATCTCTTCTTCTACTGGGGATAACTTATACATTGGAAGCACATACAGGAGCATTAACCATAGAATTTTAGAACATAGAAAAGATGTTTCGAAAGCCAATCCTAATACTGCCTTGTCTATTTTGACAATGGAAGACACATCTGCAGTTCCCCACTGGAACGAAGCAAAACGAATTGCTTCTTTTGACAATCGTTTTGCCCTCCGTTACCGTGAAAGCATAGAAATTATTTTCAACTCAATGACTTGCAACTCCGAATCTCCTCTCTACATTCCGTTGATCTGGAGATCAATTCTAAGTTTTGGCAACAAAAATAGGAAAAATTCAAATGTAGAATCTGGCAACAATCTTAGTCCTCCATTGGCGTGATGAAGACCTAAGATAAGGTCGAAAGCTTCCAACTTACGAACTTTTGTAAAAGTTTTCAGTTAACGTAACTAGCGTGATCAAGTTACCTTTATTTGTTAATATTGTTACGTGTTTTGCCCATAATCGTCAGAAGAAACAGCACAATTTTGAAGAGCAATATGCCATTATGTCTTAAAAGAAAAGTGTTTGATCATTGCATCCGTCCAGTGCTGTGTTAATTATCATGACATATTTGCCACGTATTGTGAGAATAATATTTCTTCCACTGTATTTGCAAGAAGCAACTGCATAACATATTTCGGATAATGAATTTTGATTCATTGACTAATTTCTTGATCAATTAGCTGAAAAATGCTGGTGTTTGGTGGAAACCACATAGTTTTTACATTTGATAGGCCAAGATGAAAATAGCATGCATGTTGCACTATCCAAAAACTAAAGAGCATATCTGTTTTGCCTTTTCAACTCTGAATTAAAATTTAGTGCCCCTACACCGTAATTTTAGCTATGATCTTGGCTGTCTTGTTTGATTTCCACTCAACGGGAAGATTTTTAAAATCCAGGTTATTGAAGCATTATGGTTTGGCACCTGTGCCAGTCAATAATAGTTTTTCCATCTCCCTAGACTAAAACATACAAAGGAAAACTATAAGGCAATCCTTAGAACTTTTGCTTCCAGAACAGGTTTCCGCTTTTGAACATAGAATTTTCAAACTCTAAATTATAATTCTTTATGGGAATCAAAGAAAGGTGACTTGATCACGCTAGTTACGTTAACTAAAACTTTTACAAAAAGTTCGTAAGTTGGAAGCTTTCGACCTTATCTTAGGTCTTCATCACGCCAATGGAGGACTAAGATTGTTGCCAGATTCTACATTTGAATTTTCCTATTTTTGTTGCCAAAACTTAGAATTGATCTCCAGATCAACGGAATGTAGAGAGGAGATTCGGAGTTGCAAGTCATTGAGTTGAAAATAATTTCTATGCTTTCACGGTAACGGAGGACAATCGTTTTGCCCTCCGTTACCGTGAAAGCATAGAAATTATTTTCAACTCAATGACTTGCAACTCCGAATCTCCTCTCTACATTCCGTTGATCTGGAGATCAATTCTAAGTTTTGGCAACAAAAATAGGAAAAATTCAAATGTAGAATCTGGCAACAATCTTAGTCCTCCATTGGCGTGATGAAGACCTAAGATAAGGTCGAAAGCTTCCAACTTACGAACTTTTTGTAAAAGTTTTAGTTAACGTAACTAGCGTGATCAAGTCACCTTTCTTTGTTAATATTGTTACGTGTTTTGCCCATAATCGTCATTTATGGGAATCACTAGGATTTTTTAATTCACATAAGTAATTATAATTTAGTGTTTAATTTAATGATTTAGGAAGCCAGTATTTCGAAATGAGCTTTATTTATAGAAACAAAGTTTTATTCAGAAGTGCCCGAGAAAACAAATCCATTTCATCACTAATAGCAATGTTTCAAAGTTCACTACCATCAGTGAGTGTTAACAACTTTCGTATCCAGTCCAAAACTGTTTTCTCGTAGATGTCTCCCTCTTCACCCTAAATTTCCTTGAATGAAATGTTGTGCCTCTTTTGAAAACTCTCAAAGCATACATTAGAAGCATGGAACTCTTTTTCAAGTTTTAAGGCTACATCTCTTGCTGGTGTTTGCAGAATAGGGCCTGAAATTAGCAGAATGCACTGACTTTCCTGTTTGGGTCATTTTTCTCTTTGTTAAGCTGTTACCTTTACACCATTGCGCTGTTATGTCATCATTTTGCTTTAAAATGTCATAAATTTCTGGGGTTTTTGGTATTGAACTCCTCTGCCAAATGCTTAACACTCAGACTTTCTTTTTCATCCATTCAATAACTATAAGTGGGATAATGTTTTGTATTCAAATAAAATACTCGACGACCTGGGAAAGTTTGGGAAATTTCCATTGTTACACGATTCTTTTACTCTCTTGACATTTTCGTTTTTGAATTAGGCAGGTTCAGTTTTAGACAGGTTAAATAGCATGTAATATTCCATTTTTCATTTCAGGACCAAAAATAACTTCTGTTTTGGGCAAGTTTCTGCTTTATGCAGGTTCCATCTGAAACGGGTGTTACTCTACTTAGTATTCACCGATATTGCCTCACCAGTGTAAACACTGTTTGGATTTTCAGGTGATATGATAACAAATAAATGACCTGATCCAGTTCTATGCTTAGAAACTGAAGTAGAACTAGGGAGATGACACAGAACTTGTTACAGAACATAGGGAAGCATCCAAAATGTAAGCTATAGATAAAATAATCATAGAAAAAACTAAAGATAAAAACTATAGTTCTAATACTTCAAAACATATGTTATGCACAGAGCCATATGTAAGAGAAGAAAGAGGAAGTGTTCAGAAAAAACTTCAGGAAGGTAAGTTGCAGGCAAGTACTGCTTACTAGATTTCAATCAACATCCAGTAGTGATACCAGAAGTGACCTCTCTGAGCATGAAAACAAACACATAAGCAGAAATGTGTAGACAGAGGAATGTTATTGATCAACAAAGAAGGGAAGCAGTTTTACTTTTTTAGCTGAAGATGACTGATAGCTGTGCATGCTACAGTGGCTAAAATGTAGCTGGAATTGTCTGCCATTGTCATCAATCTTTTAAACCTCAGGATAGATTTTCCATTATCACAAAAAAATTATAATTTACCATAGACCTCTAACTTGACCTTTACAGCAAAAGAAATATCCTTATGACTATATCAAAGCGAAGCAAAAAAAAAAAAAAAAACTAAACAGAATAAGCTAGGTGAAATTTTGTGATAAATATTGAAGGTTTTAATCATCTGACAAAGAAAAATATACACGCTTGCAAACGCAAGAAAATGATACCATAGAGATGCTCTCATGAAACCACAAATGAATAGATTGGTCATATGCAGAGAGTAGATAGTTTTTTTTTCTCAAGACAGTCGGATGTAATTTTTTAAATTAGTGAGAATACATGAAGATTTTTTTGTAAAGTTACCTTTTTTAGGTAAAATGTCTTTGAATGTAGTCTGGTCATTTTAAAAACAATTCTGACAATTTTAATCATTGATTCGTTTACTTGTATATCCAGATGGTTTTCTAGGTGAAGTGGCACAAAATACTAATACAAACTGAACTGGGGTGAGGGGGAGGTGCTGCAAAGAAATTAATGCTAGCTTATAAAACATTTTCTTGATCTCTTTCATTCTGTTGCAAGAGTTTTTGCCATTTGCCATCTTTCCACTGCTATCACAAGTTGCTGTTTTTATCCCTACAACTGACCCTGTTCTAGGTCTCCCTAATGATCTGCAATGCTTTAATTAAGAATGCAGCATTACAGATCATCTTCCATATGACATACATCTCAGTGTGATTTCATTAACCGTCTTTTATGTACCTTACTCAGATTTAATCATTGTATTGCTAATTCTTTCATTCCACTGAATCTCTTCTCCCCTAATTATTCATTTTACTGCTTTGATATCAGCTACTTCTCACTTCATAATGAGACCCATTTGCACAAATTGGGTACTGCCTTAAAATTTAGTAGGTCTACAAACAATATGAATTAAACAATTAATATCTTCTGGGTTTTAATTTAAGAATCCCACAATTATTCATTTCTGACTTATTATAAGTTGTATGGAGAGTCATATAAACCCAATGTGTATCATCCACTCTAATTCATGGTTAAGACACTTATAAGTGAAGGACTTCTTATAAATTCTTTTGTATAGTGATAATGTCCATTTCCCAGTTCTGTTACTTTTCATTGTATAATTGTGCTTGCTTTCAGGCCAAATAGGAGGGAAAATTGTTGTTTCAATAAACTAATACTCAACTAATGCTTTAATAGTGTAAACTGCCATCCTATTTTTTATTCTCATGAAGTAACATTACCAGACTGAGTAAATTCCTAAATTGTTGATTTATGTATCCTTCATTTGTGTTTAAAACAGGCTACAGAATGTTGAAATTTACTATCTTTTTTTTTTTTCTTTTTCTTTTTTATGAAGGTACCTCAGAAAAATCAGAATCTGAGATTGCATGACAAAGATTATGCCACACTTGAACTGAGGAACACCTATCAGTACCCAGGAACTCAAGTTTGCTGGGTGAAATACTATGCTAAAGATGGGTGAGCTATTTTACTTAAAAACATCACTGAATTTCATTTTAGTGCAAGTTAGTATGATTTCCACCTAGGTATTTTGATTGATGTTAGATAGTAATGCATTTCATTCTTCTGAAATGTATTTATCATGAAAATGCATAGAAATATTTAAAAAAAGTGGCTCTACAAAAGATATTTATAATCTGATAATTATTTGCATGTTCTGCTGCTCATAAGTAGAGCAAAAGTATTTAGGTGTAACAAAAATAAAGATAGTTAATGCACATGGAAAACTGAAACATAATTTGTATCTTTTACAGAAGAGGACTCTCATTATTGGTGAAATTTTCCTTTTCTGTAGAAATGAACAAAAAGGGAAACTTCATCATTGATGAGTTATTTTTTATGTTAGTAAAAGTTAATTTACATAACTGTTAATTATTCCACAAAAAGAACCAATAAGTAATGGCAGTTTTATTTGAGAGATTACGTTGAAGTGTACAGTACATTGCTTTCAATAGTATATCAGTTTTCAGTATAACTCAGATCACCATCAATAAATTAGAAGCTAATTTATTGTCACTATTATTCTGTAATAACTATGCCAAAACTGTCTCCAGCATTAACCATATGTGGTAGAGATAAGCTGTAATTTTTCTTTTTAGTTAGTTAAAAGCATTTAAAACAAATGAAAGCAATGAAAATCAAAGTCACTGAAAAATATTAGAAAAGTGCTATAATATTTGCTTAATATAGTATCTTCTGTATATATGTATGTGGACTTTCAAAAGATTCTTTAAGATTGTAAATTTTGCAATGATTATAAAAAAAAATACATTATGGTTTTTAGTTGCATCCAGATGCATTTGTTCCTGAAGGTAATGAATGTTATTATATTGAACTGCTGGAACAACTTATTGGTTCTTTTTTGTTATCTTATAGTGCATTACAGTGGTAGTGAGACAATGAAGAAAATATATTTGTTACATCTTTGCATTTATTTAATAAACTGTCATCTTTAGCCCATTGTATACCTTGATAATTTTCAAGTTAAAGGTGCAGAAAATGTAAATACAGGTTGAGAGGTAAAAAAAAAAAAGAAAAAAAGAAAATGAAAATTAATACTAAACTGTCTATTTATATTGGTTGATTTCAAGATTTTCTGCCCTGACATTCAGCTTCTACTATCACTCATGACTAGTTTTACTCCTTTGACTAACCTTG
The DNA here is from genome assembly GCA_039090855.1 of Macrothele yani. NCBI lineage: Eukaryota > Metazoa > Arthropoda > Arachnida > Araneae > Macrothelidae > Macrothele > Macrothele yani. The sequence continues at coordinate 7,814,544 of CM077012.1, forward strand.
ATCTTCCTTTGGTCTGCAATCTGTTATCTTATATATTAGAATTTGAAGGTAATCTCTCACTTCCTGTATGTCACATACAGGGATTGGACAGAATAATGTGAACACCTAAGAAAAGAAGGTTTTACTTACCTAATAGGGTGCGGGGCCACCTTTGGCATTCAAAACCGCCTGAATCCTCGTTGGAAAGGATGCATACAAATCCTGGATTGTGCTTAGTGGGATGTTACACCATTCTTCACGCAGAAACTGCTCCAGGTCCTTGAGAGATGCAGGAGGAGGATAACAGGATATTACTCTGTTTCCAACACAGACCACAGTGGCTCGATGATGTTTAAGTCTGGTGATTGGGGAGGCCAAGGAAGGTGTGAAAGTTCGTCCTCATGTACCTCAAACCATGATTGGACATTCTGAACTCTGGGAATTGGGGTGTTACCATCTTGATAAATGGCATCCCCTGCAGGAAACAGTGCCTGAGGCATTGGATGGACTTGGCCAGCCAAAATGGTTTCATACGCCCTGCATGTTTCATATGCTCTGCAGTCATCCATCCTTTCAAGCTGATCAGGGGACCTGCTGAAAACCACAATATGACTGCCCAGAACATGACAGAACCACCAAAATGCTGCACTGTTGGGAGCAGACAGTCTAGGTTGTACCCTTCTGACGGTGTTCTCCACACGTAAACACGTTCTGTGGTGAGGAATAATGTGAATGTGGAATTCATCCAACCACATTACATACTTCCATGCATCAATAGTCCATGCTTTATGTTCCTGGCATAACTGCCGTCACTGTTGTGCATTCACCCGGGTCACCAGATATTTTGCAATAGTAGCTCTGCCATGAATATCTTGTTTATGCAGTTCCCTGCACACTGTTTTAGTTGATACTGGGGTCTGGAGATGCAGATTGAGCTCCACACTAATTTTCAGCTCAGTGGTCTTCTTAAATGCTCTCCTGTCTCTATCAGCCAGGGTTGTTTTCCGGGTGCTCTTGTATTTCACAGACGAGGTTTTGCCACAAACACGGTACACTGTCATGATGCTAGACACAGTAGCTCTTGATACCCCCCTACCCTAGCAACTGTTGTCACGGAGGCACCAACTAGCTGCCCACCAACAATTAGCCCTCTTTCAAAGTACATTTCGTCACTCATTTCATCATCACCGGAAAGAAATTTTGCAACAAGACACTTTAAATGCACTTAAACAGGACCTCGAAGTTCAAAACAAAGTTATTACAAACAAAAAGTGGTGGATATCTTTGTGTATTGCGCCGTACGCAGCTTCATTAAAAGTAATGTCTCTGAGTGTGGTGCTCACATTATTCTGTCCAACCTCTGCAAGTGTGAATCATATAACCTTTGAGGGTAATTTCTCACTTCCCATGTGATACATATGTGCAAAACACCTCAGCACACCATCAATAGCTTAGTCTTCTATAAAAGAAATACATGTATCTCTGCTCTAATATCTGCATTAAAAATCTTGTTATGCCACTAAGTCCATCCAGTTGCTCATAATTTTCACTTATCTTCATATTAATCACTTATAATGAGACCCTTATTTTACATCTAACTCCTACTTCCATAAAAGAAGATAGGCGTAAATACTGTATTGTATCAGCAAGATTTGTTTTCTTTGTCAAAGGTGTTTTTTTTTTTTTTTTTTTTTTTTATTACAAATAAGAGTAGTCTTGTACAACTGATATGAAACTTTCCTGTTGTAACTGTCCAGTTTCTTAACAAACTTTCTATCTCATCCATTAAAGCACCCAAGTCGTTAAAATTCTTTATCTTTTCTAGAAAATATTATGCAATTAAAATTACAGATCTGACTCAGGTGAGTCTAATAATGGCCGTAATACTCTGTTCTGCTACGGTTTTCTCAAAGTTTTTCTTTATATTTTTGGCCTATCTTACTGCGGCTTTTGACCTCTGAAAGAGCTCTTAACTTCGCAAATAGTTTTCATAGAAAAAAAAAAGAAAGAAAGATTGGTCTGAATACATCAAAATAGATGCAGACCATTTCATACATTGCTTTTTAAATTTGAGTGAAAGAACTTTCGTACAACTCCTTGTATGCATTCATTTGCATCTATTATAGTTGGCCATTTGCCTAGATTTTTTATATTTCTTCATGCATTATTTTCTCTCCCAAATGAGTTATTGTCTTACTGAACTTGGCTATGAACTGGCAGATGCCCTGTTGTCGTACTGAGCTTGGCTACGAAGAAAGTTTTTGCATGATGTGGCGTTGCCATAAAGTTTGGGTTCATCGTTACTGATTTTTGTCACCACTTTATTGTTTCTTTTTTTAGCGTTAGTAACTTCCAGGATGAAATTATGTTGTCAGATATTGTCAGACCAGAACTGTTGAAGTGCGTCCGAGATTTAGAATAGTTATAAACCATTTCACATTTTTTTCTTATTAATTTCAGTTCAGAAAGGTAGTGTAACATCAGATAAGTCAAGAACAGTGTGGCTTCAAGGGGAGACTTGGGATGCCAGGATAATATAATTTTATTCATGTGCCCAATGAAAGTTTTGTAAAGTGAATCAAATGGAGTGTTAAAATAGAACCAAAGGCATTTATTGATTTTTTTTATTGATATGGAAAGTGGGGCATTTTAAAGTAAGTGGTTCTGGTGTTGACTATTTGCTTTTTTCCTGTGATTTAATTCAGATTTCAAAGAATATAACTATTTGCTGCATAACCTTAATCTTCTGAATTTGTGTTGTGAAAAACTTGAGATGAAGATAAATGCTGAGCTAAGCGTTATTAAAAACTTGGGATGAAGGGAAATGTTGGGAATAATGGCTCTAAGTTGGACCCAAATTTTTTTGTGGTACAAAGAAATGGGCTAGGACAAAAATAACTGATTTAGTTATTTGAGTGCAATCATTGATAAGACAGGAAAACTTGATGAACTATGCTGCCTAATATGCAATGTGAGGGAGTTTCTTATAAGCTATACAAAACTATTTTCACCAAAAAGTGATTGACTGAATGAATAAATTGCGTGATTATAATGTGGTATTCAGAACTTTTCTCTTTTATGGCCATGATAGCAGTGTGTAAAGTTGGAAGCTCCTTAGAATTTTAGAAACTGCTCCCCCAAGATTGATAAAAAGAACTTCATGGAAAAAAAATGTATTCAGTGTCAGCACAGAGCTAGTCATGCAGATATTACAACTGTGCTGCGCATACCTTTTTGGTGGAAGCAAAAGTTAATGAAAACACTGAGAACACATTGAGGTGGCATTTGTAGGTGAAAGTCGCCTAAACAGAGTGCACCTAAGCAAATGTAGCATGTAGCATACATTCTGTCTTAATAGACTGAAGATATAAAATCAGTCATCAATGGTTGAAGTAATTTATGAAAGGCAAGAAATCTCACAGTGGATAGAAAGAATGGCAAAAGTTGGTTGCGAACCCACATTTTTTTCTTACTTTCATTTATTCTTTTTCTTTCTTTTTTTTTTTTTTTTTTTTTGATGGTGCTGGTGGTGGGGGATAGTTATGCCACAAAATATGCATAAACACAAAGCTAATATGAAGGTGTGAGAGAAATGAGATAAAATCCTATCTGAGAGAAATTAAGTAAAATCATACTCAGTGTCTGAACACATTTTTTTTGCTAGTTAAGTAATTAGTAACATCATGGCACCTCTAATTCTTATCTACAGTGAAAGAATTAATATTCTGGGATTTATAGAGGCAATTTGTATATAATTGGTGGTCAAATTTTTGAATTACAACCTAGTTTATCATCAGGGCTATGCCAGTGGAGCAGTTGTTGCCATTTGATTGGCAGTGCCCAACCACAGTTATCATTATGCGTGGTACTTGTTCTTCTTGCTATTTTCATCTCTTTGTCAAGTTTCCTTTTTATTAAGTGTGTCTGGTGGGTGATCATTTTTATTGAGTCCCGTTTTATGAAATGTCCACTTGCTTGCATATCAGCAAGCAAGTATGTCTCTCTAACCCTGTCTTGTCTGCAATGTTTCTAATAGCTGCCTAATGTTCTTCCATACAGTATTTAAACTTCTCCTTGTTTCATCTATATAGTTCAGTCTATATAGGTGCAGTCTCTGTTATAGACTACCTCTTCTTTTAATTGGATGTCTTCTTGCTTTTTTAGGGATGTTAAGAATTTTTTAAACTTGCTATTGAGATCTGGAGCAAGCCTGATTTTATATTTTTCACCAATCTTTTTCAGTTTTTTGAAAAGTCCTACATGGTAAGACATTTTGCTGGTGAAGTTATTTTTCTGCTGCTTCTTTTTTACCTTATTCCTAAAAATATTCTCTATGAATGAGGAGGGAAAATTGTTTTCCGTAAAATTCATTTTAGTTTTTCCCTGTGGATGTCTTCCTGAAAGTTAATTTTCTACAGATCTTGTCTTGCAGTATTAGACTTTATGTGGTGTAAATGTTATCAGTTGTAGTCTAATATTTTATCTGTGTTAGTAAGTTTTTTGTAGATCTGTGTTAAGATCTTTCTTTCTTTTGTAGCCAGGTTTAAATCCAGGTAGTTGAAGCTATAATGTTTTTTGAGTTCTAAGATGAATTTCAGGTAATCTTCTCATGAGTTAAACTGCTCCAGAATGTAAGACGGGAGAGATTGATCTTTACTATCCACCATAAATAATATGCTATCCATGTATCTTACATACATGTATAGAATGAATATTAAAGGCTGTATCAGGATCGTTGCTTCTGGTTTACCAACAAAGTAATTTGCCTGTAGAGGTTCTAGTGGTGATCCTGTTGCAAGTCCTCTGTCTGTTTATAATTTTTTTCTTCCAAATTACAAGAAATTATTTTTGAATGAAAATATGAGGGTTGTACTGAAAGTAATGCAGAAGTGGGCATAACTTTTTTATTAATTGACACAGGTTGTTCAAATTGCACATGTGGGTAAAGTAACTCTTCCTGTATAGTAACCCATCTTCATTGCAGGTAAATAAAGGATTTCAAGCAGAAACAACGTGCCACCATTGAGTTCTTCATGAAAGAAGGGTGCAGGCTGTCTGACTTTCACAGAAAGCTGCAGAATGTTTAAGGAGATGACATCATTAACAAGAGCAATGTGCACAGATGGATGAATAAGTTTAAAGAAGGAGAAACCAGCATTGAAGACAAACCACACAGTGGTAGACCATCATCTGCGACCACTGACACGAATTGTTAGCGAGTGGATGAACTGATTCGCAAGGAGAGATGACTCACAATCCGTGAGCTTGTTTCACAATTGGACTGTGATCACAATGCCATACAGAAGATGGTGCAAGACTTTGGGTAATTGAAAGTGTGTGCAAAGTGGGTACCTTGGCAGTTGACACCCAATTTGAACGACAGAAGGATGGAAGTCTGCTCTGCTGGAAGCATTTTAAAGCCAATGAAAACACATTTTCCCCTGGTCTGGTGATGGGGATGAAACATGGGTATATCTTTACGATCTTGAAATGAAGAATCAATTCATGGAATGAGATCACACCTTTTTATCAAGGCTTAAAAAGTTCAAGAGCCAGCGATCTGCACAGAAAGTCACAGTGACTTTTTTTTAGGATGACAGGTGTGTCATTTTCCTTGATTTTCTAGAATGTGACTGTACCGTGACCAGCGAGTGGTAGATTCAGACACTGAAGGAGCTGAGAGAAGCCATAAGGAGGAAGAGACCGAACAAGAATCGGAAAAGGATCCATATTCACCATGACAATGTGAGAACACACACGTCTCTAGCAGCAAATTAGGCTGGTCGGTGGTACCCCATCCACCTTACAGCCCAGATCTAGAGCCCTCCGACTTCCACCTGTTCATTCCAGTGAAGGGACAATGAGTTGCTGACACAGACGAAGTGAAAGTGGCTGTGAAGAAGTGGGTACAACAGTCCACACCTGAATTTTTCAAAGAGGATTTGAGAGTTGGGTTCAACGATGGCACAAATGCATCACTTGTAATAGAGACTATGTTGAGTAGTACCTTTGTACAGAGAAAGAGTTACTCTACCAACATGTGCAGTTTGAATGACTTCTGTCAGTTAATAAAAAAAGTTATGCTCACTTTTGCATTACTTTCGGTACAACCCTCGTAGAAGCATCTCATATAAACATATTAATACTTCTCTATTGTGGTTATGATAAACCATTTTTTCTGTGAGGTCATCTGTTATAAATTCTTTCAGAAGATTTATGTTGACATTAGTGTACAGTGGTACTACATCAAGGCTGGCTAATACTGGATGATGTAAGCTTGGTAATTGATCTAGTTTCTCTTAGATTCATGCTATTCTTCAGAAGGTAAGGATGTAAAGAAGAGAAGGGAAAATATCTTTACAGTGAAAAAGAGAAAATAATAATTTAGGTGGGTGAGTGAAGAGTTTTTAATGTCAATTATAGATAGGCTTCAATAGTTTGCTTTCTTTGTGGAATTTTATGATGCCATAGATCTATGGAACTCTAGAATGAATTTTAGAGAAGTCTGAAGTTTTCACTGAGTTGATTCTGTCATTTTAAAGAATTTATTAATTTCTTTAGATTTTTGATAACTTGATCTACAGGGTTATCACTGAGTTCTTCATAAATTGGTTTCTGCAATTCTTCTTCCATTTTTTTTGTAGTATTTTGCTTTTTTTCCCCTATCAGTTCCAAAGCTTTACTTTTATCTGCTTTTAATGCCACAATTGTATCATTAGCTTTGAATTCTTTAAGTGGACTCAGGATATTCCTGTCACACAAAATTATTACGATTCTTCACTGGCTTTCTCACTAATTTCAAAAAACACATTCTGATAATTCTTTCCTCAAATTGTTAGTACCTATTTTATCTTCTTGTTACTGGCTATTTCATAATTTTTTTGTGTGTGTGTTTTGTAAAGTACAATGAGTGGAAGCAAGAAGGCTCATTTAGAGTGGTTAATGTAATTCAATGACGAGTGTTACTTCTCTCCTTCCCAAATTATGTCTGACTACATCAACAGGAGTATATGTAATCCTTGAATCTGATTCTTCAACCGTTATGCACTTGTACTTCTATATGCGGTTAGCTTGTCTGGTACTTACCTAACTTAGAAAATTCTGACCATGTGGAACTTTTGTGAAACCAGGTCAGTTAGCACCCCTCCCTTCTTTTTTTTAGTAGAAACCGGATTTCAAAAATTTATCATACAAAAGTTCTGTTTGCTTATCTCATTCTTCTACTGCAAGATTTTGGAATGTGCCACTATAAAATTTCATAGTGATATTCTAAATCAAGTCTTTTTCTGAAATTTTGTAGCCATAATTTGTTTATTTAGCTGTTTTCTTGTGCCGTATTTTACTTTACCTGGGAATTGTGTTATTAATGTAAAAGAAAAAAAAATCTGAAATACACTATATTGACAAAAGTCACCGAACACCTAGAAGAGAAACACAATATAGCATTTTTTGGCATACATTAGTATGGTGTTGGTCCACCTTTGGCCTTAATGCATGCACTGACCCTTCGAGACATGCTTTCGACAAGGTTTTGAAACACAGCGATAGGTATGCGCTTCCATTCAGCACATAATGCTGCTGTTAACTGTTGCTTAGTAGTAGGCCTTGGTTCCAAAATTCTTATGCGGCACTCTAATTTATCTCATAGGTGCTCTATGGGATTAAGATGAGGGCCCTGTGCTGGCCAGTCCCAACACGATACAGAATTATCGTCAAACCACGCCGTAACAGTTTTTGATTTATGGCTCGGTGCACTATCCTGCTGGTACCAAGAAGGCTCGGTTCCATAATATTGCCTCAGAGTTGGTAGGGCATAATTGTCCAGAATATCGAGGTAGATGTGCTGGTTAACAGGTTTGACCACGATAACCAATGGGCCAGGACCATACCACAAAAAAACACCACCACACGTACACTGCCAGCTCCAAACTTGACCATAGGAAAAGTAAACTGTGGTAAATAGCGTTCCCCCTGCTGCAGCCATACCCACATGCTATCCCTTCTAAAACAGAAACACCTTGGGGTTATGACCAATAGCAAACTTAGTTTTCAGTATCTGGATTCATCAGTCCATAGGACCTGTTTCCATTGATCTACGGTCCACGATAAATGTTTTTTACACCATGCTAAACGCGAGTAGCATTCCGAGTGTAAATGAAATGCTTATGAGGAACCGCACGACCACGGTAACCCATGGAATGAAGTTCTCTGCAAATGGTACGTATACATACCGAGGTTCCAGCATTTTTACTCACCTGTGCACTGAGGTCATGTGCAGTAGTACTCCGTCGATTAGCTGTAATGGCTCTCCTGAAGCTTCGACGTCCTCTATCACTGATTTTCTTTGGTCTGCAGGTACGTTTTGCTACTTCAGGCACACCATGTGTCTTCCACTTATTCAGTACATCCAAAACAATTGACTTGGGTATATTTAAAAACCTCTCGGTTTCTCTTATGGACAGCCCACTAATATAACAGCCAACAATCTTTCCTTTCTCAAATTCAGTTCTCTCCTGCTGCAACATTTTCACTTAACCCCACAGTGCAATATGATCACGGTCAGCTGCAGGCTTGTTTTTATGCGGCTGTACCGCATATCTTAACAAAGCAAGGGATCCATTCATTTGCTTTTGAAGGGGTGTCCGGTGACTTTTGTCAATATAGTGTATATATAAATGAGCTGCACTTTGAGAAAGCAGCTGAAATGACAGATTTTATTTCTTCACAATAGCTTAACTTGAATTAAATCATGACTTTTCCTTCAGTGCAGGCTTTGGCTCAAAATATCTGCCAAGTATGCAGACTTAGTTAATAGCACAAAGTCAGTATAAGTGTTTAAAGACTGCAGCAAAATTTAAATTTTTTGATTCAGTATATTCACTTCTTTGTCAAGAATTTTTTATTCTTATTTTGTGTGGATTACGTACAATAGTCATAAGGTTGGCTTAGGAATCACTCTCTCTTCACCCACTCCACAGTCTGTCACTGATGCAATATTATATATTGTTTTCAGTAATGACGTTTTCAGAAGCTTGAATACACTTATTTAATAAAATTTAAAAACAAAATGCAGCATTTTACTTATACACTGAGTGGCCACTTTATTATGACCATCTGACAGTTTTAAGCAAATGAGCTATGGCTGCACGCTGTTGCCGCCAGAGGGCAAGGCTAGTATAAAAAGGGAAAGCTTAGTGCTTGCGACAGTAGTAGAAGTGATTTTTGGGTGACGAGATGGGTAAAAAATGCGATTTGACGGACTTTCAACGTGGGATGATTGTAGGAGCTCAGAGCCATGGAGCGAGCATCACCGAAACCGCCGCATTCGTGAAATGTTCCAGAGCAGCTGTTGTTAAAGTGTTTAAAGACTGAACTGTCAGCCAAAAAACTGGGTCTCTACGTGCAACGTGTGGTCGTCATCGACTAGTGACAGCTCGGCCGGAACGGAGAGTGTCCAGACTGGTAACAGACAACAGAAGGGCAACAGTGCAGCAAATTACAGACCATCTTAATCAAGGATTCCCTCAAATGATCTCTGCATGCACTGTTTGCCGTACACTGCATCGGATGGGATATGGCAGCCGAAGTCCTGTTCGAACACCATTGCTATCTGCAGTTAACAAGAGAAAACGTCTCCAGTTCACACAGGAGCACAAGGATTGGACAGTCGATAATTGGAAACAAATTATGTGGTCCGATGAATCACGTTTTCAGTTGCACCATGCCGATGGCCGAGTGAGAATTTGGCGGAAACATCACGAAAGCATGGACCCCAAATGCATTGTTACAACCCTTCAAGCTGGTGGAGGCAACTTTATGGTTTGGAGAATGTTTTCCTGGCATGCTTTGGGCCCTTTAATTTGTGTTGATCAACGTCTGACTGGCACATCATATCTAAACAACGCTGCGGACCAAGTGCATCGTGTCATGTGGATGGTTTATCCCAATGGCGATGGCTACTTTCAACAGGATAATGCGTCCTGCCATAGTGCTTGTATTGTACAGGATTGGTTTCAGGAACATGCCAGTGAGTTTACTTTGTTTAGGTGGCCCCCATAATCTCCAGATCTCAACCTTATTGAGAATTTGTGGGATGAAGTTGAACAAGCCATCAGACAGCTGGATCCACAACCCTGCAGTCTCACACTCCTGGAAAGTGTTATTCATCAAGCATAGTCTCAGATTCCACAAACCACCTATCAACATCTCGTGGAGTCCATGCCACGAAGAATCGACGCAGTATTAAAGGCAAAAGGTGGCCCAACGAAGTACTGAGGGGATGGTCATAATAAAATGGCCACTCAGTGTATATGGCTGTACCTTGCCTTCTTGGTTTATCCCTTGGTGTTTCTTATAAATGGAAGTTGGTTTATTTTTGCCCTGGGATTTCGCAAATGTTTTTGAAGTTGGTGAATGTTTTCATATTTTATTATTTAATTATCCTAAAAAGAATGATGAACCTCAAATTTTAAAGCTATGGAAATTAGAACACTTAAAAATCTTGAACAGATTAAAAATGCAGAATATACTGTATATGCAACTCTCATAACATGGCAAAAGCTCCTTCCGTAAAAAACAACAAAAGCATTAAAAATTATCAGTTCTTTGATCAAACTTTAGTCTTTTGGTTAGATTCTCCCTGTTTCCTGTTAGGGCTAACTTCATTGTTGTAATATGTACTTCTGACATTTTTTCAAAAAACGTATATCTCAAATTTTTTAAAATATCTATTGGATCTATAGACTATTATAAACTCTCACTATTTAAAAACCCTTTTATAAAAATGTAAGTGCTTCACTGTTACATGTTTCTCAGACACTTTTATTTTTGCTGCTTGGCCTTGCAAGAGAAACAATGACCGGACTAACTTGTTTCTCAATTTGGTCGGTCTTTAAGGTAGTTTCTCTCCTTGCCCATCATCCCTCTTCCACCTAATGTTAACTAGAAGTGTTCCTGGTGCCTCTGATTACAATCTGTCTCAGGAACACTCCATTATGGTGTTATTTTTTGTATCAAACTGATAACATGTTGAGCGGGTTACATATGGGTCATTCTGTGTCAAATCAACCACTGAAATGGCCATTTTCAACCTGACTCCTTTCGATTTCCTTGAAATTTGGTATGATTGTTAGGCATATAGACTTATGCATAAATCCCAAATTTTAGCCCTGTGTACTCACGGTTTTTCAAATGACATGACCTTGAAAATTAGAAAATCGCGACCTCTAGGCAATCTTTGAGTAGTTGTATCCCGTTACCTAATTGGGCTAGAAGGTTGAAATTAGTGTCTTTTATAGCATTTTATATGAGCTTTTAAATCATGTGCTAAAAAATAAAAAAATTGGTTGACCTTGTCAAGGTCACCAAAATAAGCTTTGACCTTGAATATTTTAAAAAGCTGTAATTTTAAAATTCTGAAAAAATTATATGGCATCATTAGAGTTTTGTTTACTACTATGCCAGCTTTCAAGTTGGGAACACAATGGATCAGTTATTTATAAAATATTTGACTGAAGTGAATCTCAACCAAAAATTTCTCTAAAAGTGACGAAATGACATTTTCAAGTATTTGACAATTAATTAACAAGGTTAACCTGATATATTTATAAAATGCAAAGTTTGGCCACCATATGATTTAATAAATGCATATTTAAATACATCTTTCTATTGCAGGTATTGTATGTGTGAGGGGGAGGGAGCAGAAAGACTGCTGGGAGTAAAAATAAAAGCAATGCTAAGAATGTTTTTGTGGTTGAATTGTTTTTTCTTGTTTTTTCCCCTTAATAGCATAGGATTACGAGTTCCCCATTTTCCAGGTTTTTAGCAAAAGAATTTGTTTCTCCCCTGAGGTTTCATTGATTTTTTTGCACCAAGTTTGCCCCAGGTGTATCTCACTGTTTTCACAGGCTGGCATCAAACCATGCTATCCATAAGCGTAGCCAAGGGGAGTGTCCTTGAGTCCGGACCCCACCTCCTTCTGTTGAGGGTGCATTGAATACGAATTTAAAGCAGTATATATGTATATATGAGGCTTTCACCAATGAACTAAACCCATGGACCCCTTCCCCTTTAAGAATTTTCTGGCTATGCCACTGATGCTATCCCTTCTAAACCAGAAACACCTTGAGGTATGACCAATAGCAAGTTTCGTTTTCAGTTTGCTTTTGACTTTCATTACCTAATTACAGCTTTGTTTTACTTTAATTAGTCAAATACAACAGTCAGCTGCAGCCATCTTACACTTCTGGTTTCATTCTGTTAGTTGTTACACAAAGTCTTTAATATGTCATGCTCTAAGCTGTTATGCTTCTTTCATTTTGTTTGCTCTTCTGATCTTGAAAGGTATTACACCAAAAATGCACTGCATTAAAGAAGTAGTTTTTTTTTTTTTAAAAAATAGTACTTTTTTTTTTTCCCTGGAGAAATTATTGCTGAAATTATTCCCCCTCGTTAAATGTTAGAATGTCACAGATTTAATGACTTTTGTTATAACAAAGATTTGTGTAATGATTTAATTCCTGTTTGGGAGAGACCTTTGTTATAACTCCTTTTAGGAAAAGGGGCACTATAATGTGAAAAAGAATATCATCCTGTTACTTAGAGTGGATGATTAAACTTTCTATTCATAAAAAAAATCTGTGACAAGTTACAAAAAGTCTTTTAAAGAGTAAATATTTTATAACTTTTGTTATAACAAAGATTTGTGTAAGTGATTTAATTCCTATTTGAGAGAGACCTTTGTTATAACTCCTTTTAGGAAAAGGGGCACTATAATGTGAAAAAGAATATCGTCCTGTTCCTTAGAGTGGATGGTTAAACTTTCTATTCATAAAAAAATCTGTGAGAAGTTACAAAAAATCTTTTAAAGAGTAAATAGGCCTGTGAACTTTGAGCCTCATCAGTTCAAAGTTCTACTTAGCATATCATAAGCTGATACTTAGCATATCATAAGCCAGAGTAGTGGTGAAGGTGAAATAGCCACCCCAGTGGCGTAGTGGTCTAAAAACTGGTTTATGAACATTAGTCTGAGATGGGTCTGTGTTTGAAACCTGGTGAGGCATAGATGTTGTGTTTGTCTTACAGCACTGGCTCTCTCCCTTCCCTGGAATCAGTGACCCTAAATTAGGAATGGCAACTGCTTATAGCTCCTCAAGTTGCTCATAGTGGTCGTTAAACCCACAATAAAAAAAGTGGTGAAATAAATATATATATATACACTGGCGGAAAGTGAAAAAAGAACACCAAGAAGAAGAAGTCTGATACCAACGAAATTTATACAGCATAATAACGGAATACAGAGGATAACATGATCAAAACATTATGGCAAAATACAGCTGTATTTGCTGGTAAACTGAAAAATAACATTTTCATGTAGCATGGTTAGTACGTGGTTGAACCGCCATGAACTGCGTCACACTGTGCAATTCTGGCATGGAGTCTGTCGTACAGATGTTGGTTGTAAGTTTGGGGTATTGAGTTTCAAGCAACCTCAACCTGGACATGTAAATCGGGTATGGTCGTGGCTGGCCGTGGAGACCGGATAAGTCGTTGTCCCATAAAATACCACACGTGCTCAATGGGGGACAAATCCGGTGAACGTGCAGGCCATGGAAGTTGTCTCACACCCTGAAGTGCATGTTGCGTTGCACGTGCAGTGTGTAGGCGTGCGTTATCGTGCTGGAAAACACCACGATGGACCGACCTTAGAAATGGCACAACAATGGGCTGAATGATGTTGTTGATGTAGGAGGTGCTGTTTAACGTACCCGGTACAAACGCTAGTTGTGTACCGGAGTGATAGCTGATCGCTCCCCACACCAGTAGACCAGGTGTAGGCCCTGTGTGTTGCTGGCGGATGCAAGAAGGGGGAGACGCTCCCCTGTGCGTCTGCGAAGATGCATACGGCCATTGGAGGCTCCCAAGCAGAATCTGCTTTCATCGCTGAACACGACAGATCGCCATTGCGTTCTCCAGTACAGACGTTGGTGACACCACTGCAGCCGTTCCTGATGGTGGGCTGGAGTCAGAGGTACACATGCCAGAGGCACATGTGCACGTAGTCCTGCATCCAGTAGACGGTTGCGGATTGTTCGCACAGTCACCTCAGGTGCAACGGCAGCTCAGATTTGCGTCGCAGTGGATGTTCTGCTTGACAACGCCGCTCTTCTTATGCGTCGATTGGTCCGCTCATCAGTCCGTCTGTGACTCCCGGTTCCATGTCTTCTTGTGTGGGAATGTTCCTCGGACCATCTACGCCACCATCGTACCACCACTGATACTTCCCATTCAATTCGCTCCGCGATACGACGATACGACCACCCGGCCTTGCGGAAAGTCCGATAACTGCTGAAATCGTACACGTCTTCCATGTCCAGGCATTGCAACTTCTTCAGGGTCTTCGCACGTGTCTGTATGCCGGCGACTGATTGCATTCACTTCGCCGTACTCCTTAAATACCACCGACGATAATTTGCATATTATGCCGTGCTGTGGTGTAAGCACTCACTGGTTGGTCCCGAAATTAAGATCACACTTACGTAAACTCGACCCCATTAACATATGTAAATTTCATGATCGTCCGCCAATTCCTTCTTGGTGTTCTTTTTTCACTTTCCGCCAGTGTATATAAGTAAGGAAACATCTGAAAGTGCAATACAAATTTTAAATGCATCTTTACAGTTAATTAGCTGAACTTGTGAAAAAAAGAAAAGACTGCATGAACAAAAACATCCTTCTTTGAATAAAGCTTGTTGAGAATTGGCTTCCTAGTTTCTTAATTCAATTACTAATCAAAAACAACTATTATGGGAATTTAACTTCAAACAAAAAGAAAGAAAAATTAACTTCTTAGATATTACTATCTATTATGAAGATGAAAAATTCCTTACTAGTTGGTATAAAAACCAATGAATACTAATAGACTATTGGATTTCAATTTGTATCATCCAGTTTCTATTAAGAAAAATGTAGCAAGTCAGATTTTAGAAAAAAATAATAAAATAGTTTCTACAGCAGATAAGAAAAAAGCCCATAAAGAAGAACTTAAAGTCGTACTTGCAGAAAATAACTATCCTAAAGAAGAAATTGAGAAGCTTCTAAATTTTAATGGTACGAAGAACCCGCAAAAGCAACAAGTAAAATTCACTAAAAAAATTTCTTATCACAAAGGTTTATTTGAGTCTTTAAAGAAAATTAGTAAGATGTACAATATTAGGCTAGCTCCAAGTTTAGAGAACAAAGTTAAAAATTTTTTCCCTAAAATAGTTCAAAGAGAAGAAGATATTTTAAAAATGCAAGGTGTAGTCTATGAAGTAAAATGTAGTTGTGGACTACCTTACTAGGTGAAACAGGTCTCAGACTAGAAACTCGTATAGCAGAGCATAAAGCTGCTATAAAAAATTGCTCCAACAAGACTGGTTTAGATAGGCATGTTAGAGAAACTAGTCACAGCATGGATTGGAATTCCCTTAAAGTCATCAGTTTCCAAAGCAGTTTTAAAAAAAGAAAGCTAAAAGAAGGAATAGAGATTAAGAAAAATCTAAATTCCATCATCAGTGACTGCAAAGGATTTTCCCTGCCTAACATCTGGCAGGATTTGATGAAAAATAACCGTAACCTTCAAAGTTAACCGTAACTGTCAAGGTTAACCGTAACCGCGATAGTGACGGGAATAAGTGACAACAAAAAGACAGCCTGAAGAAGGAGAAGAGTTTTCTCTGAAAATTTGCAATTTAAATAAAAAAATTTCCTAGTAAAATTCTCATTATAGTTGTTTTTGATTAGTAATTGAAAAACATCCTTATGAAAATTTGAAAAAAAATTACATGGTTTTTACTAAAGAAACTTTTTACGTTATTCTTTTCCTGATGCTGAACTCCCAACATCTGACCATAAGACAGAAATTATTGTTCAGCTTAAAGAAATGTTGAATGATACTAAGTGAAGAGCTTAAAAGCTGCAAATTCTTACTGTACTACCAAAATGTTGGAGTTTCAAAACTTGCAGAATGAATTCAGTATTTCAAATTACGTGGCAAGAAAGGTAAACTCATTTCCAAAACCTAAACCTAAGAAAGATATTAAAACAGGAGACAGCTGACCTGGTGCAAGATTTTTATTGCCATGATTGAGTTGCAGACCTAGGAATAAGATTGCTGCAGTAACAACAGTACTAGCTGAAAAAAAAAACAGATTTACAAAAAAAAAAGAGGGAGCAGGGTTCTTATTAAACAATCTGAAAGGTATTTACAGGCAGTTTAAGATTGCATACCCAGAGACAAAAAATGGCTTCTCAAAGTTTGCAGAACTGCATTAAAAAAATTGCATCATTGTTGGAGTAAGTGGTACATGTAGTATACAAATGTGCATCACAATTTATCAAAACTTTAAAGTCATGTTTTTACAGTGTCATATGGCAAAATTAATTACTGAACAGAAACTCCCCATTAACAGCTATAAAAACTGCATTGCAAGAGTAATATGTAATCCTTTACTTCCTGTATGCTACTTCAGTAAATGCCAATTTTGTCCGAGGATCTGAAAAGTTTCATTATTCATCTTGAGGAAAAAAATAACATTTATTCTGTGACATTTAAGCAGTGGGTATCTGTTAACCAAACATCTGCTGAAACTGACAAAATCAGTAGACGAGTTCGTTGATTTTTTTAATCTTTTAAGAAAATAAAGGCATTGCTACATTATTATTTCACTTTAGTTAAAAAAATTATAGTTATTAAAGGTTTACAACTTAGCATATCATGGAGATACCTTTTGACTGATGAATCCTCCCAGTTTAAGTCTTCTATTTAACCCTAAAACACTTTAACCTTTCATTACGTCATTTTGAGGCTATTTTAGGCAACAATGTATTTCCTTTTAATATTTTATAAATAATGATCCCATTGTGGTCCCAACTTGAAAGTTGGCATTCTAGTAAACAAAAGCCTAACAATGCCATATAATTTTTTTCAGAATTAAAAAAAAAAAACAGTTTTTTAAAATATTCGAGGTCAACCTATTTTTTATTTTTCAGCACATGATTTCAAAGCTCATATATATAAAGGTTTTTTGTACAAAACCACAAAGGTGAGTATGCAAGTTTTGAAAATAAAAAACTTTGGTCAAAAACCTTAATGAAACAGATAAAAAGTTAAAACCTTGGAACTGCTGACTCTCAAACTTTCAAAGAGTTCCAAGGTTTTAACTTTTATCTGTTTCATTAAGGTTTTTGACCAAGACTTGCATACTCACCTTTGTGGTCTTGTGTGAAAAACCTAGAGGAATGCAGGAGGTTTCTCAATGTTTTTACCTAAAAAGGGTTTTTAAAGTCAGTGTAAGGTCATGGTTTTTTCAAACTTTTTCGTTTGTTCATTAGGTTTTAACCAAGACTTCGTTTGTTCATTGGGTTTTAACCAAGACTTTGTTTTTAAGCCATACTCACCTTAGAAGAACCAAGACTTCGTTTTTTAAGCCATACTCACCAGTGGGGTGGGTACCTGCAAGCGTGAATGCGTCACCAAAATTTCTGGCACGAATGATAATGACATTTTACTTCAACTTAAAAAATTGAAAGCAATAAAAAGAAGAAGATCACCAAAAACATTGTGAGTAAAGCCTTTTTATTCTACTTTACAGTAATATCATGTTTTAAATACAAGGAATTTTTAACTTCTGACATCCAGAATATAACGTGTTAAAAGCGAAAGCTAATATTTTTCACTAGTTGAAGATAATCAATATACGACTAAATCTGGTTAAAGGAACTGAGAAATTAAAAATTTTAGTCTGGTTCCTTTTTTCTTTTTTTCTTTTTCTTATTTGAAAGAATCTTTATCATATCAGTTTGATATCAGTTCTTTCTTTTTGTTTTGCTCAAAATATGTGTGTGTCGTATTTTCATTGTCTTGGAGTTTAGAGCTGTCCTTGCTTTAATGGTTAATTATTTAAATAAACCCCATATTAAATTGAATGGCAGGGTGAGTCATAAGTTCGTAGCATTTCACGGTACAGATGGAGAAGTTCTGCAGAACAGGTGAGACATGCGCAGTTAGGTGGAACGTGTCCCCCACCTGATTGGGGGACGTTATCCACTGCTCAGACAGGTAGGCATGCGCCAGGCCCAACACGTGTGTGCCGCTCACACGAGATGAGAATGCTCGAGGAGAAACTTGTTCTTCATGTGCTCCTATGCCATTATTAGAAAAAAGGGTTGAACACGACAGCTGCCGCAAAGGAAATTTGAATTGTAAAAAGTGAGGGAACAGTGCACCCTGCAACAGCAAGAAAATGGTCCCAACGCTTCCGCTCCAGAGACACAGAGCTTGTTGACATATCGAGGTGGGAAGACCAGTCACCGCCAAGACTGAATCCCTGTACTAGCTGTTGAACAGCACCCAGGAACCAGCACCCGACGATTAGCAGAGGAGGTCCATGCATCACAAACCATTAACGTTCGTCATCTACACCAGTTCGGTTTTCACTCCAGACCTTCACGAATGGTTCCTTGTGAGTTAAGCCCAAAGCAAGTTGTGGACCTTGTCACTCTGTGTCGAGAATTGCTGCAAAATCCACGTTATGACCGGTTTTGGCGGAGAATCGTAATGAATGATGAGAAGTGGGTGATGAGACCCAAGTAGTGGTTCAAAGATAGCATTTTGAAGCGAAGACAATGTTGTGTGTATGGTGGAATTTCGAGGGTCTGTCCACTGGGAGCTTGTGTCACATGGTCGGGCCATCTACGAGAACCTGTATGCTGACCAGCTGCAACATGTATATGGCATTCTATGCCAGTGCTACCCTGCAATGTTGAACCGAAAGAAGGTCCTCCTGCAATTTAACAATGTCCCGTGTCATAGGTCACGGATTGTCCACCAGAAAATTCAGGATTTGGATGGCGTCAAAATCCTACCACACCCAGCTTATAGCCCGGACCTTGCCCCTTCAGATTTTCACCTGTTTTGTTCGATGGCATCACTGAGTTTTTTTTGCGTCCAACAAGCCAGCTGCCTGGTATCACAACAGCTTTGCATTTTTAGCTGAACACTGGCAAAGGACCATAGACTCTGATGGACTGTATTTTGCCAAATAGCCATATGTGGTCAACATGTGGTACCGGACTGAACATTTTACCCCAAATCGCTACTAACTTACCCTGGTAGTTATATATTAATAATTTCCTGGAATAGCCATGCCATCCTTTATTACTGTGAAACATGTTAGAAAATTCACTGACTTCGTAAACCTTTTATAAAATTTCAGGTCAAAGAATAAACCCAAGCTTTGGTAGCAAGAAAGCAATTGGCAAATAAAGGAACAAAAGTATAGCCAAACATGTATGAAAATAGAATATTCAAAGCAAACTGAATTTGCTTGTACCACTTACTGGTCATCCATGTAACACTTCTGAGAAAACTTGAAAATTTCAACGTCCTGGAGCGGGAATTGAACCCCGCATCTCCAGATTACCGGTCAAGTATGCTAACCATTACGCCACCCAGGACAGTGAAGTTCCAAGCAACTGTGACATAGGAATCTGAAAGTCCTGAGATTTTTCGCTAGTCGAAGCATACTTGCTTCCTCATAGCGCTTTGACCCAATTCCCATCCAGACAGATGTAGGTCGGAGGTCACCAGTACCATAGATAAATCAATGAAGGAAGAAATATTCCTCCTAATACATGGGAAATCGACAGAATATTCAAAGCAAACTGAATGGATGACCAGTAAGTGGTAGAAGCAAATTCAGTTTGCTTTGAATATTCTGTCGATTTCCCATGTATTATGAAGAATATTTCTTCCTTCATTGATGTATGAAAATGTTGCATTTTTGACACTTTTAAAGAAATATATTTAAGGGTTTAATAACATTATGTACCACTTTTCTGTGTCTTGCACAAAACAGGATGATACCATCAGTGGCGTACCCAGAAATTAATTTTGGGGGGTGCATATCTTTTTTTTTTTTTTTGATTGGGGATTAACGACCATCATGAGCAACCCAATGGGCTATAAGCAGTGCTATAGCCCATTGAGTTACTCGTTACTATAAGCAGTGCATCAAGTTGCATTTGTATTGTGCATCAATGAATAAAATTTTATATGACGTTAAGTCAACAATTGAAAAATTCTCACATTGTTGGTTTTATCACTGCGGCTACGATATCATTCCTTTCTAAAGTGATAGAAAAAATGTGAATGAGAACAGGCATTTTTATTTTTCTCAGAAACTATTAATAATAGAGTAATGTCCATTCTTCATTTTTATTTTTGTAAAATATTTAAGACTTCTTCTTCCTGTACTGATACATTTTTATATATGTACAGCAAACAAAGTCCATTCAAACGCATTTCTGACGTACTGTTTCGTAAATAATTTTTTAAATATTTCAACGTCGAAAATGATTGCTCAGCAGTACATGTTGTAACAGGTAACGTTACTAAAATTTTCAACAGCTTATAAATATTTGGAAAAATAGCTATATTACATGCCTGTAAAGCTTCTATTGCTGATCTACTATTTTGTTCTTGTTGCAATTTTTGTTTCCATAGTTGATATTCAGCAGTTAAAATACTAATACCGCAATCTGTTAAATCGGAAGAATATGTATCCAGAAGCGTTTCTAATTTCTTTTCGTATCCAGGCTGGAGGTGGAGTTAATTCCCTACGGGAATCAAAATATTAAACGAGTTCAACACTGCTTTATAAATCTTTCTTTTAGATGCAAGATGACAGCATCCAAGAATTGGTTAAAAAGGAATATGCGAAAATAAGATTCAGCTGATTCAGTGGTTATGTTATGACGACAAGTTTGCTTGCTTGCTAATCGCAGAAAAGAAATTTCAAATTCTTCATCTATTAGTTGTTTCAGAACTGATGCAGATTCTGAGTAAATTGCACTGAAAACTGTTTCTGAATGGTCACAAATAATTTCTAGTTCTCTTAAAATATCATCACACAATTGAATTGCTGCAGTGAGATCTACGGACTTTGCCTGCAAAATTCTACATAATGGCAACATATATGAAAATAATTTTGCAATTGAAAAGAGTGCAATTGCAAAACTGGAACTCTTCAATGAACTTAAGAGAATATAGGCCCCAGAAGACGATTCTTTGTCTTTCCAATTTTCTATCGCTTCTAGCGCATGAACCAAAGGTTTAAGTAATTCCACCATTACCATAACAGATTCATGTCTCTCTATCCAACGAGTGGGACAGAGTTTTTTCAGAGCTTCTCTTCTAGAAGATGTTCACAACTTTGATATACTGTCTCACAAAACAGAATTTCTTTTTGGAGTGTTCATGAAAGAATAACATTTTTCTATGACTCCCATGCAATTACGAATATCTTTAATTTTACATGCATCTGAAATTGCCAAGTTTAGAGAATGAGAAGCGCAATGCACATATAGTGCTGATGGAAATCTCTCTCTTACTTTAGCTTGTACACCATTGAATATTCCGGACATAGCCGCTGCGCCATATAGCCTTGACCTCTCACATACTTCAAGTCTAAACCTAACGATTCCAAAGTATCCAAAATGGTATTTGCCAAATCTTCTCCGCGTGTAGATGCTACTGGCACAAATTGTAAAAAGTTTTCAGTTAAGATCTTTTTGTCTCCATTTTCCTCCACAAATCTTACACAAATAGATACTTGCTCTTGTGAGGAAATGTCTGCAGTTTCATCAGCTATTACTGAAAAGCATTTGCTTGCATTCACTTTTTCGATGATCTTTTTCAAAATTATTTCATTGCAACAGTTTATAATTTCATTCTGTATTTTGGATGAAATATACATAGCATTATTACCATAGGATTCCAGATGATCTTTCAATACTTCATCTCCTGCATCAAATCTAAATCCGAGGAGTTGATGAAAGTTTCCTTCGTTATGCTGAAAAAATTGCTGATGTTCAATACTATCATTAGTTACATTCATTTGCCTGGAATCATTATGACCTCTTAATGGAAGTCCATTTCTACCACAGAAAATCACTGTTTTTATTATTTGAATGAGTTTTTTTTTTCTGTTTTTTTTTTTTAGCTTGACGAATGCTAGCAATGTCAATCACATCAACTATGGATTGTTTGAGGCCAGGAACAATGTTCTTTAAACTTTCAGCAGATATTAAAGAATGTTTATGATATTTCTTCTCTTGGTGATCACGGAATTTTTTGTTAGATTTCCTTCAGTTGCGGAAAGGCTCGTTCACCAATTGTCCCGTAGCTTGACTATTTGATTGACCGGCATATTCCTTAGCAAACATTACACAATATTTACAGTATACTCCATCTTCAGTTTTGGAATAAGCAAGCCATGGGTATTCAAATAATAAGGTGTATTTAAATTTCCTATTTACGTGTTCATTGCCAAACGAAGAGCTTGGAAACATGTACGTTGCTGCTGGAATCCAAGTATTTTCAAGAAAATCAATTTTTTCCTTGTCACTCAACTTACGATTTACAAAATTTGACACATTATATTTTTCACCTTGGAGTGCAGTTTTAATTTTGATTGGAGTGATTGTAGAGGTATCTGAATACGATTCAGAAGCAACTGTGGAACTTTGCTGCAGAGTTTCAGCTTGTTGTCTATTCTTCTCACTCTCGAGTTGTCTCTCAATATCACTAAATGTACAACACTTCTTTGTTTGAAATTGCTTTTCAGATTCCGATTCGTGACAATTGTTATTGTTAAAATAATTTAATAGGGACTGTTGTTTCCTCTTACTCATTTTTAAACATTCGTGAAACACAAATAAAATAAAAGCATTAAATCATACGAAGAAAAAAAATGAACTACATACTTGGTTACTTGCTGTAAATTGCATCAAAATTCACGCCGAATCTTTTAATTTTCTTAATCCACTATGAATATGGCTTACGTTATAATCTGGACCGATCCAGGTTTCCTGACTATGTCACTCCATCTGGATTGCTCGATCATCAGAAAACTAACAAGTTACAACGATTAAGAAT